>OY757010.1:33840376-35304475 GCA_963580285.1 Lucinisca nassula
CAGTAATGTTTGAATATGTGGAAGGAATATTTTAAAGAAGATTTTAAACATTTAGATATTTTTTGTTGTTGTTTTTAAGCTATAACTTTTGGCCTGGGATATTCTTTAGGAGCAAAGTAATAAAAATGGTTAACTATAATCCCCCAAACACAAAAATACAATAAAATAATAATAATAATAAATAAATAAATACATTTAATGGTTTTGTTTAAATTGGCTGGAAAACAAGATTAATTACATCTTCTTGTATTCATGGTTCATTGGCTAACTGATTTGCTGACTGGTCTTGGTTCCTTGCTTTCTTAATTAGCTTTTCCACACTTATTTATTTGGTTTTGTTTGGTTCAAGAATGTGCACCGCACTGGTTAACCATTTACACTTAGGGGGACTGATCTGCTCAATGTGACCTAAATAGTGTTGACTGGGCTCTGATACTATAAATGGGCAGAAAATATGTAATGATGTGTGATGAAAATATGTTGTCAAATAAAGAAACTGCTCAAACTTTTAAAGCAATTTCCTCTTATGTCAGCATTTGATTTTCACTCATCAAAGCCAAAAAATGATAGATGAAATCACTGAAAAAACATGAAATATTAGCCAAATGAAAAAAAAATGTGAATGAAATGACTGATAGAATAAGAATTGGTAAAACCGCTAGGAGCAATTAATTTGGCCAAATTGTCCTACCTGGTAATTTTGGCTGGCCAAATTGTCCTAGGCCGAATTGTCCTAGGCCAAATCGTCCGGGCCAAATCGTCCGCTGGCCAAATTGTCCTTCGAGGAGGGGGGGGGGGGGGGGGGGGGGGGCAAGTGTACATTTCAATTTACAATTTAAACTAAGTACAAAGCGAATGTGGATGACATGTCACGCCGATGGCCCATCATGCAGACACGCCTATAAAATTTTGATCCAATTAAACCCCACTTTTATATACTCAAACTAAGTTTACAGTGGTATACATTATTTTACACGGCCCCCGCCCATCGGGGCTTGAAGAGATAGATGGGCTGCACGATGCTTTCACGCAGAGCTGAAACTGCACCGCACATGAGTACTGCAAACCGCTTAGAGGATCTAAGCCTGCCCAAGTAAAGTGGTGCGAGTCGGACCGCCCATGCTTATAAACCCTATTGGTTTCATTGGGCGACAGGGCTTGAGACGTCATTTCATCTCAATGTCGGGTAAAAGTCCCACAAAATTGGAAGCAACGTCTCCAAAATGACCTATACAGTGTTGACGGGGACGTTAAACCACAAATCAAACAAAACAAACATTATTTTACACATTGTGAGGAATCGCAGGATTTTATCTGAAACAAAATGGTGGTTAAATTTTGCCAATGTATTTAAATATTAGGCGCGTGTTCGTTGTGTATATTTTTATAATTCCCCTTAATAGTTAGTAAAGTTCGAGTGAGCCTGCACATAAATTTAACATTTCGATTAAAAACAACAACAACAACAAAAAAAAAAAACCGTTTACTTCCTTATTTTTATCTATAGCCTTGCTTTTACGGTCCTTTCAAGACTATTTCATTTTTTCTACCCGAATCTTCATCAAAGGTGGGCGAAAACCGGTTGCCTGGAGAAAAACAACCTTAACTTCCGATACAGAACTTGCCCCACCCCCCCCCCCCCTCAACTGCCCCTGTCATGGACTACAATGGTACCGTTCATACATGTACAACCACCATTGTTAGATTATTCAGAAGATTCATTATGTATTTCCTTATTTCAAACGTGTATCCTCGTTAGAACCGCCTCAGTTAATACCCAAAACCTACGCTTCAGAGCACAAACAAGGAAACTCACAGGCCATAAAAGATTTAAGCGGTTTTAGAATTGAAGAAAGATAATAATCAGATATGAAATCGAAATTAACGCAGGGTAAATGTAATTATTTTGAGTAAAATTTAACCCATTTGTACCAGAAACCCCAAAACAGGTATCCTGGCAAACAGTGCAGGCCCACTTCAGACATCACAGAACGCGGCGTCTGATCAGGGCCTCCGCAGTTTGCTTAAAGTTCAGTCATTTTCAAAATATTTTTTGAAGAAAACACAACCTGTCACCCCTAAATTTTGAAATGGACTCCTGCTATATATAAGGAGGAAGATTCCATTGGGTACTAAAAGGGGCTAAAGCAAATAATAATTATGATCGATGTAACGGTCTATTTCCCTGTTCTTGTTTTCATTTTTCGGAGACCACTGTAATATTTTGAGGTAGGATGACAAGTTCTGCAACGGATTGGCAAGTATTTTTTTCTCCAATACTCCGGTTTGCGGCCAACTCCAATTAATGATCAGCTCAAACAAGTCAAATAGTATAAAAATGCCGAAAATCCAAAACCACCACAAAAGTTGTAAACGCACTGCATAATTACGTTTCGAAGGAGAACATTTTCCAAACTGTTATCTTTTGCTGCGCAATGTGGCTGTCAGAACAAGAAATCGATACCACCCACAGCTAAATGAGTTTTGTTGTCGGGTGTTATATATACTACAGGTACGTTTACGAGGTGATATATATTCTTATCTTGAAGTTAAATACGCTCTTGTGCTAACCGACACAAGGGAGACTACCGTGAAACCCCATATATATATAATCGCTACAAAACCGTGTTGCTAGCCAACAACCTAGGGAAAGTAAACTCGATGCCCTGAATCCACTGCAGGGCATGAGAAAATGCGGGGTGGTATGAACACCCCGCAATTTTTTCACACCCCACAAAAAAGGTTTTATATAGAAAAACACCCCGTATCTGGCAACTTTCTTAGTATATATATATATATGTTTATGTGGTCCGCCCCCGTCCATCGGGGCTTGGAGAAATAGATTGGGCTGCATGGTGCTTTCACGCAGAGCTTAGACTGACCACAAACGAGTACTGGTAAACAGCTCAGGTGGATTGAACCTGCCCAGGCTAAATGATGTGTGCAGACCGTCCAATGCATATCAGGCTTAAGGAGTCTTTGGGCGGCAGGGCTTGAGACGTCATTTCATCTCAGTGTCGGGTAAATATCCCACGAAGTTGGAAGCAGCGTCTCCAAAAAGACCTAAATAGTGTTGACGGGGACGTTAAACCCCAATTCAATCAAATAAATAAACAAACAAACAAACATGTATTATGTGGTCATTACGCACAACAAAACTTGTCACATTTGCCATATGTACACCTGTTTTGTAACCTAATGGTAATATGTGCCCATTGGAATCTGATTAAAATCTTCCTCTTCTTCATCACGCGAACAAGACCTAGGTTTTCGTAATGAGTGCATAAAACGTGGAACTCGTCAGATTTGAGTGTTCCTTATATGAACACCCATTACACTTACAACATTTTCATTCTTTCGCTATACATTTACCGGATATTAAAATCATGGTTCATTGTCGCATGCACTCTGTGTGATGAAACAGGATATCGTTCGATGGGCGCATGCGCTGTGGGTAAAATTAACTTAGGCTAGACGCCAGGTATCCAATGTGGGTGGCAGTACTCATGGTGCAAATTTACTAAAATCGCGAGTTTTTTTGCTAAGAAATAACGATGGATGGGGATGATTAAAGGTGTGTTATTATATTTTTTGTCATTTTTATGACCTGTTCATATATATTTTACGTTAAACTTTTTGAATGAGACGATTCCATCGAAAACGAAAGTGATCATCGGAGGGTTAAAAATGGCACTCTCTCGCTTTGACTCTCGATATTCCAATATGACTCGAGACGAATTGTACTCTATTCTCAAAATTAACACGCACACTGTCTATAAACACACACACACACACACACACACACACACACACACACACACACACACACACACACACACACACACACACACACAAAAAAAAAAACATTTGGGAAAATTTGTCTTTGTAGACAGAAGCACTAATGACCCAGACATCATGCGTTCCTGAAATTAGGCCACAAGAACTTGATGATTTGCGTAGTGAATACTGGCCGAATTAATTTTTCAAAAACACTTGATTATCGATAACTTTATTTTTATCATCTAATCTATAATATTAAATAGCTTTCTAATGCACATATATTATAATCATTTTTGGGGCTCAAATTTAGAGTGCGCATGTTGAAGTGAGCAGTGATTAATTGAACAAAAACTATAAACCCGAGAATATCCGAATGCCTAATTATAATAAATTATGCAAAAGCAAACGCTAAAAACATAGTTGTTAAACATCATGAAAACACGCCTATATAATTTTGACCCCCTTGTACCCCACTTTTATATAGTAAAACTGGGGTTTCCGGGGATATCCCTTATTTTTCTTATTTCTGCTCTCAAATATAGATCGTGGGTACTCAAAATCTATATTTTGAGCAGAAATAAGAAAAATATCACAATTTTTCATCATAAAATTTTCATTTTTTCGGCGATAAAGGTAGCAATGTATTTGTATATGCGTGTTTGCGTAATGAGATTCGTGGATTTCTGTGACATCTATATGACGGCATGTTCAGCAAAATTATTATGCAATACCCATCGTGTGGAACATATAAATTGACATTTTATATTACTGTTTTTACGACATAGCGCTTCCCTATATTTTGCAAAATATATTGATTAACAGTTGAAAGACATGAAAATAACACATTTGTTGTCAGTTTCGTTTAATAAATCTCACAATTTAATGTCTTCAAAACATGATTGTCTGTGGATGGCATCATTTTTCTTTCGTGACTTCCGGCGATTATATCCTTGAAACTCTTTGGTTTACAATAAAAGTATGCTTTATCTTGCCTGAGTTTATTGTTAGTCGTTATCTGGAAATTTACGACCGGAATAAAATAAGGCTGCTACATCTATCTAGCCGGTTGACATTTATGCTATAGACAATATAATCATGCTCTGTACATCACATTAGTGTAGCACATCTATGTGTACTTCGCTTATTTTAAGATTTAAAGGCTCTATTTTTGTCGCATTTATATGTTTTGCATTAGCCCACCCGTGCGATACAATGAGCTACTCCATGGCTCCGAAACAAACACTGTCCTGATGAAAATTAATGGATACATCTTCAGGGGAGGCAACTCCTGCAAAAGTATATTTGTCACCCATGTCAATAGGTGTCAACACTTGCTCCCGAGGAGCAAATACTTTCCTTTAAAAGCAGACCCAATTTTAGTGGACAGGGCTTACAGAAAAGCGAAAATGAAGCCCCGAAAGTTGCCCCCCTTTAATAAAAGGTGGAACAAATCTGCCAGGTGTTCCCATTCCCCTTAAATAAATGAAGCAACTTCAGAAAATGATCAAACCAGAATCCAAAGCCTATCCCAAAAAGCATAGTTTTCATATTTTAGCCCGAAACATAGACGGTAGTTGCTCTTTGGCACCATCTCGTTCTTCCGAGTACCCACTATCTATGATTTAAAGCAGAAATAAGAAGAATACCGTATACAACTGTACACCTCGACATAAACCACCATATTCTAAAGAGAACCCACAAACTATGATTACGTCCACGCCATAAGAAGCTCGGAGAAATAGATTGGGCTGCATGTCGCTTCCGCGCAGAGCTGCAACCGATCCAACTTTTTAGCGTTAGAAAACCGCTAAAAAGGTCCAAGCCTGCTCAGGGAAAGAGGTGCAAGTTGGACAATCCCTTAAATTGGCGGTAGTGGCCACGTAAAATCGATTTAAGCCCCCCCCCCCCCCACCCCGCAGTGGAATTTGTTTCCGCTGACCGTTCCAATGCGGTTCTTCTGTCGCGATTTATTTTTGTTATGGTTTGTCTTCGGTGTTTGTGTCGCTTATATAATTTTATTTTGGATAGCCAATTGGCCATTTTATGGGAAAGTAACTGTCTTTTTGGCTTTCCACTATTGATGTTTCCATTAGGTCTGTTGTTTCATGTTTGTTATTGTTTCCCTTTGGTGTCTCTGATTGGAGCTGTGGGTTGATTGTATCGATTCCTGATCATTGTCTCCACTTATATTTTGAGATGTGATTTCTTCTTAATCTCGGGTAAAACAAGCAAAATTGGAAATAAGGTCTCCAAGATGATCTAAATAGTGTTTATGGGAGCGTAAGCCCCAATACAAACAAAACTATATATGATTTGTCTAAGAAATTAGAAGAATAACGTATACAAACAACTGTTATTCCCAGTCTTTTCTATACATAGAATGGTTTACATGGGCGTTAATTATACGGAATGAACACACCTCTAAACCCCACTTTATGTAGGAAAATTGGGGTTTACAGGGTACATAATTTTGCTTATTTCTGCTCCGAGACATAGGTTGTGGGTACGCGTAATGCGGCGGTTCAAACGAGCACCCCGCAACCTATATTTGCAGTATTAATAATATAATTATCAGTGAATTTCATCAGAAAAGTAACCATTTTGGAGACATGAAAGAATGCAGTATCCAACACTGGTGTGTTATCGTATTGTTTATCGTGAAAACTTATTGCTCGTTGAGGCAGTTACAGCACGTGAACAAGTCCGTATAATGATGATCCCCCTAAACCCCACTTTATATAGAGAAAACTGGAGTTTACGGGGGTATACATTATTTTTCTTATTTCTGCTCCAAGACATAGGTTGTGGGTACTCGTTAGAACCGCCTCACTGAGGCGGTTCTAACGGGCACCCTCAACCTATGTTTTGAACATTTATAACAAAACTATCAAGAATTTTCATCAGAAAAGTAGCCATTTTGGAGATGTGAAAAATGCACTATATCGCACGGGTGTGTTATTGTTATGTAACTGGAACCAACAGCCCTATAGGAAATCAGGCATGTCCTTGTAAACACCACTTATGGAATGTGCCTCTTCATGGTCTTGGTATAGTGGATTGGGACGGTGGAAAATATATCCACAGATAAATGTATTCGGCTAAGTCTCAGATCAGACTGTGTGTAAATAAGACAACAGACTTACGTGTCTTATTCATTCTCAACTCCGATCTGACTGCATTGAAACACAGGCTGATCTGCGTCGGTTTTGTTCGCACAAATGAACTTCAACGTCAACACCACGAATACCTTCGAACCATGCATTACGCAAACACGCCTATACAAATACATTGCCACCTTTATCGCCGAAAAAAAATAAAATTTTAAGATAAAAATTGTGATATTTTTCTTATATCTGCTCGAAATATGGATTGTGGGCACTCGTTAGAACCGCCTCATCGAGGCGGTTCTAACGAGATCCCACAATCTATATTTTAGAGTAGAAATAAAAAATAAGATATACCCCAGGAAACCCCAGTTTTACTATATAAAATTGGAGTTCAAGAGGGTCAAAATTATATAGGCATGTTTTCGTGATGAAAAACTACCAAGGCTTAATCATAGTGCCAGGTGATAAAGCATATAGGGAATAGCGAAGATATCTCTTGGTGTTCTGAAAGAGAGAGGTGTACTCATTTGAGTACGGTTTGGTACACCCTAGATGTCATATGTTTTACTGATCATCAGGAAAACACGCCTATATAATTTTGACTCCCTTAAACCCCACTTTTATATAGTAAAACTGGGGTTTGCAGGGGTATACATTATGTTTTCTTATTTCTGCTCAAAAACATAGGTTGTGGGTACTCGTTAGAACTTTCTAGCCGAGGCGGTTCTAACGAGTATCCACAATGTATGTTTAGAGCAGAAATAAGAAAAATGTCGCAATTTTTCATCTGAAAATTTTCATTTTTAGGTGGTAAAATTTACAATGTATTGGTATAGGCGTGTTTTCGTAATGGTTGGCTTAAAGTTGAGCAATGCTTGCTTTCCTTGCATCAGGTAGTTGAAGAAGGGGACGTTTTTTTATTCGTCTGTTTATAAATTTTCATGAATTTTTACAAGGGCTGACGTGTCCTTTCTCAAATACAATCAATGTGTACTCATCAGAATCGCCTAATTGATGTAATTGTATGAATACACACAGTATACTTTTTATAGTAATCCTAAACTGTCTTAAAATATTGGCGTCTCTCTAAAATGTTGGTGTCGAGCTATAGGAAGAATCCTCTCATCACTCTGAACATGTCTCTGAAATGAATACCTCCTTAACCACACTTTATACAGAGAAAACAGGGGTTAGTAGGGTATACATTAGTTTTCTTATTTTGGTTCATTACGAAAACACGCCTAAATAATTTTGACCCCCTTGAACCCCACTTTTATATAGTAAAACTGGGGTTTCCGGGGGGTATACCTTATTTTTCTCATTTCTTCTCTAAAATATTGATTGTGGGTACTCGTTAGAACCGCCTCATCGAGGCGGTTCTAACGAGTGCCCACAATCTATATTTTGAGCAGAAATTAGAAAAATATCACACTTTTTCATCCTAAAATTTTCATTTTTTCGGCGATAAATGTGGCAGTGTATTTGTATAGGCATGTTTGCGTAATGTATTGGTACTCGTTCATTACGAAAACACGCCTATACATATGTAGTGAAATATTTTACCACCCAAAAACAGAAAAAAATCCAGATAAAAAATCCGATTTTTTTCTTATTTTTGCTTTGTTTTTGAGCAGAAATAAGAAATATGTTACCCGAGAAAACCCCGGTTTTACTGTATTCAACTAGAGTTAAAGGGGGTCAAAATTATATAGGCGTGTTTTCGTGATGTTAAAACCGCCTCAATAAGCACACACTAGCTACTAAGAAAATATAGAAACGTACCCAATTTGATAGGGTGAAAAACTCACATTGCCGCACGGTGTGTTATCGTAATGTAGGGTCTCAAAAATGACTTTGACTTAGAATTAGCCATGTTCAAGTTATCGAAGCTTCACTGCAATATGGTGCATTCATCACGTTTTCAAGTCCGTGTAATGAACACCACACAAAACCCAACTTTATATAGAGAAAACTTGGGTACATTGTATACATCTTTTTTATTTCTGCTCTAACACACAGCTTTTGTGTGCTCGTTAGAACCGTCTCATTAGGGTACTCGTTATAAAACACGCCCAAATAAGCTTGACCCCCTTGAACCCCACGTTTATACAGTACCGGCCCCGATAGCTCAGTTGGTAGAGTGTCCGCTCCGGGGAACTGGAGGTCACGGGTTCGATCCCGGGCCGCGACATACCAAAGTTGTTAAAAATGGTACTAGCTGCTCCTCGCTTGGCACTCAGATTTACGGGGTTGAGCTAGGACTGGTCGACCCAGTGTCAGGAAAATGTGACTGGATGTCATGTAATGTGTCTGGGACATGATACTCACTAAAAAGTGAGCATAGAGCTCCCTGTCACAACCAGACACCGTCGTGATATGACTGAAAAATTGTTGAAAGCGACATTAAACCCGAATTCACACACACACACACACGCACGCACGCACGCACGCACGCACACACACACACACACACACACACACACACACACGTTTATACAGTAAAACGGGGGTTTACAGGGGTGAACCTTATTTTTATAATTGGGTAATTGGGTATATTGTTTTCGTACAAGAGTTGAGTGGTCGTCATACCGTCTGTCTGTCTGTCTGTCCGTCAGTATGTCCGTCCGTCTGTCTGTCTGTCTGTCTGTCCGTCCGTCCGTCACGTTTCTTGTAAATGGATCTCCTCTGCAACCACTGAAGTTACACGTTTGAAACTTTGCATGTGGATGGTATCTAGATGAAAGTGGGCTAATTTTTGTGACCTTGACTCCAACATGGCCCCAAGGTCAAATGTCAAAAAGAATGATTTTGCCATATCTCCTTAACTATTTGAATTACACTTCTGAAACTTTGCTTATTTGATTGCCCTTGGAATATAGAATAAATGTGGCTACTTTTGGGATGACCTTGACCTCAGCATGACCCCAAGGACAAGGTCAAAAAGTATGATTTTGCGATATGTTCTAAATTATTGGAGTTACACTTCGCAAAATTTGTTTATGGGATGACCCTTGGAATATAGATTAAATTGGGCTACTTTTGACGTGACCTTGACCTCAACATGACCGCAAGGTCAAAGGAAAAAAAAATGACTTTGCCATACTCTCCTAAACAATTGGAGTTGCACTTCTGAAACTTTGCTTATTGGATGGCCCTTGGAATATAGAATACAATAGGCTACTTTTGGTGTGACCTCGACCTCAACATGACCCCAAGGTCAAAGGTCAAAAAGTATTATTTTGCCATATCGTCTACACTATTGGAGCTACACTTCTGAAACTTTGCTTATCAGTTAGAATGTTCTTTGCAACTTTGTTTTAACTTACATGTAATTTTGACCGGCTAATACATAGTCATTAGTGTTATTCATAGAAAAAAAAACGAGAATTTGCGATGGTTTACCATCGACTGCGCAATCTAGTTCTTATTGCTGCTCTAAAACATAGTAAGAACCGCCTCGATGAGGCGGTTCTAACGAGTTCCCACAGTCTATGTTCTGAACAGAAATAAGAAAAATATTGCAATTTTTTCAACATTTTATCCGCGGTAAAATTTACACTGTATTTATTTAGGCGTGTTTTCGTAGAATAAATTAAGAAACTTAAGAAGGTTTGGCAACTTTCGGCAAAAAGTAACACTTTTGAAGACATGAGAAAATGCACTATGTCACAGTGGTGTGTTATCATAATATTGTCGCTGGACGCGATTCAATTATAATCTTGCTCTGTACAACATCTGCAAAACCATAAATCCCGCCATAAAATAGCGGAGAGCGCCCACGCAATGTTCGAAGCGCAATATGTTTTATATGGAACAGATTGGGCAAGTCTGTCTTCGAAATAGTAAACATACGCTCGTATGTGACAAAATAGATGCTTTCACAATCGAAACACCCCACAGTTTGTTAGCTATTGTGGTAAAATAAATTCTAGATTATATCTTTAATTGTAAATACATGTACCCGTATTGACAAATGTGTCAGTACGTTAAATTAAATTCTAGCCATTGTGGCTAGGAGAAAAAGTGCTGCATGGCGCTTCTACACAGAGCTTAAGCCAATCGTATCTTACTAATGGTAAACCGCTTAGAAGGTCTAAGTCTGTCCAGGCAAAGTGACGTTAGTCGGACCGCCCATGCATATAAACCCTTTTGGTTTCCTTGGGTTGCAGAGGCTTGAGGCAGAGTACAAGAAACATATGTGCAATGGACCGGAACCATTTGAACCATTTTAAAAGACTACGAACTAAGTACCATTCATGTGAAGTGTGGTCAAACTCCAATCAGTGGTTAAGGAGATGTCGTTTGAAGAAACTGTTTACGCACGGCCGCAGGCAAGCACGCACGGACGACGGATAGAATGTGATCACAAAAACTTACCTTGTCACTACGTTACAGGTGAGCTGAAACAATGATCTAGAGCTAGACTATACACCAATTAAAAAAATTCTGATTGTTCATCACAATAATCTGACCTTAAAGCCGAAATGAAATATAATCTGCACTGTAATGATATACGGGGAGACGAATTACAGCCGCCGCACGGCGGCACAGCGCCAGTTTCAGTGAAATACATATATACCATAAAAAAGAATTTGTGACGCTATCTTGGACAGCTTTCAAGGGGACACAATTTGTGACAAAGTACCAAGGGTAATAACTCGAAAAGTATAAATGCCTGAGTTATGGATTTTGCTTTTTGCATGTCGTTTACTGGTGACTGATATTCATATGAAGATATCTAAAACGGGGTTCAAGTTATATAGCGTACACGGACAAACTTCCAAGGAAAATAACTGAAAAAGTATAAATGCAAGAATAATGGTTCTTGCACTTTGCACGTCTTTAAATGCAGACTGATATGTATGTTATGTTTCGTGAAGATGTCTTGAATGGTTTTCAAGTTATAGAGCCGACATGATGTTGTGACGGCCAAAGTTCCAAGAGTAATAAATAAAACAAATAAATGCAAGCGTTATGACTCTTCTACTTTGCACATCGTCTAATATGGATTGATATTGTCATGACGTTTGTTGAAGATATCTTGGACAGGTTTCAAGTTCCAGAGCATGTACGATTTTGTGATGGGCAAAGTTCTAAGGGAAATAACTCAACCATAAATATGTGTTTGTAAAACACGAACTGTTCCCGAGCCAAAGTCGTTTTTAAAGAAGGCCACAGATCAAGGTCAAGGTTCAGGGTCATTTTGTTTTTATGAGTCGGAATTCCTTGTCACAAGGAACCAACATGCAAAATATAAAGGCTCTATCTCAAACTTTAAAAAATTATTACTAATGATAACGTTGTCCAACTTACTAACAAACCAAGAAACAAACAGAGAGGGCAAATGTATAATGTCTCGGGGAATAAAAACAAACGAAACAAGATGTGTTTGTGAAATACGAACATGAAGGCGGACCGAGATCATTATTTTTCTAAACGTAGGTCACAGGTCAAGGTCATAGGTCAAATTTTTGTATGAGTGGGAAAACCTAGTCGCAATGGACCCACTGGTCAAGTATGGAGGCTCTATCTAAAACGGTTTAAACGTTATGATAAAGTAGGTCACATGTCAAGGCCACATATTTGTGTCAGTGGGAAACCCTTACATGCAACATATGTAGGTTCTTTCTTAAACGATTACGATAAAGTAGGTCACCGGTCAAGGTCAAAATATTTTTTAATAGTGGAAAGGCCTTGCCACAAGGAAACTACAAGCCCAATATGAAGAGTCCATCTCAAACATTCCAAAAGTTATGGTGAATTAGATCGCATGGCAAGGTCAAAGGTCAAAATGGTTTGTATGGGTGGGAGGCTCTTGTCACAAGGAACCTACATGTCAAATACGAACTTCAAGATTATCTCAAACGGTTCGGAAGCTATGATAAAGTAGATCACAGATAAAGGTCAAGGCGACAAGTCAGTCTTTTGTATCAGTGGGAAGCTCTTGTCACAGGAACAGACATGCCAATTATGAAGGCTGCATCGCAAACGGTTCAAACGTTATGACCAATATTATTTTTTCTTTCAAGAAGGTCACAGGGGAAGGTCACGGTCATGTTTTGTTGTTGTTGTTGTTTTACGCATCGATGGGAAGCTCTTGTCACAAGGAACCTACATGACAAATATCAAGGCTTTATCTTAAAATTATGACCAATTATATTTTAGTAGGTATCAGATCAACAATGGCACAGGTCAAAACTTTTATATGAGCTGGAAGCCCTTGTCACAGGGAACCAACATGCCAAATATGAAGGCTCTATCGCGAACGTTTATTATTATTTAGAGCACTAGATTTCATGACAAATTTCAATGAAAAATCACTCAAAAATTGTAAGGGCAAGAGCTACGAGTTCTGCGCTTTGCACGTCACCTGATGTTGATTGGTAGTTATATGAAGTTTCGTGAAGATAGCTTGAAAGTTTTTCAAGTTACAGAGCATACACGATTTTGTAACAGACGGATAAACGGACGAACGCATAGATGGACAGAGAGACGCTCGGGGGAAAACAATAATTCGTCCCGCTAAGTCAGGGTGAGACATAAACAAGAGGACCATGATGGCCCTAGATCGCTCACCTGATCCATAGAGTAACAAGTGGGCCCCGGGGAGGGCCATTATTGACCCCAGGGTTATAATGTGCATAATGTTGAGGGAGGTCTAAAAAGGTGAAACTTCATACCAAATATCAACAAAGGCTATAATTTGAACAATCTTGGCAAAAGTCCACTAGATGAAGCTACACAACAAATATCAAAGACCTGGGTCTTGCGGTTTCAGAGAATATTTTTTTAAAGATATTCCTTACATAAGCCTATGTAAAACCAAATAGCCCCGGGGCAGGGGCATTTTTGGCCTCAGGGCTATAATTTAAACAATCTTGATAGAGGTCCACTAGATGAAGCTTCACACCAAATATCAAAGACCTGGGCATTGTTGTTTCAGAGAAGAAGATTTTCAAAGATTATCTCTATTATAAGTCTATGTAAAACCAAAGGGCCCTGGGGCGGGGGCATTTGTGGCCCCAGGGCTATAATTTGAACAATCTTGGTAGAGGTCCACTAGCTGAAGCTTCATACCAAATGTCAAAGACCTAGGCCTTGTGGTTTCAGAGAAGAAGATTTTTTAAAGATTTTCCCATATAAGCCTATGGAAAACCAAAGGGCCCCGGGGCGGGGGCATTTTTGGCCCCAGCACTATAATTTGAACAATCTTGGTAGGGGTCCACTAGAAGAAGCTTCATACCAAATAGCAAAGACCTGGGCCCTGCAGTTTCAGAGAAGAAGATTTTTTAAAGATTTTCCCAATATAAGCCCATGTAAAACCAAAGGGCCCTGGGGCGGGGGCATTTTTGGCCCCAGCACTATAATTTGAACAATCTTTGTAGGGGTCCACTAGATGAAGCTTCATACCAAATATCAAAGTGCTGGGCCTTGCGGTTTCAGAGAAGAAGATTTTTAAAGATTTTCCCTATATAAGCACATGTAAAACCAAAGGGCCCCGGGGCGGGGGCATTTTTGGCCCCAGCACTATAATTTGAACAATCTTGGTAAGGGTCCACTAGATGAAGCTTCATACCAAATAGCAAGGACCTGGGCCTTGCGGTTTCAGAGAAGAAGATTTTTAAAGATTTTCCCTATATAAGCCCATGTTAAACCAAAGGGCCCCGGGGCGGGGGCATTTTTGGCCCCAGCACTACAATTTGAACAATCTTGGTAGGAGTCCCCTAGATGAAGCTTCATACCAAATATAAAAGACCTGGGCCTTGCGGTTTCAGAGAAGAAGATTTTTTAAGTTTTCGGTGAAAAAAATCTATTTTTGGCTCCTGTGACCTATATGTGCAACGGACCGGAACCATTTGAACAACTTTGAAAGGGGACCACCTAAGGATCATTCCTGTGAAGTTTGGTCAAAATCCGATTAGTGGTTTAGGAGGAGATGTCGTTTGAAGAAATTGTTTACGCACGCACGCACGCACGCACGGACGGACGGACGCACGATGGCGACGGACAAAAAGTGATCCCAAAAGCTCACCTCGGCACTACGTGACGGTGAGCTAAAAACAAAACAAATTCTAGATTATGTATTTAAGTTCTAATACTCGCTTTTATAATGTGTATTCATGGGTGAAGGGAGTGTTTCTTATGCAAGTTTGTGTCGAATCAGATACTCTGAAAATTGCATCACCAAACATGGAAATTTTATGATGGATAATTCTGATATTTTTTATATTTCTGCTCAAAAATAGATTTGGGAACATATTAGAACCGCCTTCGTACTCACAATCTTCGACTCAAAACAGGGCAGAAAAAAGAAGAAAAATGTATACCACAGTAAACCCTTGTTACACACACACACACACACACACACACACACACACACACACACACACACACACACACACACACACACACACACACACACACACACACACACACACACACACACACACACACACACACACACACACACACAAAGAGTCTTTATTCCTGCTGAAACCACATATTGTTGGTGCTCATTAGAACCGTATCAATGCGAATCCCCTACCTATGTTTCAGGAACAAAAAATCCTTTTAAGTGCGCTTCAATATAAATCGGATTTTTGCAGGACATTTATTGCACGATCGTGTAAATGTGATGGCCGTCCAGCCAGAAGAAGCATCGATTTAACTTGTTTCATCACGAAAACATGTCTATATAATTTTGACCCCATTGATACCCACTTTTATATATTAAAACTGGGGTTTACATGGGTAACACTATTTTTCTTATATCTGCTCTGAAATATGGATTGTGGGTATCCGTTAGAACCGCCTCGAGGATGCGGTTCTAACGAGTATCTGCTCTAAGATATAGAATGTGGATACTCGTTAGAACCGCATCATCGTAAAATATAGATTGTGGGTACCCGTTAGAACCGCCTCGATGAAGCGGTTCTAACGACTATCCAAAATTTATATTTTGAGCAGAAATAAAAAAAAAACATATCACAATTTTGCATCTTCAAATTTTAGTTTTTTAGGCTGTATAGTATACAATGTATTTGTATAGGCGTATTTTCGGAACTTTTTCCTTCATTGGTCAGAAATTGCCGAAAAAGTATCAGTTTGTATCAGTTTCCAGCGGCAATCGGCAATCTAAAATACCTGTTTGGAATGAATGACATTTCAAATTAAAATTATGAAGGTAAAAACAACAACAACAACATATAATCCCTTGTGTCATCTTTACACTTGAAACTAGAGATAATTCCACTATTTTGCTGATTCACGCAAAATATTCATATTCCATTCGATGTATTTTATTAATACATGTATGTATGAATATATATTATTGCTTCCATCTGCATTTTAATATCATGATTGTAGGCCCCATAGACTGCAATATAAAATTACAAGTATTTTAAAACACGCGACATGCAAGGGCTGATTGAAATGATGAGAGCCTCGTGTTTAAGGCGGTATGCATTTAAGTCCTACTATTCTCTTACTATATAGGGTGGCTTACCCAAGGACTGGTCACCTGTGTTCAGTTTATATCGACTAGATGACACTCTTAAGTATACAAGAAATGCACATTTAGCAAAATGGAAAAAAATCGGAGAAAGAAAAGTGATCTAGTACGTGTATAAAAAGGATTAACACCTAAGGGTATACATAATGATATCGCACCATGGGTGGCGGAATTTAAGCGCGGCAGACAGAGCCTTGAGGATGACCCCCCCCCCCCTCTTCCCCCCGTCCTGGAAGGCCTGTCAGTGTTGCAAGTCTATGATATTGTTATTACTGACAGGCGAGCCACAGAAAGCTATATAGCCAGTAAAGTTGGCAATTCACAGGAAAGAGTACTTTCCATTCTGTCTGAGGATTTTGCAATGAGAAAGCTTTTGGCCCGATTGGTACCAAGACTTCTGACCGTTGATCGGCCTTTTTTGAGCTTTCTTCAGAGATTTGTCACTATGGGTGAAAGATTGGACATTCATTTTACGCCAGAGGTCAAATAACATTCGAAACAATGTAAGGACCCTGGCTCAGCCCCGCCAAAAAGGCAAAGACTGTTCCATCAGCTGGGAATGTTATGGTCTCGGTTGTCTAGGATGCAGATGGTATTCTGAGAATAGAGTATCTCCAAAAGGGACAAACAATCAATAACACATGCCATGCTTTACTTATGACGCAGTAACGGGAAAATATTAAACTTAAGCGCCGCGGAAATCTCACTTAAGGCGTATTGTTCCATCAGGACAATGCTCCTGTTCACAAGTTTGTCATCGATATGGCTGCCATTCACGACTGTGGCTTTAAAATTATTGAGCATCATTCACCTGATCTGGCTCCAACAGACTTTTATAGATTTCCAAAACTAAAAACGGCTATTTCCGGCACCTTATTTCAGTCCGATGATGACGTCATATATGCAGTGGATGACTTTCTGAGTGAGTGAGTGTTTGAGTTTTACGTCTCACCAACAACTACGGTCATACGGAGACGGGACCTCGGTTTAAAGACTCAACCGAAAGTCTGGAGAAGCCCGGGATCGATCCTGCGATCCCTGGTTTCCAAGGCGAGTAGCATAACCACTACGCCACGGAGGCTTCTAGATGACTTTCTGAACAGCCAAAACAAAGTAGTTCTATAAAAGTGGCATTGTGGCCCTTAAACACCGCTGGCAAAACGGTATAGATTCTGAAGGGGATTATGTTGAAAAATAATACAAGAAGTCCGACAAAATTCAAATCTTTCAATATGAGGCTCACAGCATATCAATCAGCCCTCCTTCCATGCTTGGTCGCCAACCCCCACCACCCCCCCCCCCCACGAAAAAAAAAATATTAACGATCTTCTAAGGAACCCGAGAAGGGACAAGATTTCTTAGTATGTTGTACGAACAACATATCTTGTTTGCAGAACTTAGATCTTGGGAAGTTGGGCGAACAAGGTATTATCTTGTGCGGACAAGACAGTATCTTGTTCGCACAACATATTATCTTGTGCTCACAAGATATTAACTTTGCAAACAAGGTAATATCTTATGCGCACAAGATAATATTTTGTGCGCACAAGATATTATCTTGTCCGCAAAAGATCTATGTTGTGCGGACAAGATATTATCTTGTGAGGACAAGATAAAATCTTGTTCGCACAAGATAATATCTTGTTCGCCCAACTTCCCAAGATCTAAGTTGTGCAAACAAGATAATATGTTGTTCGTACTTAATACTTAATATCTTGTGCGCACAAGGTAATATGTCCGCCCTCGCCCACCGGGGCTTAGAGAAATAGATTGGCCGCACGATGCTTCCATGCAGAGCTGATACTAACCACACACGAGTACTGGTAATCCGCTTAGAACGCCTAAGCCTGCCCAGGAAAATTGCTGCGAGTCAATGCTTATAAACCCTATTGGTTTCATTGGGCGGCAGGGAATGTCATTTCATCTCAATGTCGGGTAAAAGTCCCACTAAATTGGAAACACTGTCTCCAAAATGACCTAAATAGTGTTGACAGGGACGTTAAACCGCGAATCAAACAAACAAGATAATATTTTGTCCGAACAAGATAATTTTTGTCTGACAACTTATAAAAAAATCATGTCCCATTCCCGGGTTCCGTATTTTTCTTGGAATGAGTTCACTCTTATATTCTGTAAGACAATTGTCCAGGGTCTACAATATTTTTTTTTATTTTATAAATGTAAAACACTATCTTATTGCTTCCTTAAAACCTTGAAAATTCCTTTTAAACTAGTTAATGTACGCGCAGTAATGAACTCTCGCTAAGTCCACATTACAAGAATGGCTGTGTCTGATGGCATAAAGGGAGACAACTCAGTCATGGTTCAGTGACGCTTTCCCGAAAACTCACGATTCATCTACTTTGACCTATGGTGACCTTCATATCGCTAATGTTATTAAAATGTTATGTCCTAATGAGATACATATATGCTAGTTTGTAAGAATCAAGTCAAGAGCTTCCGAGAAATTATACCCGAAGCTTACCTCAGAAAATATCTGACCTACTTTGTTTGTTCTGTGGTTATCGTGTGGTCCCAAGTGGTGATTTCATTCAAGTCTTGAAAATGTGAATCCGATTTGTGAAGAACCAGACTTATTTATTATTATTAATTATTTGGACCCCGTTTTGGACCCATATTAATTATTTGGACCCCCTTATTTATTATTATTAATTATTTGAACCCCATTTTGATTTATATCAGTCTTTGAATCGACTGCCTATTCGAAATTCGCAAAATTGCAGTATGTTTCCTCTGGCTTTCTTTGCCGGATCATTACAGGGTCACTGATGAGGCTTTATTAGCCGAAACTACGCAGTATGACCCATCTTCTTTCTTATGAATGTTTTCATTGCTCTCAAGGGAACTCATTTTTGATTTTAATTTGCCTTCACTGCAGCTGGTGTTGTGCCGTGTGGCGGCCGTAAAACGTCTCCCCGTACATCAACCATAGTGCAGTTTATATTTTAGTTTTGGTCCTTTGAGATCAGTGTGTATATTCTGAGAAATCAGAAATAAATTATTGGTTTAGACTCATATTCTAGACAGGTTTTTAATTATTTGGACCCCATTTTGATTTATATCAGTCTTTGAATCGACTGCCTATTCGAAATTCGCAAAATTGCAGTATGTTTCCTCTGGCTTTCTTTGCCGGATCATTACAGGGTCACTGATGAGGCTTTATTAGCCGAAACTACGTAGTATGACCCATCTTCTTTATTATGAATGTTTTCATTGCTCTCAAGGGAACTCTTTTTTATTTTAATTTGCCTTCACTGCAGCTGGTGTTGTGCCGTGTGGCGGCCGTAAAACTACTCCCCGTACATCAACCATAGTGCAGTTTATATTTTAGTTTTGATTCTTTGAGATCAGTGTGTATATTCTGAGAAATCAGAAATAAATTATTGGTTTAGACTCATATTCTAGACAGGTTTTTAATTATTTGGACCCCATTTTGATTTATATCAGTCTTTGAATCGACTGCCTATTCGAAATTCGCAAAATTGCAGTATGTTTTCTCTGGCTTTCTTTGCCGGATCATTACAGGGTCACTGATGAGGCTTTATTAGCCGAAACTACGTAGTATGACCCATATTCTTTCTTATGAATGTTTTCATTGCTCTCAAGGGAACTCATTTTTGATTTTAATTCCCTGATGGTGGCGATCTCGGTTGCTGTATGTTACACAGAGGCTTGATATTACGACCGAACTGAAAACGTCTATTTAAAAGGTATAGGCAGTCAGAAGAAAAGTGGGCTAGGCGCATGTACGTTAACGAGGCGTGTATTGAAAAAGGGTACAATGCATGGGTGGCCACCGTCAATCGGGACTTGAAGAAATACACCGGCTGCATGAGGCTTCCACGCAGGGCTGAAACCTACCGCACACGAGTACTGGTAAACCACTAAGAGGATCTAAGCCTGCCCAGGTGAACGGATGCGAGTCGGACCGCCAATAATTTAAAACATTTTCATCACGTTAACAACGTGTAACGAACACCCATGAAAGCCAATTTTTTAGAGAGAAAAGTGGATCTTAGAAGGTATAAATTGGGCACCGTCAAGCGCTTTTGGTACTTATCGCTTATGCGAGCAGCGAAGGTTCAGGCGAGCCTGCGCATCCGCGCAGACCAAATTATTATAAATTTTTACTATTATGAAAACACGCTTATACAAAATTAATACATTGTAAACTTTACAGCCAAAAAAAAAAAAAAAAAACAAGATGCAAAATTGGAATATTTTTCTTATTTCTGCTCAATATAGATAGTGAGTACTCGTAAGGACCGCCTGGATGAGGCGGTTCTAACGAGAACCCGCAATATATATTTTTAAAGCAGCTCTCGTAAGAACTGCCTACCCCCTGCAAACCCCAGTTTTACTGTATAAAACGGGGATTCAAGAGGGTCAAAATTATATAGGCGTGTTTTCCTGAACAACTGAAAGAATGAACATTGTCGCACAGATCTGATATCTTAATGCAATTCCGTTTAATTATAAGGTGTGGTTTACTTGGGTGTTTATTTTAACGGACTTGTTACGAAATGGTTTTGTTTGTTTGATTTGAGGTTTAACGTCCCCGTCAACACTGTAAAGATCATTTTGGATACGTTGCTTCCAATTTTGTGGGACTTTTACCCGACATTGAGATGTCATGACATCTCAAGCCCTGCCACCCAATGAAACCAATAAGGTTTATTAGCATGGACGGGCCGACTCGCACCGCTTTGCCTGGGCATGCTTAGATCCTCTAAGCGGTTTACCAGTACTCGTGTCTGGGTCGGTTTAAGGTCTGCGTGGAAGCATCATGAAGCCCATATATTTCTTCATCACGTGACCAAGTCCGTGAAATGAAGACCCCCTAAACCCCACTTTATAAAGAGAAAACTGGGGTTTACGGGGATAAACATTATTTTTCTTAGTTCTGCTCAAAGACATAGGTTGTGGGTACTCGTTAGAACCGCCTCAATGAGGCGGTTCTAACGAGCACCCACAACCTAAGTTTGCAGTAAAAACAAGAAAAATAACAAGGATTTTCATAAGAAAAGTGACCAGTTTGGAGATGTAGAAAACACACTTTATTGCACGGGTGTATTATCGTAATGTCAAGTCCCGATGGTTACGAAATGGTACAAAGAATGTTCATATTATTGGCCATTTCTGATGATAGGCAAAGGCAAACTTCTTATCAGGTTAGTACGTCCCTGTAGTGAAGACCAAGCTAAGCGATATCGAAAACTCGCCTATACCATTACGATTTAAAACACCCGTGCGACATAGTGCATTTTTTCACATCTCCAAAATGGCTACTTTTCTGATGAAAATCCGTGATATTTTGCTTATAAATACTGCAAACATAGGTTGTTGGTACTTGTTAGAACCGCCTCAATGAGGCGGTTCTAACGAATACCCACAACCTATGTCTTGGAGCAAAAATAAGAAAAATAATGTATTTCCCCGTAAACCCCAGTTTTCTCTATATAAAGTGGGGTATAGGGAGGTCTTCATTTCACGGACTTGTTCACGTGATGCAAATACATTGCAAATTTTACCGCCGAAAATTTTAAGATGAAAAAAAATGTGATATTTGTCTTATTTCTACTCAAAATATACATTGTGGGTACACGTTAGAACCGCCTCATTATTTTAGAGCAGAATTAAGAAAAATAAGGTTTACCCCTGTAAACCCCAGTTTTACTATATAAAAAGTGGGGTTCAAAGGGGTCAACATTATACAAGCGTGTTTTCGTGATGCCTTCAATAAATCTATATAGAGAAAAGTTGGGTTTACCAGGTATTCATTATATTCCCCATTTTTTGGCCAAACACATAGATTGCTGACACTCGTTCGAGGCGGTCCTAACAAGCACCCACAATCTGTATTTGAACATTAAAATAAGCAAAAGAAATCAAACATTATATCTGTAAAATGCTACTTATAGATTTAGGAGAGACCCAAGTTTAGAAAACTGGTGTGTTATCGTAATGAAGTTAGAAGAAAGCAATATTTACAACCTTATAAACATACTTTTTACGAGTTTAAGTTAGGTTTTACAAAGTCTGCATACTTTCTCTGATAACTTCACAAAATGTAAATTTTTAGAAACACTTGTCTCAGTGAGACGGTTCTACTGGGCACCCAAAGTCAATATTTTGGGCTATTTCGAAAACACACCTATTCAAATATATTGGTAAAGTTTTACCACAAAAAAAAAAAAAAAAAAAAAAAAATTCAGATAAAAATATATTTTTTTTTTACATTTCTGCTCAAAACGTTCTAACTTCTGCTCAAAACCTAGATAATGGGTACGTTCTAACGGGTACCCACAATCTATGTTTAGAGCAGAAACTACAACATAATGTATACCCATGTAAAGCCCAATTTTACTATCAAAAGTGGGGTTTAATTGGGTAAAACTTATATATGCGTGTTAACCATTTTCATTTTGCATCACAGTCACATTGAAAAATATATCTCGAAATGTCGACAAAAACATGCTTACAATGTACTTCAAATATAGGCAAAACAGCATTGTATCACATGGGTGTATTATCGTAATGCCTGCTGTGGCTCGCCAAAAACACGGCCCTTTCGTTGCTGCACTGTATTCATAGTTCAGAACTTAACGTTTATTGAAGAATGGACAACATCGGGTCACGTACAAAGTTTTCATCACGTGAACAAGTCCGTGAAATAAAGACACCCATAAACCCCACTTTATATAGAGAAAACTGGGGTTTACATGGTATACATTATCTGCCTTATTTTTGCTCAAAAACATAGATTGTGGGTACTCGTTAGAACCGCCTCATTGAGGCGGTTCTAACGAGCACCCACGATCTATGTTAGAAGCAGAAATAAGAAAGAAGTTATCATTTTTACCCAAAATTTTTCACTTCTGACACCATGTTGGACGCCATTATTTCACACGGACATGTTTTCCTAATAGTGCATGTTGTGGTGTTGTCCACATTTTATTGAACGTTAATAAAAACCTTCATTTCTCATTATATAGTAAAACTTCGATAACTCGAATACGGATTTTTCGTTTACCATGGCTAATTCGAACTAGTTCTGGAGTCCTTTGATAACATTACACAAAAATGCCTATGCAAATACATTGCCACCTTTATCGCCGAAAAAATGAAAATTTAATGAAGAAAAATGTGATAATTTTTCTTATTTCTGCTCAAAATATAGATTGTGGGCACTCGTTAGAACCGCCTCATTGAGGCGCTTCTAACGAGTACCCAAAATCTATATTTCAGAGCAGAATTAAGAAAAATAAAGAATACCCCAGGAAACCCAAGTTTTACTATATAAAAGTGGGGTTCAAAGGTGTCAAAATTATATAAGCGTATTTTCGTGATGATTTTTCCCAAACTACCAGAATTCCATATATTTGGGATGATATATGGATTTTTTTTTCTGATTTTATCTTTAAAATGTATACTACACACAGCATACCTTTATTTGATAGAGGGTCGTAAAGTGGTTGCTATTATGCCTCGTGATCTGGCACAATAAGTAATTCGAACTATCCTTATCTCAAACAAACTTTCACGGCCCAAGAGGTGTTCGAGTTATTGAAGTATGACTGCATTTCCAATAAACAGGCACTCTACCTGGTTTTTAATTTACTGCTTCCAAGAAAAGTGAAATCACAGTAATCAATACTGATGACCAAATCACGATGACCCGAGCACTGCGATTACTCCGCAGTGAACCGTGAGATTAGCTGTTACATTCTTATAAAATGGTTAATCAATGGCTTGCTCTTAGCAGATCTGTTGGCTGAAAGAAAGCAGAGATACGTCTCGTTCAATCCCCAATAATTTGTCTTATAAGGCGTAATTAACTGGTTAATCGATAGGACAGGCATTACATTGATTTACTCTCTCTCTCTTGCTTTTTGGACATTTTCTTTAGCAATTGCTTTCTGTTCACTGCCTATTCATTTCGTGACAGCGACTTTAGTATTTACATTCATGTCTGGAGAGAAATCATCCGAGATAAAGTAAATTGTTTGGAAACATTGATATTTACGGAGCATGAAGTCAAAGTAAGATGTTTTCAAAGGACAGGGAAAGTTTTATCTGACATACTGCGGATGAAGCTATTAACAGCACGATAAGGAAAAAATTCTCTCCATCACGAAAACACGCATACTCGTATATAATTTTGATCCACCTAAACCTCAAACGAGTTCCCAAAATCTAGGTTTTGAGCAGAAATATTAAAATATATCATTTGTTTTCTTAATCTAAAATTCATGTTTTGTTGACATCACGAAAACACGCCTATATAATTTTGAAACCCTTGAACCCCAGTTTTATATAGTAAAACTGGGGTTTACAGGGGTTAACCTTATTTCTCTTATTCTCTTATTTTGTGGGTACTCGATGAGGCTGTTTTAACGAGTGCCCATAATCTATATTTTGAGCAGAACATCACGAAATCACGCCTATATAATTTTGACCCCCTTAAACCCCAATTGTATTTAGTAAAACTAGGGTTCGCAGGGGTAAACTTTATTTTTCTTATTTCTAATCTAAAATTTAGATTGTGGGAACTCGTTAGAACCGCCTCGATGAGGCGGTTGTAATGAATGCCCACAATCTATATTTTGAGCAGAAATAAGAAAAATATCACAATTTTTCATCATAAAATTTTCATTTTTTCGGCGATGAAGGTGGCAATGTATTTGTATAGGCATGTTTTCGTAATGGATAAAATTAAAAATATACTTAAATAGATGTGTTTTCATAATGCAACAGTATGATGACCAACGGAGCCATGCGTTTCAACCAAATATCACGAAAACAAGCCTATATAATTTTGACTTCCTTGAACCTCACTTTTATACAGTAAAACTGGGGTTTACAGCGAAAAAACTTATATTACATATTTCTGCTCTAAAATGTAGATTTTGGGTATTCGTTAGAACCGCCTCGATGAGAAAAAGAAAATAATGTATACTCTCATATGGGCTCAACATTATACAGGCATGTTTTCGTGATGAAAGGCAGTTTTGTTGTCCACCAAGATAACCTGTCCGTGAAATGAACAAACTATAAACCCCACTTTTCTCTTTGGGAGTATACATTATTTTCTTTAGTTCTTCTCCAAGACATGGGCTGTTGGTACTCGTTAGAACCGCATACGAACACCCACATCCTATGTTTGCAGGATAAATAAGACAAAATTCACAGATTTTCATCAGAAAAGTAGTCATTTTGGAGATGTGATAAAATGCACTTTTCGCGTCTGAGAGTGTAATAACGCCATGTAACAAATTCCATAATCCACTAGTGGATTAAATATGCAAATTAGTTAGATGCGCCCCATAACGTTAGATGCACGACGTCCTTAACGACGTCGCGTTTACTAATACTTTTGTAAACAATCGTGAATAAATGCATTTAAATGTCATATGATAAATATAATATTGCATTCGTGCTCATGTATTATTGAATTTATTAAACTCGTTGAGGAAAAGGGATAAAATGCTCGTGCTCGTGTATTATTGAATTTATTAAACGAGTTGAGGAAAAGGGATAAAATACTCAGCAAAACCTCGAGGCTCGCATTTTATCCCTTTAATAAATCCATGTATTATTGAATTTATTAAACGAGTTGAGAAAAGGGATAAAATGCTCAGCAAATCCTCGAGGCTCGCATTTTTACCTTTTCTTCAACTCGTTTAATAAATTCAATAATACATGAACTCTCATGTAAGATCCTCTATACATCGCACGGGTAGTGCATAGCAGTGTGGGATAAGAAGGATTAGATAAACAGATTTGAAAAAAAAACACTCTCTACGTGTACGTGTCAAATGTCAGAATGCAATAACTCCCATTCTTGAACTCCATACGTGTCAAATGCCAGATATATCTGGAATGCAAGAACGGACGCGTTCTTCCACGTGTCTAAAACATAATTATTCTCAAGATAACATTATGTTTCCTTTTTATCCCGGTTGCTTGTAACAAATAGAGATTGTACATTTAGAACTCGTTGATGCTGTGCATAGCAGTGTGGGATAAGAAGGATTAGATAAACAGATTTGAAAAACAAACACTCTCTTTCTGTACGTGTCAACTGTCAGAATGCAATAACTTCCATTCTTGAACTCCATACGTGTCAAATGCCAGATATATCTGGAATGCAAGAACGGACTCTCTCGAAGCCCCACAAGCTATCCCTTTGGGCAAGATATTCACCCTTGAACCTCACGTTTCAAACTACAAGCTGGTATTTACTCTGGTATTCATTGTACGGACATGACAATGTCATAATTGTAGATATTGACTACCGTGGTATGCAGTCGTAACAACGTACAGCAGAACAATACCTGCTACATCGCCGTCAAAACATGGTATTTCGACTTAATGTTTCTCAGTCCTAAACAGTTTGAAAAAGTTATTGTCTTTAGTTTATATAATAAAAGTGAAGGTATAGATCAGGAATCGATGCAATTAACCCACAGCACACATCAGAGACACCAAATGGAAAGAAACACAAACATGAAATAGCAAGAACCTCATGTAAACATCAATAGCGGAAAACCAAAAGGTCAGTAATGGCCAATAGGCTATCCAGAACAAAAAGATATAAGCGATATACACACTCAAAGACAAAGCATAACAAAAATGCGATATAAGAATCGCCTTGGAACGGTCAGTCGACCACAATCCTCGCCCTTAGTTCCGTCGCGATTTAGACAAAAAAGAAGCGAAGTCAATGATCAGAAATCGATACAAGTAACCCACAGCTCCTATCAGAGACACCAAGGGAAAGAAACACAAACATGGACCAACTAGACCCTTATGGAAACATCACTACCCGAAAGCCAAACGGACAAATAACTTGTTCAGTCCGCGCAAAGGCCTCCTATCTCATCAGTGCAACATCTCCCGAGAACACAAAACTCAAACAACAACAGAGATGAAAAAAAAAGCAGTGAGGACTGGACAGCAAGAGACCTGTGAAATGCTGGAGCAAAAAAAAACAACCCAACAGTTAGACTCCAATGGACCCGACCAAGGACAGAGCTTAACTTTCTTTGTGTCTATAGTCTTGTTCATACTCCCTTTTCTTTCTTTTCTAGTCCTCGCTGACGCGATGATTTCTCTCGGAGACTTCTCATTGTAATGTCGTCTTCCCCCTTCTTCTTACTCACTCATTTAGTAAATGATGTCTCTGTGCATGGTAGTTTAAGGCCTTGGTATGGATGGACGTAATTCACCATTTTTTCATACACCGTACGTGTAATTTAACGACAGGGAAGGCTGTGGTGGAGGTTTTTCCATTGTTAATCTCAGTACATGCATTTTGTTTAAGAAATAGATCAGCTCTAGCTGTGATTTGTTGAGTAATAAATCACAGTTTGGAGGTCAGTTGTAAAGTAGACAAATCACGAGCTCGTAGGGCGCGTGATTTGTCTACTTACAACTGACCGACAAACTGTGATTTATTACTCAACAAATCACAGACTATTTCGATTCTAACACGCTGAAAATCGGCAATAATGTTGTTGTTTCCTTCAAAATGTCACAACCTTTCGCCATTGTTATAAGAAATCCCGCTAAAATTATCGACTAGACCACATGCATTTATATCCTTTTCTTACGTTTTCGATGCGAGAAAATGACGTTACACCGTCTAACGTCAAGGAAATCGACTAATGACGTCATAAATCGGAAATTTTAATGACGTCACTCGTCACGCTCTTCCGAGCTGTGATTTGTTGCAGAATAAAACACAGTTTTTTCCATTGCCTATATAGGCGCGATGTGTTAGAATCTCTGTTTATGTAATTTGTTAATCTAAAACATACATTTAATCAGAATTCCTACAAGAATACAACACTCCCAATGTACGAGTCAAAGATAGAAAATTGTCTGTTGGCGCTAGTGAAACAGAACTGTAACTCATTAACAATTCTACAATAGATTATCTCTTTCTGCAATCTGGATAAGGGCATTTAACCAAAAACGACATTTCTTGTACCATCCATAATCTAAATCCAATTAGGCCCAAGTCATAGTTTGTTATCTGTGAAAATATGATTGGACTCTCATCTGCTTCTCCGACACTTATCACCTTTTAGACTAATTGAGATACTTCATTAGTGTTGTCAGAGTTCCGATGGACACTCCGATCATAATCATACTTGTCACTGTGCAAATTTTGCAGATGTTTGTTTGTAGGTTTCTCTGTGTTAGATTGTTACAGTGGAACCATTGACAATGGACTGTATTGACAGAATAGAATGTCCATTGTGTGTCCTAACATCCCTTACGAGGCCTATACGGGAACAATCGTATTTATTGTATTAGTTTAGTGTAATTTGATATGTTTCTCCGGAGACAGAATCTTTCTTTTTTCCGTGTAATGTGAAAACAAATGTGTCTGTCTCTCAGATAGGCTGTGTTTCTTAAAATATTAGAATAATAATGAAACGTTCTGTATGTAAACAAAATTGGATTAATCGTGATTGAAAATTGCCGCTGAAGATATTGGATTTCTTTTAGCTTGTGATAGTTAAAATAAATTGTTTTAGCAGAAAGTGCAACTAATAAAAGACTTCGTCGTCAAGAATCTATTTGTGTAAGTTGGGATTTTTACGCCCCAAACCACTTGATCAGTTACTATACCCACAGTGCAGAGACAATATTGGAGGATTCTTTCGCTCAGTTCCAGGTAAGTAAAAGTAAACATTGAATTTTCTACGATATATAATTAATGCTAATATGGCTTACCTTAAGTAACATTACAAAAACTGGCCTATACAAATACAGTGCAAACTTTACCACCGAAAAACACGAAAATTTAAGATGAAAAATTGTGATATTTTCCTTATTTATGTTCAAAATATAGGTTGTGGGAACTCGTTAGAACCGCCTCATCGAGGTGGTCCTAACAAGCACCCACAATCTATACTTTGAAGGAGAAATAAGAATGAGTGAGTGTTTGAGTTTTACGTCTCACTAACCGCTAACGTCACACGGAGACGGCACCTCGGTTTAAAGACTCAATCGAAAGTCTGGAGAAGCCCGCGATCGATCTTACGATCCCTGGTTTACAAGGAGAGTAGCATAACCACTACACCACGGAGGCTTCTAAGCAAAGCATAATTAAAAATAAAGATTTACCCTTGTAAACACCAGTGTTACTGTATAAAAGTGGGGTAAAATGGGTTCAAAATTATATAAGTAAGTTTTTGTGATGAATGCCATAATGATCAACATTTAATTTTACTTTGATCTATGATATTATATGAGTTACATGTACACTATATATCACACTTTGAGCCAAGGTTATTAAAGTACCTTGTAAAAGTCCCACAAAATTGGAAGCAGTGTCTCAAAAATGACCTATACAGTGTTGACGGGGACGTTAAACCTCAAATAAAAAAAAAAATAAAAAATAAAAATACCTCAATGACATTTTCTGTGTTCTTACTGTGCTGACTCATTCTGCTGGTCAGTGGAGCATGTGATTTATATAATAAATTAATAAGCTTTATAAATTACTGAACAAAACGCTGAAGATGCGCACCCACCATATTAGAAGTGAACGCAATTACCTGGAATCGATACAATTACTTCACATCTCCCAACCTAGACATCAGTGAAAAAGTCCGTGGAATGATGATCCCCTAAACCCCACTTTATATAGAGACGACTGGGGTTTAAGAGGATATACATTATTTTTTCTTATTTTGCTCCTAGACATAGGTTGTGGGTACTCGTTAGAACCGCTTCAATTGGGCGGTTCTAACGAGCACCCACAACCAATGATAGCACCATTTATAAGAAAAATATCACGGTCTTTCATCAGAAAAGTATCCATTCAGGAGATGTAAAAAAAGTACTATGACGCACGGATGTGTTATCGTAATGCACCAAATTGAACGAACATAATCATAAAAATGAGAGCTTCAAATGCGGATAGTTGCAAGGACAGTTACTTCGCTCGAAATGGCCAAAAGGCTATCCAAAATAAAAACATATTAGCAATACTCTCGTACTGTTGTCCGAAGATAAGATGAAAGTGACGTCAGCGAATGTTTTATCATTAATCATTGTCCACTTTTGTCAAAAGGTAAAGGCGCTTCGTTAATGATAATTATAATGGTACATTCTGTCTTGACAGCCGATGATGGATGTGATAGTGATGTGTCTTATAATAAGGAACAAGAATATATACAATAAGGGGTGGGGATCTGAAAGATTTCTGAAATATTGGGTCTTTTTCGAAGTGGCGGGGGTATTGCAATGCCCAAGACATTTCCCGGGGACCCCGATGTTGGTGACACTAAATGCAGTTTATCATAAAGAACAAGAGTATATATGGTTTGGAGGTGGGAAATGGCCCAGACACACACTGCGTGATCCCCCAGGTCGGCATGAAAGGCTATGGCCTGGAGATGTTCACTCAAGCATCATTTCTATAAACGTATTACTTGGCACTGAATTCCATTTTTCAACTTTTCCCCATTATAAGTCAATGGAAACTATGTGTTGCCACAGCAACTAAACTATAGAGCCGTTTTAAATAATTATACTAACAACAATGTTCATAATAATAATAATAATAGTAACAATAACAATGGTATTTATAAACAACAAACTTTCAATCCCCCAGTCCAAGGATGCTACAGATGTAATTTGGGCTGAATAGGCCATGTGGTTTCAGGAGACACACGACAGGCGTCAGACCACGACGACGGACGGTTGCCTATTCTTTAAGCTCCCCTGAAGCAGTCAGCTCTGGTGAGCTAAAATTTTAATATATCAAATAATAATCACTAGAAAATAATCGTTTTGGAAAGAATGCACTATATTACACGAGCGTTTCGTTCAGCACACTGGCTGCCGGTAATGCATTGCAATATGGTCTCGGGAGTCAACAAATAATCGTTTTAATTGTGAAAACCCATGATGCTTTTCAATGAATAGGTGAACATGTGGGATGTTGGTAATGAATTACTATGTTCCATAAACACAGCCTGGGAAGGTCAGGTCAAAAAGTAATGCCTGTTGGGTTTTGCAGCTTCTAATGAAATTTAGACCTGGAATTATTATTTTGGCTTCAGATAGACCATGTTGAGTACGTGAAATTATGCGAGTATATATTACCCTACATGTCCAAGAGATGATACCTCTGTCAACCCCAATTCATGTAGAAAAAGTCGGGTTTTCATGGGTATATAATATTTTCGTTGTTTCTGCTCATAAACATAGGCTGTGCAAGCAAGGAGAAGTTAGTTTGTTTTTCGCGTATTGCTTTACGCCTTTAAGAAGTTAGTTCGTTATTCGCTTTTCCTTATTTGGATTTTCGCTTTTCGATCATCAGTTAAGTTTTAAAATCTTTATTGTGTTAGTGTTTCACGTCCCACCAACAGATCTGGCCATATGAAGTAAAGTCACTCAATCACGTATCATTAAGAACATAACACTTGACTTATGATGGAAAACTGAAAAGCGGAACCTAAAAGCGAAAACCGAAAACAACACATATACACAATGCCAGAGTCCCTGTCTTCGTATGGCCAGAGCTTTTGGTGAGACATTAAACACTCACTCACTCACATACAGTTAAGACTTTAAAACTTGACTTATTGTCAAAAAAGCGAAAAACGGAAAGCGAAAAACGAAACGCGAAAATGGACATATAAGGGAAAACAATAAATATACCTCACCCGAAAGTCACCGTCTTCGTTAGGTCAGAGCTCTTGATGAGTAGTATAGGGTGGGTATACGAGGACTATTCAAATATGAATGCAACTAAGCACATAAAAATGATTCCGTGATAGATTTCGATGAAAAATATATTTTGTCCCCTCAAAGTATTCCCCTTTAACAGATATACAAACTTTCAGTCTTCTGATCCAATCATTGAATGCATTTTGGTAGTCTTTTCGAGGTATACTATGAAGGCACTGGAATATTGCAGAACCGAGGTGTTTGCGCTGTACAAATTTTCGACCACAAAGGTATTTTTCAGCAGCGGGGACAAAAAAAGTCACACGGGGCAAGGTCATGGGAATACGGGGGGGGGGGGGGGGGGCAGGGGGGGGGGGGAGTCCAACAACCTTTTCCTGCTTCAGATAGTCTTGCACACTGAACGCCATGTGCGATGGCGCATTGTCATGTAGCAATCTGACATTGGCCAAACCAGTTGCGGGTCTTCGTTCTTTGAAATAGTTCTTCAATTTTTTGAAGAACTTTATTCTTGTAAAATGTCGCATTTACAGATTTGCCTTTAGGCACAGCAACCTGAATAGCAGGGCCCTGATTTGAAAAGAATATGGCATACATTAACTTCTTGACGCTCATGGTCCGCTTTGCTATGCATGGTATTTGCAATACTTTGTTGCCCATATTTTGTTCTGAAGCTTTCGTTTTGGCTCAAATAAGTGAACCCATGTTTCGTCACCTGTGACGACATAAGCGAAAGACCGTGCATTGTAATTTGGAAACTTTTTAAGCAACTTCTTGGCGCACTGAACGCGTGTCTTTTTTCTGCTACTCTGTCAACAGATGGGGAATCAATCTAGCACAGATCTTTCTTACTTTCTCCTAATGAGATGCCAACCATACTAACTATTTGCCTAGTGGTGTATCGTGCATCGGTAGCAACTATTTCTTTCACTCTAGCAACCAGCTTGGCAGATGTTGCTCTTTTCGACCGACGATCATGTGGTGCATCGTCTGTTGAGCCAACGAAAAACTGTCGGAAAAGACATTTCATTATGCCCATAAACCGAACATATTTCATCAAAAATGTCTTTGCATCGTATACCAAGAATACAACGATTCTTAATATAGGACCGTATTTCAACGGCGTACTCTGACCTTCTTCCAACCATGTTTTGTATTTGTATACAAGAGTAGACAGTGTTTATCGAACGATATACATAGCTAAAGTGTACGGATTTTAACAGGTTTGGTATCAATGTATAGGATTATTGTTTTTCTACGCTGTGCTATTTATTTCCAGGTGATTTTCGCATTAGTGCATGAGAAAACGTTCTACTTGCATTCATATTTGAACAGCCCTCGTATGGCTACGGAATTATAGCTACGTTTTATAGTTAGGTATTTATAGCTACGCGGTTGTGCCGTGGAATGGCCTGGCGCAGCTATACGTTGGTAGATGTAACACGTAACACGTCTTCTGTCTCAAGATTTTATTTTCTTCCCAAGTAGAAACTTGACTGTCAAGCGCCAAGTGATATGGCAAATATATTGAAAAATAGAAGTAGAGGCAATGATCAGGAATCGATACAATTAACCCACAGCTCCCATCAGAGACACCAAAGGGAAAGAAACACAAAAATGAAGCAACAGACACCAACGTTAACACAAACAGCGGAAAGCCAAAAGGACAGTTACTTTCCCACAAAATGGTCGAAAGGCTATCCAAAATAAAATAACATAAGCGAAATAAACAACCAAAGACAAACCATTACAAAAATAAACCGCGACAGAAGAACCGCCGTGGAACGGTCAGCGGAAACGAATTCAACTAGGGGGGGGGGGGGGGGGGCTTGAATCGATTTTACGTTGCCACAATCCTCGCCCTTACTTACGTCGCGATTAAGACAAATAATTTGTTCACTTCGCATGACTCCTTGAACACAAAAATCAAACAACCACAGAGATGAAACAAGGGCGAGGACTCGACAGCAAGAAACAACAGTAATGCCATGTGCCAATTTCTCAGTTGAAACACAATAGAATTTGTATCTCAAAATCTCTTCTTTTTGGTTTCATGGGTTCTACTTGTAAGAATTTTGACTATGAAGCGTCAGTGGGAATATTTCTAGCCATCTCAAGTTTAGATACTACAACCTCTTCCCACTGAAGAGGGATGAAAAGATAAGAAAGTCTCTTTAGAACTACCAGAATGTCGCTATTGAATAGAGTGACTCCCAGAACGGCGGCTTCCCGTGCGCATGATTCCCGTTAAAGTAGCGTGAGCATAGCTACCTTCCACACTGTTTATGCATATATTCGATAGTCTCGAATCTTCAGGCCAAGACGAAAAAGCATGCATGCATTGAATACAAACACATACCAGTAAGCTAGATCACTAGCCTATCTGCTACAAGAAACCAATATGTTTATAAAGTCAACCCAAACCAGTTTGCAATGAAAGTACCTATTTTCATCTAAGAGTAACCTCCCTTGAATTATCTTTGATTTTAACCAACAGTGCAATATTCTGTGATGTCAAATGGGCTTTAAACTTCTTTAAAAATAACTTTATGGTATCATCTTTTCAATTTTGCAGTTGCCTAATGCAGTTTTCTGATGCCCTTTGATTATCATACTTTAGAATAGCAGTGAGATATTTGATTTCGGAATTCAAACTTAAATTTACATTTAAGAATTTTTAAAAATGTTTAAAACTAACATTCCGGCATGACCTTTCCTTACATATCAGTTGAGATCCGTTTCTATAATTCATTTATGTGATTATACTGTTCCCTGGGACTATAACACACATCGTATTACATGTTTTAAAAGTCTAAAAAATTTATTGTGCATCTATGACATCATAGAATACCTCATGAATATTAACAGGGCAATCTGAAATTACTTCCATGAAAGAATTACACTTTAAATTGTAATATCTTGGAAACTAATAAAAATAATTTGATGAAGTTTTCGCATTTCGATTTCTTGAATCAATGTCGTTTAAAAGTTAATGATTCCTAAACCTTTGTGTATGACCTTCAATATGAAATGACCCCGAGTGTAAGATTCTGTTTATCATATAACGATTTTAAATCGGATTAAATCGCTAATGAAATTAAAAAAAAGAAAACGAGTTGTCACGGACGGACTTAGGACATTACGCGCCAATAACCATGTGTTATTACACGTGTGGACATACGTTTTTTTTCTCCAGTTTTTCGTTTATTTTATATCAAGTTCACATATCAAACATATTTCATTCTGCAGCGTTCAAAACAGTTAACATAAATATCCTATCCACAAATTCTCTGAAATATGGGTTTATAAGACTGTATGATGACTATATCTATTCAATATGAATATTCATATTACGCCCACTGCGCCATACCAAGAGGTCAAATCCCACATAACTCTTGGTCGTCACCATAACACGCCCGCCCAATCTCGCTGAAAACTCCACCGACAAGTTAAAAAATAATTGCAGCCAGAAACATCTAAACGTCCTCATACCCCCGCCCCGAAAAACAGAATGCGGGTATAATGAACACCCCTGTAAACCCAATTTCACTGTATAAAAGTGGGCCATAGGAGGGTCAAAACTGTTTAAGCATGCCTTCGATTCACCTAGCTCCGACCCGTTCAGATCTTCGGTCGCCAAATTAAGGAGGATTTATACCAATTGTAGTGACACAGAGGCCTTACTGATATTTAATCTGCATCAGTGTGTCCCAACCCCAAAGTTCTGAAACCGAAACGGATGATGGACAAGGCCCGGCAAACACAGCACACCCCCTCCGAGCACACACCGATCGACGGAGCTCATGAGACAGGTCAGCTATAGGCATCAGGCAAGAGACGCCTACTATAGAACTTATAGGCGTCCCCCACCCAGCCAACATCAGCAAACATGGCCCACACTCCACGGAAGTCCCGGACATCAGAAAGGAGATGTCCAAGGTGGCGAGTCTTGCAAAATTTAAAATATAACAAAACGTGGCAACCAAATCCGCTAAAATACATGTCGCATCTGAAAAGTCAGTCAGTTAGAAAAATTAGTATTTTATACTGCAAAAAATAAAGATATAAAATAGTTATTTACGTCAGTACTTGAGTACTGATAACCGCCTCAGTGGCTCAGTCGAATGCACGTCTGACTGGTGATCAGGAGGACGCGGGTTCGACTCCCGTAGGGGTCGGCAACATTCTTCCTTGGGGATTGATCATGAAATCTTTTCTAAGGTCATTCTCTCCCTTCCGCTGATTCAAGAAGGGCAGTTGTCAGTTTCTGGCGAAAGAAAGTGCACTATAGTGTTTAACCGCTTACGTATAAGCCTGCCCAGGAAAGTGTTGATAGGTAAACTGACCGGCTCAAAAATGACCTAAATAGTGTTGACTCGGCCGTAAAACCCAAATACAAACAAACAAACTTGAGTACTGACGTCAACGCCGCAGTATTAACCTCAGCACTAGGTAACTGATACTGCCAAAATGATAACCCAAAGCCAGCATCGAGTCTCGAGCGAAGGAAAATAATTTCATCAAAATGAAAGCATGTTATTCCTCGGAGCACAGTGGCGCAATATTTACATTAAAGCCAGAACATTTTTCACTCTCCGGGCTAATTCAGTGGACGACTAATAGTTGATACCTCCACAATTCCTCACCGAGAAGAGTACTCAATACCCCGCGCGAACTGTCTCCATAGGAGCCAATTTGCACCAAATGCGTAAGAATCGCCCGAAACCCAAGTGTTTAGGTGAGTTATGAAGTGTCCAGCATGATGAATAGCAAGGACCATATTCCCAGAAGTTTAGCATAGCAACGTATGTCATCTATCTTAGAATATGTACATTTCATTGCCAAATTTATGTTTAATAAGGGCTTTTAAACCAACCATGCTTATATTTTGTGTTGTAAATTTAGATTTGCAAATATAATGTTTAGTGGTTTATTAGTGAGTTTTTCCTTTACTATCACAGCATAATTGTTTTAGTGTCGTTAATGTTTACAACGATACTTGTATGAGTTGAAATCCATTGTCTTAAAGCATTTCGAAATTCCTTTGTGGTTTTTTTTTTTTTCATAATTTTTTTCACAATCGTATAATAGGTGCTTTATTGTTTCAGGAGCTTGGTTACAGTAAGAACATAAACTATTGTCTGCTTCATTTATCCTATTCAAAACGATTTGTAACCAATATTTGATCGGCCCTCGCCCACAGGGGCTTCAAGAAATATATGGGCTACATGATGCTTCCACGCAGAGCTGAATCCGACCCGCACACTAGTACTGGTAAACCGCTTAGAGGATCTAAGTAGAAGTAAAACAAAGATCAGGAATTGATACAATTAACTTACTCTACCCATAAAATACACCAAAGGGAAAGTAATACAAACATTAAGCGACTAGACCATAATGGAAACCTAAACAAAGGAAGGCCATAAGGACAGTTACTTTCCCACAAAATGGCCATAAGGCCATCCAAAACCAAAAGACACAAGTGATACACACAGTAAGTAACAAACAACAACATAAATAAATCGCCACAGAAGAGCCGCCTTGGAACGGTCAGTGGAAGATTTCCACTGGGGGGCTTAAATCGATTTTACGTGGCCACAATCCTCTCCCTTACTTCAGGCCTGTCCAGGAACCGCGGTGCGAGGCGGACCGTCCATGCTAATAAACCCTACTGGTTTCATTGGGCGACAGGGCTTGAGAAGTCATATCATCTCATTGTCGGGTAAAAGTCCCACAAAATTGGAAGCAACGACTCCAAAATGACCTTAACAGTGTTTACGGGGACGTTAAACCTCAAATCAATAAAAAAACAAGAGCATCGGTGAAACCGAGGGATGCTCCCCGAAGATGTGTAGTAGTAGGAGGGTTATTTTAGTGAAATAATCCTATACACTTTGAAGTTTGATAAGATTTGTTTGAAGACAAAGGTTATTGGTACTCGTTAGAACCGTTTGAATGAGGAGGTTCTAATGAGTACCCTCAGCTGATGTTTGGAGTACAAATAAAAAAACTAGGTAGTGATTTTCAACAAAGAATGCAAAAAAATGGTGAAATGTAAGGCCCCTTCCCTGCAAGGACCTGTAAATCTTAAACCATAAGGCAAAGAAACTCAGTTTTGTGTTCCCTAGTAAGTGATTTTCAATGGAAAATGTCAAAAGGAATACACATGTAAAACATAAAAGCCCTATCACCCATGGTTATGAAATAACAGGAGATATTTTTTTAAAAAGGGGAGATAATTAGTGAAAATAAGCAATATAGTTATGGCCCTTTGTAAGAATGTAGGTTGTGAAGTTTCATGAGAGTAGGACAAATACTTTTAAAATTTTGACTGGAGTTTGTTTGGGTATGGCCTGACAAACACACACCCAAAAGCAATTTGTCAGGATGTAGATCTTGTGATGGCAATTATGTGTGTGATATTTCATGAGAGTAGACAAAATACGTTTGAAGTTATCACCGAGGTTAAGGTTTAGGTGTGACAAACACATGAGTTATTCTCCTTTGTCAGAATATAGGTCTTGTGATGGTAAGTATGTGTGTGAAGTTTCATAAGAGTAGGGCCAATTCTTTTGAAGTTATGACCATGGTTAAGCTTTTTGGTTAAGGCGTGACAAACACGCGTTCCGTGGCGTCTGATCTGGGCCTGCACTGTTTGCCACTTACCCCTTTTGCGGTTTCCGGTACCAAATGGGTTTAACCAAAAGTCTTAAGAATTCCCTAGTTAGTGATTTTCAACAAAGACTGCAAAAATAAGGAGAAATGTAAGGCCCCTTCCATGCAAGGGCATGTAAATCTTAAACCATAAGACAAAGAAACTCAGTTTTGGTTCCCTAGTAAGTGATTTTCAATGAAGAATGTCACAAGGAATACATATGTGAAATATGAAAGCCCTATTACCCATGGTTATGAAACAACAGGAGATATTTTTTTAAAAAGGGGAGATAATTCAGTGAAAATACGCAACATAATTATGGCCCTTTGTCAGAATGTAGGTTTTGTGATGGTAAGTATGCGTGTGAAGTTTCATGAGAGTAGGTTAAAAACTTTTAAAATTTCGAGTGAGTTTAAGTTGTTTGGTTATGGCCTGACAAACACACACCGAAAAGCAATATAGTTATAGCCCTTTGTCAGAATGTAGGTCTTGTGATAGTAAGTAAGTGTGTGCAGTTTCATGAGAGTAGGGCAAATACTTTTGAAGGTATGACCGAGGTTAAGTTTTTTGGTTAAGGCGTGACAAACACACGGACAAAAGCAATATGGTTTGTCAGAATGTAGGTCTTGTGGTTGTTAGTATGTGTGTGAAGTTTCATGGGAGTAGGGATAATACTTGTGAAGTTATAACCGGTTAAATGTTTTGGTTTAGATTTGGAACTTACTGACAAGGAGATTACTATAGGGCACCCAAAACACTGTGTGGGGCTCTAATTAAGAAGGGAAGTAACTCCGTAAATACTGTTGCCAGGGTTATGCTTCTTGCATTCTGCGATTTCTCTCATAGCCCCCTATCAGTGTATCAAGTTTCACTAAATTACCTTTAAAACTTTTAGAGATATGCTCCGGACAAGCTTAATATAGCAAAAACTGAAAAGGAAAATAACTCTGTAATTACTTAAAACAGAGTTACAGTTCTTGCACTCTGCACTTCCCTGATGGCCATCTATCAATGTATCAAGTTTCAATTAAATCCCTTCAATACTTTCAGAGATATGCTCCGGACAATCTTTCGTTTCCGGTCGTTTACAGAAAACTTCCCAGATCTCGTACCCGCCTTTTTGAGATATCATATGGTTTACTTTAAATATGTGGTTCAAATATTCGTCTGCTACCCTTTTTATCTCTTAATAAAACGTTTATTTGACTAATAAGTGGAATATTATATTTAATACTAGCAGATGGTTTATGATTTTCATTTATTTTTGTTTTCTTTTCATTTCATTTCATTTAAATTCAGAAAACGTATGATGTTTTAAATAACTGCGACGCAATGTGATAAAAATGATACTAGTGCAATGCATTAATTAGCTGTATTTCCTGGACGATGGGTTATAAAGGTTTTTGTGTTGAGCATGGGAATTCCGGTGCTTGGAATAAAATGAAAATAACTAGGGTTCGTGTTTTCTTAATTTAGCTCGAAACGTCATTTGTCCTGTTCATCACAATAGTCGTTGGTATTATAATAATTTTTGTTGGTCTGATTTGAAGTTCAACGTCCCCGTCAAGACTGTATAGGTCATTTTGGGGACGTTGCTTCCAATTTTGTGGGGCTTTTACCCGACATTGAGCTGAAATGACATCACAAGCCCCGTCTCCGAATGAAACCCAAAGGGTTTATAAACATGGACAGTGCGACGCGCACGCTTTGTCCGCGTATGCTTAGATCCTCTGAGCGTTTAACGAATAACCATGTGCGGTCAGTTTCAGCTCTGCCTGGAAGCATCATGCAGCTCGTCTTCTTCTTCAAGCGCCGATGGACGGGGCCGATTTTAATATTTAGGATCATCATAAATTCCATGCTCAAGTGTGTTTAGCAGGAGATACCCACTTGCGGCTATATGTATACATTGTGCATACTGGGAGAAACGAATAGTTTTCGATTATTTTATAACACTCTTATACTAATGAAACTTTTCACTGACAATCGTGTCTGGAAAATCATGCGTGTTAAGATTGATTTATTTGGGAAATCTTTGCGCCACGCTAAAGATAGAAGCGAAGGCACTGATCAGGGACCAACACAATTACCTCACCCCTTCCATCCAAGACACCAAAGGGAATAAAACATTAACGTAAAACAACATCACCATTATGAAAACTTCGCAAGCGAAAAGCCAATCACACAAAGCTATCCAACATAAAAAAGATATTAGCAATACATACATGCAAAGACGAACTATAAGATAAAACAAAACACAATAGAAGAACCGCCTTAGAACTGTCATTAAGAAGTTAGCCCCCCCCCCCCCCCCCCTACCCCGAGGGGCTTAATCGGTTTTATGTTGCCACAATCCGCGGCCTTGATTCTGCAGTGGTTAAGACATATAATTTGTTCAGTCTGAATGGAGGATAGTTAACTTGTTCGAGAACATAAAAATCAAACGATTACAGAAGTGAAACAAAGATGTGCACTCAAAAGCACGAAATAATTGAAATGCTGGAGCAAGAGCAAAGCACCAGTTTGACCCCGGTGGGCCAGACCAAAACCAGAGCTTCTGGCACCAACCAACATTATTTAAAGTAGGTTTTTAGGCTGGAACCGTCATAGAGTCTGAAGCCCGACCAGCCGGTGTGCAATTAAATAGGGAAACAAAGTTATCAAACATGATTGGGTTAAGTCCGTATTCTAAATACCCCTGTAAACCTCAGCCTCAAATGTCTCGTACACGTTCAAGACATTGGGGTTACAAGGGTCTATATTATTTTCTTTATTTATGCTTAATAAAGATAGACTATTGGTACGCCTAAGAATTAGAACTGCGGTTCGACGAGCACACACAATCATCGAACTATAGAAATAGGAAAAGTAACACAATTATAGCCATGAATGAAAGCATTACACCACATGGATATTCCAGTAGTGTCTTGAGCTAGCCTCAGTGGCTCATTCGAATTCGCGTCTGACCGGTACTTACTGATTAGGAGGTCGCGGGTTCGATACCTGCCGGGTCAGCAACATTCTATCGTGGAAATCGGTCCTCAAATCGTTCTATGGACACTGGTTTCTTCCACATCAGATAAGGAAATCCGTGATTTTACCCTGGGATAGAAATGTATGTTCTGACCCTGGTGTTCCGACCCCAAATAGAATATAATCGCGTGTTTGATAAATGCACTGGTTGATTACGACCTCGTATGCGCCGTCGTTAACGTTGACGTCACAGCACGTTACGTGACGTCACTAAACATTCCTGCAGTTTCAACACAATATGGCGGACGTTGATAACCGACGTGACTGCAGCATTAAAAATCCGCGCTAAGAAATGGAAGGTATGCAAGAAAAACAATCCAATATTGGTGTGAGGGATGGATAGAAAAATCCGTCCCTCGGGATCACTGTCCGGCATCACTCGGCAAGACTCGTGATGCCGGACAGTGTCCCTCGGGACGGATTTTTCCATCCACCCCTCACACCCATATAAGATTCTTATATTCTTACGCCTACTCACGAAGGGCAGATGTCACGTGACTGTACTGGTTAAACGCTTATCATTATGATAACACACCCATGTGACATAGCGTTTTTTCCTATCTCCAAAATGGCTACTTTTCCAAAGAAAAATTGTGATATGTTTCTTATTCATACTCCACACATAGGTTATGGGTGCTCGTAAGAATCGCCCCATTGAGGCGGTTCTGCGGTTCTCACGAGTACCCGCAACCTATGTCTAGGAGCAGAAATAAGCGACTTTGAGCCCAAGTTTTCTGTGTATTCACCATATTTGCATTATTTGCTGGCTCCCAGCTTGCACATTGTCAATATTGGAAAAACAGGTAACCAGACCCCCCTGACCATTTAAGGTCAGGGGGGGGGGGGGGGCATTTAAGGTCAGGGGGGGGGGGGTCTGGTTACCTGTTTTTCCAACACTGATAACCTTCAGACTAGGAACCAGCAGATAATTCAAATAAGGTGAATAGACTGAAGTTCAGAGAGGTGTTTATTTCAGAGACTTGTTATCAAAATGTGTATAAGGATGTTTTAGAAACGTGTGGCAACCTTAACTGACTGGCTCGATGTGCCATCCATTTTGTTAATTGTGCCTTTAAACTACAACGAAAAACATACCGATTCGAGCCGACACACAACAAAATTACGCATACCGTTTTTCAACTGACGTTCTGCGAGCAGAAAAGAATCTGGCGACACTGCTCTTTTGCACCGGCTCGCCTTAGCCCATTTCCATTGCACACCCTTGTGCGAAACTGGATAGCCAATCGGCCATTTAATAGGAAAGTAACTGTCCTATTGGCTTTTCTCTATAGATGTTTCCATTAGGGTCTAGTTGTTTCGTGTTCGTGCTTTTTTCCCTTTGGTATCTCTGATTGAAGCTGTGGGTTAATTGTATCGATCCCGGATCATTCCCGTCAATTCCATTTTTCATAATTATCCAGAAGTAGAATTTTTTTTTCAGATGAACGTCCTACTTCAGCTCCAATCATAGATTATGAGAGCTTGTTCGAATCGCCTCACTGCGGTGGTCCTAACGAGTACCTACAATCTATGTTTCTGATCAAAACGTAAGGACAATTATGTGTACCCCTGTTAACCCGAGTTTTCTCTATATAAAGTGGGGTTTAGAGTGGTTTTAATTACACGGACTTGTTTACATGATGTTGTGGTGTTCGCCTTTGTAATAAGTTTACTTTTCTCATGTTTTAGCTTATTGGCATGTCGATAACACACCCATGCGACATAGTGCATTTTTTCACATCTCGTAAAATGGCTTCTTTTCTTATGAAAATCCATGATATTTTTCTTATTAAAACTGCTGAAATAGGTTGTGGGTGTACAGGACAACCGCCTCATTTTGCAGCAGAAATAACAAAAATATTATTCATCCCGAGTAAACCCCATTTTTTCTCTATATAAAGTGGGGTTAAAAGGCGTGTTCATTTCAGGGACTTGTTCATTTGATTTTGTTTGTTTGATTTGAGGTTTAACGTCCCCGTCAACACTGTAAAGGTCATTTTGGAGACGTTGCTTCCATTTCTGTGGGACTTTTACCCGACATTGAGATGAAATGACATCTCAAGCCCTGTCGCCTAATGAAACCAATAGGGTTTATTAGCCTGGCACCGCGGTTCCTGGACAGGCTTAGATCCTCTAAGCGGTTTACCAGTACTAGTGTGCGGGCCGGATTCAGCTCTGCGTGGAAGCATCATGCAGCCCATATATTTCTTCAAGCCCCTATAGGCGGGGGCTATTGTTCATTTGATGGGAAATATTACGGGGCGTATGTTTGACTTATCGGACGGTGTTACATGTGGGTTTACGGCGTCCCGCAAACCCCCATGCTGACAAGACAACCGAGCGTGATCTCTGACAGGTGTACGGGCAGCTGTGGAGTAAGGCACAAGAAATATGTAAGATGAATGACATGAATTATTTACAGTATCTACATACAACACTTACTAACACAAAACATCACAATTTGTTGCTTCTGTAGCCAACTCACGACGTCCGCTCCGAAGGCAAAACAATGTTCTGTGCTCGGAACGGGTGACGTGAATACCTACAGAAGCAAACAACAAAAACAACAACAAAAACAAAAAAGAAACAACACAAGACGCGACTGGCCAGTTTATAACTTAGGGTGAATCCCCCTCTCGCGTGACACTTCCTCTCGCGAACTAGTGCAAACTGCACACTAGTCTATCGACATAGTTGCCGATCACAGGTTGCCGATCACAGGTTTAGCGATCGTCCGAATATCCTGCAGGTTAGTTGACCTCTTTTATGGTCTCACATTTGTTGACAATGAACAATGATACTGATTCTGGTCTACGCTGATTACGGCGGTCTGTCCGCCCTTGCTGGACCCTAACGCCTAGCGTCGTACCAGTACCTGCTGCTATGAAGCAGGGAGCAGCAGGTCACACATTGTTGTGCCTGCAAATTACGATAACTGGACTAAGACACGAGTCTCAAAACATACATGCTATATCATGATCCCCCTCCCGGAGAAGTAAGAATATGTTCATGCATATACCGTTATTGCGCATGCGCCGACCAGACATACAGGCTGATTAGTGCATGCGACAAATAACCGTACAGCCGAACTCAACTTGACTGTGCATCAAATTATCAGCACCCAGCGCTTGACACAATAATACTCAAAGTTCATGTTTCCTTACTGAGCACTACAGAAATCAATTAATGCTCACTACTACTGAGCATAATGCTCATCAAATTTGTGCTCACTACATTATCACAAGTAAGAGGCAATTGAACAGACCACGCCTTTGCGCTACCTGGTCAGCTGCCAATTACAGGAAACATAACAATCTCTATTTCATATCCTTCTCCGCGACACGGCTCACAAATATAGCTATTCACAAATTCAATACATAAATAACAGATAGAAACTACAACAGAAGATTTTCATCTATAATCCACAACATTTGTTAGTGTCTCATAAGGGCCAACACTGTTTGCCGTAAATTCTCTCTGTATTTGGTAGGCACCCCGTCACAACCGTCCTCGCGACGCCGATGACGCAGCTGACGTCATCCCCGCCGCTCAGGCCGTTATGACGTGTGGCGACCAAATACTCCCACTTATCATCATCACGTTCTTTATATGTACATACATGCACAAACTGAGTTATCAGACAAAAACGGCATCATTACAAAATGAACTCGTAATTCTTCTTGAACAAAATTATTTCTAATCAACGTGAACATGCTTGTAAAATAAAATTCATTACGGTTCATCATCACGGATAACCCAACAGGCTCTTGTAAGAGTTTGCCCTGATGATGAAGATATGGTTAAACCCGTCTTAAGTTTACGTCCACTCTACACCTAATATCATATTGGGACGGAACCACGGTTTTCTAACCACAGCTAGTCAAAAGTCATGGATCAAACAAGTGACCCGGCGTTTATTAATTACATTCTACAAAAGGGGTCTAAAAGCCTAAATGAATCTAGAATGAGCGGGTGTCCAAACTTTACGTCTCACCAACATCTAGGGTCAGCATGAGACAGGACCTCACTTAGAAAGACTCATTCTACTACTGGAGAAGCCTGGAATCAATCCTGCGACGTCTAGCTGGCAAAGCTAGTAGCCTAATCACTACAGGCCACAACAGTGAATTCAGAATAGGCTTCAGAAAGTTGGGGTATACTAGAAGTAAACCCCTCCAAAACCTACAAGCATGTTCATACAAAAATAATACTAAACATAGATTTAACATACCTTTCAATATACTTTCTACTTCCCGACACGATGGTGTAGGTATACGTTACAACTTGACCTGCTGCTAAAGTGTTCGCTTTTCTCAGGGTTTATATTTCTATGAATACTACCAGAAAATCATGCCTACTCATATTACCTTGCTCAATTCGTGGCGAGGTGGAGATACCGGCCACAAACAAAGCCAGATAGCAAAAATCGAGTAGATAATGGATTTGCGTTCAAATAGTATATTTCCCATAGGAAAAATTGATGAAACGACCCTATAATCAATGACATGACTCCTGTCAAAACGAACACCCACACAACACGTGACGGGAATAAAAATCATATATGGCACAATTTGGCGGTTGGCGATTTTTTAGGCAAATTCTATAGGATTCGGCCTTTTAGCGGCCCCCTGTATTGTAAAAACAGCTCTCTATAAACCACTCATGCATACATCGTATGATATGTGCACGACTCGTCCATGGAGCAGCACAGTTTGCGTACCATATTTCACCTAAAATATTTCACTCGCACCGCCCTACCATATATCTACTAAAATAATTTAGATGTGCATAAGCACCAGAGAGGTTTCCTATTCCATCTCGTAACAGACGGTTTTGATCAAATTTATTGAGTTGCTCCATCTGCATTGGAGACAAATTTCGTTTAACAAATGCATTTGGAAATTCAGTTTTCCACCAGTGAAATAATCTGGCTTTTCCCTTTTCCATTTTGTCAAATTATCAGTTTGTAGCATCTGCATTTCAAACGCACAATTGTCAGCCATCGTCACAAAATTAATCTTGATTGTCTTTTAAGACCAAAAGCAATTGTGCTGATTATAAAGTATAATTTGAGCCAGTGCATGACAAAACCTACAATAAGACATGTGCGTCCAACGAAGACATGGATCAGCCTGCGCATACGTGCAGTCTGATCAGAGTCTTCGTTGTGCGCTCTAAGGATAGCTAAGGGCCCAGTGCTCCTCCATGTAGCAAGAAAAGTCTCTGGTAAGACAATATGGATGTGCAGGCTGATCTGATTCTTCGATGGGCGCACATGTCTAAGTGAAGGTTTTGTCAAGCGCTGGCTCATTAACAATATAGAGAAACTATTACATCACATCACAACAATAAATTGATTGACAAGAACCACAGTCCCCTTGTACCACAGGCACCTTTCTTTGATATGCACAGCCGAGAGAGGATATAAGACAAAGACCCAAGATTCATTTTGGCACTCATGTCATATCACTAGGTACCGTAGCTGAACTTTATCTTCGCTCGTCGCGCATGTCATTTTGTTGGCATTTACGTACATTGTCTCGGTTTGCTCAAGGAGAAAGCATCGTTTTTCTCTGGAGACCAATTGCTTAAGAGGACGTGTTTTCATTATCAAAGATCTGAATACTGCTTACAGAACGTCAATTGCTTTCATTGTTTTAATAAGACATTCAGTGACATCACAATATGTATAAATCTAAATCGTTATTACTTGCTGCTTGGAAGATGTCATGCGATAAAGGTAAAATTGGTACATCTGAGATCCTTCCAGCTATCTTCACAATGAATATTACGTTAGCACACATGTGTGCTAGAACGCAGACTGTCTATGATCGGGCCCATCGGAGTCTATCTGTTGGTTTTCTTTTGCTCCAGCATTTCAGAGGATTCTCGCTGTCGAGTCCTCACCGTTCTTTCATCTTTGTGGTAGTTCGAATTTTGTGTTCAAGGAGATGTTGCACTGATGAGTTAGGAGGCCTTCATGCGGACTCAACGAATTATTTGTCTAAATCGCGACGGAAACAAGGCGAGGATTGTGACCACTTAAAATCGATTTACACCCCCCCCCCTCCACCAGTGGAATTTGTTTCACTGACCGTTCCATGGCGGTTCTTCTGTCGCGTTTTATTTTTGTTATGGTTTATCTTTGAGTGTGTATATCGCTTTGGATAGCCCATTCACCATTTTGTGAGAAAGTAACTGTTCTTTTGGCTTTCCACCATTGATGTTTTGGTGTCTCTGATGGGAGCTGTGGGTTAATTATATCGATTCCTGATTATTGCCCTCACTTCTATTTCGTATCAGGGGTTTACATAATTGGCTTTATTTCTCTTACATATGCTAAAAAACTTATTTCATGGGTTCTAGTTTGAACCTCCTCAATAAGGGGGGTTTAACGAGCAATCATAGTTTAGGTTTAGGTTAAAGCAAATGATTTGGGTATTCATAATCCCAATGCTATGCATGCACCTGTAAAAACTTACAAATATATTCCATACGATTTAGGAGCCCATAGGGGCTTGAAGAAATATATGGGCTGCATGATGCTTCCACGCAGAGCTGAATCCGGCTCGCACACCAGTACTGGTAAACCGCTTAGAGGATCTAAGCCTGTCCAGGAACCGCGGTGCGAGACGGACCGTCCATGCTAATAAACCATATTGGTTTCATTGGGCGACAGGGCTTGAGATGTCATTTCATCTCAATGTCGGGTAAAAGTCCCACCAAATTGGAAGCAACGTCTCCAAAATGACCTTTACAGTGTTGACGGGGACGTTAAACCTCTAATCAAACAAACAAACAAACAAACGGTTTAAGAGTTATTGCCCGGACAAGAAGTGGAACAGACGTAAGTACCGACGGACAGGGGTAACATTTAATGCGTCCGCTATTCTCCGAATGGACAGACGTACGGACGGACAGAGGCAACACTTAATGCCCTTCCGCTATCCTCCGAATAGGCAGAGGCATAATAACTTGAGAGTACATGTACCATTGAATTCATTGTGATAACACTAGCATGTGATAAATATTAACTATCCGGACACAGCAACTTCTAGAAGAAAATTTTAGACATGTGTCTTATTTAAAAAAAAAAAATATATGGTGTAGGTACTCGCTAGAGACAGTTCTAACGAGTACCCACAATCTATGTTTTTGAGCAAAAATTAGGAAAATAATGTTTACCTCCGTAAACCCAAGTTTTCCCTAAATGGGCACCGTCAAGCGATTTCGGTACTTATCGCTTATGCCAGCAGCGAAGGTTCAGGCGAGCCTGCGCATCCGCGCAGTCTCGCCAGAACCTTCGCTGCTCGCTCATACAAGCAGTGGATCAAGAGGAACCTTCAGACAGAAAGCCATATCCCTGGCCCCTCTGAATGACTGGGCATGCGCAGTTAAAATTTGTCATGACGGAATGCTCGAAGACACATATTCGCTTGGCGGGGCTCATATAAAGTTGGGTTTACGGGGTTAACATTACTTGGACTTGTTAATCTGATGAGTGATTTATAAATTGTAATAGTTAGTAAATGGTGTCTCCCATAGAAATTATTCGAGATGTATCTATTCGCTTTAACCCTTTTTGTACCAAATGGAATCTAGCGGGAGTCTATTTCAAACTTTAGGGGTGTCAGGTTGTGTTTTCTTCAAAACGTTTTTCTAAATATTGAAGGCCCTGATCAGACGACTGATCTGGACCTGCACTGTTTGCCAGGGTACCCGTCTAGGGGTTTCTGGAACTAAATGGGTTAACCCTTGTCCTGCTGAATATTCATATATGCCACACCCACTACCGATTATCAACCAATCGGATTACTTGATGCAAATTATTGCAACAAATTCACAACCTGAATGACAGACAATGTAGATCCTGATCAGATGGCTTCTTCAGAAGCCATCTGATCTGGATCTACATTGTTTCAAAGAAAAGGCATATCCGGGTTCAGCAGAACAAGGGTTAATACTTGCAACTGTATGAGTTTCTAAAATTACTTTGTAAATAATATATCTTTCGGAGTGCGTTGTAGCCACCTCAGAATGACTTTCTTCTGGCTAGAGCTATCATTTTTTTACGAAACAATACACTTTCGTTTCTGAATAATGTTTCACAGTTTTATAGAGGTTGTGTATAATTCTGTTATACAAACAAAAATGAAGTGTCGATGGCTAAAAATGTCCGCTGTTTTAGCATCCCAGGGCTTTGAAAGTGATACGAAAAAGAGAAATCGACCTCATAGACATGACAGATTCTTTTCTTTCTTTCTTTCTTTCTGCTTATACTGCGATCGGTCATATTTGACCATGACTCGCAGGTGTACCTTACATACACTCCAGGTTTGCAGGGCTGAAAGCCTACACAGTAATCATGTAATTACGGCAGGGTCTTTAACCTTCACAGGAGATGACTCTTCCTGCACAGAGGCCCTTCACTTAACGTCCCTATCTGAAATACTGTGCACTTTTTTGGCATTCATCCCTGCAAATGATGCCAATGGAGCGTGTTCGGACACCGAAAAAATCACTTCCTCCGTTGATCGAACCGGGGGCCTCTAGCATCAGAGGCAAGTGCACTAACCACTGAGCTATCACGCTCCTCTTTGCATAACGATTGAAGAAATACGTTTGGGTAACCACATCATGAATATATTTTTATCAGTTACCCCCTATATATATTGCATTGCAACGCACTGACCTGATAAAGATATGCTATCTCAGATCAAGTGAGCTTTATCACGTCAACATGACATTGCACTTTTATGAATGAACCGGACCACTGAAAAAATTACAAAAATGTTATTGCTACTGAAAAAAATGGAAACATTACATGAAAAAAAAAAAATATCATAGGAACAATATGGTCAGCTGATACTAAATATATCGACCGCCAGAATGCTGGGACGCGCTGAGGACCATCAATAACTGATAGTAAATTGCTAATTTAAGAGTGTACAAGGGGATAAACTGATAAATAAAATACCAGATTCGTATCATTTGATATCAAGTTTATCAGACTCTGCTTCAAGAACGCATGTAGAATCGCCCGGCAAGCCTCGCGATTCTACACGCGTTCTCGAAGCCTTGCCTGATAAACTTGATATCAAAAGACACTCACCTGGTATTCTCTATTTATCAAACACAATAAAATAAAAATAATAAAAAAAAAAAAAAAATAAAAACACCACTGCGAACATATCGAACCATATTTAAACGTACCAATAGGATAACACATCGGAGTGCTATCAAGATTAATTTAAGCGCACAAAGTTTATATCTAGACGGTAAACGGTAAAAACCTTAAGGAAGTCTAAATTGAAAGGCGGCATTCATTCGTAAAGTTTGTGATGTGTCTTTGCAGTGCAATATACACAATTGTCCAGATGCAAAATAACTGGTCGCAAAAGAATGCGAAATAGATAACGTCTGTGACCATGTAACCCGGTAAATATCAAACAAATAGGCATAACGTGATTATTTAAGTTTTTTCGTATGTTTCTCTAATTTTGAAATCAAGTCCGAGCATTATAACATAAATGACGACAATACCTGATACAACTCCTGAGAAATATTAGTGATTCTTCTGGTATGTTGGCACCTTTATCATGAAAACAAACCTATATTATTTTGACCCCACTGAACCCCACTTTTATACTTAAAACTGGGGTTTACAAGGGTAAACCGTATATTTCTAGTTTCTGTGGAGGAGGTTCTAACGAGTACCCACATGCTATAGTTTGAGCAGAAAAAAGGAGAAAAATATCACAATTTTCCATCCTGAAATTTTCGTGTTTGTTTTCGGCGGTAGAGTTTACAATGCATTTGTATAGGTGTGTTTTCGTGACTTTACTCCGACGATCCTTGTGATTCATCGATAATGCGCAAACTCAGACATCAATATCACACCTGTTCATCTAATATAGACTCGCAACTGTCTGGTCATGCTGATCACTTTAACTGTCACAATAAAGCTTTTATAGTAAAACTTCTGGTTGTATGCATCATAAGCTTTGTAAAGCTGTTTTTTCTTTCTTTTTTATTTTAATTAGTTTAACTGGTTTTCTGAATACAATGTCAGACTGGTGCGGCTTCTATTTCGTAACAAGGTCTATTCAAACCCGAATTTTATAGTGACTTTGTATATTAATTCAGAAAATATACAATTTCAATGACTTCAGTACCAACTTTCGTAAAATCATTCTTCGATATAATTAGATGAGGTACAACATAAATGTTTTACGACGGACTGCATGCATGGTAGTTATTCCAATCACAGACTGCAAGCATGGTAGTTAACCCAGTTATGTTTGACAACTTTGCTTCCCTCTTTAATTGCTCGCCGTTGGTCCGGCCTCAGATTCTATGACGGTTCTAGGGAAAGGCTTACGGCGAATTAGAGCGGATTTAATTTTGTCTCTGGTAGGACCCATTGGAGTCTAACTGTTGGTTTTCTTGCCCCCGGCAATTCAGTGGTTTTTTGCTGTTTCAATTCGTTTCACTGACCGTTCCAAGGCGGTTTTTCTGTCGTGATTCTATGAAAACTATTGATGAAAACATAAAAAAACGGAACATCAAAAACGAAGTACACGTCTTTCTATTGATGAAAACATAAAAAACGGAACATCAAAAACGAAGTACACGTCTTTCTGCGTTTTTTGATGTTCCGTTTTTTTATGTTTTCATAAATAGTTTTCATACAACCCAAATAAGAAATTAATGCTAAATCCCTTTTCAAAATTATTTTTCGCAAAAAAAGCATTAATTGTGAACTATTGTCAAACTTTGTTGGGCGAGTATTACGAGACATTTAGTACCAACGTCTGTTATATGATCGTCTTTCTTTGTCTAAATTTACTAAATTTCCGATAAAATGGACTTTTTTTTCAAATGACATGTTTGTAAATCCGGATTATGCTCAAATTGCCTATCATAATAATCGCCTAGGACCGGTTGCCAAATGATCCTATTAAACCCCTTGCCACAGAAATGTCTATTTGCGGTCGATCACACAGGATTCTCTTGTAGGAAGTCTACAACAGGGCGATAAATTGCATTGTATGCAATTAAAGTTCGACAAAGGAATGTCATTCGCGTCAGTTTTGAAAGAACTAGAAATTCATCCGCGGGATAGAAGTGGGTCCAAATATAGGCTTTATTTTGGGTTGGAGTCGAACTACCCGATAAAAAACCTTAAGGATACTTCCAACTTCAGTTAAACTAGCCGCTCCTTTCCCTGTTCTAACGGTATGCATAAGCGGTTAACCAGTACAGTTATATCAAGTCCTACACTGTTTGCTAACAGAATTTAACAATGGGTTAAAATAACCAGCAGACTACAAAGCAGATGGCAATTGTTGTGATTGGCATCTTGAGGGTTAACTTTTTTTTTTTTAAAAAAAAAATGTGCCATGAGTGTTCTGTTGTGACATCAGAGACAAAGCAAAGCTTGGACCAACAAAAAGCTTTTTTATTCTCAATGCTGTAGTGTTATTCTTGCAATAGAACCAGTATTTTGAAAAAAAAAAAAAAAAAAAAAAAAAAAAAAACAGTACAGTTATGTTCCCAATCGGGATCGATCCCGCAATTTCCCGATGACGATTAGTCGATCGCGCATTCGACTGAGCCACCGAAGCCGTCTGGAATTATAGCTTCAGTGGATAGTACTATTTCATCAATTGTTAGGTGCTTTCACTCACACATTACACTGTGTATCACCTGCGTATAAATAGAATTTTTAACATTTAATTTTATCAGCAATAAAAACATACTGTTGATGTAGGTTACAAAAGTTCTCATTGAAAGGCGGTGAAAATTTTAGTAAATTAAATTTTATCCTTCAGTTGTGGGAAATATTGGGAGAATTTACTGAAAGGCTGTCACGTTGTGAGAGCATATATCTAGCAAAATCATCTTTATTACTCCAAAAATTGGATAAAGGGTTGATCCTTTGGAAGCAAGGACTAAAACACAGAACTGAAAACCTAGAGTGTACAAGGCTTTTTATGTGTCATTACGATAACACAACCTTGCGGCATAGTGCATTTTTCACATCTCCAAAATGGCCATTTGTCTGATGAAAATCCGTGATATTTTTCCTATAAATACTGCAAACATAGGTTGTGGGTGCTCGTTAGAACCGCCTCCTTGAAGCGGTTCTAACGAGTACCCACAACCTATTTCTTAAGGAGGCGGTTCTAACGAGTACCCACAACCTATGTCTTTGAGCAGAAATACCTGTAAGAAAAATAATGATTACCCCCGTAAACCCCAGTTTTCTCTATATAAAGTGGGGTTTAGGGGGGGGGGGGTCATCATTTCACGGACTTGTTCACATGATGGTCAGACCAGCTTGTTTCGACCAATTAGGCCTCTCGGTGACCCTCAAATATTTTTAAATTTCCGCAAAACTTATGGAAACAGGCGCAATCCGTCTAAACGCTATATAATAAGTTTTTTTTTTTTTTTTTTTTTTTTTTTGGTGTGTGTTGTTTCCTGTGTTTCGAGCCTGTTAATCAGGTAGCGTAAACAGGAGTACCCAGTATAATCCACCCAATTTTTCGATGAAGAACTTGGCGTCTCACATACGGGTCGAGCAAAGTTTGAACCTACATCTCCAAAAGAGCTACTTTTTGCGATTTTTTTTTTTTTAAATACTAGATCCACAACCTATGTCTTAAAGCAGAAATAAGAACAATAATATATAGTTATCAACCGAAACCACAGTTTTCCCTATAGTGGGGTTCAGTGGGGATGGTCATTTCACGGACTTATTCACGTGATGGGTTCGAGACCTAGTGATTAACAGCGATCTAACTCACTAGGCAGAAGGGCCGCTCTTTTTCAAGTGAGGGTAATGAGGGACTTATATTCCATGTGTCCTCGAAATGCCTTCAACTTCGCTCCATCTAAATCGGTCGATACTGCCAGATAATCTGTTCTTTTCCGAAAGGTTGTTAATCACGAATAATACATTAGCGGTTGTTATAAAAAAAACGTTTCGTTCTGCTTTAACATCCTAGAGACGGCAATGATAACATGGGTATTGATGCGACGCTACATTTTGACCATTTTCATACCAAATGGAAACTTCCTTCTTAAATATAGCAAGAGTCCATTCCAAAATTTAGGGGGGACTGGTTGTGTTTTCATCAATTTTTTTTTGGAAAATGGCTGAACTTTTTGCAAACAGTGGATGCCCTGATCAGACGCCGCGTTCTGGGCCTGCACTGTTTGCCAAGGTACCCCTTTAGGGGTTTTCGGACTGAATGGGTTAACTCATGACTGCCATCAAAATAATTATGTGGTAGGAACGTCCAAAGATGCCAATAAGGCATAATTATACTAGCTGCCAGAAGCTAAGGAAACAACACATCATTTATGTTTTATCGAAATGTTTAGTTTAATTCCAAGCTGGAACCCGTTGGTAAAATTTAAGCGTTAGACATTGTTTGCAAGCCCCAGCGTTTATGCTGCGATTTCTTGAAACAAATATTGATTTTATACTGATTGCGTGCATACTTTGCTTTCGATGCCACTGATGCGTAAGTTCAGACAACTACATTTGAAACCAAATATAACCTTTATGTTAGGTTCTCGTGTCGTAACCAATTTCTACCATTCAATGCGTCACATTGCAATGTGTGACAGTTTGAAGCATTAGACTGAATTGTACGTGGAAGTCCACAGCGATCAACATCTGCGTATTTGTATCATTTTATGCCTAGTTTACAATTGGCCATCGATTAACTAACTTACGACGCCAGTAAGATGCCTGTACCCTCTTTCCATGCGGGCTCCGCGAGGTGGCCGTACGATTGTCGTTCGGATTCACAGGCGCCGTGGCCTCTACGATTTTCTTTGACTCCGCACTATGACAAATTAAAAAAAAATATCGCAAGCCTGTTTACAAGTAGTTGGTGGCATCGCTCGATGCACACAGGGGCCGCGCACTGATCAGGCAGACAACGCTAGATTTTAGATGGCTAGGTGAACCAAAAAAGTACGATGCTCGTTGGCCCTTTGGATAATTGTACGCAAAAATGCCGAACGGTGTTCGTGCAGTGCCTGTAATATCGCACGGATATTAAGCCAACATCCTCCGGCAACCTCATGGCGACTGCATCTTGGCCGTGCGACCGCATGTTCTGCCATGATAGTCAACGTTCTGATTCATGGTCACCAGTCCTACGCATCCGTATAGAGTATTAAAATGCTTTGACATTAAGATCTGTCAGTGCAGAGAATTTATCGATTCAGTTTTGCTTTCTTTACATTTAGAAAGTAGAAGTAAAACAAAGATCAGGAATCGATACAATTAACTTACTCCACCCATCAAAGACACCAAAAGGAAATATCACAAACATCATTATTAAAAGTAGAAGTAAAACAAAGATCAGGAATCGATATAATTAACTTACTCCACCCATCAAAGACACCAAAGGGAAAGAAACACAAACATTAAGCGACCAGACCATAATGGAAACCTAAACAAAGGAAGGCCATAAGGACAGTTACTTTCCCACAAAATGGCCATATGGCCATCCAAAATAAAAAGACACAAGTGATACACACAGTAAGTAACAAACAACACCATAAATAAACCGCCACAGAAGAACCACCTTGGAAAGTTCAGTGGAATGATTTCCATTGGGGGGCTTAAATCGATTTTACGTGGCCACAATTCTCGCCCTTACTTCCGTCGCGATTTAGACAAATAATTTGTTAAGTCCGCATGAAGGCCTCCTAACTCATCAGTGCAACATCTCCGTGAACACAAAAAAAATTCAAAGAACCACAGAGGTGAGACAACGGTGAGGACTCGACAGCAAGAAACTACTGAAATGTTGGAGCAAAAGAAAACCAACAGTTAGACTCCGATGGGCCCGACCAGAAACAGAGCATCAGGCACCAACCAACATTACCTTGAATTAGATCTCTCTAATTCTCAATAAGCCTTTACGTTGGAGCCGTCATATAATCTGAGGCCTGACCCACCGGCGTGCAATTAAAGAGGGAAGCAAAGTTGCAAACCGTGATTGGGTTAACTACCATGCATGCAGTCTGTCGTATAACATCCATGTTGTACCCAATCTTTTTATATCGAAGAATGATTTTACGAAATTGGGGGCTGAAGTCATTGCGGTTATATATTTTTCTGTATTTATTTACTAAGTCACCATAAAATTCGGGTCAGAAGACCGTTCGAAAAGCTCTTTTCCGACAATCTTTGCTCTTTTATATTGGCTTCCGTTTGCCTTTGGTCTTGTATTTGGGCGTATTGCGATTCTAAAAGAAAGGTTGCACTGACATTAAGCTATTAATATTTAATTGGTGGGGCTGGTAATTCGGCAGTTTGCCATCCGTCTGTTCGTTGGCAGACCTGCATTTAACTAGTGATTAACTTTTGGCCCCACATTTTGGTAGACTGTCCGCATGCGTTCAATTGTTTTAAGCCCGCCACCCCCACCACTTGACTACAGTGAAATTATTGTCACTGACCGTTCCAAGTCGGCTCGTCTGTCGCGTTGATTTGTTTGTCAGGTATATCTACACGCTGTTTTACTAAGAGCCCTCATATTTGCTCCACCATTGTCTTTAGTGATAAAAATGTTTGGCATGATGACTCATTGATGAGCTAAGAAGCCCCAGCGACAACAGCAGGTGAGGGTGGGATCCGGTCGAGCCTACTAAGCCCCGAGCAATTTATTGCAAACTGTTTTAGGCCAGTTCTTAAACCGCGGTACTCAGTTGGCGATTATTATGTTTCTCGCAAAGACGTTTGGTTCCAACCATTTTCTGAACAATCGATCTTATTTACATAGATGGTAACACATTTAGTACTAGTACTAATCTTCCATGTGACCCTCTTTTCCTGGGTAGGAACCAGTATTAAGCAATGCCGATAAAGTCTATTGCTCAAGGAAACAACACTTGGCGCTTGCGGGGATCGAACCGGCTACCTCCCGATCTCAAATCCGATACTTTAGCACTGCATCACAGCGCTCCACTGTTTTGGCTTTCGGTTGTGATGTTTTAATTATAGTGAAAATGTTTTATTTTGGCGTTTCTTTCCTCTTTGTAGTTGGATGGGTGTGGGAAGGTAATTTTATCGATTCTTGTGATCATTGACTTCACTTATATGTTGATTATGTTTAATAACCTTTTTTCCTGAACATAAACTCAACCTGCTTTTTCTGCTTCTTAATCCAGGTGAAAATTTCTTCGCGACTGTTCAACTGGCAGAGAATTCCCTGTGTGAATCACATGATCGATAACACTGGGTCTACACCACTCTAGAAGAAAAACACAGTATTCAAAAAAGCGTGTACGGACTAACCGTCAAGCTTAAAACAAAACCGAAATGTTGAAAATATGTAACTGGTTTCGTCACCTCAACAAAACCTTTTGAATTTGAATTATATTATTCCTCCTATCAAAGCTTCAAGACAACGAAGCATCAGTATACTACCCTTTGAAGAGCATGGGATGATGTTGGGTATATATGATTCGTAAGGTCTTTACAAAAAAACGTCCAACAGTCTCACAATCTGTTTATTTTCTCATAAGTCAAACCTGTCTTATCCGGCCAGCCCTCCGACTGAGAAGAATGTCCGGATTAGACGGGCCGGAATAGAGAGAACTACTTACCCATGCGACCTCAAGATGACTTTGTTCATTGTCAGTATCTACCGAAGGGTAGAGATTGATACACAATACACTTGTACACACAGAATTTATTCCATAGAACAAGCACGAACGAGATTTGGCCTAATTTCGACTGTTGGTATCAAAGTTAACTGCCCTCAGACATAGAATGATTGCAATTTCATTTTGGTGGAATCGTTTTAAGACAAACAGGCAATAAGGATAGCCATTAAATCTTGCTCAAGTTCGAATATTGGGCAGATAACACTGTTCAAATAAAAGGTACGCGTCCTTTAGTCTCCCGTGGACATATAAAACGCAATGTGGCCGATATCGTTATTATACAAACAGGTTTAGGTTGATTGTATCGAAACCTGAACATTGCCTCCACTTCTATTTTATATTTTCTTGTCCTTTGGGATCATTGATTCCATTGTGGAATTTCGAAAATATAAGAGGGTCACTGATGAGGACTAATTGGCCTAAACTAGCTAGTCTGACCCAGAAAACATGTGCACTCCATATTTCCAGTTCTGTAGTGTATTCCTTTTTTATCCCCCGACCGAATAGGTTCGGGGGATATAGCGATCAGCCTGGCGTCCGTCCGTCTGTCCTTCCGTCCGTAGACGCAACCTTGTGATGGCCATAACTCCTATACCCTTTGAGATTCATTGATAGTGCTAGGCACAATTGTTCACAAGGCTGAGACGGCGTGTCATGCGCAAGAACCAGAACTCTGACTGCCATATTTTTTTAGTTATCTCCCCTTTTAATAAAATAGAATGACTACTTTGTGATGACCATAACTCCAATGCCCTTTGAGATATATTGATGGTACCTTGCACAGTTGTTCACAAGGCTGAGACAGCATGTCATGCACAAGAACCACAACTCTGTCTGCCATGGTTTTTGGGTTATCTCCCCTTCCAATAAAATAGAGTGACTACCTTGTGATGGCAATAACTTCAATACCCTTTAAGATATATTGATTATACCTGGCACAGTTGTTCACAAGGCCGAGACGGTGTGTCATGCACAAGAACCACAACTCTAGCTGCCATGGTTTTTGAGTTATCTCCCCTTCCAAAAAAATAGAGTGACTACCTTGTGATGGCCATAACTCCAATATCCTTTAAGATATATTGATGATACCTAGCACAGTTGTTCAAAAGGCCGAGACGGTGTGTCATGTACAAGAACCACAACTCTGGGTGCCATTGTTTTTTAGTTATCTCCCCTTCCAATAATATAGAATCACTACCTTGTGATGGCCACATCTCCAATACTCTTTGAGATATATTGATGTTACTTGGTACAGTTGTACACGAGGTTAAGCAGGTGTGTCACGTGCAAGAAACACAACTCTGGGTGCCCTGGGTTTTTAATTATCTCCCCTGACAATATAACCTTTTGATGGCCATAACTCCAATACCCTTTGATATATAGATGGTACTTGGAACAATTGTATACAAGGTTGAGACGGCGCTTCATGCCTAAGAACCACAATTCTGGGTGCTATGATAAATATTTGAGTTATCTACCCTTCCAATATAACAATATGACCAGCTTGTGATCTCCAAAACCCTTTGAGACATATTGATGGTACTTTGTACAGAAATGCATGAGCTTAAGCAGGCATGTCATGCGCAAGAACTACAGTTCTGAGTACCCTGGTTGTTTTAGTTATCTCTCCTGAAGTATAATCTTGTGATGGCCATAACTCGAATACTTTTGTGATATATTGCTGGTTTAATTCTGGTGCACTTTCTATTGGTGAACAATCTTCTGAAGGCCATATTGGCTTTTGGTCGGGGGATTTGCCATCTCTTCCGATGGCTATTTTTATAACATTTAGTACAAAGATATAACGTTGTGGACATTACCTATATTTTAATCCATTTTGAAAGTACCACAACAAATAAAGATGGAAAGTATTAGTAAATCAATGACCTTTGAGAGTTCAAAATTCAAGTCTGACCGGAGTATTCAATTTTAGGGCAAGTTTGGGATATCCTTTGTCCCGTAATTTAAAAAAAAATGTTTATACCAATTACAGACTGTTACGACTGCATATCTATTTTGCAATAAAGGAAGTATAAAATTTAGAAAGGAATTGTAATTATCGACCAATGAAAAATACCAACTTGCAGTCACGTCTCATTGCGTTTTGAAAGGCTTTCTTATTATATTTATACAATGTTAAATATAAAAGTCTACCTAAAAATGCATGAAATGAAGGCATTGCATACGTACAATTTCTGTACCTCAAAATTGTAACTTTTAGTGGTGATGTTGACTTTTGTTTTTGTTTGTTCGAATACAGGTTTAAGGTCCTTGTCAACACTATTTAGATCATTTTTGGACACGTTGCTTCTAATATTTTTTTTTGGGGGGGGGGGGGGAGGGGGTTACCCGACGATTAGATGAAATGACATCTCAATCCTAGCCGCCAAATGAAACCAAAAGGCGTATACGCATTGGACGGTGTAACTCACAACACTTTGCCTGGGCAGCATTAGTTCTTCTATGCGATTTACCAGTACTCACTTGTGGTCAGTTTCAGCCCTGCGTGGAGGCATCATGAAGTCCAGTCCTTTTCTCCGAGCCCTGATGCGCGGGGGCGATGGTGAATGGGGATAGCAAAATTACATTAAAGCTTAGGATTCCTTTAACTTTCGTAAAAAAACCTTGAGTTCGACAGTCTATACAAACTTTGCACTAAAAGACTGAAAGAAATATGGGCACGATATTCCCATCTGCAGACCAATACTTCATACAGCACGACTGATCGGGCACATGCGCTTCATCGAGGCGGTTCAAACGAGTACACATAATCTATGTTGTGAGCAGCAATACGAAAACTACCAGCGTATTTATTTGTTGGTGGTCAGATTTTCAATATATTTGTAAAGAAACCCACTTCACTTTCTCAAACTCGTGTTTTAATATAAAAAAATCACCAGTAAAACGCACCATGTACGTAAAATAATACGTAACCAAATATCTTTACAAATGACTTGAATTGAACATGCGTGACATGTTTATATATTTATACTCCAGATATATACTGTTTTTGCTCGAAAGCTTAAATGTATCGAGTTTTTGCACAGCATTTTTAAGGAAATCAATACTCCTTTATAGACCCCATATTCTTTTTATGGTGTGGATTTACAAGATTAATCATCCAAAGACTTGTTAACTTGAATCTTCAGTAAATCATTTAAAATCTGTATTTTTGCTGTTTTGTGATTGGTTTAACCTGTCATTTACAGCCAGGAGATATTTTGTCATGCAAACCTAAATCTCTTTACCCTGTAGGCAATATAAACGCAATAGACCCTCTAAAACGGATCAACTCCTCAGTCCAATATATGACATTGAAATCCGCCACCTAAATAAGTTTGGAGTGGTCCATTTCCAATTATATGGGTGTCAGGTTTAGTTTGAGTGTCGTAAGTTAAAAAAATACATACGTTATGCAAACAGTGGAGAGGCAGATCAGACGCCGCGTTCTGCGGCGTCTGATCTGTGTCTACACTGTCTGTTAATATGCCAATAAAGGGCCGCTAGGCATATATGGGTTAAAGAGTATGCTAAAAATTGGTTGAGTTTCAAAATATGTAACCGTACTGAAAATGAGATAAAAGGTTTTGACAGATCTATCTCTTGTGTATCAATTTTATGTAACACAAGGATTTGGTTCTATTTGATATCAAGCGCCTTGTTTTCATTAGGCGTCTTTAGAGACACTGATAACGCATTACGAACATCCATCTTCATTACATCAATACTTACAGTTCTATTTTCAGTATACTGAGATAGGGCTTCTATAAACTATGTTGTCCAGCTATTTCGTTCCTATCAAAAGTTCTAATGAAGGTCATCAGATGTCTGCTAGACTTAATCGGACATCAAGATTTTCGTCTTAGGCCAAATTCATGCATGCTTCTGCTTATTCGACTGTCTTGATATTTGCAGGGCTTTTGGGAAAAGTTGTACAGAAATGTTTCATAAGCGATCGTCTATCAGGCAGACCATTTTCCTCGACGCTTATGTTTAGTTACCTATCCAATTCGAAATTTAATGTCTTGGATGGCTCGAAATATTTTCGTTAAATGTCCTAAATTCTTAACTCGATGAGCAGAACAGTGGCAATACTCAGTAAAAAGTCTAACTATATTATTTTGGGGGCTATGTGCCCTTGACAAAACTCTGAGTTCTGGCGGTAACTTGTTAATATAATTTAGAATGTTTTCACAGTAATTTTATTATTACATTAAGCTTAATTGCCTAATATTGCACCACTATGTTAACGGGCCTTGGCTAAATGTCTTTCGCTGGCACTGAACTGTTTATTCCTTTTCTTGAAGTTTCATAAGTTAGCTAAGTTTGATGAATAAATATGCACTGACTTCATTCGCAACCCCTTACATTTAGCTTATCAGATTATCAGAGCTCAGTAGAGCCATTTAATCTGGGGAGCAATATAGGACCTTGTGGTTCTCTTTGCTATCTCGATGAAGGAGGTTTCATTTGGTCATTTTATGGGAAAGTAACTATCCTTATGGCCTTCCTTTGTTTAGGTTTCCTTTGTTTAGGTTTCCATTATGGTACTGTCGCTTCATGTTTGTGTTTCTTTCCCTTTGGTGTCTTTGATGGGTGGAGTAAGTTAATTGTATCGATTCCTGATCTTTGTTTTACTTCTACTTCACACGGACCTGTCAATCGGCTAATCTCCATTGACTTAAGAATAAATGACACTTTTTTATTTTTATTTTAAAATGAAGACGTGCACCTTGGATGCTATAGTGATGGCAGAACACGAAGACAATAAGTGTTTGCTTTTAAGTGAACTGAACTAAGAATTCCTCAGAGACAGTAAAAATGTTCCTGGAAAAATGTACGTCATGCTAAAAAATCCGTGAAATGAACACCCTCTAAATCCCACACTATATAGAAAAAAAAAACTGGGGTTTACTTGGGGTATACATTATTTTTTGCTACAAGACAAACATCACCATAACAAATCAGTGCGACATAGTGCATTTACGTGCATTCACATCTCCAAAATGGCTGCTTTTCTGATGAAAACCCGTGGTGTTTTTCTTATGTAAACTGCAAACATAAAGGCGGTTCTAACGAGTACCGACAACCTTTGTCCATAGAATGTGAGTGCTCGTTAGAACCGCTTCATAGATGCGGTTCTAACGTGTACCCGCATCCTATGTCTTGGAGCGGAAATTAGAAAAATAATAATGTATACCCCAGTAAACCCCAGTATTCCCTACATAAAATGGTGTTGAGAAGGGTGTTCACTTCACGGACTTGTTCACGTGATGGGTTGTGGGTACGCATGAGGCGGTTCTAACAAGCACCCGCAACCTATGTTTAGAGTCAAAATAAGAAATGAAGGAGTGCTCTAAGTCACATGGATGTGTTTTCATAATGAATCGTTAATGACATTGGAGACAAGTTATATCACCTTATTTGACCAAACTTTTATATTTTCAGTAGCCGTGTTTGAGTCATACAGGCGAGAAACCGCAAATAGGATTTACTGGCAAACACTGCAGGGCCAGGTCAGACTCGGCAGAACACCTTGTCTGCCCAGAAATTTCACTGTTTGAAGAAAGGTTAAAACTTAGCTATATGCCTCTTAATGCTTTTAAAGTACCTCAGCTTTCCTAAATCTTGAATTATAGAGAGGAAGACTCCATTCAGGTGCAAGTGGGTAACATTATAAGACTCGTATTTGGGTGTGAGGCGTGGATGGAAAAATCCGTCCCGAGAGTCACTGTCCGGCATCATGAGGCTTGCCGAGTGATGCCGGACAGTTATCCCGAGGGACGTATTTTTCTATCCGTCCCTAACACCCATATGGGATTCTTTTTCTTGCATGCTTCCATTTCTTAGCGCGGATTGTTATTGCTGCATGCAGTCACTTCGGTTACCGGCGTTGACACTACAGGAATGTTTAGTGACGTCACGCAACGTGCTGTGAGGTCAACCTTAACCACGGCGCATATGAAGTCGTAATCAACCAGTGCATTGTTTGATACACGCGAGAATATTCGATTTTGGGAAAAGAACACCTGGGTCAGAACAGAATTTCTATCCCAAGCTAAAACTATGGATTTTCTTATCTGGTGTGCAAGAAACAACGATAGCATAATACGAACATCTATCTTCATCACATCAGTACATACAATTCTATTCTCAATATATTCTGATAGAGATTCTACTAATGGTATTTGCTTCGCGATTTATTTTCTATCAAAAGTTCTAATGAAGATCATCAGATGTCTGCTACTCAAATGAGTGACCGAGAATTAATCAGGAATTAGCATGTTCGTCTTATGAACAGCATTTGGTATACGTTAGGAGTCAGTGACTCTTATTTTGAATTTCATCAACATTTTTCTTTCGAAAGGGTTGTCGTAGGGAGTGCAGTAGCAAACTATACAAGGAAGCACTTATTTTGTAGGGATGTACTTTCCTTCTATCTTTGAATATGGTCTGTTTCGGAGGAACAAAATTACATTACTCGACCTGCATTTGAGCATGAACGGTCCGACTGGCACCGCTTTGCCTGGGCAGGCTTAGATCCTCAAAGCGGTTTACATCAGTAGGCCTACTCATGTGCGATCGTTTCAGTTCTGGGTTGAAGCATCATGCAGCCAAATCTATTTTTTCAAGTCCCGATGGGCGTGTGGGGGGGGGGGGGGGCATATACTTAGAGGGTAATATGATAGGCCTAATGCACTAAAACTTTGGCAAATGGGGTAGAAGCAGAGAGACAGAAAAACACGAGAAAGGAGAGCTACTAAAATCGCACATCGTCCCCACAAACCTCACCTAATAGTAAAGTGAAACTGTTATAAAGTGTTTATATTACCAGAATTATGCTTATGGTGACACGTCCTTAGTCAATCCTTCACCAGGAAGGACCGCTTTGCATCCGGTCGCTCCGGCCCCCGCCCATCGGGGCTTGAAGAAATATATATGGGCTGCATGATGCTTCCACGCAGAGCTGAATCCGACCCACACACGGGTACTGGTAAACTGCTTAGAGGATCTAAGCCTGCCCAGGCAAATCGTCAATGCTTATAAACCCTATTGGTTTCATTGGGCGACAGGGCTTAAGCAGTCATTTCATCTCAATGTCGGGTAAAAGTCCCACAAAATTGGAAGCAACGTCTCCAAAATGACCTTTAGATTGTTGGAGGGGACGTTAAACCGCAAATCAAACAAACAAACTAAGCATCCGGTCGCTTGAAAAACAGTATTACGGTTCATCCGAATTCCGAATAAAACATACGTGATAAAAAAATAGTGTGTATCTTAATAGTGTGTAGCTTTGATCTAATTATGACGTCAAAGGTATCACGATGTATAATCGTACAGTGCATTATAGGCGACACACAATGCATGCCGAATATCAGTTAGCGACAAAATATGAGCGACAAAATATGAACCAATTTGTCTTGGGTATTTATGCATTGAAACATATTTGCGCGTTTTATCTATCTATACACTTATACGGAGCCGGTTTTATTTGGCCCATTATCCCAGTTAGGCGGGCCGCTAAATCTAGAATTTTCGGTTATTACTTAAGTTGGATTGGTGACAAAATTTAGAATTTAGGTTAAAGAAATCGTCACTGGATGAGTCCTTAAAACTATTTACACTCTGAATAAAAGAGGTACGCTAAATCGCATACCTCTGAATCTCAATCTTACACAGTAAGGGCTTTGAACTTCTCTGCGGTCTTGGCATTCACCGCGAAAGAAGAAAGTTTCAAGAAAAAAAATCGGGGCATCGCTATAGGACAGGTTCCAAAGATATTGGGAGTGATTTAATATTGATGCCCTTGTTTGGGTTGAAGTAGTCGCAGGGGTCAAGTGTCTGTCTCTATTAAGGCCTAAAAAAATAATAAACGTGTTTCCGCTAACCCGACCGGCCCTTTTCAGCCCCCCCCCCTCCCCGACTCTACTATTTTTTATCAATAAAAGAACTATAATGCACTATTATATTATATTAAATTATTAAAACACCGATCCTACCATTTTCGGTTTTCGACCCTACCAAGTATCGTCTTTGGCTTTTCAATAGTAAGTTCGCGTTTTAAGTACATTTTTGGAGCGTAGCTATTGCAGCGTAGCTCCAGTGAAATGAGAAGTGATTTCGGCACTACTTTCGGTGTTACTGCAAATGACCCAATCACCAGTGAGAACATAGTACCCCGTGTTAACATAGTAGATTATTACGCCATGCGGTATCTTCTTATAGACTACTTCACAGACCACCTATTTCAAACGGAATAGATGAATATTTTTAATAGATGAATTGTGTAGCAGTCTTATCTTTTTATAGTTCAGTTCATATAACTCAGTTTACAGCCCATTTGTACCATAAAATCCCAAACCTGTAAAACTTGCAAACAGGACAAACCCAGATCAGATACCACAGAACGCGGAGTCTCATTATGACCTTCACTGCATACTTGCACAAAGGTACAGCCATTTTTGCCAAATACTTCGTGGAAGCCACAACCTGACATCCCTGATATTAAAATGAACTCATTCCATACTGACAAAAGGTGTTGAGGATTTCATTCGTTTAAAATGGGTTAAAAGTACGCAGTGTGGGTCGATAATGTATTGCCAAAATAAGACAGCTGGAATGAGTTTGGACAGGTGCACGTCAAGGCTTATATTGTAAGCAATAATGTTTGCAGTTTAGACACAGATGAGACGCCACTTGTTGTAGCGTCTGATCTGGGTCTGCTATGTTTGTCCCTAAAAAGGCTGCTAGACATATACTCAGAGTATGGGTTAATGTGTGTGTATGGAGGTGGGGGTGGGGAATGTTACTTTTTAAAGCGACCTGTCTGCGTCCTAGGCATGTGACCATAAATAAAACAAATTATCAGCTCAGACGCAAGTTCGATACCTGCCGGGTTCGGCAACATTCTTTCCAGGAGATTGATCGTGAAATCTGTTCCACGGTGATTCTATCCCTTTCGCTGATTCAAGAAGGGCAGTTGTTGGTTTCCGGTAAAAGACTGTGCACTGTGCTGTATTGACAATATCTAACCAAAGAAATTGCCTTTATGCCAGATAATTTCATTAATGGCCTCGTCGAGGCAATTTATTTTTATATAATAATAACGGAGTATAATGTCTAAGCCTCTTCAAATATTCCTATGGATTTATATTGACAATAACTAACCCAAGAAACTGTCGTATGCAAGATCACTTCATAAATGGCCTCACCGATGCAATATATATTTAGAAAAAATGCTAACAGAGTATAATGTTCAAAGTTCAAACCTCTCTGAATATTCCGATCATTTTTGGCATTCGGATTGATATTGACAATACCTAACCCATGAGGCTGTTTTATGCAAGATTACTTTATGTATGGCCTCGCCGAGGCAAAAATATATAAAAATGAATACGGATTTTAACATCTAAACCCGGCTTTGATCATTTTCGGCATACAGGTTGATATTGACAATACATAACCCGCAAAATTGCCTTATGCCAAATTACTTTACAAACGGCCTCGCCTAGGCAAAATGAAAAATTATTTCGAAGTGTAACTTCTAATCTACTTGGAATATTTTTGACAACTGTTAGCATACAGAAAGATAATGTACATATCTAACCAACGCGATTCCTGAATGCCTATTTCTTTATTTTAGCCTCGGCAAGGTAAAAAATTTCACCCACTGACACGGTCGTATAACTTTCAAACCGACGGGTATATTTTTATAATGTTTTGCATGCAGATAATAATTGACAAGATCAAGCTAATGATATTGTCTAATGCCAGATAGCTTTATAAACAGCCTCACCGAGGCAATTAAAAAGACCGATTACGGATGTATAACTTATAAACTGCTGGGAAAATTATGATAATTTTGCACATGAAGATAAACATCATCAAGACGTAACCAAGGAGATGTCTAATGCAATATAAATAACCTCCCCAAGGTAATTTTCCAAAAACTGATTACATAAAATCACTTTAAAGCCGCCAAACAATTGCGCAAGCCGCAGTTATTGCACGCACTATAGCTCAGCAGAAATCTTCAAGTAAACTGTAGAACTTCATGGTTGCTATATTGCTCAAAAACATTGATTGTGGGTACTAGATAAAACTGCCTCGTCAAGGCGGTTCAATCAAGTCCCCGCAATCAATGTTTTGAGCAGAGATAAAAATATCACAATTTTGTATCTTAAAATTTCCATTTTTTTTTTTTTGCCGACAATGTATTTGTACAGGCGTGTTTTCGTGATGGTTGCTGCGGGGTCTACACCTTAGCGTGAGTTAATTTCAATATAGGTCGTGTTGCTTTAACACGACTTCTGGCCCAGAATAGCTTCAAACAGCTAGTCTATGTTCATTGGATCAATATGAGCCTGAATTAAGATGCCAATCAGACGCTAAATCAAATTATCAAAGCTACGCTCCATCAGCACTCTCAGTGCTTTTATTTGTAGTTTTTGGCATTTAGTATATTCCAAAGTACAGAGAAGACTTTTTGAGCATCTAAAATGATTTATGATATACTGTGCAAGTCCCGACCTGACAAAAACATGTACAAAAATACAAAAATAGACAGGCCCGACCCTATTTGTATTTAAAATAAAATAATAAAACAGTTTCTCCCACCTACCGACCTTTTTCAGCATGTTAGTAGAAACACAGCTATTTTTACGCCTAATAGACACTAAGCCAGAGTGTATCTTATAGCGTGATAGCTCAGTGGTTAGTGCAATTGCCTCTGATGCCAGAGGTCCCGAGTTCGATTCCCGGCAGCGGCGATAAAATTTCGGTGTTCGAACACGCTCCATTGACATCATTTGCAGGGATGAATGTCATAAAGTGCACCGTCCTTCGGATCCGGACGTTAACTTGAGCCCCCCCACCCCCCCCCCCCCCTGCGCAGGGAGACCCATCACCTGTGCAAGTTAAAGAACCCTACTATTCTGTAGGCTTTCATCCTGCAAAACTGGAGTGTATGTAATATACACACCTGCCTAGCATGTCCGCGTGGGCGTATGGCAGTATATAAAGAAAGAAAGAAAGAAAGAAAGAAAAGTAAGAGGTCTGCTCACGACGGGACTCTAGGGACGGCCATCCTAGCTCGTTGAGCATGTCACTACATATCCGTTAACACAAAAATCAAACGATTAAGGAGATGAAACAATGGTGAGGACTCGCTGAAATAACTAATATGCTGGAGCAAAATACTCTGTCGCATAAGTAACGGTTGTGCACCGTGGTTTGCAAACGTCATCATTGTGCAAACGTCCTTATGATGTAGCCGGTGAACTGGTAAACAACGACTCAGGAAAACCGTTTTGTGTTTTGAATCTCATTTTTCAAAATATGTTCCCGGATTAAATTTAGGTAAGGATTGCATTTAAATAATCCGACGAACACATAAAAATGACCTGTTTTATTATCTAATCAGTTTTATGTATTTGTAAAAATTGATTTTACCAAAGCCTGACGAAGAGATTTTTCTACCCGCTGGACTCGGTATGGCTGTCGTCAATTTTGACAATATTTTAATCCCTGTTTATTGCGTCAGCGTAATGTGTCAGAAAAAGTTACCTCGAATTATAATTTGATACGTATTTTCTAGCTACTTGCCGAGAATCTGTCGCTGAAGCATTTCAAAGGTGCAGCAAAAACCGTTTCACTCCTGGCCATTTCTTACGAAATGGCTTAGTGTCACTTTTGATTTTGAACCTTATGAACTACTTATGGACAGAACTTCAAGCTCCTTTGGATAAATGCATCGTTTTACTGAAATATATTGTCTAACACTATATATTACTTGCAGACTGTTCGTTTATTTTTCGTTCTCGGAGACGTTGCACTGATGAGTTAGAAAAACATCTTGCGGACTAAACAGTGTTTTGTTATAAATCAGGACGGAACCGAAGACGAGGATTGTGGCCACGTAAAATCGATTTAAGCCACCTAGTAAAATAAAAGTAAAACAAAGATCTGGAATCGATACAATTAACTTACTCCACCCATCAAAGACAACAAAGGGAAAGAAAAAACAAACATGAAGCGACCAGACCATAATGGAAACCTAAGCAAAGGAAGGCCATAAGGACAGTTACTTTCCCACAAAATGGCCAAACCCTTTTACCAACCGTTACAAGGCGGTTATTCTGTTGTGGTCTATTATTGTTATTGCAAGTCTTTGCATGTATATATTGGTAATATATATTTTAGTTTGGATAGACGTTTGGCCATTTTCTTGCACTGTCCTTTTGACTTTGCGCTTGTGACGTTTTGTTTTTCTTTTTATGGTGAAGTTGTTTTATCGGTTTGTGATTTTTCTCCGTTTTGCTGTCTTGTATGGGAGGTGTAAGGTAATTGTATCGATTCCTGATCATGATCGTCACTTTTATTTTATAGTTTTAACGCTTGGGTTCATTTTGTTCATCGGAGCGGAACCGCGTTTGCTATTTTTATAGAGGGTCACCTATGAAAAAGAAGTGAAGGCAAAAGTCTTTGAGTGTGTGTATCGCTTATATCTTTTTGTTTTGCATAGCCAATTGGCCGTTTTGTGGGAGAGTAACTGTCCTTTTCGCTTTCCGCTATTGATGTTTCCATTAGGGTCTAGTTTGTGCTTCTTCCCCTTCCATGTTTGTGATTCTTCCCCTTTGATGTCTCTGACCGAAGCAATTGGTTAATTGTATCGATTCCTGACCATTGCTTTCACTTCTAGTTTGTTCATAGGAGGGAAATGAGTTTATTTACTTTGGTTGGGAACCACCTACGCAATACTCCTGTAAAGTTTGAATCAAATTGGCCAAGGGGTTAAGGTGTTAGGAATTCGCATTTAAAGCAGGTTTCTATTTTTAGCTTTGGTCGCCTTTTTGCTGATCGAAGCGGAACTGTTTTAGCTAATTTGGTATATGGTCACCTAACCAATATTCCTGTGGAGGTTGTATTCCTGTGGAGGTTGAATAAAATTGGCCCAAACTATAGGAGGAGTTGTGGTTTAAAGATTTTTTTATTATTTATTTTAGGTCTGTTGGTAATCTTATTTACCGGAGCGGAACAATGAAAGAGTCAGGTAGGTCACATTCTAGCTAAGTTTAAATCAAACTGGCCGATTAATTAGGATGAGTTTGCATATAAAGTAAAGTGTTGACGTTTGTCGACTTTTAGATCTGGTGTCCAGTTTTCTCTATGGAGCGCATCCGTTTTGGTGAGTTTTATTAGAGGATCGCATGAGCAACATTCATGTGACGTTCCAAGGGTATAGGAGGAATTGACGTTATTTTTTTTTTCAGTTTTATCCCAGGATCGGTTTTGTTTGATTGTTTGATTTGAGGTTTAACGTCCCCGTCAACACTGTAAAGGTCAGGATCGGAGTGAAACAACATTTAGGTATGGAGCGACCCAGACAACATCCCTGCGAAGTTTGAATCGAATTTGCCTAAGGTAAAGGAGGAGTTCGCATTTTAACCAAGTTCTTGTCGATGCAAAACGAAACGACGCACGACCGGAATAGAGCATCATGAGCACTTTGCGCTCAGATGAGCTAAAAAGTACATTATGAGATAATGGACTGCTTGTGATATTTTTCTTATTTCCGTTTCGAACATAGATAGTAGGTGCTTACTAGAGCCACCTTGATGGATAGGTTCGATCGGATGTTTAAAGCAAGACTAGTGAAAATAAAGGATACCCTTGTATTGCACCAAGTGACCAGGGGTAATCTTTTCACGGATTTCTTAACGTGATGAGAAGTTATACACAGTGTATATAATTCTAGTTACCGTATCAATAAAACAAATTCATGAAGATTTCTTTGTATTTGCAAATTCCGAATTTGCATAGCCATTAATAGTGGTATGTCTGACACTTTGCTTACTTGAACTACAAATCGGTGCATGTTTATTGAACATTACGTCACACGGGCCGATCCACCTGATACAGTTATATAGGGATGAGCATGCCACTTCTGAAATAAAAGATGAAACTCGTTCCTGTACTGATGTCGATATCTGAATTTGCGAATACAGCGAGGGGAAAGTCGGTCAACCTATATAATGTAATCTGCTAGATCGGTCCGTCAGTATATAGTCATCGATCTGTACAAACGAAACTCTTGAAACGCAAAACTGGACAACGGACAATATACATGTAGCCAAAAAGCTCAGCAGTGAGGAATTTAAAAAAGAAAAAATGTAAACACAAGTTCTGTTCACCGTTCGTCAAACGGGTGTTTATTAGGTGCCGTTGTTTTTCTTGTTCATATTAATCCCCGACCAAATAGGTTCGGGGGATAAAGTGATCAGCCTTGCGTCCGTCCGTAGATGAAACCTTCTGATGGCCATAACTCGATTACCCCTTGAGATGCATTGATGATACTTGGCCCAATACCGGCCCCGATAGCTCAGTTGGTAGAGTGTCCGCTCCGGAGAACGGGAGGTTACGGGTTCGATCCCGGGCCGCGACATACCAAAGTCGTTAAAAATGGTACTAGCTGCTCCTCGCTTGGCACTCAGATTTACGGGGTAGAGCTAGGACTGGTTGACCCAGTGTCAGGATAATGTGACTGGATGTGGTATCATGTAATGTGTCTGGGACATGATACTTCAGTGAGGCAGCACTATAAAAGTGAGCTTTGAGCTCCCTGTCGCAACCAGACACCGTCGTGATATGACTGAAAAATTGTTGAAAGCGACGTTAAACCCGAATTCACACACACACACACACACACACACACACACACACACACACACACACACACACACACACACACACACACACACACACTTGGCCCAATTGTTCACAAGGCTGAGACGACGTGTCATGCACAGGAACCACAGCATTGGGTGTCATAGTTTTTTAGTTGTCTCACCTTCCAATCAAATAGAGTGACTACCTTGTGATAGACGTATCTCTAATACCCTTTGAGACATTATGTTGTACCTGACATAATTGCTCACAAGTCTGAGACAGCGTGTCATGCGCCAGAACCACAACTCTGTGTGTCATGGTTTTTTAGTTATCTCCCCTTCCAATGAAATAGAACGACACCTTGTGATGATCATAACTCCAATACCCTTTGAGAAATATTGATGATACCTGACATAATTGTTCCCAAGGCTAAGAGGGCGTGTCATGCGCAAGACAACAATTCTGGTGCCATGGTTTTTGAGTTATCTCCCTTTCCAATAAAATAGAGTGACAACCTTGTGATCGGCGTATCTCCAATACCCATTGAGATATATTAATAGTACCTGGTACAATTGTTTACAAGGCTAACACGGCGTGTCAGGCGAAAGGACCACAACTCTGGGTGCCATGATTTTTGAGTTATTACTCCTTCCAATAAAATAGAATCACTACCTTGTGATGGTCTTATCTCCAATACTCTTTGTGATATATTAATGGGACTTGGTACAGTTGTACATGCAATTAAGCAGGCATGTCATGTACAAGAACTACAACTTTGGGTGCCCTGATTTTTCAGTTATCTCCCCTGACAATATAATCTTCTGATGACATAACTCCAATGCCCTTTGAGATACATTGATGGTACTTTGCACCATTGCATACAAGTTTGAGACGGCGTCTTATGCCTAAGAACCACAACTCTTGTTGTTTTGGTTTTTGAGTTATCTCCGCTTCCAACATAACGGTTTGACCACCTTGTGATCACCATATCTCCAATACCCTTTGATATATATTGAGGGTACTTTGAAGAGATGTACATGGGGTTAAGCAGGCGTACCATGTACAAGAATTACAACTCTGGGTGCCCTGGTGTTTTAGTTATATCCCCTGACAGTATAAGTTTGTGATGGCTATAACTCTAATACCCTTTAAGATATATTAATGAATATTGGCACAATCGTATCCAAGGTATAGAAGGCACATCATGCGCCAGAATCACAACGCTAGGTCCTGTGGTATTTGAATTATCTCCCGTTCCAATATAGCGGTACGAGCACATTGTGACCACCATATTTCAAATACTCTTTGAGACATATTGATGGCACTTGATACAGATGTACACGAGGTTAAGCATGCGTGTCATGCGCAAGAACCACCATTCTCAGTGCCCTCGTTTTTCGAATTATCTCCTCTGACAATACAATCTTGTGATGGCCGTAACTCCATTACCCTTTGCGACATATTGCTGGTACTTGCACAACTGTATACGAGGTTGAAAAGGCATTTCATGTGCATGAACCACAACTCAGTATACCAGTATTTTGTGCATTGTACAGGGTGTGTAAAAAGTTCGAAGACATTACATTAATTGATAGGATTTAATAATACTACAATGTACAACCCTCTGTGCCTCAAGAAATATTGGGCTGCACTACCTTAATCAATCAGTACTATACTGGACCTAATGCATATTGGAGAAAAGCAGTAATGGACCGGGAACCATCACCATGGTTGCAAGTAAACAAAGTCAATAATGGCGGTTCTTTCAAAAGGAGGTGGTCTTGAAAACCTGTCAAATTCTCAAATTAGACTTAAAGCTGTGACATTATTTGAAGCTGGGTACCTTGAAAGAGAAATAGCAGATGTATTGGGCAAATCAAGAAGTTGGGTAGCGAAATGGAAAGCAAGGTGGAGAAAGGAAAAGAATGTGCAGGATAAGAACCGCACTGGACGTCCGAAGAAGCTAACCACCAGGGGTAAACGGATTGTTGATAAAATTAAGTACAAACGTGGAAAATCAACTAGAAAAGTATCAAAGGAACTGAAGGGGATTGGTATTAATGTATGCCCCAAGACTGTATGGAATTACCTAAAGAAGGAGAAAAAATGGCGTACATTTAAACGGACTAAGACCCCCCCTCCTTACAGAGACCCACCAGCAGAAACGATTGGCCTTTGCACGTGAATATGCTCACCTGACTGAACAAGACTGGGAGAACTTTATCTTCTCAGATGAGTGTACAAAACACTTATTTAATATTCCCAACCAGAGAAACGACGTGGTGTGGGGATCCCAGGAATGTAATGTACCACCAGTGCTAACTGTAAAGAACAGTTCAAAAATAATGGTGTGGGGAGCGATGGGCTCATGTGGAGTAACTAAACTACATATTGTTCCAACAGGAAAAAGTGTCACAGCAGACTATTATGTGAGCAATATTCTTGATAAAGAGTTAAAACCAGCCATGCAAAGGCGACGCTACATTGGAAATATTGATGAAATTAAACTTGTACCAACCCCTCAGGAGGCAGTGTTCGTCCAAGATGGGGCACCCCCTCATACATCAATGAGAGCACAGACGTGGTTAGCTGAAAATGTTCCAAATTTTATTGAGAAGCAGTACTGGCCCGGTAATTCTCCTGATATCAACCCTATAGAGAATCTTTGGAGCATTCTCGACCAAGACATTTATAAGGAACCTATACCCAAGACAATGAGTAGCTTACGACGTCGTCTTCATTATGCTTGGCGGAGAGTGTCATCTGAACATCTAAAATCTCTTGTACATTCCATGCCTTTGAGACTTAGAAATGTTATTAAGAATAAGGGAGGTCCATCAGGTTATTGGTGTAAAAATATGAGTTGGATTGACTATGTCGTAATTAAATTATAGCTTGTTGACGAATGTCTTCGAACTTTTTACACACCCTGTAAATCTTGGATCTTCATAAAAGAGAAGCGAACCTTAGTATCATTAGGTGAAAAGAGTTCCAATAAACATTACATATGCAAACTCCTGCATTTGTTGCAGTAATATACTATGGGCTACTGTATGGTGTATTTTAATTCTGGTGCACTTTCTGTTTGTGAACAATCTTCTGAAGGCCATATTGTCTTTTGGTCTGGGGATTCGCCCTCTATTCTGGTGGCTTTTTGTTATTTTGTGGATAAACTGGCCAAATACGTTGCCTATCGTTAATGAAATTCAAAGGTGTACGAGATTTGTTACAACCTACCATTGGCACCGAAAGAAAGAACAGAGTAATACACATGGTTATGTTACGCGACGTCTGATTGAACACATGTACGTTAACATTTTGCAATATTATATTCTGCGATATTCTAAAAAAAAAAAAAAAAAAAACGGCGTCGTATCCATTTGGTTTTACGAAACTGTTCGTGCAACGGGGATTTAGACTGTTAACATTACATTCCTGAATGTAGTAAGCAAATAAGCAAACAGTGTAGACCTTGATCAGATACCGCGTCCTGTGGCACCTGACCCTTATAACATGATTCATTGTATGGTTTCATTGTTGAGATTTGAAAATAGTTCGGGTCACTCGTAACTGTACTGTAAGCAAAACAGTGTAAACCCTGATCAGACGCCGCGTTGTGCGGCGTCTGATCTTGGTCTACACTGTTTACCAAACCTAACACATGATTCCAGTCCATATTATATGGATAACCCGCTTACGCAACACTGACCTCACAACGATAATAATAACGCGGCTAGTTTCTATAAATAACCTTTACCTGGATATCCTTCAAATCAGTGATAGTCACGTGGACATTAGCACTGAAATGGTCCTGTGGTTAGTTACTTTGGGTCGATCGATAAATAATCGACCCATTAATGAATAAAAAAAACGCAAACCTCCATTAGAACGGGGATACATCTGTATTGAAAAGTCTGTTTTTGACAGGTAAAACGTTGGTTTTACGGTTGCAATTGACACGCCGCCTTCAAATAAATTTTGCGACCTGCAAATTTTCCTCCCCAAATAACACATTAGTATCGGAGACAACGTCTCCAAAATAGCCTACATAATGTTGACGGGTCCGTAAAAATCAGACTTGCAGTAATAATAAATAAAGTTGCGTGGTAAAATGATAACAATAATAATAATAATAGATCGAAAATTGCGCATTACGATAACACATCTGTATGACATAATCCATTGTTTCACATTTCAAAAATGTTTAGTTTTCTGATGGGATTTTTGATATTTTTCTTACCGTTGCCTTAAATATAGTTTGCGTGTGCTTGGTAGAACCGCCTCAGTTAAGCGGTTCTAACGAGAAACCACCACCTATGTTTTAGAGCAGAAAAAAAAGAAAAAAATAATCTAAACCCATGTAAACCCCAATTTCTCTCTAAAAAGTTGGGTTTAAAGGGGTGTTCAATACACGGACATGTGATGGAAAGTCTGTTTTGTTTAGCCACTTCATGCAAAGCACTTAAGGGGAAAGGAGGCACCTAGCAACTTTTCTGTAGGCTCAGTCCCACTGAAAAAGGGCTCTTTCCTTTAAGAGTTGCCCCTTTTGACATGGGAGACAAAATACATTTGCAGGAGTTGTCTCCCCTGAAGGTACACCCATTACGTATGCTGGGGGTACGCACTTCCCATAGTGCCAGATTAAGCAGAAAAGAAATTGTCAATATGGCATTGGTTAACGTATGTCATGTATATTTTTACCAACTGCAAGCTGGTACATTTGCAAAAAAATATGAAATACAGTAAACTTCTTTTATAAGACCATCTTTGGGGCTGCTAAAAAGTGGTCTTATTAAATATCACTTTGAACGGTCCCAAAAGTGGCCTAAAGGTGGCTTTTCAAAAGTGGTCTTTAAGACGACCTTTGAACAGTCCCAAAGGTGGTCTTTTAAAAGGAGACAATTGGTGTAGAAAACAAAGAAAGAATGTCTGAAACCTTCTCAATAAGCTTTTAAAAGCAGATTTACTCTTAATTTAGCTGGTCTTAGTAGATGGATTTTTTGTAGCTTTTAGATTTCCCTCCATTACGAAAACACGCATATACAAATACATTTAAACCCTTATCGAAAAAAAAAATGAAAATTCTAACACAGCGCGCCTATATAGGCAATGGAAATAACTGTGTTTTATTCTACAACAAATCACGGCAAGGAAGAGCGTGACTAGTGACGTCATTAAAACTGCAAATTAATGACGTCACTACTCGATTTTCTTGACGTTGGACGGTGTAACGTCATTTTCTCGCATCCAAAAACGTTAGAAAAGGATATAAATGCGTGTGTTTCAGTCGTTCATTTTAGCGGGATTTCTTCCAACAATGGCGAAAAGTTGTGAGATTTTGAAGGAAACAACAACATTATTGCCGATTTTCAGCGTGCTAGAATCGAAGTAGATCAGCTCTAGTCTGTGATTTGTTGAGTAATAAATCACAGTTTGTCGGTCAGTTGTAAGTAGACAAATCACGCGCGCTACACGCACGTGATTTGATCTACTTTACAACTGACCTCTAAAGTGTGATTTATTACTCTACAAATCACAGTTAGAGTTGATCTATTTCTTAATTTTAAGATGCAAAATTGTGATATTTTTCTTATTTCTGCTCAAAATATAGATTGTGGGTACTCGATAGAGCCGCCTCATCGAGGCGGTTCTAACGAGTACCCACAATCTATATTTGAGAGCAGAAATAAGAAGCGGCGGTTCTTACGAGTACCCACAATCTACATTTTGGAGCAGAAATAAGAAAAATAAAGTTTACCCCTGCAAACCCCAGTTTTACTATATAAAAGTGGGGTTCAAGGGGTCAAAATAATATATGCGTGTTTTCGTGATGATTACTTCCCTGATAAGGAATGGTAGCCATATTCAACACTGATGTTTGCCCAGATTAGTAGCCATATTCAACAGATAAGTCTGATTTCTCGGGTATGGATGGATGGCAAATAGACGTCTCTACATCATTGCGCAAACACGCATACACAAAATACATTGTAAATTTTACCGCCATAAAAACGGTAATTGCTAGATGAAAACGTGAGATATTTTTCTTATTTCTGCTCAAAATATATATTGTTGGTACACGTTTGAACCGTCTCATCTAGGCGGTTCTAACGAGTACTCACAATCGACATTTTAGAGTAGAAATAAGAAAAATAAGTTTTATCCCAGTAAACCCCAGTTTTACTATATAAAAGTGAGGTTCAAGGGGGTCAGAATTATATAGGCGTGTGTTCGTGATGATTTTCGACAATGTTGGAATCAAGGGACTGTGCTGGTCAAGTGGTTGTGCTAGTTGCATTATTTGATATAAAAACCATCACGTTTGTTATTTGAACAGGGGCATTGCCATGCATATACACATAAGTTTTGTCAGTGAAGTTTGCAGCAAGAACAGGCCACAAAACTTTGTCAGCTATATCAATGCATTTGGCAGCATGTCTTTACCTTCTACACTCGTCAACCTTCCCACAACGTTATAACAGACAAATTCCCAGAGCATCACAATAAGCCACTCATCTTTGAGCTAGGCACACACGATGGAGTTGGTCCTTCTCCTCATCATATCATTTTGTTGTTTTCACCTAAAAGTATCTGGTTCCATCGATAAATGTTCAGTTCTGTCACTGATCTTCAACAGTGCAATTATTTCTTTCTTTACACCACTTTATCCTCTTTTTATATTATTCCTGACTACTATATTCTCCTTTGCCGCCCTCCGTTTGTAGTTCTAGCCAGAGATTGATTTTTTCTTTCAATTTTCTTCTGTCCTTGCCCTCATGTACATCGTTGGTAATAACAAACAAAGTTTGGCTGTTGCAAGACATGCGACAGTTTGTTTACACATCGAACCGGGAACAACCCCCATTTCGATTTTCTATGCTTCCACTTTCTTAAGATCGAAGCCCTAGATATCCCCACTATTTCAGAAAAGTCTGACTTATTTCTATCATTCGTGTAACTTTTCATACTCAGTTTACGATTGTCACTGCTTAGTTTGACAGCTACCAAGCAGAGGTCACACACTTTGACCTCTGACGTCATCCCAACACATCATTGTTGCGTCCAACAATTCGAGCGCTCACTTAAGCGCTAAAACAAACAAAAACACACTATTGAACGACAGTAGGCGCTCGCTGTTTCAAGATGGCGACCTTGGACTGTTTCGTCTGCTTCCCTGTCTATCAGAAGTTTAATTTTGTTAGTTCAATAGTTCTGTGGAAGGTTGTGAATACCCGTTTTGACGACTGTAAACAAACTAGCGTCATCCCCGATTCAGCTTAAGCCGAACCTCCATTCACTTCACGCATGTACGCATCTCTGGCTGTGGCATGCTGCCGGTGCGACGTTAGACGGGAGATGGCTTCCAGAAGCAGAAGGTTGTGTGCCCCTTTCGATTTACGGCTGTTGGTTTGTTTGATTTGAGGTTTAACGTCCCCGTCAACACTGTATAGGTCATTTTGGAGACGTGGCTTCCAATTTCGTGGGACTTTTACCCGATATTGAGATGAAATGACATCTCAAGCCCTGTCGCCCAATGGAACAAATATGGTTTATAAGCATGGACGGTCCGACTCGCACCGCTCCTCTAAACGGCTTGTGGCCACGAAAAATCGATTTAATCCCCCCCAGTTGAATTTAATTCACTGACCTTCCAAGGCGGTTCTTCTGTCGTGGTTTATTTTTTATGGTTTGTCTTTGAGTGTTTGTATCGCTTATATTATTTTGTTTTGGATAGCCAATTGGCCATTTTGTGGGAAAGTAATTGTCCTTTTGGCTTTCCGCTATTGGTGTTTCCATTAGGGCGTGTTGTTTCATGCTTGTGTTTCTTTCCCTTTGGTGTATCTGATGGGAGCTGTGGTTTAATTGTATCGCTTCCTGATCATTGCCTTCACTTCTATATTAAATACTTTATTTCTGACCATTCCAAGGCGGTTCTTCTGTCGCGCTTTATTTTCTTTATAGTTTGACTTTGTATGTATATGTAGGTATTTTGCTTACATTTTTTTTTTTTAATTTAGATAGCCGTTTGGCCATTTTGTGGGAAAGCATCTGTCCGTTTGACTTTCCGCTAGTAATGTTCGGGTTTCTTTTCCTTCGGTGTCTCTGATGGGAGGTGTTGGGTAGTTGTATCGGTTCCTGATCATCGTTTGTACTTCAATTTAAACTAAAACAGTTTGAACACTGAGACAACAGTCTGATACATACATTTATGTTCATTGATTGCTAAAGCTGCCTATAATTAACCTTCTTTGCACCATAGCTCCTTATATTTTAACTGCACTGTATGTAAACTTGCAGACATTACGAAAACACGCCTATAAAAATACATTGTTAATCATATCGCCGGAAAAAGGAACATTTTAAGATGAAAAACTGTGGTATTTTTCTTATTTCTGCTCAAAATATAGATTGTGGGTACCTGTTAGAACGCCTCATCGAGGCGGTTCTAACGAGTAGCCATAATCTATATTTTAGAGCAAAAATAAGAAAAATAAGGTCGATGAGGCGGTTCTAACGTGTACACTGTTCCCACAATCTATATTTTGAACAGAAATAAGACAAATAAGGTTAACCCCTGCAAACCCTAGTTTTACTACATAAAAGTGGGGTTCAAGAGGGTCAAAATTAGATAGGGGTGTTTTCGTGATGTAAGGGTGACATCGATATGGCATGGGTTCTGTTCTCCAGATTTGTAAACCTTATAGACATTTAACTACTTTGACCTACTTTAAAGCAAGGTGAGCATTAAGGACAACCCTGGCCTCTTCGTTTAGTATTGTGTTTTTGGAATTTAACGACAAGTCAACCCCGGGTAGGTCATTTTGTGTCATTCTCTAGAGAGGGGGTGGGGGGGGGTGAAATGCATAGAAAAGATAGTTAGGGTCATGGAAAAACTGGTCAGGGGAGGAGAAAAATGCATGAACGTGAATAAAAAAATGAAACTATAGAACTTTTCTGCGGACGGGTCCTACGTAAATTGTAGTAATGCACGTATGAACAAATAGAGCACTCATCACGTGAACAAGCCCGTGAAATGAACACCCCTAAACCCCACTTTTATAAACAGAAAACTGGGGTTTACGGGGGTATACATATTTTTTTCTTATTTCTGTTCCAATACATATGTTGTGGGTACTCGTTAGAACCGCCTCAATGAGGCGGTTCTAACGAGCACCCACAACATATGTTTGTAGTATAAATAAGAATAATATAACATATTTTCATCAGAAAAGTGGCCATTATGGAGATGTGAAAACTGTTTGTTGTCGTAATGGCATTACAATAAATTATCCGAGCGACATAGTGCATTTTTCACATCTCCAAAATGACTTCTTTTCTGATGAAATTCCGTGATATTGTCTTATTGATACTGAAAACATAGGCTGTGTGTGCTCGTTAGAACCGCCTTAATGAGGCGGTTCTCACGAGTACCCACAACCTATGTCTTGGAGCAGAAATAAGAAAAATAATGTGTACACCGTAAACCCCAGTTTTCTCTCTATGTGGGGTGCTTAGTTCACGGACTTGTTCACTTGATGAATAACTGACTCAGGGACAGAAAGAACAGAGTATTAAATGGCTGCGGTAGGTCGATGATTGTCAAGACAAAACAGATATACGAACTTATATTACCCCATTAGGCAATTCAGATGCTTACTCTATTTTTTAAATAAGCTGTTTCTTGACATTTTGTATTTGTTAACTATTTCCAAGCGATAAAACTTTCAAATTTGCATTTGTTTTCAATTCAAAGCATCGTTTCTATTCCGTATTTAAATTTGATTGCAGTAACCACTTAACATAGTGACATGCGTATAATTTGTTTTGGTAATATGACATTGAACATATGGCCTGATATAGATTGAAAGACAATTTATTCATGGTAATCACAACCTCGGAGACTTTATGTGTGTTATTCAAGAAAGTGCTGCATTTAATATCCATACCCTTCAATCATGTCTTATATTTGGTTTCAAAACCACAATAGGAAAACTGTAGCTTCTGAAAGTCATTGTTGGAATGGGCGGTGCATCCAGAAAGGGGAACGGGATCGCATTGTGTATCCACGAATTACTCCCCTTTCTGAATGCGTGTTATTCTCTCTGACTTGAAAACACTTGCATCCTCTTTTCCATATGGCAGCGAATTGATTCATCTCAGAGAAGCCCCTGTAAGGGTGGAAAATATTTTAGCGGCAGAGTTTTTTTTTATAGTTTATACTTCCTTATTAAAGGTTCTCGTAATCAATCTGGTCAAAATACGACCATGTTGATCCATTGGGCAGGGATTCCATCTGTTTTCTTAATTTCGATTGAAGGACATAATGTATATTTTGGGAATGTTTTATTAAAACAAGTTGTGTGAGTTAAGAAGATTCGAAAGCACTGGATTTGTAAGGCTATTTACTGTGTGGACAAATACGCGTTTTATGGGCACTGATCCAAAAAAGGAAGAGGTTCTGTTTGGCACCCGCAATATGATTAGAATTTGTTCTGAAGAAAATTGTTTGTTGTGGAACCTAAATAGGTATGATAGTATTTTTGGAGGAGGTTATCAATACAAATGTGCACCCATGCGATATAAGTTTGTTCTTCATGGTTTGCAAAAAAATACTTTAGTCATTAAGATTAAACATCACGAAAACACGTCAATATAATTTTGATCCCTTGAACCCCCACTTTTATGTAATAAAATTGGGTGTTGCAGGAGTAAACCTTATTTTTCTTATTTCTGCTTTAAAATATAGGTTGTGGGTACTCGTTAGAACCGCCTCGATGAGGCGGTTCTGACGAGTACTCATATTCTATATTATGAGCAGAAATGAGAAAAAATATCACAATTTTTCATCTTAATATTTTTTTCGGCGCTAAAGTTAACAATGTATTTGTATAGGCGTGTTTTCGTAATGCATCGGCGTGAAATAGTACAATCTTTCATAGCTCGAAAATGACACATTTCTGATGAAAATATTTGACATGTTTCTTTTTTTGCAATAAAAATATATAGTGAGTGCTCGTTAGAACCGCTTCATTGAAGCGGTTCTTACGAGTACACACAGTCTATGCGTTTTGACAAAAACAAGAATATTGGATACCCTGGTAAACCTCATTTTTTATCCTGTGAAGTGGGATAATCATAACACGGGGTTGTTCACATATTTCATTTTTAGCTCACTAGAGCTGAAGGCTCCTGGGGAGCTTATAGGATAGGCAGTTGTCCGTCCCCGTTGTCTGATGTCGTCTGTCGTCTGGTGACTTTAACACTTCTACATGACATCCCCTGTGAAGCCACTAGGCCGATTAAGCCCAAATTGCATCCTTAGGCTGGGAATCGAAAGTTTTTTTTTTTAACGAAAATCGGCTCATTAGTTTGGTTAGATTTACCATAGACTTATAATTGGGGAAATAAAAAAAATGGCAGTAACTTAAAAGCCTTTGCAGATATTTGGACATTTTTTTTATAGAAATGTTCATGGAGTACACTTTTTTTCAGCCATATGCTTTTCTGCAAATATTGGGGTCCCCAGAGTGTGCCGGAGCCGCGCCCTGTCCCCTCCATTTCATAAAAGTTCGTATATCTTAAAAACCATTCATATCCCAACCCCAAACCATGTATATTCTTGTTCCACGTGATAAGATGAATTCAGTGACACCGAAATGGTGTTTCCTGTGTGCGCCGGGGCCATGTCCCGCCTCTTCCACTTCATAAAAGGTCCAATATCTCAGAAACCATTCAGATCCCCAACTCTAAACCATATATATCTTATTCCTTATGATAAGAAACATTCAGCGATACCAACATGGGGGTCACCAGGAATGCACCGTGGCTATGCCCACCCCTCCACTTCAAAAAGCCCAACTATCTGAGAAACTGTTCAAAGCCCCACCCCTAAACCTTATATAGTCATGTCATGTTCCTCTTAATAAGACGCTTTCAGTGACACCAACATGCCCCCGGTGTTATGTCTTCGATTATGCCCCAGTCCTCCACTTCATAAAGAGCAATATATCTCAGATTGTTTTAAAATCCCCACCCTAAACCATATATCCTCTTGTTCCTTTATATTTGTAGGACTCATTCAGTCACACCATCCTGGAGGTACCGTTGTGTTGGGGTAACGTGCTTTGGCAATGCCCGTCCACTTAAAAAATGATATATTTCATAGAATGCATTCAGATCGCCACCCCATAATCATATATATTCTAGTTACTTATGATTAGACACATTCAGTCAAACCGACTTGTGGGGTTCACATGGGCTGTTCCTCTTCCCTCTGTTTCTTGAAAAAGCCTCATATTTCAGACACCATTCAGATCCCCACCCCTAAAACATGTACTTCGTCCTTACGATTAGACACGTTTAAAGACAACAATCATGGGTTTTTCTGGTGTCCGGTGGGGCTATGCCCCAACCCCTCTGGTGCCGAAAAGGCCTTATATCTCAGGAACAGTACACAGCCCCACCCCTAACCAAAATATAATCATTTTCCTCACAATATGGCCTATTCAGTGCCCCATGCCCGATTTCTATCAGAAACTGTTCAGAGTCCCACCCCTAAACTTTATATATTCATCGTGTTCCTTAAGATCAGACGCATTCAGTGCCCCCCGCCACCACCACCGCCACCTCCCCTCCCTCCGTGAGCCCCGGGCAATGTCCTGGGATCATGCCCCACACCTCCACGTAATAAAAAGCGATATTACAATGCTGCTTTCTGCTATTTTACAGTGGTTTAAATTTAAAATAATCATATGTAATAAAAACAGATATACCAGACCTAGTTAAGATTTCAAGCGCCAGCGTAACAGGACCACATGATTCACAGAATTGTAGGGACATGTTTTGCCATATGAGAAGTAAAAAAGTCAAAATGCACTGCCTGCAAGATGCTCATTTTATAGATAAATTAGAACCCAACATTCGAGCAGAATAGGGAGGAGAAGTAATATTTAATTCTTTTACATCAAACGCTAGAGGGGTTTGTATTCTGTTTAGTAATGCCTTTGAACATAAACTACATATAGTTAAAAGAGATATGTGGGGAGGTAATAGCTTAATACTAGATATGGAAATGGAAGGGAAAACACTTATAAATCTATATGGACCCAACGAGGATTCGCCTGAATTTTATTAGGCGTTGGTGGAAGCTATTGAAGATTTCGATAATGATACGTGTATTATTTGCGGTGATTTCAACTTTTTTCAAGATCAAGAACTAGATACTTATAATTATGTACATATTAACAACCCGAAAGCAAAAGATTGCATACTTTCTATAAAAGAGGAGTTAAATCTAGTTCACACGTACAGAGAATGAAATGAACATACAAAAATACACGTGGCGTAAACATTGCCCTCCGAAACAAGCTAGGCTTGATTTTTGTGAGTCTCTGAAACTTTTATGAGTAGTATACACCATAATGAAATTTTACCGGGTTGTAGGCCTGGTGATTCTATTGTAGTACTATCAATTTTGTCAGATGAGATTAAAAATGGTAAAGGTTTATGGAAGTTCAATAACAGCCTTTTAAAAGATAGGGATTCCGGAACATGTAGAAACTGTTAAAATGCATTAAAAATGTTAAAAAGCAATATATAATACCAATATATAATCTAGACCACATAGAAAACAGAAACTGTAATGATTTACAGCTTAGTATTTCAGATCAGTTATTTCTAGAAACTCTCCTTATTGAAATCCGGGGTAAAAGTATTTCCTATGCTGGTAATAAAAGGAAGCAAAAAGTTCTTAAAGAAACAAATAACAATTAGAAAAAGAAATAAAATAATCTTAAAGAATCCGATACTTTTAATTTTCTTTTTAGAGGAAATAAAACTGAGCTAAGACCTTTACGTAAAGAAAAATTACAAGGTATTATGGTACAAGTAAAATTAAGATGGGCTGAAGAAGGTGAAGAAGGTGAAAAACCTACAAAGTATTTTTGTACTCTACAGTGGAGTAACTATGCCAATAAAACAACACCTAAGGTTTTAACAGAGAATAGAATTTTATTACGAAACAAGGTGATATTTTAAAGAAGGTAAAACAATGTAATGAAGATTTATAAAAAGAAAAGAAAAACATAGCGAGACAAATTATCTAAATATCAACGAAATTGTAAACATAGATTATCCCGTTTTATTACAAGAGGAGACAAATGAGTTAGAAGATAAAATAAGGGAACAAGAGGTTGCCTTTGTACTGGGTAAAGTGAAAAGCAGTAAAAGTCCGGGCCAGATGTAAAATATTTCATTATTAAGGCCGTAGATGGGGGTTATGGAATAAGGATGTTATCGGTTACAGGGCTTAATTACGTGTCTCCCAAAGGGAGAAAAATCAAGACATTTGATAAAAAATTGGAAACCAATATCTTGTTAAATGTTTTATACAAAATAGCACCAGTATGTATTGCTGAAAGAATTAAATCAAAACTTTCAAAACGTATTTCTCATGATCAAACCGGTTTATATCCGGAAGATATACAGGTGAAAATAATAGATTTATTTATATTTTAGAATATGTTGATGACGAAGCTATACCAGGTTTGCTTTTAATCGTGGATTTTAAAAAAGATTTTGATTCATTTTCATGGGCTTTTACAAAAAAAGTTTTCCAGTTTTGTTAATTCTGGTACTTCAATGGAGTTATGGATTAATACATTTTAAAACGGAAAAACATCTTCGGTTATACAAAGCGGATTTCTGTAAGATTTTTTTCCAGTACAAAGAAGCTGTCGCAAAGGCGACCCCCTGTCTCCCTATATTTTTCACTTCAGAGGTCTTGTCCCTTATGTTAAAAAATAACACTAATCTTAAAGGCGTTAACATTGGAGGCGTATAGTATACACTAACGCAGTATGCAGATAACACCACTGTACTCATAGATGGATCAGAGCGGTCACTAACAGAGGCGCTTGATACTCTTAACATGTTTGCTCAGATGTCAAGCTTCAAAATGTATGTATATTGCTCCTCTTTAGTTAGGGTTCCTAGTCAACATCTATTTTGGAAAAGCTGCTGACTCGGTTTATATGTTGTCCGTTTGGTTTACTATCGTCGCTCCATGTTTCGACTTCTTTCCCTTGTGCTATTGTGGGAAGAACTTGGGATGTAGTTGTATCAGTTCCTGATCGTTTCTCTTTTTAAATTAAATACTCGACTTTTGTTTCGCTTGGGTTTCTTTTGAAGATGGCAGCTTCTAATTGAATAATCATTCCGCCGTGGCCGCGGGTAAGTTCATTCTTATGCTATCGAAGGATTCATAAAAATAGCATTTTGGTGGCATTTTTAATATTTTGATGGCAAAGTCGGAATTATATGACATGAATTATCATTTTCGTAGATTTTACCGACCTGTAAACTCCGGCGAATCACTAACAAACTTAGAATGTGATATGTATCGATGTGTAAACTCCGGCGAATCACTGTTTCTTGCACACCAGACAAGGAAATCCGTGAGTTTACCCTGGGATAGAAATTTGTTTTCTGACCCTAGTGTTCCGACCCAAAATCGAATATAATTGCGTGCTTGATAAATGCACTGGTTGATTACGACCGGCGTTAAGGTTGACGTCACAGCACGTCACTAAATACTCCTGCAGTGTCAACACAATATGGCGGACGTTGGTAACCGAGGTGACTACAGCATTAAAACATCCGCGCTAAAAATGGAAGGTATGCAAGAAAAAGAATCCAATATGGTTGTGAGGGGTGGATAGAAAAATCCGTCCCTCGGGATCACTGTCCGGCATCACTCGGCAAGCCTGGTGATACCGGACAGTGTTCCTCGGGACGGATTTTTACATCCATCCCTCACACCCATATAAGATTCTTATAATCTATATCTACTGCATCGATAAAATCCACAAAAATAAAACTCATTCCTGTATGAAAAATGACACAGTGTTGAACCAGTCTTTGTTAAAGACAAATGAAGATGACCAGCGAGTGTTAAAATCAAAGAACTCAAAGAACACATTATAGCCCAATATAATTTTCCAAGCCCCGATGGGCGGGGCCAACCGAGTGGAAGAGCAAGCAACACATTACGAATAACCTTTATCACGCTGCAAACATTACGCAAACACGCCTATACAAATACATTGCCACCTTTATCGCCAAAAAAAAAAATGAAAATTTAAGATGAAAAATGGTGCTTTTTTTCTTATTTCTGCTCGAGGCGGTTCTAGCGAGTGCCTGCAATCTATATTTTGAACAGAAATAAGAAAAATAAGGTATACCCCCGGAAACCCCAGTTTTACCTTATAAAAGTGGGGTTCAAGGGGGTCAAAAGTATACAGGCACGATGAATCAATTTAGCCTCGCCCATTTACATTTTGAAAATTACTTGGTGTAATTCATTCATTCAAATTTACAAACTAAGTGACAGTGAGGCCATCTGATGGAGATCTCCACTGTTTGCAAAAGTAGAGGTTGTCGTGATCCGCAGGAAAAAGGTTAAAGAACTCACACAACGACAAGCCGCAAAGCAGCCAGCTATATGGTTCTCGACGAGATAAATACAGTGCGTAACTGAAATGAAAAATAACAACAATACAGAAAAGGAGTATTTAAGGCCGAGGATACGGAAATGGAGTCACCCAATACTTTTTTACAATTTTGTATACGAGCACATCTCAGCACGAGCCATTTAAGAAGTAATGTAAAAGGAACTGATCTAAACGCAACATCTATTATTATTTATTTAATTTCATTAATTGTGTCTGTTGCATCTTCATCAACTCTTCTGATGAAGAGTATGCTGGTTGGTGTGCTGTGCTGTGTGTGTGTGTGTGTGTGTGTGTGTGTGTGTGTGTGTGTGTGTGTGTGTGTGTGTATGTATGTGTGTGTGTGTGTGTGTGTCATTGTGAGTTACACTTCTACTTGGTGCAATTGGGAGGCTGTAACATTTGAATTTGATTGTGGCTTTTCTATGCCTCTATATCTATTTGTTTTTTTTTCTAAAAGCCCCGTTACCCTGTATAAAGAAGGGTTTACAAGATTTTGCAGTATTACACACTCTTGTTAGCGTGATGGCATATTATTGTAGAACCATATTCGTCCTGTGTGGAGATGCTACCAGAAAGTGGGCTACATAACAGTCTGACTATACCCGTTGTGTTTGTTTTTCCAGCCTTGTGTTTAAGCTGACACAGAACAGATATTTGATTTGCTAGAAAATAACATTGTATGTTAAGGAAAATTCAATCAAAGCCAGAGGGCTGATTAAATTGAGCAAAGTAATTTTATGCAAATCAGTATTTATCACGACAAAGCAGAGCAAATTAATTCTCACAGCAATTTGGATGTATTGAGAAATCCTTAGCCGTCTCGCAATTCTGTGTCTGTATTTCTCGGTAGTAAACATATAAACAAGACCAGACACATGACAAATAGAATGAAATATTACTCGGGAAAAGACACAATCTAAGACCACAGCTATCTTAATATGTTCTAAAAAGGACTATTCCTTGGAAGCATGGAATAAAAAACAGACTGGCTAGTTTCAGCCAGTTAGGTATGACAGTGACCACCATATATTTTCAAAAGTCGAGGATGACATTGCGATAATACATCCGTCTGACATAGTGCATTCTTCCCTGTTTCAAAAATGCTAACTTTTCAGATGAAAACTTGTGAAATGGTACTTATTAACACTCAAACTTTAGGTTATGGGTGCTCGTTAGAACCGCCTCAAAGGGCAAATCACTCATAAAAGTTAGCAGTTAAAAACGTTCTTATGCCCCTATTTAACGCAGACCACGTCGGAATCCAGCGAATCGCAACGAATTGAAACATTTTTGGATTCGAGTGGATTTGTGGATTTCTTGTAAATTTTCTGTTCCAGTTCGTGACGCGATACGATTCAGTTACGATAAAGATAGGATAGCATTACGAATATTCATTAGGTTCGATAGATTTCGGCTTGAATCGCACGAATTGGTGTGAGAAGGAGTTTTGCGAAATGCTAAATTAACGTTACTCCGTGTATTACACAGACTTCATATGGGCCCCGTCAAGCGATTTTGGTACTTATCGCCTATGCGAGCAGCGAAGGTTCAGGCGAGCCTGCGCATCCGCGCAGTCTCGCCAGAACCTTCGCTGCTCGCTCATACAAGCAGTGAATCAAGCGGAACCTTCAGACAGACATGTGGGACAATTGTAATCCGCCTATTACCTGTGTCCGATTTAAACCGCGCGACAAAGTCTATAGAAATTAATAGGGCATGTGAATCTAAGACATGATTGAAAAAATACTTGGCTAGATAGCGAAAATGTGATTGAAAATTATAAAAATTCAATCTTTTATCTTAATTTTGATTATAATTTTATATTTTTTAAATAAAATTTAAACTGGTCAATTTTGAAATGAAAATAGGACCCTTCGTCTCGTGAACCTCTCGTTTACTTCAATAGAAAATTAGCAAAAACTCACGAGGGTGTCTGTTTATACTGTAATAATTAAATTATAAAATACGTTGTTAAAAATGTGACTTTAGATTCTTGAAGAAAAATGATTTTTCTTTCCAACAGTATTAAATAATTGAAGATCAAACAAAAACAAAGTTGGTCATTTTCAGGTTGTTTTCTTGCCATTTTCAGTACTTTTAGCCGTCTCTCCTCATTGAATCTATTTATAGCTATCGGTTCTCATATTACGCGATCATCGGATTAAATCGGAAATTTCCGGGTTTTAGCTGGTTCAAGACGAATGTCAAAGTGAGCTGCTGAAAACATTTTTGTTAATGACATTTAATGCTGAAATATATTTATTTTTATTTCGTCTTATTTATTTATTTACTGTTTTTGAATTTTTTTTTTCTTGTTTCATATATTTTTTTTCTGCATGTGACTGATGCGCAATTAACAAACACTTCATATTGTTTACAAAAGAAGTAGAAGAAAGAAAAAAAAATATTGATTTTTTTTGACTAGCGAAAATATATTGATTTCGGTGATTTTTTTTTTTTTTTTTTCATTTATTTTTCGGGTACTTCACACACATGCTAAATTGGCAGTTGTTGAAAATTACTGCCAATCATGCCGGTTGTGGGAATACTACTTAATACCCTTAGGTACTTTTTCTGATCAGAGCCTACGTTGTGCGAAAGATCCAATGCTTCTTCATGCAGCAAGAGAAGTCTAGGATGCGCACGCTTATGTGATTCTTTGCTGGGCACACGTAAATTGTAGGGAGTGCTGTGCCCTGGTTCAAATATTATTTTCTGGGATAAATTGCATGTATTTACACATAGAAAAATAATCATTACGAAAACACGCCTATACAATTTTGAACCCTTGAACCCCACTTTTATATAATAAATCTGGGTTTTACAGAGGTAAACCTTGTTTCTTATTTCTACTCTGTATATAGATTGTGGGTACTCGTTACAAAGTCTATATTTTGAGCAACAGAAAATTTTCACAATTTTTCATCTTAAAATTTTCTCTTTTTCGGCAATAAAATTTACTGTGTAGTTGTACAGGCATGTTTTGTAATGTGTTGTCAGGGTTGCAAATCAAAATATATTTTAATGCTAAACAGTAATCAACAAAGTTTCGATTAATAGGCATCAATTAATACATGCACAGAATTAAGAGTTGACACGCGCTGTGTGTATATTCAAACTAATCGCTTTATGGCCCGGAAGCCTTAATTGTTGACATGATATCGACAAACTTATGTTAGGTAATCTTTAGACAAACGTTCTCTGTAGTTAATGGACTCGGTCCAGTTAACGCTTTCCCTTTCACCCCTAAGCTTCTGTTAATAAGAATTGAGCCAACCCGGCCCCCCCCCCCCCCAAAAAAAAAAAAAAAGAAGAAAGAACAAGGGTTGAGCACAATTCAAGTCTTTCTATTATAACGAAATATATCCATATAACGCACAATAAACACTCTGATCAGATTGTGCAGATGCCAGGTTGGTCTGGGGTTTGTCATATAATCTTATTCGCTAGTTATCAAGTATCCTATTTTCTTCTCCAAGATATATCTCTTATACCCCCATTCCACTAGGCGGCGATTCCGCTACGCTTCAAATTTTTGGTCAAATCGCCATGGATCGTAGCAGAATCGCCAACAGCGCAACAGAAGCGTGATGAGCGTAGTAGAAGCGCATCGGAAGCTTCATGATCGCCACCTCACGGCGCTTGTTTTGACCCTGCTCAAAATTTACGTAGTGGAAGCGCCGAGCAGACGAAGCGCAACAGAAGCGTAGTAAAAGCGTAGCGAGAAATTCATGAGCGCAGCCATATCGTAGCAGAATCGCCAGGATCGTAGCAAGCGCGTAGTCACATCGTATCGACAGCGCGAAGAAATTTGTCTACGACCTAGCTACGCTTCTGCTACGTTCACTGCGATCACGCTACGCTATATGCGCCCAGGCTACGATCCTGGCGATTCGCGAAAACCTAACTACTACGCTTCCGCTACGCTTCCACTACGGTCTTGGCGACATGGTTGCGTTCCTTCCACGTTCATGCCACGCTCTTGGCGACTGAACTGCGCTCATGACGTTTCGCTCCACGATGTTGGCGATCAGTATAAAAGTAGCACGCTTTGATTTGCAAATTTCATTCTTTGCTGACGTTCCAAACTGGAGCCTTCGGTCTGCAGACAACCAAGGACGGACCCAGAACCTTTTTGCCCTCCTTCTTCGTCTGGTTTGGATCTCCAAACCTATAAGTCTATGGTTCATAATAGCCAGCTGAAGCATGGCCACTGGAACTACACGATCCATACCCTTAGACGGTGTGTGTTCAACTGCTGCTTTTCCGTTTTTATTGTCAACTTTATACAGAAATCGTCTAAAAGCGCAACAGCAGCGCAGCTACCGCGCCTTGGTCGTAGTAACATCGCAACTACATCGCCGATAGCGTAGACTAAGCGTAGCCTGATCTCCTTCGTCGTAGCGAAAGCGTTGTAGAAACGCCATTAAGAGACCCAAAGCGCCACGGAAGCGCAACAGTATCGCTGCATGAGCGTGACCATCGCAGCGACATCGCAGTAGAAGCGTACTGGAATCGTAGTAGAAACGCAGAAGTTCCAGAAAGTGTCATATGTCGGCTCTTCTACGGCGATTTGAAGAAGCGCCATGATCGCCATGAGCGCAGCGGCATCGCCGTCTAGTGGAATGGGGGTATTACAGCGGTCCTAACGAGTACCTACTATAGGGTTTGAAGAAAATACAACCTGCCACCGCCGCGTTTTGTGGCATCTGATCTGGGCCTGCACTGTTTGCCAAGGTACCCCTTTAGGTGTTTCTGGTATACTGAATGGGTTAATGAACTCGTTAATGGTCAAAACGTTAACTACTCAATAGGTACCTAATACCTTTGTATTTCTACTGGAAAATGTGAGGAGCTTTTTTGCAAATTTGATGCAAACCCTATTCGCCCCTTTTTCTTTTCGCTCTACAAAATGATAAAAAATTTAACGACTCGTTAACTAACGACTTCGCAAAAAAAAAATAAATAAATAAATAAATAAAATAAAATAAATAAATAAAATAAATAAATAAAAGTGGCATTAGGTTATTTTATAAATGCGGCATAAAACAAACAGTTTCCCTTACAATACTATAATATTTGAAAAGCAATTTAATCCGTATTATATATGGGCCAATAAATCATCATATTTAGTTAAAACAAATATGCCACTGTAATACCCTTAAGCAATTGTCTGAGACAAGGATCAACGGTCACAACCGATATTCATCGAAAACTGCCGACTATAGCCGAATTGCTTTAAAACAGGTGTCAAGTAGCGTAATTCTGGAAGCTACCTGGAAAAACTGCCAGTACAGGTTCGTTCCCTTGATTTCCCTTGATTTCATATGGCCGAACTTTTCCCGTATGAAGCCATATCCCTGGCCCCTCTGAATGGCTGGGCATGCGCAGTTAAAATTTGTCATGACGGAATGCTCGAAGACCCAAATTCGCTTGGCGGGGCTCATATATGCATGTATTTCTGATCGTCCTGTTCACTATCTTCAGCTTCTTATTCTTGGATGTCACGTTTCTAAATTACACTGACTTTCATAAAAGAAAACGTCGATAGTGGTAACATTTTAACGGTCTTCCTTTTGCGAGCGACCAAATGATGTGTCTTATCAATATTCATGAAATAATCAGAACCATTGATTGATGAAAAAATGAATACGATTCAGAAAATTGCAGCTGAATAGTTTTCTTTCTCTGATAGTGAATGATGTTAACAGGTTAATAAATCCGTGTCGTACTGATCACCCTAAAAACCCAACTTTGTATTGAGAAAACTGGGTTTACGGGGGTAGTAATTAATTTTCTTATTCTTGTTCAAAAACGTAGAGTGTGTGTGTGTGTGTGTGTGTGTGTGTGTGTGTGTGTGTGTGTGTGTGTACTCCTTCAATAGAACCGCCTCATTGTGGCGGTACTAACGAGTTTCCGCAATCTATATTTGAACCAGAAATTAGAAAAATATCAAACATTTTCGCCTGAAAAAAATGCTTGAAACAGGGATGGGAGAGACCCCATTTTGGAACACGGGTGTGGGGTAGTAATTTGATTTTTTTTTTTGTTTTCATGTGCAGTAAAACGTGACATCACGAAAACACGCCTGTATAATTTTGAGCCCCATGAACCCCACTTTTGTTTAGTAAAACTGGGGTTTACATGGGTAAACCTTATTATTCTGATTTCTGCTCCAAGATATAGATTGTGTGTACTCGTTAGAACCGCCTCGATGAGGCAGTTCTAACGAGTACCCACAATCTATATTTTGAACAGAAAGAAGAAAAATATCACAATTTTACATATTAAAATGTTCGTGTTTTTTTCGGCGGTAAAGTTTACAATGTACGAGGGCTAATTGATATGTTGTGGGCCTCATATTGCAGGATTTGAATTTTGTCGGACGTATTGCATTATTTTCAACATAATCCCCTTCAGTATCTATACACTTTTGCCAGCGGTGTTAAATGGCCTCAATGACACTTTTATGGAACTCATGCTCTTGGCTGTTCAGAAAGTAATCCACTACGTATATGACGCCATCAACGGACTCAAAGTGGGTACCGGATATAGCCGTTTTCAGATTTGGAGATAAATGAAAGTCTGATGGAGCGAGATCTGAATAAGGAGGATGCTCAATCAATTTAAAGCCAAACTTGTGAATGGCAGCCATAGCAATGACACACTTGTGAACAGGAGCATTGTCCTGATGGAACAACACACCTTTAGTGAGCTTTTCGTGGCGCTTAAGCTTAATATTGTCCCGTAACTGCGTCGGAAGTAAAGCATAGTATGTGCCATTGATTGTGTGTCCCTTTTGGAGATCATCTATTAGCAGCATATCACCTGCATCCTAGAAACCCGAGGCCATGACCTACCCAGTTGATGGAACAGTCTTTGCCTTCTTTTGCGGGGTTGAGCCAGAGTGCTTCCATTGTTTTGATTGTTGTTTGGCCTCTGGCGTAAAATGATGGACCCATGTTACAGACAAATCATACAGACACATCTTTGAGGAAAATTGATGGGATATTCCTGAAAATGTTAAGATTAGCAAGAGAAAAAATGAAAATTGGCAGGATCTTCCTAAAAAATGTTACGGTTAGAACATAATAATGTGCACCTAGTGTGCTTCTGATCAACCCATTGGGCCGAAAGCGTTCTCATTGCAAGATCATCTTTTAGAATCGAGTGAAATGGCAACTATACTGGCTATATAGCTTTCTGTTAATCGTCTGTCAGTCATAACAATAGCATGAACTTTATTGACCATTTCTGGGGTTGCAATACTGGCAAGCTTTCCAGTACGGGGGTCATCTTCAAGGCTCTGTCTGCCGCGCTTAAATTCCGCCACCCACCTTTTCACTGTAGCATATGAAGGGACATCTTTCCCTTGTGTTGCAACCATATCATAATGTATATCCTTAGGTACGGAACCCGGTGAGGGACATGAACGTTTTTTTAATATGTTGTGCGAAAAAGATATTAAGTTGTGCGAACAAGATATTATCTTGTGCGAACAAGACAATATGTTGTGCGCACAAGATATTATCTTGTGAGGACAACATAATTTAATTGTGCGGACAACATATTATATTATTTTATTTTAATACCAACTCCAGGTTTTCCCCATTTTTCTAAATGTTAGTTGCATTTGGGGTTGCTTAGGGAGACGTTTCCGTGCCATCTTTCAAAACAAAACACTTTTTTTGTTTATTTAGAACACACCTCACACTGTCGACGCCAAATGAAATAAAATTTAGTATGCCACCTATCATCGCAAAATGCTTTTTTTTTTCATTTTGATAAAACCTCATAGTATCCGAAACAAAAAGAAATAAAAAACTACATTTTTATTTCGCGTCGACTAAGTCAACGCAAAATGAAATAAACAATTCAAATTGAAAAACAAACATATCAATACAGGAACTCGTTATCAGGCACATTTTGTATTTTTCTGTGCCCTGACTGGACGTTACGTCTTTGGAGGCATTTTGAACGCGAGTTTTTAATGTGTACGGATCGCTAATCGTATCAGGTCCATGGCGATTCGTACTAATCCGTATCAGACCGTTCTTATTCGTACTAACCCGTACTTGTACCGCACCAAACCGTTGTTCATTCGCAGTGCAAACGCCTCGACACGTGTTGTTCCGTATTAAACCGTATGCCGTAACAGTCCGAATCACTCACGTCACCAAATGCACCCTTCCTACATTATCCTTGGTAGATGCGTCAAAAGTCGTAGCTACTACGTTCTGCATTCATACCGGAGCCGTACCGGACTACGGAAATGTCATTTCCCGGGTCATACGTGAGATTTAATCCGCAGTGGATCCGTCGAGGTGACCAGTCATTACGATAATACACCCATGCGATATCATTACGCAAACACGCCTATACAAATACATTGCCACCTTTATCGCCGAAAAAAAAAATGAAATTTTAAGATGCAAAATTGTGATATTTTTCTTATTTCTGCTCAAAATATAGATTGTGGGCACTCGTTAGAACCGCCTCATCGAGGCGGTTTTAACGAGTACCCACAATCTATATTTTAGAGCAGAAATAAGAAAAATAAGGTTTACCATTGTAAACCCCATTTTTACTGTATAGAAGTGGTGGGGTTCGCGGGGGTCAAAATTATATAGACGCGATTTCGTGATGAAAATTGTGATATTTTTGTTATTTATACTCCAAACATAGGTTGTGGGAGCTTGTTAAAAACCGGCTTTTCTACATGTAACGAGCACCACAACCTATGCATTGGAGCAGAAATAATGTATACCCCCGTAAACCCCAGTATTCACTGTATAAAGTGGGGTTTAGGGGGTGTTCATTTCACGGACTCGTTCGCGTGATGGAATGTGTGACCGGGGCATAACATAAGTTTTTACTTAATCAGCTTCTATAAACATTTAGGAATAAAAAATTAGATGACGCTCCAGAAACTGCAAATGGGAATTTTAAGATCTGCGAGGTAAAAACATTAACACGACATTACTGAGTTCAGATAACAACGTCTGACACCTTCTACACTAAAGTGCCCATCCTGTTTGTTGCAAAATAACAAACATCAAATACAAACATGATTTCGACTTACATAACGAAAACACGCCTATATAATTTTGATCCCCTTGAACCCCACTTTTATATAGTAAAACTGGGGTTTCCGGGGGTATACCTTTTTTTCTTATTTCTGCTTTAAAATATAGATTGTGGGTACTCGTTAGAACCGCCTCGATGAGGCGGTTCTAACGAGTGCCGACAATCTATATTTTGAGCAGAAATAAGAAAAATATCACAATTTTTCATGATAAAATTTTCATTTTTTCGGCGATAAAGGTGGCAATGTATTTGTATAGGCGTGTTTGCGTAATGAATGCACCAGACTATATATGTAACTTTGAAAAACAAAACTTCTCTCTCTCTCTCTCTCTCTCTCTCTCTCTCTCTCTCTCTCTCTCGTGTAAATGTGAGAGGCTATAATGCACCGGAGGAGGAAAGAATACCAGACCGGTCCAAATATGATCTTACATGTATTTTGCTTTTTATTGTACAATACGTATACAGTCGACTTAAATATTTAAGTCTGAACAACTTTAGAGTCATAAAAAAACATCCATCCATGCGACATAGTGCATACTTTAATTTATAATAAAAAAACGGCTAATTTTAACCCGATGAGGTGGTTCTAACAAGCACCCACAACCTACATTTGCAGTATAAATAAGAAAACAATATTACGAATCTTCCTTTGAAAGTAACTACGAGTATTTTGGAGTTGTGAAAAATGCACTTTGTCTCACATATATGTTTGCGTAATGTGCAGGCGAGTCATCAGCGTTCGTGGCATTATTTCTGTTCTTTAAAGGGAATGGGAACACCTTCAGAGGAGGTCACTCCTGCAAAAGTAATTTTGTCTCCCATGCCAATAGGGGTCAGCTCTTAAAGGAAAGAATTTGCTCCTGAGGAGCAAATTCTTTTCTTTAAGAGTAGACCTCTTTTTCAATGGGACAGGGCTTATAGAAAAGCGAAAAGGAAATCCGGAAAGTTGTCTCCCTTCAAATATGGTGGAAAAATTTGCCAGGGGCCCATAAAAAGAGGCTTCACTGTTCGCACAAGATTTCTTTGACTCTTTACTCAATACATCACGTTGGAATCTTCCGCCTGATACGTTTGCAGTGGTTTATTTCATGCTGGTGTCAAGTTTATTTTTAGTGTAGTATGTTCTATATAAAAAAAACGTAAGTACAGTCTGTGTCTACACTCTTTACCCATGTCTCAACAAATTGAATGCTAGTGTGCGTGTTTGAGTTTTACGTCTCTCCTACAGCTAAGGTCATACGGAGACTGGACCTCGGTTTAAAGACCCTTCCGAAAGTCTGGAGAAGCCCAGGATCGATCCCGCGATCCCTGGTTTACAAGGCGATTAGCATAACCACTACACCACGGAGGCTTCTATGGAATGCTAGACATGTATTGGTTAAGCATAATAATGCATCCGCTAAAAAAAACTGGTACATGTATGTGCTTAAGTGACCCAAAGACGCAAATCTTATTCTTACAACGCTGTATTCTGTGGTCTGGCATAATGGATTCACCGACTGAAATGACTGTGAACTGATTTGCCTTGAAATGATTTGCGTTGAACTGATTTCAACAGATTTCACTCGAGCTGATTTGACTCCAACCGATTTGACCTTGAATTAATTTGACTCAGAACTGATTTGACTCCGAACCAATATGACTCTCAAGTCTAAACTGATTCGAGTCTGTACTGAATTCACTCCAAAAAAAAAAAGACTTGCCTTGGACTAATTTGATTCAATTTGAAATTGTTTAACCTAGTTTAACCTCTACAAAATATCCAAATGCTTGGTCTTATGGGATAATTACTCCTTTTCATAAAAAAGGGCCGTTAACTGATCCTTCAAACTACAGAGGAATTACTCTTAGTAGTTGCATAGATAAGCTATTAAATAAGGTTCTTAATAAAAGGTTAGTACAGTTTCTGCAAAAACACAGCATTCTATGTACGGAACAAATTGGCTTTATTAAAGGAAATCGTACGACAGATCATATGTTTATTTTAAACAACCTAGTGGAGAGACATACACATAAAGGGGCTCCACCCTTATCACGTGCTTTGTGGATTTTAAACGTGCTTTTGATACTGTCTGGCATGATGGTCTGTTTTATAAATTACGATCTATCGGAGTAAGTGATAAATTTTATAATACAGTAAAACATATGTATACATCAACCAATCTCTCTGTTAAGGTTGGAAATTGTTGGAGTGATAAATTTTCATCTTCAGCGGGTGTCAGGCAGGGCGACAATTTGAGTCACACACTTTTTAATATATTTGTGAATGGTATTCCCCAGTATTTTGATTCCTCTTGTGACCCGGTAAAATTAGTTCGAAGCCATATCAGTTGGTTATTATATGCGGATGATCTTGTGTTAGTATCTAATAGTGTAGAAGGCCTCCAGAACTGTTTGAATAATCTCTCGTCATTCTGTCATTAGTTGGAGAAAACTAGGTGCTTAGTTTTTAGTTCTAGTACAAAACAAAAAGAAGTGAATGTTACTTTTGAAGGACATAATATCGACAGTGTCAAATCCAACACATATTTTGGTGCCACCTTTAGTTATACAGGTTGATTTAATGAAGCAAAACACAGTTTATATCTTAAGGGGTTAAAAGCTAAGTTTAAATTTCAAAATCCTTCTACCAACAACCACCTAATGTTAAAACTAGTTTTCACATCTTTGATCACACAATTCAACCAATTATTACATATGGCTCCGAGACATGGTGTCCTTTTTCATCAAAGAAACTATTGTCAAGAAACGACTACTTATTTAATATATTTGATGTTACCACAAGAAAAACTACACTTGACATATATGACATCATCCCATTAAATTATATATTGAGATAAAGATTTATTTGTCAGAAGTGAAGATCAAATATCTTCATTTATAAACTTGTTTCTGCATATTTGTTGTTAGATGATCTCCAGATGTATAATTATTATAAGTATGTATAGAAACGATAATTTAACATAGTATTTATTGCATTTTGAAAAACATTTTATAGCTTATTAAAAAATGCTGAGATACACTTATTTGTCATCTTCTTCCAAAAATATATTTTGACATGACATTATATTTCTCAAGTTCTTTTGGAATTTATCTTATGTTATCTATATATAAGCGATCATTTTAAAATAAAATACCCATTATCCTGAAAAATTTCAAATGAATTTCAAGTGTAATTAGGCGATGTGCAAAGAGACAAGACCCGTTATGGCTTCACTTCTTTCTGAATTATGGCCTTTTGAACAATGAAAACGATGGCTTTAAGTTATTCCGTTATGTTTCAGTTATCTTTTTTTTTTGCAGAAATGCTAAGCAAAATTAAGCAATTTGAAGCAGACAAGGGCCATAACTCTGGCTTAACTTCTTTTGGCGTACGGCCCTTTGGACAATGAAAACAGTGGTTTCCGTTATTCCATGTGACTGTCATGTAATTGTTTGATATATTTTCATCAAACTTTACAAAGTAGAAGTAAAACAAAGATCAGGAATTGATACAATTAACTTACTCCACCCATAAAAGACACCAAAGGGAAAGAAATACAAACATTAAGCGACCAGACCATAATGGAAACCTAAACAAAGGAAGGCCATAAGGACAGTTACTTTCCCACAAAATGGCCATATTGCCATCCAAAACCAAAAGACACAAGTGATACACACAGTAAGTAACAAACAACAACATAAATAAATCGCCACAGAAGAGCCGCCTTGGAACGGTCAGTGGAAGATTTCCACTGGGGGCTTAAATCGATTTTACGTGGCCACAATCCTCGCCCTTACTTCCGTCGCGATTTAGACAAATAATTTGTTTAGTCCGCATGAAGGCCTCCTAACTCATCAGTGCAACATCTCCGTGAACACAAAAATCAAAGAACCACAGAGGTGAGACAACGGTGAGGACTCGACAGCAAGAAACCACTGAAATGCTGGAGCAAAAGAAAACCAACAGTTAGACTCCGATGAGCCCGACCAGAGACAGAGCATCAGGCACCAACCAACATTATCTCTCTAATTTTCAATAAGCCTTTACGTTGGAGCCGCCATAGAATCTGAGGCCTGACCCACCGGCGTGCAATTAAAGAGGGAAGCAAAGTTGCCAACCGTGATTGGGTTAACTACCATGCATGCAGTCTGTCGTATAATATCCATGTTGTACCCAATCTTTTTATATCGAAGAATGATTTTACGAAATTGGGTGCTGAAGTCATTGCGGTTATATATTTTTCTGAATTTATATACTAAGTCACCATAAAATTCGGGTTCCGATAGACCTTGTTGCAGAAGAGATTTAAGTCCAATATTGAATTTTGAAATTAAATCAGAATGGCGTCTATAAAATTTTGAAAAGGCTTTGCGTAGTTTATGGTACCGATAACCCTGATTAAGGAGTTTAGCCGTTAATAATTTATTACGAGTGTTGAAGTCAGTTACATGACTACACACTCTAGCAAATCGAATTAATTGCGAAATATAAACGCCATAGGATGGCGCACGAGGAACATCACCATCCAAAAAAGGAAAATTTACAATCTCAAAATCAAAGTCATCGCGTTTATCATAAATTTTGCACGAAACAAATCCATCTACAATAGATAGATGTAAATCCAAAAACGGGGCCTCGGTATCAGAAGAATTTGCTTTATTTAACTGAAGTTCTAGGGGGTAAATCTGACTGATCAAACCATCAAAATAGGCATTATCAATATTTAATAAATCATCTAAATATCTAGAAGTAGAGCTAAACGCTTCAATAATTTCAGATTGGTTATCAATGGAAAGCGACAAAATGAAGTCTCTTTCATATCAATACAAGAACAGATCAGCCACAAGAGGTGCGCAATTAGTACCCATCGGAATACCCACAATTTGTCTAAATAACTTAGTACCGAATCTAATATAAATATTGTCAAGTAGAAAGGTGAGGGCATCACACACAAAACTGAAGGTCATCATAGGATGAAGTAGGTGTGGAAAGACAAGAGCACTCTGACTTCACTACTTTTTAGAATTATGACCCAATTTAATATCGAATGCAGTGGTTTTGTTTAATACTTATGGCTCATATGTAGTTTGAAAGTATTTTTGGGATATTTCATGACCATTTACAGATATCAAAGCACCTTAAGACGAGATGCACAATTCAGGAACCATAATTAATGTTTCCTAATTTCGTGAGTCATGGCCCTATGAGTACTTTTAATTGGTTATTTTTGTCATTTCCCAATGCTGTTCTGTAATTTGAGATTTTCATTTCAAAAGTAGTAAAACCAGATTTATGGTTCTTGTTTTTTTGTACATCGTCTCAGGAGGCTTTACATTTCGGCAAAGTTTCATAAAAACAACTCAACTCGTTTTCAAGTTACAGGGCGTGTGTGAGTAAATGAAACAAAAACAAAACAAAACAAATAAACAACAAAAAAAAAAACCTCTGTATTCAATATTCGGAAGGCCATGATCACATAACCAAGCAACCAATACATGTATTATGGTTCTTGTCTTCCACATGAAATCATATAGTGTTTTTTCAGTCCTGTACAGATTCTTGAAAATGCATGAGACGGTTATAAAGTAACCCAAGGAATAACTAAATCCCCTTTTTCTGTTTTTCAAAGGGTCATATTTTCTAAAGAAGTTATAAGCGAGAGTTATAGCCCTTGTTTTCTGCACATCGTTTTGCATTTCTGTTACCACTGTTCTCATTTTGCAAAGGGCCATTATTCCGAAAGTAGAAAAGTAAGAGTTATGGTTCTTTCTTCTGCAAGTCGCTTTGCATTTCTGTTAAAACCACTGTTTTCATTGTACCAAGAGCCATAATTCCGAAAACTGTCTAGTCAGAGTTATGATTCTTGTCTTCAGTACATTGCCTAATTGGGCTTTGTTTTTAATTTAAGTTCACGGATAATATTTCATTTTTTTCTAAAATAACCACATATAAATAGGAAACATAAGACAAATTTTCAAAAGATCTTCAGAAATATAATGTCATGTAAAATACATATTTGGAAAAAGATGACATATAAGTACATCTTAACACCTTTTATTTAAGAAATAGATCAGCTCTAGCTGTGATTTGTTGAGTAATAAATCACTGTTTGGAGGTCAGCTGTAAAGTAGACAAATCACAAGCGCGTAGCGCGCGTGATTTGTCTACTTACAACTGACCGACAAACTGTGATTTATTACTCAACAAATCACAGACAAGAGCTGATCTATTTCGATTCTAACACGCTGAAAATCGGCAATAATGTTGTTGTTTCCTTCAAAATCTCACAACCTTTCGCCATTGTTATAAGAAATCCCGCTAAAATTATCGACTGAAACACATGCTGAAACATATCCTTTTCTTATGTTTTCGATGCGAGAAAATGACGTTACACCGTCTAACGTCAAGGAAATCGACTAGTGACGTCATAAATTGGGAATTTTAATGACGTCACTCGTCACGCTCATCAGAGCTGTGATTTGTTGCAGAATAAAACACAGTTATTTTCCATTGCCTATATAGGCGCTCTGTGTTAGAATTAGCTATAAAATGTCTTTCTTAACTCGAAATGCAACAAATGCCATGTACAATTATAGTTTTCAAACATACATGCAATAAATATATATCTCAAGATAATCTAATAGCAAATATGCAGAAACAAGTTAATAAGTGAAGATATTTCTCTTCACTTCTGACAAATAAATCTTTATCTCAATATATAATTTCCTGGGATGATGATATATATATCGTGATCTAATGAGACGTTTGCCCTTCCGTACCCTGTATTAGAGAATGTGAGAAACTCTACGTTATTAACAATTTATAAAATGTATTCTAATGTTGAACAACTAAATGATAAAGAGAAGTTTTTTTGGCTTATGAGTGCAGAAAACGCTATTATATTCCACTTAGTACCGGAGTTACTCTCGTCACTTGCAGAAAAGAGAATAGACACATTAAAAATGTGTCTTAACATCATTGATGTGGGGTTCCCTGACCAGGAGATGCGATAATCAATTAATAATATAATTTGAAACTTATCATGGTTGGTCTCGGGCATTAACAGCGGGCCTCTATCTACTAAGAAATTAGTATGATATTTATCCCAGAGGTTTCTTCACTTGTGAATAGGGTTATCCGCAAGAAGTACTGACCCTGGTTGAGTTTAGTTCAGACTGACCTCTGTACAGACTTATATATGTGTATTCACCACTTTTACATTATTTGCTGGCTCCCGGCTTACACTTTGTCCGTGTTGGGGGGGCAGGTGGCCGGACCCCCCGACCTTCATCGCGTGAACAAGTCCGTGAAATGAAGACCCCTAAACCCCACTTTATACAGAGAAAACTGGGGTTTATGAGGGTACAAATATTTTCTTTATTTCTGCTCCGAGGCATGGGTTGTGGGTGCTCGTTAGAGCCGCCTCAACGAGGCGGTTCTTACGGACAACCAGGACCTGTTTGGGGTATGGGTAGGGAGGATATCACCAATTTTCATTATTTTTTGAGATTTGAAAAAATGCACTATATCACATGGATGTGTCGGGGGGGGGGGGTCTGGATACCTGTTTTCCCGGCACTGAGGAGCCGGCGAATGATGCAGATGAGATCAATATGTGCACCCGCTTGCTCTGGGTGTTTGGGATCACTGTGATACAGAATTCTTCGGTCGGTACCGTGTCTTAGCTATTAGAGAATTCCGAATATTTACGAAAAATAAACTGAATTTTGATAGTTTGTAGTTATGTATTTTTTATTCTTTTTAGTATTCTCTGCCTTTTATGGGCGCATTTCATGTATTCAATGTTATGATATGTGATCTGCAAATAAAGTTGAGCTGAGTTGATTCTGGAACAGATTTGACAAGGAACGCATGTGTCCCAAAACGTGGCTTGTCTGTGATCAAAACTGATCAATGGACGGGGATCCTAGTACAGACCACTCTATTGAAATTTTCATGAGCTTTCCCAGACAAGTATCTTCAATTTTTAATTTGACACAATCTTGTCTAAAACAAGTCTCGGTTAAGGGAGCCCTTGCTGAGTTGTCACGATATGTTACGAAAATAACAGCAGCAGAAATATAATTTTAGACCCATCGCGAGAAAACATGTCTTTATGTCTTGACCCGGTAAGGCACAAACCAGCCTGCTGAGCAACACAGACTAGCAACCTTGTCGAAATTGTGTTTATCATATGACGCCGATTCTGAGAGTGTAATAGCGTCATGTTATAAATTCGGTAATTCACTAGTGGATTAAATATGCATACGCCTCGTAACGTTACATGTACAACGTCTTTAACGACGTCACAGTTTTCTAACGGCGGATTATTGACAGTTTTGTAAAAACAGGTGAATAAAATGCGTTTTACATATCAGATGATAAATAGAATCTCGCATTCGTGTTTATGTGAGGGTGGGTTTACAAAGCCTCGCATTTTATCTCTTTTCTTCAACTCGTTTAATAAATTCAATTAAGAAATGAAATTTATTTTTCTACTGTTCATGCGTGACGTGCAAAGTAAATGAACCCCAAAGGGGTCATGTAAACAGTGCTAGTGGCCCGCTGTCGTTCATACTTTCATAAAAAGCAGAAAAAAAAAATATTTTTTGTGACTCGAACTGTTGATTACCTAACTTTTTATTGTCACTAATATTGTTTTTGGAGCGTAGCTGTTGCAGCGTAGCTCCAGTGAGATGAGAAGTGATTTCGGCACTACTTTCGGTGTTAATGCATATGACCTGAGAATATAGTACCCCGTGTTAACGTAGTAGATTATTACGCCATGCGGTATCTTCTTATAGACTGCTTCACAGACCACCTATTTCAAACGGAATAGATGAATATTTTAATAGATGAACTGTGTAGCAGTCTAATCGTTTTATAGTTCAGTTCATATAACCCAGTTTACAGCCCATTTGTACCATAAAATCCCAAACCTGGCAACTTGCAAACAGGACAAACCCAGATCAGATACCACACAACGTGGAGTCTCATTATGCCCTTCACTGCATACTTACAAAAAAGGTTCAGCCATTTTTTGCCAAATATTTCGTGGAAGCCACAACCTGACATCCCTGATTTTAAAATGAACTCATCCCATACTGGTATAAAGTGTTGAGGATTCCATTCGTTTAAAATGGGTTAAAAGTACGCAGTGTGGGTCGATAATGTATTACCAAAATAAGACAGTTGGAATGAGTTTGGACAGGTGCACGTCAAGGCTTATATTGAAAGGAGTAAATTTTGCAGTTTAGACACAGATGAGACGCCACTTGTTGTAGCGTCTGATTTGGGTCTGCTATGTTTGTCCCTAAAAAGGCTGCTAGACATATACTCAGAGTATGGGTTAATGTGTGTGTGTGTGGGGGGGGGGGGTGTTACTTTTTTAAAGCGACCTGTCTGCGTCCTAGGCACGTGACCATAAATAAAGCAAATTTTCAGCTCAGACGCAAGTTCGATACCTGCCGGGTTCGGCAACATTCTTTCCAGGAGATTGATCGTGAAATCTGTTCCACGGTGATTCTATCCCTTTCGCTGATCCAAGAAGGGCAGTTGTTGGTTTCCGGTAAAAGACTGTGTACTGTGCTGTATTGACAATATCTAACCAAAGAAATTGCCTTAATGCCAGATCATTTCATAAATGGCCTCGTCGAGGCAATTTATTTTTATATAATAATAACGGAGTATAATGTCTAAACCTCTTCAAATATTCCTATGGATTGATATTGACAATAACTAACCCAAGAAACTGTCGTATGCAAGATCACTTCATAAATGGCCTCACCGATGCAATATATATTTACAAAAATGTTAACAGAGTATAATGTTCAAACCTCTCTGAATATTCCGATCATTTTTGGCATTCGGGTTGATATTGACAATACCTAACCCGTGAGGCTGTTTTATGCAAGATTACTTTATGAATGGCATCGCCGAGGCAAAATAATATAAAAAATGAATACAGAGTATAACATCTAAACCCGGCTTTGATCATTTTCGGCATACAGGTTGATATTGACAATACATAACCCGCAAAATTGTCTTATGCCAAATTACTTTACAAACGGCCTCGCCTGGGCAAACTGAAAAATTATTTCGAAGTGTAACTTCTAATCTACTTGGAATATTTTTGACAACTGTTAGCATGCAGAGAGATAATGTACAGATCTAACCAACGCGATTCCTGAATGCCCAATTTCTTTATTTTAGCCTCGGCAAGGTAAAAAATTCACCCACTGACACGGTCTTATAACTTTCAACCCGACGGGTATATTTTTATAATGTTTGCATGCAGATGTAAATTGACAAGATCAAGCTAATGGTATTGTCTAATGCCAGATAGCTTTATAAACAGCCTCACCGAGGCAATTTTTAAAGACTGATTGCGGATGTATAACTTATAAACTGCTGGGAAAAGTATGATAATTTTTCACAACTCGTAACCAAGAAGAATGTCTAATGCAAGATAAATAACCTCCCAAAGGTAATTTTTCAAAAACTGATTCCATAAAATAACTTTAAAGCCGCCAAACAATTGCGCAAGCCGCAGTTATTGCACGAACTATAGCTCAGCAGAAATCTTCAAGTAAACTGTTGAACTGCATGGTTGCTGTATTGCTAAAAACATTGATTGTGGGTTCTTGATAAAACTGCCTCGCCAAGGCGGTTCAATCAAGTCCCCGCAATCAATGTTTTGAGCAGAGATAAGAAAATATCACAATTTTGTATCTTAAAATTTCCATTTTTTTTTATTTTTTATTTTTTTTTTTTTGCCAAAAAAAAAAAATGACAATGTATTTGTACAGGCGTGTTTTCGTGATGGTTGTTGCGGGGTCTACACCTTAGCGTGAGTTAATTTCAATATTGGTCTTGTTGCTTTAACACGACTTCTGGCCCAGAATAGCTTCAAACAGCTATGTTCATTGGATCAATATGAGCCTTAATTAAAATACCAATCAGACGCTTAATCAAATTATCAAAGCTACGCTCCATCAGCACTCTCAGTGCTTTGATTCAATACTTCAACACATTGATTCTAACACGAGTTGCCTACATGATCTATTGGTTGAACTGTGTATTTACCTTGCAGTTCAGTAAGAGAAAAAGATTTGTAGGTCACATTTATTGACAGCAATTAAAAGTTTTTTCCACAAAAATATAGATTGGGTCTGATTATTTTGGATAGAATATTAAAAGATCATTTGATGGATATTATGAGGTAGCGTAAGGAATGTAGTGGACTTAGTACCATTGGCGTTTTGGTATGGGAAGTGGTGTTTCAAACCTGCCAACATGTGCATTTTGCTGTGTCCTGACTGACTTTGGAGAGAAGCGACACAATATGCTAACTTATCAGATGTAGCACTTGAGTCACAAAGATAATATATAGCTGTCCACAAGATATCCTTTTATTATGTTTCTTGTAATATTTTAGTCAGTTGTTTCAAATGCAGTAACGAAATTGCGGGTTAAAATATCAACCTTATTTTGTTTTATATAAGGGTATTTGAGAAGGTTAACGTGATGAAAATAAAATTGCTTAAAACTCACCAATATGGTCTGTTCGTATATACATAAATAATAATAATAATAATAATAATAATAATAATAATAATAATAATAATAATAATAATAATATAACTACTGCTATTGCTACTTGTACTACTACTGATAATAATTTTAATAATAAAACGATGATAAATATTATATTATAACTACGTTTTCCACTACTGCTACTATCATTGGGCCCACGCCGATAGCGGATTGAAGAAATAAATTTGGCTGCAAGATGCTTCCACGCAGAGCTGAAAATGACCGCACATGAGTACAGGTTATCTACTAAGGAGGTCTTAGCTTGCCTAGGCATAGTGATCTGTCTCCGACCATCCCTGTATATAAACCCTTTTGGTTTGTTTGGGTGGCAATGGGCTGGCGCCGAGCGATGGTCTCCATATTCACCGAAAACGGGGAATAGGGGTACCACCGAACGGCTACGGTGTAGTACCATCATGGATTCGTTCCCTCGGACCCCACCAGCCGACGACCCGCGACACGGGGAAACTGGAAAACAACAAACTTGGACGGCAGTGCTTGAGATGCCATTTCATTTCAATGTCGGGTTAAAGTCTCACAAATTGGAAGCAGCGTCTCCGAAAATGACCTTAATAATGTTGTCGGGAACTTAAGTGAGAAGAAGACCAGACTTTTTGCTGATTGTGCTTGTCGGTTTATACTTTCGCTTAGGCTGAATTCAGCTCTGTGAAATATACATTGTTAAATTCAACACCGGTTTATACGTCAGTTTAGATATTCAATCTATGGAATTCAACAAAAAAAAATGTACAACTGTCATTTGATACTGCAAATTCACTGATCATGTAATTCTAGTTATAACTTTATAACTAAACGGCTTAAATAATGAGATATCATTGCCCTTTTCTTTCCAAAATTGATAAATGCAATCACAATCGAGTCACTTGATATGGCACTTTGCAGTGTTCCTTGCTTCCGAAGGATAACCTTTTTATAGAACATATTTACACTGGAAATGTAAAATATTAATAGATGAATACTTAGGTAAGAACCTCTTTTTATAAAAGCTAGAGGTAATATCCAATCAGCGAAAACAAAGCTGTTTATCCGAGTGCGTGTATTTTGTCCGAAAACGCCATATATAGAGGATCTTATATGAGTGTTAATGTATTATTGAATTTAATATACGATTTGATGTAAAAAGAAAAAATGCGAGGCTTTTGCCGAGCATTTTATATCTTTCTCAACGAGTTTAGCGAATTTGACGATAGATAAGCACGAATACGATAGTCTTTTTATGGTATGACATTTAAAACGCATTTCATTCACGATTGTTTAACAAAAATGTCAATGTCCCGCCATAAGTAAACGCGACGTCTTTAAGGACGCTGATAATGTAACGTTACGGGGCGTTTCTAACTAATTTGAATATTTAATCCACTAGTGGACTGCGAAATGTATTACATGGCGTTATTACATTCTCAGACGCGACGTCATATGATAAATAGAGGATATTTACTTTTTTTGAGGTGGATACCAAAAATATTTCATCGAGTGTGTTGAAAACATCATAATCAAAATTCGGATGCTTTCAACACACGAGATGAAATACTTTGGGTATCCGCCGAAAAAAAGTTAATGTTCTTTTTATTTTATAATTCATTAGGGCACATACGGTAATTGATCGACCCGAGAAGGTGACGTCACGAATTTGACCATGCTTCATGAGGTCACAACTTTCAGTTCCAAAGCACAAACAAATCGCCATTTTGAATTCAGCATTTTTAGTTCAAAGAATGCTTTTCAAGGTATATTACAGAATGCTTTGTGCTTATTTGAAGACCATTTTATTTTTGAAGGCCCTAAGTGGCATGCACCCAGATACTGTATAATCGATTCCATGTGTAGCAGTCGGTCGCGGTCAGTTTTTCACGTTGAAAAAAAAACCACGCTGATATGAGCACAGATTTCCTCGCACAAACTCTTACTCAGCCATTCAGTGAACTGGTACGACTTGTAGACCATTTGTAACAAAGGCAGGAAAGCCTAAATCTGTGGGGTAGCATTTAAATTGTGCCCGAGATATGTGTCAGCAAAAGGGAGATGTTCAAAATCACAGCGCTGCTGTTGTCAGATATGGCGCCTGCTCATTCAGTTTTAATGCCACACTTAAAATATATTCTAAATGCATAAAGTATTATAATTAGTAGTAGTAGTAGTAAATAAAAGGAGAAATAACTTTTTTTCGACCAGAACGTAATTACAAAAGTAGTTCCGGCATGCTACAGTGAAATGATATAAATGGTATAAGTCACAAGTGAAATGATACGATATCGTTTCACTTGTGATTGATATCATGTTTATTTGATTCAGATATGCATTAATTTCACTGTTAAGTATAAAATGAAACACGTTTACTCATGAAGTGGCATATTTGGTGTGACATGTTTTGTTTTGATTTGAGGTTTAACGTCCCCGTCAACACTGGATAGGTCATTTTGGGGACGTTGCTTCCATTGTTGTCGGACTTTTACCCGATATTGAGATGTAATGACATCTCAAGCTCTGTCGCCCAATGAAACCGATAGGGTTTATAAGCATGTACGGTTCGACTCGCCTGGACAGGCTTAGATCCTCTAAGCAGTTTACCAGTACTCGTGTGCGGTGACCGATTGGTGTTACCTGTACTTTCACTAATGACGTGTTGCTCAATCATCGTGATGATTGTTTAACAGTCTGTTAGGTGCATATTGCAAGACCCGCAGAAAAAGCGACCGACTGAAGTCGGTTGATTTCTAAGAGTGCCCTAAAATCACCGTGTCATTCTGTCATTCGGTCATTCTGTCAGTCTGTCTGTCCGTCCGTAACCCGTTTGTGAAAATTGGTGATAGTGACTTAACCGCTTGGAATATTTAAACAATTTTTGGCATACGGATAGATATCAATGAGATCTAACCAATGAACTTGCGAAATATAACATTCAAATTTAGTATAGCCTCGCCGAGGCGAAAAATGTGAAAATTTTCGAACTGCTTCTCCTCGGAAACCGTTGGGCCGATTGAAGTCAAATTTCATATGGAGCCTCTATTGGATGGGGGAAACCAAAATTTGCTCATGGGGTCCAGGTCACATGACCAAAAAGGCCGCCAAGCCATATATGGTCCGTCTGTCTGTCCGTCCGTAACCCGTTTGTGAAAAGTGGTGATAGTGACTTAACCGCTTGGAATATTTATCTAATTTTTTGGCATACTGATAGATATCAATGAGATCTAACCAGTGAACTTGCGAAATATTACATTCCATTTAGTATAGCCTCGCCTAGGCGAAAAATCCGGAACCCGTTTGTGAAAATTGGTGATATTGACTTAACAGTTTGGAATATTTAAACAATTTTTGACATACTGATAGATATCAATGAGATCTAACCAATGAACTTGCGAAATATTACATTCCATTTAGTATAGCCTCGCCGAGGCGAAAAATGTGAAAATTTTCGAACTGCTTCCCCTCGGAAACCGTTGGACCGATTGAAGTCAAATTTCATATGGAGCCTCTATGGGATGGGGGAAACCAAACTTTGCTCATGGGGTCCAGGTCACATGATCAAAATGGCCGCCAAGCCATATATGGTCTGTCTGTCTGTCCGTCCGTAACCCGTTTGTGAAAATTGGTGATAGTGACTTAACCGCTTGGAATATTTAAACAATTTTTGGCATACTGATAGATATCAATGAGATCTAACCAATGAGCTTGCGAAATATTACATTACATTTAGTATAGCCTCGCCGAGGCGAAAATGTGAAAATTTTCGAACTGATTCTTCTCGGAAACCGTTGGGCCGATTGAAGTCAAATTTCATATGGAGCCTCTATGGGATGGGGGAAACCAAAATATGCTCATGGGGTCCAGGTCACATGACCACAATGGCCGCCAAGCCATATATGGTAAAAACCCTTCAAAAATAGTCTACTCCTGAACCACTGGGCAGATTTCCACGAAACTTGATGAATGGCATCTGGGACGTAGGCACATCATTTATTGCTAAAATGGTGACCCTGGGTTGACCTTGACCTTCTTTGTGCCTAGGTCAAACTTTGACACATATGCTTTTGTATTGGAAAATGTGAGAATGCATTTTATCCTGCAAACGATTCAGAATACAGTACTCAAGTATAAGATATATTTTTGCTCCTTACGATAAGGCGCATTTATTGGGGGAACCGTTTTAGGTTCAGGTCACATGACCAAAATGGCCGCCATACCCATATATGGTAACACTCATAAAACTAAAAGCATCCGGCGGGTCGTGCACGTCAGCTGAAGCACTGGTTTTGATCTAAAATTATTGCCTTCTCCTCAACCATGACGTCAACATGTTTGTGCAATGACCAGCCTTGTAAACCCCGCTTTATAAAGTAACAGGGTGGGCATCAGACCAACAAGTCCAGCGTATATACTCTCATATAAAGAAGCGTGATTTAACAGTCCATTCTTTATTTTAGTCTTGCAAGTACTCGCAAGAACCGCCTCAATGAGGCCCCCAAAACTTACGTTTGAAATAAAAATAATGAAATGTTCAGTTTACATGTATTTTAATCAGAAATGTGCAATTTTATAACCGGAAAATAGAGTCAATAATTGTTTGTCTAAAAAGGGTTTAAAAATCATTGTTCTTGCCACAAACATACATTATGGGTACTCGTAAGGACAGCCTCATTGAAGCGCGAGCAGACCAGATTTATATTTGCAGTCTAAATAAGAACAATAATCCCAACTTTCTTCATGGAAAAGTTTTCGAGCAAAAATGCACCATGACAAAAGCGGGTTATCTGAGAATGCGTTTCCAAGCACAGCCCGAGAACTCTCAATTTCTTCTGCTGTTTTTTCAACCGGCGGGAAGCTAATTTCAAGAAATCCTGTTTTATGGGATAGGACTAAAACTCTATGAATAATTTTACAACCCAGCGCATATCTCGCTTTCGTTTTAAATGACATAACGCATGGTAAATTGTCGTCTTTAAATTACCAATTTGCTTTACAAATCAGATAGATTAATCTGTATTCAAGCAAATTCGGTTAGCGCGACGGGAAAATAGTCTTCGAAAATGTGCGCGCAGCGAAGACGCAGATCAGCCTGCGCCGCGCAGGGCTGAACTGAGTCTCCTCTGTGTGCTAGATTGACTGCAATTAACACAAATGTTCTTCATGCTGTCAGGGAAGATTGCGTTCTGATTGGCTGATCTGAGACTTCGTTGAGTGCGCAAGCTCGAAGACCTCTTATTACTTGTCGTAGCTCAGAAATCGTGATTTGTGATGATTAGGAAAACGCACGTGTGTGTCATAGTGTATTCTGAAAATGAGGGCAATGATCAGGAAACTACCGAACCCGGGAAGGGACATTTCTGTTACAGTATTCTGTTCCCCACAACTATTTTAAAGTGGGAAGAAAACAAGAAATATGTCATTTTTGTTATCTGTTCCATTCTAATTTTATTGTTTTAAATTCCATGCTACTTTTTCTGAGTGGAACAGAAAACAAGAAATATGTTATTTTAAGTTCCACCCTACCTTTTCAGAATGGAACAGAAAACCAGATATGTCACGACATTTTTTTTTTTGTTGTTTTCTTTTCCCCTTCAATTTTATTGTTTTAATTTCTGTTGTGCTAGATACTGGAACAGAAATGCCCCTTCCAATGTTCCGTAGGAATGGATAAAATTACCTCACACCTCCCGTCCAAAGAAACACTAACATAAAACAACTTTAACATCATCACGCAAACATGCCTATATAATTTTGACCCCCTTGAACCCCACTTTTATATAGTAAAACTGGGGTTTACAGGGATAAACCTTATTTTTCTTACTTGTGTTCAAAAATAAATATGGGTACTCGTTGAACCGCCTCGTCGAGGCGGTTCTAACGAGTACCCATAATCTATATTTTGAGCAGAAATAAGAAAAATACCACATTTTTTTATCTGAAAATTGTCGATTTTCGGCGGTAAAGTTTACAATGTATTTGTATAGGCGTGTTTCCATAATGTAATGGAAACGTCACAAGCGGAAAGCCAAAAGGACAGTTACTTCCCTACAAAATCGTCAAACGACTATCCAAAATAAAACTGTATTAGCATTACATACACGCAAAGAAGACATTACGCAAACACGCCTATACAAATACATTGCCACCTTTATCGCCGAAAACAATGAATATTTTATGCTGAAAAATTGTAATATTATTCTTATTTCTGCTCAAAATATAGATTGTGGGCACTCGTTAGAACCGCCTCATCGAGGCGGTTCTAACGAGTACCCACAATCTATATTTTAGAGCAGAAATAAGAAAAATAAAGTATACCCCCGGAGACCCCAGTTTTACCGTATAAAAGTGGGGTTCAAGGGGGTCAAAATTATATAGGCGTTTTTTCGTGATGAAATGGCCAAAGGTCTATCCAAAATAAAACTGTATTAGCAATGCATACCCGCAAAGAAGAATTACAACTGATACATCGCCTTGGAACGGTTAGTAAAAATTTTAGGGGTGGGTGGGCGGTTCTAATGAGTACAACCTCTGTTTATGAGCAAGAATAAAGGACAAAATGACCCTGTAAACACCACTTTTCTATATATGAAGACTCGGCCTCTGTGGCGACTGACTAGTGATCAAGAGGTCGCTTGTTCGATACCTGTCGGGTCGGCAATATATTCTTTCGTCGAAATTGATTAAGTCATTTCTATGGTTATTTTCTTCCTTTAGCTGATTCGAGATTTTTTAGCGAAATTATGTGCATTGTAATGGTTAACCGCTTATGTATAAGCCTGCCCAGAAAAATTGAGGTTAGGTATACACACTGGCTCGATATGATCTAGTTTATATTGTTAGTTGGGCCGTTCAAGTTTAGGTAAACAAGCAAGTAAACAATTAATGAAGCAATATCTAAAGTAAACAGTCGTGCTTTTCTATCTATGCAGGGTATCCAAGAAACGGACTTGCTCAAGTTATGGACGTGTGGTTATCGTTTAAGGAAGAAACAGGAACAATAAACATGATATACCAACACATTCCCAGCCAGAAAGAAACAGGGACCAATGTCGGACCGACATCAAATAGGACGTTACATTGTCATATTAATGTCGGTACGACGTTGACCCGTTTTTCTTTACAGGCACATACATGTACGATATTGCTAAAAATGATGGATTTACATTATCAGAAAAAAATCTTATCCTCTGCAATGTGACATTAAGCCAGGTCAATGCGAACTTGTTAATTAGCAATTTGTATTTTAACATATTTTCATCACAAAAACACGCCTATGGAAAAGAGAAGTGAAGGCAGTGATCATGAATCGATACAATTAACCCACAGCTCCCATCAGAGACACCAAAGGGAAAGAAACACAAACATGAAACAACAAACCCTAATCGAACCATCAATAGCGGAAAGCCAAAAGGACAGTTACTTTCCCACAAAAAGGCCAATTGGCTACCCAAAACAAAATAATATAAGCGATACAAACACGCAAAGACAAACCATAACAAAAATAAACCGCGAAAGAACGACCGCCTTGGAACGATCAGTGAAACGAATTCCACTGGGGGTGGGGGTTGTCTTAAATCGATTTTATTTTATGTAATAAAATTGGGGTTTACAGGGGTAAACTTTATTTTTCTTAATTGGTGTCTAAAATAGAGATTGTAGGTACTCCTTAGAACCCGGCCTCGACAATCTATATTTGGAGTAGAAATAAGAAACAAATCAAACAATTTTAATCTTGGCAATGTTTCGTATAGACGTGTTTGCGTAATGAAACGGGAAACCCCCAAAACGTTTCACGTGCAAACAGTGCAGAAATTTGAAAAGTGAAACAATCATGAACTGATACAACCAGATCCAAAATCCTTCCCGCAATATCACTAGGGAAAGAAGTCGAAACATTGAGTGACGACAGTAAACAAATCATAACTTAGAAACAACGTACATAATGGGGGGGGGGGGGAAAGAATCAGAATCACCGACATGACAAACATTTAACAGGAAAGGACAAACGTAGCTGAAAATGTGTGTGTGTGTGTGTGTGTGTGTGTGTGTGTGTGTGTGTGTGTGTGTGTGTGTGTGTGTGTGTGTGTGTGTGTGTGTGTGTTGGGGGGGGGGTCAGAACTTCCAACATAATAACGAGCATAATTAGGGCCATAATCAGAACCACCGATATAAAACAAACCAAAATGCGAAGTCTGATCAGAGCCCTCTCTGTTTGCAAACGGTTAAGCCATTTTTAAATCGATTTAATAAAGAACACAACCCGGTTCCCTTTAATGTCGAAATATATATGGTAGAAGAGTCCATTACAGTAACAAAATGGGTTAAACTGCTCTTATCATTTATGTCTAAGACACTGTATTAATCATTTCCTTTCAGGGGACGGGTCGTAACTGATGTTGGTAGAACTCGTGACACAACCCCTTTGCTTTGTTTGTATGTAATGAAATACATGTATAATTATAAAACGAAACATTTCCTACACTTTTCTGGTTACTTTCTTTCAAACTTACTGTTGGAATATTTAAAAATGATAATACGCACACAGAGAGAAATGATGGTTTCTGAAAATTTCAACAACAACGGACCATTAGTTTTCCGAATTTCAAACACTCCTTCTCGTGTTGCTCCTTATCTAGCCCTGCTTTATCTAAGGCATTTGAGCATAGGAATTTCCATTATGCAAACACGCCTATACAAATACATTGCCACCTTTATTGCCGAAAAAAAATGAAAATTTTATGATGAAAAATGGTGGTATTTTTCTTATTTCTGCTCAAAATATAGAAATAAGAAAAATGGTGGTATTTATTTTATTTCTGCTCAAAATATAGATTGTCGGCACTCGTTAGAACAGCCTCATCTAGGCGGTTCTAACGAGTGCCAACGATCTATATTTTGAGCAGAAATAAGAAAAATGGTGGTATTTTTCTTATTTCTGCTCAAAATATAGATTGTCGGCACTCGTTAGAACAACCTCATCTAGGCGGTTCTAACGAGTGCCATCAATCTATATTTTGAGCAGAAATAAGAAAAATAAGGTATAACCCCGGAAACCCCAGTTTTACTATATAAAAGTGGGGTTCCAGGGGGGTCAAAATTATATAGGCGTTTTTTCGTGATGCGTCGCGCGCTACACAAGCTATCGTCAACTGATTCACATGAGTATTCCGCCATCTTGAATATTGGTCGTCGAACCTTGGTACACGTAATCGTGTGACGTAATGCTAGAAGAATAGTCAACTACCAAAGATCTTCTCATACTGAGCCGGTCACATGTGGCCATTACATGTACCTCAGTCAGTTAAAGTCAGGTAATAATAATAATAAAGATCACAATAATAATAATATCTCATTATAGTAAAGTTCTCCCAATGAGGGGTGCCAAACTCAGTTGTGCCTTATCTGGGGCATTTGGGTACGTTTCGGAATAAATGAACTTTTAATTAGCATTCCCTGTGTACACAAAGAAGCTTGTATTGTCGCGCAACCATATACCGTTATACACAGCGTAGAATTGATCAGCCTGTCTGAATGTGCAAGCGCTGTTTGCTCATTTCAAAAGTGAGACACAATTAAGATTGCATCACATTACAGACTGTCTCTTGCATGATATTAGTCCCATTGACTGTGCTTCTAGCTTTTATAGTTCCTGGTAAGTATTGGGAGAAAGATGAATGATAAACAGATGAACAAAAAGATGAGCAAATATGTTGAGAAAACCCATTGTCTGTTACACTTTATAAGTCAACATCACTGCATTGCATATTAAGTATGAAGCTTCTTGCTTCAATAATTCTAGAGAAATCTTTGACGAAAAATTAAATAATGGCCAATATGGAAAGAGGAATGAAGGAAGAACAGATGAACAAATAAGCCGATAAACTCAACTGTCAGTTGCATGTCATCATCCATTACCTTTGGAGTGTATACCAATTTTGTGGCTAATAGATTTAATTGTTGATGATAAATCTTTGACGAAAAATTTAATCTAAACCAAGATGGAAAGCACTAAGAATGAAAGAAGAAATGAGCAAATAAGATGAGAAAACCCACAGTCGCTTACACAATGTCATCTCGTTGCTTTGTATACATGTGCCAAGTTTCAGGCTAATGACTTTAATAGTGCGTGAAAAATCTTTGACCAAATATTCAACAGAAAGAATAATGGAAGAACAGATATGACACACCATCATTACATAGCGTACTAAATTTGAGGTTTCTACCTTTTATAGTTCCTAAGAAATCTTTGACGAAAAATTTAACACTGGTCTAGATATGGAGAGAAAGAAGAATGAAACAACAGATGAAAAAAGAAGCCGGGAACAAACACTGCCTCTTTCACAATATAAGTCATCGTGATTGTATACACTCTATATGGGACTTTTGAAATTCCATGCCCATCAAACCTCAGTTTAATATAGTAAAACTGGGGTTTACAGGGGTAAACCTTTTTTTTCTTATTTCTGCTCCAAAATATAGATTGTGGGTACTCGTTAGAACCGCCTCGATGAGGCGGTTCTAACGAGTATCCGCAATCATTATTTTGAGCGTTATTTTGAAACGAATACCCACAATCATTATTTGAGCATTATTTTGAAATAAGAAAAATATCACAATTTTTCATCTTAAAAATTTCATTCTTTTGGCGATAAAGGTGAAAATGTATTTGTATAGGCGTATTTTCGTATTGACAATACTAGTCATCGTGATTGTATACTCTGCCATATGGGACTTTTGAATTTTTACATGCCCATCAAGAAACATAATTCAGTAAAATCAAATCCGAAATTTTCAGAAAAAAAAATCAATACCACTGTAAAAATATGCCAAAAGGACAGATAAGTTTTCATTTTTCTTACTTGAAATAAAACCAAAACTTTTCCTTAGTTTCACCACTACACTTTGCACCAGCAACACAAAATATCCTTATTTGCTATTTAAATGACATTTTTTTTTTTAAATTTTATTCATATTCCCCGGAAAGAAAAAAACAGACACTTTACTATATATTTTATTTATTAAAACAGAAACCTAAAACTATCGACAAAAGATGTAGCAAAATTTTTGTCCTAGAAATATGAATAAAGTATCAGCATATGTGTGAATAAATGCAGTATTTTAATTTCCTACCAAACATATTGTCCTCATTTGCAGCTTTTTTACGAAACGTATACTAAAGTGTTCCTTTATATTTCTGTATATTTTGCCGCTTGTATTAATACAGGTACACATATCGGTCGGAACCGGCGGTCGCTCATAGTTGGATACACTTCCAAGTTTGAGGCTTATAACTTTTAACGCTCAATAATTGGACACAGATAGACGGATGAGAGGACTTAAACCATTTTCAAAACAGAGGTGTAACTATTTTCTTACGTTTTCTCGAAACAGATTATGGTACGCGTTAGAATCGCCTCGACTAACAAGTACCTACAATCTATGTTAAAAAGAAGAAGTGTAGGCAATGATCAGGAATCGATACAGTTAACCACAGCTCCCATCAGAGACACCAAAGGGAAAGAAACACAAACATGAAACAATTAGACAACTAATGGAAACATCAATAGCCGAAAAACAAAAAGTGGCTAGTTGGCTATTCAAAAAAAAAAAAAAAAAAAAAAGCGATACACACGCTCAAAGACAAACCATAACAAAAATAAACCGCGACAGAAAAACCGCAATGGAACGGCCAGTGCAACGCATTCACTGGGGACTTAAATCGATTTTACGCGGCCGCAATCCTCTCCCTTACTTCCGTCGCGATTTAGACAAATAATTTGTTCAGTCCGCATGAAGGCCTCCTAACTAATCAGTGCAACATCTGTCAAACAACCACGGCGATGAGATAACGGTGGGGACTCGACAGCAAGAAACCACTGAAATGCTGGAGCAAAAGAAAACCAACAGTGAGGCTCAGATGGTGCCAACTAGGGACAGAGCATCAGGCACCAACCGACATTGCATGAAATTAAATTGTCTCTAATTCTTAGTAATTACTGATGAGTTAGGAGGCCTTCATGCGGACTGAACAAATTATTTGTCATAATCCCGACGGAAGTAAGGGCGAGGATTGTGACCACGTAAAATCGATTTAAGCCCCCCGGAGAAATTCGTTTCCGCTGACCGTTCCAAGGCGGTTCTTCTGTCGCGCTTTATTTTCGTTATGGTTTGTCTTTGGGTGTTTGCGTCGCTTATATTATTTTATTTTGGATAGCCAATTGGCCATTTTGTGGGAATGTAACTGGCCTTTGGCTTTCCCCTATTGATGTTTCAATTAGGGTCGTGTGTTTCATGTTTGTGTTTCTTTCCCTTTGGTGTCTCTGATGGGAGCTGTGGGTTGATTGTTTCGATTCCTGATCATTGCTTCCACTTCTATTTTACGCTGGAACAGTCATAGAATCTGAGGCCTAGCCCACCAACGTGTAATTAAATAGGGAAGCAAAGATGTAATCCGTGATTGGGATAACTACCATGCATGCAGTCTGTCGAATTACATTTATGTTGTGCCCAATCTTTTTATATCGCAGAAGGATTTTACGAAATTGGGTGCTGAAGTCATTGCAGGTATATATTTTTTTCTGAATTTATATACTAAATCACTACAAGCAGGAATGAAACAAAATATCACTAACCCAGAAAAAAGTCTTGTTTTGGGACCCTTAAATAGCTCACTATGTCACACGGAAGCGTTTTCGAAATGCGACTGGCGCGGGATTAGTTAAGTTCCTTTTTGTTTTAATTCTTGTCTCCGAGCGCTAATTGGTATCTGTTTATGTCCCAATTTTCGAAAATCAATACTGTTAGACATGAAGATATTTTATTAGACGCAGTCGTTTCCCTGTATTAGGTTGCCAAATCACGCTAAATGACACTTCGTCTTTATTCATTAAGCAGAACTGTCATCGAGGAATATTTAAACCGCAATCGGAGCTCAATGCAGAACTTGTAATACAATTTATGCTACGGTGCACCTTTAAAGCGGTTAAGATGTGTGCCGTATAAAAACAAAATCCATATTGCGCATTTTTCTGTTTCTGTTCCATACACATTATACTTGATTGTCTTTGGGATAAACATACTTTTCAGTGAGAAAGTACTTTCTACAATTTCAGTCTGTTAGTTGTAAATAATATTTAACAATTTTGGTCGGCCGATTAAAGGGTGAGTCCACCCATCCGTCCGTAGTCATTTATCGCCAAAGGATTGTACAAAATCATATGAAAGTGTCATTTGTTACTCCGAGATTGGCGCTTCTAGGACTCGTGTTTGAATCATTTTAGCGTGTTATAAAATCATTTGCAAAATGTCGCTACATTTGGGATTGGCACCTAAGATCAAGCGGTACCTACATGCTATACAAAAATGTATTTCCTTTTAAACCCCGATTTTTAGCTGTAAATGTAAATAGGGGTTTCTAGGGCGGTCATGTTAGTCCTCTCTCCCTTTCTGGAATTTAATTGCGTGTTTTGAAAAATGAGAAAAATGAAAAAAAAAAAAAAAAAAAAAAAAATGAAAAGTCGAATTACTGCTTAATATTATTTTAACCATTGGTTCAGGGGGAAATCATAGGATGACAGGCCTCCATCGCCATCAGTCAGTTGTTTCAAAGGACTTCTCTTCTAACATCTTGGCCATTTGCAATGAAGTTTCATATACAGCCCCCAGGAGGAGAGGGAAGGGAAATTTATTCAAAAGGTATTGGCCACATGACCAAGATGGCTACTATGCCCAAATATGTAAAACTATAGTAAAAACCTTGAAATTATTCTGATCGAGACCCGCTAAGCCGATAGCATATAGCATCAGATAACAAATTACTACCAAATTTGTTCAAATGAGCCCCGCCAAGCGAATTTGTGTCTTCGAGCATTCCGTCATGACAAATTTTAACTGCGCATGCCCAGCCATTCAGAGGGGCCTGGGATATGGCTTTCTGTCTTCCTCTTGATTCACTGCTTGTATGAGCGAGCAGCGAAGGTTCTGGCGAGACTGCGCGGATGCGCAGGCTCGTTTGAACCTTTGCTGCTCGCATAGGCGATAAGTACCAAAATCGCTTGAAGGGGCCCAAATGATTACCGTTGGTTGACATTTACTTATCTTATGACAAGATCAACTATGTTCTCAGGGGCTTTTGATTGAGAAATAGGCAAACCAGTGCATTTTGGGAAACCTTATGTCGTCTGTGGCATGATGGAAGGCACTTAATGAATATCTATGGATGCCAAAAGTCGGGTAAATTCTGTGTCCTTAGCCCCAACCACTTGGATTACAAGTCCATCAAAGTTTTAGGTAGCATTTTCTCTAAAACAGCAAAACAGATGTTAGTAAACTTTCATAAGCATTCCTTTGGACATGGACAAATGAACATTTGTGCGAATGGTCAGGGTAACGTAACCAAAATGTCCGCGATGTATAAATACCGCAAAAATCTTTAAAAGTTTTCTTTCTCAAGAACTGCTCGGCCTAATTTGAAACTTTGCATGTGGTAGTTAACAGAGTATTACCAAGTTTGTTCAATCATGACCTTATGTTGTCCTTGGCCTATTTTGCAGCAAGGTCAAATTTGGTTAATCATGCTTTTGAACTGGAAAAAGGGTGAACCAATGCATTTTTGAAAACTATTGTAGTCATGCAATAAAACTCATCACGAACACAAATATAAATAAATTCTGACCCCCATCAGCCATACCTTTATATCTATATATAAATAAACTGGGGGTTTACAGGAGTAAAAACTGATTTTTCTTAATTCTGCTCTAGAATATAGATTATGGGTACTCGTTAGAATCGCCTCTATCAGGCGGTTCTAACGTGTACCCTCAATCTATTATTTTAGCAGAAATAAGAAAAATATAAAAATGTTCATCTACTTATTTTCAGCGTTAAAGAGTACAATATATTTGTATAGGCATGGTTTCGTAATGGTAAGTACTACATGGATGTTTTGAAACTTGCTATGTGTCATCAGACGATCTGAGTACTTCTAAATTTGTTAGGTTGACTTTTACCGATTTTATGACAGGGTCAGATTTGGCCTGTAGGCTTTACAACGAGAAAATGTTGAGCAATTTCAGTTAAAAAAAAACAGTTGCAGCCCCCTGAACATAGGGACAGTTTGTTTGTATGGTCATTGTCAAAGGTTAAGTCTACACGCTATGGGGTTTCAAGGGAAAGAGGAACAGCAGTGCATTTTTCCAATTTTTTTTTTTCATTTCTGCCAGGAAAGTGTATGAAACGACAACGCCTATAAATACCAAAGGTTAGGAAGACACAGCCATCTTAACCTTTACCCTTCTGTAGGCGACAAGCCCTATCTTTGCAAACAGTGTAGATCCAGATCAGATGGCTTCTGAAGAAGCCATCTGATCAGGATCTACACAGTTTGACATTCAGTATATGAATATGTAGAAATAAGCTGCATCAAGTAATCTGATTGGTTCAAAGTCAGAAATGAGTGTGGCTTAATTGAATATTCAGCAGGTTAAAGGTTAAAGAGTACATGAAACATAACAAGCGCGTGTTTAGGTTTTAGGTCCCTGTCAACACTATTTTGGTCGTTTTGGAGATGCTGCTTCCGCTTTTGTTGGAATTTTACCCGACATTGGGTTGTTATGACATCTCAAGCCTTTCCACCCAAAGAGCCGCTAGGGTTTAATGTGCGGTCTGACTCGCACCCTTTTTCCTGGGCAGGCTTAGACCTAAGCGGTTTACCAGTACTCAAGTTCGGTCGGTGTCAGCTGTGCGCGGAAGCAGCATGCAGTCCTATCTGTTTCTCAAAGCCTCGATAGGCGGGGGTGCTAAAAAGGACATGTCACTCAGATGAGGATCAACCTGTCCAAACAGTGCTCAGGAGTTAAGGAAACGAGCAGGACCGCATGTTCCTCTTGTTACACGGTGTCGATTTTGCTGTCCATTCTGTTATTACAATTTTCAGACGTGTCGTGTCAAATTCCTTATAGCGTCACGTACGCGTGCGGCTGTGATAACATTGCTGGGGATGAATTCGCATTGTAACTGAATGGGATGCAACATAAATGGTTCCCAAGTCGCCTTCGGGGTCATTTATGTAAATGTTTCTTTTGAACTTTCGCATTCTCTTGATCAATTTATTTCACAAATGACTTATTTTCTTGAAGGTTATTCTAGCTATTGGAACACAAACTGTTTTGATTAAGCCCAACAAAAAATGAAATTGACACAAAACATTATAAGGGCCCGGTCAAGCGATTTTGGTACTTATCGCCTATGCGAGCAGCCAAGGTTCAGGCGAGCCTGCGCATCCGCGCAGTCTCGCCAGAACCTTCGCTGCTCGCTCATACAAGCAGTGAATCAAGAGGAACCTTCAGACAGAAAGCCATATCCCTGGCCCCTCTGAATGGCTGGGCATGCGAAGGTAAAAAATTGTCATGACGGAATGCTCGAAGACACAAATTCGCTTGGCGGGGCTCATATTAAGAAAATAGAAGTAAAGGGAGTGATCAGGAATCGATAGGGAAAGAAACAACTAGACGCTAATGGAAATAACACTAGTGGAAAGCCAAAAGGACAACCAGTTTCCAACAAAATGGCCAAGTGGCTATCCAAAGCAAATTAACATTATTTTATTAAACGACGTTAAAAGACAAACCATAACAAAAATAAACCAGCAGAACCGCCCTTGAACGATCAGTGAAATGAATTCCACTGGGGGGCAAATCAATCTTACGTAGCCCAATCCTCTTCCCCACCTCCGCTGCGATTTAGACAAACAACCCGTTCAGCCCACATGAAGGCCTCCTAACTCACCAGGGCAACATTTTGAAACATCAAATGCATCTAATGTCGACGTTAACGAAAAGTCGAAAATGACGGCATTATGTAAGTCACATACCTTACTTATTTAAGTGTTTATGTCGTTGTTGCTGTTTTTGAATATAGGTTAAACGTCCCCGTCAACACTGTATAGGTTATTTTGGAGACTTAAAAGGAGCTACTGTCATGATGAGATCAACCAGTCTGTTCTGAACACTCTAAGATCATAGCATATCACACTGAGTAAGTAGTTTGCAACTGTATTCTGCTATAACATTTTGAACCAGAACGTTGGTTTGATTACACGTACAATGTAGCAGTAGAAATTCTATAGATCGAATACCTTAAAGTTTGTAGTTACGGAACCCGGGTAGGGACATGAATTTTTTCTTATGTTGTGCGAACAAGATATTAAGTTGTGCAAACAAGATATTATCTTGTGCGGACAACATAATTTATCTTGTGCGGACAACATATTATCTTGTTTGCACAACATAGATCTTGGGAAGTTGTTCGAACAAGATATTATCTTGTGCGCACAACTTATAAAATAAAAAAAAATCATGTCCCTTCCCGGGCTCTGTATGTAGTTGATATGGGTAGTTCAAACTACTGAGTGTTATTTATAGCGCTACGACATTAGCTATAAGGGGGATGACTTAAGGCGAATCGATACACCTTCAGGGGGAGGCAACTCCTACAAAATTATTTTTGTTTCCCATGTCAATAGGGGTCAACTCTTAAAGTAAACAATTTGCCCCCGAGGAGCAAATTCAGACCCTTTTTTCAGTGGGGCACGCCTTATAGAAAAGCGAACAGGAGCTTCCGTAAGTTGTCCCCCTTTAAGTAATGGCTGAAAAATCTGGCAGATGTTCCCATTCCCCTTAAAGTTATATTTTCCACTGTCTATGCAATATTTTGTGTATGCTCATTAAAATTAAAAAAATAGAGGTTTTTCTATTGAGGAGACACAACATGCCCTTTGAAAACAAAAACAAACAAACCTCCTTAACCCATTGCATGCAGGAAATCCTTAAGGGGTACCTTGGCATACAGTGTAGGCCCAGACCAGAACGCGGCGTCTGATCAGGGCCTGCACTATTTGCTAACAGAATGTTCCGTCAAAAATAGAATAAATATAGAAAAATAGGCCTACCCACCCTTAGATGACAAATGGACTCGTCCAATTTATAGCAATGGAAGAGATACTAGTATACAATGGGTTAAAATAACCGAAGTATATGGCTATCTGGAACTATGGAAAGAATTCTCTAGGTACTCCAGCATGACTCGAAGTAGGCGTGGCTAACGGGGCATCGGTGCTCGACCCATCGAAGTTTTACTGTTTATGAATAGCCTCCAAATTTTACCATTAAAAAAAAAAAAACAGAAAAATTGCCTGGTAAAAATTTCTGATGTTGGTTGGTATTTCTGCTCAACATCACGTGAACAAGTCCGTGAAATGAACACCCCCTTACACCCCACTTTAAATAGAGAAAACTCGGGTTTACGGGGGTAAACAATATTTTTCTTATTTCTGCTCCAAGACATAGGTTGTGGGTACTCGTTAGAACCGCCTCAATGAGGCGGTTCTAACGAGTACCCACAACCTATGTTTGCAGTATAAATAAGAAAAATATCACATATTTTCGTCAGAAAAGTAGCCATTTTAGAGATGTAAAAATTGCACTATATCGCACAGGTGTGTTATCGTAATGACATAGATTTACGAGACGGTTCTAACGAGTAGATGTACATGTACCACAATCTATGTTTTTAAGCAGAAATAAAAAAAAAAAATGTACACCCCTGTAAACCCTAGTTATAGAACTTATAAAAGTGGTGTTTAAGGGGGTCAAAATACATAGGCGTGTTTTCGTGATCAGTCAGGACGATTACATATATTACTTTATTTTGGATAGCCTATTGGCCATTTTTGTGGAAAAGTAACTGTCCTTTTCGCTTTCCGCTATTGGTGTTTCCATTAGATCCGTTGTTTCATGTTTGTGTGTCTTTCCCTTTTGTGTCTCTGATGGGAGCTGTGGGTTGATTGTATCGATTCCTGACCATTGCCTCCACTTCTATTTTCCAGCGTGAGTTTGTAAATCACTGCACATAGTATTCTTTCTTGCTTCTTTTTAAAATTTTACCTTCCTTGCTGCATTCAATGATAAATTCAATCACTTGATTTGCTGAGTTTTGCCCCTTAATTTACCTTTATATGCGTGATTAATTTTCGTCTATCATCACGTGAACTAGTCCGTTAAATGAAGACCCCCCTATACCCCACTTTATATAGAGAAAATGAGGGTTTACGGGGGTATACATTATTTTTCTTATTTTTACTCCAAGACATGGGTTGTGGGTACTCGTTAGAACCGAGGCGGTTCTAACATGCACCCACGAACCATGTTTGCAGTATTTATAAGAAATATCAGGGATTTTCCTCAGAAAAGTAGCCATTTTGGAGATGGGAAATGTGCACTATGTCGCACGGGTGTGTTACCGTAATGGACGAATAAATCACGCAGACGGCTGATAATCTTGTCTTGGATCCTAAAGTTTTCACTGGGCGCCGCGCGTACGGATTTAGCGCATGTGCGCACATAGCTTCCTTTCTTAGTTATAAAAACAAAAGATGAAGATTTCTTTGAAAATAACTACCATCTTCGAGAAATCCCCCCCCCACCACACACACACAAACACTTGAAAACATTAGTCCAAACATGACTCAAAATTCGAAGTAAATGCGTCTTTGCCCACTTTTCTTCGAATTTCTTTCAGGTTTATGCAACTGATACATTTTGGTAAAATAATTTCCATTGATGTTCGGAATGGTTGACCTGATAAACTTCAGAGACAGATTGAAAAGTAAAAAAAAAAAAAAATTCAATAAAATGGTATCTACAGTTGTTATTTTCATGCGAATGCAAATATTCACGTCTGTAAATAATTTTCTTTGATCGCTTACATGTAAGTAAGTAACCGACATGAGTCACATGCAGAAACTGGAAAATGTTCACACGTTACCGGACACGAAATCGATGGGCTACATGATGCTTACGCGTAGAGCTTAAACAGACTGCACACGAGTACATGTAAACGCTTTGAGGATCTAAGCCTGCCAAGGCAAAGCGATGCGAGTCGGATGCTTTTAAACCCTATTGGTTTCATTGGGCGACAGGGCATGAGATGTCATTTCATCTCATTGTCGGGTAAAAGTCCCACAAAATTGGAAGCAACGTCTCAAAAATGACAGTGTTGACGGGGACGTTAAACCTCAAAACAAACAAACAAACAAACAGTGCAGGCAAATATCGCGATAGCACATAACAAGGGTGCATTTAATTTACTGAGATAAATATTTACCGTCTATATTTGTCTTCCGGTGCACATTTTTGCAACACAATATTTGTCTACTCGATATACTAGGCTGCCAAAGAGATAATCAAGGACACACAAGTCTGTTCAATGCAACAAAGTGCCAACGGAAAGCCTGCCCTTATATGGAACATAATGAAATGTGTTTTCTTGCGAAAACCATGCAAATAGCACTGGCGAGTTTGATAATGCATCACGTGAACAAGTCCGTGAAATAAACACCCCCTTACATCCCTATTTATATCGAGGAAACTTGGGTTTACGGGGGTATACATTATTGTCCTTATTTCTGTCTTAAGACATAGGCTGTGGCGGTTCTAACGGGCACCCACAACCTACGTTTGCAATATCAGTAAGAAAAATATCAGAAATTTTCATAAGAAAATTAGCCATTTTGCAGATATGTAAAGATGCTCAGTGTCGCACGGGTGTGTTATCGTAATGGGATTATGTATTGTGTTTGTAAAAGCTATGTTTCTGAAGAAAACAAAATAGTGTCCTTGTTTTTGTTAAAAGCATACATTATGGTTACATACTGAACAGCCTGGACAAAAAGCTACAATTTGGCACCAGAATACTAAAACAACGCATTTTATGTTGTAATTTCATATTTACATTCTCAGTGCATTTGCAAAAAGTCATTACGAAAGCACGCCTATACAAATACAGTGTAAACTTAACCGTAGAAAAAAGAAAAAAAACATAGATGAAAAATTGTGATATTTTTCTTATTTTAGCTCAAAATATAGATTGTGAGTACTCGTTAGAACCGCCTCATCGAGGCGGTTCTAACGAGTACCCACAACTCATATTTTAGAGCAGAAATAAGAAAAATAAAGTTTACCCTGTAGACCCCAGTTTTATTGTATAAAAGGGGTCAAAATTGTATAGGCGTGTTTTTGTGATGCCTAATAGTTGTATTTACAAAATTGTAGAAGTTGAAGTGTGTTGCTTCTGGGTCGTTCGTCTGTCCGTGAGAAAACGCGTCCGTCCGTTATACTTTTTTGATGCATAGCATAACTTCTGAACTGTACATGCTATGATTTTGAAATTTCTTGTATGGATTCGTCATGAAAACACAGCTGTACATACAATTTTCTTTTTCTTACCAGGATATTGCACCTTTACTTTGTTATTGCCCTTTGAATATGGATGAAATCTGGTCAGAAAAACATCTCAAAAACTACTTGAGCTAGAGTGAGTGAGTTTTAGTTTTACGTCCCACCAACAGCTAAGGTCATACGCAGACGGGACCTCGGTTTAAAGACTCATCCGAAAGTCTGGAGAAGCCCGGGATCGATCCTGCGATCCCTGGTTTACAAGGCGAGTAGCTACTTGAGCTAGAACCTTGAAACTTGGGGAATAACAAGATGACCTGATTAACTTTGAAATAAATTCTGAAAAGTACTTCATGCCTTATGTCCATTTGTGAATTAAGGCTTGACAGCTTGTGACGGTTGACAACTTTGCTTCCCTCTTTAATTGCATGCCGGTGGGTCAGGCCTCAGATTCTATGACGGTCCCAGCGTAAAGGCGTACTGAGAATTAGAGATAATCTAATTTTAGGTAATGTTGGTTGCTGCCTGATGCTCTGTCTCTGGTTGGGCCCATCGGAATCTCACTATTGGTTTTCTTTTGCTTAAGCAATTCAGTTGTTTCTTGCTGTCTAGTTCTCACCGTTGTTTCATTTCTGTGGTTGATTGATTTTTGTGTTCACGGAGATGTTGCACTGATGAGTTATGAGACCGTCATGCGAACTGAACAAATAAATTGTCTAAATCGCGACTGAAGTAAGGGCGGGGATTATGGCCACGTAAAATCGATTTAAGCCGTTCCAAGGCGGTTCTTCTGCCGTGGTTTATTTTTGTTATGGCTAGTCTTTGAGTGTGTGTATCTCTTTCGATAGCCAATTGACCATTGTGTGGAAAAGTAACTGTCATTTTGGCTTTCCGCTAGTGATGTTTCCATTAGGTTCTAGTTGTTTCATGTTTGTGTTTCTTTCCTTTGGTGTCTCTGGTGGAAGCAGTTGGTTAATTGTATCGATTTCTGATCATTGCCTTCACTTCTTTTTTTTACGCAATACACACTTTTTATGTAAAGCATACCTTCTGAACTGTGCGCGCTAGGTTTTTAAATTGCATGTATAAATTCCCCATGGGAAATAACGAACACATTGGTTTTCTTGCCAGGGGCATACCCCTTTCATGATGGCATTCATTACTGGCATAGACACAGGGCCGTGCCGAGATGCTCAACACACAATTGGGCAATTATGATAATTGACCCGGGTGGCATAGTGCAGTCTTTAATACCTCTACAACGGTTATTTTGTCCGATGAAAATACTTATTTATACACCAAACATAGATTGTGGGCACGCGTTTGAATCGCCTGATTAAGGCGCGTTGGAATCGCCTGATTAAGGCGGTAGTACAAGTACCACAAAGAAATTTGTAATTTTATTTTGATGACCAAATTATGATGTTACCCTTCAAGAGAGCTGGGCCCAGTTGTTCAAAGCATCGTTAGCTTAACGAGCTCGTTAGTGGTCATATTGTTAACTCTTCTAGCAAGTACCATATCGTAAATTTTGGTATTTTTGCTGAAAAAATGTGAGCAGCTTTTGCGTCCGCAAAAGCTGCTCACATTAATTCAGCAAAAAATTCAGCTTATTTGCCATATTTAATGATCAAAGTTTTAACGATGCGTTAACTAACGACGTCGTTAGTTTTGAACAACTGGCCCCTGGAATAATCTCTGTCTGTCTGTCTGGCTGCTGCATCATATGCGTCCTGACGCTTCCTGACAGTCCAGATTTCATTGCACGTTATATACTGTCTTTGTGGCCTTTGCGCAAGCCTTTTGGGCTCAAGGCTTTGGCTTATTGTCAGATCCTGGATTATACGTATTTGTCTATTGTATAAACACTCTTTGAAACAATTGTATTTTATTTGAGGTTTAACGTCCCCGTTAACACTACTGTAAATGTCATTTTGGAGACGCTGCTTCCAATTTTGTGGGACTTTTACCCGACATTGAGATTAAATGACATATCAAGGCTTGCCGCCAGATGAAACGAAATGGGTGTTTAAGCATGGACGGTCCGAATCGCACCGCTTTGCCTGGGCATTATTAGATCCTCTAAGTGGTTTACCAGTAATCGTGTGCGGGTCGGTTTCAGCTCTGCCGCACTAAAGCATTAATGCAAGTCTACGAGCAGAAATAAAAAAACAAATGAGAACTCCTGTAAACCTCAGTTTTTTTATATAACGTTGGGTTAACAGGCAGGGGTTTATATCAAACGGGCCTGCTAACATATGTTTGTAGAGCCATAAATGAGTTTTGTTTTCAATCTTTATTGCTGTTTAATTATCAGTTGTTACAGTGCAAGATCCATGACTTGACAAAGCATCAAATGCGTTGCGGTTGAACACCGAAAAACTGTTGATTAAATTGCTTTACACTTCGGAACACTTTAAATCCATTAGTTACAAATTATTAATTTTCTTTGGAAGAGAAATCTTTCATTTCGTGTCTTTATGAAGGCACACGGCAGTTTTTTTCTGTTTGTTTGGAGTTTAACGACACTGTCAACACTACCGAGGTGAATATGAAAACACGCCTATACAATTACATTGTAAATTTTACCGCCGAAAATCGAAAGTTTCAGGATGTAAAAATTGTAATATTTTTCTTATTTTTACTGAAAATATAGATTGTGCGTACACGTTAAAACCGCGTTATCAAGGCGGTTCTAACGTGTACCCCCCAATCTATATTTTAGAGCAGAAATAAGAAAAAAATAAGGTTTACCCCTGCAAAGCTCAGTCCTTTTGGCTTTCCGCTGTTGGTGTTTCCATTAGGTCTTTTGTTGCATGTATGTGTTTCTTTCCCTTTGGTGTCTCTGATGGAAGCTATGGGTTGATTGTATCGATTCCTGATCATTGCCTCTACTTCTATTTTACTATATAAAATTGGGGTTCAAGGGGTTCAAAATTATATAGGCGTGTTTTCGTGATGCGACTCGTGCATTTTACCTGGGCTTGCTTCAGCATAGTATGGGTTATATTTTCTAATCCTTTATGATCATTGATTCCACTACAGAATACCATAGGGTCACTGATGATGCCTAATTGACCGAAACTAGCTAGTCTGACCAAGAAATGAAAACTTTTGCACTCGACACTTCTCAGTTTTGCGTTGTTTTCGTTGATTACCTTTCCGTAGAATTCATTAAACCTCCTAATCGGTTTGAATGCTCGGCCGGCTTTAGTTCTGCGCGAAACAATACCCAGACGATCCTATTTCTCTAAGCCCCGATGGTCCGGAGCGTCCAGTATGGGAGTATTAGTTCGATCGTCTACAAAATTCTTAGTATACAGTTTAAATTCGTGATAAAACAAAAGGAAATCTGCCGTAACTATTTGTAATCTGAAGTTCTTATTGAATGGAGTGCGAGTTTGAATTAGCCATAGTAAACGACCCAGGGGTATTTGAGACATTAACGTTTACCATGTACCAGGAGCCCTTTGAGACCTTGAAAATGTGTTCTTGATAGTGCCATACCAGGAGGCATAATGGAGAAAACTGTGGGATATCTTTTCGGTGTTCTCTATTATAAATTCTAATGAGTACACACAGCATACATTTATGTATGTATGTATGTTTTGTGTATTCATTTGAATCGCCTCATCGAGGCGATTCTAATGAGTACACACAGCATACATTTACAAGACAAGAGAAGAAAATTTCTCTAAATTATCCCTTTATCCTCTTTGGAGGAAATCCCTGCGGACTCAAAAATGGGTTCGATTCATCCATGGTAAACGAGCCATCGGGATTCGAGCCATTGAAGTGCTACTATACTTTGGATACTGCTTGAAACAAAAAACACGAGGTTGGAATCTTTTCCAAGTATTAACTTAAGACATGTCGGAATTCATACAGTTTTCCAATAAAATGGACACCTTATCGAGTTTAGAAATAACGCAATACATCAATAATATTTATGGAGGAAGTTTTGCCAAAACTATACTTTACCAAGTACAAACTGGCTATCACGTTTTCTGATTTAAGACCATGAATCTAGCCGGCCCTGAACGACAGTACTTTAGGTTGTATTAGAATCCTTGAGAGTGCGTGTATCGAAGTTAACAAGTAAGCGCTCTCGTGGTTTTTGACCGGGTAAAACATAAACCACACATAATAGGCTAGCGAAAGTCTTGACATTTTTAAAGTTTAAGTGTGGTTTATACGTTCAAGTGGATTGAGGACAAATTATCAAAATAAAATTTCAATTAAGCAGTTTTCCCCAGAAATGACATTTTCTCTTGTAAAAGAGCCCAGCAGACTGCAACAATGGAAATAGGACCAGAAAGTGTCACTAAGAACCATTAAACAAAGAAATCTCATTCTATATGTTTCTGTTTAAAAATGTTTGGCATCGTTTGCCCCAAAATGCAATTTTCTTGTTTACAAGAGCTAAACAAACTGCAGTATTTGGCTTTAATATTTGCGGGGAAGCTCTAATAGGATAGTTGTGTCTTTGTTGTGAGAGTGAGATCCAGTTGTATCTGGCGTCCCACAAGGGACCGTTCGAGTTTTCATTAGGAAAACATGTCCGTGTCAAATAATGTCGTCCAGCATGGTGTCAGAAATTACACATTTTTTGGTAAAAATGATAACATCTTTCTTATTTCTGCTTTCAACATTGATTATGGGTGCTCGTTAGAACCGCCTCAATGAGGCGGTTCTAACGAGTACCCATAATCTATGTTTTTGAGCAACAATAAGGCAGGTAGTGTATACCCCGCGTAAACCGAACCTTTCTCTATATAAAGTGGGGTTTAGAGGGGTCTTTGTTTCACGGAATTGTAATCATGATGGTTGCTGTTCTCTTTCGACATTAGTGGTATTTCCACTGGCATTTACCCTTCGAGAAAAAATGTAAAAAAAAAGTTCAGAATAAGGCTTCTAGATTTGTAACTGGCAATTACTGTTTGGAAATGGGGCATAGAATACCAGAAAAAAATAAGACTGGGGTCTCTCAACACAGGAGGAGAAACAAATAGAATCTTTAAAGGGATGGAGAGCGAGATAAGGAAATCTCAGGCAAATTTTCAGTTTATTTTATGCTCATGCGAGGCTATGCCGAGCATTTTACTTGATTAAACTCAAAACGAGTCTGAGACTTCCTTGTCGAGGTCTCAACGCCATCATTGACCACTTTTCACACCCACCTACTTCAAAGGAAAGTGATGTGGATGGTAAAATGCTTAAAAAGCTATTGCTATCATACTGTTCAAGAATACAGAAATCCAGTGTGGAAAATGTCCCTTTACAGAAACGTAAAAGAGCAAAAACGTTAATCTTACCGAATTTCTACCTTCTTGAGAATGCTGCTAATACGTTGTTCAGTGATGCAGTGGTAAACTTGAAATGAAAACCAGTTGTTGATTTCTGAAAACAACATGGCATGTAAATTTCAAAACTGCCATTCCTTAACACTTAAAAGCAACTTGATCTAACAGTGACTGCCCAATTCATTAAAAAGATCTAGGACACAACATTGTGACTGTGAAGAAAATGCACGTCCACGGAGAAATAAAGAAAGTATTGGTAACAAAATATGCAAAAGAAGACAGTTTTGTAAAAACAAAAGTTCCACTGAACTGTACAGTGGTCCTGTATTGAGCAATAACTGACAGACTGAAACAGCTAATAAACCTTAACCCTTCTTCTGCTGAGCCCGGATATGCCTTATTTTCCAAACAATGAAGATCCAGATCAGATGGCTTCTGATGAAGCCATCTGATCAGGATCTACATTGTTTGCCGTTCAGATTGTGAATTTGTTGCAATAATTTGCATCAAGTAATCTGATTGGTTGATAATCAGTAGTGGGTGTGACATATTTAAATATTCAGCAGGACAAGGGTTAAGGTGTGATAGAAGTGTGTGACCAAGAAATCACACACTGTCACACGAAGAGATAGTCTTTTCCCATGGGTGAGACAGAAGGCTTATACTCTTATATAAAGGCCTAAGGAGCGTCGCAAGCATACTAACAGATGACAAATTAGGCGCAGCAAAAATCATCAGTCATGGGCATTTTAACCCCTGCTGCAATAAATGACATGATTCTTCTTCCTTTAGACTATTAAAGATGGTAATGCGCTTCCAGCTTCTATAATTTACTCCGGTGAATGTGCAAAGGATAGTGTACTTTGGCGAAAGCTAGGGATTAACTTCCAGTACCACAAGTCCTGGTAAATGAAAAGCAGAAGCAAAACAAAGATCAGGAATCGATACAATTAACTTACTCCACCCATCAAAGACACCAAAGGGAAAGAAACACAAACATTAAGCGACCAGACCATAATGGAAACCTAAACAAAGGAAGGCCATAAGGACAGTTACTTTCCCACAAAATGGCCATATGGCCATCCAAAACAAAAAGACACACGTAACAGCAATGATAAAAGTTGCAGCGTGTCTCCGTTCAAAACAGAAATGAAGACTGCATAAGACTAGGACTGGCTGATTCCTTAAACATGTGTCCTAGTCACGTGAACAAGTCTGTTTAATAAAATCCCTTGCAATCCCCTAACCGTACTAAGACAATGGGACTTCAAGAGTTCATTGTACATGTACAAGAGATCATCTGGAAGATGTCATTCTTGATTCATTATGTGTCAGGGTTTGTTTTGGCTTTGTTTTGATTTCTTTTTTTTTTCTTTTTTTTTTTTATTTGGGTTTCACGTTCCTTTCAAAATTATGTCACAGCATATCGAGCCGATCGTTTATATTAGATGTGAGCAAAAACCAATATATTCGATAAAATGAAAACACACACACGCACGCACACATTGCCTTGCAGGGCTCACAAAAGCGAGGCTCGCACCTACAATGGAGGCATGTCTGAGTTTAAGGTAAATGCTTTGAGACTCCGCCCATCGAGTCTTGGAGAAATTAACTGGGCTGCATGGTGCTTCCGCGGAGAGCTGAAACTGACCGCACATTAGTACTTGTAGACCGCTTAGAAGGACTAACCCTGGCAAAGTGGTGTGAAACGGGCCGTCTAATGCATATGCCCTATTGTTTTCACTGGGCGACAGGGCTCGAGATGCCACTTCATCTCAATGTCGAATAACCACTAAAGTGGAAGCAAAGTCTCAAAAATGAGTTAATAGTGTTGACTGGGACGTTAAACCTTAAAAAAAAACAAGCAAACAAGGTAAATGCTTTTTATTGGCTTAATTGATATAAAAAGTAGGAGTAAAACAAAGATCAGGAATCGATACAATTAACTTACTCCACCCATCAAAGACACCAAAGGGAAAGAAACACAAACATGAAGCGACCAAACCATAGTGGAAACCTAAACAAAGGAAGGCCTCTGTCGCGGTATACATTAATTTTGTTTAGTCCGCATGAAGGCTTCCTAACTCATCAGTGTAACATCTCCGAGAACATACAAATCAAAAAACTACAGAGATTGAACAAGGTTGAGGACTCGACAGCATACAGCAACAGAATTGTTGGTGCAAAAGAAAACCAACAGTTAGACTCCGAGGGGCCCGACCAAACTCGACGATCCCTTATTGTGCACTGAAAAGCAGGGACTATCAAAATGCAAACAATGCAATGAAATCACATATATAGCAACACGAAACATACAATTCTAGTAACTTAAACAATTCCGTTTGATGTACATCTATGTAGACCCACATAATTCCGGGAAAAGTTGGCCTATAGAGTTATACGTTTACCTAGGTCTTTATTACATAGTTGACAGTTTTCAGTCCCTTCGGCTTTACCTTTTCATCGTCCAGTTTCAACAGAGAAATTATGTTTTCTTGTCCATTCTTATTTGGTACGTGTATGAGTTAAGTATGAAAAATAGGCAACCTATCCAAAAGTGTATTCAATATACGTTCTCCGCATTGTAGCTGGGGCTATAGTTTTGTTCAAATTTCGCATATAGCCGTGTGTTAACGTTTGTAAAAAAGAACCTGACCTTCTTACTTAGTTTCGCTCTTGATTTCTTCTTTTTCCACATAGTCACTAGCAATAATCAGCACCTCCTCCATCAATGTTCCAAGGCGGAAAGTCCATTTTTGCAGAACTTAGGGTCTTCAGAGACAATCCACCCTCCAACTGCTGCCTTTAATATGCTCTTCATTGTCCACACAATTCTTTCTTCAAGTTCGGAAACAAAAAGTAATCACTGGGTGCCAGATCAGGAGAATAGGGTGGATGGGGTAAGGGTTTGAAACTGTTCCACTTCATGGTGTCCACAGAAACTTTGCAAGTATGGACTCTAGAATTGTCATGTTGCTAAAGCACACCTATAGTAATTTGTTCATGCTTTTGTGTACAATAGCTGCACCCGATTAGTCCAAAATATAAGCATAATAGTCCCCATTAATAGTGTGGCCATGAGGTAAATAGTCCAACAACATAACCCCTTTGCTTCAAAAAACACAGTTGCCATGACCTTGTCAACTAAAGGTCGAGTCTTGAATTTATTTGGACGCGTGAACCGTGACCAATCCATTGTTTACTCTGCTGTTTAGTCTGAGGATCATAGTGATGGATCCAAGTTTCGTCCCCGGTATAAATAATTATTTCAAGAAAGTCATCTGGATCAGAATAAAGTCTTTCCAAAAGTAACTCAGCGACATTGCATTCTTTACTTTGAGTTTGGCACCCAATGCGTTGAAAGCTTTCTCATGTCCAGCGGTTCATGTAAAATGGTATAAACGCTACCCCTAGAAGTCTCAAAGTAAAAATTTGCATAATCAAAACTCAAAATTCCGCTTCCTTCCATAAACAAAACTCCTGTTTGGTTCGATTACAAAAGGTCTTAATAAAACTGTATTTTGCCTGCGACAAGTAAAAAGGATACTTCGAGCTAAGCTTATACTTAAATTAGGCTGCGTACATATAAAACACAGCGAAGGCTCTGAAAAGACTGCGCGGGTGCGCAGGCTGATCAGAGTCTTCGCTGTGTGTACATACTCAAATGATCCATTTTTTCTTGGCACAGTTTAATTTTTACCAAAAGGCAATGCCATGGATTCCCTGAAGTGATACACTAATGGAAGTAATTTAATTTACGCATTTTTATGCAAGAATGTGATATGGCTTGCACTTACAAGTTTGCATCAACGCCTGTCACTTATGATGAATTGTGAGATTTTATTTGCTCAATACAATTCTCTGAGCTAGCATTGGATATTGATAGCTTTGGAATCTCAGAGGACAGCATTGTCGGTTGGGTACAGCTAGGGTTGCTGAGGATTGTGAGAAAAGATTATCATCGCTTTTGCGACCACCAAAGGCGCTGGTGAGCCTGCGCATACGCGCAGTCTCACCAGAACCTTTGCTGCCCGCGCACATGTAGAAGAGATGTCGAGGTAGTGTTCTGCAGGATACCATGCATCTAGCCATATTATTTGCCTGTGCAGGCTCAGAAGAACGTTTTCTAACCGCTTTTACTATAAGCAGCCTTTTCCTATGGGCTGACTTATATGTGGTTTGAAGTATGTTTCTTTGTCATGGCCTCGGCATGAACGGGCACTTGCAGGAAAGTCGCAACTGATCCATCATCACCTCAATAGAAAAAAAAAACCATCAATGTGAGACCAAATTAACTCGGAACAGTCACCACGGATACATGTATTTATAACTTTTATATAAGTCCAAACGAAAAATCCCCATAATCCTAGATTTCTTTGTTTGTTTAATGTTTTAAGTCCCCGTAAAACTATTTGGGTCAATTTAGAGACGTTGCTTCCGATTTTGTGGGACTTTCACCCAACACTGAGTTAAAACGCTAAAGGGAAACGATAGGGTTGAAAGGCGGCAAGACTCGACCCACTTTTCCTGGGAAACTTGGTCCGTCTAAGCGGTTAGACCTTATATAAACGGTTTACCAGCACTGAAAAGTTCGATCAGTTTCTGCTCTGCGAGGAAGCATCATGCAGCTCGACCAATTTCTTCAAGATGCGCGGGGGCGCTACATGTAACATACTAATGAATATTTTGTGATAGTTTTTTCAAACTTTATTGATCTCATTTTATCTTGTTAATTTATAATGTTTATGTTGTGGGTTTGTGTTTGTGTTTATATAAAATGGGGATAGCAAAGGTACGCGTACAAAGGTGTCCGTCGCACTTGATTGAATGTTACATTTCCTTGATTCTTGAATACCTTCAATGAATGACTGTAACAGGTTTTGCATAAAAGAAAAATAAGTTCAGGTGCCCCGTAACCTCATTGCTGTCGGAGCAGTGACTCATCTTGGACACAACGTATGAACAGGCTATCTACATCTATCACGCAAACACACCTGTAATCATTTTGACCCCCTTAAACCCAACTTTTATACGGTAATAACGGGGGTTTACAGGGTACACATTGTTTTTTTTACTTATTTCTGCTCAAAAACATAGATTGTGGGAGTACCCACAATCTATGTTTTGAACAGAAACGGGTTAGAAACGCCTCACCGAGGCGGTTCTAACTAGTAGCCACAATCTATGTTTTAGCAGAAATAAGAAAAAAAAAAATTCAGGATTTTTATCTGAAAAAAAATCATTTGGTAAAATTTTACCAATATATTTGAATAGGTGAATTACGATAACATATACGTGTGGTAAAACGTCGGCTTTTTATCTCTAGAACAAGCATTTGATTTCATTTTTCTCATTTCTGGTACAAATACAGATTAAAGGTGCTCGTTAGAATCGGCTCAACATACAATCTATGTTAATTAGCAGAAACAAGAAACAAAAAAATGAATACTCTTCTCTGTACAGTCGAACTTCAATGGCTCGAACACCTTTGGGACCTCGAAAATCTGTTCGAGACAGGGATAGTTCGAGCCACTGAGGGATACTGCCAGGAGGTATACGATATACTTTTGGACATCTTTTCGGTGTTATATAATGAAAATGTATGCTGTGTGTACTCATTAGAATCGCCTCATCGAGGCGATTCTATTGAGTACACACAACATAAATTTGCAAGATAAAAGACGAAAATCTCCTTAATTATCTCGCACCATTTCTTTTGTAGAGGACTTCCCTAGGGGCTCAAGAACGGGTTCAACGGGTAAACGAGCCATCGGTGTTCGAGCCATCGAAGTTCTACTGTATATAAAAATTACGCGGATTTGGAGGGTTGTTCGTTGTCCCGAGGTGGAGTTGAAATTTTTGCCAGTTGAGCTGGCACCTCCCCGCAGGTGACTGAAAGCACATGACATTGCATGATCAAATTGGGTCATTTTAGAGTTAGAGCGAGAACTACATAATTTCGTTTATTCACTTGATTCTCAGAATGCATTGAAGTCCGGTAATTGTCGCGCTTGATAGTATTTCAATGTCCATAGTTGTTTCGTGCAGACAGTAAAGAGATTTTCTCCAGAGTTTTAACTTGAATTTATTGCCAAATCATGTGACTTATTCCGTCCTTCTACCGCAACTGCGATGGTTGCATAGCAACAGGGAACGAAAGGTTGTCCATATACAGTCTTTACTGTTGCCTTTCATGGCTGTCTGTTTGCTTGGGTTTTACCTCCCGGTCAGCACGAATTAGGTCATTTTGTAGACGCTGCTTCCAATTTAGAAGGACTTTTAACCGACAATGAGATGTAATGACACCTCAAGCCCTACCACCCAAAGAAACCGCTAAGCTTTTAGAGGCGGTCCGACCCACACAACTTGCCGGGGCATGCTTAAACCTTGGCGGGTTACATGTACATGAACAATGAACAAATCTGCAACAAAGTACAAGGCGAAAGACGTTATGAATGTCCACAGTGTTATGACATTATTCGTAGATTCTTTTGACGATAGAGGCCTAGACGGTGTAACGTCATTTTCCCCCGCATTAAAATGCTGAAAAAAAGAATGAAATACATGCGTTACCGTCAAAGTGCCGGCGGGATTTCTTCTAACAATGGCGAAAAGTTGGGAGAGTAACAATAACTGTAGATGTTTAGTATTATAATCAAAATAGACAAACTCTATAGTCTTTCAAAACGCAGTGAGACGTGAATGCACTGTTAATTTTGGACTAGTCCGCGTTTTAGGTAAATCGCCTTCAGGTGGGATTTTATATTGGGCGATATAGTTTAACTGAGGATCGTTGTGCATCATATTAACCACTTGGCCACGAATTCTACATACTGGCATTATCAAAAAACTTATTTATAATTTCAAAATCCTGTGAAAAAAGAAATCCGAAGTAGGAGTAAAACAAAGATCAGGAATCGATACAATTAACTTACTCCATCAATCAAAGACACCAAAGGGAAAGAAACACAAACATTAAGCGACCAGACCATAATGGAAACCTAAACAAAGGAAGGCCATAAGGACAGCTACTTTCCCACAAAATGGCCATATGGCCATCCAAAATAAAAAGACACAAGTGATACACACAGTAAGTAACAAACAACAACATAAATAAACCGCCACAGAAGAACCGCCTTGGAACGGTCAGTGGAAAGATTTCCACTGGGGGGCTTAAATCGATTTTACGTGGCCACAATCCTCGCCCTTACTTCCGTCGCGATTTAGACAATTAATTTGTTCAGTCCGCATGAAGGCTTCCTAACTCACCAATGCAACATCTCCGTGAACACACATAATCAAAGAACCAAAGAGGTGAGACAACGGTGAGGACTCGACAGCAAGAAACCACTGAAATGCTGGAGCAAAAGAAAACCAACAGTTAGACTCCGATGGGCCCGAGACAGAGCATCCGGCACCAACCGAAACCTGCTTTCCCCTTAAACATGGAATAGTCTTATCACGCTTGAACGTTGAACACTCAAAGGTCGTTGATAGACTATAGTGTGTGACTTGTTGAATAATAAATCACGGTTTGGAGGTCCGATGTACAATAGATCAAACCACGCGCTCTTACATGAACAATTGACCCAGCTGGAGCTGACCATTTCATAAATAGTTGGGTTTATTCCATACTAAAACCAGAATGAGAGTGAACAAATAGGTCGCATCTTTGCGACGCACCTTACAAGCATACATATATCAAATCTATTCACATATGACTCAAAATTACTAAATGAGCCGTGGCACAGCATTTCCTACACTTTACATGTGCACCCAGCGAATATTCAGATCAGCCTGTGCATCCGCGCAGTCTGATCAGTCTTCCTTATGCGCGCTAATGATAGCTAAGGGCCAAATTCTCCTGCATGCAGCAAGAGAAGTCTCTTGTTAGACTATATGGATGCACAGGCTGATCTGTTTCTTCGCTTGGCGCACATGTAAACTGTAGGAAATGCTGTGTCCCGGGTCATTAATGAATCCGGGTTATTCAACTCATGTACACGTGACTATCACCGGTCAAGCCAATACGAATCTTCCTTCTTATAAATAGCAGTTCCTGTCAAAATTTAGGGGTGTCATGAAAAGTTATTTGGAAAATGACTGACCTTTTAGCAAACAGTGGAGGCCCTGATCAGACGCCGCGTTCTGCGGCGTCTGATCAGGCCTGCACCGTTTGCCAGGGTACCCGTTTTGGGGGGTCTGATACTAAATTGGTTAATATAAAGGGATGTCTGTTAAACGTGGACTGGACAAAATGCGCTGGATTATAGAACCACCTTAGAAGACAATCAGATGCCGCAGGAAGCGGCGTGTGATCAGGATCCACACTGTTTGTTTAAAGAAAACGATTTGAAGGGTTTTTGATTGTTTGATTCGCGGTTTAACGTCTCCGTCAACACAGTATAGATCATTTTGGTGGCGTGGCTTCCAATACTGTGGGACTTTTACCCGGCATTGAGATGAAATGACATCTAAAGCCCTACCGCCCGATGAAACCAGTATGGACAGTACGACTCGCACCGCTTTGCCCGGGCAGGTTTAGATCCGCTTTGCCCGGACAGGTTTAGATCCTCTAAACGGTTTACCATTACTCATGTGCGTTCGGTTTCAGCTATGCGTGGAATCATCAAGCAGCCCATCTATTTCTCCAAGTCCCGATGGGCGGGCCGATATTTGAAGGGTAAGACAAAGTAATGAATTCATAAACTCCGGCGTCGAAGCCCCCCCCCCCCCCCCCACCCTAGTGGTTTTCTGCCGACCGTCGGTCATTCTTCTGCAGTGTCTTGTTTGTTTATTGGCACTGTGCCGTTTGTTCCTTTAGGTTAGTGGGGATGGCTGCGTACTTTGATCGTGGACGTTACTGAGTGACTTTTTCTAACTCCATGTAATTGGTTAACACGCTGTTCAGAACCATTTTTCTTGCACACCAGACAAGGAAATCCGTGATTTTACCCTGGGATAGAAATTTATGTTCTGACCCTGGTGTTCCGACCCAGGCAACTAACAAAAATACGCTTCAATTCTATTTAACTGCCGGAACTACTTCCGCACTACTTTTATTTTGTAATCAACATACATGTGCGAGCTGTCAAAACTAACCGGACGTGTTGTGCAAGAAAAAGAATCCAATATGGGGTTCTGTTGAAGATGGGCGTTTCCAACCCTCGGGATGACCGTGCTGAGCGAAACCTCGGCGTAGCCTCGGTTCCGCTCAGCACGGTCATCCCTCGGGTTGGAAACGCTCATCTACAACAGAACCCCATGTCAGATTCTTATATTCCTAGTCTATTCTCAGAGACATTCTACACATCAGTGCTGTTAGCGCTTTGATTCCTTAAACTGTCGTCATGGAGATAAATCATGTACAGTAAAATTCCTATGTTAAGACCACCTTTGGGACGGTTCAAAAGTGGTCTTTAAGACCACTTTTGAACAGTCCCAAAGGTGGTCGCTCACCAGAGAACATTTTTGGCAGAAAACACAGAAAGATTAAGTGCAGCATTTAAAATAAGCTTTTTAAAGCAGAGTTTGTCTTAATTTTAGGTGGTCTTAATAGCGGAATTTTACTGTACTTAGTTGACTGATTTCTGCACGTGATAACTAATTGTCCAATCAAAATCTGCCTACACAAAACCCACCTAGATTAGACTGAGTTGTAATGCAAGACTCAAATTAATTTGGACCGAGCAATCAGCATCTTTCTCTACTCCTTCACCCGAGTTCAATCTGTCACAGCGACATGCGACAACATCTGGCACCGTCGATGTGGCATCCTTCAAACACGTTCAGCAAGGGCCACGACACCATTACAAATCGCTATGTCTCTGTCGTCTGCGAACAAGATGGAATTCCTGTTAGTGATTACGCTGATCTAACAGAAGATGGTCTCGAAACACTTTAGGCATCAGAAATACATCATGATGTCCACGGCAATGAAAACATTTTATTCAGAGCACAACAAACTCTACTTTAAGGCCTATGCGTGATAAAAGACTCAAATCAGTTTGCATATCAACCCAGCATTTTGGGATAGCCTTGATGCGGGCAACTAATTTTGTAGCATTTGTTTCGTTACTTTGTTTTAAAAGGATGGCACATCCGTTAAATTGCCCCTTATACTTTAAAACTGACATTTGTGGATGAAAATTTATGCTACATTCCTTAAGCCCGCTTCAGACATCGACTGTGGGGGTTCAACGCCTCAGTGGAATTTGTTCAGACACGTACTGCGTCATGCCGTTCCTGTGGTCTGTTTGTTTGTTTTGTTTGATTTGGGGTTTAACGCCCCCGTCAACACTGTATAGGTCATTTTGGAGACATTGCTTACAATTTTGTGTGACTTTTACCCGACATTGAGATGAAATGACATCTCAAGCCCTGCCGCCCAATGAAACCAATGTTTATAAGCATGGACGGTCCAACTCGCACCACTTTTTCCTGGGCATGCTTAGAACCTCTAAGCAGTTTACCAGTACTCACTAGTGCGGTTTGTTTCAACTCTACGTGGAAGCATCATGCAGCCAGTCTATTCATTACGCAAACACGTCTATACAAATACATTGCCACCTTTATCGCCGAAAAAATGAAAATTTTATGATGAAAAATTGTGATATTTTTCTTATTTCTGCTCAAAATATAGATTGTGGGCACTTGTGAGAACCGCCTCAGCGAGGCGGTCCTAACGAGAATCCACAATCTATATTTTAGAGCAGAAATACGAAAAATAAGGTATACCCCCGCAAACCCCAGTTTCACTATATAAAAGTGGGGTTCAAGGGGGTCAAAATCATATAGGCGTGGTTTCGTGATATTCTTCAAGCCCCGATGGGCGGGGGTTGCTTTTTATGATACTTGAGAAAAGCATACAGAACTCCACAACTGTTTTGTATTGCCGATTTGTGTCTGCTCCAAACAGAGATTATAGGTGCCTCAATGGGGGGGGGGGGGGGGGTTCTAACCAGAACCCACATTCTATGATTTGGAAAAGAAATATAAGCATATCGTATACTCCTGCAAAATATGTTCCAGAAGGGTTATCTTTTGGAAGCAAGGAATACACCACAGAACTGGAAAATATGCAGTGATAAAAAAACCCAGATTTTCTTCATATAAAGCGGCGTGTTCAGGATGGGTGTTCATTAGACAGAGTTTTTCACTTTTTCAAATAATTATATTGTTGGTTTTGCTAATGCTCCAAACATACAGCCAGATGACGTTCTAAAGAGTGTCGATAATACCGAAGATTTAATCGGAATATGACCTGAAAACATAACTGATAATGGACAGCAATTTTTTGGCAACGAAAAGGCACGAAACAACCGTACTATACTGAGAGGCCACCTACTTATTAAATACTAGTTCACCTAGGACCACATTAACCCTTTAAATTATGTAGAGCGCATTCATCTATGTATGCCCTGTGTTCTGTCCCAGATTAGATGGTACATTGGCAAACAGTATAGACCCAGATCAGACGACTTGTTAAGTACTGTCCGATCGGGGTCTACGGTGTTTGACATATCGGAGTTTTCGTCAAGAAAACACGCCTATATTATTATGAACCTTTATATTGTAAAACTTTTACTTATTTCAGCTTTAAAATACAGATTGTTAATACTAGTTAGTATCGCCTCGATGTGGATGTTCTAACTTGAACCCAGAATCTATATTTTGACCAGAAATAGTAAAAATATCACAATTTTACCTTTTTCGACGGAAGAATTTACAATGTACATGTATTTGAATATGCGTGTTTTTGTAACGTTGTTGATTTGTTTGCTAATTTTGAGGTTTAACGTCCCTGTCAACACTATTATAGGTGATTTTCGAGGCACTCTTCCAATTTTGCGGGATTTTTACCCGACATTGATATTGAATAACATCTCAAGCCCTGTCGTCCAGTAAAGCCAATAGCGTTTATATACATAAATGGATTGGTCGGACACGCACCTCTTTGCCTGGGCAGGCATAGACGCTCTTAGCGGTTTACCAGTACTCATATGTGTTTGGTTTCAGATTTGCGTGGAAGCGCCATGCAGCCTAATCTATTTCTCCTAGTCCCGATGGGCGGGGTCATTGCAATGTTGATATAAAACTAACTGGATACCAATATTATTGGAAATGTACATGTACCAGTCCAAATGTATTACGTGGGGATTCCTTTCGTAATATATATATATTACTTAGAGCATCACGAAAACACGCCTAAATAATTCTAACCCTCTTTAACCCCTCTTTTATATATTAAAAACTGGGGTTTACAGGATATACATTATTTTTCTTGCATTAAGAAAACACACCTATACAAATATAGTGTAAATTTTACCGCCGAAAAAAACAATCCTTAGATGAATAATTACGAAATTTTTCTTATTTCTGCTCAAAACATAGATGTTGGGCACTCGTTAGAACCGACTCGTCGAGGCGGTTCTTACGAGTAACCACAATCTATGTTTTAGATCAGAAATAAGAAAAATAAGTTTTACCCCTGTAAACGCCAGTTTTTCCTGTATAAAAGTGGGGTTCAAGAGGGTCAAATTATATATGGCATGTTTTCGTGATGTTTGTGCTCAAAAACATAGATTGTGACGGTTCTAACGTGTATCCACAATCTATGTTTTGAGCAGAAATATGAAAAATATTGGAACTTTTTATCTGAATGTCATTATGCTAACACATCCGTGCGACACAGCGCATTTTTCACATCTCCAAAATGACTACTTTTCAGACGAAAATCCATGATATTTTTCTTATTTGAACTGCAAACATAGGTTGTGGGTGCTCGTTAGAACCGCCTCATTGAGGCGGTTCTAACGAGTACCCACAACCTATGTCTTGGAGTAAAAATAGGCAAAATAATGTTTACCCCCGTCAACTCCAGTTTTCTCCATACAAAGTGGGGTGTAAGGGGTGCTCATTTCACGGACTTGTTCACGTGATGGTTTTCAGTTTTGGTGGAATATGGATAGGTGTGTTTTGGTAATCGGATAATTGTATTCCAATTTGGCATTCGGGGAGGTAACATCACGTGAACACGTCCGTGAAATGAACACCTCCATAAAACCCACTTTGTACAGAGAAAACTGGGGTTTACGGGGTATGCATTAGTTTTCTCCGCCCCCGCCAATCGTGGCTTGGAGAAATAGATTGGGCTGCACAATGCATCCACGCAGAGCTGATACCGACCCACATGAGTACTGGTTATCCGCTTAGAACGTTTAAACCTGCCCAGGAAAATTGCTGCGAGTCGGCCCGTCCTTGCTTATAAACCCTATTGGTTTCGTCGGGCGGCATGGATTGAGATGTTATTTCATCTCAATGTCGGGTGAAAGTCCAACAAAATTGGAAGCAAAGTCTCCAAAACGACCTAAATAGTGTTGACCTGGACGTTAAACCTCAAATCAAACAAACAAAACAAAACATTATTTTCTTATTTCTACTCCAAGACATAGGCTGTGGGTACTCGTTGGACTAACGATCACCCACAACCTGTTTGTAGTATAAATAAGAATCAAAATCACCGATTTTCATCAGAAAAGTAGACATTTAATGCACTATGTCGCAAGGGTATGTTGTCGTAATGAATCGGCGGTTTTATGGCCGGTTATTTCGTTCTGATGCACTTATTCATATTTTTGTTACATGAAGTAAAACTGTTCCACTTGCACAAAACGGTAAGCGCGACCAGTGCGAAAACCAATTTCTAGCTAATGAAAAGTGAGTTTTCGTGGTTACGCCAGGAATCGCAGAATATACTCTCGCAATATTCAAGTTACTGTCATTTTGGATACCCATGTTATTCAGATTAGGACCCATCGTCCAGTGACCCTTTTTAAATCTAAATTCTTAGTTCAGCCACCCATTCAACAGAGGTAATGGTCAAATGTGGCCGTCTCAGTATATACCGTTAATCAATTAGACGTTGACAGGCCCATTAGAATCTAGTTAATCCATTTACCGGCGCGCAAAATTTGGATATCGCCAGTAATGGACGTGAATTAAATGCAAGCATATGTGGAAGTAATTTTCTCACTGCTTTCCCTTTGGTTATCTTTTCTCGATATTGACTTGCTTGTGAGAGAAGCTGTCAACATTTACTTATTTGTTTTTTGCAATGTTTGAAAGGTCTAGCATGAACCGACTAGAATGCCCATTGGAAAATCTTGTATAAAACATACAAAACTGTTACGAAAATAGGTAAATTGTAGATTAGGAAAAGGTGAATTTAAATTTTCAGATTTGTAGACGGTGCGATGTATAGCCAAACTCGACAATAATTGCACATTATAATAATATTACGACACATTAAATTGCTTCGTTTTGTTTGATTTGAGGTTTAACGTCCCCGTCAACACGGTATAGGAGGCGTTACTTCCAATTTTGTGGGACTTTTACCCGACATTGAGATGAAATGACATCTCAAGCCCTGTCGCCCAATGAAACTAATATGGTTTATAAGCATAAACGGTCCGACTCGCACCGCTTTGCCTGGGCAGGCTTGGATCCTCTAAGCGGTTTACCAGTACTCGTGTGCGGTCAGATTCAGCTCTGCGTGGAATCATCATGCAGCCCATTTATTTCTTCAAGCCCCGATGGGCGGGGGCGACACATTAAATTGTGATTCTATTAGTTTTTATGCAAGTTCGTGATTCAAACATGGATTGTAGCGAGTACCCACAATCTGTGTTTTTGGGAAACAGTGAAGGTAATACTTTTGTACATGTAAGCGCTCCTTTTCTCAATACATGTACCAGGTTGCATTTACGATGGTATTCAACATGCAAACAGGCTTATATAATTTTGATCCACTTAAACCCCACTTACATACAGTAAACTGGGATTTACAGGGGTATCAATCAGTTTTCATATTTCTGCTAAAACATAGAGTGTGTGTACTCGTTAAAACCGCCTCGTCGAGGCGGTTCTAACGAGTACACACAATCTATGTTTGTAGCAGAAATATGAAAAAGATCAGAATTTGTATCTTAACATTTTGGTGGTAAAATTTAATACACTTGTAACGTTTCTGGTTAAAAAAAATGACATTTTTCCGCCCAACGTTTGTTTGTTTGTTTGATCTGAGATTTAGCGTCCCCGTCAACACTGTATATGTCATTTTGGAGACGTTGCTTCCAATTTTGTGGGACTTTTACCCGACATTGAGATGAAATGCAATCTCAAGCCCTGTCGCCCAATAAACCAATAGGGTTTATAAGCATGGACGGACAGACTCGCACCGCTTTGCCTAGGTAGGCTTAGATACTTTAAACGGTTTACCAGTACTCGTCTGCTTTCGGTTTCAGCTCTGCGTGGAAGTATCGTGCAGCCCACTTATTTCTTCAAGCCCCAATCGGTGGGGACCGAACCGCCCAACGTCCACAGATGAACGAGTGATGTGAAACAACGACGGCATTTTACGTCGCGCTCTTCTGCCCAGTGATCTGTTGCAGAATAACTCACAGCTCCATCCGTTGCCTATATATGAGCCCCGCCAAGCGAATTTGGGTCTTCGAGCATTCCGTCATGACAAATTTTAACTGCGCATGCCCAGCCATTCACAGGGGCCAGGGATATGGCTTTTTGTCTGAAGGTTCCTCTTGATTCATTGCTTGTATGAGCGAGCAGCGAAGGTTCTGGCGAGACTGCGCGGATGCGCAGGCTCGCCTGAACATTCGCTGCTCGCATAGGCGATAAATACCAAAATCGCTTGACGGGGCCCATATGCGCTTTGTGTTAGATTCCCGAGTTTACAAAACTGTACCTCTGTTCCTCCGTTCCAGTGCAGTTTCAAACATAACATGAAAGAATAAAATATTCTTGCATAACAGACAAGGAAATCCGCGATTTTACCCTGGGATAGAAATTTATGTTCTGACCCTGGTGTTCCGAACCAAAATCGAATATAATCGCGTGTTTGATAAATGCACTGGTTGATTACAACCTCGCATGTATCGTCGTTAAGTTTGACGTCATGCACGTTACGTGACGTCACTAAACATTCCTGTAGTGCCATCACAATATGGCGGACGTTGGTAACCGAAGTGACTGCAGCATTAAAAATCGGCGCTAAAAATGAAGGTATGCAAGAAAAAGAATCCTATATGGGTGTGAGGGGTGGATAGAAAAATCCGTCCCTCGGGATCACTGTCCGGCATCACTCGGCAAGCCTCATGATGCCGGACAGTGTTCCTCGGGACGGATTTTTCCATCCACACCTCACACCCATATAAGATTCTTATAATCCGCACGGAGGAGACCTTGTCCAATAGTCAGTCTGCAGTGCAGTACCCAGCGTGATTATCAACGATAGGTGAATAAATACCTGCCTCCGGTGGGATTCGAACCTGGTAGTTCGGCAAATGTCCTATCCTCTAAACACAAAGCAAATGAGTCTTCACCCTTTCGCGCTTATATACCTGTAGGCTATGCCTAATCTACCATGGTAGATAACTGAAGGCATGAGTTGCGGGCAGTAATACACACTACCATCCCCGCGTCAAGAAAATCGCCGTTTCATAACGATAACACCCGTGCGATATAGTGTATATTTTCATATCCCCCAAATGGCTACTTTTCTGATGAAAATACGTGATTTTGTTTCTTATTCATGCTGCAAATATATGTTGTGGATGCTCGTTAGAACCGCCTCATTGAGGCGGTTCAAACGAGTACCCACAATCTATGTTTTGGAGCAAAAAATACGAAAAAAATTAATGTAAACCTCCGTAAACCCCAGTTTTCTCTATCTAAAGCGCGGTTTAGTGGTGTTTCATTTCACTGACTTGTTCACGTGATGAAAATTACTCGAAGCCATTTACGAGCCCAAGTCTTATGGCATGAAAGCAGTAATAAAGAAAAAGAAGCGTAGTTGAACACAAATATCTGCCTACTTTAGAATTCGAACCTGGGCCACTCTGGTGAAAGTCAGTTGATTGATTATAAACCTGTAAGCTTTGCGTAATCTAGGAATCAGCACGAAAACACGCCTATATAATTCTGGCCCCTTTGAACCTCACTTTTATATAGTAAAACTGCGGTATACAGGGTAACATTATTTCTCTTATTTCTGCTCTAAAATATAGATTGTGGGTACTCGTTAGAACCGCCTCGACGAGGCGGTTCTAACGAGTTCCCACAATCTATGTTCTGAGCAGAAATATGAAAGTTATCAGTATTTTGTTAGAAAAAAAACAAAACATTGTTTTTTTTGGTGGTAAAATTTCCAATATATTTGAATAGACGTGTTTTCGCAATAATAGATAATTGAAGGTAACAGTAGCCGGCCCTTACACAGCTTTTTTGCCGAGGCAGTTGATAAATACGCTTTACACTAGCGCTGTTGGTATATACGCCAGACACTGCAGTGCCATGGGAACTCACCGCTTCATTTCGTGGGCATTACGAAAGCACGCCTATACAAATGCATTCTAACTTCACTGCCGAGAACATTTTAAGATGAAAACTTGTGATATTTTTCTTCTTTCTGCTCATAATATAGATTGTGGGTACTCGTTGGAACCGCCCCATCGGGACGGTTCTCACGCGTAATCATAACCTATATTTTAGAGCAGATTTTTCTTATTTCTGCTCAAAATATAGAATGTGTGTACTCGTTAGGACCGCTCATCGGGGCAAGATTATGTTTACTCGTTAGAACCGCTCATCGAAGCAAGATTATCTTTATTTCAGAGCAGAAATAAGAAAAATAAGATTTACTCTTGTATACACAAGTTTTACAATATAAAAGGGGTCAAAGTTATATAGGCGTTTTCTAGATGGGATCGACATGACAGCAAAGGTCAGAGCAACATTATTATGAATGAATTAAGAAAGTTGTGATTCTGGAATGTTCATTAGGAAACAGAAATAAGAAAGATTTTATCATTTTTACCTAAAATTTGTCATTTCTGACACGATGTTGACCGCCATTATTTCACACGGACATGTTTGTTTTCAACATAGATTGTGGGTGCTCATTAGAACCGCCTTAATGAGGCGGTTCTAACGAGCACCCACAATCTATGTTTTTGAGCAAAAATAAGGCTGATAATGTATACCCCCATAAACCCCACTTTTCTCTAGATAAAGTGAGGTGTGGGGGGTCTTCATTTCATGGACTTGTTCACTTGATGAGACGACAACCACCTGTTAGATCAGTCACAGAGATGTAAACCCAGGACCTATTGTAAAATGATTCAACATAGGGTCACCAGTAACCAAGCCGTGTAACCATGGAGCATAGCAAAATGTCCATTGTAAAGTGTTTTGCAGGAGCATACTCATCAAGAAAACCCTCCTATATAATTCTGACCCCTTTGAACCCCACTTTTATATTTTTTCTCTCATTTCTGCTCTAAAACCAGTGCTTCAGCTGAAGTGCACGACCCGCCAGATGCTTTTAGCTTTATGAGTGTTACCATATATGGGTATGGCGGCCATTTTGGTCATGTGACCTGGACCTAAAACGGTTCCCCCAATAAGTGCGCCTTATCGTAAGGAGCAAAAATATATCTTATACTTTAGTACTGTATTCTGAATCCTTTGCAGGATAAAATGCATTCTCACTTTTCCAATACAAAAGCATATGTGTCAAAGTTTGACCTAGGCACAAAGAAGGTCAAGCTCAACCAAGGGTCACCATTTTAGCAATTAATGATGGGCCTACGTCCCAGATGCTATTTATCAAGTTTCGTGGAAATCTGCCCAGTGGTTCTGGAGATGACTATTTTTGAAGGGTTTTTACCATATATGGCTTGGCGGCCATTTTGGTCATGTGACCTGGGCCCCATAAGCGAATTTTGGTTTCCCCCATCCCATAGAGGCTCCATACGAAATTTGACTTCAATCGGCCCAACGGTTTCCGAGGAGAAGCAGTTTGAAAATTTTCACATTTTTCGCCTCGGCGAGGCTATACTAAATGGAATGTAATATTTCGCAAGTTCATTGGTTAGATCTCATTGATATCTACCAGTATGCCAAAATTGTTTAAATATTCCAAGCGGTTAAGTCACTATCACCAATTTACACAAAGGGGTTACGGACGATCAGACAGACAGGCCATATATGGCTTGGCGGCCATTTTGGTCATTTGACCTAGACCCCATGAGCAAATTTTGGTTTCCCCATCCCATAGAGGCTCCATATGAAATTTGACTTCAATCGGCCCAACGGTTTCCGAGGAGAAGCAATTCGAAAATTTTCACATTTTTCGCCTCGGCAAGGCTATACTAAATGGAATGTAATATTTCGCAAGTTCATTGGTTAGATCTCATTGATATCTATCAGTATGCCAAAAATTGTTTAAATATTCCAAGCGGTTAAGTCACTATCACCAATTTTCACAAACGGGTTACGGACGGACAGAGAGACTGACAGACTGACACAATGACAGAATGACACGGTGATTTTAGGGCACTCTTAGAAAATCAACCGACTTCAGTCGGTCGCTTTTTCTTCTGCGGGTCGTGCAATATAGATTGTGGGTACTCGGTAGAACTGCCCTGATAAGGCGGTTCTAAAGTGTACCCACACTCTATATCTTGTACAGAAATAAGAAACAAAATATCATACATTTTCATCTTAAAATTTTCATTTTTCGGCGGTAAAATTTGCAATGTATTTGTATAGGTGTGTTTTCGTAATTATTTGTCGTATAACATTTTTGTCAGTACATTGTGTCTTCATTCCTATATGCAGACCACATTTGGGGCCACCTTTGGGACTGTTCGAAATGTAAACACACACACACACACACACACACACACACACACACACACACACACACACACACACACACACACACACACACACACACACACACACACACACACACAACACACACACACACACACACACACACACACACACACACACACACACACACACACAAAGAAAGAAAAAAGAAAAAGAAAAACTGGGACATTCTGTGTTGCAATGAAGAATTAGTCTAAATTTTAGTTGGTCTTATTTTAATACTGAGTGGCATTTCACTTTACTTTCTTATTATATCCTTAAAAAAATCCCAGCATTCTTTTGAATGTATCGACAGTCCTTGTTGAAGAATTGCTTTCAATAGAAATTACGTCTCATTACGATAACACATCCGTGTGATAAAGTGCATTTTTTCATACCTCAAAAAAGGTAATTTTAAGATGAAAATTTGTGATATTTTTCTTATATATACTCCAAACATAGGTTTTGGGTGCTCGTTAGAACCGCCTCAATGAGGCGGTTCTAACGAGTACCCACAACCTATGTCATGGAGCAGAAATAAGAAAAATAATGTGTACCCCCGTAAACCCCAGTTTTCGCTATATAAAGTGGAGTGTAAGGGGGTGCTTATTTCACGGACTTGTTAGCGTGATGTACATGTTAAAACACTAGTGGTGCTTTTCAAATCTCTAGAACAAGCATTTCGCAGATGATTTTATATTCTAGTCCATAGATTGTGGGTGTTCTTTTGTACCATCTTATTGAGGTGGATTTTACGAGTATATCCACACTCTGCTTTTTGAGCAAAAATGAGAAAAATAATGTAAACCGCTGTTGAAACCCCAATTGTCTCTATAAATTCGGATTGAGAGGGTGTTTTCTTGCCCCATCGCACATCGGGGCTTGGAGAAATAGATTAGGTAGCATGGTGCTTCCGCGCAGAGCTGAAATCAACCGAACTTGAGTACTGGTAAACCGCTTAGAACATCACGAAAACATGCCTATATAATTTTGACCCCCTTAAACCCCCACTTTTGTACGGTAAAACTGGGGTTTGCAGGGGTATAGCTTATTTTTCTTATTTCTGCTCAAAAGCAAAGATTGTGGTTACTCATTAGAACTCATTAGAACCGCCTCCTGCGAGGCGGTTCTAACGAGTATCCACAATCTATGTCTGGGGCATAAAAAATATCACAATTTTTCATCTTAAAATTTCATTTTTCGTTGGTAAAACTTACAATGTATGTGTATATGCGTGTTTTCATAATGAGGTCCAAGTATGTCCAGGACATGTGGTGCAACGTCTCCAAAATGACCTAAACAGTCTTGATGGGGACGTATATACTCACCACAAACAACAACTATCGATAGCTTTCAAGAAGCTTTTCTGTTAATAGTTGCTGTGCTCATTAAAAGCATCCACGAGGCTACATACTCTACCGAAACGGATATGTTGTGACATAAAACCTTTCCAAAGAGTGATTTACACAATGTGAAATACTAGCCAAAGTGGCAAATCTGCGTTTCAGAACAAATTATATTGTAAGAAACACTGCCATAGTCCTACCATTTCTCGCTTAGTTAAGAATGAAGGAATGTAAACATTTGATTCCAGAATGAAGACTCAAGGCCTTGGAAAAAAACGCTTGAAACCTCTAGTGCCAAAACCCCTTTCTAAGATTCTCAGCCTGAACTATATGATTCCTGTCAAGATCAAAGATTTTTCAGGGATTTATGTCCTAGATGTGATTTTAGGGCATGTATCATGTATGATACATTGGGCAGTTTGTTTGTTTGGTTTGATGTTTAACGTCCCCGTCAACACTGTAAAGGCCATTTTGGAGGCGTTGCTTACAACTTTGTGGGACTTGTACCCGACATTGAAATGAAATGGCACCTCAAGCCCTGTCGTCCAATGAAACCAATAGGTTTTATAAGCATGGACTGTCCGATTCGCACCGCTTTGCCTGGGCAGGCTTAGATCCCCTAAGCGGCTTACCAGTACTCGTGTGCGGTCGGTTTCAGCTCTGCGTGGACTCATCATGCAGCCCATCTATTTATTCAAGCCCCAGCGGGCGGGGGCCCTATACACTGGTCAGTAAGTTTACATGTATCATATATGATGTATTTAATGTATGTTGTTTCTGTAATTAAATTAAGATATAGGATGAATACAATTCGTAAAGAGTAATTCAAACATTAAAATTAAACACTTTTAACACAGCATGATGAAACAGGGGAACAACAACAAAGACAAAATAATAAAATGCTGAAAACTGAGCTTGGAATTCCATACATTGTGTCGGTGCAAAGTATTTCCTACAAAAGTCCATAGGCTTCGAGCTGGTACGCCAATCAGCCAAGTCATCTATCCTGATATTGGAGTTATGACCATCACAAGGTTTTGTCTATGGACTGACAGATAGAATCACCAAAACCTATTCAGTCGAGAGTTGCACCAAGTACCAACAATATACTTCAAAAGGTATTGGAGACATGGCAGTCACAAGGATATATTGTCAGGGGAGGTTACTTAAAAACCATGGCAACTAGAAATTTGTTTCTTGCTCTCGTCATGCCTGCTCAACATCATGTACAATTGTACTTAGTACCAATACTATTATCAATTTTTTTTCAAAGGGTATTGGAAATATGGCGATCACAAGATTGCCATACTGTTATATTGGCAGGGGAAATAACGCAACTACTATAGCAGGGGATATAACTGAAAAACAGGGCACCCAGTGCGGTGGTTCTTACATATGACACGGCAGCTTAACCTCATGGAAAATTGAACTGAGTACCATCAATATGCCTCAAATGGTATTGGCGATATGATAATCAAAAGGTAGGCATTCTGTTATATTGAAAGGGGAGATAATTCAAACACCATGGCACCCAGAGTTCTGGTTCTTGCGCAGGACATGCCTTCTCAACCTTGTGTACAATTTTGCCAAGCACAGTCAATATTTCACAAAGGGTATTGGAGTTATGGCCAGAACAAGGTTTTTTTGTCAGGGGAGATAACTCATAAACCAAGGTACATAAGTCGTGGTTAAGGCACATGACACGCCTGCTCAACCTCATCAGCAATAGTACTGAATACCATCGACATGCCTCAAAGGGTAATGGAGATATGGCAATCACAATATAATCATACTATTATGTAGAAAGGGGGGATAACTCAAATATTATGGCACTCAGAGTTCTGGTTCTTGAGCATGACACATATTCTCAACCTTGTGAAAAATTGTGCTACGTACCATCAAATCATTTGATGAAAGCATTGTAATCACCATGTCGGAGATAAAAAAAAAAACTTTGTTGATTTGCTCAAGAAATAAACAAACTTTAGCTGTGATTTATTGGGTAATAAATCACGATTTGGAGGTCAGTTGTAAAGAAGATCAAATCACGAGCGCGTAGCGCGCGTGATTTGTCTACTTACAACAGACCGACACTATAGACTTTGCGTTTTACGCGGAGGTACAGCCATTTGTTACCCACAATGAAGATTTAATGCAACAACAAGCATAGCTTTCAAAAAAGCATTTTCATTTGCTCCAGCATTTCACTGGTTTCTTGCAGTCGAATCCTCACTTTTGTTTCATCTCTGTGGTTGTTTGATTTTTGCGTTCTCGCTGATGTTGCGCTGATGAGTTAGGAGGCCTTCAAGCGAACTGAACAAATTAATTTGTCTAAATTGCGACGTGAGTAAGGGCGAGGATTGCGGTCGCGTAAAATCGATTGAAGCCCCCCCCCCCCCCCAATCCCCCCACCCCCAGTTGAATCCGTTTCACTGGCCGTTCCAATGTGGTTCTTCTGTCGCGGTTAAATTTTGTTATGATCTGTATTTGTGTGTGTGTGTATCGCTGATATATCTTTGTTTTGGACAGCCAATTGGCCATTTTTGTGATTACTGTCTTTTGGCTTTCCGCTATTGTACTTTCCATTACTGTCTAGTTATTTCATGCTTATGTTTCTTTCCCTTTGGTGTCTCTGATGGGAGGTGTGGGTTAATTATATGGATTCCTGATTATTGCACACCGGTGGATCAGGTCTCAGATTTTAGGACGTTTCCAGCGTAAAGGCTTACTGAGAATTCGAGAGAATATAATTTTATGCAATGTTGGTTGGTGCCAGATGCTCTGTCTCTGGTCGGGCCAGACGGGGTCTAAGCGTTGGTTTTTTGTTTTGCTCCAGCATTTCAGTGGTTTCATGCTGTCGAGTTCTCATCGTTGTTTCTTCTCTGTGGTTGTTTGATTTTTGTGTTCTCGGAGATGTTGCACTGATGAGTTAGGAGGCCTTCAAGCGGCCTCAACAAAGTATTTGTCTGAATCGCGACGGAAGTAAGGGGCGAGGATTGCTGCCGCGTAAAATCGATTGAAGCCCCCAACCCCACCCCCATCCACGCAATGGAGTTCGTTTCACTGACCGTTCCAAGGCGGTTCTTCTGTCGCGGATCTTTTTTGTTATGGTTTGTCCTGGACATTTTATGAGAAAGTAACTGTCCTTTTGGCTTTCCGCTATTAAAAATGTTTCTATTAATGTCTAGTTATTTCATGTTTTTATTTCTTTTCCTCTGGTGTCTCTGGTGGGAGCTATGGGTTACTTGTATCGATTCCTGATCATTGCCATTACTCCTATTAACTGTAGCGTATCGTGATTATTTTGCATTATTCTGTGTAAAAATGGGTGTAATTGAGGATTTACAGTAAAGGAGAGAGCGGGTATTTAGAGACAGATCAAATCATTTGGATATTTACCATTAAGGAAAACATGTCCTGTGAAATAATGGCGTCCAACATGGTGTCAGAAATGACAAATATTAATTATAAAATTGTAAACATCTTTCTTATGTTTTCTTTCAACATAGATTGTAAGTGCTCGTTAGAACCGACTCAACTTTGCTCAAAAACATAGATTGTGTTCTAACGAGTACCCACAATCTATGTTTTTGAGCAAAGATAAGGCAGATAATGTATACCCCCGTAATCCCAATTTTTCTCTGTATAAAGTGGGGTTTAGAGGTGCCTTCGTTTCACGGACTTGTTCTCGTGATGCAATTGTACTGAGCTTTATGAGCGATTTACATTACTTAGCTACAGATTCATGAGCTCCAACCCGGCTTGGAATACCCTACGTGGCGACAGAGGGCGATTTCAGCCGAAATTCAGACCATTGTTGGCTTGAGATATTTGGCGAGCGGCTGTTTCCAGAATGCAGTTGTTAGCTTATTTAATATTAATAGGGATTATCAGACGGGTTATTTTGGCTATCAAAGGGCTACACATCCTCAAATAAATACATTAAAACAAGGTTTTCGTCATAGCAGGGTTTCCAAATGTAATCGCCTGTATTGTGTATAAAGCAGCTATATACATGCAATTTGATATTGTACACCTATGTTAAATCCACATGTATCAATTGTACATCACTATTTTTGGCTAAAAAATGAATAAAAAGCTATTCTTTGGCTCGGATTTAAACTATGTTGTTTTACCCTTAATTCTCGTACTTTAAATCTATTCTCACACAGAACGAGGATTTTGTTTAGGCACACCAAAAACAAGACGGTTATAACGCGTCACGCACTCGTCTTTAAATAAAAATGGGAAAATGTGTACCCTTGTAATCCCCGATTGCCCCTTTATTTAATGGGGAATAAGTGTATCCATTACACAAATGTGTTAGCATGGCGTCATATGTAAATGTTCGTATTATGTTCAGACACATTTTCTTGAGCATACGTTTACTATAATAGAAATAAAATGATAGATATTGACGAATAAAACAGCCATTAACCAAACTTGCGAAAGCAACCAACGAAATAACCAAAATTAATACAGAAGATGGAGGCGTAATGATTATTTTCGCACTTAACAAGAAATTATTCTTGTCATTGTAAGACTTCTCACTAATGGAACCCATTTCATATTTTGTGGATAAATTGCTGGCTACAGCACCGTCCGTATTGATATGAGCGCACATTACGAAAACACGCCTATACAAATACGTTGTCAATTTTTCAGCCAAAAAAATGGAAATTTTAAGGTGAAAAATTGTGATTTTCTATCTTATTTCTGCTCAAAACATAGATTGTGGGGACTCGATAGAACCGCCTCGACGAGGCGGTTCTATCGAGTACCCACAATCTATGCTTTTAAGCAGATATAAGGAAAATACTGTTTACCCCTGTAAACCCCAGTTTTACTATATAAAAGTGGAGTTTTAGGGGGGTCAACATTTTATAGGCGTGTTTTCGTGATGAGTTTCAACCTGCAATGACCGAGACCCATGCGAAAAGCTAAGGCTCAGATCAGATAGCGCATCCGGTTAATCTGTGTCTGCGCTGCTTGAACAAGTATTATTGTAGAGTTTGTCAAAACTTGTCCAATATATATGAACGCAACCATCAGAGATATGAGCGACTAGCGAAAAATCAGGTTAGCCTGCGCATCCGCTAATCAGGATCTCCGCTGCTATTTACAGCCCATAGGGCTATCTAAAACACCGTAAATGCTGGTCGATTTTGTGTGAGTGTATGTTGGAGAAATAGACCTGCACATGGACTTTCAGCCTTAAATTCCTTTACTTTAAACCATATATGACAATTGAATCTTCCACCTAATAAGTTTGGAGTGGTCCATTTCCAATAAGAGGGGCGCCAGATTTGATTTGTTGATTGTAAGCTCTACAACCTTGCGTGTGGGGGTCTGATCTTGGTCTACACTATTGGTCAATATCCAAAAAGAGGGCGCAAGGCAAATATGGTTTGGTTTTAGTTTTACGGCCCTTTCAAGATTATTTCACCAATATCGAGCCAATCGTTAATCTGAGGGGTGGGGGGGGGGGGGGCGTAAACGGAGTACCCGGAGAAAAACCATCTGACATTTCGTTGCAGAACTTGGCATCTCACATGTGACCCGAGGCAAGCTCGAATCACAGCGGTGAGAGACGTTAGGATTAAAAGACAGCGCTCTTACCCACTAGTTATTGTCTACGTCCATGGGGGTGGACATTTTTGTCTACGCCCACCGGCGTAGACAATCTTAAGAATGACATTTGTTCCGGAAGCATTTAAGAAAAGGTCATGACTTGTTGAATGTTATTTGCATGACATCCGTGTTACAGTCTACGCCTTAGGGTGTAGACTACCAAACAATTCCTTTTGCTCCAGAAACGGTAAAGAAAAGGTCATTACTGGCTGAATGCCATATTCTATTGACTGTTCATCGTTGTTATTTGTTATATTGACCGGAACAATTCTGTAAGCTTATCACACCCAATACGCGTACAAAACAAACATGTTTTCTGGGTTCACATAATGTTGACTTCCCTCCGATGATAAGTAGGTCTATTTCTGTTTGTTTTCATTAAAAAAGGGCAGATACATCTGTTGTACTGATTAATTTGCGTTTGCTTCTCGGACCCATCAATACAATATAATAGCTATTGATGGGTCCGAGTTTTCTTGTACGAGTGGTTGTCATAGTAAAAGATTGTAGTTTTGCTTTTGTATGAAACTGGATTCAACTTTTGGACTCTTTGGCTGTTATACAAGTTTCCGTATTTACTGACACACTTATACACGAACAGCTTTGTCATTTGACTTTCCAATCCTTAGACTACACAAATTAATGTGTGCTAAGCGTAGACTCAAGCTTTTTGTTAAAGCTAATACTTGTAGAAGTAGGGTTTAACACGGAAGTATCGGCCCCCGCCCATCGGGGCTTGAAGAAGTAGATGGGCTGCATGATGCTTCCACGCAGAGCTGAAACCGACCCGCACATGAGAACTGGAAAACCGCTTAGAGGATCTAAGCCTGCTCAGAACGGTGCGAGTCGGGCCGTCCACGCTAAGAAACCCTATTGGTTTCATATGTCATTTCATCTTAAGCTCGGGTAAAAGTCCCAAAAAATTGAAAGCAACGTCTCCAAAATGACCTTTTCAGTGTTGACGTGGACGTTAAACCTCAAATCAAACAAACAAACAAATAGCACAGAAGTACAGCCATTAGTTACCCACAATGCATGTTGACCGTTATATTCACCGGCCCCGATAGCTCAGTTGGTAGAGTGTCCACTTCGGGGAACGGGAGGTCACGGGTTCGTTCCCGGGCCGCGACATACCAAAGTCGTTAAGAATAGCACTTGCTGCTCCTCGCTTGGCACTCAGATTTACGGGGTAGAGTCGACCCAGTGCCAGGATAATGCGACTGGGTGTGGTATCATGTAATGTGTCTGGGACATGATACTTCAGTGAGGCAGCACCATAAAAGTGAGCATTGAGCTCCCTGTCGCAATCAGACACTGTCGTGATATGACTGAAAAATTGTTGAAAGCGACGTTTAACTCGAATTCACACACATACACACCTTTATATTCACGCGAAAACAAGTATCGGCTTTCACAAAAAGATAAAAGAGGTCCATAACAAGTATAAGTTTTAACACAAAAAGAAGCCCACGGGTAGAGCTCTGGCACAGAATTGCTATCACATTTGTACAAGCAAATAATTGCTGTCATATTTGTACAGGTTAACACAAAATATACTTCTACAGACCGCCCATAGGGGCTTGAAGAAATATATGGGCTGCATGATGCTTCCACGCAGAGCTGAATCCGGCCCGCACACTAGTACTGGTAAACCGCTTAGAGGATCTAAGCCTGTCCAGGAACCGCGGTGCGAGGCGGGCCGTCCATGCTAATAAACCCTATTGGTTTCATTGGGCGACAGGGCTTGAGATGTCATTTCATCTCAATGTCGGGTAAAAGTCCCACAAAATTGGAAGCAACGTCTCCAAAATGACCTTTACAGTGTTGACGGGGACGTTAAACCTCAAATCAACCAAAAAAAACTTCTACAGAATCGACCACGACGGATCACTGCCTATCCTATAAGCAACCCAAAAGCCTTCGGCTCTGTTGAACTAAAAAAATCTTGCTTCGCCCTTAGCAGAATTTTAGGGTATATCTTCAACTATTCTTCAACAAAGTGTCGGAAAATTGTCTACTAAACTTTTCCAATAGTTTTAAGCATTGCATTTGATAAAATGCTACATGCATATTGAAGTTGCACATATGCCTTTTTTTTTAAAGATGAAAAAATACTTTTTGACAAAACTGCAGCATTTTCAAATTTGACATTTCAGACATTATACTTCAGTCGGCAGGATCTTTGGTGCAGACTGGCAATACGATATTGCCAAAGACGGTGGACTGTATATAACACATTTCTGTGATATAACTCTAGACAATCAGAGTTAATATGTGCTAAGGGTACACATAGCGTTTTGTAAAAGCTATACTTGTGGCGTTTATTGGTTAAACACACTTTTGGATGAATATACCTTTATTAGACATACATTAGAAATACATGTAAGAGATACTAAAACATTTTCATCTGCTTCAGATAGTACAGAGTTATTGTAGCTCTCGGATGTGTTATTGCAAACATGTCTAGCGCCTTAAAAAATATTCTATATTGCGTGGGCTTGACTCCAAAATTTTCCCTGGACAAGCAGCTGTCTGGAAATATTATTTAACCCATTTATACTAGCAGTCCTTTTCAGGATATTGGCAAACAGTGCAGAACCAGATCAGACGCCGCAGAACGCGGCGTCTGATCTGGTTCTACACTGTTTGCTTTAAGAACATTCATTTTGGTCAAATTTGCAGCAAACAAAAACAAACCTGAGAGCCCTATAATTGGTAATGGACCACTCCAAACTTATTAGTCGGGAGATTCTATTGTCATATATGGGATAAGTGAAGCATATCGCTTGGAAAATTCATTATATTCTTCACCAATTCTTCATGCCGGAAATGCGTAAGACATATTTATTCTGATTGAAGCAGTTTTTAAAACAGTATGATATGTGAGGTAGGTTCAAATATAAAAATCGTTTCTCATTAAAATAATTTCTGTCTGTATATTTTCCGCACGAAGAAAAGCAGCGATGATTCTGCGAGATGGCAGGAAGTAGTACAATCTTAAAGTCTCAATTATTAAGCATTATCCGATAAACCCCTGCAGATTTCTAATAAAGGATGATAGAAATGGCGCTGTGGGCAGCACATGAATCAAGCTTATTGACCACGTTCAAAGCACACACACACGATAAGGTTCCTCAAGCTCTCTGACCATAGCAGCTGGACGTCGCTAGTTTCTCCTACAAAACTGTATTAACAAATTACAAGAATACATTGACCCTTGTTAGGCTTTATCCTGTTGTGAACAAGACTATGCCTACCTTTGAAAACAGTGTGAGTGAGTGAGTGTTTGAGTTTTACGTCCCACTAACAGCTAAGGTCAAACGGAGACGGAACCTCGGGTTAAAGACTCATCCGAAAGTCTGGAGAAGCCCGGGATCGATCCTGCGACCCCTGGTTTACAAGGCGAGTAGCGTAACCACTACACCACGGAGGCTTCTTGAAAACAGTGTAAATCCAGATCAGATGGCTTCTAAAGACGCCATCTGATCGGGATCTACAGTGTTTGCTATTTAGCTCGTGTGTTGAATGAATACATTATAATATATCAAATACTTTGGTTGGTAGATATTCAGAATCATATGTGGCAAAATTAATTTATTCAGCAGGACAAGTATTAACAAATATTTCATCTGCATCAGCGGTCTGCATTTTCAAGTTGGCAGTTTGTTAGGATAATAAGTGGGATTTATAATAAGGATACCCATGTTGAATCTATCAAGCTGTACCGTGTAGCCCTAATCAAGTTGTATACATCTTGTTCTACCGTGTAGCCAGGTCTTAAGGGGAATGGGAACACCTTCAGGGGCGGTAACTCCTGCAGAAGCATTTTGTCTCCCATGCCAATAGGGGTCAACTCTGAAAGGAAAGAATTTGCTCCTGAGGAGCAACTTATGATTCTTTCCTTTAAGAGTAGACCCGTTTTTCAGTGGGGCAGCGCTTACAGAAAAGCCAACAGCAAGTTCCGAAAGTTGTCCCCCTTTGAAAAAAGGCGGAAAAGCTGTCAGGTGTTCCCATTACCCTTAAGGCCCGTCGAAAAAAAACAAAAAAAAAAAAAAAAAAAAAAAAAACAGTTTATCCTTTTCATCCCTGTGTTCCGAAGTGTCCTCTTCCATATTTGACTTTCTGCATGCCCGTTCTTGGAAATTGGTGATTGAGTGCAGTGACTAAAAGACTGGTAAACAGTGTAGATCGTGACGGAACGGCTCGCATTGATCCGTCTCATCGTGATCTAAACCGTTTGCACAGGTATCTGTACATATATCGGTCTGTAGAATTAAACCGAATGTAACGACATGGCTAAACAAAGGGTGATGCAAACTAATTATAAATGTAGCAAACCATTATTCCAAGCTGTCGGCGAGCGGACGAAGTTTTTTGAGCCGTAACAAATAGTACATATTGCAATCTTTCTCTGCATTGTGACTTGACACAGAATAATTTGAAGCTGGTTTCAATAGCTTGTACACTCTCCAGCCAATGTAGTGGCTATGTCAACAAATACTACCCCACCAACTTCTGCTGCTAATTCTGACCATTTTCTGCTGTTTTCAAGGGAGCCCTGGCAGCACATTGCATTTGCAAGGACAATTGTCAGCATGCAGCTCTATTGTACACCTACCAAAAATGAAACGGGGCTAGAAATTGACTTCTTCAAGCCGTTTACATTTTTAGAAATGACTAAATGCAGTCAATTCTATGTTTGAAACAGGAAGCGTAACGATAATTATCCCATTGCATTAGTTTCGTATTTCAGTTACATCCCTTGATAGCCAGGTGATGTGACCATGAATTAATTCATATTTCTCCACAATGACACAAAAACAATACGCTGAATTCAAGATATTGCTTTCATAATTGCCAAACAGTATTTAGACACTACATTTGATCCCTGCTCTTACTTATGAAGAAATTTCCAATGTGCACAGGCTGGAAACTGTGTTCTGCTACCAAAACAATGAAAAACAACAGCGTGTGCTTCAGGAAATCATCATCACGAAAACACGCCTATATAATTTTGACCCCCTCCAACCCCACTTTTACATATATAGTAAAAACGGGGTTTACAGGGGTAAACATTATTTTTCTTATTTCCGCTCTAAAATATAGATTGTGGGTATTCGTTAGAACCGCCTCGGCGAGGCGGTTCTAACGAGTACCCACAATCTATATTTTGAGCAGAAATAAGAACATTTTCACAATTTTTTCATCTAAAAATTTCAATTTTTCGGAGATAAAAATTACAATGTATTTGTATATGCGTGTTTTCGTAATAGGATAGCACATTACGATTACACACTCGTGTACTTAACGCAGAACTAGTATTTTTCAGATGAGAATTTGCGATATTGTTCTTATTTCTAGTCCAAACATAGAATTCGCTGCTCTAGAACAATATTTCCCCCGATGTCATAGTAACTAGTCCGTGAAATGAGCAGCCTCGTATTCCACTGAGTATAGAGAAAATTGGCTTTACAGGGGGGGGGGGGGGGGGGATATTAAATATTTCATCAGAAAATATGATCAGTTTGGATATTTAAAGCAAAGCGGTGCACCCGATGTCATAGTAACTAGTCCGTGAAATGAGCAGCCTCGTATTCCCACTAAGTATAGAGAAAATTGGCTTTACAGGGGGAAATATTAAATATTTTCATCAGAAAAAAATATGATCAGTTGGGATATTTAAAGCAGTGCACCCGATGCCATAGTAACTAGTCCGTGAAATGAGCAGCCTCGAATTCCCACTGAGTATAGAGAAAATTGGCTTTACATGGGGAAAATTAAATATTTTCATCAGAAAAAAAAATATAATCAGTTTGGATATTTAAAGCAGTGCACCCGATGTCATAGTAACTAGTCCGTGAAATGAGCAGCCTCGTATTCCAACTAAGTATAGAGAAAATTGGCTTTACAGGGAAAAATGTTAAAAATTTTCATCAGACAAAAAATGATCAGTTTGGATATTTAAAGCAGTGCACCCGATGCCATAGTAACTAGACCGTGAAATGAGCAGCCTCGTATTCCCACTAAGTATAGAGAAAATTGGCTTTACAGGGGAAAAATGATCAGTTTGGATATTTAAAGCAGTGCACCCGATGCCATAGTAACTAGACCGTGAAATGAGCAGCCTCGTATTCCCACTAAGTATAGAGAAAATTGGCTTTACAGGGGAAAATATTAAATATTTTCATCAGAAAAAATGATAACTTTGGATATATAACAAATGCACTAGATCAAAGTCACACGGATGTGTTATTGTAATAAAGTATTTGAAAATCTGGAGGGCCGTTGTTCTGCCTTTTTTTAAATTTAATGCGTCATCAACTGCTCTTTGTGAGCTGGCGAAGCTTAGATCGAGCTAGCCCTTAATGAAGTTTTACCTTTACACACCTGCTCTTCCTTGTATACTGTTGTTGGTATAATCATTACTCTAACACATCAATTACGAAAACATGCCTATATAAATGCGTTGTAAAGTTTACCGCCGAAAAAAACGAACATTTTCAAATCAAAAATTGTGATATTTTTATTATTTCTGCTCAAAATTTAGATTGTGGAAACTCGTTAGGCGGTTCTAACGAGTACCCACAATCTATATTTTAGAGCAAAAATAAAAAAAAATAAGGTTTACCTCTGTAAGCCCCAGTATATAAAGGACGGGTTCAAGTGGGGTGGGGGCAAATTGTATTGACGTGTTTTTCGTGATAAATGAGACATAGTGCATTCTTTCACAACATCCTTTTTTTCTCAAGAAAATGTGAAATATTTATTTTTCAAAGATAGGTTGTGGGTACCCGTTAGAACCGCCTAATTGAGGAGGTTCTAACGAGTACCTACAGCTTATGTATTTGAGCAGAAATGAGAAAAAAATAATGTTTACCCCTGTATGTCCCGTGTCTTCTCTCCCAAGACATAGGTTGTAGGTACATGTACTCGTTATTACCGCCTCAATGAGGCAGTCCTAATGAGCACCCACAACCTATGTTTGGAGAAAAAAAATAGCAAAATGTTACAAATTTACATCAGAAAAAATAAGCGTTTTGGAGATATGATAGAATGCACTATATCACTCGGATGTTGTCACACAGATGTGTGATCGTGATGTTCTGACTATCATCCAATCAAAATACTTGAAACAACGTTTTCATTTGACTGACAAACAGTGTCAGCTGATCTGGATCTACACTGTTTGCGTGTTATTGGTTCAGCAGGAAAAAAAAAAATACGATAACACACCCGTGCGACTTAGTGCATTTTTCATATCTCCAAAATGTCTGCTTTTTTATGAAAATCGGTGATATGTTTTTTATAAATACGGCAAACATAGGTTGGGGGTACTCGTAAGAACTGCCTGAATGAGGCGGTTCTAACGAGTACCAACAACCTATGTCTTGGAGCAGCAATAAGAATAATAATGTATACCCCCTTAAACCCCAGTTTTCTCTATATAAAGTGGGGTTTATGGGGGTGTTCATTTCACGGACTTGTGTACGTGATGAGGTTTTTTCTTCTATACAGGTCAACGTAATGTTGACAGTTAGTTTCCAAAACATTTTGAGATCTGGAACAGATGAAATCAAAATCCTTAACGGTAATTGGAACAATTAAATTAAAATAATTAATTTCAAACAAATTCAAATTTCATTGTAAGAAATAATTAAATTTAAACCATTAATGTAATGAAATAAAACACATTTTGGACTCAACATGCGAAAACATGTCTTCTGATCGGTTCAGCCAGCAAAGACTATCGATCAGAATATGGATCGATATAAAATATATTTCATGTATACAGGAACGGTTGCATACTGATTTAGTGCGAACATAAGTTGTTTTTTCATCTACGTGTGCACGTGCTTGAACACCAAATTGTGTTTGTCGTGTTCCTGTTCATTGACGGTAATCAGTAATTATACAATTTGTGAGGGAAACGAACACACCAAATTTTTGTTTTGTTTGATTTGAGGTTAACGACCCCGTCAACACTGTTTAGGTCACTTTGGAGACACGTTGCTGCCAATTTTGGGGGACTTTTACCCGACATTGAGATGAAATGAAATCTCAAGCCCTGCCGCCCAATGAAACCAATAAGGTTTATAAGCATGGACGGTCCGATTCGCACCGCTTTGCCTGGGCAGGCTTAGATCCTCTAACCGATTTACCAGTACTCGTGTGTGGTCGGATTCAGCATTGCGTGGAAGCATCATGCAGCCAATCAATTTCTTCAAGCCCGATTGGCGGGGGCCGACGAAAAAAACAGACCATGAAAAAAGTATTTATCACATAGGCGAGCAGCAACTGACCAGGCGGGCCTGCGCACATGCGCAGTCTCACAAGAGCATTGGCTGGTCGAAGATATGAAGAGGAGTCCTTGAGACAACTTCTTGCTAGAAGTCAAGCATTTAACACTATGAGTTCGCTGTGCTCGCGCATGTAGACCATTGTATACTGGTGGACTCTTCCATTGCTATATGTTAGACAAGTTCATTTGTCATCTAAGGGGTGTCAGGTTTATATTTTCGTTTTTAGAAGGTGATGACCTTTCAGGTCTCACCTTCTTATGGCAACACTCAGGGAATTCCCTTGATACCGCATCACTCCTTTTTCAAGAAAAATAGGTCCTCATAAATCAGTGAAGAGATGCGCTTGTATCATTTGATATGTGAAAATAATATGCAGATTGAAATAAAAACTGTGGATGCAAAATACACAAATAATGAACTTCAGAGTTAAATGTCATAAAATTGATCTAGATTTGAAATTGGTCTCGTTTCGCAGCTGACCTGGCCTAGTTATTAAGAGCGAGTTCGGTTGACTTTCTAGAGTTAACTATAGTTACACCAAAACACGGGGGTTATGGCTCGTGCCGCACTACTAGAGTTAACATGAGTTCAATCAAGCTTGCTTTGGGATTTGGGAGTTCTGTCTAGCAAGAACAAAACCACGACGACAGGGGGATAATAGTAGGTTAATTAAATGAATATAAACTTATTAGAAGGTGATGCCCTTTCAGGTCTCACCTTCTTATGTCAATCGACACTGGAGCCCACCTCGATGACGAATAACTCCTATGCTTCAAGAAAAATAAGTCTCCATATATTTATCAATAGACGCGCATGTATCATTTGATAAGTGAATATGATGCTGATTGTCAAACTGAGGAAGCCAATTACACAAACAACTAACTTCAGAGTAAAATGCCATAAAATTAACCCTATGGTTCAAATTGGTCCCGATTCGCAGCTTTGTCATGACCTAGTTTGCTTTGAGCGAGTTCAGTTGACCAACTAAAGTTAACTCAAGAAAAGTAGGGGAGACAGTAGGCTTACTCTTGTACAAAATTGTATAATGACTGTTTCACCCCACGCCCCACTTTTCGATCCCACAATTAGAAGCGACAGGAAGCATCAAATTTCATTTGATGCGTCACCAGTAACGATTCAGATTCAGAACTCTACTGACGTCAAGAAAATGTCATCGTTTGCCCTCGGGTAAATCGAAAGTATAAAAATGTTTTCAAGTTGGACGTGATTTTTCCAACACGTGGCCAAAATTTCAAAAAGTTGGAAATAATCGATTTTCGGATTGCATTTAACTTACAATTTTCCACCTTCCACCGTATTCGTTGTTACTAGGCAAGGCTTCCATCTCTCATACCAAGCTAACTCTCGCAGTCGCAATATTCCTTCATGGCGCGTTTTGGAGCAAGTCAACTCTTGTTAACTCTAGTACGTCAACTGAACTCGCTCAAAATCTAGATCGCGGATTAATAATTCAATGAATGAGTTGACAGCATGAATGGAATACTACGACTTGCTATACTACAGATAGAGCGAAGTTTTGTTTGTTTGTTTGATTTGAGGTTAAACGTCCCCGTCAACACTGTAAATGTCATTTTGGACACGTTGCTTCCAATTTGGTGGGACTTTTACCCGACATTGAGATGAAATGACCTCTCAAGCCCTCTCGCCCAATGAAACCAATAGGGTTTATTAGCATGGAGGGTCTGCCTCGCACCGCGGTTCCTGGACAGGCTTAGATCCTCTAAGCGGTTTACCAGTACTAGTGTGCGGGCCGGATTCAGCTCTGCGTGGAAGCATCATGCAGCCCATATATTTCTTCAAGCCTCCATGGGCGGGGCGGATAAAGAGAAGTTACCTTCACTGTTGCATTTGTTTTGATTTGAGGTTTAACGTCCCCATCAACACTGTAAAGGTCATTTTGGAGACGTTGCTTCCAATTTTGTGGGACTTTTACCCGGCATTGAGATGAAATGACATCTTCAGGCCTTTCTCCCAATGAAAGCAATAGGGTTTATAAGCATGGACGGTCAGACTCGTGCATACCGCTTTGCCTGGGTAGGCTTAGATCCTCTAAGCGGTTTATAAGTACTCGTGTGCGGGTCGGATTCAGCTCTGTGTGGAAGCATCATGCAGCCCATATATTTCTCCAAGCCCCGAGGGGGGGGGGGGGGCGGGGGGGTTGGAGGATGGGGGGTGGGGCGGGTGCGATTCACTGTTGCATGGATATATTTGTGAATCATCGGGAAAATATAACTTTATAACTTAAACTCCTATACCGTTTGAAGTACTGGATAAAACACATTTATTCCGGGCGGTGGGCGCTTGTTTTTTTTTGTTGTTTTTTTTTAGCCGAGGTCTGAAAATATCAGATTTTGTTTCCTCTATTTCTGTGTCTGAATATTCCCCTTTTTTAGCTCACCAGAGCCGAAGGCTCCGGGGGAGCTTATAGGATAGGCAGTTGTCCGGCGTCGTCGTCGTCGTTGTCGTCGTCGTCGTCGTCGTCGTCTTCGTCGTCGTCGTCTGACGTCAACACTTTCAAACATCTTCTTCTCTGAAGCCACTGGACCGATTCAGCCCAAATTTTATCTGTAGCATCCTTGGGCTGGGGGATTGAAAGTTTGTGTTTTTTATGAAAATTGGCCCATTAGTTTGGTTGCTATAGCAACTTAGAGCTCCCATAGACTTATAATGGGGAAAATTGAAAAATGGCATTGACTGCCAAGCCACTGCAGATATTTTGACAAAACTTTCATAGAAATATTCCTTAGGCAATTTACTATCTGCACTATGATTTTAGGCCTACTGCTCATTTGTATTGGTTGCCATGGAAACCAAAATGAAAAAAATAGAAAAAAAATACTTAAAAAATCATCTCCTCAGAAACCGTATGCTCTATGAGGCTGAAAGTTTATGGAAATATTCACCATATTTGCCTTTACAGGTTTTGTGTTTTTTATGAAATTCGGCTCTTTAGTTTGGTTGCTATGGCAACTTAGATTTTCCATAGACTTATAATGGGGAAAATTGAAAAATGGCATTAACTACAAAGCCTTTGCAGATATTTTGACAAAACTTTCATAGAAATGTTCCTTTAGTAAACTTCTCTCAGCTATATGCTGTTATGTCAACCTGGGGGTCCAGTAGGTTGTGCCGGGGCCATGCCCCGCCCCCAGTACTTCATAAAATGACTTATATCTCAGAAACCTTACAGATCCCCACCCCTAAACCATATATATTCTTGTTCCTATTGATATTACGCATTCAGTGACACCAACCTGGAGGTCCTCCGGGATGTGCCGAGGCCATGCCCCACCCCCTCCACTTCATAAAAGGCCCAATATCTCGGAAACCATTCAGATCCCCACCCCTGAACCCTATATACTCTTGTTCCTTATGATAAGACGCATTCAGTGACATCAAACTGGGGGTCCCCCGGGATGCGCCGGGGCCATGTCCCGCCCCTCCATTTCATAAAAGGCCCAATATCTCGGAAACCTTACAGATCCCCACCCCTAAACCGTATATATTCTTGCTCCTTATGATAAGACGCATTCATTGACCCCAAATTGGGGGTCTTCCGGGGTGCGCCGGAGCCATGCCCCACCCCTTCACTTCACAAAAGGCCATATATCTCAGAAACTGTTCAGATCCCCACCCCTAAACCATATATGTTCTTGTTCATTATGATGAGACACGTTCAGTGACACCAACCTGGGGGTCCCCAGGGATGTGCTGGGGCCATGCCCCACCCCCTCCATTTCATAATATCACAATATCTCGGAAACCTTACAGATCCCCACCCCTAAACCATATATATTCTTGTACCTTATGATAAGACACTTTCATTGACACCAGCCTGGGGGTCTCCCTGGGCCTTGCCCCACCCCTGCACTTCACAAAAGGCTTTATATCTCAGAAACTGTTCAGAGCCCCACACCTAAACCATATATATTCATCTTCCTTATGATAAGGCACATTCATTGACACCAGCTTGTGAGTCCCCGGGGCATGCCCGGCCCTTGCTCCACCGCTTGACTTCATTAAAAGCCACATATCTCAGAAATAGTTCAGCTCCCCACCCCTAAACCATATATGTTCTTGTTCCTTATGATAAGACTCATTCAGTCACACCAACTTGGGGGTCTCTTTGTGCTGAGGCAATGTGCCACGCCCTTCCACTTCATAAAAGGCCATATATTTCAGAAACCATTAAATCCCCACCCCATATTCATATATGTTCTTGTTCCTTATTATTAGCACACCTACTGTAGGTGTGTCCGCAGGGGCCAGTCCTCTCCTTTCCACTTCATGAAAGGATATCTTGGAAACCGTTCAGATTCCCACCCCTAAACCATATATATACTTGGTCCTTATGATGAGACACATTTAGGGATAACAATCTTGGGCTTTCCTGGGAACGACAGGGCATGCTCCAACCCCTCCACTTATATCTCCAGCCATGCAGATCCCCACTGCTAAACCATATATATTCTTGTTCTTTGTGATAAGACACATTTAGTGATACTAACCAGGGCTCCATTGGGTCCATGCCCCACCCCCTCTACTTCATACAAGGCCTAATGTTTCATATACTGAGTCCACATGGATGCTCATTTGGATATGGGGGTTCATTTGGCAGATTAAAATGATATCATGTTAAAACACATGGCTGCAATTTGGCAGTGCCCACCTGAGCTCTGGTGAGCATAGTGGCCCATGGGCCTCTTGTTTACTGAGGTGTATTTGATTTGTTTGATTTGACGTTTAACGTCCACGTCAAGACTGTATAACGGCCCCGCCCACCGGGGCTTTAGGAAACAGATTCGGCTGCATGAAGCTTCCACGCAGAGCTGAAATCGACCGAGCACGAGTACTGGTAGACACCGTAAAGGTTCAGATTCTAAGCCTGTCCAGGAAAGGTGGTGCGTGTTGGACCACCCATGCATATAAGCTCTATTGGTTGCATTGTGCGGCAGAGGCTGAGTTGCCATTTCATCTCAATGTCGGGTAAAAGTCCGACACAATTGGAAGCGATGTCTCCAAAATGACCTATAAAGTGTTGACGGGGCGTTAAACCTCAAATCAAACAAACAAAACTGTACCGACGTGCTTCGAATTTCGTTGGACTCTTACCTAACATTGTGATGAAATGGCATTCAAAGCCTTGCCACACTATGAGCGAGTCCAATGGACTTTCCGACTTCAAATCATAGCCCTGGGGCCAAAAATGCCCCCGCCCCGAGGCACTTTGTTTTTATACTGACTTATACAGGGAAACCCTTTGAAAATCTTCTTGTCAGAAACCAGGAGGCTGAGGTGTTTGATAATTGATATGAAGCTGCGTCTAGTGGACCTCTATCAAGATTGTTAGAATTATAGCCCTCTGACCAAAAATGCCACCCCCTGTAGCCCACTGGTTTTACATAGACATCTCGCGGGAAAATCTTCAAAAATCTTCTTGTCTGAAACTATAAGCCTCAGATCTCAGATATTTGATATTTGGTATGTAACTTCGTCTTGTGAACCTATATCAAGAGTTTCAAATTATAGTCCTTGTGCCAAAATCCCCCCCCCCCTCCCCCCCGGTGCCCTTTGCTCTTACATTGGGATATATAAGGGAAATCTTAAAACTTCTCTGTAAACACAAGGCCCAGGACTTTAATATTTGTGAAGATTTATCTAGCAGACCTCCACCAAGATTGTTCAAATTATGGCCCTTGGGTCAAACATGGCCCTGCCCTGGGGCCCACTGGTTTTATGTTGACTTATATATGGAAAACCTTTAAAAAGCTTCTTATCTGGAACTAGAAGGCCCAGGTCTTTGATATTTGGTATACTGCTTCATCTGGTTGTCCTCTACTATGCTGTGTAAATTAAAGCCCTTGGACCAAAGGTTGCCCCGCCTCAGGCCCCACCGGTTAAACATAGCCATATATGGAAAACCTTTAAAATGTTCTTCTAAAAAAACCAAGGCCCAGGTCTTTGATATTTTGCTAGAAGTTTCATGCGGATGACCTCTACCAAGATTATACAAATCAAAGCCCTGGAGTCAAAAATGGCCCCGCCCCAGGGCCTACTGGTTTCACAGACTTACGTACTGAAAACCTTTAAATACCTTCTCGTCTGAAACCAGAAGGCCCAAGTCTTTGATATTTGGAATGAAACTTCCTCTAGTTGCCCTCTACCAAGATTGTCCAAACTATAACCCCAGCGGGTCAAAACTGGACCTGCCTGGAGCCCACTGGTTTTATATAGGGTTAAGACTGAGCCGATTAATCTCCTTCTGCTGCACCCTCAATGTCCACAAGGTGCCTAGACAGTGACATACAAGTCAGCTCTGTATTGTCAAAGGAAACCACTGACACATAACCATCCTCCCTTTGTCACCATGTGACAGTATTAGTAAAACTAATTCATTTCCCTCTGTTGCACTATAGGACCTGCCTGACTCTCGATGTCCACAATGTTCACAATATGTCCAGATAGTGACATACAAGTTAGCTCTGTATTGTCAAAGGGAACCAATGGCTGTCATTTTACGACAATTCTTGCCCCCCCCCCCCACCTCCCACCCCGCCAATTGTCACAGTGAGGCATTGTAAGTAAGACCATTACGATAACTCACCCGTGTGACAGAGCATTTGTCACATCTCCAAAACGGCTAGTTTTCTGATGAAAAACCTTGATATTTTTTATACTAATGTTCAAAATATAGGTTGAGGGTACTCGTTAGAACCGCCTCAGTAAGGCGTTTCTAACGAGTACCCACAACCTATGTCGTGGAGCAGAAATAAGAAAAACAATGTATACCCTCGTAAACCCCATGCAGTTTTCTCCATACAAAGGGGGTGAGGGTCATTTAACGGACTTGTTCACGTGATGCTGAGCAAATTCATAACCATTCACTAGGACATGACCCTCAATGTCCGGAAAATGTCCAGGTAGTAACATATAAGTCAGCTCTTAGAAGGGAACCTTGAAAAGACTTCATCCTCATGCAGAAAGAAAATAATTTTGGAAGGAATATTCCATGGGTGACCCTCTGACAAAGTTGCTCATAATAGTTTCGCTCCACTGAACATAAAAGCCACCAAACGAAACAATAAGACTTCTAATTACGATAACACACCCATGCGAAATAGTGCATTTTTAACATCCCTAAAATGGCTATGATATTTTTCTTAACAATGATCAAAACATAGGTTGTGGGTGCTTGTTAGAACCGCCTTAATGAGGCGGTTCCAACGAGTACCCACAACCTATGTCTTTGAGCAGAATTATGAAAAATAATGTATAAACCCCCACCCCCTAACCCCAGTTTGCTCTATATGAAGTGGGGTTTAGAGGGTTCCTCATTTCACGGACTTGTTCACGTGATGTAGTACTAAATAGGTAGACTGATTTTGAAATAAATTCACAGGAATGTTCCTTTGGTCACTCTCAACCAAAATGGCTCAAACCATCCACTCCACCTTATATTACCTATCACTTTATCTGTACAATAAGGATTAGGTGAGCGTTCCAGGGCCATTATGCCCCTCTTGTTTAATCCAGGTTTCACTGGGTCGACGGACGTCTTTCAAACACTTGACGAAACATAGCAACCAACAAACTTTTAAACTTTTGATCAAAGCCTCAGATAAATCAAAGCGCCAAAGGCACTGAAATGACAGATTCTATGAGAAAATCATAACGCTTTGAAAACTTACAGAAAATCTTTCTAAAAAGATCTTAAAATTTGGAAAGTGGTTCCCCAAATCCCACTTTATGATCTGTTTGCAGATTTCGATGCACCGGTAGTATTATGAAATGCCATGTTTCAAATTTTTGAAAGAAACCATTTACGTTTTCAAAACCAAACATTAAAATTCAAGTTTTAACAATGCAACTGTCCATAAGTCACAGTTTTTGTCTGGTCGGTTGTGGATACATCTTCCAAAAGATACTCTATGGGAAAGAGATCGGAGGAGATAGGCTGGCTAGTCCAGTAAATGAATTCCATTGACTTGAAGAAGTTTTTGAGCAAGAACAGCACTATGAGTACGCGCGTAATCCTACTGGACAATATATCCAGGATTCTGAGCGTAAGGCCGAAGCACTTGATCGATATAACGTCTCGCTGTTCAGTTCACGTCTCAGCCATTATCTTGAATGTTCTTAATGACACTAAGCTGCGTTCGCTAACTGCATGCAATATCACGCCACACAAATTCGCTTGTTCCATCCGATATGTCACGCTCTATTACGCACGCGTCGAGTACTGGTAAACCGCTTAGAGGATCAACCCTGCCCAGGCAAAACGGTGTGAGTATCGGACCGTCCATGCTTATAAACCCTATTGGTTTCATTCGGCGACATGGCTTGAGATGCCATTTCATCTTAATGTCGGGTAAAAGTCCCACAAAATTAGAAGCAACGTCTCTAAAATGACCTTTACAGTGTTAACGGGGACGTTAAACCTCAAATCAAACAAACAAAACGCACGCGTCGCCTCGGCATACCTTACACCAATACGTCGAAACACCCGGAAAAGACAATTGGCGTGGTTCACGGTGAAGTGCGATTTGTCACTTAAACGCATATCACGTCAGTCGCTTAGACGCCAATTAACGTATTTCGTGCACCAGCGTAAGTGTTCCGTATTGTATCGACGCGTTAACTTTGGTCATGCCAGGGGGACGTCTAGCTCTCAAAGGGCGACGAACAGTGTCAGTGCTTATTAGTCGGTAGTTGAAACCCTTTGTTTATCTACAGGTACAGTGTAGCAGATGCCGGCGGAAATCTGCTTCGCATATGCGTCTGTCGGATGAATCGATCTTGACGTACTGACGTCGGTCATCCGCTACGCCGACGTCCAATAGCGTCTTCTGTTGATAGTAAGATGTCGCTCCAACAGACAAATAGATCAAACACATGTGACACCCAAAATCAGAGTCAACGCCATCCGCTTTCCGAACAGCTTCTAACTGTCCATTAGAAGCCTCCGTGAAGTAGTGGTTATGCTACTCACCTTGTAAACCAGGGATCGCAGGATCGTACCCGGACTTCTCCAGACTTTCGGATGTGTCTTTTAACCGAGGTATCATCTCCGTATGACCTTAGCTGTTGGTGGGACGTAAAACTCAAACACTCACTCTAACTGTCCAGGGTTTAAAATGTTGCAATACGTTCTCACTTGATGCTTTTTGAGAACAAAATACAATTTCTTCTTTTCTAGGCACGACCTTACATCACACATCAAAAGTGTGGTTTCTATCAGTACTGGTGTGAAGGTGGTACACAGGATCGTTGGCCCCCGCCCATCGGGGCTTAAAGAAATAGATGGGCTGCATGATGCTTCCACGCAGAGCTGAAACCGACCCGCACACGAGTACTGGTAATCTGCTTAGAGGATCTAAGCCTGCCCAGGCAAAGAGGTGCGAGTCGGACCGTCTATGCATATAAACCATATTGGTTTTGATTGGGCGGCAGGGCTTGAGATGTCATTTCATCTCAGTGTCGGGAAAAAGTCCCACACAATTGGAAGCAACGTCTCCAAAATGATCTATACAGTGTTTACGGGGACGTTAAACCTCAAATCAAACAATACAAAACACAGGATCGTGGCCGGACTGGTAACCATACGTCACGGTTGATTGATTTAACCTTTTTAGCTTAAGGGCATGGTGCCTAAGCGTGTTGTAATCATGCAATCGTTTGGTTTCAAAATCAAAGCACCGAAAGTGTTGGTGGGATGTAGGTTGGGGTAAAAGTCCTGGGCTGAGATTAAACTGTTTAATTTAACTCTGAAATTCCAAACAAATAGTGAAGATTTTGATAAGAAGCGCGTTCTGCAGCGTCCGAACTTGGTCTACACTGTTTGCCAAGCTCACCCTATGATTCCAGGATGACCCTCGTCAGTCTTATGGAATACCCTTATCTCACTGCGGCTATTTTCTGCAAGAAAAAGGTTATTCTGAGAAGTCAGTGATAGTCACGTAGACGTTAGCTCTGAATCGCTTTTTTATTAGTAACTTCGGGTCGAATGCCAAACAATCAACCCAAACATAGCTGGGTCGTTTGTCAGTCTTGGTTACATGTAACTGGTATCTGTAAAATCTGCACTTGATAAAAAGTTCGAACTGGCAAACAATGTAGACTAAGATCAAACGCCACAGAACACGGTGCTGATCTTGTTCTACATTTTTGCATCAGTTACTAAACTTCCGTTAAGTTTAAACGGATCAGTCCAAGTCCTCGTTCATGACCAGCCTGCATTTAGAGACAATCGGCATGGGTGTTGTCAGTGCTTTGATTTATTCACTGTCTTGAGTTTCTGGAGTGTACTCTTCCATCACTGAAGTTGGGCTCGTCCATTCTGCTAAATATGGCACCTAGAATTATATCACAGGACCTACACTGTTTGCATAGGTATCTGTACCATATTCCAGGGTTGAAAGGGACAGCCTTTCTCGCAAAGTCTGATATACACCCAGTTGTAACTGACCTAGACTTGACCTCGAATGTCGGAAAACCCATTAATATTCTGGTCTGCAGCTGACCGGCTGGTCTTTAAGGATTAAATATTGACAGCACTGTTAGAAAACAGTGTAAAACCTGAGCAGACGTCTAAGCAGATGCCGCATTGATCTAGGTATACAGTCTCGCATGATGCAGCTGATTCATATGAAGTGCTGAATATATTCTCTGAAAGGTAAGTTAAAATCGTTAAGTCGACTGCTTCAAAAGTTTGTATTGCGATTATAGGATGTACAATTTTGATAACTGCGCCCAACCGGACTACATTTTTGTGCGGACTCGTATATCTTTGGCGGTCAAAGCCGGAAGAAAGTCGTAAGAAAGCCGGAACTACTTAACAACACGCAGGATAGCTAGAGATGACAGATAGAATCTGTCATTAAAAACCAGTCTTTGTCCCGGAATATTGGTGTTAGAAAGCCATTTGCTTCTAGAACGTATAGTGTTGAGTAAATTATTATCCCTACGTCTTTTCGAAGAATAAGTGGGGATATTGTTATCGCCTCCGTCCGTCCGTCCGTCCGTCTGTCCGTCCGGCTATCTCCTCCTTAACCACTGGTCGGAATGTAACCAAATTGGGTTCACAGCTTCCTTACATGATGAGGGCGTGCAACGTCACATTTATTTTTGGCCCCGTCCCCAGGGGCCTTTGGGAGGGGTCAAAAGGTCATATATCAATTAAATTCAATTCCAAAGTCAATTTTATAGATTTTTAAACCAAACTTTGCATAAGTAATGATTAATGATATATGTAACACATATTGGACGAGATTTTGGCTGCGACCCCTGGGTCATGCCCAAGGGGTCGGACTGGGGGGGGGGGGGGTCAGGGGGTCAAAATTCAAATTTTACCGAATATTGCCATATGGAATATCAAATTGAAGGGGGTGATTAGTAAAATACAATACAAGTAAAATTTTGACCCTGGGGTCAGATTGGAGCCCTGGGGGAGGGGTCAAAGGGTCAAAATTTAAGTTTTTTGGAACATAGTCATGTGGCATATCAAATTGAAGGGCATGATTAGTAGAATATAATACAGGTAATATTTTGACCCTGGGGTCAAATTAGGGCCCAGGGTGAGGGGTTTTTGGTACTTGGCCAATATGTAGAAAGCGTGGGGATTTGCGATGGCGCGCCATCGACAGTATTCTAGTCTTGTTTGCTAGAGACTATGTATGTAATTGTCTCCAGAATTATTCTCAGTGACACAAGAAGGGATTCACAACATGTAACGTTCGATCCTCAATTTTGTTTTTGACATTTCATTTGTCTGCTCCTCGCGTTACTACAATCATATAAAACCATGACTGTTTTAAAAATAAAAAAAGGTAATGAAATGAAATGACCCAATGTAAAAACTAACAGTTTTCTACCATCACCTTCTATTAGTACTTTCAGTACTTTGATTATTCTAGTTTTGACGGAACATTTTGTTAGCAAATAGTGCAGGCCCTGATCAGACGCCGCTTTCTGCGGCGTCTGATTTGGGCCTGCACTGTTTGCCAAGACACTCCTTTAGGGGTTTCCCACATGCAATGGGTTAAAAAACAAAAATCGGTGAATGCTGTTTTTTTTTTTCTTCTAATTTTGTCGGCCGGAAATGCGTTTACTTCAGCAAGAATTTCTTTTAACAGCGTAATGATTTAAGTTTTAACAACACCTCTGCCCACTCCATTCAAAGTACCCACACACATGCCAAAACTCTAATGGCTATAGACGTTTACTTTGTCTAGTTATGCGCATGTAGCAGGATGGGGGAGGCCCTTAGTCTTGTTAGGCGATTGTGTTTGAGACTTGGATGTGATAATAAGACAATCAAAGCTCATTAGAGACAGACGCAGTCATTTGATGTCTGTGATCTAGCCCTGAACCACAAAACATATCCGTAATTGCAATCTAAGATGTCAATTCGTATCGCCAGAGGCTAATGGAACTCCTACTTCAGCCAGCTCACAGATATTCAGTCAAATCTCAATTCAGCCAGCGCACATGATATCCTATAAAAAGACCTGTGAAACCAGTGAAGACTCAGATCAGCCTGCGCGTCCGCGCAGACTGATCTGGGTCTTCACTGGTTTCACAAGTCCACGTCCGCGCAGACTGATCTGGGTCTTCACTGGTTTTCACAAGTCTTTTATAACCCCTGGACCATCCATAGAGAGATAAACGACAACACTTGCCATATTGAGTAGAGATGCAGGCTGATATGAACTCTGGTCATTACGATAACAACTCCATGAGTCACAGTGCATTTTGGTCCTATCTCAAACACGGACATTTGTCTGATAAAAAGTTAGGGATAATTTTCATATTTCTACGCCAAACATAGGTTTAGGGTGTTCGATAGAGCCGCCTCATTGAGGCGGTTCTAACGAGTACTCACAACCTATGTATTGAAGCAGAAATTAGGAAAATATTGTATACCCCGTAAACCCAACGTTTCTCTATATAAAGTGGGGTTTAGACGGCTGTTCATTACACGGACTTGTTACAATGATGTTGTACAAGTTTGGTTGTAGGTTTTGTCTTGTCGGGCGCTGGCTATAAGTGCAGATACGGTACAGCATTCAACTGGACAATAGGGTTAATTCGACGCTTAAGCGGACAACGTAGTTCAATTCAACACTCCTTCTGGCAACATGATACAACTCAGCAGAACATACCTCCAAACCGATATACATAGGCACTGATGGATTAAACGTCCAGATCCAGTAACTTAACGGTCCACCTGCAAATTTCATTATAACACATGATTTGGTACAAGTATTTCAAGTTCATGTAAGACTTTCGGATGAGTTTTTAAACCGAGGTCCCGTCTCCATATGACCTTAGCTGTTGGTGCGACGTAACACACACACACACACACACACACGCGCGCACGCACGCACGCACGCACACACACACAAGTTCATGTTTTCAAAATAAGTTCAGGCGAGTCTAAAATACTGTTATGCGTATTTGCCATTTCATTTTGAAGAAGTGCAATTAACTTTAACGAGAGCATTATATATTCTCGTTCAAAAAGTAACTATACCAACTTCAGGGTAAAAATCAGTAACTATCCTGTAAGTATTGAGCTATAGAAGGCTGTAGACATGTGAATCGGAAGTTAGCTAGAAAATGCACATACCTGCATTTGCCCATGCCTTTCTGCTCAAGAGTAGTCTTCCAATATGTGCCTAGAAGGATTTTGCAAAGAAATTGTCATTGCGCATTCGCAGATAAATTTGTGTCTAAGATAAAAATCATATCCATTGAACATCGGGCTACACTTTACCCTACAGCATCTTATGATCTTGCACTGCAAGAAAGACTTTAATTTGTGAAATTATCCGATTATCCCCCTTTCAATTAAACATATAACACATTTCGAACTGGTGCAATTTCTATTCCTGTCATTCTGTTTTTGCTTCCCTTTAAAAGCGCTTTGTTATCGCCATTGCTGTTAACCATGATGGAAAACAATACAGAAAAAATATGTAGCATGCAGCACTACCGATTTCGAATTTTTCCACGGAGTTTCAATTGAAAGCAGTATTTTGTACACAACATCAAAAAATCGGAGGTGCCTGTTTCTCTTAGCAGGTGGAACTAACCTTCCAAATCGTTTGTCATTAAGCCCATTTGGTATCAATTAAAATGTAATAAGTATCACATTTCAGAAACTGGGTTCAGTGTATTTTATGCTTTTAAACCTTGGCTTATTTTATGATTTTCTCTGCGAAAATGACACAATGACCCTTTTGGTGTTAAAAATCGAAGCCCAAAATGGCAAGCAATTGTCTCTTTTGTGCCGAGAAAGGAATTCAGTTCACTGACAGTTCCAAGGCGGTTCTTCTGTCGCGGTTTATTTTTTTTGTTATGGGTTGTCTTTAAGTGTGTGTGTGTCGCTTTCGATAGCCAATAGGCAATTTTGTGGGAAAGTAACTGTCCTTTTGGCTTTCCGCTATTGATGTCTCCATTAGGGTCTAGTTGTTTCATGTTTGCGTTTCTTTATCTTTGGTCTCTCTGGTGGTCTCTCTTTTCGATGCAATCGCCCTCTAAAATGATACACTTGGACCAACGCTGTTCCAGTGCCTTCAGCCCAGAACTGAAGAAGCCAGGGTCCTTGTCTCCGACCCTCTTCTCAACTGCCGCCACGACCTTTTCGATGGACCGGAAATGACATACACGGATATCCTATTTCAAGTTTGGGAACAGAAAATAGTCACTAGGAGCTAAGTCCGGAGTATAGATGGGGTACGTTATTAGCTCGTATACATTCCGCTCAACAGCATCCATTGCAATTTTGCAAGTAAAGACTCTTGCATTGTCCTGTTGGAGCAGAATCCCTTTGGAGAGATTACCTCGGTGTTTTCACGCATCGCAGTTCTCAGTTTGCATGATACGCACCTGTTATTGTACTCCAGCATTTTAGTGGTTTCTTACTGTCGAGTCCTCACCGTTGTTTCATCTTTGTAGCTGTTTGATTTTTGTGTTCACGGATATGTTGCACTGATGAATTAGGAGGCCTTCATGCTCACTCAACAAATTATTTATCTTAATCGCGACAAAAGTAAGGGCGAGGATTGTGGCCAATGAAAATCAATTTAAGCACCTCCCCACCAAGTGGAATTCATTTCACTGACCGATCCAAGGCAGTTCTTCTGTCGCGCTTTATTTTTGTTATGGTTTGTCTTTGAGTGTGTGTATCGCTTATATTATTTTGTTTGGGTAGCCAATAGGGCTTATCCGGAAAATGCCAACGTCTGTGTGCATTCCTTGCTTCCAAAGGATAACCCTTTTATAGAACATATTTAACGTCACTACAGCTGGTGTCTGGGAATGTGTGGCGGCCGTAAAATGTCTCCCTGTCCTACATCATAGTGTAGTTTATATTTTCTTGTCCTTTGTGATCATTGATTCCATTGTAGAATTTTGAAAATATTTGAGGGTCACTGATGAGGCCTAATTGGCAGAAACTAGCTAGTCTGGCCCAGAAAACATGCACACTTCATATTTTCCAGTTCTGTGTGTATTCCTTGCTTCCAAATGATAACCCTTTTATAGAACATATTTAAAACTTGTTCACCTAGCCCTTTGAAATTTCATACTTTTTGTGGTTTCTATAAAACTAAGAAATACTAAACATTTGAGGTTGATATCTTTAAAGATTCCCGAGTTACAGCCGCTCAAGAATATATTGACTATATAACAAAATGCATAGCTTGTACCTAGGCAGGTACAATTGAGCAATTCTATCATTATACTTGATCCTAATGGGTCCCTATATTTTTACATTTCTTATATAAATACGTGGTTATTTGGCAAGCATGTGTCTTGATAATACTCCTATACACTGATGATGTTACATTTACAATGTTATTAATGCTTATGAAAATATTAACATTTTTCTCTCAAATGACCATATTTGGAAATATCCAAATTCAAACTGTCATATCTCGAAAACCCATGTAGATATTTTATTCTAGTTTGCAGGATTTTCTAAACGTGTTAATAACTTTTAAGTGATAACAGACCGAAAGCCAAATTTGTTAAGGTTACAAATTTTGCATTTTCCGGAGTAGGCCTATTCCGCTATTGATGTTTTCATTAGGGTCTAGTTGCTCATGTTTGTGTTTCTTTCAACTTGGTGTCTCTGATGGGAGCTGTGGGTTAATTGTATCGATTCCTGATCATTGCCGTCACTTCTTTTTTAAGTTTTTTTTTTCTCTGGCTCATAAGTGGAACCACGTTTCATCTATAGTCACCAGACATGAACGAAAATCACCTTCCTTTGACCTAAACCGCTTCAACAACGCTCTGCACACTGGTGCTCTGGTTGCCATTTGCCCGTCGCTAAGGGAATGTGGGGCACAACGGGCTTTTAGTTTTCGCTTACCCAAGCAATCATGTAAAATTGTTGAAATGCTACCATGTGCAATGTGTAATGCATGCGCTATTTCTTTCACATTAATTCGCCTATCAGAGTACACAGGATCCCGTACTTTGTTACATATTACTTCACCGGTGGCATCTGATAGGCGTCCAGACATTGCTCCGTCTTCTAAAGACAATCTATCGCGTTTGAATTCCCCAACCCAGAATTTAATTTGTGCATACGCTGGCTTTGAATACCCATACACATTGGTTAACTCGCAATGTATTTCCTGGCCAGTTTTCCCTTTCAAATGCAAGTACAGAATTACAGCACTGTTCTTAACTTTTGCTTTAGTATCGCTAGCCATGTTTGACGTTCAGTATCTTAGGAGTGAATGACACGATAAGGGCGCAATTTTGCCCACATGCCTAAAACAGGTATTGAAATAAGGCATGAAAGTCTTGGTTGTCTCGGTCAATTGGACACGGGATAGGCTGGTTAGTTATTGACTTGCCCACGTATAGTACTCCGAAGGCAGGTTCAAATGATAGCGCCGCCTTTTCAATCCTATATGCGACCACTATGCCCTTCCCATATATTATTTCTCTTACATACTCTCCTCTTGGCTCTAATATCATCTGCAAGGAAATATATCAGCTGTTACTTTCAACATGGAAATTTGCTTTCGTGCTGTAAATGATTTGTAACTTGATAGAGGGTACGAATGTTATTCACACGTCAACAAAACAGGTCATTTTCCTAGACAATATACAACCATGCTTGGTACGGAGAAAATAAGATAATGGTGTACAATAAATAGAAAACTGATAGTTCCTACGAGATGTAGACAAAACAGAAACTGCTGTACGGCAAAGTCTACAATTTGAATTTAGCAGTGACGTTTCAGATTAAACTGCACAGTCTGATCGATGTCCTCGCAGGTTGTATCAATCATCAACATGTCTGCGCTTTAAATAGGGAAAAGAACATGGTGAGCGTCGACTGTGCTTCTTGTCCTATTTTCTTTTCTAGGTTTTACTATTTTCCAGATAAAATAATAGTTTTCCTTAAACATACGTTTTTGCTTGTGAGTCGGTGATCGGTATGTCACAAAGCTTTTAACAGTATTATGATAGGCCACGTATTTATTTGATAATTTGGACAGATTAAACGTATTTTGAGAAATCATAAATCACATCTGTAAACAGTGGCTTGATAAATGACCCTCTGATCAAATTACTAGTGCCTGCGTCAATCTACACGTATTCATCAGTATGTACTTTTGTCCCAAATTCTTCCATTAAACCTAGTTCCAAATGCACTTGAGTCTGTAACGCGAAATTCAAACATGTGCGACGATATATTATGCGACATACTTCTGGATACCTACGTAATCACTTGTGCCGTCGCTTTGCATTTGCTCATATTCGGTCTTATGCAGCTGGCAACTCTTGCATTCGCTTGGCAAAACTTATTTTGGAAGGTCAGGCGTCTTATCGTCATGATAGTCATACCACAAATTTATCTCCTCAGTGATGAGTTTTGGTACAGTTTACCTATCCGTTACCGTTTACCACTCTCTGGGCTTATTCAGTAGACGACAAATCGTTGGTATTTTAATTAAGATTAAGATTCATTCAGGAAATAAGATCAGGTATACATGCAATATTTAAAAATGATGTTTTGATGTTAAAATTTTAACTTAAATGATGGATAATTAAGACCACACTTGAATGATATTTGTGAAGACTGGGACAGGGGCAAAATATAAAAAGTATCACAATTAGCTTTTGACTAGACTTTATGTTTAAGGTAATGGGCTAGGCTGTTATAAAATAAACATCCACACCCATTTATCACTGTGTCTAAAATTAAACTAATGGTCTTAAAACCTATGGATGGCCCATAGAGCTAACAGGCTTATTTCCAATGGGATTCATTTGATAATGATTCAAGATTTTGGCACGAGAAAAGCATTAAAAGAGACATTATTAAATGAATCTATCACAGAAGAGTGCTCAAACAACGGTAAGAATAATAAAGACCATATCCACCGCACACCCTAGTGGACCATGATTGGCACCAGAGTGTCACATATAGCTTCTCCATGAACCCCCTCTGTACCTCTAGGAACAGTGTTCCCCGAGCATACAGCGGCCCAAGTGTATGCGCGGAAGACATGATAGCACTATTTTAAATATCACGGCTGATTGACACAATTATCACAGACATTAAGATATTTTTCTTATTTTTCCCCAGACAACTGGATTTGTCATGCAACAAATACGTTTTTTTTTTCAAAATTGCATCTTCTGAAAAAGCATGCAGAGCGTTAACCATACGGCCCCCGCCCATAGGGGCTTGAAGAAATATATGGGCTGCATGATGCTTCCACGCAGAGCTGAATCCGGCCCGCACACTAGTGCTGGTAAACCGCTTAGAGGATCTAAGCCTGTCCAGGAACCGCGGTGCGAGGCGGACCGACCATGCTAATAAACCCTATTGGTTTCATTGGGCGACAGGGCTTGAGATGTCATTTCATCTCAATGTCGGGTAAAAGTCCAACAAAATTGGAAGCAATGTCTCCAAAATGACCTTTACCGTGTTGACGGGGACGTTAAACCTCAAATCAAACAAACAAACAAAAGCGTTAACCATAGCTAACTACCTCCTATAGGCGTTATGGCTTCCAAAACATCAGTAGTCATGGTTTCTTAGTACAGTGATTCAACAAGAGTTTTGGGGAATGCAAACAGCGCCATCGTACTGAACTTCAAGAAACTAAACTGTCTCGTCAACAGATCACTAAGTTTAAAAGAGCACATTCTAAGACAGAGCAGCGAAAAAGGCAATGATATGGAACTGTGATTTATTCTGCAACAAATAACTGGGCGGAAGTGTGCGTGACGAGTGACGTAGATAATTTGATGTTAGACATTGAAGTAGATTGTTTGATGTTAGACACTGAAATGCTTTTTCTCGAATTAAAACATTTCAAAAGGACTAGGCTGGGAACTCGTCAAGCAGCAGGTTGCATTCCAGCTGTTCAAAATAGAAGTAGAGGCAATGATCAGGAATCGATACAATTAACCCACAGCTCCCATCAGAGACACCAAAATAAGTCTCTTATCAACCTCTTATCAACGCGCTAAGCCAATCTTTTCAGGATAGCCGCTTTGTCAGTCCTGTCTGCACCGAGAAAAGGTTTGGTTCCTGAGTTCAGGATACCATAGACTGTCTTTAGTGCATCAAAGAACTTCTTCACGTCCTTTTTATCTGAAAAGGACTGGATTTCATCAGTGTGTGCCTCCATGTCGCTTACTTTCGGTGATGCGATATGGGTGGGTTCTTTGATTGTGACCTATCCTGCACGACATTTTCTTTCTTTCTTTTTTTTTTTTTTTTTTTTTTTTTTGAATATCGCTGAGCCTTGTCTGGACTATCTCGCATATATCTGAATAGATGGCCTTATCAGATAACAAGCTAGTATCACTAACGTATGCATTGTGTTTTTTTTTTCTTTGTCATTCTCGTCAAACCAGTCTTGGTGTTTACGAGATATTGGTTCTTGCTGAAGAGTGAACGGTGTCTCTGAAGACTGTCAAGTTCTCTTCTAGTTCGTCTGAACTGAGTTCTCTTGGGCACTTTCCTGCCTTATGGTTGCCGAGCAGTCTGAATGCGCTGGTTGAGTTTGCTGACAACAAACTAGTTAGAAAAGGTTACTCAGTAAAGGCCACAGTCCAAGAACGCAACCGTCTCAAGTCCCCTATAGAAAGTGACACGGAGGCACACATAAAAACAATCGAAACGTGAACCAACGGCACAAAGTAAAATAATAAATAAGACACTGCAAAGAACGACCGCCTTGGGACTGTCAGTAGTAAAACTACTGGGGGTGGGGCTTCAACTCCGGAGTTTATGAAATTTCAACCCTCGCCCTCAGTTCTAGTACAGTATCAAACAACATAACAATAACAATAACAAATTGATCCGCATGGAGGCATTCTAGTTCAACAGTGAGTCGTGATAAAATACATGGTAAAATGGTTATGGTAAAATGGTTAAAACGGTAAACTGGTAATACATGATAAAATGGTTAAAATTTATTATCATAAATCAGGGTTGAGGACTCGACAACAATCCGACGTCAGACCGGAAGAAAACCACATTTTGATCTGTCCAACAGTCTGCACCACACATAGTCCTTGTCACTGATTGTCTGTCCTTCCTTCGAACAATGGCATAATCAGTGATATGCCAGCGTTTAGAGCAAAGAGGCATCTATGATGTCTTAATGCGAGTTGGCATATGATAACCTTTGTTGGGGATCAGCAGATCATGGTCTGCACACTTCCGCAAAAGGAAAAGGCCATTGCTATTTCGCTTGCCTACTCCTTCAGTTCCAATCACTCCTTTCCAGGTTAGGTGTTCTGTTCATTTTCGAGCGTTGACGATTCCCATGAGGATGAGAATATCTGCCCGGGTATAACAGAAATTATAGAATCCAGATCATCATAGAAGTTGTCTTTGACCTCATCTGGAATTTTCATTGTGGGTGCATAGGCACTAGCAATAGTTAGACAAATGAAGTCACAACGTCATCAGGCGGTCATTTATTCCTTTTGGAAGTTATGAGAGCATGATTTAATGGCGAAACGTAGTTTTGCTTCACGCCGCTCTTCTTTCTTGTGTTTTATCCAGAAGAAAGTATAGCCAGCCCGAGTCTCACTCAGGGCTGCGATCTCAATTTTGTTCCAATGATGTTTTCTACTAACTAGAGCTGTTCTTCGCTGCTGTTTGCCTGAACACGATCTGTCCATCAAGTTGCGCACATTCCATGCGCCGATTGTCAAAGGTGTCACCTTTATCTTCTTTCTTGCTTGACCTCTAAATAGGATCCCCGCTGATCGCGATTAAACAGCCAGGAGTTTTGAAGCATACAGTTGTTTAAGGTCCCGTTGCCACCCCATTCCCCGTACTTAGGGGGTGAGCAGTACGAACATAAAAAGAGGTGCTCAGTCACCCAGTTCGGTAGCCGAATTCCCCATACTGCGTCAGTCTTAAGGAAATCGACCATATAGAACCAAGTCGTCTGTGTGCAACTATAGCTTACAGAGTTATCTTACATGCTGTTTCGCCGCTCGTCGATCGTCACAGGGCTTTTGTCGTGGCTTGCATACGTATGCTTGGTGTGACTGTGTGTACATGCACTGTGAGCTGGGTTATCGTGAGAGGGAGGCGCATAGAGTCAACCTCACTGTCTCGTATCAAGAGGCAAAACAGTGTCAAGACATCTGGAGTTAAGCCCGGATGCGGTGGATGACCATAACTTCCTAAGTGCCTTGTCATTCTCTCCATTCTCCACAAAATGCTGCTGCATCGCCGTTTGGACCGTTGGATCAGAGAAATGATCTCTTCCGCCCAAGTTGCCGAAACTACGTAGTATGACCCATCTTCTTTATTATGAATGTTTTCATTGCTCTTAAAGGAACTCATTTTTGATTTTTATTTACATATCTGGAACAGGCAAATCCAGATATGTTGGTTTTTGTTTTGATTTGTCTTCTCCAAGATGGATTGCCGACCAAGGCTTGAGAGCTCCATCTACCCTGTATGTTAACATTTGGTAAACAGATTTGTAGCAATGAGGAGATGACATGATTAACTTTTGAATTAAATAAATAAATAAAAAATAAAACACTTCATGAGTTAAAGCCCTTTGTATATTGTGGCATTTTATGAAAAATATCCCCAGAAACTATTTAAGCTAGAGATTTTATTTCTATTTTGTATTTTTTTATCTTTGTTTTTGTTTTGGGTTTACCGCCCTTTAAGGATTATTTTACTTATTTCGAGCCGATCGTAAATCTGAGATGTGCAAAATCCGGAGTACCCGGAGAAAAACCATCTGACCTTCCGTTGAGGAACTTGGCGTCTCACATGTAACCCGAGCGCAACTCGAACCACAGCGGCGTGAGATCTAATGATTAAGAGTCAATGCTCTTACCTACTAGGCCACGGAGGCCCGTGCTAGAGAGTTTAAACGATAGTTATGTGTAAAGTACATTTTTTTAACTTTTGAATGAATTCGGAAGAATACTTTATTAGTTTTGACCCTTTGTAAATGATGATTTTTTGCACTTGTCAACAAAATATCTCAAAAAGTATTAAAACTAGATTCTTGAAACTTTGTAGATAGATTCGGGGTGTTGTGTAGATGACTAACGTTTGAACACATGTTGTTTATGGCCCTTATAAAATTCAGCAGATAAACTATTTTAGTAATTTATCTCAACAGCTTTGTAGACTATTGCCTTGAAGAAAGGATGATGGGTAGATGGCATCAGTAACATTATATATATATAATATATTTTTTCACATTTTTGCTCAAAACATTGATTGGATGTTCTGAGTACCAACAATTTATATTCTTCAACAGAAATAAGAAATTAATGTATACCCCTGTAAACCCCAGATTTACTATGTTAAAGAAGGGTTTAAATTGGTCAAAATTATATAAGCATCTAAACTATTAGGGGCAAAATAGAACTGAAGACAATGCATCACGATAACAAGTCCGTGAAACGAGCACTCATTAAACCCCACTTTATATGGGGAAAGAGGGGTTTACGTGAGAATACACTATCTGCATTTTTTTTGCTCATAAAACATAGATTGTGGGTACTCGTTAGAACCGCCTCAATGAGGCGGTGTTTATGGCCCTAATAAAATTCAGCATATTAACTATTTTAGCGATATATCTCAACTGCTGTTTAGACTATTGCCTTGAAGAAAGGACGATGAGTAGATGGTATCAGTATCATTTTATATATTTTTTCACATTTTTGCTCAAAACATAGATTGGCTGTTCTAATGAGTACCCACAATTTATGTTTTTCAGCAGAAATAAGAAAATAATGTATACCCCTGTAAACCCCAGTTTTGCTATGTAAAAGTAGGGTTTAAAGTGGTCAAAATTATATAGGCATCTAAACTATTAGGGGCAAAATAGAACTGAAGACAATGCATCACGATAACAAGTCCGTGGAACGAGCACCCCTTTAAACCAAACTTTATATTGGAAAAGAGGGGTTTACGGGGGGATACACTATCTGAATTAATTTTGCTCAAAAACATAGATTGTGGGTACTCGTTAGAACCGCCTCAATGAGGCGGTTCTAACGTGTACCCGCAATCTATGTTGAAAGCAGAAATTAGAAAGATGTTACCATTTTTACCCCAAAATATTCATTTCTGACACCATGTTGGACGCCATTATTTCACACGGGCATGTTATCCAAATGATCAGGAATCGATACAATTAACCCGCAGCTCCAATCAGAGACATCAAAGGAAAATAACTATTAAAGAGTTAATGTTTGCGTTTCTTTTCCTTTGGTGTCTCTGATGGGTGGTGTGGGTTACTTGTATCGATTCCTGATCGTTGCCTTCACTTTCACATAATCTTTTAGATATAGAGAATTTGAATTGAATGCCATCGGCTTAACTATCTTTGGAAAGGGCAAAAATGTCATTTTCATAATTATTAAAACAAGAAACAGATCTGAGACACCATGTTTATTTACAACATATATTTCTGGTAGATATCCTTTCATTTTCAATCAAATATGGCCCAGAGTGGAAATTTAAATGAGACGATACTATTAGCCGTTTGGTGTTTCTGTTTTGTTGTAGGAGATATTCAATCGCGCGTAGGGCAAATAAACAAAATTCATTTTATTGTTAGCATTGAAAGCAGTGCATATCTGAAAAAAAAATGTTTTCACTTTGTGGAAACATCACGAAAACACGCCTATATTATTTTGACCCCCTTGAACCCCTCTTTTATATGGTAAACCTTGGGTTTGCAGGGATAAGCCTTATTTTTTTCTTATTTCTGCTCTAAAATAACGATTGTGGGTACTCGTTAGAACCGTCTCGATTAGTCGGTTCTAGCGAATACCCACAATCTATATTTTGAGCAGAAATATGACAAAATATCACAATTTTTCATCTTAAAATTTGATTTTTTTTTTTTCAGCAGTAAACTTTACTACGTATTTGTATTGGCATGTTTTCGTAACGAGGCATGATATTTTCATATTTTGATAAATGGCATAACCACGTTTTTTCACAGCATCAGCCAATACTACTCTTTGGCCAATATGAATAAAAATAGAAATTTCGACTTGTTCCGATGACTACCAAAATATTTCTTCGAGTGTGCTGAAACAACAGAATTTCCACATGTGCGAAGTCTCGTGTGTTGAACACATCCGAAGTTTCACAAATGCGAATTCTCCTCTGTTGAAAACATCAAAACTTGCAATTGGGCGTCGCACTGTTGCAATTTCTGTTTTCAACACACATGATGACATACTTTTGTTTATCACTGCAAAACGGTTAACTTCACTCTTTTTTGCGTGTGGTTATGAATTCAAGCGTCGCATAACAGAAGTGAAACTTCAGTTTCAAAGACATTTCTAAACGTTGAACAACTCGCTAAATTAAGTTCGCCACTTCAAGACACCGAAATATATGCTTCATTACGATTGTAAAACGCACACTTTTGAGCTGGCGTGGAACAAATCCTGCACAGATATAAATGTGGCCAGCATATCCGTACATCAGACTGCACACCGACATAGACTGATAAGTCTTTGCTGCACAAATCAGTTTTCTATAGCCTCTGGTGTGTACAAGGAAGGATAAATGAAGACTGCCTAGATTACAAAGAAGGCCAGACTGATTTAGACTTAACTGGCTACACAGCACATCTGGTAGGTTGCTAAAATCCAGCTCATTTTATTTTCCATGTAAGGTCTTCACTTCGACATAAAAACAAATGGATTTGCACTTCAGCTACAGCCGCTTTTACTTAAAATGGCCCGTTGTGTAATAAATGAGAATCGTTTTGCGCAAGTAATTAAATTATGGCATTATGTTCTCAGATCATTCACGCCTCCCATGTGGCCAATAGTTGAGAAGATTATTGAAGATGGCGTCCGTTATATGAGAATGATAGAATCTATGAAATAAAGGTGTTTATAACTTCGTTTTTCATATTGTGTATCTAGTTTATTACTCTCCGTCGATGCTCTGTAATGCCATATGAGCCGCCTCAACTGAACAGTCTCTTAGGGAATCTGTGGCCAAGAAAGAGTCTGTGTATTTATTCAGAAAAAAGAACGCCGTCCGTAGTCTACATACAGAGACCGTTAGTTAAAGGACGGTCATTAAGCGTGTAGTCAAATCGCTTATTATGTTAGCAAGTCCGTGTTATGAAACCCCTGTAAATCCCACTTTACAAAGAGAAAATGGGGTTACATGGATATTTTTCTTACATTTGCTCCAAAAAAAGTTCACTGAAGAAACCTTATTTGCCGAATCAAGCTTGTCTGGTCGAGAAGGTTGTGTCTACTGCTGCCGGTCACAATGCCTTAGGACTAGAACATGTTCGTGAGTTTTGTAAACCAGTAAGAAATCTTTATATCGTTGAAGAAAAGATTTACAAAAGTAATGCACATTATGTTTAGCTTAAGGGTAAGGAATAGATAACATTTGTTTCAACGACGCAATGCCTGGAGTTCAGAATACTAATAACAGCGTGATGATATTAAGTTCCTACTGTGTCTTCTCAAGCACAAAAGTATCTTCCAATAATTATGAACGATAACCAGAGATCTCATTGTGCTAGGGAATCTAATCAATCGCATGGAAGATGTTGACAATTGGTGAGAGTAATCAAACCTAAATGAAAGTCTTTCCCGAGTTAAGAGTCGTTTTAGAAATTTAGTTCTGCGCTATTAGTCTCCAGAGAGATGATATCACTTAGAATTGTATAAGATGGGACACCAAAGCCTAAAAATATATATCGACTCTCCTTTTCAAAAACTTATTGTGTAACGCAGTATGTATTTTTTTTTCTGTCGATATCTGGAGGCGGATATTAAAGTAAAACAGTATAAAACTGTGACTCATATTGCCAATTTTACAGCGAAGTACTTATTTATCGTTGACATTTAGATCGTTACATGTATATTGGGTAGCATATTAATTTTGATTTAATACGACTTAAATATTATAAATGTGTATTAAGTCAGCACAATCCTTTGTAACATTCATTTTACATATTGAAAGTAGGGTTTGTAAACTGGGTTTGGTGTCTTTGATGGGTGGAGTAAGTTTATTGTATCGATTCCTGATCTTTGTGTTTAACTTCTACTTTGTAAACTGTCATTTCTGAAGAACTTTCTATGCCCCACTACTTTACTCTGTCTCTGATGGGGCCCACAGTAGTCCAACTGTTGGGTTTCGTTTGTTTTAGCATTTAAGTTTTCATGCTGTCGAGACATCGTCGTTGTTTCATCTCTGTATTCGTTCGATTTCTTTTATGTTCTCAGTAATGTAGCACTGATGAGTTAGAAATACTACATGCGGACATAACAAAGTATTTGTCTACACTGCGACAGAACCAAGGGTGCGGATTGCGACCACGTAAAAGTGATTTACGCCCACAAGTAAATAAAAACTTTTACTGACCGTTCCAGGGCGGTGCTTCTGATGTGGTGTTTTATTGTTAAAGTTCGTCTTTGCATATACATATATGTATGTATTGATAATATATTTTTATTCTAGTTTGGACATTTTGTGGGAACGTTTATGTCCTTTCGCTTTTCTCTTGTGATTATCCCGAAAACACGCCTATATAACTCTGATCCCCTTGAACCCCACTTTGATATAGTAAAACTGGGATTTACAGGGATAAACCTTATTTTTCTTATTTCTGCTCTAACAAATAGATTGTGGGTACTCGATAGAACCTCCTCGAGCCGAAATAAGAAAAAAAAGGTATACCCATGCAAACCCCAGTTTAACTATATAAAAGTTGGGTTCAAGGGGTCAAAATTATAAAGGCGTGTTTTCGTGATGGTCACTGCAGCCAGGCTTCTTATCATGGTGAAAATGTTGTAAAATCAACTTGTCAAAAGTCATACGTATGATTAGACTGAGCGTTTACAGAAGCTGTCATTAAAACTTAAGATTTGTTCAAGGACTCTTGTTGCTTTGACAAGTACGATTGCCCTACATTTTAAATGGCGAAATTATAAATCACAATAATTGTTATATCAATGTAGGGATAAGCCTTCTCCAGAAATATTTCTTGGGATGTCTTAGAGCAGCTATTTGATTTGATCCATTGCCATGACAATGAAAATGCTTGGGCTTTGGTGAGTACTTAATGACCTTATGTATGTACTCGTTTTATGTTTGTATTCTTCATCTTATCATAAGCTTAGTGACAGTGTTATTCAGCTATTAAGACCACCTCAAATTAGGATTACTTCTGCTTTAAAAAGTTATTCTTTCTTCATGATTTCGGCCCACAATGTCCTCTGGTCAGGGGCCACCTTTGGGACTGTTCAAAAGTGGTCTTAAAGACCACTTTTGAACAGTCCCAAAGGTGGTCTTAATATAAGAATGTTATTGTATAGGTCAGGATGTGGAGCCTAATACCTGTGCATGTAGTGTTCATTGCAAGAAATGTTTCGAACATGGGTCATAAGTTTTGAAAATTAGCACAATAGTCCGCGATACAAATGCCAAAAAGGATCATGATTTCTTTAAGAAAATAGACGTGCGTTAAAATGCTATGTTACAAAGCCTTGTTGAGACAGTTTTGTCGAAAAACAAAATGTAGCCTTGCGACTTTCGCTAATCTCTACATTCAGAAGTGTTTGCAGGGGTATTTTTATATATAATATAAGCACATTGTGTCCATCATGCATTGTATGCGCAGATATAAGCTACTGTCTGTCCCCAAATAATCTTGGTTGTAGCTGGGACAACCAAAATCATACTTTGTCATGCCATCACATTATCTTTTTCCACGAACACAACTGTGAAAGCCACCTTATACATAGAGCACTGGGATTTACAAGGGTATCTTTTTTTCTTGATATTGTTCCAAATCGTATACTGTTTTTACTCGTGGGAATCGTCTTCATGAACACGCAGTCTATATCCGTAGCAGATTTAAAAACAAAAATACCAATTTTTAGTATCATTAACAATGATCAAGAATCGATACAAATACCTCGCACCTCCAAGACAGCAAAGCGAAATAAGCACAAATATTTACATTACGAAAACACGCCAATACAAATACATTGTAAATTTTGCCACCAAAAAATAAAAAAAATTCAGATGAAAAATTGTGGAAGTTTTCTTATTTCTGCTCAAAACATAGATTGTGGATACTCGTTAGAACCGCCTCACCGAGGCGGTTCTAACGGGTACCCACAATCTATGTTTTTGGGTGAGGCGGTTCTAACGAGTATCCACAATCTATGTTTTTGAGCAGACATAAGAAAAATAATGTATGCTTCTGCAAACCCCAGTTTAACTATATAAAAGTGGGGTTTAAGGATTTCAAATTTAAAGACAACAACTTCGCCATAATGTAAACGTCACTAGCGGAAAGCCAAAAGGACAATTACTTTCCCACTAAATGGCCAAACGGTTATCCAAAATAATAAGATATTAGCAATACATGCAAAAACGAACTTTTACAATAATAAACCACAACAGAAGAAACGCCTTGGAACGGTCCGTAATTTCATTACAGGGACTGGGGTCTTAAATCGATTTTACGTGTATTCCTTGCTTCCAAAGGACAACCCTTTTATAGAACATATTTAACTTCGCTACAGCTGGTTGTATTCCTTGCTTCCAAAGGATAACCCTTTTATAGAACATATTTAACTTCACTACAGCTGGTGTGTGAATGTGTGGCGGCGGTGAAACGTGTAGATGATATTTTCCTGTCCTTTGGGATCATTGATTCCATTGTGGAATTTTGAAAATATCTGAGGGTCACTGATGAGGCCTAATTGGCCGAAACTAGCTAGTCTGGCCCAGAAAACATGTACACTCCACACGTTTCACTTCTGTGGTGTATTCCTTGCTTCCAAAGGATAACCCTTTTATAGAACATATTTACGTGGTCACAAGTCTCGCCCTTGGCACTATCATGTTTTAGACAAATAATGTGTTCAGTCCGCATTAAGGATTTCTAGCTCATCAGTGTAACATCTCCGAGAACATACAAATCAAACGAATACAGAGCTGAAACAACAATGGGGTCTCGACAGCATGAAAAAAAAAAACTGAAATGCTTGAGCAAAAGAATTCCAACAGTTGAAATCGGGTGGGCCGACCAAATACAGAGCATTAGGTATCCACCGACATGATGTCTCATGAGTGTGTTAGCCAATCGCCAATCTCATCATATAATCCATTTAAGCCTCGCCACAAGACACGGTGTCTTCTGTCACCTACTATCCAGTTGTGTGTCTGTAAAGTGTTTGGGATAAACATTGCTGTTTTTTTTTTTTTTAGTCGCTCCTTTTTATTCAACAGATTTTCCGCAGAGAGACTAACTTCGGTCACTCAAGCATGACATCACGAAAACACGCCTACATATTTTTGAACCACACCTTTAAATAGTGAAACTGAGGTTTACGGGGGTAAACCTTATTTTTTCTTATTTCTGCTCTAAAATATAGATTGTGGGTACTCGGTAGAACCGCCTCGATGAGGCGTTTCTAACGAGTACCCACAATCTATATTTTGAGCAGAAATAAGAAAAATATCATCGAGGCGGTTCTACCGAATACCCACAATCTATAATTTGGAGCAGAAATAAGAAAAATATCTTAATTTTTCATCTTTATATAGTAAAACTGGAGTTTATAGGGGTAACCTTATTTGTCTTATTTCTGCTCTAAAATATGGATTGTGGGTACTAGTTAGAATCGCCTCGATGAGATGGTTGTAACCTGCACCACAATCTATATTCTGAGCTGAAATAAGAACAAATATCACAATTTTTCATCCTAAAATCTGCATTTTTTTCGGCGATAAAATTTGCTATGTATATTTATAGACGTTGTTTCGTGATGAGCACCAAGCGAAGAGACAGACCACCCTGTGCATCCGCTCAGCTTGGTCAGAATCTTCGTTTTGCGCAAAATGGATGACTATTTGTCATTTTTCAGGCAGTTTGGGAATGTTGAATTCTCAATAATGATTTTATATTTCGCTAAGGGTATATGTAGGCCAACACCGGGCCGACACAGACACGGCGTTGCCAGTGTCGACCGGACGTTGGCGTGGCATTCTTTGATGGCTTGGTTTTCGCTTGCCACGTTACACTGGATTTACGACTTCTCTTGTGGTCATTATCGACCACTCGATTGTACTTCAAGGCTAATTCTAGCTGACAAAGACTCGCAAAACGGAATGACACATTTCACCCTCCGATCTTTAATTAGATCACCGATGATGAATGAAATGATTTGCTTGCTGAAATGTCCGGGCAAACAAAGGGCTATAGATAATGAAACATTTTGGTTGCCGATGATTAAGGTTTATGATCTGCCCGATCTACCCGTTGGCAATCGGTTTTATCTTGCTTGGAAGAAACTCAGGATGAGCAACCGAACTATTTCCGGTGTCAGAGGCCACACCATTATTACGGTCCTTTCAAGATTATTTCACTTATTTCGAGTCCATCGTTAACCGGAGGTGAACGACAACCGGCGTATACGAAAAAACAAAAACAAACACAACACATTACCTTCCGTATTGGCGTCTCACGTGTGGCCTGAACGGGGCGCGAACAACAGCGGCGAGAAACCTAATAATTCAGAGCAAGCGCTCTTATCCATTAGGCCCCACACTAGCTTACAATTGTACGTAAAAGTGATGTCATCTAAACGATATAATCGATTTATTGGGTCGCTTGGTAAACAATTGACCAAACGTTATAAACCGCAGTAGCTTTTCAATGCTGGAGTCCACATGACTAAAATCCAGGCAACGGCTATTTATAGAAAAAAAGCCGCGCTTTTCTTATCGCTGTAAAGTCAGAGGGTTGCGAAAGAGGGTTATCTATACAATCTGGACTGGAATCATGTATTGGTTTTGGCAAATAGTATAGATCCAGATCGGACGCCACAGAACGTTTAATCTTATCTTTTAGATAATATTTACTCTAGATTTGGAGCAAAGTTTATATGACAAATCGTGGGTAATCCAATGGGTACAAACTGTGCTCCCCTTGTAGCTGATTAATTTTTGTTTTATTTTTTTTTAATTGATTAATTCTTAACTAAGCCTTTTTTAAATTTACAGACGTCATTCCGATTTAATTTCAAAATTCAATGTTGGACTTAAATCTCTTCTGCAACAAGGACTCTCGGAACCTGAATTTTATAGTGACTAAATATATAAATTCAGAAAATATATACTTGCAATGACTTCAGCAGCCAATTTTGTAAAATCATTCTTCTATATAAAAAGATTGGATACAACATAAATGTTTATACGACGGACTGCATGCATGGTATTTAACCCAATCACGGCTGACAATTTTGGACTGTTTTTAATTGCACGCCGGTGGGCCAGGCCTCAGATTTTATGACGGTTCCAGCGTAAAGGCTTAATGAGAATTATAATTTAATTTTATGGATATGTAATGTTGGTTGGTGCCTGATGCCTTGTCTCTGGTCGGTCCCAGTTGAGTCTTACTGTTGGTTTTCCTTATGCTCCGACATTTCAGTGGTTTCTTGCTGTCAAGTCCTCACCGTTGTTTTAGCTCTGTGGTGTTCTCGAAGATTTTACACTGATGAGTAGGAAGCCTTCATGCGGACTGAACAAATTGTTTGTCTAAATCGCGACGGAAACAAGGGCGAGGGTTGCGGCAGCGTTAATCGATTTAAGACCCCCCCCCACACATACACACACAGACACACACATACATACACAATGACATTCTTTTAACTGACCGCTCCAATGCAGTTTTGCTGTCGCGGTTTATTTTGTTATGGTCTTTAAGTGTGTGCATTGTTTGTGTGTGTATTGCTTATATTTCTTTTTGTTTTTGGATAGCCAATTGGTCATTTGGTGGGAAAGTGACTGTCCTGTTGGCTTACCACTATTGATTTTTCCATTAGGGTCTAGTTTTTTATTGTTTGTGTTTCTTTCCCTTTTGTATCTCTGATGGGTGGTATTGGTTAATTTTACGATTCCTGTTCATTGCATTCACTTCTATTTTTTCTGCATCTCATTTAAGAGTGATGAATGTTGGTCATATGTGTTACAATATTTAATTACAACCAAATAAATTAAACTAGATTTTGGTGATCTTGACCTCTTTAATGACCGTTTCTTTTGAGGTCACATACGATTTTGGCCTAAAATGGCTTGTTTGCTCCTTAGACTTTGATGACCTTAACCTAGTTATTAAAGTCAAATGGGTTAAATTATATTTATTGTTGGGGACATTATTTTCCTCTGAATGCACCTTTACTTTGACAGTGTTATGGCACTTGCTTGATGTAAGTGTAGTTGCAGGATATGCTGCAGTGCTTGCAGCGCTTTTACTGGGGCATTTACAAGCAGTGTAGACCCGGACCAGACTCCAGAGACCTTATTAGGCGGGAGATTCTATAATTATACGTCAGTCAAATTTCGATAACTCGACCACCTTCAAGATCATGATTTTTTGTTCCAGATAGAGGTAGTGCGAGTTATTGAGGGTTCCTTATACTGCCAGGACATGCGGCATAATAGGGATTACTTTAAGATCTATTTTCGATTTTTTATCAAATAAATGTATGTTGTATGTACTCATTAGAATCGCCTCAATGAGGCGATTCTAATGAGTGCACACAACATACCTTTTCAAGATAAGTTCTGACAGAAATACATAAATTTACTTTAACACATGGCTATCTGGAGCTGTAGGAATAATTCTCTATGATACAAGAGTGAGTTCGAATTAGCCATAGGAAACGATTTATCACTATTCGAGTTATCTAAGTTTCACTGTATATGGTTTAAAATCTTGGTTTAAACGACTAGTTGGGACTGTGGTTTTCTAGACACTTGTTTTGCCCTAGATTGTCCTCTATGTAATATACGAATTTTATTAGTTTCTTTCCCCAGACGAATGTCAGTTCTTGATTTCTGCCTTTTGTAAAACGTCTGTTACTTATGCATAATTAAATGAAGAAAACCCCGACATGAAAGAACTAATATGTTCTCCCAGGCGCAATTTATAGTGGTCAATACAATTTTAGAGGGAAATAATATCGCCAATATGGATCTAATCTTTGCGATTATGCATGTTATATTTGCATCGAAATTCTCTTATTAAAATAAGCACATAAACAGTACTTAATAAGAACATACACGGAAAGCCAAACCGAATGCATTGTATTGTATTGTATCGTAAAGGTCAAGTATTTAACGTCCGCTTCGACCAGGCGCGTTAGCATTACTTCACAACAGGGCGTAAAGTTTGAGTGATTCTGGTCTGCAGACCGCGGCAGTGTTCAGCGAAATGTGAATCAAGCTGAACTCCCAGTGCCTTCCCTTAAGTAAAGTAGACGCACTGTGATTTAGAATTTTGAATGCTAGACCGAAAATGGGCATAAAACGACAGAAGAATCAAAGCCAAACTGAATCACGGATCCACCTTCCTATCAGGGATGAAGTGAGTACCTGTACTGAGGAAAGGTAATCAAGTAAGTACTGAATACCGGCAATTTTGATAGTACTTGAGTAATTACTGACTACACTTCAGATAAATGTACTGAAGTAAGTACAGAGTACTTTATAAAAAGTAGAAGTAAAACAAAGATCAGGAATCGATACAATTAACTTACTCCACCCATCAAAGACACCAAAGGGAAAGAAACACAAACATTAAGCGACCAGACCATAATGGAAACCCAAACAAAGGAAGGCCATAAGGAAAGTTACTTTCCCACAAAATGGCCATATGGCCATCCAAAATAAAAAGACACAAGTGATACACACAGTAAGTAACAAACAACACCATAGATAAATCGCCACAGAAGAACCGCCTTGGAACGCCTTATAAAGTATAAGGTATGCAATCAAAACTAAAGACAAAGGTGGGATGTTGTTTTCGTAATTCTTGATATAACTTGAGGCAAATATTTGCACCATGCCTTTATACCACCAACAGCGCCTTCCAGGATAACAAATATATATTTTGACGATATCTTCATAATGGGCATACAGGATAAAATGCCATCCGATGAAGTGAATTCATGAAACTATTCTGGTTATCAAAGATATTCATAAGAAACGGTAAAATAAAATTCATGTTTTGGGCACACCCTGGTTATCCATATAAGTAGCAACAAGAAGCAGCATTTGTCAGAAAATAACTTATCACTATACAAGGGAAAGAATCACTGTAATTGTTGAATTCTGACAGGTTTTAGTGTATTGCTAACCTGCTGCTGGTCATATTATTACTGGCAATTTTAAAATTATTCCTGAATCTAGGATACGTAATATAATTTCTAAAGGACCGAAATATCTATTTCCTTCCTTCAAAAATTGATTTCAATAAATGTAGAGATGAAATCGATGCTGCCTTGAATGAATTTGGTAATCGATGGTGTGAACGAGAGTATGTTGAACATCAAGTTCTTAAAGAATGCAAACTTAGCATTCTGAAATTAGTGAACAAACGCATTTCTTTTTATTCGCAAAATACGAACTTATTACCTCCTAAACCTAAGACGTCTTTACGTCACCTTTAACTAGGTATTCAAGAATTTCATAGGAAGTTTGTTTTGGCTCCAGCTTATAAGGCCGCTAACAATGTGGTCGTTGTTTGACGGCTTCACTATGTTAACACTCTTCAGCAAGAACTTGGTGGTACTAGGGCCTATGAACTTCAGTCGTTAGCTGAAGAGAGGGCTTTAGATGATGACCATATTTGTCATTCAGCCACCAAGTTTGCTGTCTGTGTTACAGAAGGCCAAGACAAGTATCCTACGTTATATTGGTTACCTAAACGTCATAAAAGACCATACAAAGCACGGTTTATTGCAAATTCAAGCTTTTGTACCACCACTGAACTCACCAAATTATTAACTTCATGTTTTTTACTGCCATCAAAAAACATGTGATAAAATATTGCGACAAATATGTTCTATAAAAGGGTTATCCTTTGGAAGCAAGGAATACACCACAGAACTGGAAAATATGGAGTGTATATGTTTTCTGGGCCAGACTAGCTAGTTTCGGCCAATTAGGCCTCATCAGTGACCCTCAGATATTTTCAAAATTCCACAATGGAATCAATGATCCCAAAGGACAAGAAAATATAATCTACACTATGATGTAGGGCAGGGAGACGTTTTACCGCCGCCACACATTCCAACACACCAGCTGTAGTGAAGTTAAATATGTTCTATAAAAGGGTTATCCTTTGGAAGCAAGGAGTACACCACAGAACTGGAAAATATGGAGTGTATATGGGAGTCTTCGAAAGATCAGGTAGAAATCTGTTTTGGTCTATAAACAATTCAAATGAAGTTTTAAATGAATTAAAATCCAGGCGTTTTCGTGCTTTCTTCTTTCTTTTGAATGTTTTCATTGCTCTTAAAGGAACTCATTTTTTTATTTTTATTTAAGTCTATCTACTTATGATTTTTTATTTTTATGGTTTGTCTGAAGTTTGGAAGCCTTCATGCGGACTGAGCAAATTATTTGTCTAAATCGCGACGGAAGTAAGGGCGAGGATTGTGGCCACGTAAAATCGATTTAAGCCCCCCAGTGGAATTCTGTCCACTGGCCATTCCAAGGCGGTTCTTCTGTGGCGGTTTATTTATGTTGTTGTTTGTTACTTACTGTGTGTATCACTTGTGTCTTTTTATATTGGCTGGCCATTTGGCCATTTTGTGGGAAAGTAACTGTCCTAATGGCCTTCCTTTGTTTAGGTTTCCATTATGGTCTGGTCGCTTCATTTTTGTGTTTCTTTCCCTTTGGTGTCTTTGATTGGTGAGTAAGTTAATTGTATCGATTCCTGATCATTGTTTACTTCTGCTTTAGATATATTTTTCACGAACTATTAACTACAGGTATGTTGTGTCTTCTCATTAGAATCGCCTCATCGATGCAATTGTTTTCGGTGCTTTTAAGATAAAACAAGAGAATTCATAAACATCACGCAAACACGCCTATATAATTTTGGCCCCCTTGAACCCCACGTTTACGTAGTTTTATAGTAAAACCGGGGTTTACAGGCGGTTCTTCTGTCGCGGTTTATTTTTGTTATGGTTTTTCTTTGGGTGTTTGTGTCGCTTATACAATTTTATTTTGGATAGCCTATTGGCCATTTTGTGGAAAAATAACTGCCCTTTTGGCTTTCCGTTGTTGATGTTTCCATTGTGGTCTGTTGTTTCATGTTTGTGTTTCTTTCCCTTTGGTGTCTCTGATGGGAGCTCATGGTTAATTGTATCGATTCCAGATCACTGCCTCCACTTCTATTTTACAGGGCTAAACCTTATTTTTCTCATTTCTGCTCTAAAATGTAGATCGTGGGTACCGAGTACCTACAATCTATAATTGGAACAGAAATAAGAAAATTATCACAGTTTTTCATCATAACAGTTTCATTTCTTTGGCATTAAATTTACAATGTATATGTATAGGCGTGTTTTCATAATGTATATTTTACCACATGTAGCTAAGGGAATAATTTCCTGAGGTGAGTGAGTGAGTGAGTTTTAGTTTTACGTACCACCAACAGCTAAGGTCATACGGAGACGGGACCTCGGTTTAAAGACTCATCCGAAAGTCTGGAGAAGCCCAGGATCGATCCTGCGATCCCTGGTTTACAAGGCGAGTAGCGTAACCACTGCACCACGGAGGCTTCTAAAATTTCCTGATGTAAATGAGTTCGAAGAAACGGACTGAAATCTTAACTGAATATTTTAATTATTAATATGTATTATAATTAAGTCCGTTATAATACAATACTGAATTTCGGAGTCTACCCGTTGGTTTTCATTTGCTCCAACATTTCAAGTGTGTTTTGTGTTTTTTTGGTTTTACGGCCCTTTCAAGATTATTTCATCATATCGAGCCGATCGTTAATCAGAGGTGGGCGAAAACCGGAGTACCCGGAGAAAAACCAACTGACCTTCCGTTGCAGAACTTGGCGTCTCACATGTGACCCGAGCGAGGCTCGAACCACAGCGGTGAGAGACCTAATTATCAAGAGTCAGCGCTCTTAACCACGAGGCCACGGAGGCCCGTCGAACATTTCAAGTAGTTCATGCTGTTGGGTACTCGTCGTTATTTCATCCCTATATTAGTTAGATTTTTATGTTCTCGGGCCGAACAAACTATTTGTCTAAACCGACAGAGCAAATGGCGAGGATTGCGTTCATATAAGATCGATTTAACCCCCTCCCTCCCTCACCCCCCCCCACACACACACAATACACACCTTCCCCTACCCCACACACACCACTAAAGCATTTTACTGACCGTTCCAAGGCGGTTCAACGGTTCTTTTGTTGTGGTTTATTATTGGTATACGTAGTTAGTCTTGGCATTTATGAGGGGAGGGGCGCTCATTTTATCGCGTCACTAACGACCCACCATATCGCGTGTCGGAGCAAAAGTGGAAACTTTGTTGATATAACGGGAGAGTGATTTTCTATACTAGGATGAAATTTCGGTCTAATCCGTTCAGTCTCTCAAAAGTTATTGGAAGTTCATGTTGTTTCAGTCATATACACTCAATCCTTACTGTATGCAAAATGAAAAACTGAACAAGCTTTGAAATTAGGGCCTACATTAAAGGTCGCCTTGATATAAATGTTTCAGGTTCAGAGATATATAGTGAACTGTGTCAGATACATGGGACATCTGGTGTCTCTAAAACTTTATTTTAAGGTGGCATAAAACTGACCTGAATATGAGCCCCGTCCCAGCCAGCCAAGAAAAGCTGCTAAAAATGTTTCTGCTGTCGCAGATATGGCCAAACAAGATGTAAGGTTCATGATGAAAGAAATTGTTTACGGTGTGGGTGTTTCACCAGGAATGGTACATAAGGATTTGACTCAGGAGTTGAAACTTAGAAAGGTTTGTGCACGAACGGCCCCGCATCTCTTGGTCAAAACAAAAAAGACCATCCGTGTAAAAATGGCAAAACATCTTTTGAAGAAGTACCATTTTTTTGACAAACATAGGCTGTTTATTTTTTCAGAGGATGAAACCTGTGTCTATTATTTTTAGAGTGGCTTTGAAAAGACCTAGCAATGCCGGTCATTGCCAAAAGAATTAAAAACGTAGCAAAAGTTTGGAATGTGGTATTTTTCAATTCCGATGGACCAATTGTTCAAATTTCCGCATCATCTAGCAATACAATCACATGTAAATTTTGTAATATTTTTATACGTAATCTTTTCTCTTTTTTTTTTTTACTCTTATTGGTGTTATTAGTTGCCTATGTTCTGTGATTCACCCTTTTGCAAACAGTTAATGTCCAGATCATATGGCTTTCGAAACAAACGGACCTAGAGCGACACTGTTAGTCACGAAGTTTGTAAATTGAACGAATATATCATATGAAGTTATTCAGAAATGGGTGCGGCTAAATTGATCTGTTCAGCAAGATAAGAGTAAAGGTACTTCTCGGTCTGCTAAACACTAGTGTGTTCTTTCCTTTACGCCGTTGTCAGGAGACATTAAAGCACTGACAGCACCGGTAGGCCGACTGTGCGTGTAGGCTGAAGGGAGAAATAGACTCGATTAACCCTAAAATTCCCATGAGCAAATCGATACAATCAACTCACACCTTCCACCAGACAGACAAAAGGAAAAGAAACACAAACATGAAATAACTAGACTCTAATGGAAACATCAAATGCGGACCGCCAAAAGGACAGATACTTTCCCACAAAATGGCCGTATGGCTATCCAAAACAAAACAATATAATGGTCACACATTCAAAAACGAACTATAACAAACATAACCCGCGACAGAAGAACCGCCTTGAAAACGTCAGTGAAAAGTATTACATTGTGGCCTATGGGACTTAAATCGATTTTACTCGGCCACAATCCTCACCCTTACGTCTAGTTATTTCATGTTTGTTTTTCTTTCCCTTTGGTATCTCAGATAGGAGATGTTGGTTAATTGTATCGATTCCTGGCCATTGTCATTACTCCTTTTAGCCGGACATCGATATGTTGGTCTTTTAGAAATTATATTTCGTATCTTTTTCAAATGGCAGTAATAATATGACGGGCAGCAGGATAACGATACACCGAGTTTTTTTTTTTGGTGTTTTTTTTTTTTGGAGGGGGGGGGGGGCAATATCAGGTATCAATTGTGTTAATATCAATATCGGAAACAAGTTTATTGAAACTATACATGATAGATACAACATGCTTGTTGTATTTATAGCCAAATTATTGGCGATTCACTATTTTGAAAATAAGTAGGAATGGATAAAGTCACCAAACTGTCCCGGACGATACTAGGCACATCTTCTATTAATAAATGATATTTTGATTTAATGACGTTTGTGATTAATTTCAGAATCGATGAAAGGACGTAGAGCCTGCTGAGTATAATTTCTAATTAAAATAGCTGCATCATATAAAGGATTAGAACTATCGTAGAGTGTCCAGAATACGTAATACAGAAATGGGTAATGTACTTTGATATACAAGTATTGAGTGGCGTCCATGATTCAATAATATTTGGAAAGTCACTAGTATTGTGTCTTTTAAAGCGAGTAATTTACGTTTATAATTGCCATTTTTCCTGGTGACGTGAGATCTATTTCTACGTTTACGACTTTCCAGACGCGAGAAAATATCAAAATCTGGCATTTAAGAAATATTACCATGATGGTGATAAAATTTTGTCATTTAAGACAAATGGAAAAGGTGTCTGTAAGATCCTGAATAGACGCCGCGTCCTACGTCGTCTGATCTAGGTCTTTACTATTCGCCAATGTTCCATCAAAATGCGGCTCCAATCCTCGCCCTTAATTCCGTAGCGATGTAGACAAATAATGTGTTCAGTCCGCATGAACGCCTCCTAACTCATCAATGAAACACATCCGAGAACACAAAAATTAAACAACCACAGAGATGAAACAACGATGAGAACACGAAAGCAAGAAACCACTGAAATGCTGGAGCAAAAGGAAACCAACAGGCAGTCTTCGATGGTCCCGGTCAGAGATTCCAGATGATCAGTTTTCTTCACTTTTATTTTGAATGTTTTATGATCTAGAGTGTAATGCCACCACCCTCATTAGTTTTCATGCGGACCATCTGAAGGCAGTCCGTCCTTTGCAGGTATTTAAGTTTTAGTTAGCATCGTATGCTGTACAAGTGATTTTTCCATATATCGCTAAGGATTGTCTTTCGATGACGTGAGATGGTTGAGTTCTACGTTATTCAATAAGAAAACACGACTGTTCAAATATACAAAAAATTGTACAAACAAAAATGAAACTTTTCAGATAAAAAGTTATTATATTTTTCTAATTTTTGCATAAGACATAGATTGTTGGAACTCGTTAGAACCGCCTCGCCGAGGCGGTTCTAACGAGTACACACACTCTATGTTTATGAGAAGAAATAAGAAAAATAATGAATGCCCCTGCAAACCCAAGTGTCTCTGTATAGAGTGTATTTTAAGGGAGTCACAATTATGTACTAGACTTGTTATCGTGATGTGACTCTTCTTTTCGGGTAACTTTTTCTTTCGATTCAACATAAACCTCTCAGAATACATAATTTAAAGAATGTAAAAGAGTTCTGTGTCATTAACAAAATTCAGAAAGGTAAGATTACGTTTCGAACATTTCGAGAACTGTTACTGAGATTTACATCACGAAAACACGCCTATATAATTTTGACCCTGTTGAACCCCACTTTTATATAGTAAAACTGGGATGTCCGGGGGTATACCTTTTTTACTTATTTCTGCTCTAAAATATAGATTGTGGGTACTCGCTAGAACCGCCTCATCGAGGCGGTTCTAAAGAGTGCCCACAATCTATATTTTGAGCAGAAATAACAAAAATATCATAATTTTTCTTCATAAAATTTTCATTTTTTCCGCGATAAAGTGACAATGTATTTGTTTAGGCGTGTTTGCGTAATGATTCACAAATTCAAAAGCATTATTTTTGGCAACGGTTATTTGCCTGTTCAGCTGAGGAAAAACTATTGGTTATTACATAAATGTAATGCGACAGACAGCATGCTCGACTGGGGCCAGATTACAAAGGACTGTACTACTCTCCGTTTGCATGGCTATGGGCCGGACTTTGAAATCTGTGACGTCCCCTTCATTGAGTTTTTAAAACAAAATGGCACCCGTGTGTTATTCCCAGAGTTGGGTCCTCTGTGGTGGTTTCTGTCTACGGTGACGTCAGATTATTTCGTCCTGTTTCCATCTTGTTGGCATGACTCCGTTTTGATTTAGATTCACTACTGTATCTAAACGTTTCATTTAGATACCTCAAGAAAATGTATCAGTGTACTCTGGTCTAAGTCTCGATTATATTTTCTAGTCCTTTTGGATCATTGATTTTTTATATAATATTTAAGGTTAACGGATAAGACCTAACTGGTTAACAAGCTAGTTTTGTACAAACTTGTACAGTTCATACTGTTTTATTCTGTGATGTACTTATATCTTGCTAAAATAACAATTTTATAGAATATTATATGCAGTAAGTTTTCGTACTAACTTACAAGGCCTTTTGAGAGAGTGTTTGGGTTTTACGTCTCACCAACAGCTAAGTTCATACGGAGACGGGACCTCGGTTAAAAGACACATCCGAAAGTCTGAATAAGCCCGGAAACGATCCTGCGATCCCTGGTTCACAAGGCGAGTAGCATAACCACTACACCACGAGGTTTCAATGCCTTTTGATGGTTATATTTAATATTCATTCAAAAAGGACCAAGACAGAGCCACTGAGTTATATTTTGTTTTCGCAACCATTACAAGGCTGTATAAAGCTCGTTTTATAGTCAGTTTTAATAAACTTGTTTCTGATCTTGATATTGACACTAAAAGTCCTGATATCTGTGATTGTAAAAGTTCAGTGTATTGCTATCCTGCTGCTGGTCATAATACTACTGGTAATTTAAAAATTATTCCTAATTCTAGGATACGAAGTATAATTTCTAAAGGACCGAAATATCGATTTCTTTCTAAAATTGATTTCAATAAGTACAGAGATGAGATCGCTGCTGTCTTGAATGAATTTGGTTATCGGTGGTGTTATTAACGACAGTATGTTGAGCATAAAGCCACCCCCCACCCCACACACACACCAAGAATGGAAACTTAGCATTCTAAAACTAGTGAACCAATACTACTCTCAAAATACGACCTTATTACCTCCTAAACCTAAGACGTCTTTACGTCACCTTAAACTAGGTATTCAAGAATTTCATAAGACGTTTATTTTGGCTCCAGCAGACAAGGCCGCTAACAATGTGGTCGTGATTTGACGGCTCCACTATCGTAACATTTTACAGCAAGGACTTTGTGGTACTAAGGCCTATGAACTTCAGCCGTTGGCTGCAGAGAGAGCTATAATTGATGACCATATTTATCATTCAGCCACCAAAATAAAAGTAGAGGCAATGATCAGGAATCGATACAATTAACCCACAGCTCCCATCAGAGACACCAAAGGGAAAGAAATACAAACATGAAGCAACAGACCCTAACGGAAACACCAACAGCGGAAAGTCAAAAGGACAGTTACTTTCCTACAAAATGGCCAAAAGGCTGTCCAAAATAAAATAATATACACGCAAGTTTGCTGTATCTGTTACAGAAGGCCAACACAAGCTTCCTACGTTATAGTGGTTATCAAAACTTCATAAAAGACCATATAAAGCACGATTTAATGTGAATGCATGCTCTTGTACCACCACTGAACGTTTCATGTTTACTGCCATCAAAAACATGTGATTAAATATTGCGACAAAATCTTTGAAAGATCAGGCAGAAATCTGTTTTGGTCTTTAAAAAATTCAAATGAAGATTTTACAAAATTGAAATCTAGACGTTTTCGTGCTTCAAAACTGTCCACACTACACTTCCTCATTATCTAATTGAAAGGAAATTTCATAGGGAAGACCCCCTCTATCTTACATATAATGTAAGAAATGCTTTTTGCACTAATGAAGTGCATAAAAATTATACTTTATGGCCATGTCAGAAAGTGTGCGAAGCTCTCACCTTTCTACTTGACAATGTTTACATAAGATTTGGTACTAAGTTATTTAGACTTTTTGTGGGTATTCTGATGGGTACGAATTGCGCACGGCGTATCTGTTCTTGTTTTGTCATGAAAGTAACTTCATGATGTCCCTTTCCGTTGAAAACCAATCTGAAATCAATGAAGTCTTTAGCTCGACTTCTAGATATTTGGATGATTTATTAAATATTGACAATTCCTATTTCGATGGTTTGATTAGTCAAATTTACACCCCAATCCCCAGAACTTCAGTTAAATAAAGTAAATTCTTCTGATACGGAGGCCCCGTTTTTTGGTTTTTTATTTATTTACATCTATCTATTGTAAATGTTTTTTTTCCCTACAAAACTGATGATAAGCGCGATGATTTTGATTTTTAGATTGTAAATTTTCCTTTCTTGTTCTTCGTGCGGCATCCTATGGTGTTTGTATTTCGCAATAAATCGATTTACCAGAGTGTCTAGTCATGTAACTGACTTCAACAATTAATCAGGGCTATCAGTATCATAAACTATACAACGCCTTTTCAACATTTTATAGACGTCATTCCGATTCAATTTTAAAATTCATTGTTGGACTTAATTTCTTCTGCAACAAGGTCTATCGGAAACCGTACTATATGGAGACTTAGTATATTAATTCAAATAAATTTATACTTGCAATGGCTTAAGTACCCAATTTCGTAAAACATTCTTCGATATTAAAATATTGGGAACAACGTTAATGTTAGTTAACCAAATCACGGTTGGCAACTTTGCTTCCCTATTTAATTGCACGCCGGTGGGCCCGGGTTCAGATTCTATGACGGTCCCAGCGTAAAGGCTCACTGGGAATTAGAATTTAATTTTATGTAATGTTGGTTGGTGCCTGGTGCTCTGTCTCTGGTCTGGCCCATCGAAGACAAACTTGGTTTTCTTTTGCTTTAGTATTTCAGCGGTTTCTTGCTGTCGAGTCCGCACCGTTGTTTCATCTCTGTGGTTATTTTTTTTTCTGTGTTCTCGGATATGTTGCGCTGGCGAGTTAGGAAACCTTCATGCGGACTGAACAAGTTATTTGTCTAAATCGCGACTGAAGTAATGGCGAGGATCGCGGCTACATAAAATCGATTTTAGCCCCTCCCCCCCCCCCACACACACACACAAATCATTGCACCGACCATTCAAAGGCGGTTCTTCTGTCGCGATTAATTTTTGTTATCGTTTGTATTTGATAGCGTGTATATCTCTTATATTTTTGTTTTGGATAGCCAATTGGCCATTTTGTAGGAAAGTAACTGTCCTTTTGGCTTTACGCTATTGATGTTTCCATTAGGGTCTAGTTATTCCACGTATGTGTTTCTTTCCCTTTGGTGTCTCTGATGGAAGGTGTGTCGATTCCTGATCATTTCATTCACTTCTATTTTGTATCCGTGATGGGTTAGTGATAATAATTCTGGTAAGTTCAGGAAAATTCTTGAGAAATACAACAAATTGGTTATAGCATAGATGGTATGCGACATACCGCGTATTTGTTTCGCTCTTCGGTTGCACGGCGGTGGGCCGGACTTCTGAATCTATGATAGCCCCACACTAAATCGTTTGGATTAAAGTGGAGGGGGGCATGATATTTACTGAGTTTGATCCGCCGCGATCTAACTTGTGTATTTCTTCTGCCCTGACGTCAGATTGTTGTTAAATTCTCAACCCTGATTCATGCCTGTATTAGTATATACATTTAACTGTGTTATTTATTATGAATCACTTTTGAGCACAGATAATTTTTACTGTAAATATATTTGATACAGCACTAGAACTGAGGGCGAGGTTTGAAATTTCGTAAACTCCGGAGTTGAAGTCCACCAGTAGTTTTACTACTGACCGTCCCAAGGTAGTCATTCTTCTGCGGTGTCTTATTTCGTTATTGGCTTCGTGCTGTTGGATCATGTTTCGTCAGATGTTTTTGCGTGTGCCTCCATGTCGCTTACTTTCTTTAGGTGACTTGCGGTGGCTGCGTTCATTGACTTAGGCCATTCCTGAGTAACCTTTTCTAACTGGTTTGTATTCACTTTGAGGAGAACTTATGCGCCTAAATTTTACCGTCGACATTATGACTTAATTGAATACAATGTATCTTTGAAAGCACCCGTGGATCAAGAAGTGAATTTCGCGGAGATTGGATTTCAGAAGCTTTCCGTACCGTTCAGAAAAGTTCTTGCCAGTTACGAAAATGGACAAAGCACACATCATTGTTAATAGGTATTACAATTGGAAGTGATTGCAATGTTAAGTAATCGGTACAGTTACCGCACACCTCCCATCGAAAAAAAAATTACTGATCATGTCCAGTTTCGCATATACATAAGCCAATGTATTGATGTATTGGAATCATTCAGTTCTTTTTCTCGAGATTTGACTGAACATCGACGTGTCAAGGACAAAATGATTGATAACATGCGTCTAAAAACTTTGCAATTAAACAAGGCTAAATCCAATTCTAAGGATGAATCCGAATGTATTGATACGACTTTAACTCATGATCTACAAAAGTTTAAAATTATATGTGGAATTCAAATGGGATTCCAAATTCTATGTTGCCAGATCGAATCGAATTCCTTGCTTTGTACCGAACACGGCTAATTAATGAAATGCTAACGATTCTTGTCAACTCAACAATTTTAACTTTCTGCTCACCCTTGTTGCCATTGGCAGGCTGTACCATTACGCAAACACGCCTTTACAAATACATTGCCACCTTTATCGCCGAAAAAATGATAATTTTAAGATGAAAACGAGGCGGTTCTAACGAGTACCAACAATCTATATTTAAGAGCAGAAATAAGAAAAATAAGGTATATACCCCGGGAAACCCCAGTTTTATTATACACTTTGATTGTGGCTTTTCCTGGGCTTCTATGTCTATATTGTTTGTCATACTTCGAAAGAAAGCCCTAAATTTGATATGTGAGCCCCGCCTAGCGAATTTGTGTCTTCGGGCATTCCGTCATGACAAATTTTAACTGCGCATGCCCAACCATTCAGAGGGGCCAGGGATACGGCTTTCTGTCTGAAGGTTCCTCTTGATTCACTGATTGTATAAGTGAGCAGCAAAGGTTCTGGCGAGACTGCGCTGATGCGCAGGCTCGCCTGAACCTTCGCTGCTCGCATAGGCGATAAGTACCAAAATCGCTTGACGGGGCCCATGTAATACGTGATATGGTAAGACACTATATGCGGCCATTTAAAGAAATTTAATTTCAACCGTGTCATAAGAAAATAACGTGCGGTAAGTTTGAAAGAAGCTGCAATATACAACCATTTACCTGCCACTGGGACAAACAACAATGCCTTGTTTCTTACTTCCCAGCAAGAATAAAACATCAGACCAACCTCGGACCAACGGTGATACGATCTTGCCTCGATGTAGACCAAGTGTTGCCCGGTATTCGTTGCTGGCTGGGTCTACTGATGCACATTCAGGCCTGAACCATCGGTTTTAACAAGACACCGAAGAAACTTCTACCCGTGACGTGACTAAAATCTTAATTCATATACAACGGTAAATATGCTGCTATTAAATTTTCTATTCTTCGTCTTTGTCACTAGCATCATCCCATTTGTAAAACTCTCTCAGACTAATGATAAATGGCCAATCGCGAATATTGATAAGAAACTTTCCTGTCGGTATTATTGATTGTCAGACCTGTATAAAGTAACACCTTTTTACTGTTATGGATTTGGAAGATAAGCACTTCCTCTAGTGATGTGGTCCAGATAATTGCCATCGCCTGTCTGTAATGCCGTGACGGTAAACACTGCAATTAGTCAAAAGTTATCTCGCAAAACCAATAAAATAACCTCATACCAGTATGCAAATGGATAAACTAACAAGGTAATAAGCTAGCATGAATTTAACTGGAAGGCCGACTGAGCGGAAAGTGCTCTAGGTGGTCCATTATGACCGCATTGTGTTTGCCGTTCGGCGTCCGGCGTCAAACATTTTGTTTCATAGGACATCTCCACCTAAGCCATAAAATCGTTTAAGAATGATTCAACACAAAAAACGAGAATATTAGAGCTGAACCAATATTGCAAACATCACGGGAACAAGTCCGTGAAACAAAGACCACCCTAAGCCCCAGTTTATATAGAGAAAACTGGGGTTTAAGGGGTAAACATTATTTTCCTTATTCCTGCTCCAAGACATAGGTTGTGGGTACTCGTTAGAACCGCCCCAATGAGGCGGTTCTAACGAGCACCCAAAACCTATGTTCTGAGTATAAATAAGAAAAATATCACAAAATTTCATCAGAAAAATTACCTTTTTTGAGGTATGAAATATGCACTATATCACACGGATGTGTTATCGTAATGTAAAAAAGAATGCTAAAAATCAGATGAAAAATGTAATTGCCATCTTCTCCCGAACCATTGCCATTTCGATTTCAAAAGAATTTCACAGACTTGTTCTTTGAATAAGCCTGAACCAAAACTGTTAAAATAGTTCTGCTCGCCGACAGGATTACAGATAGCCAAAAATCTTTTAACTAATTTTCCTCTTAAGTCAATGGCCCGATTTTAAATAATTTCCAAGAACTGTTTCCATCACAATCTTCAGCTCTAATGGTTCTGTTCCCTTAAGGGCATTTATTCTTGGAAGGTAGGACACACCGTGTGCTCATAATTGTTTTATTGCCCCCCCTGTGATATTCTCTCTGTAGCAGATCAAAGGCAGCCCATAATATGGTGATTAGTAGCTCTTGTTGAATCCGTGTCTGAGGCACTTAATAGGAAAACCAATAAGATACACTATAGTCAACAGTTAGTAAACTATTGATTTTTCTCCAAGAGGCCCCTTACCTGTTGAAGACAGAACACTTCTCTTCAGTCAGCACTGAGGGCTATATAATATTACGTAATGCAATGATGGTCCTCAATAAACGAGAATAAATTTCTTTAAACAAGAACACTTCAGGGGCTAAGGTAGAGATAAATTTCTTACCAAAATTACCGACCAACAATAAACTATCTAAGATATTTTCTCTTCTAACCTTATTCGAAGATATATAAAACGGTTCCACTCCACAGCGGTAAAATTAGAAAATCTTAAAATACATTCTTCTTCAAGCTACATGCCCAATTTGTGAAAAACAAACAACAACAATTTTACAAAGATTGTTTCTTTACCACCTACCAAACTGCTAAACTGGTACCGTTTCACTGAACAAACGACTCAAACAGAGCTAAGGGTAACGAGCCCGACGGTTGTCCGTAATCAAAGTTTTCAAGTGGCATCTCGTTAAGTCAATTTCAGCAGAATTGCCTTCACTTCTATTTTTAATACAAATGTTCATGTAATAGCTCTGTACAAAATTTGCAAAGATTGCTCCACCACACTGAAAAAGACGACCTCCAGAGGTAACAATAAAAAGTAGATTTAAATAACATCTATTCTCAAGCCAATGACCAGATTTGCTTAGAACATGTTCATATCACTGTACAACTGCTTAAATTATTCCGCTCTACTGAAAAAGATCGCCGATTGAGCTAGAAATATTAAGTACATGTAGTATTTTATCTACATCTCCTCTTAAGCCCAGATAAAGCAATCATTACGATAACTCACCCGTGCGTCATAAAGCATTTTTCTCATCTCCAAAATGGCTACTTTTCTAATGAAAATCCTTGATATTTTTGTTTTAAATGTTCTAAACCTAGGTTGAAGGTGCTCGTTAGAACCGCCTCAGTGAGGCGGTTCTAACGAGTACCCACAACCTATGTCTTGGAGCAGAAATAAGAAAAGACTAGAAATGTTGTTTGTAAAACACTATGCCCCCAACCATATGTTTGTCCATAAATGCCCAAATTTTCAAAAGGCCATTATCGCAAAAAAAAAATCAGATTTTTTTTTTCAAATGTTAAAAAGGTGATGTACTAGTCATTCAAAATCAGCATGTCAAGTTTTTAGGCAACAATTTAAATAGTTCTTTTAAATATCTTGCTACAGAAAAGAAACACAATTAAATGACCTGAAAATGCAAAGGGCAATCACTCCAGAAAAATTTAATTAAATTGGTTGAAAATTTAATCAGGTGATCTCCGCCTCAGCCGAAATCAGTATACCAATTTTCAATGCTCTACCTCAAATACTTTTTGAGATATCTTGCTAATGAAATTTCTATGCTATTGAATTTAAAAGGAAATAACGCAAAAGGAGAGATAAGTCAGATAAAAAAATACGGGACAACTATTTTTTCATGAGGACACCATAAATGAAATTGCAAAACATTAGCATACATAGTTCTGGAGTAATACTATGCACAGGAAATCAACATAATTAAGTGGCCAGATATTGTAAAGGGCCTTAACTCTAACAAACATTCATTAAATTGGTTGAAAATTTAATCAGGTGATCTCCTTCTCAGTCCAAATCAGTATACTAAATATCAAGGCTCTAGCTCAAATACTTTCTGAGATATCTTGCTAACGAGATTTCTATGTTATTTAATTAAAAAGGAAATAATGCGAAAAGGGGAGATAAGTCAGATAAGAAAAAATACGGGTAAACTATTTTTTCATGAGGAGACCATATATGAAATTTCAATACACTAGCATACATAGTTCTTAAGTAATACTATTCACAGGAAATCAACAGAATTAAATTGCCAGAAATTGTAAAGGGCCATAACTCTAACAAAATTTCATTCAGTTGGTTGAAAAATTTATCAGGTGATCTTCTTCTCAGTCCTAATCAGTATACCAAATATCAAGGCTGTAGCTCAAATACTTTTTGAGATATCTTGCTAACGTGATTCCTATGTTATTTAATTAAAATGGAAATAATGCAAAACGGGGAGATAATTCGGATACAAAAATATGGGTCAACTATCTTTTCATGAGGAAACCATATATGAAATTTCAAAACGCTGGGGTACATGGTTCTTAAGTTATGCTATGCAAAAGAAAGCATGACGAACATACGAACGAACGAACGGACAAGCCAGAAGCAATATGCCCCCAACTTTTTCAAAGTTGGGGGCATAAATATATGCAGTAGTCGCAGATAAGATTGACTAGGCGGAGCTATTCAGGTTTTGTCAATATATGTCACATTCGCTGAGTCCACCAGAAGATTCGGTAGAGTACCTTTCGCACGCTTTCTATAAGCGGACGAAATGGTCATATATGCCACAGCTATGCTTGTGTTACAGTTGAATTCACACAATCGGGTGACTTGGTTAACCTTTTTGTTGATGGGATATTCCTAAGGCAGGTACAAAAGATAGCTCCGCCTACTCAATCTTATCTGCGACTACTATATCCCCGTAAGCCTAAGTTTTCTCTATATTAAGTGGCGCCCCCCCCCTCCCTCCCACCCTACCCCGGTGGAATTAGTTTTACTGACCGTTCCGGTGCGGTTCTTCTTTCGTGGTTTATTTTTGTTATGGCTTGTCTTGGATTGTGTGTATCTACTATTATGTTTTGGCTAGCCATTTGGCCATTTTGTGGGAAAAGTAGCTGAGGATTAATTGTATCGATTCCTGATCATTGCTTTCACTTCTGTTTACGCTGGAACTGTCACAGAATCTAATCCCTGGTCCACCGGCGTGCAATAAAAGAGGGAAGCAAAGTTATCAACCGTGATTGCGTAAAATACCAGAAGTGCAGTCTGTCGTATAGCATTTGTTGTACCCAATCTTTTTATATCGAAGAATGATTTTACGAAATTGGGTACTGAAATCATTGCAAGTATATATTTTTCTGAATTTAAATATTAAGTCACCATAAAAATCGGTCTCGAACAGACCTTGCTGTAGAAGAGATTTAAGTCCAACATTGAATCTTGAAATTAAATCGGAATGAAATTAAATCTGTAAAAGTTAGAACATGCTTTGCGTAGTTTATGATACCGATAACCCTGATTAAGAAGTTTAGCAGTCAACAATTTATTACGATTTTGAAGTCCGTGACATGACTACGCACTCTGGCAAATCGAATTAATTGCGAAATATAAACGCCATAGGGTTCCACACGAGGAATATCACAATCCAAGAAAGGAAAATTTACAATCTCAACATCAAAATCTTCGCGTTATCATAAATTTTGCAGGAAACAAACCCATCCACAATAGACAGATTGTCATCTTCATTTTTATTATCTATTCTTAGATAACATGTTAACACGTCCGTAAAATGGGTATCCCTCTAAACCCATCTTATTACGAAAATATGCCTATACAAATACATTGTGATCTTTATCGCCGAAAAAATGAAAATTTTGAGATGAAACATTGTGATATTTTTCTTATTTCTGCTCAAAATATAGATTGTGGGTACTCGTTAGAACCGCTTCAGTGAGGCGGTTCTAACGAGTACACACAATCTATACCTCAGTGAGGCGGTTCTAACGAGTACACACAATCTATATTTTAGAGCACAAAAAAAGAAAAATAAGTTTACCCCTGTAAACTCCAGTTTTACTGTATCAAAGTGGGGTTCAAGGGGGTCAAAATTATATAGGCGTGTTTTCTTGATGAGTTTAAATAGCGGAACAGGGGTTAACATCGTTTTGCTTATTTCGGTTTTAAGACAAAATTTTATGGGTACCCGATAGAACCGACTCAATGAAACTGTTCTAACGACCACCCACAACCTATGTTTGCAGATTTTTCTCAGAAAGTAGCCATTTTGGAGATGTGGAAAATGCAAGATAAAGTAGAGATGTCTTATCGTAATAGCAATGTAAGGGCTGGAATCCATATTTGAGATGGTTTCTCATAGTTCAATGACTTCTTGAACTCTGTGTCTGCCCTTAGTGTTCAATCGAAAAGTAATGACAGTCAGAACATGTTGGCATGTAGAAATATGTATCTGAATGCAATCTCCACACTCTAGCAGTGTGTGTATGTGCGTGAATTCGGGTTTAACGTCGCTTTCAACAATTTTTTAGTCATATCACGACGGTGTCTGGTTGCGACAGGGAGCTCAATGCTCACTTTTATAGTGCTCCGTCACTGAAGTATCATGTCCTAGACACATTACATGATACCACACACAGTCACATTATCCTGACACTGGGTCGACCAGTCCTAGCTCTACCCTGTAAATCTGAGTGCCCAGCGAAGAGCAGCTAGTACCATTTTAACGACTGTGGTATGTCGCGGCCCGGGATAGAACCCGTGACCTCCCGTTCCCTGGAGCGGACACTCTACCAACTGAGCTATCGGGGCCGGTCACTCTAGCGGTGACTAGATTCATGCGGCCTGAACAAAATATTTCATCACGTGAACAAGTCCGTGAAATGAAGACCCCCCTAAACCCCAGTTTATATAGGGAAAATTGTGGTTTACGGGGATAAACATTATTTTTCTTATTTATGTTCCAAGACATAGGTTGTGGGTACTCGTTAGAACCGCCTCATTGAGGCGGTTCTAACGAGCACCCACAACCTATGTTTCGAGCATTTATAAGAAAAATATCTCGGATTTTCATCAGAATAGTAGCCATTTTGGAGATGTGAAAAATGGACTATGTCGCACGGATATGTTATCGTAATGTGTCTAAACCACGACAGAACCAATAGTGAGGACTATAATTAAAGGGGCCTGCATTAACCCTTATCTTGATGAATATTCATTTTAGCCACACCCATTTCTGTCTATCAACCAAGCAAATTACTTGATGTAATTTATTGCTACGAATTCATAAACTGAATGCCAAACAGTGAAGATCCTGATCAGATGGTTCCTTCAGAAGCCATCTGATCTGGATCTACAATGTTTGCAAAGATAGGGGTTGTCGTGAACAGCAAGATAAGGGTTAAGGGACCATAGTCCAGTGTTTCATTATTTCGAGAAGAATGCGAAAAAGGTGTTTTTTTTTTACGAAACGCAAAATAAGTGGGTTTTTCTTGTGTACAATGACAAGATACTTTAAAAAACGTCGAATTTAAGAGAAATTGTGGTGATTGTACGGTTTTTAAACCATATAAAGTGGATAAATGTTGATTTCGGCGATTTTGTCTGTGCAATAAGGGGCCCAACTCCAAATTCCATAAATGTGAAAATTGCATATAGAAAGTGTATGACAGTACGTCAGAGATAGCAAAATAGACGATTATGTGCGCAAAGATTAGTTCTTAGGAGAAAAACTGTGAAAATATTAATGTAACATACGTTACGCATAATTTTCGCTGATTTGCATCGATTTTAATTTCACAAAGGTCCTAACTCCATCGTCAAAATTCAATATATGTCAATATTGCTGAAATGACTCTATCTGACTGAAAATGCATGGTTTCGTATAAAGCATTGCTAATTTCAACTTAAAGGATGAGAACTAATATTGGAAGACAATGAAACTATGAAATAAACTCGAATAAGTAATTCATGAAGTTTGGTCCTGTGTTGCATAAACCTCCAAAATCGAGTAAGTTCCTTTCTGAAATTCGTTTAAACCTATTTAATTCGACTTCCTTGGCAAAGGCAGCTAACACGATGAGGAATAGGGTTGTCTGCTTGCTATAATATTTAACTGTACTTCGCGCAAAAGTGAACTTAGGTCCCTTGATGCATTGAGTCATTCGATTATGGTTTACTGACCGTTCCAAGGCGGTTCTTCTGTCGCGGTTTATTTTTGTTATAGTTTGTCTTCGCATGTATGTATTGCGTATACATCTTTTTTTAATTTGGATAGCCGTTTGTCCATTTTGTGGAAAAGTATATGTCCTTTTGGCTATCCGCTTGTGATGTTTTCATGACGGTTTAGTAATTCCATGTTTGTGTTTCTTTCCCTGGAAGGTGCTGGGTAGTTGTATCGATTCCTGATCATTTTACTCACTTCTATTTTGGACGGAATCATATTCATATTTGTCTATCAACAATCTACAATTGTAATTCGTATTTTGTTTTGCATCAATGAAAAGTAGAAGTAAAACAAAGATCAGGAATTGATACAATTAACTTACTCCATCCATAAAAGACACCAAAGGGAAAGAAATACAAACATTAAGCGACCAGACCATAATGGAAACCTAAACAAAGGAAGGCCATATGGACAGTTACTTTCCCACAAAATGGCCATATGGCCATCCAAAATAAAAGACACAAGTGATACACACATTAAGAAACAAACAACAACATAAATAAATCGCCACAGAAGAGCCGCCTTGGAACGGTCAGTGAAAGATGCTTATCAAGCTAATGATATGTCAACATATTCAAATATATTTTATAAAACAGAAACCCTTAAGTTTTGTTTGTTTGTTTGTTTGTTAAAGGTTAAACGTGGCCGTCAATACTTTATAGCTCATTTTGGAGACGTTGCTTCCAATTTTGTGGGACTTTTACCCGACAATGAGATGAAATGACAACTCAAGCCCTGACGCCCAATGAAACCAAAAAGCATGGACGGTCCGACTCGCACCGCTTTGCCTGGACAGGCTTAGATCCGCCAAGCGGTTTACCAGTACTCGTGTGCGGTCGGTTTAAGCTCTGCTTGGAAGCATCATGCAGCCCGTCTATTTCTTCAAGCCCCAATGGGCGAGGGCCGGAAACCCTTTTGACGTAAGACATACACCATAAGTAGAAATGAAGCAAATGGCCAGGAAACGATACCTTTACCGCACACCTACCATCCAAGACACCAATGTGAAAGAAACACCAACACAAAACAACTTCCCCCATCACGAAAACACACCAATATAAATTTGACCCCCTTGAACCCCACTTTTATATAGTAAAATTGGGGTTTACAGGGGTAAACCTTATTTTTCTTATTTCTGCTCAAAAATATACATTGTGGGTACTCGTTAGAACCGCCTCGATGAGGCGGTTCTAACGAGTGCACACAATCTATATTTTGAGCAGAAATAAGAAAAATATCACAATTTTTCATCTTAAAATTGTCATTTTTTCGGCGATAAAGATGGCAATGTATTTGTATAGGCGTGTTTGCGTAATGATAATGAAAACGTCACAAGCGGAAAGCCAAACGGACAATTGCTTTGCCACAATGCCGTGTTCAATCAGCGTAGATTATCCTAATTTGATCCTGTCCGTGGATAGGATAACCTGGTTGGGATAAGAATTTTCGCATGCGCAAAGAAACATTTTCAGTTGTAAACAAAACATTGCATGCTGTTATTAGCCAAAGTTCTGGAATTTTATCACATTAATTTTGATTGATTCCAGACTCTGACCTTTACGCTGTTCACACCATGTACATGGAGCTTTCAGCAAAACACTTGTCCATTTAATCACGGACTCGTCCGTTTGATATATACTGAAGATTGTTATGAAACGTTTGGCTAACTTAATGTGGCGATCCGTGCTGTGAATTTGCATTACTTTAAAAGGCACAAGCTGAGTCTTAGATCTATTTTCTGAAAAATAAAATCAAAGGTTTTTAACAATAATTTTATGACGTGCCGATCAACTCATGCAATTATGACAAATGCACAGTCTGATCCACGTGGGTTCTAATGCTCTGGCGAGGGTAGCTCTAAAACTGACTATATTACCCCAGTGTTATTATTTTGTAACTAACTAATTAACGGAAATATTAAGCCATTAAGTAAAATTGCTCTTCATTTGCTAATATTCGATGATGTACTTTAAAAACTGACGGCTATCACGGTTGACAACTTTGCTTCCCTCTTAAATTGCACGCCGGTGGGTCAGGCCTCAAATTCTATGACGATTCCAGTGTAAAGGCTTATTGAGAGTTAGAGAGATCTAATTCAAAGTAATGTTGGCTGATGCCTGATGCTCTATCTCTGGTCGGGCCCATCGGAGTCTAACTGTTGGTTTTCTTTTTGCTCCAGCATTTCAGTGGTTTCTTGCTGTCGAGTCCTCACCGTTGTTTCATCTCTGTGGTTGTTAGATTATTTGTGTTCACGGAGATGATGCACTGATGCGTTAGGAGGCCTTCATGTGGACTGAACAAATTATTTGTCTAAATCGCGAAGTCGTTTCCGCTGACCGTTCCAAGGCGGTTCTTCTGTCGCGATTTATTTTTGTTATGGTTTGTCTTTAGGTGTTTGTGTCGCTTGTGTTATTTTATTTTGGATAGCCTGTTGGCCATTTTGTGGGAAAGTAACTGTCCTTTTGGCTATCCGCTGTTGATTCCGCTGTTGATGATTCCATTAGGTCTGTTGCTGCATGTTTGTGTTTCTTTCCCTTTGGTGACTCCGCAAAACATCAAAAGTCAACAAAGGGTCTAAAATTAATGTGTTTTACATTCTATATTTCACGAAAACACGCCTATATAATTTTGACCCCCTTGAAACCCACTTTTATAAAGTTAAACTGGGGTCTGCAGGGGTAAACAGTAGTGTTTCTTATTTCAGCTCTAAAATATAGATTGTGGGTACTCGTTTGAACCGCCTAGATACGGCGCTTTTTTCGAGTACCCTCAAACTATAGTTTGATCAGAAATAAGAAAAATATCACAATTTGTCATCTTATCATTTTTTTCAGTGTAGCATTTGAAATGTATTAGTCAAGGTGTGTTTTCATAATGATTTATATAAGGTTTTTTCTTTCAAAGAGATAGATTGTATTAATTTGAAAAACAGCTGAAACCAGGCGGTTCTATCGCATCACGAGAACACGCCTATATAATTTTGACCTCCTCGAACCGAACTTTTATATTGTAAAACTGGGGTTTGCAGGGGTGAACCTTATTTTTCTTATTTCTGCACGAAAATATAGATTGTGGGTACTCGTTAGAGCCGCCTCATCAAGGCGGTTCTAACGAGTACCCTCAATCTATATTTTGAGCAGAAATAAGAAAAATATACAATTTTTCATCTTAAATTGTTCATTTTTTCGCCGATAAAGGTTGCAATGTATTTGTATAGGCATGTTTTCGTAATGCGAAAGACAACAATCCATTAAGAAACCACGCTTACACAAAGTAGAAGTAAAACAAAGATCAGGAATTGATACAATTAACTTACTCCATCCATAAAAGACACCAAAGGGAAAGAAATACAAACATTAAGCGACCAGACCACAATGGAAACCCAAACAAAGGAAGGCCATACGGACAGTTACCCTCCCACAAAACGGCCATATAGCCATCCAAAACCAAAAGACACAAGCGACACACACAGCAAGCAACAAACAACAACATAAATAAATCGCCACAGAAGAGCCGCCTTGGAACGGTCAGCGGAAGATTTCTACTGGGGGGGCCAAATCGATTCCACGTGGCCACAATCCTCGCCCCCACTTCCGTCGCGACCCAGACAAAAAAAACCGCCCAGCCCGCATGAAGGCCTCCTAACTCATCAGTGCAACATCCCCGTGAACACAGAAATCAAAGAACCACAGAGGTGAGACAACGGTGAGGACTCGACAGCAAGAAACCACTGAAATGCTGGAGCAAAAGAAAACCAACAGTTAGACTCCGATGAGCCCGACCAGAGACAGAGCATCAGGCACCTTGTGCATTTTACCGCCGGAAAAACGAAAATTTTAAGATGAAAACGTGTGATATTTTTAATATTCATGCTCAAAATATAGATTAAGAACCTTTATCGAGGCGGTTCTAACGAGTTCCCACCATCTATATTTTAGAGCAGAAATAAGAAAAATAACATTTACCCCCTTTAAACCCCAGTTTTACTATCTAAAAGTGGGGTTGATAGGGTAAAAATTATATAGGCTTGTTTTCGTGATGTATGTTTCGCTCAGACTTCATCACGAAAACACGCCTATTTAATTTCTACCCCCTTGAACCCCACTTTTTACAGTAAAACTGGTTTTCAGGGGTAAACCTTATTTTTCTTATTTTTGCTCCAAAATATAGATTGTGGGTACTCGTTGGAACCGCCTCGAGTACTCACAATCTATATTTTGAGCAGAAATAACGAAAATATCACAATTTTACATCTTAAAATTTTAGTGTTTTCGGCGGTTAAGTTTACAATGTTTTTGTATAGCCGAGTTTTCGAAATGTAAGGACACTATCACGAAAACACGGCTTTATAAATTTGAACCCCTTAAACGTCATATAGTAAAACTGAGTTTGAAGGGTATACGTTATTTTACCCATTTCTGTTCAGAAACCTAAATTATGGGGACTCTGTAGAACTGCCTCACCATGGCGGTTCTAACGGATGCTTACAATCTACGTTTTCAGCAGAAATGTTAAAAATATCTGACTTTTTCATCTGAAAATTTTTACTTTTTTGGTGGTAAAGTTTTCAATATATTTGAATAGGCGTGTTTTTTGTAATGATTATGGAAAACGCAATAGTAGCACAAGTGTGTGTCATCGTAATGTTTTGGTACTTTACATTGCACCAATCTCTTAAAGCTAGATAATTTGATTCTCTGCTTTGTCGTAAAAAAAAATGAAAGTAGGACGAAAACTTTAATTTCCTGCTGATAGAAGAAGCCTTTGAATGTGTGATAATTTCTCATGAATCTTTCATCAAGCTCTATGATGAGGAATCCGTTTTTCACTAGCATGCACAAGACCGAAAATAATCTCAATTAGTTTCAATACATAGAAAATCAAATTCTGCTAAACATGAAAAATCTGATTTTGACAAACTTTTATTACATTAAGGGGAATGGATACACCTTCCGGGAAGGCAACTCCTGCAGAAGTATTTTTGTCTCCCATGGCTATAGGGGTCAACTCTTAAAGGGAAAAATTGGCTCCAGAGAAGCAAATTCTTTTCTTTAAGAGTAGACCCCTCGTTCAGTAGGCAGAGCTTATTGAAAAGCGAACAGGAAGTCCCCGAAAATTGTCTTCCTTTTGAAAATGGCAGAAAAATTTGTCAGGTGTTCCAATTCCCCTTAAATCTAAATTATATTATTTTCAGCAAGGGTACTAAAAGCAGAATGTCTGTTCCATCGATTATTCGACATTCGCCACTTGATTAATTAAATGTATAAAGTGGTTAAACCAGCTACCTAACCTTGACTTATGAAACTACTAATCTGAGCTACAAAATTTGCTTTTACCTTTTATTAAGGACTACATGGAATTGCATTTATGCCCGTCTATGAGGTAAAGATGACGTTTTATCGTTTTGCCTTTAAAACATTATTGGAACATGCAGATCGTAGTTCCGACAATTAGGTTACCACACCTGTATTACACATGTAATTTCTTTAAGGAATTCGAATCCTACACTTTTTTCGTCTAGTGACAGTTTGATAACTTTCTTATTTCTACAACAAACATGGCTATGGCTGCCCGCTATAACCGCTCCAATGAGGCAGTTCTAACTAGTACACAACTCTCTGTTTAGAGCAAAAATAAGGTAGATAATGTATTTCCTTGTAAGACCTACGTTTCCATATATAAAGAGGAATTCATAAGAATATTCATTACACGGGCCCGTTAATGTGACGCCCCTATCATACTGCAGTTTATCACTTTAGTCCTTTTTAGCCTTGTCCTGCTGAATGTATTGATTTAGCAACACCCATTTCGGAGTCGGTTCTTTTGATGCGGTTTATTATTGTTGTAGTTCGTCTTGCATATTTCGAATTAATTGCGAAACATAAACGCCGTAGGATGCCGCACGAAGAACATCACCATCCATGAAAGGAAAATGTACCATCTCAAAATCAAAATCATCGCTTTTATCATAAATTTTGGCATTAAGTTTTTCTTTTATAAAATTATAAGGAAGTGTAGTGTAAAGGGTGAAAAAATCATAAGAAGACAGACTTGAACTAAAAACTAAACTAGCTAGTCTGGCCCAGAAAACATGTACACTCCATATGTTTCACTTCTGTGGTGTATTCATTGCTTCCAAAGGATAACCCTTTTATTTAACATAGGATAACCCTTTTATTTTAACATATTTAACTTCACTACAGCTGGTGTGTGGGACTGTGTGGCGGCGGTAAAACGTCTCCCTGCCCTACATCATAGTGTAGATTGTATTTTCTTGTCCTTTGGGATCATTGATTCCATTGTAGAATTTTGAAAATATCCGAGGGTCACTGATGAGGCCTAATTGGCCGAAACTAGCTAGTCTGGCCCAGAAAACATGTACACTCCATATGTTTCACTTCTGTGGTGTATTCATTGCTTCCAAAGGATAACCCTTTTATAGAACATATTTAACTTCACTACAGCTGGTGTGTGGGACTGTGTGGCGGCGGTAAAACGTCTCCCTGCCCTACATCATAGTGTAGATTGTATTTTCTTGTCCTTTGGGATCATTGATTCCATTGTAGAATTTTGAAAATATCCGAGGGTCACTGATGAGGCCTAAATGGCCGAAACTAGCTAGTCTGGCCCAGAAAACATGTACACTCCATATGTTTCACTTCTGTGGTGTATTCATTGCTTCCAAAGGATAACCCTTTTATAGAACATATTGAAGCACAAAAACGCCTGGATTTCAATTTATTTAAAATTGCATTAGAATTTTTATAGACCAAGACAGATTTCTACCTGATATTTCTTGGTCCTTGTCGCAATAAAACTTCAATATTTTTGAATAGGTGTGTTTTCGTAATGTTTTTTTTTTTAATTTCTGCCAAAGTATACCAGCGAAAGAAAACATTACTGCAAGCAACCGTCATGCATTGGAGTTTTATCTGTACCATGACTCCTATTTTCTGTCTTTAATTTTTTCAGAAAGAACTTTCCAAAGGTAAACCATTACGATTACATACCCATGATGTTTGACTGGCTGGCAACACTGCAATAAAGATTACATGAACATAACCACTGCATGAAGTGTAGTTTGGTTACTACACTGTAGCATTTTAATTGCCTTGTTATTATAATGATTTCAGTCCCTCTACTTTCATTCAGAACAATATAAAGCGCTTTCAAGATGACATCTATACAGACTTTGTTTCAGTCAGCTTATGTGTCACTGCGCCTTCTACCGTTTGCATGGGTTGTATGTTAATAGTGAACAGTACTAAGAATTAGATGCAGATGATCCATCAGCTATATCAAAATACATGTAATATACAGTTTATGGCTGAATGATAAACTCTGTTTATATTTGTAGAACTAGCACTTTTCAGATGCTTTCTTTTATAATTTCATTACTTCGTCTACAAACCAAAAATTGTTGGTGCTGACCGCCCCAGTAAGGCGGCTCTAACGGGTACCTTAAACCTATATTTTAGAGCAAAAGTAACGAAAATAATTAACCCCTCTTCAAACCTCTTTTCTTTTTATGAAGTGGGGTCTACAGAGGTGCTCATAACACGGACTTGTTGAAGTGATGTAATTTTTATGAGAAGTTCATGATATGATTTTGATTTTCAGTGCTTGTGGGTATTTCCACGAATCCGCCATTACGAAAACACGTCAATACAAATGCATTGCAAATTTTACAGCCGAAAAAAACGGACATTTTAAGATTTTGTGGGTAATCTTTTTCTTACTTTTGCTCAAACTAAGGATTGTGGCAGCTATATTTTAGAGCAGAAATACGAAACAAAACCCCCTGTTTTACTATGGTGAAGATGGGTTCCAAGGGGTCGAACATATAGTCTGGTTTTCGTGATGCACAGTGGTTTAATCATTTGAATGTGCAATTGTTGTCTCCGATGTGCCTATTCGTTTGCCTAATAGAAGTTTAAGAAGAAAAAAAAAACGCTCAACTGTGGCGGAAACCTTTGCCCAGACTATTGGTACTCACACCCTCTCGCAACAGCAAATGCAGAATGTTGTATCATTAAATGCATTTGATGTCTTGGTCTCCATAATTCATCCTTATAAACAAGAACGACTAATTATCTGTCTTTTCGCTTGATAAATGAGCCGTTAATAGAATGTACGGACTGGACTGTACGTTCCTGTAACTGCATAAGATTCAGTTACGTTTAATAACCCCATATTGCCCACAGCAATTGGCAAGCTTATTATCAAATACATGTATTCTGAAAATTTTGCGCGCCCAGACAACTTGTCTGTCTCTTCGATGGCTTTATATATTTCGTTTCAAATAACATTTTCTCTGAGCTTGTCCAAATACCTTATTGTATATTTTCAATCATGGATAAATAATTGGAGATTCCCTACGACAGAAAGCTTTTATCACTTCAGCATTAACCATTAATCTATAAAATATAATGATTGGTTTTGTAATAGAGGAAATAGCCCCTCCGTTGACGCTGCAGATAATATTGTGCGACAAGTTTTCGCAGTAAGTTCGAGATAGACAGAAATTGTTATAACCACATCTGTGTGTTAAATTAATCACATGGAAAGAAACATGTCTCTACAGAAGATTTGACTTAAGGATTTGATTCTGATTTTCATGCATGACTTGAAATATTTTTAAGGGACTAACAACGAATTCTTTTGAGGTAAGGGCTAAATTTGTATCGATATTGTTATAAATTAATTATCGTCTTTTGCATTGAATGGAATCTTACGTCTTAATAAAATTATATATAACAGGAGTCAACTTAAATAATTAGGAGTATAAATAATGGTTGAACTGTTTACAAAGACCGAATGCCTCGATCAGATATGGCGTTCTGTTGCGTCTGATTTGGGCCAGCCATTACGCAAACACGCCTTTACAAATACATTGCCACCTTTATCACCGAAAAATATGAAAATTTTAAGATGAAAAATTGTGATATTTTTCTTATTTCTGCTCAAAATTTAGATTGTGGGCACTCGTTAGAACCGCTTCATCGAGGCGGTCGATGAGGCGGTTCTAACGAGTACCTACAATATATATTTTAGAGCAGAAATAAGAAAAATAAGGTATACCCACTGCAACCCGAGTTTTACTATATAAACGCGGGGTTCAAGGGGGTCAAAATGTTTTCGTGATGACTGTTTTTAAATACCTCAGTCCGGGACTTCCCGTACACGAAAAGATAAAATTCTACTTCCGCAAGAAAATCAATGATAAATGGGGTGGGTTCTATGTCCTTTTCCAACAACATGGACAACAAATGGAGCATTCCAGTTTCATCTTCAAGAGAAGTTTGTCACTTGTGTAAGGTTTAAGCTATTTATTATATCATTAACCGCGATGGTTAGCTTCGGTTAAAGTGTGTACACACCAAAACCCTTATCCTGGACGGGGAAATCGACGGTTAACCCTGTTCAACAATGTTTTTGCAAAAAAAAAACATTATACTGCAAAACGTCAGAACAATGGGTCGAATGTGAGGACTGCGAAAAACTTTTCCACTCATCACGCTGTTAACACAATAAACGAACAATTGTTAGAACTTGAATCTGGATTTGAGACTTTGCATTGTACAAACTGCCAAGCTGCCTGTGGCCTGTATAGTGGTGCTATAATAAATAGATGTGAATGCAATGGTCAGGACTCAATACAATTAAACCACACCTCCAATCAGAGACACCGAAGGGACAGAAGCACAAACATGAAATAATAGACCCCAATGGAAACATCAATAGCAGAAAGCCAAAAGGACAGTTACTTTTCCACAAAATGGCCAATTGGCTATCCAAACAAACAATATAAACTACAAACACATTCAAAGACGAATTATAGCACAGAAGAACCGCCATTGAACCGCCAAGCCATAAGGTGATTCAATGTAATCAGTGTGCAATTCGGATTCACACTTTATGTTCTTTCATATCGGATGCTACGTATGACACTTTGATAAACTTAAACTGCTCATGAATTGCCCCAAATGTGGGGTCGGAGTCTAACTGTTGGTTTTCTTTTGCTCCACCATTTCAGTGGTTTCTTGCTGTCGGGTCCTCACCGCTGTTTCATCCTTGTGGTTATTTGATTTTTGTGTTCGTGGAGATGTTGCACTGATGAGTTGGTAGGCCTTCATGCGGACTGAACAAATTATTTATCTTTATCGCGACGGACGTAAGGGCGAGGATTGTGGCCATGTAAAATCTATACTGAGAGGCAATAGTAAGTATACAGGTTACTGAACGCTGATTTGCGACCCAATGACTCCCTCTATACATACATATGTGGCATCATAAATAAGAACAACCACTTTCACATAATTTGCAGCATTTTCCGTTAAAATTGATTAAAGGATAACGAAATTGCGTCACTTGAAATGGACATGGGGTCTAATCCAGTTTTTGTCTTGAGTGGTTTCCCTTTAAACATGTGTTTCCGATAAGTGTGATTCCAATAAATGATTTTTCGTGCAACAGATTCAAAGAAGGGGAACTGATTGGTAAGAATATATCCCATATTTAAATTAAACACAAGGTAAATTGCATCATTTTTTGTTCAAGAAAAAGTCATTTTCGCCTTTTACGTTCTTCCTTTGATTAAATGCTTTATGTGTCTTTGGCATTTTTGTTGGGAATTAACTTTTCTTTGAGCAATTTTAGAGGGATCACTATGGAGTAAGCATAAAAATGCCGAAGAAAACAAACGTTATGCGAAAATTTCAAATGAATATCTCTTACACGATTTGAGAAAAAGACTCATTTAATTCACTTTGATTTTAATTGAAAGGGAGGTAATCCGGAACACGCAGAAATTCCAATTGAGTTTTAAGCTGTTTGTTTGGGTTTAATGGCAAGGTAATGATGGCGTTTTATCGATGAACATTCATGCATGACTTTTGCGGTGTGCAAAGATTTGAATGGCATGTACAACATGAGATTTTGTTGGAAATATTGATTATCGATGAAGGGCAATAACTCCATCATGGATGACTGCAACAGGAAAAGAATTTGGAGTTTTACAAACTTAGACGTTTGGGAAAAACGGTCATAGGCATGTTTTATTACAGACAGCAAAGCAAGATCCGGTATTCCAAATCAAATACTGTATACTTTTTATTGCCTCTCAGTATATTTAAGCTCCCAAGTTTCCACTGACCGTTCCAAGGCGGTTCTTCTGTTGCGGTTTATTTTTTGTTATGGTTTGTCTTTTGGTGTTTATGTCGCTTATATTATTTTATTTTGGATAGCCTATTTGCCATTTTGTGGGAAAGTAACTGTCCTTTTGGCTTTCCGCTTTTGATGTTTCCAATAAGGTCTGTTGTTTCATGTATGTGTTTCTTTCCCGTTGGTGTCTCTGATTGGAACTGTGGGTTAATTTTGATGATTCCTGATCATTGCCTCCACTTCTATTTGACAACTTTTCAGACTATTTCTTCAACGAATACATGCATATAGAACAGAACAAACGAACCAAATTGGAAACTCCGTCCAAGGATAAGGAAGACTGACACAACTAAGCCCCTTACATGGATAATATTGTTCTTCCATCAGAGGGAGTGATCGAATTACTTAAAGGCTTGAATCCATCTAACGATTTGGCACCTGATGAGCTTCGTCCTAGACTACTGGAGTAAATAGCACATGAACTAGGTCCAGTTTTTGGACATCTGTTCTAACAGTCTCTTGATACGAGGGAAATCCCCAAACAATGGTTTTGGCGAACATTTGTCCACACTTTACAAAACGAGATAGGGCTCTTACTTTAACTATCGCCCTGTATCCCTGAGTTGTGTTCCATGCCAATCGCTTGAATAAATAGTCTGCTCAAACATCATGACCCACTTGGATGAGCCTAAACTTTTGTCTGACAGGCAACATTCATTCAGGAAAAGGCATAGTTGTGAAAAACAGTTGAGCAGAGTTGCTAATGAGTGGGTACAAATTTTAGACAAAGGAGAGCAGATGGACTCATTTATATTCGATTCCAGACTTTTGACCAAACCCCCTGTGAACTACAGAAATCCAAATTATTTGGTTACGGCATTTGGGGAAAAACTCTCAAATGGATAGTTCCCTTTCTTTGCTACAGAAGGTGTTGTAAATGTTGAATCTTCCGAGTGGGTTCCACTTTTTTCCGGGAGTCCAAGAAGGGACTGTTTTTTTTGTTTTTTTTTGTTGTTTGTTTTTCCCTCTTTTTCCTCCATTGACTCAGAAATAAGACTGATCGCAGACGAGTGCTTTAGCTACCTGGAAATTAGAGAGTCTACGGGCTCATTGAAACTTCAAAACTATACAGGCAGACCAGGATACTGGGTCCGAAAATGGGGCATGAGATTTCAGCCCGTTAAATCAATAATATACAGATTTCTAGGAAGAGAACCAATAAAATTTAAGCCTCTTACACATTAGAGGGAACGGTGCTCGAAAATGTAGACTCCATACATAAAGTACCTTGGTGTGACAATTACACACGGTTTGAGATCAGCAATATGTGTACAAATAGAACGCTTGGTTTTCCGATATGAAATTTTCAACAGTGTCCTCAGGATGTAAAAGAGGCAGCAAAGGACTTATTCGCCAGAAAACAAAACGCAACTTCGCCCTTTCTTTCAGACGTAAAACTGTTCACGTGAAACCTTTTGCTATCGTTTAATGAACGGTCAAAACTTTCAGTCGAACGCTGTAAAGAAAATGGCGAAACTAAACGTCATTAATAAAGCACTATGCTTGAATTAAATTAACCACTCAACCCCCAAAAAGTCCTACAATACATCCTGAGTAATCGAAATGAGCAAAAGATTTAAATTAACACATACAAAGGTATCTATAGAAATAGATGCCCAGACAAAGCCACAATCAAAGATTACAGCCTATCAATGGCACCAAGAGAAAGAGTAACTAACAATGAGAAAGACGAAAATAAAAATAAAAAAGAAAACTAATTTCAAACAGCAACCAGCTCCCTCTTCTCCACAGTGGGTGATAAGAGCGTGGTAGCTCAGTGGTTAGTGCACTTTCCTTTCATGAAAGAGGCCCCCGGTCCGATTCCCGGCAGCGGTTATAAAATCGGGGTGTCCGAACACGCTCCACTGGCATCATTTGTAGGGATGAATGCCATAAAGTTCACCGTCCTTCGGATCGGGACGTTAACTGGAGGTCCCACTGTGCAGGAAGAGCCATCCACTGCAGGTAGAAGATCACTGCCGTAATCGCATGATTACTGTGTAGGCTTTCATCCTGCAAACCAAGAGTGTATGTAATATACACCTGCACGTAATCCTCGAGAGTGTGTGTTGCAGTAGAAAGAAAGATAGAAAGTAAGAAAGAAAAGTGCAACAGGCACAATTTATGAAGATTAATAGATGATCTTACATGAGTGTCCATGCATTATGAATTTATTAAACTCGTTGAGGAAAAGGAATAATGCGAGGATTTGCCGAGCATTTTATGCCTTTTCCTAACGAATTTAATAAATTCAATAATACATGAGCACGAATGCAAGATTCTATTTAACATATGACATTAAAAACGCATTTTATTCGCGATTTGTTGACAAAAATGTCAATATCCCGTCATTAGTAAACGCGACGTTGTTAATGACGTCTTACATGTAACGTTACAGAGCGTTTCTAACTAATTTGCATATTTATTCCACTAGTGGATTACGGATTTTATTACAAAGCGTTATTACATTCTCAGAAGCGACGTCATATGATAAATATTAATAATACACAACCATAAGCTCATGCAACATAAAGAGCCCCGTCGGAAAAATCCGACAAAGCAACATTTACATTAAATAACATTAGAACCACCGCCTTAGGACGGTCAGTTGCGAGAACCACCGGGGAGTTTTAATCAATTCTATGCATCACGTGAACAAGTCCGTGAAATGAAGACCCCTATACCCCGCTTTATATAGGGAAAACTGGGGTTTACGGGGGAATACACTTATTTTCTTATTTTTGCTCCAAGGCATAGGTTGTGGGTACTCGTTAGAACCGCCTCAATGAGGCGGTTCTAACGAGCCCCCACAACCAATGTTTTCAGTATTTATAAGAAAAATATCACGGATTTTCATCAGAAAAGTGGCCATTTTGGTGATGTGAAAAATGCACTATGTCGGACGGGTGTGTTATCGTAAACGGGGTCAACCTTCACTCTAGGTTCCGATATTATTTTCAATACACAAAATAGTTGGTACACCTGAAAATGCCAATTGACTATCAAATTAGACCAAACTGAAAATACAAATCAAATAATAACTGTTATGAATTAAGGCTTGTTCCACACAGTGTAAGCTGGAGCTAATGAATCATGTTAACAGTTATTAGCACACCTCTAAACCCAACTTTGTTTAAAAAAAATTGGGGTTTACATGGGTATATATTATTTTTCTTATTTCTGCTCCAAGACACAGGTTGTGGGTACTCGTAAGAACCGCCTCAATGAGGCGATTCGTACGAGTATTAACAACCTAGTTTAGGAGTAAAAATAAGACAAATGTCACAAATTTTCATCAGAATTATTAACGTTTAGGAGAAATGAAAATAAAAGTGAAGGCAATGATCAAGAATCAGTACAATTAATCCACAGCTCCCAGCAGAGACACAAAGGTAAAGAAACACAAAAACGAAACAAACTAGACTGGAAACATCTCTAACGGAAAGCAAAAATGCCAGTAATTTTCCCACAAAATGGCCAATTGGCTGTCCAAAGCAAAATAATATAAGCGATACATACACTCAAAGATCAGCCATAACAAAAATAAACCACTACAGACTAACCGCCTTGGAACAGTTGATGAAACGAATCCCACTGGAGGGCTTAAATCAATTTTACGTGGCCACAATCCTTGCCCTTATTTCCATTGCGATTTAAGAAAGATAATTTGTTCAGTCCGCATGAAGGCCTTCTAACTAGTCAGTGTTACCTCTCCGTGAACACAAAATCAAACAACCACAGAGATGAAACCACGGTGAGGACTCGACGGCAAGAAACCACTGAAATGCTGGAGCAAAAGAAGACCAACTTGTAGACTCTGATGGACCCGACCAGTTACAGAGCACCAGGCACCAATCAAAATTACATTAAATTAGATCTCCCTAACTCCCAGTAAGCCTTCACACTGGAACCGTCATAAAAATCTGAGGCCTGACCAACCGGCATGTAATTAAAGATGGACGCAAAGTTGTCAACTGTGATTGAGTTAACTACCATGCATGCAGTCTGTCGTATAATATTAATGTTGTGCCCTATTTTGTATATCGAAGAATGATTTTACGAAAATGAGTGCGGAAGTCATTGCATTTTTATATTTTTATGAAGGACGGGTTACAGTTTTCTATTGCAAAGTGCCTACTGAAAGAGCTAATTCTTAAAGTCAACAAAGACTGATCAAAATACACTCATATGGTGACCAAATATCTCTGGTGTGTTTAACAAATATTTACTCTTTCATCCGCATGCGTTTTCGTAACAAAATTTACGGTTGAATACATGCACTACTGGTCATGTGTAACATTGCGCCTATGGAAAAAGTGAAGACCACTGTGGTGTTCAAAGGAAAATTGCATGGTCGTCCAAATCGTTAACCAGAGAAAACTACACACCACTTTATTTCAGAAACAATAATGCTTTCAAAAATGCTGATGTTTTGGCGGTTAACGATGTGGAGGATGTTGCAAAATAAACTTTTATCAATAAAATAAGGTGACAAAATCAATGTAATCAAAGTACTGTGCATACTCGCAAGGGAAAAAGTCAATATAGTCTACATTTACAGAAGGACAGCGGCTGGCCATCTGTATGAGCACGACCATCATTCCTTGCTGGGCAAACGGGAATGCTATTCATTGATGAATTAAAGGACTATCATGTAACTGCTGTCACGAGCTGTGCATGTTACTTGTATGCTGTGCATGTTACTTGTATGACATACATTCATATTAACCTTCCATTACCAGTTTCAGTCTTATATTGTTTACAGGGTATGTAACATTTCATAAATGTTTTCAGAGGGAAACAATGTCTCCTCACCATAAATGAATCTTAAACACCCATTTGACTTTAATAACTAGATTAACGTCAACAAAATGTAAGCTACAAACCAGCCACTTTTGGTCAAAAGCTGACAGTTTTTGTGGGAGCCTATGACCTTAAAAAACAAACAGTCATTAAAAAGCTCAGATCACCAGACAAATTTGGTATACTGCAATTAAATATGGTACCGATTTTGACCAACATTCATGAATTCTTAAATGATATAGGTTACAGATAAGCCATTATTGGCCCTAAAAGAACAGGTTTCGGGAGACCTTAGAGTGCAGACAATAAGTTGCAGACAGGGTTATCTTTTGGAAGCAAGGAATACACAACAGAACTGGAAAATATGGAGTGTACATGTTTTCTGGGTCACACTAGCTAGTTTTGGCCAATTGGGCTTCATCATTGACCCTAAAATATTTTCAAAATTCAACAATGGAATCAGTGATCCCAAAAGGACAAGAAAATGTAAACTACACTATCATGTAGGGCAGGGAGACTTGTACGGCCGCCACACATTCCGAGAAACCAGCTGCAGCGACGTTAAATAAGTTGTAGAAAGGGTTATCCTTAGCAATTTTTTGCCCAAAATTGACTTTTTTGGGGGGGATGGGGTGGGGGTGGCTGTGACCTTGAAAAAAGTCAAGGTCACCAAAATCTAATCAAATCTGAGGTATGTTGTAATGGTATATTATACCAAGTTTGAATGCAATTAATCAATTTGTTTATGAAAAATTGTGCAGTCAAGACTTTTTTTGTCCCAAAATCATCTGTTTTTGGGAGCCTGTGACCTTGACAAAAGGTCAAGGTCGACAAAATATAATCAAATCTGCGTCATGTTGTAATGTTATATTGTACTAAGTTTGACTAAAATTAAGCGATCTATTGATGAGATAGAGTGCAGACAAGCAATTTTTGGCCCTAGATTGATTGTCTTTGAGGGCCTGTGACCTTGAAAAAGGTCAAGGTCACCAAAATCTAACCCGATCTGCGGTATGTTATATTGATATATTGTACCATGTTTGACGAAAATTGGTCATTCTTTAATGAGATAGAGTGCAGACAAGCCTTTGTTGGCCCAAAATTGACTGTTTTGGGGGGCCTGTGACCTTGAAAAAAATGTCAAGGTCACCAAAATCTAATCAAATTCCTGGCATGTTGCAATGATATATTGTTTCAAGTTTGATTAAAATTAATCAATTCGTTATTGAGATAGAGTACAGACAAGCCATTTTTGACCTAAAATGACTGTTTTTGGGTTGCTGTGACCTTGCAAAATGAGGTCAAGGTCACCAAAATCCAATCAAAACTGTTGTATGTTGTAATGGTATATTGTACTGTTGTTTTCTTTCTGCCAACATTTTAAATACATATTTCAGAATCGAAAATACATTCCGTATTATGTAGCACTTCTAACATATTATACTAAATACATATAACTTCAAAACAATATAAATTTCTTATGCACATACTGTACATAATATTGTGTCACGGGATACAAGAAACATAAATTATGATATGGACATGTAAATTAACACGCTTTAATGCGGTTAATTGTTAAAAAATGTCATATTACTTTGGCAAATCACCAAATACTGACAATTACTCCTTTTGCAGAAAAACGGAAGTCACATGACTGCACATGTCATGGTTTATGAAATATTGTTGTCATATGAACGTGCATATGTTGGACTATATTGCATATAAGTTTCATCCAGATCCATCGTAGGCACAAATATGGCTAAACTGTAACCCGTCCTTTATATACTAAGTCACCATAAAATTCGGGTTCCGATAGACCTTGTTGAAGAAGAAATTTAAGTCCAACTTTGAATTTTGAAATTAAATCGGAATGACGTCTATAAAATTTGGAAAAGACTTTTATTGTACCGATATCCCTGTTATGTCACAAGGATGTTTGGTCGTTATGAAACCACCAGGCATATGACGAATAGTCAAGCCAGAAACAAATCATTAGGCACCAACCACTAATAACGAAAGAAAGTTTTAAGTTAGGGGCCGTCATTGAGTAATGAACCCCGTTGAGCAATGAAAGAGGGAATCGAAATTGAAAAACTAAATCTCCATAAAACTCTGGGTATCATATGCCCTGTTGCAGAAGTGTCTTTAAATTAACTACGGACGGAACAAATTATTATACTATTCAGACGGAAGAAAGGGCGAGAATTCTTGCCGCGTAAACTCGATTTAAGCACCCCCAACTCCCCCCCCCCCACACACACACACCCCGCAAGAGAAATTTGTTTTACTGACCGTTCCAAGGCGGTTGTTTTGTCGCGGATTATTTTTGTTATGGTTTGTCTCTGAGTGTGTGCATCGCCTATATTTTTGGTTTTGGATAGCCAATTGTGTCCATTTTATAGAAAAGTGACTGTCCTTTTGGCTTTCCGCTATTAGTGTTTCCATTGTGGTCTAGTTATTTGATGTTTGTATTTCTTTCCATTTGTGTCTCTGATGGGAGCTGTGGGTTAATTGTATCGATTCCTGATCATTGCCTTCACTTCTATTTTGTATTGTTCACTTAGTTCAGAGTGCCGTCGATAAAATGAAGAAAATGCTTTCTTAAGTTTCTCTTTCCGATGGTCCTATATGCAAGAAGTTTATGCTTTCCGATTGTCCTGTATGTAAGAAGTTTAATGCATTCCGATAGTTCTGTGTAAGAAGTTTAATGCATTCCGATAGTTCTGTGTAAGAAGCTTAATGTTTTCCGATAGTTCTGTGTAAGAAGCTTAGCAATAAGAAGTTCTGTTTGTTTGTTTGTTTGTAGTGGAGTATAACGGCGCAGTCAACACTATTTTAGGTCGTTTTTGAGCCGGTCAGTTTACCTATCAATTCTTTTCCTGAGCAGGCTTATACATAAGCGGTTAATCAGTACAGTGCACATTCTTTCGCCAGAAACTGACAACTTCCCTTCTTGATTCAGCGGAAGGGAGATAATGACCATAGAGATGTTTTTATGGTCAATTTCACGAAAGAATATTGCCAACCCCTGGCAGGTGTCGAACCCGCGTTCTCCTGGTCACCAGTCAGACGCACAACCGACTGATCTACCGACGCCGCTGAGTAAGTAGTTTATTTCGATTATAAAAAAACATAAATATAAGCGAAATGAATAAGTTGAGAAATATATACACAATTTGAAGGAAAACGCACCCCCCCCCCCCCCACACACACACACACCAGCCCCCAGATACCACCACAGCAAGAAGGGACAGGATCCAATGATAAGCAGCTATTAGTTATGAATAATTGATTTTCAGAAATATTAACAAAAGTTGAGGATAAAATTCTTCCGGAACCAGACCGATTTATGCATTTCCTTTCTGCGGTCATTTTCTCCCTTCCGCTGGTTCAAAACAGGCAGTCGTCAGTTCCTTGCGAGAAAATGCGCTGGTTAACCGCTTAAGTATAAGCATGCCCAGGAAATGGGTGCAAGAAATAATTTTCTGTTATGACTGAAAAAAAAATCGTCTGATTACACTCTTCTGGGGTCCATGTCTGTTGATCTGAACACTGATATTTGCCATTATGTCTATGGATTAATGATTTTGGATTAACGCTTTGGTACTACGACCTAAACTACTAAAAATATAGAAGCGAAGGCAATGATCAGGAATCGATAACATTTACCCTACCCTCCAATCACAGACACCAAAGGAAAGAAACACAAACATGAAATAACTAGACCCAATCGGAAACATCAACAGCGGAAAGCCAAAAGGACTGCTACTTTCCCACAAAATGGCCGATTGGCTATCCAAACCAAAAAAAATATATAAGCGAGACAAACATTACCACAAATAAACCGCGACAGAAGAACCGCCTTGGAACGGTCAGTGAAACGAATTCCACTGAGGGAGGTGGGGTGGGGGCTTAAGTCTGCGACATTTTGTTTTCTTATTGTTTGTTGCACGTTTAGGCTGTTTCAAATTTGATTACGAAACTGGAAAACAATGTCTATCCTTGTCAGCTCGAGTGTACGTTTTGTGAAGCGGGCTAAACATCGTTGTTCCTTACACGGGCTTGTTTACTTGATCTGAATATACCACATTGTGTTATTCGTCCTTGTCGAGTACCGCTTTCTTTTGTGGCTCCAAAGTGACACAGATAAAGAATTTTTATACTGCAATCAGGTATTCTAGTAACCTAATAAAGGGGGTCGAATAACTGCACGCTATAATCGGTAGTGACCTATAATACTTTCTACTGACCTATACTACGGCTAGTGACCGTTTAAAGACCGGACCTACTTTTCAGATATCTAATGTTCAAGTGTAAACAAAAACGTGCAACCTTTTATACATGGGAAAACAACGAAACTGCAAGTTAAAATCTTTTCAATATTTATTTGAACAGATTTTCCGAAATGTCAGCTAAATTCATACCTTCTCGGCCTTTCCTGGTTTGGATTGCCCGTTGGAACAACTGCGCACTGCTACTGCAGTTGCGTTTCAACCTCGAAAATAATTTCTAAAGCTAAAATAAACTATTTATTTGCAGCAGATGTTCATACAGAATGTAAAGCACTGAGAAACTTTTATTCGAACGTCAATGTTGTTTCCTACGGCTTTGTGGCGCGGTGAGATCAGAAACTACGCACTCGTTGACGTCACGTTATACTGCGTGTGTGGGCCATGGCACGGAATGCCGTTAAACATGCCACACAGTCTGTTGTCTTTTTTGCTTTAATTTTCTAAATTATTGCAAAATCCCGTGATTGTTTTGAATTGCGGTATAAACTAAATACATGATTAGTGTCTTCAATAATAAAATATAATCGGTTCGCAGCGACAATTGTATAGGGGCTCGATAAAGCTCGTCCCTATTAAATTGTCTAAGGCTCACCGATTATATTTTATTATTAAATACACTAACCATGTATTTACTATATTTCTACCGCGTATGGGGATTATGAGAACTTGTCGGAAACGTTTGAGGTGGTTCTGACGAATACCCACAGTCCATCGCCTGGAGCATAAATAGGAGAAATAATTAAAAATAGAAGTGACGGCAATGATCAGGAATCGATATAATTAACCCACAACTCCCATCAGTAACACTAAAGGAAAACCTTTGTAAATCCATTTTCTAGTTATAATGTGGCGTTTAAGCGGGCATTCGTTTTACGGACCATATAAAACACGGTATATTCTAGTACAACTACTGAACTTTCTAAAGTATTAAGATCATGTCTTATTGCCATCGAAATTCACATGATTAAATGCAACAAAGTCTTAGAATCTATCATTTCGCCTAATGTTGCATTCCAATTCGGACTCCCCGTTTTTGGATCTACATTTATTAATATTAGATGGCTTTGTTTGATGTAAAATTTATGATAAACGCGATGATTTTTATTTTGAGATTGTAATTTTTCCTTTATTGGATGTCGATGTTCCTCGTTTGACACCCTACCGCGTTTATATACCCCAAATCATTCGGTTTGCTAGAATGTCTAGTCGTGTAACTGACGTCAACAATCGTTATAGATTATTAACCGCTAATCTTCTTAATCAGGGTTATCGGTATCATAAACTTCGCAATTTAATATTAGACGTCATTTCGATTTAGTTTCAAAATTCAATGTTGGACTTAAATATCTTCTGCACCATTGCCTATCGGAACTGGAATTTTATGGTGACATACTGTAGTAAAAAAATCAGAAAGAAATATATATGCTTGCAAAGATTTCAGTACCCTATTTCGTAATAACATTTCTAGATATAAAAAAGATTGGTTACTATACCAAATGTTATACGAGAGACTGCATACATGGTAGTTAACGCAATCACGGTCGATAACTTTGCTTCCTTCTTTAACTGCGCGCCGTTGTGACGCTATGACGGCTCTAGCCTAAAAACTAACTTAAACGTTTATTTTTAACGCCGGTTGGTGCCTGATGCTTTGTCTTTTGTCGGGCCCACCGGAGTCCTTTTCTTTTGCTCTAGTATTTCAGTTATTTCATGCTGTCGAGTCCTCATCGTTGTTTCATCTCTGTATCCGTTTGTTTTTTATGTTCTTAGAGATCTTGCACGGATGAGCGAGGAATCATTTATGCCGACGGAATAAATTATTTGCCTAACTGCGACAGAACCACGGGCAAGGATTGTGGCCACGTCAAATCGGTTTAAGCATCCAGTAAAAATCCGTTTTGCTGACCGTTCCATTACGATAAGATATCCGTGTGATATGGTACATTTTTCAAACGTCTAAAAAGGTATTTTTTCTGATGAAAATTTGTGACAGTTTTCTTATTTATACTCCAAACATCATTGAGGCGGTTCTAACGGGTACTCATAACCTATATCTAGGAGCATAAATAAGGAAAATAATTTTTACCCCCGTAAACCTCAGTTTTCTCTATATAAAGTGGAGTTTAAAGTTGTCTTCATTTCACGGATTTGTTCACATGATGCCAAGGCGGTTCTTTAGTCGTGTTATTATTGAAATAGTTCGTCTTTTCTTGTGTGTGCTATTTTCGATAGCCGTTTGGCCATTTTGTAGGAAAGGAACGGTCTTGATATTTTCATTATAGTGATGTTGGATTATGTTCGTGTTTCATTCCCTTTGATGTCTTGGATGGGAGGTGTGAGGTAATAGTGTGGATTCCTGATTATTGCCTTCACTTCTATATTGTGTTATATCATTACGATAACACATCCGTGTGATATAGTACATTTTTCAAACCTTAAAAAAGGCATTTTTTTCTGATAAAAATTTGGAATAATTTTCTTTTTAATACTCCAAACATAGGTTTTGGGTGCTCGTTAGAACCGCCTCATCGAGGCGGTTCTAACGAGTACCCACAACCTATGTCTTAGTGCAGAAATAAGGAAAATAATGTTTACCCCCGTAAACCCCAGTTTTCTCTATATAAAATGGGGTTTAGGGGGGTCTTTATTTCATGGACTTGTTCACGTGATGTGAAAGTTTAGGGCAGATGATTCGAACACAAAGCAGAGGATGACGCTGACACTCCGTTTTTTTCTATTTCTATAAGCAATGTCATAAAATTTAATCGAATAGACAGACTTGTATAGCTTGCTTGCAATCGTCTTTGTTTTCGCCCGGTTATAAAAGGTGTCCCATAATGACGAATAATAGATGGCTGCAAAAGAGCTCACGACAAAGCCCTATTTCTTTAATTAATGAGCCAGCGCATGACAAAACCTACAATAAGGCATGTGCGCCCAACGAAGTCCGCGCAGTCTGAGCAGGGTCTTCGTTGTGCTCTCTTATGATAGTTAAGGGCCCAATGCTCCTTCATGCAACAAGAGAAGCCTCTGGTTAGACTATATGGATGCGCAGGCTGATCTGAGACTTCGATGGGAGCTCATGTCTTATTACAGGTTTTGTCGTGCGCTGGCTCATTTAAAGGACGATTGCTCTCACAGACTGTCATCTTCTCTGTCGATAGATTGATTAGATTTTCTGGCTGTACAGAAGCTTGATTTAGCTTAGATTATTTGATGAGCGTCTTCTAAGTTTTATTAGAAAACACTGAGAGTTTGATTAAACGAGCCGGGCCAAAATACACATCGCGTTATCAACTTTGTGCAACTTAAAATAAAGCCAGCATGTCCGTTCTCGGGTTCCATACGAATTAACTTGTCATTCTGAAAATTGTGCTGAATTTGTATCTTTCATATCTAAAAAAACTAACATTTTTGTGATATTGTTCTTATTACTAGTCCAAACATTGGTTGGAGTTGCTCATGCGTTTCCACAATCTATATTTTATGCAAAGATATGGAAAATAATTTATATCCCCTGAAAAGCATATGTATGTCACTGAAAATCATACCCATGTCTATATATTACTGGATTTAGGGGTTGTTCATTGCATGAACTTTATAAACTCAGATACTTTAAATAGGGAAGATATATATACTTTATATAGGTTTAGACGGATGTTAATTACACAGACTTTTCTCTATGTAAACCGTAGTTTATATGAATGTTCATTTCATGGACTTGTTCACCTGATGACACTATTTAAATATACTCTGGTATTCACAATAAGGAAGACGTCGGCATTGCATAGATGATCTTACACAAGTGGCCATTTCATATGAAATTTATGAAACGTGTTTTTGCCGAGTTCCTAAATTTCATATGAAACCAGTGCTTCAGCTGAAGTGCACGACCCGCCGGATGCTTTTAGCTTTATGAGTGTTACCATATATGGGTATGGCAGCCATTTTGGTCATGTGACCTGGACCTAAAACGGTTCCGCCAATAAATGCGCCTTATCGTAAGGAGCAAAAATATATCTTATACTTTAGTACTGTATTCTGAATCGTTTGCAGGATAACTCACTTTTCCAATACAAAAGCATATGTGTCAAAGTTTGACCTAGGCACAAAGAAGGTCAAGGTCAACCCAGGGTCACCATTTTAGCAATTTATGATGGGCCTACGTCCCAGATGCTATTTATAAAGTTTCGTGGAAATCTGCCCAGTGGTTCTGGAGCAGACTATTTTTGAAGGGTTTTTACCATATATGGCTTGGTGGCCATTTTGGTCATGTGACCTGGACCCCATGAGCAAATTTTGGTTTCTCCCATCCCATACAGGCTTCATATGAAATTTGACTTCAATCGGCCCAACGGTTTCCGAGGAGAAGCAGCTCGAAATTTTTCACATTTTTCGCCTCGGTGAGGCTATACTAAATGGAATGTAATATTTCGCAAGTTCATTGGTTAGATCTCATTGATATCTATCAGTATGCCAGAAATTGTTTAAATATTCCAACAAAAGCATATGTGTCAAAGTTTGACGTAGGCACAAAGAAGGTCAAGGTCAACCCAGGGTCACCATTTTAGCAATATATGATGGGCCTACGTCCCAGCGCTATTTATCATCAAGTTTCGTAGAAATCTGCCCAGCGGTTCTGGAGAAGACTATTTTTTAAGGGTTTTTACCATATATGGCTTGGCGGTCATTTTGGTCTTGTGACCTGGAACCCATGAGCAAATTTTGGTTTCCCCCATCCCATAGAGGCTCCATATGAAATTTGACTTCAACCGGCCCAACGGTTTCCGAGGAGAAGCAGTTCGAAAATTTTCACATTTTTCGCCTCGGCGAGGCTTTACTAAATGGAATGTAATATTTGGCAAGTTCATTAGTTAGATCTCATTAATATCTATCAGTATGCCAAAAATTGTTTAAATATTTCAAGCGGTTAAGTCACTATCACCAATTTTCACAAACGGGTTACGGACGGACAGACAGACAGACCATATATGGCTTGGCGGCCATTTTGGTCATGTGACCTGGACCCCATGAGCAAATTTTGGTTTCCCCCATCCCAAAGAGGCTTCATATGAAATTTGACTTCAATCGGCCCAACGGTTTCCGAGGAGAAGCAGTTCGAAAATTTTCACATTTTTCGCCTCGGCGAGGCTATGCTAAATGGAATGTAATATTTCGCAAGTTCATTGGTTAGATCTCATTGATATCTATCAGTATGCCAAAAATTGTTTAAATATTCCAAGCGGTTAAGTCACTATCACCAATTTTCACAAACGGGTTACGGACGGACAGACAGACTGACAGAATGACACGGTGATTTTAGGGCACTCTTAGAAATCAACTGACTTCAGTCGGTCGCTTTTTCTGCGGGTCGTGCAATGACAATGGGTGCAAGATTCTGTTTATCACATAATTCTTTTAAACTGGATTTTATCACGGACAAAGATAATACAGTGTTTTTATGAACGGCGCCATGGCGTTACGCGTTACAATTATGTGTTAATACATGCATGACCATATATTATTTTTGCCATTACATTATCCACTAAAAACCAGCAACGTTATATAAAAAATAACTACAGTAAAAACCCTATTTTAAGACCACCCTTTGAGACTGTTCAAAAGTGGTCTTAAAGACCACTTTTGAACAGTCCCAAATGTGGTCTCCGACTAGAACACATTGAATGTAGAAAGCACAAAGACAATTTATCTGAAACGTTTAAAATATGCTTATAAGTGCATAATTTTAGGTGGTCTTAACAGCGGAATTTCACTGTATATTATAAATAAGCCACACTAAGTAATGAATAGAAAATTCTTAACTGTGTGCTAGGGTAGATAGAAAAAATCCGTCCCTCTGGATCTGAGTCCATCATCACACTGCAAACCTTGTGCCATAGGGCAGATTTGTCTATTCAGGCGTCACAACCATGTATATTTTATTCTCGCACTCGATTAAGGAAAATATTCTTACCGGTCTGATGTGTCAGAAAAGACGTTATCATACAAGGCAACGAAATGACGGAAGGCGGTGGTTTTCCAGAAAGTATATCTTATTTAGATGCATTAACTGGATAACAAAACCACCACCACCAACAACAAAAAACTGTTGGTGCCGATTTGGTTGCTATAGATGATTTCCTAGGGTTTCAGTTAAATGTTGTTGTTGTTTTCTTTTTTTTATTTTGTTTTGTTGTTGCATAACTAAAACACGCCTATATAGTTTTGACCCCCTTGAACCCCATTTTTATATAGTAAAACTTGGGTTTCCGAGGGTATACCTTATTTTTCTTATTTCTTCTCTAAAATATAGAATGTGGGTACTCGTCAGAACCGCCTCGATGAGGCGGTTCTAACGAGTGCCCACAATCTATATTTTGAGCAGAAATGAGAAAAATATCACAATTTTTCATCATAAAAATTTTATTTATTCGGCGATAAACGTGGCAATGTATTTGTACAGGCGTGTTTGCGTAATGTTGTGTTTTCTCAACCTTTTAAACAACCGTGTTATGTAGACAGGTATTGTTCATACTCCGTCATTTATTCTCAGACAAGAGAATTAACGGTGGTCTCGTATTAAGGAATTTTAATTTAAAACTGATTGAAGATTAATTGTCCTGTTTCAGGAGAAGCGTTTCTGTCAGACTCAGCTATTAAAGTACGGAACTGTATGTTCTTTGCCACCAGTAGCATGCATCATGTTAACAAGTCCGTGTAACGAACTCCCCGGCTAACAGTACTTTATATAGAGCAAAATAGGCCTCATAAAGGTATACATTATTTTTCATACAATGCTGCAAGAACACAGGCGGTTTAAACGAGCATTAACAACGTAACATCACGAAAACACGCCTATATAATTTTGACCCCCTCGAACCCCACTTTTATATTGTAAAACTGGGGTTTACAGGGGTAAACAGTAATTTCCTTATATCTGCTCAAAAATATAGAGTGTGGGTACTCGTTAGAACCGCCTCAATGAGGCGGTTCTAACGGGTACCCACAGTCTATATTTTGAGCAGAAATTAGAAAAATATCACAGTTTTTTCTGTTTAAAAATTTCCCTTTTTGGCGATAAAATTTACAATGTAACAGTATAGGCGTGTTTTCGTAATGTGTTGCATTGCGACAAAACACCTCTGCGACATAGTGCATTTTTTACATCTCCAAATGGCTACACTTTTCTGATAAATATCCGTGATATTTTTCTTATTTATTCTGCAGAAATATGTTGTTGGTGTTCGTTAGAACCGCCTTAATATGGCGGTCCTAACGAGTACCCACAACATGTATTAGATCATAAATAAGAAAAATAATGTATAACCCCGTAAACCAAATAAGAAAAATAATGTATAACCCCGTAAACCCCAGTTTTATTCCTCGTAAAGTGGGGTTAAGGAGGGTGGGTATCCAGTTCTCGGATTTGTTCACGTGATGAGGAATATTAAGCATGCAAATATCATTGAGCAGACAAATATCACAAATATACATAAGAAAAATGACCGTTTTAAGGATATGAAAGAACACTTTATCCTATGACGTCGCGTCTCAGAGTGTAATAAGGCCATGCAATATTTTCGATAATCCACTGGTGGATTAAATATGCAAATTACCTAGATACGTCCTGTAATGTTTCATGTACGACGTCCTTAACGACATCGCGTTTACTAACAGCGGTATATTGTTAATATTGACATTTTTGTAAACAATCATGAATAAAATGCGTTTTAAATATCATATGATAAATAGAATCTTGCATTCGTGATCATATATTATTGAATTTTTTAAACTCGTCGAGGAAAAGGGATAAAATGCTCGGCAGAGCCTCGCATTTTATCCCTTTTCCTCAACTTGTTTAATAAATTCAATAATACATGAGCACTCATGTAAGATCCTCTATGTAAACAAGTGCTTCCTTCTAACATGCGTGCAAACATATTAGCCCTTTGATATGACGATGAAGTACCCGCTTTTTGTACTGACAATGTTGGCGTTGACAAGGATATGTGATACGAGAGTATTTACCCATTTCTCAGTAATATTTACCCATTGCTCAGTAACATAGATTAAACGGGCCTCCGTGCCTAGTGGATAAGAGCACTGACTCTTAAGTGAGTGAGTGTTTGAGTTCTACGTCCCACCAACAGCTAAGGTCATACGGAGACGGGGCCTCGGTTTAAAGACTCATCCGAAAGTCTGGAGAAGCCAGGGATCGATCCTGCGATCCCTGGTTTACAAGGCGAGTAAGGCAACCACTACACCAAGGAGGCTTCGCGCTGACTCTTGATAATTAGGTCTCTCGCCGCTGTGGGTTCGAGTCTGGCTCGGGCCACATGTGAGACGCCAAGTTCCGCAACGGAAGGTTAGGTGATTTTTCTCTGGGTACTCTGGTGTTCGCCACTTCTAATTAACGATCTGCTCGATATGAGTGAAATAATCTTGAAAGGGCTGTAAACCAACCCCCCCCCCCCCGCAAAAAACAATAACAAAAAGACATAGATGATTACAGGAACTCGATAGAACAGGCCAGTGGAATCACTACTTGGGAAAGAATTTATAAAATTAATATTCATGGCTCTGTTGTCTGGGGTGCAGCTTCTTTTACAAATATTGAGCGTTTAACTAAACTTCAAAAACGAGCTGCTCGATTTATTTTACATGCCGATTATAATTCTTCATCAGACCAGATGTTTAAGGAACTTCGCTGGCTATCTGTACCTGACAGACTGAAATACAATGAAGCGGTTTTAACATACAGAGCGGTAAACAATCTGTCCCCAGAATACATCTCAAAACTGCTAAAACCGATGTCCGATGTACATAATCGCAACCTGCGATCGTCGGTTAACGGTTCATTATATGTACCGAAATCACGAACATCACTGTATGATGGTTCTTTCTCTTGTTCAGCACCAAGGCTATGGAACGCTCTTCCTCAAACAGTCACGAATGCTCCTTCGCTCTCAACTTTTAAGCAGTCTCTTAAACAAATATTTTAACCATTCTTATTTATTTATATTAAAGACACATTTTTTGATTGCATAACACCCTAATGGCCAGTTATTGAAGAAATCAGTTGTAAGATAAGATACATCCGAGGTATTCTGAGTGTCATACAGGTAGGGGACCAAGAGAGGGTAATCAATTACCTAGAGGCAATTCACATCTATTTATTTACTTGTTTGATAACTATGTCCTGGTTTTGATATTAATGGAATGTATTCTGTTTTGTTAATATATTTTATTTTTAGTCACCATTATTGATAATCATTACTAAAAATGCTTATTGAAATATCTTGGTTAAATTTTACGACCAAAAATGATAAAAGTCCTGATATCTTTAATATTTCGGCTCAAACATATATTGTGGGTACTTGTTAGAACCGCCTCGGGGAGGCGCTTCTAATGAGAACCAACAATTTGTGTTCAAAACATATATTGTGGATACCTGTTAGAAGCGCATCGGTAAGGTGCTTCTAACGAGAACCCACAATTTATGTTTTTGAGTAGAAAACAATAATGTATCCCCTCTAAACCCCAGGTTTACTATACAATATTTTTACATTGTGTTTACTCGTAAAAACGCCTCTGCGAGGGGATTCTAACGAGGACAATATTTGTTTTTGAGTAGAAATAAAAAAAATTATGTATACCCCGCCAAACCCCCAAAAATAAATAAATACATGTTCATTGAATGATTTAATCGCGGTGCAAGTCAGACCGCACTTGCTTATAAACCCTTTTGGTTTTATTGGGCGACAGGGCTTGAGATGTCATTTCATCTCAGTGTCAGGTAAAAGTAAAAATTGAAAGCAACATCTCCAAAATGAACTATACAAACACAGTCTTGAATTAATAGATTCATTAAGTTTACTTTTTTCAGATTTGAATCAATGAAACAATGACTATCAGAGTTTTCCTTTACTTTAAAAAAAAAAAAAATACAATAACAATTTAAAAGAAGTAATTTAAAACAACATTTTGTTGGGAACAATCTCAGTAAAAAATATACCATCACACAAGTTCCCCTTATAGAGCCCCCTTTTAAACATATGTTTTGTACGAGGACTGATCAAATATGAATGCAAGTAGAACGTTTTCTCATGCACTAAAGCGAAAACCACCTCGAAATAAATATCGCAGCGTAGAAAAACATTTTACCTATACATTGGTACCAAACCTGTTGAAATCCGTACACTTTAGCCAAGTATATCGTTCGATAAACACTGTCTACTCTTGTATACTAATGCAAAACATGGTTGGAAGAAGGCCAGAGTACGCCGTTGAAATACGGTCCTATATTAAGAATCGTTGTATTCTTGGTATACGGTGCAAAGACATTTTTGATGAAATATGTTCGGTTTATAGGCATAATGAAATGTCTTTTCCGACAGTTTTTCGTTGGTGTAAGAAATTCAGCTGTGGGCTAGGCTCAACAGAAGATGCACCACATGATCGTCGGCCGAAAAGAGCAACATCTGCCAAGATGGTTGCTAGAGTGAAAGAAATAGTTGCTACCGATGCACGATACACCACTAGGCAAATAGTTAGTATGGTTGGCATCTCATTTGGAGCAGCTCATACAATTCTGAAACGGGATTTGAAAATGAGAAAGATCTGTGCTAGATGGATTCCCCATCTGTTGACAGATGAGCAGAAAAAGACGCGTTCAGTGCGCCAAGAAGTTGCTAAAAAAGCTTCCAAATTACAATACACGGTCTTTCGCTAATGTCGTCACAGGTGACGAGACATGGATTCATTTTTTTGAGCCATAACGCAAGATTCTGAACAAAATATGGGCAACAAAGTATTGCAAAAGGTCATGATTGCAAAGCAGACCATGAGCGCCAAGAAGGTAATGTATGCCATATTCTTTTCAAATCAGGGCCCTGCTATTCAGGTTGCTGTGCCTAAAGGCAAATCTGTAAATGCGAAGTTTTACAAAAATAAAGTTCTTCGAAAATTGAAGAAATATTTCAAAGAACGAAGACCCGCAACTGGTTTGGCCAATGTCAGATTGCTACATGACAATGCGTCATCGCACAAGGCGTTCATTGTGCAAGACTATCTGAAGCAGTAAAAGATTGTTGAACTCCCTCACCCCCCGTATTCCGCTGACCTTGCCCCGTGTGACTTTTTTTTTGTTCCCGCGGCTGAAAAAATACCTTTCTGGTCGAAAATGTGTACAGCGCAAGCACCTCGGTTCTGAAATATTCCAGTGCCTTCATAGTATACCTCGAAAAGACTACCAAAATGCATTCAATGATTGGATCAGAAGACTGAAAGTTTGTATATCTGTAAAGGGGAATGCTTTGAGGGGACAAAAAAAAATTTCATCGAAATCTATCACGGAATCATTTTATGTGCTTAGTTGCATTCATATTTGAACAGTCCTCGTATTAGTATACAACCGTAGACAGTGTTTATCGAACGATTTACTTGGCTAAAGTGCACGGATTTTAACAGGTTTGGTATCAATGTATGGGTAAAATGTTTTTCTACGCTGTGATATTTATTTCCAGGTGATTTTCGCATTAGTGCAGGAGAAAACGTTCTACTTGCATTCATATTTGAACAGTCCTCGTATGTGGGGCCCTTTCTGGCGTAGTCAGTGATCTGGTTTTTATGTTATGGTTCAACACATAAAACACAGTTTGCCCCTTTGAACGTTTTTGTAAGCAATCTTGCCTGCAATTTAGAACCGATCAAGCAAAAAGTTGATATACAGTTAGGTCAAGAGGTGGAGCTGCGCATATTATTTCAAGGTTAAGTCTACCAAATATTTATAGAATTATGCCCCTTTGGAAAATTCCTGTGAACATTTTGTTTATGGCTAACTCTTCCTATAGTAATATATATTTAATATTTAATCAAACTGAAAATTGATATATAGTTTGACCACATTGTGGAGCAACGCATATTGTTTCGAGGCCATGGCTTACCAGGTATAAATATAATTATGCCCCTTTGCAGACTTCTGTAAGTATTTTGTTTGTGGCTAACTTCTCCTACAATTAATATCCGATGAAGCTGAAACTTCATGTATAGTTAGACCATTATGTGGCTCAGTGCTTATTGTTTTGAGATTACAGTCCACCAAAAATTATTCGAGTTATTCCCCTTTGAAAATTCCTGTACACAATTTGTGTGTGGCTCACTTCTCGTGCATGTAACATTTGATCTAGCAAAATATTGTTATTAAGTTTGATTATGATGTGGAGCAGTGCATATTGTTTAGAGAGGATGGTCCACTAAATATAAATTAACTTATATAACACTTCTATAGACATTTTCATTTCCGAATAACTCCTCCTACAATTTAGATCAGATCAAGCTGAAACTTGATATGTAGTTAGATCATGATATGGAGCAGTTCTTATTGTTCAAGTTTTGAGTCCAACAAATATTACCTTGCTACGGGCGTATATTGCCCCGCTTGCGGAGCTCTTGTTGTGTTTTCATTTTCGGATTTTTTTTTCGGACTGCTGCATTATACCTCCTTTGCACAAATAACTGTTCTGCTGCATTATATCTCATTTACACCAAGCACTAGTCTGCGGCATTATATCTCAATTACACCAAGCATTATTCTGTTACATATGCATAATATCTCATATGCTCTAAACACTATTCTGCTGTATTATATCCCATTTGCACGAAGCACTATTCTGCTGCATTATGTCTAATTTGCACACGCACTAGTCTGCTGTATTATATCACATTTACACACGCGCTATTCTGCTGTATTATATCTTATTTGCACGAAGCACTATTCTGCTGCCTTATAACTCATTTGCACAAAGCACTATTCTGCTAAATAATATCTCATTTGCACAAAACTCTGTTCGGCTGCATTTTATCTCGTATGCACGTAGCACTATTCAGTGAATCTGCTGCGTTATATCCAATTTGCACTTACACGAAACACTATTCTGCTGCATTACACATCATTTGCACGAAACACTATTCTGTTGCATTATATCTCATTTGAACGTGGAGTATTCTGCTGCATTATATCTCATTTGCACGAAGCACTATTCTACTGCATTATACCTCATTTGCACGAAGCACTATTCTGCTGCATTATATCTCATTTGCACGAAGCACTATTCTACTGCATTATACCTCATTTGCACGAAGAAATATTCTACTGCAATATACCACATTTACACAAAGCACTGGTTATATCCCGTATTCTGACGTCACGTTTCCGCACTAACAATGGTGATCCTGGCTCCCGCCCGTCGGGGCTTGGAAAAATAGATTTGGATGTATGATGCTTCCACGCAGAGCTAAAACCCGGCCGCACATAGGTACTGGTAAACCGCTTAGAAAGTCTAAACCTGTCCAGGCAAAGTGCTGTGAGTCGAACCGTCCATGCATATAAACCATTTTGGTTTCATTGTGCAACAGGGATTGAGATGCCACTTCACCGGATAAAAGTCACACAAAAATGGAAGCATGGTTTACAGTGCTGACGAGGACGTTAAACCCCAAATCGATCAAACCAACAAAGGAAAGGTGATCTGATTCACCGAAAGAAATATTCATACAGAAAATTAGCAAGAAAAAAACATATGAACGGGGCACAGCATTTCCTACAGTTTACATCACCGAACACTCAGATCAACCTGCACATCCGTGCAGTTTGACCAGAGTCTTCGTTGTGTGCTCTAAGGATAGCTAAGGGCTGAATGCTCCTTCATGCAGCAAGAGAAGTCTCTGGTTAGACTATACGGATGTGCAGGCCGATCGTGGGACTGAAATATATAGAACATATATTCCTGACCTTTTCTTAGGTTCTTGTACACCGGCTAAGGTAATCCGTGGTTTCATCCTGGGATTTTGTTCTCACTCTGGTGGTCTTACCCAGGCAAACAACACATGTATAATGTGCGGAAAAAATATAAATAAATCAAAGTGATGTGCAAGAAGAAGAATCTAATATGGGGTTTTGGTGTAGATGAACCTAGCCTCGGTTCCGCTCAGCATGGTCGTTTCTCGGGTTAACGCCGAGGTTATCGCGAGGGTTGGAAACGCCCATCTGCATACCTCGGCATAGCGTCGGTTCCGTTTAGCATGTACAACAGAAACCTATATTTCGATGAGGTAGTTCTAACATGTACCCACTATCTATATTTTGAGCAGAAATTAGAAAAATAACACATCCTAATGTCACATTTTGAGCTTACATGTACAACTTTCTTTCTTTTTTTCGGCGGTAAAATTTACAGTGTATTTGTATAGGCGTGTTTTCGTAATGTATAAGAAAGTCGCCATTTCAGCACATGGGAATGTTTTGGTGATGTATACAATTTGCGGAAAGGAAGCTAAAGTTTTCAATTTTTATGACACAGAACCATTTCTAATGGGCAAACTACCATGTTATGATTGGTTAAGACAATGTTTTCGTAATTTTTGTATCGGAAAATGCCAACGGTTCATTAACCCTGTTCTATTCATTAATCCTAATCCGTATTTGATTTTTCCGCTTCAGAACATTTACTTTTCATATCAGAGTCATATGCCATGATATATGATTATTTTCATTATTCCGTATAAGAACATGCCGTGAAATTAATTAGAATCTTATTGTAAACACTATGGATTTTACTCATCGATCCAAGTAATTTTCTCACAGCTTTTCTCACAGCATTTCTCCGTGTGGACTTTATGATGTACGATACAATTCGCCAGTCATCTTGCCCTCCATCATAGTGTTTACGATAACACACCCGTGCGATTTTTCTCATCTCCAAAATGGCTACGTTTCCAATGAAAATCCGTTATATTTTTCTTATAAATACTGCAAGCATAGGTCGTGGGTGCCCATTAGAACCGCCTCATTGAGACGGTTGTAACAAGTACTCACAACCTATGTCTTGGGGTACAAATAAGAAAAAAAATAATGTATACCACCGTAAACCTCCGTTTCAACTATATGAAGTGGTGTATAGGGGGTCTTCATTACACGAACGAGTTCACGTGATGTCTAGTCCTTTGAGATCATCGATTCCACTGCAGAATTATAAAAATACCTGATGGTCACTGATGGGGCCTAATTGACCAAGACTAGATAGTCTGGCCGAAACATTGCGTCCACTTGACAATTTTCAATTCTGTGTTGTCATCATTGCTGCCAAAGGATTAGCTTTCCATATTTAAGACTATTCACAGCGTTGGCTGTAGCACGACCATGCCAATGTGTAACGATAAATATGATACGTCTCTCCAGATGTGGAAGCGTAACAAGGATAATGATGACTGTGTCGGTTTGCTTTTGGTCATTTTTATTCAGCTGTCTCTATCAATGTTAAAGCTCTGCAATGAATAGAAAATACACAGTTTGAAATCAGTTTTAAGCCTCAGCATCGGTTATCGACTCAAATCAGTTTTAAGCCTCAACATCGGTTACCGACTCATCCTACGTCAGACAGACTTGCTCTGTCTCTGGTCGGGCTCATCGGAGTCTAACTGTTGGTTTTCTTTTGCTCCAGCATTTCAGTGGTTTCTTGCTGTCGAGTCCTCACCGTTGTCTCACCTCTGTGGTTTTTTGATTTTTGTGTTCACGGAGATGTTGCACTGATGAGTTAGGTGGCCTTCATGCGGACTGAACAAATTATTTGTCTAAATCGCGACGGAAGTAAGGGCGAGGATTGTGGCCACGTAAAATCGATTTAAGCCCCCCAGTGGAAATCTTCCACTGACCGTTCCAAGGCGGCTCTTCTGTGGCGATTTATTTATGTTGTTGTTTGTTACTTACTGTTTGTATCACGTGTGTCTTTTAATTTTGGATGGCCATATGGCCATTTTGTGGGAAAGTAACTGTCCTTATGGACTTCCTTTGTTTAGGTTTCCATTATGGTCTGGTCGCTTAATGTTTGTATTTCTTTCCCTTTGGTGTCTTTTATGGGTGGAGTAAGTTAATTGTATCAATTCCTGATCTTTGTTTTACTTCTACTTTGTTCACGCCGGTAAGTCAGGCCTCAGATTCTATGACGATTCCAGCGTAAAGGCTTACTAATATGTAATGTTGGTTGGTACCTGATGCTCTGTCTCTGGTTTGGCACATCGGACCCTAACCATTGGTTTTCTTTTGCTCCAGCATTTCAGTGGTTGGTGCTGTCGAGTCCTCACCGTTGTTTCATCTCTGTGGTTGTTTGATTTTTTTTTTATTTTTGTGGCCTCGAAGATGTTGCACTGGTGTGTTAGGAGGTCTTCATGCGGACTGAACTAATTATTTTTCAAAAACGCGACGCAATCAAGAGCGAAGATTGCGGTCGCGTAAAATCCATTTAAGCCATCCCCAGTAAAATTGACCGTTCCAATGTGGTTCTTCTGTCGCGTATTTTTTTTCTTGTTATGGTTTGTCTTTGAGTGTGTGTATCGCTTATAACTTTTTGTTTTGGATAACTAATTGGCCATTTGTGGGAAAGTAACTGTCCTTTTGGCTGTTTCCATTAGGGTCTAGTTATTTTATGTTTGTGTTTCTTTCCCTCTTGGTGTCTCTGATGTGTGGTGTGGGTTAATTGTATCGATTCTTGATCATTGCCTTCGCTTCTATTTTCTTTTTTTATTCCCTACTGGTGTATATATTTACGAAGGAAGTAGGAGGTTGGTGCTAAATAACATCCCAACCAACACAAAAGCAGGCATCACTAGGCCGACACTAACACGACATTGTCGCGAGTATCGATGTCGACACAACACCGGCCCGGCATTCGTTGCTGTCTCGAGTGACTTTTTCTAACTCAGGCAACCTTTGCTGACTCGGGCAATCTTTGCTGACTGAGGTGTGTTGTTCACTACCTAGATCTGGTGCCATCAAGGACAGGACACAAACGCTTTTGTTTAAGTTTTGACAGGCGTCTGGTAACTATGGCTTCAGCCAAAGACAACAGGATGTTTGCCTTCCTAATGAAGCCATAAATATAAGAGATCAGAGTCGTTGATTATGACAGAATGACGTGAAATAATCCCTATATTATACGCTTGAGGATATAACATGGTGATGTATTAAGGCACACTTCCGGAAAATGTTAATCTAAAGTTTAATTATAGAGATACAAAGGTTTTGGTCACGGTATACCAGTGCTTAATATGAATAAAGACCATCATAAGAAACATATTTGGTAGTGAAACCTTTTAAGATAAATTGCGTCGACAACAATATGAACACAAACTGCGAGAATATAAATGCCTATACTGCGTCACTGTTCTTATGTGTTTGTATCATAAATATACATAACTGTTTATATAATTTCCCTTAATTACTATTATTAAATGTAATTGTTTTCGACATTACTTTTACCAAACTACTGTCACAAGTCTTGAAAAGCGGCGTAATAAGAAGGCAGCTCATTACGAAAACATGCCTATACAAATACATTGTTAATTTTACCACCCAAAAATTGAAAATTTTCATTTTTGGTATTTTTCTAATTTCTGCTCAGAACATAGGTATTGGGTGCTCACAACCTATATCTTGGGGCAGAAATAAGAAAAATAATGTAAACCCCCGTAAACCCCAGTTTTCTCTGTATAAAGTGGGGTTTAGGGGGTCTTCATTTCACGGACTGCGTAGTTTCGGCTAATAAAGCCTCATCAGTGACCCTGTAATGATCTGGCAAAGAAAGCCAGAGGAAACATACTGCAATTTTGCGAATTTCGAATAGGCAGTCGATTCAAAGACTGATATAAATCAAAATGGGGTCCAAATAATAAAAAAAAACTGTCTAGAATATGAGTAAACCAATAATTTATTTCTGATTTCTCAACATCACGTGAACAAGTCCGTGAAAAGAAGACCCCCCTAAACCCTACTTTATATAGAGAAAACTGGGGTTTTCGGGGGTATACTTTATTTCCGTTATTTCTGCCATAAGACATAGGTTGTGGGTACTCGTTAGAACCGCCTCACTGAGGCGGTTCTAACGAGCACCCTCAACCTATGTTTTGAGCATTTATAACAAACATATCAAGGATTTTCATCAGAAAAGTAGCCATTTTGGAGATGTGAAAAATGCACTATGTCGCACGGATTAGTTATCGTAATGAAATATTCACGCTGATCTCAAAGGACCGAAAGTAAAATATAAACTGCACTATGGACATTAAAAGGAAAGAAGCATCGACATAAAACAACCTCACCGAAACTAAATCATCACAAGCAAAAAGTCAATACGACAGTAACTGTTGTCATTACGATAACACACCCGTGCGATATAGTGCAATTTTTACATCTCCAAAATGGCTACTTTTCTGACGAAAATATGTGATATTTTTCTTATTTATACTGCTAACATAGGTTGTGGGTACTCGTTAGAACCGCCTCATTGAGGCGGTTCTAACGAGTACCCACAACATATGTCTTGGAGCAGAAATAAGATATTGTTTACCCCCGTAAACCCACGTTTTCTCTATATAAAGTGGGGTGTAAGGGGGTGTTCATTTCACGGACTTGTCCACGTGATGTTTTCCAACAAAAATATCAAATTGCTATTCAAAATAAAAAAAAACTAATGGACATAAAACATGATGATTAAGACATAAGCAGAACATTCATGCAAATGCAAACAATGGCAGGAATACACATGTACCATAACAGATGCACCCATTTTGAACGGTCAGTAAAACAACAACAATAATAATAATCAATTTTACATGGCAACAAGTCTCGCCCTTGGTTCTGTCCAGGTTTGGTGTCCCTGGTGACAGCTCTGGTTTAATTGTATAGATTCCTGATCATTGCCTTCACTTCTATTTTATACAAATAATTTGTTCAGTTTGCATGAAGGGGTTTCTTAGTACAAAAAGAACCAATTTTTACTGACCGTCTTGTGTTGTATTTTATAATTATTATAGTTCGTCTTTGCATCTATGTATTGCTTATATATTTTTATTTTCGATAGCCGTTTAGTCATGTTTGTGGGAAAGTAACGGTCCTGTTTGGAATTTTCATTATGGTGAAGTTGTTTTATATTTGTGTTTTTGTTCCCTTGGGTATCTTAGACGGGAGGTGCGAGGTGATTTTATCGATTCCTGATTAAAGCCTCCACTTCTATTTTATACGCATCAGACCAATATCTCCAATACCATAAAAATCAAACATGTACAGAGATGAACCAACGAAAAGGAATTGACAGTATGGAATAAATTGGACTACTGTGGGCTCGACCACAGACAGAGCATCAGGAACCACTTGAAATTAAGTACTTAGGCCGGAGCCGTCATATTGTCTGAAGCCCGATCCGCCGGCGTGCAATTATAGCGGGGAGAAAAGTGATCGGGTTAACTACCTTGCAGGCAGTCTGTCGTATAACGATCAAGTATTTGTCTCACTTTTAATACTAAATAACCAAACATTTAGGTTCCGATAGGCCTTGTTAGAAAATAGAAAAATAACTTAGCCCCCCCCCCCCCCCCCCCCCCCCCCCCCACAAGTGGAATTTTTTCCACTGACCGTTCCAAGGCGGTTCTTCTGTGGCGGTTTATTATGTTGTTGTTTGTTACTTACTGTGTGTATCACTTGTGTCTTTTTTATTTTGGATGGCCATTTTGTTGGAAAGTAACTGTCCTTATGGCCTTCCTTTGTTTAGGTTTCTATTATGGTCTGGTCGCTTCATGTTTGTGTTTCTTTTCCTTTGGTGTCTTTGATGGGTGGAGTAAGTTAATTGTATCGATTCCTGATCTTTGTTTTACTTCTAATTTTAGTACAGCATTGACTTTTGGAACTTATTGAAATAACGTTTATAAAATCTAACAAAAAATGGTATAGTGAAGTTTGTTATACTAAAAACCTTGGCTAACACGTGTTTTCGAGAGAAAAAAGTAAGGTGTACTTTGTTGTCCCGCTCCGAGAGTTTGGGAAACGTCTATTTAAGCTGAAAACTATTGCTCTAATGAACAAAACGTATACCAATGGTAGCGATTTATGTCCATTAAACTCCATCTTAAATCCCTAGTATCTATCCTGATTATCATAAATCGTATCTTACAAGGGTATGAATTATTTTTAGGGAACTCCAAGAAATTGATTAAGGGTAATAGGAATCCACAGTCCATATCCGGAGCATAAAACAGTAAAATAACAAATCATATTAATTCTGAAACATATTTTTCTTGACGCTACGCAGAAAACATCATAGGGAAAAGTTCTATTTTTAAAACAATGACGGAAACAATGGCACATCGATGTTACATCCTAATCTGATGTTATGTATTTGACCTACAAATGTACGGAATTTCTAGTCATTGTACCAACTACAGTCAAAATTCAATAGCACCAAGAACATCAGTTCAAAAATAGAGTTAGTGCGAACTTCTTGGGGTTAATTATAACGTCAGGTCATGAGACACACTTTTGATGACTTAAGGATATCTTTACGATCTTCATAAAAATTAAGGTTTGTAGTGTGCACTAAGAGGAACCGAATCATTACGATAACACACCCATGCGATAAAGTGCATTTTTCACATCTCCAAAATGCGATTCTTCTGTCGCGGTTTATTTTTGTTTTGTCTTTGGGTGTTTGTGTCGCTTATATTATTTTATTTTGGATAGCATTTTGTGGGAAAATAACTGTCCTTTTGGTCTTGCCGCTGTTGGTGTTTTCGTTAGGGTTTGTTGCTTCATGTTTGTGTTTCTTTCCCTTTGGTGTCTCTGAAGGGAGCTGTGGGTTAAGTGTATCGATTCCTGATCATTGCCTCTACTTCTATTAGGGATAGTCAAAATGTGCTTGCTTAAGACAAGTGTTTGCCTAATACAAATATTAAATGCACTTGTCTTTTATGGGAACGGATTGCTTGCTTGCTTAAGACAGTTCTTTTTTCATTTCGGGTGAGTGACCACTAAGGTAGGGCCCATCGGAGTCTAAATGTTGGTTTTCTTTTGCTCCAGCATTTCAGTGGTTTCTTGCTGTCGAGTCCTCACCGTTGTTTCATCTCTGTGTTGTTGATTTTTTTTATTTTTGTGTGCCCGGAGATGTGGCACTGATGAGTTAGGAGGCCTTAATGCGGACTGAAAAAAATATTTGTCTAAATCGCGACGGAAGTAAGGGAGCGGGTATCGGCCGTGTAAAATCGATTTAAGCTCCACCCCACCCCCAGTGGAATTGGTATCACTGACCATTCCATTGCGATTCCTCTGTCGCGGTTCATTTTTGCTATGGTTTGTCTTTGAGTGTCTTTTTGTTTTGGATAGCCCATTTGCCATTTTGTGGGAAAGTGACTGTCTGTTTGGCTTTCCGTTATTGGTGTTTCCATTAGGGTCTATTTAATTCAGGTATGTGTTTCTTTCCCTTTGGTGTCTCTGATGGGAGCTGTGGGTTAATTGTATCGATTCCTGAACATTGCCTTCACTTCTACTTTACTGTTTTGTCGATTTTCATTTTATTTTTTAGAATCAATTTAGATCAGCTCTTGTGTGCGACTTGTTGAGTAATAAATCACGGTCAGCTGTAGTTAGACAAATCACTCCGCGCTAGGACTTGTGATCTGATGTACTTTACAACTGATCTCCATACGAAGATTTAATACTCAATAAATCATTGCTAAAGTTGATCTATTTCTGAATTAGAATCGCGATACCAGTCGGTACACATTCAAATAAGAAAGAAAAAATATTATCTCTTTTAGCCCCAAATATTTATCAGAGCCTTGTGTGAAGCATCACCTAGGGACTCAATAATTTATTCAATTTCGCTGTTGTAAAAGAGACATTTGTGTCAGGATCACTTGCGTTTCACTGTTCTAAGACAAATGTGTTTGAAGCTGACTGAGTTAGACGAAGTTACCAGTCTAACTGTTTTCTTGTTGGCAACATCACTTTATTATAGTAAAACTGGGGTTTACAGGAGTAAACCATATTTTCCTTATTTCTTCTCTAAAATATCTATATTTTGAATAGAAATAAGGAAAATATCACAATTTTTTCATATCAAAATTTTCGTGTTTTTCGGCTGTAAATTTTACAATGTTTTTGCATAGGCGTGTTTTGTAATGTGTTGTATAGTATATGACTATCCTTTAGGCAGGACCAAAACAGCAGTTTCCAAGTTACATGTAGTTAACATTTAATTATATTTTTACACAATAACTCTACTGCAGCAGACTATGACTAAATTATTTCCACGTGATATTTTGATATAAACCATCACGTGAACAAGTCCGTGAAATGGAGACCCCCTATGCCCCACTTTATATATAGAGAAAAACTGGGGTTTACGGGGGTATAAATTATTTTTCTCATTTGTGCTCCAAAACATAGGTTGAGGGTACTCGTTAGAACCGCCTCAATGAGGCGGCTCTAACGAGCACCCACAACCTATGTTTGCAGTATTTATAAGAAAAATGTCACAGATTTTCATCAGGAAAACGGCCATTTTGGAGATGTGAAAAAAGTACACTATGTCGCACGGGTGTGTTATCGTAATGGTTCATTTTTCATTCGTTGAATACAGTCTATGACAAATAATATGATCTTTTGTTGCAATAATATGTTGGGTTCAGTCGCCTATGTTTTTGTCTTGAAAGGCTCTAATTTGTAACAAATGAGACAATTTTATATCCTCCACTTTCAAGATAATAAACGATGAAAGCATATGTCTGGGAGTTTCGGGGTTATTTATCTAAGGCAAAGTCATTTTCTTCCAAGTAATGGTTGAGGATTATTTTATTACATTAACGTCATACTTATCCAAATAAATGATGATCTTACAGTATTAATTGTGTACTTTACAATAAATTGTGTATTGCAGAAGCGATATTGTTTCGCTCTTAATTATTATATGGTAGTAATGGAACATTTTCTGCCCCTAATAAAATCGTTTATTGGTATCTGGGTATACAACTAGGTCGAATGCTTCCATATGCTGTAATCAATGAGAGAGTATGCATGACGCCTCTAATCTCAATTATGTAGAGCCGAAATAACATCTTTTACACTCATACGCTTGACAAGAAAAGAGCACGTCATTCAGCGCTATTGTATTTATGCACAGTGACATTATCGCTTGGAATGGTTTGGTCTTGTTCTTTGAATTAACCTATGTGTAACTGTGCATTCTTCTCTGGTAATACTGATCAGATTCGTATTACAACTTTCTTAACCCGTTTTGTACCAAATGGAACCTTCCTCCTTATATTTAGCAGTAGTCCATTCCCAAATGTAGAGATGACAGTTTGTCAACCTTATATTGAGCAGAAGTCGATTCCCAAATTTATGGGTGACAGGTTGTGTTTATCTTTAAAATTAATTTGGAAAATGGCTGAACTTTTTGCAAATAGTGTTGGCCCTGATCAGACGCCGCGTTCTGTGGCGTCTGATCTGGGCCTGCACTGGTTGCCAAGGTACCCGTTTTGTGGTTTCCGGTACAAAATGGGTTAATATGGAACTAACCTTAAATGAAAGAATTTGCTCGATTTCCTTTTAGACTATACACCTTTCTCAGAGTGGAAAAAGTTTAAAAGAAAGTGAACTCATAGACCCAGAATTTGCCTCCGTTGTCCAAACGTTGCCACTTAACATTTGTATGAGCTATGACCACCATAACAGGCAATGGTAATATATGGATTCCTTGATTAGAAGACGTGAATAAAAAGGATCAAAGAATGTAATTAATACAAAGTGGCAAACATGTAAACAGTCTTTGATCATTGTTTAAGAGATAATGATATGAACTCCGGAATGTAATACTTGAGGAAATCGTTGCAAGACTTATAGTTGTTTGTCACGTAATTATGAACACGCTTATTTTACTTCAAATTCTAGCATGTGATACTAGTGGAAACCAGTGGGGACTTAAAGTACATCACGAAAACGCGCCTATTATCTGCTGGTTCCTAGTGTGAAGGTTGTCAGTGTTGGAAAAACGGGTAAGAGGGTCTTTCAAGGTCAGGGGGTCTGGTTACCTGTTTTTCCAATATTGACAATGTGCAAGCTGGGAGCCACCAAATAATGCAAATATGCCGCGGGTGAATATGATTTTTACCCCTTAAACCCCACTTTTATATAGTATTAGTATCATCTTACTGCATATTACATTTTCTGGCCCTTTGGGATCATTTATTTCATTTTGAATAATTTTGAAAATGGAGTTCTGCTTAAGCCGGCGCTAGAGGGCGTTGCCAGTGTTACATATTTCAGTACTGGCCATGAAACTCAATAAAACCGAGTCTGCTATGTCCGTTTATTTGGTCACAGTACTCTACAAATTTCTTGGTTTTGATCAGAAATATAGAAGCATTCGTGGTGTAGTGGTTACGCTGCTCGCCTTGTGAACCAAGGATCGCAGGATCTATCCCGGGCTTCTACAAGACTTTCGAATGAGTCTTTAAACCGAGGTCCCGTCTCCGTATGACCTTAGCTGTTGGTGGGACGTAAAACTCAAACACTCACTCACTTGAGCAGAAATATGAAACTCATCAGGATTTTTTATCTGAAAAACAAAAATCATTTTGTGTGGTAAAATTTTACCACTACATTTGAATAGGCGTGTTTTCGTGATAAGTTCGTCACGTTCTTATGAACACGCGCATAAAACCAAAACTCTGGCGTAGTTTACTTGAAGAAACACGTGCATGGTTTCAAGGAGTTCGTCACGTTCTTTTAAACACACCCACTTAACCTCTTGGAGTAGCATGTACCGTCGAGCGCTTGCAAGTTTGGCCCATTTCGGCAGTTACAGTAAATTTCCGCTATTAAGACCACCTAAAATTAAGACTAATTCTGCCATATAAAGCTTATTTAGTAGGTTTTATTTAGTACGTTTTATTTTATTTTGGATAGCATATTTGCCATTTTGTGGGCGAGTGACTGTCCTATTGGGTATGTTGTATTATGTTTGTGTTTCTTTCCCTTTGGTGTCTCTGATGGGAGCTGTTGGTTGATTGTATCGATTCCTGATCATTGGCTCCACTTCTATTCTAAATCTGAGTCAATGATTTTTCTCGAAAATACTAATAAACCCTATTCATGAATAAGCAACGCATAAACCCATTACATTCTCACAAGAATTAGGCTCGCTGACTGCTTCGACCGATTGCACTTGGCATGACTATATACTAGATTACATCAAAACGAAAGCATGGTTTTCGGTTAATAAAAAGCAATAAAAAACAACACTCCAGAGAAAATCCTTACAAACAATATACACTTTCTTTATACGACCACTTTTCGAATATGCTGATGTTTTCTGGGACAATTGTCCCCAAAACAAATTAAACTAGAGCTGTCAGTGAAACTGACTAGGGCCCCGGCAGCGCTATCAGAGGAGTAGTAAATGTTGAAAATTTGTGGACGGACAGACGGACAGACAGACGGACGGACAGAGTGATTACTATAGGGCACACACACTTTCAGTGCAGGGCCCTAAAAATTAAAATAAGGCCGAAAGAATAGTTACTGGAGCAACAAAAGTAGTATCAATCCATTCTCTACTCTGTGACCTTGGACGGGAATCTCTTGAAGTTCGGAGACTAAAACACAAATTTGTACTCTATAACAAAGTGCAGAAAAAAATGTAGAATTCCCTCACACATGAATACAGCCCCCGCCCCAAAGAAAAAGATGGGCTGCATGATGTTTTCACACAGAGCTGAAACCGACCCGCAGACGAGTACTGGTTAACCGAAAGGATGATCAAAGCCTGTCCAGCAGAACGGTGTGAGCGTGCCCGCCAAAGCTTATAAACTCTATCAGTTTCATTGGGCGGCAGGGCTTGAGATGTCATTCCATCTCAATGTCGGGTAAAAATCTATAAAAATTGGAAACAACGTATCCAAAATGACCTTTACAGTGTTGACAGGGACGATAAACCTCAAATCAAACAAACAAACAAATCACACATGAATACCTATTGCCATTATGTCAGCCACGGTAGGTAGTGCAGCAGCTTATCAGCTGCGAAATAATGCCAATCTACAGACTATCTAAGCCAACACTGTTTTATTATACATCATTTCTCCCGTCGGTTACTCGCAACTGGAACGATTTGTTAGATGACTAGAAAGCTGTGCCCTCGGTAGCATTTTTAAGCACAAGCTACAGTCTAACGAAAGAAGACCACTGACGTATCTTTGTTCAGCTAAAAGACTGGGACAAATACATAATACCAGACTAAGACTGAAATACAACTCGTTACACGTCATCTCTTTCAAACAAAATAATCCAAATAAATCGTTATGCTGCTTGTGGAGCTATTGAGGACACACAGAACTACCTCTTGGCCTGCGAGCAGTACACAGACCCGATAAACATTATCTCAGATGTTTACCAACTTTCTTTAAATATTCTTCTATATGGTAGTGTCGAGTTATCTGAATATCATACACATGGTCTTAGCAGCATATGATTTTATTCTTAAGTCTGCACGATTAAATGCCTATACGGTACTTTCCATATATAAATAAATATATGTAATCTTCCTGTATGCGCACATATACAGACGAATATTAGAAATGGTAGGCATCACAAAAACACGCCTATATAATTTTGACCCCCTTGAACCCCACTTTTATAGTTGTAAAACTGGGGTTTCCGGGGGTATACCTAATCGATGAGGCGGTTCTAACGAGTGCCCACAATCTATATTTTGAGCAGAAATTATAAAAATATCACAAATTTTCATCATAAAATTTTCATTTTTCGGCGATTAAGGTGGCAATGTATTTGTATAGGCGTGTTTGCGTAATGGTAGATTCAGTAACTCAAGTTAAGCAAAGTAACTGTTGCGTCCATCTTCAATCAATCTTCACCCTCAGGCCCACATCACGTCTTGAAGAGCACTATTGTGTTTTACGATGTACTGTTTTCTTCAGACAACCTAAACATACAAGCACGTCAATTCTATTTTTAGACCTGGTAATTAAGTGTGTGAATAAAACGGAGTCACTTCAATAGAAACCCTTCCCCATGGAGCCATATGACCATGCTTTATTTCACTACCCTTTATTATTTTGTAACCATGGTAAAATTGCATTTGTAAAGGTTCAAAATAACTTGCACATCTGACAGTCTGTATATATTAAATTTTCTGCCATCAATATTTAAAGTGCACAAGAAACATGTGTTATACAAAGAAATAAAATTAAAACCAAACACAGTAGGTACGAAGGGAAGCAGTTCTAACAAGCACCTATTAGCTATGCTCGCAGAAAAAAAAAATAATAAAAGTATCTCGCATTTACATGTCCAGTAGAATTCACTTAGTCATACGGGCTTGGGATGAAAGTTTGTAAACATGCCTAGGTTATGTTCACAGACTGGTAAATATAAGCAGGGCAGCTATTGGCCAAAATATATACGGAGAGTCAGGGGTATATTTTGGCAGTAACCTGTCCTGTGATTGGACAATAACAGATTAGGTGAAATTAAAAGAAGTTGATTTGACAAATAGGTATTTTCTGCAAATTTCAAGGAAAACGTTCTACTCGTCTAGTGGACAGGTTCGAAAGCTGTGGCTCACAAAATTGGACAGTATTGTGTTTTTTTTTTAAATCGCCATTGTTTATTTCTTGTGGGATCAGGGGTAACCAGCTTCAGAACACGGAAACTACATGTGGATGGTGTCTGTACATTTGATTGATAAATCTAAAATAGAAGTGAAGGCAATGACCAGGAATCGATTCAATTAACCCACAGCTCCCATCAGAGACATCAAAGGGAAAGAAGCACAAACATGAAACGACTAGACCCAAATGGAAACACCAACATCGGAGATCCAAAATGGCAGTTACTTTCCCACAAAATGGCCAATTGGCTATCCAAAGCAAATTAATATAAGCGTTACACACTCAAAGACAAACCATAACAAAAATAAACCGCGACACAAGAACCGCCTTGGAACGGTCAGTGAAACGAATTTCACTAGGGGGGGGGGGGGGGGGGGGGGGGTAGAGGGCTTAAATCGATTTTAGGTGGCCACAATCTTCGCCCTTATATCCGCCCTTATATAGTCTGAACTATAATTCTAGATTAAACGTTTGGGTCAACGAGAGATGTGATTGTCAGAATTTCAAGAAAGGCTACGATGGTCGCCTTGGAAAACATTTACGATAATATTTACGATAATTGAAAGGGCAAAGTAGTCTGTGCCTTTATAAGCGTCCCAAATAAAAGCAGTGTTGATTCGCTATTCTTGTTCCAAAGACAGAATCTCCCCGTCAAGCGATTTTGGTACTTATCGCCAATGCGAGCAGCGAAGGTTCAGGCGAGCCTGCGCATCCGCGCAGTCTCGCCAGAATCTTCGCTGCTCGCTCATACAAGCAGTGAATCAAGAGGAACCTTCAGACAGAAAACCATATCCCTGGCCCCTCTGAATGGCTGGGCATGCGCGGTTAAAATTTGTCATGACGGAATGCTCGAAGACACAAATTCGCTTGGAGGGTCTCAGCTGATAGGAGCCCCACCATGTTACCAAGTCCTTGTAATAAACACCTCTGTAAACTTCGTTTTCTACATCGAGAAGTCGGGTTTACAGGGGTAAACATCATTTTTATTATGTTTGCTACAATACATGCAGTGAACATTCAATTACTCGAACATGGATAGTTTATTTACAATGGCTAATTCAAAATAGTTCTGGAGCCTTTGAGAATATTTCCCAAAGCTTCAGTTATGCATATGTTTATGATAATATATGGACGTTTTTTTTCTGATTTTGCCTTGAAAAGTATGTTGTGTGTACTTATTAGAATCGCCTCAATTTTTCTAATTTTTACTGCAAACACAGATTGTGGGGGCTCGTTAGAACCGCCTCGTCGAGGCGGTTCTAACGAGTTCCCACAACCTATGTCTAGGGGCAGAAATAAGAAAAATAATGTATACCCCCGTAAAACCCAATTTTCTCTTTATAAAGTGGGGTTTAAGGGGATGTTCATTTCATGGACTTGTTCACGTGATGGTGAATATGATTAAACTGCTGCCCTCACCATCAACAACATGGAGTTTGATGCATCACTTGTTTATCTATATCTTATCAAACGTAAAGTATGTGGATGCCCGCGTTAGAACAGGCTCTTTTAAAAGGCCGATGAATGAATGAGAAAGGCATCACGGTAGAGTGTGATATGATACCAATAGATAGAATTTATGGGGCTTATGATGTCCCGTATGAAATGAAGCTTTTTTGTCACTTTTATAGGGTCAGGTCATGAACAAAATCTTCAAATATGAAATGATTGTGTGTCAGACTCATATTCTAGACAGGTTTTCCATTATTAGGACCCCATTTTGGTTTATATCAGTCTTTGAATCGACTGCCTCTTCTAAATTCCCAAAATTGCAGTATGTTTCCTCTAGCTTTCTTTGCCGGATCATTACAGGGTCACTGATGAGGCTTTATTAGCCGAAACTACGTAGTATGATCCATCTTCTTTCTTATGAATGTTTTTATTGCTCTTAAAGGAACTCATTTTTTTATTTTTATTTGCCTTCACTGCAGCTGGTGTTGTGCCGTGTGGTGGCCGTAAAACGTCTCCCCGTACATCAACCATAGTGCAGTTTATATTTTACTTTTGGTCCTTTGAGATCAGCGAGAATTTCTGAGAAATCAGAAAAAAAATATTGGTTTAGACTCATATTCTAGACAGGTTTTCCATTATTAGGACCCCATTTTGGTTTATATCAGTCTTTGAATCGACTGCCTCTTCTAAATTCCCAAAATTGCAGTATGTTTCCTCTGGCTTTCTTTGCCGGATCATTACAGGGTCACTGATGAGGCTTTATTAGCCGAAACTACGTAGTATGATCCATCTTCTTTCTTATGAATGTTTTTATTGCTCTTAAAGGAACTCATTTTTGATTTTTATTTATAAGGCACATATAAGACAAAATGACAGTGGGGTTTCAAACGTATGGTTTTCAAATGTCTGTGCGTTGCCAATTTATCTGTCGAGATGCATGACAGCTTGCATAAAGTGTGTGCGCTTGCTCGCCTGAGCTTTCGCCTGACCTTATGTGATAAAGTACCCCGCCCATCGGGGCTTGGAGAAATATATCAGCTGCATGATGTTTCCACGCAGACCTGAAACCGACCACACATGAGTACTAGTAAACCGCTTACAGGATCTAAAATAGAAGTGAAGGCAATGCTCAGGAATCGATACAATTTACCCACAGCTCCTGTATGCGCACAGGGAAAGAAACACGAACATGAAATAACTAAACCCTAATGGAAACATCAATAGCGGAAAGTCGAAAGGACAGTTACTTTCCCACAAAATGGCCAACCGGCTGTCCAAAACAAAATAACACAAGCGACACACACATTCAAAAACAAACCATAAAACAAATCGCGACAGACAAACCGCCTTGGAACGGTCAGACTGGATGGGGCCTAAATTGATTTTTCGCAGCTGCAACCCTCGCCATTCCTTCCGTCAATTCAGACAAATAATTTGTTCAGTCCGCCCATGCAAAGCAGTGCGAGTCGGACCCTCCATGCTTATTAATCCTACTGATTTAATTGGGCGACAAGGCTTGAGATGTTATTTCATCTCAATGTCGAGTAAAAGTCCCTCAAAATTGGAAGCAGCGTCTCCAAAATGACCTATAGTGTTGACGGGGACGTTAAACCTCAATTCTATATAGGCAATGGAAAATAACTGTGTTTTATTCTACAACAAATCACGCCAAGTAAGAGCGTGACGAATGACGTCATTAAAAACTGCTAATTTATGACGTCACTAGTCGATTGGCGGTGTAACGTAATTTTCTCGCATCTAAAACGTTAGAAAAGGATATAAATGCATGTGTTTCAGTCGATAATTTTAGCGGGATTCCTTCTAACAATGGCGAAAAGTTGTGAGATTTTGAAGGAAACAACAACATTATTGCCGATTTTCAGCGTGTGAGAATCGAAATAGATCAGCTCTAGCCAGTGATTTGTTGGGTAATAAATCACAGTTTGTCGGTCAGTTGTAAGTAGACAAATCACGCGCGCTACGCGCTCGTGATTTGTCTACTTTACAACTGACCTCCAAGCTGTGATTTATTACACAACAAATCACAGTTAGAGCTGATCTATTTCTTAAATCAAACCAAACAAAATAGAAGTGAAGGCAAAACCCTTTTTCTCATGATCCTAATGGCAAGATCATTGGCTAAACATACAACCTCAGTCGAAAGTCAAATACAACTGACAACAAAATTGCTGCATTACGCGTAGGTAAACAATATGTTCGATCACCAAATTCTGTCACAAAAGGCTCTTCCTAGGAATCGATAATCAACCGGATAAAATGATAATCCCTGTTCAAATAACTGGCACATAAATGGCTACCATAAATATTAAGTTCGAGGGAAGGGTAAATATGAAATAAATTGAAAATAAATAGCATAATTATCGAAGTGTTTGTGACTAAGTGTGAACTAGAAAAGCAAATAGGCTCTATTGTTTCTACCAAAATAGGAGCCGCGAGAAATGAAAAGGCCTCTGCGAACCTGTGTGTTCTGCGAAGACTCCAATCAACCTGCATTTAGACGGAATTAGAATACACCATCCCCGGTCTGCATGAAGAAGCGTTGGTTCTCCGGACATCCATTTAGCGCACAGCGAAGACTTTGATCAGTCTGCGCAGACTGGTCTGAGTCTTCGCCGTCCGCACATGTTCGTAGATATGCTTTCGCTTGTAACGACCGAGTAGTAGCGCAGATAAGATTGACTAGGCGGAGCCATTCTATCTTCTCATACTGAGTCGGTCATAGTTGGCCATTACCTCAGTTAATTTGTTATTCAATGTCAAATTCGCCGAGTCCAGAACAAGATTCGGTATTGTGCCTTTTGCATGTTTTTTTTTTTTTTTTTTGAACTCACACAATCGGGGTTATGTTTTTGTTAACAGAATATTCCAAAGACAGGTGCAAACAATAACTCTGCTTTGTCAATCTTTAATCTGCAAATACTATAATTATAAGAAATATTCGAACCTGTAATCTGAGGTTCAGATTAACTCCAGACAGTGAACACAATTATTTGTATTTTAAGTTTCTGGATATTGCACGCCCCCACCCATCGCGGCTTGGAGAAATAAATTAGCATCACGAAAACTCGCCTATATAATTTTGACCCCCTTGTACCCTACTTTTATATAGTAAAACTGGGGTTTCCGGGGTATACCTTATTTTTCTTATTTCTGCTCTAAAATATAGTATATTGGGAGCAGAAATAAGAAAAATATCACAATTTTTCATCATAAAATTTTACTTTTTTCGGCGATAAAGGTGGCAATGTATTTGTATAGGCGTGTTTGCGTAGTAATGGGCTGCAAGGTGCTTCCATGAAGGGCTGAAACTGGCCACTCATGGGTACTGGTAAAGCTCTTAAAAGTGCATAGCCTCCTGCCCAGGCAAAGTGGTGTAAGTCGGACTGTCCAATGCATATAAGCCTTGGACGACAGGGCTTGAGATGTCAGTTCATCTCATATGTCGGGTAAAAGTCCCACTAAATTGGAAGCATCGTCTCTAAAATGGCCTAAATAGTGTTGATTGGGACGTTAAACCTAAATTGAAACAAAACAAACATGATTTTGCTTACATGATGTATATTCTCAGGCCCAGGTGAGACTAAACAGACATGTATGACATAGTCCATTGTATATGATTTTCTGATGGAAAATGTGTGATTTTGTTCTCATATCTGTTGTAAACGTAGATTACAGGTGTCCTATAGGACCGGGTGCCCACATTGTATGTTTCTGAGCAAATATACGAAAACTAATCTATATTCTCTGTATAATCACATGGCATTTTACTCTGTAGGATAACAGAACAATTTGATTATTTTTTGTAGCCCTAAAATGACAATTGTTTTTTATCGCAATTTATGATATTTCTCTTTTTTTCTGCTTCAAGCATCTTTAGAACTGTCACACCCAGGCGGTTCTAACGAGTTCCTATACTCTTTGTTTTTAGTGAAAATAAGGATACACCTGTAAACCGATTGAAATAGTGTAGCATTTTGCTGTTTGATGCATGTACATAATCTGAGGGTCATCGTATTTGCATGTTTGTTACTTGGATCTGTGCACATGTATATGTTTGTGATATAACCCATGTTAAACTGCTCTCCTGTCTTGGAGCATCACGAAAACACGCCTTTATAATTCTGACCCCCTTGAACCCCACTTTGATATAGTAAAGCTGGGGTTTACAGGGGTAAACCTATTTTTTCTTATTTCTGCTCTAAAATATAGATGGTGGGTACTCGTTAGAACCGCATCGATGAGGCGGTTCTAACCAGTGCCCACAATCTATATTTTGAGCAGAAATAACAAAAATATCACAATTTGTCATCTTAAAATTTTCATTTTTTCTGCGATAAAGATGGCAATGTATTTGTATAGGTGCGTTTGCGTAATGGATAATAAATAATCAATCGTTCAAACTTGCATACAGTCAAGAATGGTAAGAGGTATAATCCTAAAGTATTATACAGCATCAGCGTGAAAAATAAGCGGACCCGTCAGAATGTTTCATTTTTTTAGCCGGAGGCCTCCTTGCGGAGTATTTCCTCTTCTTCCCCCTTTTCGGCTTGGGCTTTTGACGACAGACGGCATGTATTCTGTATGCGCAACTCCTCAGATCAATTTGAATTTTTTTGCGGACGTTTTTGTCATCGTCTGTACATATGCGTGTGAGTTCGGCATTATCGTCAATTTATAATTTATTTAGCTACATAATTTGACCCCTTTGAACTCCACTTTTATACAGCAAACCTGTTTTTCTTATTTCTGCTTACAACATAGATTGTGGGTACGCGTTAGAACCGCCTCGATGAGGCGGTTCTAACGTGTGCCCACAATCTATGTTTTGGGCAGAAATAAAAAAAAAAAATATCGCAACTTTTCATCTTAAATTTTTTGTGTTTTTCTCGGCGCTAAGATTTTCACTGTACAGTCTAACCTGTATTAAGCAAGCACCTAAGGGATGATAAAAATGTGCTTGCTTAAGACAGGTGCTTGCTCAATACAGGTGACATTTATTGCATTTGCCTTTTTACGGAACCCAACGCTTGCTTGCTTAAGACAGGTTGCTTGCTTAATAGAGGTGGCCACTAAGACAGGTTTTAATGTATTTGTATAGGCGTGTTTTCGTAATGCAAATGGTTAGAGCTAGAATCCTGAAACTTTATATTGTAAAGCATCAGCATGAAAATATAAGCGAACCTGTATTCTCTCAGTATTCCGTTGTGGTTCTTCTTGCAGAGTTATTCTCTTTTTTCTCCTTTTTTTTTATGCTTCGACATTTGACGCGCGACCGTGGGTACTTTGTGTGCACAACTCCTCATGCAGTTTAATACCTATCAATTTGAAACTTTGCAATATCTGATGTTATGGTCTTCAGCATCACGTGATTTTGGCATTATCGTCAATTCGACCTTTGAACTTGGCCATGTTTAGGTTAATATACTGTTAAATTGTCAAATGGTTACAGCTAGAATCTTGAAATTTTATAATATAGCCTCAGCATTAAAAATAAGCGGACCCTTATTCTTTTACTTTTCCGCCGGTGTTCCCCTTTTCACCCTTGTGTTCTCGGAGATGTTCCACTGATGCGTTGGGTGGCCATCGTGCGGACTGAACAAATAGTTTGTCTAAATCGCGACGGAAGTACATGTAAGGGCGAGGATTGCGGCCGCGTAAAACCGATTTAAGCCACCGCCACCCCTCCCCCACCCGCCCCCAGTGGAATTCGTTTCACTGACCTTCCAAGGCGGTTCTTCTGTCGCGGTTCATTTTCGTTATGGTTTGTGTTTGAATGTGTGTATCGCTTATATTTTTTTTTTTTATTTTGGATAGCCAGTCGGCCTTTTTGTGAGGAAGTGACTCCCATTGGGGTCTGCTTTTTTCATATTTATGTTTCTTTCCCTTTGGTGTCTCTGATGGGAACTGTGTTAATTGTATCGATTCCTGATCATTGACTTGCGGAGAAGTTCCCCTTATTGCATGTACCTTTTTCGACTTGGGCATTTACCGACAAGACGTCATATAATTTGTCTGCGCAGCTCTTACTAATTTATTCCGACCAATTGGCGTTTTCTAGTCCTCTCTATAAAATGAGGACAAGTGAAATTGGTTAAGAACTGAAGCGAATATGCTTCCTACAAATTTTCATATGACCCCGCCAATCGGGGCTAGAAGAAATAGATGGGCTGCATGATGCTTCAACGCAGAGCTGAGACCGGCCGCACACGCGTACTGGTAAACCGCTTATAGGATCTAAGCCTGCCCTGGCAAAGCGGTGCGAGTCGGGCCGTCCATGATTATTAACCCTATTAGTTTTATTGGGCGACAGGGCTTGAGATGCCATTTCATCTCAATGTTGGGTAAAAGTCCCACAAAATTGGAAGCAACGTCTCCAAAATGACTTATATAGTATTGACGGGGACGTTAAAACTCAAATCAAACAAACAAACAACAAAATCTTCATATATATATATAACGTATAATCAGATAGTTTCATGATATAAATAAAGCTGTAATCCAATCAGATAGCATTTACGTTCCAAACAATTCAGCCATGTGTTCAATCAATTAATTATGTTTGTTTTAATAACAGGTCGAATGGTTTGTCGGACAGGTAATGGATTTAGCAGCTGAGGTGCCAAAACTGTTTGATTTAATCAATCTGTACTCTAAAAAATTATAACTTAGAACTGAAAAAAAAGGATTTGTGGGATGTTGATTGTATGCTCTAATAACACTTTCTTCTCCATTATTAACTGTAAAATTCCATGATATTACAGTGTGAATGAGTGATTGAGTTCGGGACCTCGGTTTAAAAACTCACCGGTGTCTGGGAAGCCCGGGATCGATCCTGCGATCCCCGGTTTACAAGGCGAGTAGCGTAACCACTACACCACGGAGGCTTCTCCATATGGGCCCCGTCAAGCGATTTTGGTACTTATCGCCTATGCGAGCAGCGAAGGTTCAGGCGAGCCTGCGCATCCGCGCAGTCTCGCCAGAACCTTCGCTGCTGGCTCATACAAGCACTGAATCAAGAAGAACCTTCAGACAGAAAGCCATTTCCACGGCCCCTCTGAATGGCTGGGAATGCGCAGTTAAAATTTGTCATGACGGAATGCTCGAAGACACAAATTCACTTGGCGGGACTCATTTTAAAGTGTACTTATGTTCTATAGAAAAAGGTATCAGTTGGAAGCAAGGCTACAACACAGAACTGAAAACTGCGGAGTGTCCACATTTTTTCTGGGCCAGATTAGCTAGTTTCGACGAATTAGGCCTCATCGTTGACTCTCAAATTTAATCACAATCACATGTAAGCCCACCTTTGTTCATTTTTTAAAAAAAATGGTCTCTTACTTGAGGAGACACTGGATGTAGAAAACACCAGGACAGAAAAGCTGAAACCGTTTCAGATTTGTTTTTGTGTTAATTTTAGCTGATCGTAATTGGGGAATTTCACCATCACGTGAACAAGTCCGTGATATGAAGACCGCACTATACCCGACTTTATTTAGAGAAAACTGGGGTTTACTTTCGATGAGGCGGTTCTAACGAGCACCCATAACCTATGTTTGCAGTATTTATAAGAAAAATATCACGGATTTTCATCAGAAAAGTAGCCATTTTGGAGATGTGAAAAATGCACTTTATTCGCACGGGCGTGTTTAGCTGGGGTCAGATAATTATGTGTGAACCTGTGCTATAATGCGAACAATTTGACATGAGACTGACCTTTATGCAAGGAATAAATTAGTCAATGCTGTCGCCTAATACGTCGGCTTTCGTAAACTTCTCGCGAATTTCGGCATCACGTGAATAGCGGCCCATTTTCCGATCTCTATGTACTGTATAACAATATCGCCATCTTCGGAACACGACGCAGATAAATACATGTATATGCATTCAGTCGGGTATGAAATTATGTTAATAAGAGTTCACCAGTCTCGGGTCAATTTGTTCGAACTATACATAATGAAGCAAAACTGTAGTCGAGATTCTTCACGGCTTTTGAAACAAAAACAAACATTCCCCATGCCCTTGACCATCACGCGGTCATGGTCAGGCTTTTTGTAGTTATGTATATACGATGGACAAATACAATGAATTGAGCAATTAATAAACGCAAAGTTAAGGCATCTGAGACATCATGAAGTAAAACTTCGACCAACACTGTTATGGCTTCGTATAGAGTGGCTCCCTGTCGTATGTTCATATTTTTCTAACCTGATCAAGAAACACAATCCAAACATTTCTTTTCCTTCAAAGTTGTCTTTCTTTCTACTGTTAGAACATACTCAGCTGGAATCAGTAAAACATCAGTGAAAACATATTTTTGTAAGTTTGACAAATTAATAGTTTGACGATGGGAGCCAGTCTAGGCTTCGTAGAGCTTCAATATTTAACACAAAACGTTTGATTTTCATGTAAGTCGCCGAGGGTGGTGTCATATATCTTCCTGTTCATTCGTGGAGGCGAGAGTAACCATTATTGTACCAAATGGAATCTTCCTCCTTATATATAGCAGGAGTCCATTTCAAAACTTGGGGTTGTCAGGTTGACAATGTGTTTTTCTTCAACATTTACATGTATTTGGCAAATGGCTGAACGTTTTGCGGAACGCGGCGTATGATCAGGGCAAAAACGTTCCGCCATTTTCCTGATCTGGGCCTGCACTGTTTGCAAACTACCTGGGCCTGCACTGTTTGCAAACTACCGGTTTGGGGGTTTGTAGCGTGTACCGGGTCGTCCACGAAGTCAAGCTACGCGGTCACCCATCCAGGTACTAACCGCAATCTCCGTTGCTTAACTTCGCAAATAAACCAACCACTCTACCTGCGTCGCTAAAAGAGCCGGCTCCTACAGCAAGGCTGTAGAAGTGGTATTTATCCATAACCGTTACATTTCTCCCCCGCATCTCTTGACTTCGTCCCGAAGTCACACATGCCGCACAAGGCTAAACCTGAGGGCGGAGACTATGTAACAAACCTGCGGCACTATTTCCATCCCACCCCTACCACCAATGTAGCGTAATGTTCTTTCACACACATTCTTTTGTTATAGTCTTTATAACCCTTTTATAGAAAATATTCTGGTACAAAATGTGTTAATACATGATTAAAAGCTAGACATTACATTTACACACCTATTAGACTAGCTAACACACCTATTAGACTAGCTAACACACCTATTAGACTAGCTACATGTACTAGCCTGATATCATTTTAAGTTAATGATCAATATCATTTCATTCTTTTCATTCATATCATTCGTTTGTATATTAAATGAGCCCCGCCAAGCGAATTTGGGTCTTCGAGCATTCCGTAATGACAAATTTTAACTGCGCATGCCCAGCCATTCAGAGAGGCCAGGGATATGGCTTTCTGTCTGAATGTTCCTCTTGATTAACTGCTTGTATGAGCGAGCAGCGAAGGTTCTGGCGAGACTGCGCGGATGCGCAGGCTCGCCTGAACCTTCGCTGCTCGCATAGGCGATAAGTACCAAAATCGCTTGACGGGGCCCAAATAGTTTCTGTGCTTCGTTTTCGTTTCTGTCTAATAGCTGATGTCTGAGACAAAACGTTAAAGCTTTACATTACGCAAACACGCCTATACAAATACATTGCCACCTTAATCGCCGAAAAAATGAAAATTTTACGATAAAAAATTGTGATATTTTTCTTATTTCTGCTCAAAATATAGATTGTGGGCACTCGTTAGAACCGCCTCATAGAGCTATGAGGCGGTTCTAACGAGTGCCCACAATCTATATTTTAGAGCAGAAATAAGAACAATACGGTATACCGCCGGAAACCCTTTTTACTATATAAAAGTGGGGTTCAAGGGGGTCAAAATTATATAGGCGTGTTTTCGTGATGCATTTGATGAAACTTAGACGGGTTGGTGAACAAAGCATTAAGGTCTAGAAGCTAGACTACAAAACTATGATCTGTGATGGGGTTGAGACCTCGACCAGAAGATCTCAGTCAAGTTTTCAGATTATTTAAGTATCATGCGAGGCTATTCCGGACATGAGATTTAAATAAATTAAGAACGAGCCTGAGATTGTTCTTGTCGAGGTCTCAGTCCCATCATTTATTATTTCTTTACCCTTATAGTTATTGAGTGTGCTTGGAAGGTTTTTTTAAGCTTTTACCAAGAAACACTATAGCAAACAGACTGCCCAAGAATACAGAAAAATGCAAAATGGCCTCTTGTGAAGGTAACAGAACCAAAAATGATAGAGTTTTATCATGGCTGTTAAAATAGTGTTCCTATGAGCCTCTTAAAGGTGCATTATTGAGCTACCGGGTCTCAATTTTTTTTCTGGTTTTTATCTTCAATGCATACTTCATTGTCATGTGTACACTTTTGGAGCCAAATACAGCTTCAGAACTTTGTGAAAATGGTCGTTTTTATTCGTGTTTACCCATCGCTCTGAACATGTGTTCGGAATTTCTGTTCTAAAAATAAATGTGTCACTTTACACATACATGGCGGCAGTATCGTCTCTGAGTGTCGTTACTTATGGCATGGTATTCAGCGTCATATTTGTTTCCGATTCAGACATGGCCTAAGCAAACCAGGCGAAAAATGAACGTCGCACAACGTCATATATGGGGATTCTATTTTTGTCACGAACTAAAAGTAGATCTAACTAGTGTTCGAAACCTAGTTAGGGAATCCCTCTAAAACTCGTTTACCTGTCATCATAATTGTCAGGGCCGTCGTCGGCATGTAAAAAGTGGTACGGCCTTATGACGTCGAAGACGTCCCACGAGTGCGGAAGGCACGAGTGGGGGTGGGGAGAGCACGAGAGGGGGGTATCCCCCCTCTCGTAAGGGGGGTTCGGGGTGCCTCCCCCGAGAAAATTTTGAAATTTGACTGCCTCTAGAACCGATTTTATTGCATTTTGATACAAAATTTAGCTTCTGAAACTTGTTTGATTCCATTAGTAATTTCAGTAGCTCGAGCCCATATCAAAGCTTTATCAGACTTCCGCCAAACATAACAACTATTTCGACCTCTCGATAGGTCTCATCAGGCGGTGGCATCAAAATCAACTGTTACTCAATGCAACAGTTAATCCTGATACAGATATCCCCGCTATAGTTGTTTTTTTTTTTTTTCATCATTTTTTTTTCTTTCTTTTTTTCTTTCCTTTTTTTTTTTTTTTTTTTTTCAAACACGAAAACACGCCTATATTTTTTGACCCTATAGATCCCACTTTTACACAGTAAAACTGGGGTTAACGGGTATACATTACTAATACGATTTCTGCTTAAAAACATAGATTGTGTGTACACGTTTAAACCGCATCGCACGATCTATGTTTTGAACATACATATCAAACCTATCGCATTCCGCTATATTTGAATAGGCATGTTTTCATGATGTTTTTTTTTTTCTCTTTTTTCATATTTTTTTTTATCTTTTTATCTTTTTTTTTTTTCCTGTTTGACAAAAATGTACATGTTCATACATCAAGACAACAAAACTATGCAAAGAAGAGGTTACATTAATTTCCTTATTTCTCCTTAATTCTACTAAAAACAACAAAATACGTTCTCATGTTTACTAGTTCAAGGGTCGGCTTTAAACATTCCAAACACACATCTGCGTCGTTCGTTTCCTGCAATGAACTCATTTGCGATCACTTTCAAGTCGATTGCATCTATTCTGTCTTTGTGCACATGTAAGGCAATGAGACTGTTCAGTCTGGTTTGAGTCATTGTACTTCTCAAGTAAGTTTTCACTCTGCGTAAGGCTGAAAATGTCCTTTCACTAGTTGCATTTGTCGCTGGAATCACTAACAGTATCCTAATTAGAGTCACAATTTCAGAATATATGGCTCTCATTGCTGGTTTTAGTCCACGAAGATAACCAAATATGTTCGATAGTTTGACTTTTTCACTTTCTTGCGTCTCAAAGTACGTTTTAAGTGTTTCCAGTTGCACTTTCAGTGAGTTCTTGTCAATGTCTTTTGCGTAGAACTCGGTCACAAATGTGAATTCTTCACTATAATCCTCACAGTCTGAGCGCACTGCTTTGACAAGAAGCTCTTCTACATTTCGGAACACTTTGAAACCAGGTTAGTCGAATCGATTCTTAACACAATTTATCACCAGATCCATTGCTTCGAAATAGTTCTGTCTGTACATGTCACGTTCTGTCTGTGGAAAGAAATGTTCTGCATCGCCCATCTGAAAACGTTTCGGCATCTTACGCCTTCGAGGCATTGACGGCTCGTTCACATCTATTGTTTCTGATTTTGTTTTCACGTCCTCGTAGAATTCATCGAAACGTTCATCAGTTCTTAGTTTTGATAGAGTTTCGAGTGTTAATTGTGCCATGGTTTGCCCTTCTGATGCAGACAAATCCTGATGTTGCAGACCTTTGCTTAAATTGTCTGTATGCCGCAAAACCAACTGTCCCAGCATGACACCAAACAGATAATCAAACGTTTTCATTTGCGCATCAACACCCTTGATTCTGGCTCTTATGTCAGAATCTTTAACATCTGAATAGGATTCTTCCCAGAGATCCTGCAACACAACGTAATTGTCCAAAACACTCTGCAGGCTATTTGCCCTAACAGTCCAACGTGTCGGACACAGTGTCCTGAAACCCGGTGTTTCTGGAGCGAGTTCTTGCTTCAATTTTTCAAACAAACTATCCCGTTTTGGAGAAAACGTCACAAGTTTTGACATCTCGTAGGTTGTATCCAAAGCGTCACGCATGATTTTTGATTGTTTCACAGTATCTCCAACAGCCAAATTTAGAGCATGGCTGTAACAGTGTGTGTAAACTGCTCGCGGTTCTTTTTCGCGGATTCTCTTCGCAACACCGTTTTTTGCTCCAGACATATTGCTTGCACCATCGTAACACTGACCGCGACAATTGCTTAATGACAGATTCATGCGGATCAGGCAGTCCTCAATAGTCTTTGTCAAAGTATCGGAATCAATGGAATCAACCTTGTATAGTCCAATGAAGTCTTCATGAGCAATGAGATCATCATCAACATGTCTGAGAACTAGCACACATTGTTCACGGTTAGACACGTCTGTTGTTTCATCAGCCATAATGGAATAAAACACAGAGTTTTTGATGTTCTGGGAGATATCTCTGATGATCGAAAGTGCCATAATTTGCAACATCTCATTTTGAACTTCAGCACATGTATACTTTTCATTTTTACGTTTTAGCCAGTCAAGCATACGCGAATCATCTTCCCCGCGAAGCGTCAGCAGCTGAATATAATTCCCATCGGTCTCATCACCATCGCCTCGAAGTGGTTGCCCTTGTCGGCCTAAGAAGCGCAGGCTAGACAGGATCTTAAGCAAGCAGTCTCTGTTGTTAGTCTTGTCTTCATTGTGTTGCAGTGACAATGTTTCTCCAATGTCCTCTGTTGTTTTTGGCAGTGTAACCACCTTTAGAACTGATTCGCGATGGCAGTTACACGAGTCGTGTTTTCTGAAGGCTACACTAGCATCTTTCCAGTTCGAAAAGCCATTCACTATGAAAGCTTTGTCAATGTTGTTGCTTTTGAGTTTTCCGTCCTTATAGGCTACTAGACACACATGACAAAATGCGAGGTCATTTGCTTCATCATAATGCAACCACGTTCTGTTACTAAACCAAGAAGCCTGAAAACTCCTTTTCACAGGGTTTTTATTGCCAAAGGAACGCTGTGGAAATTTGAAAGTCATAGGTTGGTTTGGAACCGGCGGTACATCCATAGCAGAAGATTAGCATGCACGTAGGATCGTGATTTTAGAATACTTCGAAAAGTAGTTTTCAAAACATTTATATGTAAATGGTTCGTCGGCATGTTGTTTGATTTCGTGCAATTATTGCCTTTTTCTTTGGGAAAAGCAGAAAAATACTTTTTTGATTTTTTTCGTCGTGAAAAACAGTATTGTTTTATGCTTTTTGCTTCTCTTATATCCCCAAAAGTCGGCCTCATTATTCATTAAAGAACGTACTTCAAGCGATAATCCTTTAAGAATGATTAGCGTCATTAATTAGGTGTCAATTTCATAAATCAGTTTGTATTGTATAATCCTGTTTTCATAACGAGTTTGACTTACCCTGCGGGAGGTGATCTGTTGACAGCGCACGAGTCAATTATCACTTTTTATCGACTTTTCATCACTGAAAACCCGGAAAATAACAGGGGGAAATGGAAAATTGAAGATACGGCCAAAACCATTTTCGGCCAAAAAAGTGGTACGGCCATGGCCGGACCGGCCGTACCGCCGACGACGGCCTTGATTGTTCGCATTTTTGCATAAAATGCATTCATTTGTATTGTTTTAAAGAAAAATACCGGCTATATGTATTTTATTTTTGGAAGCCTTTTTTTCCGGATAACTCAATAATGCACCTTTAAATCCATATATATATGATACTAGAAATTGACCCGCAAAATGGTGGGATAGATGGTGGTGCAATTCTAAGTTTGGTGGGAATTGCTATTGCTATGCCAACAATACTACTATAGCCATGGCAGAAAATCCTGCATTATGTGTGCGTCTGTATTACTGGAACACTTGATGATATGTTCTTTTTTCCGCTGAATAGTTTTAATATATAGGCAAAATATCGTTCTATCTTGTAGCGAAACAATGAAGGAAAAATGTAGTTGAATGAACGGGAAGCAAACCTATGACAGTCTGATAGGCTAACGAGTCATTTTACAATATTTGATATTTTCTAATATCTGAGGGAAACTGGGACCCGTGAAGTGTTTAAGAACATTAAATTGCTAGAATTCCGAATGTTTAATGTTAAGACTTCAGTATTCCCTGTGCTATGTCATTTTTAATAACAATTCGCTTCAATATCTACCAAGTTTCAACTTTATTTGATGAAAGCCAAACCCAAACGATATCTAGTAATCTTTATACAGTAATCGTTTTCTTAAAATTTGGTTAACTGTAACTTTATAAAAAGCATTCCCTGCTCCACGTCATAATCGTACTGCACACCAATTTTTAGCTTGGCCTGTTGAAATTTGTTGGAGCAGTTAGCCAGAAATTAAGTCATTTCTAAGAAACTTTACCATCACAACAACACGCCTATATAATTTTGACTCCCCTTGAACCCCACTTTTATATAGTAAAACTGGGGTTTCCGGGGGTATACCTCATTTGTCTTATTTCTGCTCTAAAATATAGATTTTGGGTACTCGTTAGAACCGCCTCGATGAAGCGGTTCTTACGAGTGCCAAATATCTATATTTTGAGCAGAAATAAAAAAATATCACAATTTTTCATCATAAAATTTTCATTGTTTCGGCGATAAAGGTGGCAATGTATTTGTATAAGCATGTTTGCTTAATGCAGAGTAATAACTCTGTTAAACTTTGGTGAACTGAATCTTTGAAATAATATGCTCAGTCTTACTGTCCATCAAGTTTCAGCCTGGTCAGGTGAAAACTGTAGGAGATAACAAAATGTAAAGTGTCACACTAACAAAGTATAAAGAGTAATATAACACTATTCAAATTTGGTGAATTGTATCCGCGGAAAGGTATACACTGCTACACATTATAATTTTTCAAGGAGGATTTGGCCGTTGGAAACGTTTATTTGTTTTGTTTTGGAGTTTAAATGCCCATCTATATATATATGTATACACGAGCCGGTCAGTCCACATAATCTCAATATCCAGTGCAGGCTCAGGAGAGCTACATTACGAAAACATGCCTATACAAATACATTGGAAATTTTACCACCAAAACATTAAACTTTCGAGATGAAATATTGTGATTTTAGAAATAATAAGAATAAGGTATACCCCTGTAAACCCCAGTTTTACTATATAAGTTCAAGTGAGGCAAAATTATATAGGCGTATTTTCGTGATGTAAGCTGTTCTGTTCTGTTGTTGTTGTTTTTTTGTTTGTTTTTTTTTTTTTTTTTTCGTTTTTTTGTTTGTTTGTTTTTTTGTTGTTTTTTTTTTGTTTTTTTTTTACAGTACAACGCCCATTCTTCCGCAGGGATAAAATATATATCTGTATTAAGAGACACTATATCACATTGTATCTTTTTAAAGAAGGTTAAAGGGGGCAGCTTACGACGGACTTACAGGGATGGCCATTCCAACTCACCTAGCATATCACTTACGCTAATTTTCTTTCGCAATCGAAGAAAAATGTTCTTTGGACCTTCTCAATTTGTTGAACCTTAGTTTTAACATGGGGGTGCCTACAGGCGTCCCCGAGTTCAATTAACAATTTTGAGTTTTATTTAAGGAGGAAAATATTGCTCTGCAATTATGTAGGTGCCGAATGTACTTTTCATATGTAACTAAGGATTCATTCAGATTTGTTTTCTTGCCTTTTAACTCTGTTCACATATTCTTTCTTTCCTTTTATTCTTCCTCGTCTATGCCCATGTTGCAAAGGTCAATAGCTGACAATGCTTGCGTGTCTGTTACATTTGTTTCCTTTCATACCTATAATGGCAACAAAGGTGGATTTGCAACATGTTCCTTTTCCAGTACGGTCTATTCTGGTGAGTTCCTGTTTGCTATATAGTGAATATTTAGTAATTCGATAATTTAGTGGAAAAAAGCATTTGGAGATTTTTTAGGAGGTTCGACACGTGATGATGTGAGAATGTTCTTGAAAGCAATCTTCATCCCACCGCACCCTGCCCCTCCCCCCCCCCCCCAACCCCCATCCACAAAAAAATTGAAAACTGAAAAAAATTCCGGACGCTAATATGAAATTTATAAATGAGAACTAAATCGTTGTTAATTAGAAGGAAAGGGTTATTGCCAGTTAACTTACAATAGCGAAATTACGTTGAAATTGACGTTGAATTTCTCAGAAATTCGACGGCAATACGGGCTCGATGTGGGCGTGCGTTGTCGTCTTGGAATTTAGTCTACGTACCGCTGGCCGGTCAAGTTACCATGATCGTTCAACGTAACTTGACTGGCCAGTGTTACGTAGAACAAATTGTACGCCCAGTAGTTGTCCCATTCGCCCGGCGCATTGGCGGGAACTTCGAGTTCCAAGACGACAACGCACGCCCACATCGAGCCCGTGTTAACGTCGAATTTCTGAGACAACAAGGTGTAAGGACACTGCCATGGCCAGCCAAATCCCCCGATATGTCGCCGATTGAGCACATTTGGGATGTTTTTGGGCCGCCGCGTGTGCAACAGACCGCAGCGTTGCAACAATCTGCAACAGTTTAGCCGAGCATTGCAAGAAGAATGGCGACGGATACAAAGGGAGATAAGCCATCGCACAATCACTAGCATGCCCAGAAGGTGTCTTGCATGCATCAGTGGACCCGATACTGATCCCCTTTGCATATAAACCTTCCCTGTGACATTGAAGTTTCGCTTCTTTCTATTTGAATTTGGGGGTTCCCTTGTTTTTTGTCCCTAGTATACTAGTATATATCAATTATACATGCATACCAAGTATAAGCATAATTCAACTCTGTGTTTGGAAGATCTTAGATCTGAACACTTTAAACGCAAACGTGTATGTACGAACGCTGATGCTGCTGTTGTAGCTCCGACGCAGAGGATGGGGATATTGTTATATTCCATCCTCTTTGTTCGTACATGCGAGCTACGGCGCGTACAAACTCTAATTTCGGAATTCGTTTATTTGATACCATGCAACGGCGATTTCTCCATTAAGCACTTAAAAAGTTAGTGTAAAGTTATTAACAGTGCTTCATCTGATGCTTTTCAATATATCAGCAAATGTTTAATGGGCGGAAACAAGCGAAAATACTACTTCTAGCTTGTGATCACACGGAAGACAAACTCAGCCTGCGCACCCACTCAGTAGCCACTGCCGATGCGGAGGGTATTCAGTCCTATGGCGCGTGCATACCCGTGTAAGATTATATGAATCTGATAGTAAGAATCTGATATGGCGTTCTGTTGTAGATGGGCGTTTCCAACCCTCGGGATGACCGTGCTGTGCGGAACCGCGACGTCGCAGTTCCGCTCAGCGCGGTTATCCCGAGGGTTGGAAACGCCCATCTACAACAGAACACGTCGCGGTTCCGCACATCACGGTCATCCCGAGGGTTGGAAACGCCCATCTACAACAGAACACCACATTAGATTCTTTTTCTTACACAACACCACTGGAAGTTTTCATTTTACTTTATTTAACGTTTTATTTTTCGCGCATAATACTTACGTATTTCACGAGGGTAAGAACAGAATTTCTATCCCTGGTTAAAACCACGGATTCCCTTACCTGGTGTGCAAGAAGTCCCTTTCTCTCACGTCTGCAAATAATGGAATTGCCTCACACAATTGGGGATATTTGTCTTAGTTTTGTCGCAAACAAAAATTGGAATGCTCATGAGAACCGCACCATTCAGGGAACAAACGAGTTTTCGTAATCTCTATTTGGAGCATAATGTAATATAATGTATACCGCTGTAATCAGGAGCAGAAATAAGAAAAAAAAATGTGTACATGTACCTCTGTAAACCCTAGTCTTCTCTACATAACATAGTGTTTATAGGGGTGCGCATTACACGGATTTGAGCCGGCGCACGACAAAACATACAATAAGACGTGCGCCAAACGAAGACGCAGATCAGTCTGCGCATCCGCGCAGTCTGATCAGAGTCTTCGTTGTGCGCTCTAAGGACAGCTAAGGCCCCAGTGCTCCTTCGTGCAGCAAGAGAAGTCTCTGGTTAGACTATGTGGATGCGCAGGCTGATCTGAGTCTTCGATGAGCGCCCATGTAAATTGTAGGTTTTGCGTGCGCTGGTTCCTGTATTAGTCTGCTGTCACTGCGAGCGTAGGCTAATATAAGTTTTCGCTGGACTTACATGTTTCAAGGTACATGTACATGTTTGCTTGTCTTTGCTCTTCTATTATTAATTGACTATGATCCCGTATTGTTCGGAGGTCATCCGTATTAACACTTAGGTCAAAAATCAATAATCATGTTTTATGGTGTCAATTAATAAAGCTTTCATTAAACAAACAATTTCGTATTGTCCCAGATACAGGTCCTCGGTCAGCTGTATTGGCCTCGGCCTTCGGCATCAGACCAATACAGCAGATCTCGAACCTGTAACGGGGCCAATACGAAATTACTTGATTAATAACATTATAATATTGATTGTCCAATGTTTTAACCCTTAAAATAACAGTCATAACAAAGGTCGTCCGCGTTTTTGTCTGCTGGTTACTTTACTAAAGCCATTTTCGCAAAACGTGTTGACCCATATCAGACTGCTCCCCTAGGAACACAATATTTGCCTGTGCGTAAAATTGTTTTGAACTGTTTGAAAGAAGCGCAGCAGACGACATAAAAATACGATATTTCCTGGCATCTTAAGGGTTAAAATTCCTTTGGAAACAATTCTCCAAAAGGACCAAACTTTCCGAAATACATGAATGACTGCGACGATCTGAAAAAATTATCTTATCGATTTTTTTTTAGTTTACGGCCCAGTCAACACTATTTAGGTCATGTCGAGCCGGTCAGTTTCCCTGACAGGCTTACACACAAGTGGTTAACCAGGACAGTACACATTCTTTCACCATAAACTGACAACCGTCCTTCTTGAATCAACGGAAGGGAGAGAATGCTCGTAGTAAAGTTTCCTCATTAGTCTCACCGAAAGAATCTTGCAGGTTTCGAACCCACGACACGTAACATGTGCTTATTTCAGTTTCGAACAAAAACTGTGGGTGCTCGTAATATATGAAATGTACCTCATAAACCACACATCTTAATATAAAAGGTGTTTTACAAGGTTTTTCTAGAAGCCTCCGTGGTGCAGTGGTTACGCTACTCGCCTTGTAAACCAGGGATCGCAGGATCGATCCCGGGCTTCTCCAGACTTTCGGATTAGTCTTTAAACCGAGGTCCCGTCTCCGTATGACCTTAGCTGTTGGTGGGATGTAAAACTAAAACTCACTCACTCTGCATTTACAAGGTTTTTCTACGTTAAGTGTCTGCTGGGTCCTCGACTGATTGATTGTTTTGGGGTTAAATTATACTTCAGCCCTTGTGGGTCATTTTGTTTTGCCTCCTGGAGAAAGGGAGAAAAGAGATAGAAGAGATAGTAGAGGAGATGAAACTGAGGGACAAAAGAGAAAGAGGAAAATGAATGTAACATGTAAGTGCTGAAACAGATAAGATAACAACATTCCCCCCTCTACCAAAAACAGGCCCTGTCTAACTGTAATCCAATTTCTGATGAACGAAAGATATACGTCATCTTTGCCTCGTCCATCCACCCCCATCTGGGTTCTATATCTGAACCCGCAAAAAAAAATAGTTTTTATTTGAGGTTACAGAGACCTTCTATGATCTTTATCGCGTGATATCTGAAACGGTACAAAATGTATCGACTGAAAACCGCCATGTTTACAACAGATGGTAGTTTCACAATGCATACAAAATGTACATTGATACATGTATGTGTACTCATTTTGACATGTCACATTAATGATTCGTTTACGCTTTTATTGGACTTTTGTAATTTAAGAAAATCATCAATAGGTGTGCCATTATTTTTTATGCTACGAAATTCATTCATCTTCTTAACCCATATGCTGCTGCACACAACAACCTCTACCTTTGAAAACAAAGTAGATCCAGATCAGATGGCTTCTGAAGAAGCCATCTGAGGCTTCTCAGTGATGAAGCCAACTGGACGGACAGGATCTGCACTGTTTGTCATTCTGTTTCTGAATTGAACAAATACGAGGACTGTTCAAATATGAATGCAACTAAGCACATAAAAATGATTCCGTGATAGATTTCGATGAAAAAATTATTTTGTCCCCTGAAAGTATTCCCCTTTAACGGATATACAAACTTTCAGTCTTCTGATCCAATCATTGAATGCATTTTGGTAGTCTTTTCGAGGTATACTATGAAGACACTGGAATATTGCAGAACCGAGGTGTTTGCGCTGTACAAATTTTCGACCAGAAAGGTATTTTTCCAGCCGCGGGAACAAAAAAATGTCACACGGGGAAAGGTCAGGGGAATACGGGGGGTGAGGAAGTTCAACAACCTTTTCCTGCTTCAGATAGTCGTGCACAATGAACGCCTTGTGCGATGACGCATTGTCATGTAGCAATCTGACATTGGCCAAACCAGTTGCGGGTCTTCATTCTTTGAAATATTTCTTCAATTTTCGAAGAACTTTATTCTTGTAAAACTTCACATTTACAGATTTGCCTTTAGGCACAGCAACCTGAATAGCAGGGGCCTGATTTGAAAAGAATATGGCATACATTACCTTCTTGGCGCTCATGGTCCGCTGTGCAATGCATGGTCTTTTGCAATACTTTGTTGCCCATATTTTGTTCTGAATCTTTCGTTTTGGCTAAAAAAAGTGAACCCATGTCTCGTCACCTGTGACGACATTAGCGAAAGACCGTGCATTGTAATTTGGAAACTTTTTAAGCAGCTTCTTGGCGCACTGAACGCGTGTCGGTCTTTCTCTGCTCATCTGTCAACAGATGGGGAATCCATCTAACAAAGATCTTTCTCATTTTCAAATCCCGTTTCAGAACTGTATGAGCTGCTCCTAATGAGATGCCAACCATACTAGGTATTTGCCTAGTGGTGTATCGTGCATCGGTAGCAACTATTTCTTTCACTCTAGCAACCATCTTGGCAGATGTTGCTCTTTTCGGCCGACGATCATGTGGTGAATCTTCTGTTGAGCCTAGCCCACAGCTGAGTTTCTCAAACCAACGAAAAACTGTCGGAAAAGACATTTCATTATGCCCATAAACCGAACATATTTCATCTTGCACCGTATACCAAGAATAAACGATTCTTAATATAGGACCGTATTTCAACGGCGTACTCTGACCTTCTTCCAATCATGTTTTGTATTAGTATACAAGAGTAGACAGTGTTTATCGAATGATATACATGGCTAAAGTCAACGGATTTTAACAGGTTTGGTATCAATGTAAAGGTAAAATGTTTTTCTACGCTGTGATATTTATTTCCAGGTGATTTTCGTATTAGTGCATGAGTAAACGTTCTACTTGCATTCATATTTGAACAGTCCTCGTACATTAAAGGTATTTGATTGGTTCATATTCAGCAATGGGTGTGGCTAAATTGATTTATTCGGTATGATAAAGGTTAACAAATACGTATCATGACCAGCATTCAACCCCTACTACATTGCATCATGAGGGAATCGTGGGGATAACACAGGTATACAGTACTTGTTTTCTTATTTCTGTTATATACTACTCAAAGTTTGATAGGGATCACTTTTTCAAAGAAAAATAATTTTTGGACAAATTCATCAGCTGAATCCAAATCTGATTCACAATAATAGGAAACGTTTCCTTCACAAAGACCAATGATTAATTTTGTCAACAGGCACTGCATTCAAGCGTGTCAGCAACAGCGGTCTTGGCACCCACAAAATTTGCCGTAACACGAAGGGGATTTGGACCATTGATTTTTTCACGAATTTCCAAATTTGTTTAGACAACGTGCCTAATAACGTGTATGGCGTCCACGGGCTTCAATTACAGCACGACATCACCCGCGCATGCTCGTAATTAGTGTCTGTATCCGGTTTTGTGGAATCAGCCTCCATTCAGCAACCAGTACATCTTTGAGCTCCTGTAAAGTCCTCGGCTGAACAGGTCGGGCTGAAACACGGCACGCTGTAGCATGTTCCACGCATTCTCAATCGGATTTAAGTCCGGTGATCGAGCAGGCCAGTCCACACGAACGATTGTCTCACGTTCCAGATAGGCATGGGTGACGTGGGCACGGTGGTGATGGGCATTATCGTCCATCAGAATAAAGTCCGGACCGATAGCACCGGAATATGGTCTCACAAACGGATCAAGAATCTCATTACAGTACCTCGGTGTCGTTATCGTTCCGTTTTCAACGACGCACACGTCAGTTTTACCGTTCATGCTTATCCAAGCCGAAACCATGACTGATCCCTTTCCAAAGCGATCATGCTCTGCCACATTCAAGTCATCGAATCTCTCTTTAGGCATTCGCCACACTAGTTTATCAGTGAAGTCTAGACAGAAGTTGGACTCATCAGTATACAGTACTGGCGTCCAGTCACAAATCATTCATCTGATAAGAGTTCTGGCAAAGTCTAACCGGTCTTGCACGTGCTGTCTCGTCAACATAACACGTACAGCAGGCCTCCTTGCATTAAGTCCGATCTCGTGGAACCTGTTTCTGACAGTTTGTGTAGAAATTCGTACTCCAGTTCCGTTCCTAAACTCGTTATTCAAACGCGTAGCGTTCAGGAACCGTTGATGTCGAGACTGAATCGACAAAAACGGTCCTGGTGTTGAGTTGTAGCCCTTTCTCGACCTCCTCCGTGTCTGTGTGTATGATTTCTGTCGGTAAGATGCCGACTCAACATTCGGACAGCCATGCTCTGACACACATTCAGAATCCCAGCAACGCGACGTTGAGAGGCGCCATATTCCAGTATTTCGACGACACCGTTAATTTCTTCGGGGCTCAGACGGTCTTTTAACTGTCCCCTAGGCATTTTAGAGTTTCACAAGTCAAATGAAATCCTTTTTGCGCTTAGTAAAGGAACACTGACAAGTTTGATTTTTCTGTTGGAATGCAGTGTAACGCAAGATTTTTTGGTGCATGAATTCATTTGCAAAGTTGTAGAAGTGTGCACTTTCATGAGTACTGAATTGCACATGAGTTTTTGCTTAAGATATTTATCAATGTACAGAGTAAAAATTCCGTCATGAAATTTTACCTTTTCAGTGCGAAATTTGGTATACAGAAAGTGATTCCTATCAAACTTTGAGAAGTATATTAACCCATATATGACTATGAAATCGTCCTCCTATTGAGTTTGGAGAGGACGTTTTCCAATTAAAGGGGTGTCAGGTTTGTTTTTGTTTGTGGCAAATTTTACAAAAAGTAAAGTTCTTAAAGGAAACAGTGCAGACCCAGATCAGACGCCGCGTTTTGCGGCGTCTGATCTGGGTCTACACTGCTTGCCAATGTCCTATAGAGGGTCGTTCGTCATATATGTGTTAACATAAATTATGAGTACTCAGTATAACCTCATCAATGTGGCGATTCAATATGAAAACAAACAACCGTTGTTAAAATCATAAACAAAAACAGTAAAACTAATTTTTATCATACGACGTCGCGTCTGAGAGTGTAATAACGCCATGTAATATTTTCGATAATCCACTAGTGGATTAAATATGCAAATTAGTTAGATACGGTCTGTAAGGTTACATGATTTAATTCAATGGTATTATCGCAAATGTTTAGGGAAACAGATTCAAATAAGTCTCTGACTTTCTTCTGAATCCCTTTTTGTATGATTTCAGTCATATTTGCTTTGTATTGTACTTGTAGAATACGAATAAAATATGTTTAAACCAAGGTTACATGTACGACGTCGCGTTTACTAATGGCGGAATAGTGACATTTTTTATAAAACAGTCGTGAATAAAATGCGTTTAAAATGTCATATGTTAAATAGAATCTTGCATTCGTGCTCATGTATAATTGATTTTTTTTTCATCTCGTTGAGGAAAAGGAATAAACTGCTCGGCAAAGCCTCGCATTTTATCTCTTTTTCTCAACTCGTTTAATAAATTCAAAAATACATGAAGATCCTCTATTTTTCAGGCCGGCATGTCAACTCCAAATAATACTTATATGTAGAAAAGAGGCATTAACAGGAACTTACATTATGTTCCTACTCCTTACTTAAGAACGCCCCCGCCCGTCGGGGCTTGAAAAAATTGATGGGCTGCATGATGCTTCCACGCAGAGCTGAATCCAACCCGCACACGAGTACTGGTTAACCTCTTAGAGGATCTAAGCCTGCCCAGGCAAAGCGGTGCGAGTGTCGTACCGTCCATCCTTATAAACCCTATTGGTTTAATTGAGCGACAGGGCTTGATATGTCATTTCATCTCAATGTCGGGTAAAAGTCCAACAAAATTGGAAGCAACGTCTCCAAAATGACCTTTACAATATTGACGGGGACGTTAAACCTCAAATCAAATAATACTTAAGAACATATATCATGGGTATTCTCCCCAATCTATGTTTGGAGCAGATTTAAGTTTAACATGGATGTAGATCTTAATTATGAAAAAAAAGCCATTGTAGCAAACGGGTGGTTTATTGTACATGTACGTGTATATTGACTCACTAGCACATGTATTTGTGAACATATAAAATTTCCAGGGCATAAAAACGTTTATACCCCAAACTCCGGGCATTGCATACCACTGCTTCACTTTGTTTATTTTGTTTGTTTGTATCAGCGTTTAACGGCCAAGTCAACACTTTTAGGTCACTATTGAGCCGATCAGTTTACCTATCCCAACTTTTCCCGGGCAAGCTTATTCGTAAGCAGTTAGCAAGTGCAGTGCACATGCTTTCGCCAGAAACAGACAACTGTCCTTCTTGATTCAGCGGAAGGGAGGCTGCTTCATTTTACGATTGCATCTCATTGTGAAGTCAGTATACTCGTTAACACTCCACTAAAAACCACCTTGAACAAAGAAAAGTCGGGATAACAATGGTATTCAAAATATTCCCTCTTTTGTGTCTCAAAACGTAGTTTATTCGTACTAGATGAGGCGATTCTGACTCCTAGTCTGTGCGATTACTGTGCGATTACGTTAACATGTCAGTTTAATGAATACCACTCTACATTCCACTCATAAAGTAAAAATACTGGGGTTTACAACGGTATATTTTATTCCTTTATTCTTCCCCAAAACGCAGATTGTGGGTGCTCGTTAGAACCGCCTCAGTGAGGCGGTTCTAACGAGCACTCACAATCTGTTTGCTTCTTATTACGATAACACACCCGCGCGACATAATGTATTTTTTCACATCTCCAAAATGGTGCGATAGTTGCCTTATTTATACATGTACGTGTAACCACTATGTCTTGGAGCAGAAATAATATAAACAAGGTATACCACCGTAAACCATGGTTTTCTCTGTATCAATTGAGGTTTAGTGGGGTGGGGGGGGGGGGGGGTTATTGCGTGATGGAAATATGAAAAATGTCACTTATCTTTATCAGAAAAAAAAACGGTTTTGGCGATCTACGTTGTGACATGGTACTGTTAATCCAACAAGAGCCGCAAACTGAGCGGGCACAGCTACAGCTTCAATTGATCTTTCTGGCTTTCTGGATATAACTCTTAATTGCACGAAACCTGTTACATATTCGCTCCGTAATCCAACCTAACTGGAACAAAGTGGTCGTTAGTGAAAAATAGATTTTAGGTGGTAACAGACTTGCAAAATAAAAGTTTGTGATTTATCCAAAGTGAAACTTTATCCATGAAAGGAAACTTCTTTCGATCCACGGTAAGTTACTCATTTTTCAATCATCTTTTTTATTGTCATTCATAAGTCTGGCGCATGTCATTTGGAGGCAGTTTGAATAAAAGAATTTACGTATTCAGGATGTTTGACATCATCACGTGAACAAGTCCGTAAAATGAACACCCCTTTAAACCCCACTTTATATAGAGAAAACTTGGGTTTACGGGGGTATACATTATTTTTGTTATTTCTGCTCCAAGACATAGGTTGTGGCTACTCATTAGAACCGCCTCTAACGAGCATTCTCAACCTATCTTTTAAACATTTATGTAAAAAATTTAAGGATTTTCAACAGAAAAGTAGCCATTTTGGAGATGTGAAAAATGTACTATGTCACACGGGTGAGTTTTCGTAATGTGGCATTAAAGGTGCATTATTGAGCTACCGGGTCTCATTTTTTTCTGGTTTTTATCTTCAATGCATACTCCTTTGTCATTTGTACACTTTTGGAGCGAAATACAGCATCAGAACTTTGTGAAATGGTCGTTTTCATTCATGTTTACCCTTCATTCTGAACATGTGTTCGGAATATCTGTTCTAAAAATAAATCTGTCACTTTACACATTCATGGCGACAGTATCGTCTCTGAGTGTCATTACTTATGGCATGATATTCAGCGTCATATTTTTTCCGATTCAGGCATGGCCTAAGCAAACAAGGTCAAAAATTAACGTCGCATAACGTCATATATGGAGATTCTATTTTTGTCACGAACTAAAAATAGATCTAACTAGTGTTCGAAACCTAGTTAGGGAATCCCTCTCAAACTCGTTTACCTGTCATCATAATTGTTCGCGTTTTTGCATAAAATGCATTCATTTGTATTGTTTTAAAGAAAAATACCGGCTATATGTATTTATTTTTGGAAGTATTTTTTCCGGATAGCTCAATAATGCACCTTTAAAGAATAAGAAGAAGAAGCCTCGGAAGAAGAAGAAGAAGAAGAAGAAGAAGAAGAAGAAGAAGAAGAATATATTAAGAGTGTTCTTTATGACCACCTCATAATGATGGTTATACATTACATGTGTATAAAGAGCAAACCGAAACGTTTTAATACAAACTATATAAAAAAAATATCAAAGCTTCATGCACAATATGCAAACATCACAGTCCGGCCCCCGCCCACCGGGGCTTGAAGAAATAGATGGGCTGCATGATGCTTCCACGCAGAGCTGAAACCGACCTGCACATGAGTACTGGTAAACCGCTTAGAGATCTAAGCCTGCCCAGGCAAAGCGGTGCCAGTCGGACCGTCCATGCTTATAAACCTTATTGGTTTCATTGGGCTTGAGGTTTCATTTCATCTCAAGGTCGGGTAAAAGTCCCACAAAATATATTGGAAGCAGTGTCTCCAAAATGACCTTTACAGTGTTGACGGGGACATTAAACCTCAAATCAAACAAACATCACAGGACTCTCTTCAGAGGGGTGGGGATGCATTGTGCTTTATGAATTACGTAGATTTATCATTTTGCAGATGACTCTTTTTTCAGCTTATAGAACAAAGCTGTGGGTACTCTTAATGTATGTACTTGTACCTTATAAACTACATTTATCTCATTTGCAAGGTAATTTATTCATTACGAAAACAAGCCTATACAAATACATTGTAAACTTAACCGCCAAAAGAAAAGAAAAATGTCAGATGAAAAATTGTGATAATTTTCTTATTTCTAATCAATATATAGATTGTGGGTACTCGTTCGAACCGCCTTATTGAGGCGGTTCTAACGAGTACTCACAAGCTATATTTTAGAGCAGAAATAAAATAAGGTTTACCACTCTAAACCCCAGTTTTACTATATACAAGCGGGGTTCAAGGGGTCAAAATTATGTGGGTTTGTTTTCGTAATGTACACGGTCTTGCTTAGACTCTAAAAAAGACGGGCCCATATTTCGAACTGCAAATAAAAATCAAAAATGAGTTCCTTTAAGAGCAATGAAAACATTCATAAGAAAGAAGATGGGACATACTACGTAGTTTCGGCTAATAAAGCCTCATCAGTGACCCTATAATGATCCGGCAAAGAAAGCCAGAGGAAACATACTGCAATTTTGCGAATTTTAAATAGGCAGTCGATTCAATGACTGATATAAATCAAAATGGGGTCCAAATAATTAAAAATCTGTCTAGAATATGAGTCTAAACCAATAATTTATTTCTGATTTCTCAGAATATTCACGCTGATCTCAAAGGACCAAAAGTAAAATATAAACTGCACTATGGTTGATGTACGGGGAGACGTTTTACGGCCGCCACACGGCACAACACCAGCTGCAGTGAAGGCAAATAAAAATCAAAAATGAGTTCCTTTAAGAGCAATGAAAACATTCATAAGAAAGAAGATGGGACATACTACGTAGTTTCGGCTAATAAAGCCTCATCAGTGACCCTATAATGATCCGGCAAAGAAAGCCAGAGGAAACATACTGCAATTTTGCGAATTTTAAATAGGCAGTCGATTCAATGACTGATATAAATCAAAATGGGGTCCAAATAATTAAAAATCTGTCTAGAATATGAGTCTAAACCAATAATTTATTTCTGATTTCTCAGAATATTCACGCTGATCTCAAAGGACCAAAAGTAAAATATAAACTGCACTATGGTTGATGTACGGGGAGACGTTTTACGGCCGCCACACGGCACAACACCAGCTGCAGTGAAGGCAAATAAAAATCAAAAATGAGTTCCTTTAAGAGCAATGAAAACATTCATAAGAAAGAAGATGGGACATACTACGTAGTTTCGGCTAATAAAGCCTCATCAGTGACCCTATAATGATCCGGCAAAGAAAGCCAGAGGAAACATACTGCAATTTTGCAAATTTTAAATAGGCAGTCGATTCAATGACTGATATAAATCAAAATGGGGTCCAAATAATTAAAAATCTGTCTAGAATATGAGTCTAAACCAATAATTTATTTCTGATTTCTCAGAATATTCACGCTGATCTCAAAGGACCAAAAGTAAAATATAAACTACACTATGGTTGATGTACGGGGAGACGTTTTACGGCCGCCACACGGCACAACACCAGCTGCAGTGAAGGCAAATAAAAATCAAAAATGAGTTCCTTTAAGAGCAATGAAAACATTCATAAGAAAGAAGATGGGACACTACAAACAAAAGTACAACATTATGTTAAAATATCCGCCAAAGCTGACATCATTACGAAAACACGCCTATTCAAATATACTGAAAATTTTACCACCTAAAAAATGAAAATTTTCAGATTAAAAATTATGATATTTTTTTTCGTATTTCTGCTCAAAACATAGATTGTTGGGGCTCGTTATAACCACCTTGGTAAGGCGGTTTTAACGAGTAGCCACAATCTATATATTTGACCAGAAATAAGAAAAAATAATGCATACCCCTTTAAACCCCAGTTTTATTATATAAAAGTGGGGTTTAAGCAGATCAGAATTATATGTTTTCGTGATGATTTTTTTTTAATTTGAAGTTTTGTTTGTTTGTTTGTTTGTTTGTTTGATTTGAGGTTTAAACGTCCCCGTCAACACTGTAGAGGTTAGGTCCGCCTCATTATGAAAGTTCTAACGAGCATCCATAATGTATGTTTGAAGCAGAATAAAGAGAAATATCACAAATTTTAAGTTTCGTGAGGAAATTAAACTGTCTTTTTACGCCATGAAAGATGGTATTTATCACCTGGGCGCGGCTGTTCAAAACTAACGATGTAGTTAATTTGCATCTCGGTAAAAACTGTGACCATTTTCGGCACATTACGAAATCATGCCTATACAAATACATTGTAAACTTTACCAGCAAAAATATATATATATATATAAAAATAAAAAATAAGATAAGAATTGTGATTTTTTTTCTTATTTCTGCTCAAAATATAGATTGTGGGTACACGTTAGGACAGCCTCGGCGGTTCTAAAGGGTAGCCACAATCTATATTTTAGAGCAGAAATAAGAAAAATAAGGTTTACCCCTGCAAACCCCAGTTTTACTATATAAAAGTGGGGTTCAAGCGGTCAAAATTATAAAGACGTGCTTTCGTGATGAAACATTACGATATCACGCCCATATGACATAGTGAATTCTTTTATATCTCCAAAATGGCTACTTTCTCGATGGAAATTTGTGGCGTTTTCAACATAGGTTAAACGTAAATTTGTCTTTTAATTTAATAATTATTGATTATTTATCGATGAAAAATAATTGTCTAAGTTAATTTTCATGTTGTCGGACATTTCGGGATGGCGGACGTTTCCCACCGTTTTCAACAGCTTCCTGATAAACTTAAGTCTGTCGGACACTTTGGGATGTCGGACGTATAGGGATCCTACATATGTGTTCTTTAATATCTCAACAATGGTTATTTTATTTATTGTTTTATATATTTATAATTAATTTTTTCCTTTTCTTCTTTAACAATATTCGTGATATTTTTCAAATTTCTCATCACGTGAACAAGTCCGTGAAAAATAAAGACCCCCTAAACCCCACTTTATATAGAGAACTGGGGTTTACGGGGGTGAACATTATATTTGCTTCAAGATATAGGTTGTGGGAACTCGTTAGAACCGCCTCAATGAGGCGTTCAAACGAGCACCCAAAACCTATATGTTTGGAGTATAAATAAGAAACATATCACACATTTTCATCAGAGAAATTACTTTTTATAAGGTTTGAAAAATGCACTATATCACACGTACGTGTGATCTTAATGTATTCCAAACACAGTTTGTAGTACCTACATGTAGTTAGAATAACCTCATTGAGACGGATCGAGCGGGTACTGATGGAGCAAAAATAAGAGAAGAATCAACACACCTGTAGACCCTTGGTTTTTAAAAATTGGGTTTAGAGGATTGTACACTACATAGTCTTTTTAACGTGATGACTGCAGAAAAAATTATGGCGGTTACCAACTGTCAAAGAAACTCATGGAACGTTGCTTTGCTTTGAAAAGTGATAGCAAATAAACTAGAAGTAAAGGCAATGGTCAGGAATCGATGCAATTAACCCACAGCTCCCATCAGAGACACCAAGGTAAAGAAACACAAACATGAAACAACTAGACCCTGATAGAAACATCACTAGCGGAAAGCTAAAAGGACAGCTACTTTCCCACAAAATGGCCAATTGTCTATCCAAAGCACAAATATACAAGTGACACACAATACCTGCTTTGAACATTTCAAACTTACCATGGCCACAAAAACATAGAACAAAGAAGGGCCATTTTGATGATAAGTTTAATGAGTAATCTTCAGTACACGTTTTATCGTTTTTGTTATTATTGCTGTTGCTACAGCTGCTGTTGTTGTTGTTTTGCATGAACAGAAAAGAAAAACAAAACATGTTCTTATAGAGCAAACAGTATGTATATAAAGAGGCGTTTAAAAGAGTGGTCGTTAGGATTTTTAATTGATGCGGTTACATTACAAAAAACACTCCTATACAAATACGTGTACATTGCAAAATGTTAGCACCCACAACCCCCCTCCTCCTCCCCCCCCCCCAAAAAAAAATGAGATGAAAATTTCTTATATTTTTCTTAGTTCTGCTCTGAAATACAGATAATGGATCGAGGCGGTTCTAGTGAGTACCCAGATGAGGTGGCTCTAACGAGTATGCATTATCTATATTTCAGAGCAGAAATAAGAAAAATATGGTTTACCGCGTTAAACCCCAGTTTTACTATATATATAAAAGTGGCGTTCAAAGGGGTCAGAATTATATAGGTGTGTTTTCGTGATGATTTTCTGGGCAGATTATGAATTTTCTGTGCCTATCCACACAAAGACTCGTGAATGCAAGAAGAACAGTAAATAAGTAGAAATGGCTGGCTTGTGTAACCCGCAATCAATATATCAAATCCTGAAGAAAAAGGAATATCTTTATCAATAACAAGCAGGATTCTTCCTGTCAAAGCCACAGAGATAAAGTCATCAATTTCACTCTTGATTTATTTGTCTAAATCTCTAACAAAATGGAAGACATTTAGGATTTGTATCACTTGCTAATGGAACTATCACACAAGAGGCAGGAGGACTGCGCTCTAACAGCGTTTGTTTAATGCAACAAATCAATCTGGTGTCAGTAAAAATAGACTTTTTGAAATACGGCGAGTGGGCTGCCAACAGGTTTGACTTTCTTTATACATGTACATTTGGTACACAGCCAGCTGGGTACATGTACATGTACATGACACTAAAGAAAGGTGATGCGAAGTTGCTTTCAATATTACTGCATCGGGGCTGCCTACAATGACGTTACATGTACGTTGATGCGACGCTGTGGCATAAAACAGAATAACAAATGTCATGTAACGGCAAATTTGACACCATATATCAAAATTATCTTCATAACCCTCTGTTAGTCATGAAAGTTATAGAGGATCGTACATGAGTGTTCATGTATTATTGAATTTATTAAACGAGTTGAGGAAAAGGGATAAAATGAGAGGTTTTGGCGAGCATTTTATCCCTTTTCTTCAACGAGTTTAATAAATTCAATTCAATTGTTATATAGAGGATCTTACACGAGTGGTCATTTCATATGAAATTTATGCAACTCGCCGAAGGCTCGTTTCATAAATTTCATATGAAATGACAACTCGTGTAAGATCCTCTATATAACAATTGTCATATAAAGGCAAATTTGACAACATATATCAAAACTATCCTCAAAATCCCCTGTTAGTCATGAGAGTTACCGATTTATTTGACACCTATTTGGAGACTGCTACCTGGACAAAAAAAAACTGACGAAATGCGCTAAAATGTATGCAGCCACTACGTACATTTAATCTAATATATTTCTTTTTCCTGGAAAGTGACACAAAATTGTAAGTGTTTTCATTAAATTTCAGTCTTTGCCCTTCAAGATGATATCTTTTTTTTTTGGTAAAATTTTGAATAATGTTTGTTGCTTCCCTGATGTTTCTGATTTCCGATGGTACAAATGTATAGTGCTATCTAATTATCAGAGAAATTGATGCGAAATGCATAGAATTGCTTTTTCATGCCATTAATACGTCTAATTCTGTGTTCACAAGTTTCTATTATAAGCATTATTTTATTTTGAATACATTCCAGTCTCAACACGGATATAATTTCCAGAAAAAAAGAGAAATGTGGAAATTGCTTCCCTATATTGCCCAATCTGCGTTTCCAACATGCTTTGTGTACCGAAGTAAATTCGCAGTCAGCTCAATACGATCAGTAAGTGGTATGTTTGTTTGATTTGAGGTTTAACGTCCCCGTCAACACTGTAAAGATCATTTTGGAGACGTTGCTTCCAATTTTGTGGGACTTTTACCCGACATTGAGATGAAATGACATCTCAAGCCCTGTCGCCCAATGAAACCAATAGGGTTTATTAGCATGGACGGTCCGCCTCGCACCGCGGTTCCTGGGTAGGCTTAGATCCTCTAAGCGGTTTACCAGTACTAGTGTGCGGGCCGGATTCAGCTCTACGTGGAAGCACCATGCAGCCCATATATTTCGTCAAGCCCCTATGGGCGGGGGCTTACAGTCAGTAAGTGGCAAGGGAAATAAATGTGTTTTACTGTGCTTGACTAATTTACCTAGGCAAACAGGGGACATTACTTTTGTTACAATGTAACTGAAGCAGCTTTCTCTATATGTTGAATTGCATGAATGATAGGAATATGGTGACTAAAATTCTTCTTCTTCTTCTTCTTTCGTCGTCTCTTCTTCTTCTTTTCTTCGTTTTCGTCTTCTTTCTCGGTATTAAAATCTTTCAACGGTCCTCTTTCTTCTACAGCATCGACCTCTCTTTGTTTTCTCTTATTCTTATTTGAGCCCCGCCAAGCGAATTTGTGTCTTCGAGCATTCCGTCATTACAAATTTTAACTGCGCATGCCCAGCCATTCAGAGGGGCCAGGGATATGGCTTTCTGTCTGAAGGTTCCTCTTGATTCACGGCTTGTATGAGCGGGCAGCGAAGGTTCTGGCGAGACTGCGCGGATGCGCAGGCTCGCCTGAACCTTCGCTGCTCGCATAGGCGATAAGTACCAAAATCGCTTGACGGGGCCCATTTATCTTTTGTCTGCTTCTTCTTCTTCATGATTTTCTTTTTCTGCCTAATGTTTAGATCAAAGCACTGACAACACATTTTTTTTTTTCTTTTTCGGCTGGAAAACTGGTTCTTTGTCCGGAATTAGACGTCGACTGTTTCGCTTTACCCATTCCGGTACCTAAAAAAAGCACTGGTCTAGCAACTGTTTTGGTCACTCTACTTGGTCATATCCCATTTTAGGCTCTATGCACGTATGGACTGACAAAAAAAAAAAACGCTTTCCGATACTTTATTTTTTATTATTTTTTATTTATTTTATTTTATTTATTTATTTATTTATTATTTATTTATTTATTTATTTATTTATTTATTTTTATTTTTTTTTTTGAAAAAAAAAAAAAAAAAAAAACAAACAAACAAAAACAAAACACTCCGGTACTTCTTGAAGAACACTTTCCGGAACTTCTTGAACAATTTAACTGAGTACTTCTTGATAAATACTTTCCGGTACTTGCGGGTCCGGTATCTACATTGCGCTCTGTCAGTGCATAAGAAATAAAATCGAATTTATGTGCCGATTGTCTTGATGTTCATTGGCCACTTGTAACCACATGGACAACGGAAGTATAGACACTACAGTATTGTTAACTTAGATGGATATATATACGATAACAATACTCGTGCGCTGACATTACGAAAACACGCCTATACCAATACATTGCCTCCTTTACCGCCGAAAAAATGAAAAATTTTATGATGAAATATTGTGATATTTTTCTTAATTATGCTCAAAATATAGATTGTTGGCATTCGTTAGAACCGCATCGGTGAGGCGGTTCTAACGAGTACCCACAATCTATATTTTAGAGCAGAAATAAGAAAAATAAGGTTTACCCATGCAAACCCCAGTTTTAGCATATAAAAGTAGGGTTCAAGGGGTCAAATTTATATAGGCGTGTTTTCGTGATGAATGACTATAGCCCCCGATGAGAGGGGATGTCCACATATTATTTTTGTTAATTCTGCACGAAAATATATATTGTGGGTACTCATTAGAAGCGCCTTGTCGAGGCGCTTCCAATGAGTACCCACAACATATGTTTTCAAGCAGGAAAAGAAAAATATCAGCACTTTTCGGATGAAAAAAACGCCTTAGCTAGACTCTGATTACGACATTTTATCTCGGGAACTGACATTTTTTTTTCAGATGAAAATGTTCGATAGTTTTCTTATTTATAGTCAAAATACGGATTGTTGGTGGCAATTAGAACCGACTTAATGAGACGGTTCTAACGAGTATCAATAACCTACTGTTTTCTAGCAAAATTAAGTAAAATAATATTTCCACCGTCTTCCCACTTTTTCCATGTAAATCGGGATTTAGAGGCGTGTTCACATCGCGAAACCACGCCTATATAATTTTGACCCCCTTGAACCCCACTTTTATATAGTAAAACTGGGGTTTCCGGGGGTATACCTTATTTTTCTTATTTCTGCTCTAAAATATAGATTGTGGGTACTCGTTAGAACCGCCTCATCGAGGCGGTTCTAACGAGTGCCCACAATCTATATTTTGAGCAGAAATAAGAAAAATATCACAATTTTTCATCTGAAAATTTTCATTGTTTTCGGCGATAAAGGTTGCAATGTATTTGTATAGGCGTCTTTTCGTAATGAGTACAAGGAATTGTTAGCATGATGGACCTAAGACACATTTTCTAAAAATAAGTTCAGCGACACTACTTAGCGGGAGCTAGCGCTTCTGCCCTTTAATCTTTTACCAGAGGGCTTCCTTAAGCTTATGTCAGATTTTCATTGATTTTTGTTTTTTGCCTAATTCAAGACAATTCCATTTTATATTTGGACATGGGTAAGGCAAAACCTACACGGTGCATGTATATGAGACCAGTGAATACGCAGAGCACCCTGTACAAACTCAGCAGAATCTTTGCTGTTCTATAGCAATGCGAGTTATAGAGAAAGCTGGGGACTCTTTGAATATGACTTTTCTGGCCTGTTCTGTCATGTAAGTTTTTCTGCGCCTAACTTAATTAGCGTCATGATTCACAAATAAACGAAAGGAACTACAAAACAGATTTAACATGTGAAACCGCTTCATAATTTGAGGTGATGTTGGGACCATCTTAATTTCGTACACACACGCGCGCTGGCACGCAGGCTCGATCGTGTTATTGATCCGATATCTGTTATTCAAATACAAGTAATATATGTATTAAACTTAAAAATTAAACAGAATTTGAAATTGTTTGTTACCATAGAACTACTCTTCTGGCTGAATCAGTTTACGAGGATATTGTCTCAAACATGTTTTTAAAACAGGTTAAACACAATTCGTGATGATCAGAGTTTAGATATAGCTAATTTACATCATTTTATGGAAATAATTCACTTTTCATCTAACATATCTTGGCAACAGCTGACAGCAGCAGTTTTGGAAGACTTACTTGAAAGGTTTTAGTACTTCAGATTATGTGTTTTCATGATTCATGATATTCCGTTTCACTTTGTACGACGGGCGTTCATTTAATATTGTCATTGGGGTTCTACATGGCGCTTTATTAATCCCATTCACATTTCGTTATTAAACCCTCCGAAGTATTCTCCCTTGACGGAAACACACTTTTCAAGTCTCGAAATCCATTCTGTTCACCATATTTGCATTATTTGCTGGATCCCAGCTTGCACATTGTCAATATTGGAAAAACAGGTAACCAGACCCCCTTGACCTTGAAAGGTCAGGGGGGTCTGGTTACCTGTTTTTCCAACGCTGATAGCCTTCAGACTAGGAACCAGCAGATAATGCATATAATGTGAATAAAGACAGAGAAGTAGGCCTTTTAGGTACATGTATACCCTGAAGACACTGGTAAATTACAATATCAAGTGCTCTTCGAGATACATAACGACGACCAGAAAGGGTTTTCTTTTGTAAAAGAAACGATGAGGTGAGAACTCCGCTTGTGGATATTTCCTGGGTGTTTACTGGCTGGAGCTGAACAATGCGCATATTTCTGTTAACAATGTGTGACATTGTGCCTTTCAGTGATATTTTACATGTTCTTTTGTAAATTCAGTATATGCTTTTGTTATACGGTGCTTCATACGTGGATGCTCAATGTTCATAAGATCCGCGCCAATAAGGGGTTTCTAATGAGCGCCCATAATCCGGTAGTTTTCGCACTAAGAACATCGCCTAAATCCCACTTTGTATAGAGAAAATTGGGTTTACGGGGTACAGATTATTTTTCTTTTGTCCGCTGCAAGACATAAGCTACGGTTACTCGTTAGAACCACCTCAATGGGGCGGTTCTAACGAGCACCTACAACCTAAGTTTGCAGTTCAAATAAGAAAAATTTTCTTTGGAAAAGTAGCCATTGTGGAGATGTGAAAAATGCACTACGTCGAACGGGCGCATTGTCAAGAGCCAGACAAGTTCGACATGTATCATGTAAGGTTTTTATAGATTTATACGACATCTAAACTCATGCAAGTAATTCGGCCCGGGCATACCATGCTGTGTGCGTTTCAGTTTTACCATTACGCAAACACGCCTATACAAATACATTGCCACCTTTATCGCCGAAAAAATGAAAATTTTATGATGAAAAATTGTTCTTTCGAGTACCCACAATCTATATTTTAGAGCAGAAATAAGAAAAATTAGGTATACCCCCGGAAACCCCAGTTTTACTGTATAAAAGTGGGGTTCAAGGGGGGTCGCAATTATATAGGCGTGTTTTCGTGATGGTCCCACAAGCAACTAAAGTCATACGGGACCTCGGTTTAAAGACTGTTCCGACAGTCTGGAGAAACCGGAATCGATCTCACGACCTCTTGTTTGCGAGGTGAGTAGATTATCCACTAAACCATGGAGGTTTCTAACCATATTATCTTTAATAAGCCAGTCTAATACAAGAGAAATGAAATTCACTAACGAATTCCTATTCTGTGATCTTAATAAAAAGGCGAATAGCTAGCATGCGTCGGCTAATGTTGTCCGTGATGTATAAATTGTATACCATTGATGTAAGCTAATTAATCATTTGCAAACTATCTCAGCAAATAAACTCCTCACTGCTTATATATTTGATTATATCCTCAGCGATAAGAAATGTCTTGTCTTTTATATTAGCGCGTGGAAGTAGAGCAAAAATCGAGATCCAGATGGGAACACCGTCTATTCACCATGTTTGCATTATTTGCTGGCTCCCAGCTTGCACATTGTCAATATTAAAAAACAGGTAACCAGACCCCCTGACCATTTAAGGTCAGGGGAGTCTGTTTACTTGTTTTTTTACGAAAAGCAGGTAACCAGACCTCCCTGTCCTTTTCCCCGGAGCAAATTCTTTCCTTTAAGAGTTGATCCCATATTGATTTGGGAGACAAAAATACTTTTGCAAGGGTTGCCTGCCCTGAAAGTGTACTCATTGCGTGGGCCTATTAGGCCCACGCAGTAAGAATATGGACGAGATTGAAAATTGTCTATGGTAAAACATCAACGTTTGCGAGACGCTTCTCAGCCACGAAATCATGCACGAAATCAAGCGTTTGCTTCACGTGGATCAATAGATTGGTTCCCTATTAGATTGGTTCCCCTTCGTTATTACCTCCACTAGATTGGTTCCCTTGTCGTAAATGTCTCCGCTAGGTGGCTACAACATAGCAGAAGCCATTACGTCTATTTATAGCATAAGCACTGACGCGGTATTGGAAATACCCGAGTTCAGCAAGGTTAACTGCTGAGTCAGTCATACCTGGTTCCCTCGTCGTTATCTCCGCTTCTTTGGTAGTCTGCTATATCATTAGCAGGGACCAGCTGCGTAAATGTGTTAATAAATAAAACGGGTTTCCCATTGAACTGTAAATAACACATTAATGCCAAGCGCTTCACTGGCAGTCGGAAGAATTGTCGTCTGCTCGCTGCATGTATTTTGATAAAAGCAGCAAAACCCCTGACCGGACTGTGCATATGCGCAGGCTGATTTCTGTCTCTACTTTTCTGATTTCTGTCTCTACTTTTCGCAAAATTAGTTCAATATTTCTTTGTGCCCTTTATGGAACGCTAGGCAAATGGGGGTAGTCATTTCCAGAAACGTTTTGGGGTTAATAACCTGAAAATATTAGTTCAGTGCACATACGTTGAATTTATCCATGGGGCTTTTCAAAAATGCAAGGTTTCGCAAGGGTGAATGCAACTTCTTTACTACTGCTATAGCACTGAGTAGATCGATATGTATTTGTTAAAACTGCCTCGTCGAGGCGATTCTAACGAGTATCCTTATTATCTAAATCTATGTTTGGTCTGAAAAGAAGGAATATTTTAGCAACAGTATTTTATGGCCCTGATTGATTGATTGAATGATTGATTGGTTGATTTAAGGTTTAGCGTTCCCGTCAACACTATAAAGGTCATTTTGGAGACGTTGCTTCCAATTTGCGGGACTTTTACCTTCATCTCAATCCCTGCCGTCCAATGAAACCAATAGAGTTTATTAGCATGGATGGGCCGACTCCCACCGCATTGCCTGGGCAGGATTAGATTCTCTAAGCTGTTTACCAGTACTCGTGTGCGGGTCGGTTTCAACTCTTTTATGGCCCTGAAAAATCACATTAGTTTGCAAGACTTTCTAACGTAAGAACACACAGAGAAACTAATAAGGACTGAACTAACCGCTTTTATATAGCTAGGTACATTTCCATGTAGAGTTATGTCTACATAATTGTTTAAGATGTATTGGGTTGATTTGCAGAATTGTTTGCGTAACAGTAACAGCTTAGTTGGGGAAATATTAAGTCAAAGCACTGTGAGTACCGGTGGGTCGATCGTCTCTGAGTGTAGGTTGGGAAAATATATCCTGAACTGAGAATTGATCTGTTCGTTGAACCATTAAATTCCAGTATTTAAAGCAAGCAGAGTAGGAGTAGACCTGATCAGACACCGCGTTATGTGGCATCTGATCAGGTATACACTATTTACCAAAGCCCCCCTGCACGAGCACAGCCCAGAATTTACTTTTTACACTGCACCTCTTAGGTGCTATAAACAACCAGTCCCGCAATTTTGTTAATTGTCAGCAACAATAAACAGCAGGCGTGAAGTTTCTGTATTAGAGAATGCCTCGTACACGAGCCCAGTGCAGATTTTCTTTGTGTCGATTGATAAGTCAATACCCCGTACATGAGTCCAGTCTAGATTTTACGTTTTACACAGCCCTCTGATGGCACAGGGAGAAGACTAAACACTGCTGCCTGGGTTTTGTTCATCGCCAGCAATAGTCACGCGGATAAAAACAACCAACAGCAACACTGCTTTATAACGTAGATTGTGGGTACTCGTTAAATCGCTTCTTTATAAGAAAAGTATTCAGCGAAAAAAAAAAAAGAAAAATAAATGACGTTTTTGGTGTTGTACTGGAAGCATTTTCCTTCAAGACATTACGCAAACACGCCTATACAAATACATTGCCACTTTTATCGCCGAAAAAATGAAGGCTTTAAGATGAAAAATTGTGATATTTTTCTTATTCCTGCTCAAAATATAGATTGTGGGCACTCGTTAGAACCGCCACAAATATAGATTGTGGGCACTCGTTAAAACCGCCTCATCGAGGCGGTTCTAATGAGTACCCACAATCTATATTTTAGAGCAGAAATAAGAAAAATAAGGTAAAACCCCCTGAAACCCCAGTTTTACTATATAAAAGTGGGGTTCAAGGGGGTTAAAATTATATAGGCGTGTTTTCGTGATATTTTCCAAATTTTTAACGTATCATTTGTTAATGTGTTTATTCGCCTTATGTATACACATATATCCAATCATCTCAACAGATTTATAATATTTCCTTGATAATGCTTAGCCTCATATGCAAGACAATATACACTGATACGTGATATGTGCTTGAAAAGTTATTACAGGTACACGTATATCTCCTGTTTGAAATACCGAGGGAGGTACATGTAGAACAATCCGATAACGGATTTTTATCCCCCCCCCCCCTCCCCCCGATGTTTATTAATACCACATTTCAAATAGAAGAAATGAATAATCTCTATACTCTATATTACATGCACTTCCATAGACTTTAAGGACCGAATGGATCTTGAATTTGGGGTCTGAATTTCCGTTCAGTTGACTGTTTACAGCTCATGTTAACGGTTCAATCAGCGTAGTGTTACAGAAGCTGGGTGGATGGATGGATGGATGGATATTTTGTTTAAAGACGCTCAACCCTAATAGGGCATATAGCGTCTAAAAATAATTAGATATTAGATATAAAATTGCTATTGAAGTTTAAAAGTTAAAATATTAATGATTACAGTTTGTTAAAAAGTCCGATTTCTTTAAGAAAATTGATTAATTGATAAGATGGTATGTCGTTAAAAAGATCTTTCATTGTTGCAACGTTAAAATATTTTGAGCGTATATGATGAAATTCTACACATGAAATGAGAAAGTGTTCAACTGTAAACGGTTCGTTACAAGATATACAGAAAGGTGCTTGTTCGTTTTTTAATATGTAGGAATGAGTGAGTCGTGTGTGTCCAATACGGCATCTTGTGAGTTTAGTCTGGTCTTTCCTATTATAATTCAAAAAGGTACATTTGGTATGAAAATTTGGTTGAATTTTATTTAATTTATTATTAATTTCTTTTTCCCAAATTGATTGGCATTTATTTTTTATATATAGGTTTATGTTAGATTTCAAATCTGAAGAAGGAATTTTTAAATTGGTAATAGCTAACGATAATGCAGATTTGGCTTCCAAATCAGCTAACTCATTACCACGGATATTTACATGACTGGGAAGCCAGCAGAATATGATCTCCTTTAAGACGGAAAGATAGTGGTATTTTCTTAAAATTTGTTGAATCAAGGGGTTTCTGTGCTGTTGATCTTTCAGAGCTTTTAGTACAGAAAGGGAATCGGAATAAATTATGAAATGTCTTTCAGGTTGATCTCGAATGTGATAGAGTGCGATATCAATTGCTTTTGCTTCAGCGGTAAAAATAGAGCTATTATCGGGTAGTCTAATGCTATCAGTGAAATTCGGACTAATGACAGAACAAGCAACTTTCTCATCTTGCTTCGAACCGTCAGTGTAAATGGAAATGTGATGTTTAAAATGTGATTTAATTTCTAAAAATTCATTTTTAAAAATATGTGAATCAACTTCGGATTTCTTATTTCTATGCAAGTCTAATACAATCTTTGGATTAGTTAATGTCCATGGTTCTTTCGATGATAAAGAAAATGATTGAATATTTTGGACATTAATATTGGCCTCTTTAAGTGAAGGTCGTATTCTAAGGCCAAGAGGTTTAATAGCAGAGGGTTTATTTTCGTAAAATCTTTCATAATTCGGGTTAAAAACACATTCATATGCTGAATTGCGTGGATTTGCAGCTAATTTGGTAGCATATTGAAGAGACAATTTCTCTCTTCTAACATAAAGTGATGGTTCATTAGATTCAGCATAGAGACTATCAACGGGTGAAGTGCGAAAGGCACCTAGTGCTAAACGTAAACCTTGATGATGTATAGTATCCAAAGATTTTAAATAAGATTTCCTAGCAGATCCATAGACTATGGAGCCATAGTCCAATTTGGAACGAATTAACGATCTATACAGATTTAAAAGAACAGTGCGATCTCCTCCCCAGTCGGAACTGGACAGGACTTTTAAAATATCAAGAGCTTTTAAACATTTAGCTTTCAAAGCTTTGATATGAGGAATAAAAGACAATTTGTTATCGAATAAAAGACCCAAAAACTTCGCCTCAGTGACGACTGGAATTGGACTGCCGTATATAGTAAGTACAGGATCTAAATGCAACTTTCGTATTTGGCAGAAATGAACACACTGAGTTTTTGTTTTAGAAAATTTAAAACCATTTTCTGTTGCCCAAGTTTCTATATTATTTAAACACCTTTGGAGTTTAAATTCAATGGTTTCCATATTTTTGGAACGATAAAAAATTCCAAAATCGTCAACAAAAAGCGAACAATCTGGGTCTTTTACACATTTAACTATATTATTAATTTTTATGCTGAACAAGGTTGGTGATAAAATACTACCTTGTGGTACACCTTGTTCTTGATCAAATGTGTCCGATAATGTATTTCCTATGCGAACATTAAATGTTCGATCGGACAAGAAATTTTGAATAAAAAGTGGCAATCGGCCTTTAAGGCCTAAGTTGTGTAAATCTTTCATGATGCCATATTTCCAAGTCGTATCATAGGCCTTTTCTAGGTCAAAGAATACAGCTACGACATGTTCTTTTTTGATAAAGGCATCACGTATAAATGATTCTAAGCGAATCAAATGATCATTAGTAGAGCTGTTTTTTCTAAAACCAGCTTGAAATTTAGTGATAAGCTGGTTTGATTCTAAGAACCAAACCAGCCTATCATTAATCATTCTCTCCATTGTTTTACATAAGCAACTTGTCAAAGCAATAGGTCTGTAATTAGTGGCTTCAGTATGATCTTTATTAGGTTTCGGAATAGGAATAATGGTAGCTTTTCTCCAGTTTTCAGGGAATTTTCCAGTAATCCAAATATCATTTAGAATATTTAATAATGTTTCCAATGCCTTGTTGGGTAAATGTTTTAAAATTTGATAGTGTATGTCGTCAGGACCAACAGCAGTATCATGAGATTTATGGAGAGCATCTAATAATTCTTTAGTAGTGAAAGGTAAATTATATTTTTCATGATTTAATGAGGAAAAATTTAAATTCTTTTTCTCTTGTTCTTGTTTAATATTTTGGAAATTTTCCGAATAATTCGAGCTAGAGGAGTTTTTCTGAAAATTTTCCCCCAAGGCATTGGAAATGTCTTTAGCCGTTGAACATATATTTCCGTTCGATTTGATATGGACATGTTTATTTGATTTGTTTTTGCCACTAATTTTTCGAATCATGTCCCATATTTTCTTAGTTGGTGTTCTGGTATTCAGTTTGGAGACGTATTGCTGCCAAGATGCTTTTTTGGCCGATTTTATTGTTTTGCGAGCTTTAGCTCGCATATGTTTGGCATGGATAAGATTTTCTTTTGTTGGTTGTTTATTGAATTTTCGTAATGCAGATTTTCTTTTATTGATTGAAGTTTTAACTTCATCATTAAACCAAGGTCTGTTTCTTTTTGAAAAAGTCGAGGATTTAGGAATACATTTTTCAGCAATATCAATCAATTCATCAGTAAAATCTTGTATATCACTTGCAGTTTTAAAAAGTTCAGGGTCGAGTTTTTCATCACATAATTGATTAAACTTTTCCCAATTTGCTTTATTCAAATTCCATCTGGGGTGACGATCCTCATGGGTCGATGCAATTTCTTCAATTACTATCGGAAAATGATCGCTCCCATGGAGATCGTCCACAACAGACCAATCAAAATCTAGATAAATATTTGGAGAGCAAATTGAAAGATCTAAAGCAAAATAATTTCTTGTGGGAGAATGAAGATATGTTGGTTGTTTATCGTTAAATAAACATAAATCATTTTCAGCAATAAAATTTTCTATGATTTCTCCTTTGTCATTTGTATCCGAGCAACCCCATAATTTGCTGTGACTATTAAAATCTCCTAATAATATATAAGGACTAGGTAATTGATTTGTTAAATGTTCTAATTGGTTTAAACTTTATTTCATTTGCATAATACATAGTAAATATACAAAACAGTATAGAATACGATTACAATACAACCACTATACAAATGGGATTCAGAAAAAAGTCCAGTGACTTATTCGAATCTGTATCCCAAGTGTTTGCAATACTATTGTGTGTACAATCATATTGTAATTGTCATTCAATAATTGTAAAATTAATCACACTTTTATAACTGAGTAAACATAAATATAGTAGATAGTTGGTTGGGGCTCCACGGGGAGTGGAACATATAGCCAGTTTTGTAATAGTTAAAGGTCATTATATTATGGACAACATTCAGCAATAAACCTGTAAAAAGCTGGATTTAATGTTTTCAATATATGGTCCGACGCGTGTGTGTGTGTGTGTGTGTGTGTGTGTGTGTGTGTGTGTGTGTGCATTTAAAAGTAGCGCATCTAAATTTTCCTTAACGTAGTTTATGCCATATAAACGCTTGTGGTCAAAACTAATTAATTTTAAAGACAGTTCGAACGTTTAAACAGTCGAACGAACTAACAAAAGCGTTTAGTTTTTAGTATGTAATCTTGTACAGCTAAAAAGATGTCTTCGTTTTGATCCTCTGGCAGGTCAGTACTACCATATAAGAGAATATTTAGTGTTGGTTGGCAATATATCGATACCCTATTTAGCAGCTCTTGCCTGATCCGTCCGAAACGGTTGCATATTAAGAAAAAATGTGAAGTGTTTTCAACTATGCCACATTCACATAAAGGATTGTCAATAATATTTTTCTGAAAAAGATGTTGGCGTAAAGAGCTACAGTTCAGTCGTAATCGAGCATGATATATTTGTCCTAGTCGTGAACCAGTTTGGTAGTATCGTGGGGGTTTGCTAATATTATTATTAAGTTTGTTTTTAAAAGTTGCTACAGATGGTGAGCTCTTAGTATCTTCCGGAAGATTATTCCAAATTCGCGTAGTTGAAGGAAGAAATGAGTTATAGTATTGTTGAGATCTTGCAGGAATTGTCTGAAGGTTCGTCTCATTACGCAAATTATATCTCGATATACTGCCAACAGTTGGAGGTACAAGTGAAGAGAGGTATTCGGGGGTTATATTGTTAACCATCTTATAGTAGAGGATGAGTTTATGTTTTTCTCTTCTAGATGCAAGACTTTCCCACCCTGTGTCAGATAGAAGTGATTGGATTGATGCAAGTTTAGTTGCTCCTGTGACAATACGAGCAGCTTCGTTTTGGATTTTTTCCAAATCGTTTGACTCTTGCTGAGTGCAATTATCCCAAACAACATTTGCATATTCTAGAAGTGGTCTTACAAAAGATATAAATATAGTTTGAAGAGACTTTCTATCAAGCTGGAATTTCAGTCTCCGCATAATATTTATGCGAAGCCATGCTTTTGCTTTTACGAGTTCTATATGGTCGTGCCAGGAACAGTCCTTTGAGAATGTAAGACCTAAGTGTTTGTGGAAGTTCACATCATCAATCAATTGCTGGTTCATGTTGAGCGGTGGATGAAGGGGTTTATTATGTTTCCGTGATAATACCATGGAGTCAGATTTCGCCGGGTTGAAAGATACAAGCCATTTAGTCGCCCACGAATGTATTTTTGCGAGATCTGCATTCAGTTCATCAGCCGCATGTATAGGGTTATCTACAATAATATAAAGGCTGGTATCGTCGGCAAATAGCCGTATGCAAGAGTGAATATCGTCTACAATATCATTAATATAGATAAGAAAAAGAATGGGACCTAAAATAGATCCCTGCGGTACACCTGCTTTAAGAGCTGCCCACGAAGAAGCAGATCCCGGTAATACAACTCTCTGTTTCCTGTCGTTCAAATAGTCCTTAAGCCATGCCAGGAAAGAACCAGAGATCCCAGCAGATTCAAGCTTATAGAGAAGGCCTCGGTGCCACACTCTATCAAATGCCTTGCTTATATCGCAAAACACTGCGCGAACTTCTTTGCCTTGGTCAAGAGATTGGCAGAAAGTGTTATATATATCTACGAGCTGATTAACTGTAGAGTCTCCGGGAATAAATCCCGACTGTAATGTTGTCAGTATATCATTATCACGGATGAAATTAAATAAATGTTTATGCACTATTTTTTCTAAGACTTTACCCACTGCACTCAGAAGAGATATAGGTCTGTAATTAGAAACAACTGAGGGGTCATCTTTTTTAAAATGTTCTAATTCTTGTTTAGAAAAATTATAGTGTGGTGGAAGGTAGACAGAACAAATCGTTATGGATTTGGATAAAGTGACGTTTACAGCAACAGCTTGTAAATTAGTGTTTACATCTATTTTCCTATGAGGAACGTCAGATTTTACCAGGATTGATGTACCTCCTGATGCCTTCTGATTATCCGTTGTGATATGATTGTACATACTGTAACCTTTGAAATTAATATTATCTGTAGTTTTCAAAAAAGTTTCTTGGAGACAAATGACATTAGGAGAAAAAAGTGTAGTTAAAATTAAAAGTTCGTTAAAATTGGCTTTCAGTCCTCGACAATTCCATTGAATTATTGACTTCTTATCCATGATTGTATGGAGAGAAGATTAAAACAAGGAATTTAATCCTTTATTTTTTATTATTAGGCTTTAAGAACGTGGAGGGATCATGATCCAACTCCATGTCCTCAAGGGCGCCGTACTGATTAGCCAGTTTTACTGGATCAGCCGACGCCCCTTTACTGTTCGGGTTTGATCCTTTATGCTTTTCTTTGCCGTTCTTTTCTTTTTGATCCGCTGTCCCTGACGTGGATCGGGAGTGAGATCTGCTCGAATGTTTGCTGTTAGGTTGTGAACTGGTCTGTGAAGTTTGTCTAGATTCTGTTCTTGAATGATGTGTAGATGTAGGCTGTGACGATGTAGTAGGTTGTGATGTGGGTTTTGGTTTAACAGTAGAGGTAATTACTTTAGAATGGGGTTTAATTTCAAAATCTTTTTCATTAAATTGTGTAGATGTTTCTTTAGTTTCAGGTTTGGTGGAAAGGGATTGGACAACTTTGGCGAATGTGGTTTCTGGTTTATTTTGTTGAATTTTCTTGGCTTCCAAATATGTGACGTTTTGAGTGATTTTGATTTTCATAATTTCTTTTTCCGTTTTCCAAACTTCACAGACATTGGATTTTGAGAGATGATTTTTTCCGCAGTTCACGCATTTTGGAGAATTCTTGCAGTTGATAGTGTGATGATCGGTACCACCACACTTCTCACAAACAGATCCGTCAGGGACAGTGCAATCGTTTTCATGGTGCCCAAACCTCTGACAATTGAAACATCGCAGAGGATTGGGTACGTAAATTTCGACCGGTATTATTCTGTAAAAGATTTTCAGCGATTTCGGCAACGTTGTTGTGTTGAATGTAAGAAGTAATGTGTTGGTGTCGATAAGGTTTCCATCTTTTTTAATTTTGAATCTTTTACAGGCCGTAACTCCTTGTTCTTTCAAATATTCCACAATGCTGGCTTCCGTTTCCTGTTTTAGCATTCTGTCACGGATTATTCCTTTGCATGAATTTAATGTTTTGTGTTCCGTGACAGAGACGTTTAAGTTGTAGAATTTGTTAATTTTGAGAAGATTTTCCGTTTGTGATTTCCGATTTGTTTCTATCAAAAGGGTTCCGTTTTTCAATTTTTTAACATTTTTTGGCGTTCCAATAATAGCTTCAATCTGTTTTTCAATGACAAAAGGTGAAAGTGTAGTTACGGCCTTTTCTTCGTTGCTCGAAACCACTAAAAACCTTGCGAAATTTTCATTAGCTTTGAAATTGAATATAGCCGGTTCCGGGTCGTCATCTGATAAATCTAAAAAAGCTCTTTTCCTAGTGTTGGATCCCATGGTGAAAAATTATGATTCGATAGCTATGCGCCCCACCCTCCTTGGAGCCCTACAAGGGGACGTTTAATGGAAATGGATCTCCTATTTCCAACGCCAAGGCTACATTGCTATTATACTCGATGACAGGACCAGAGTCCTTCCGCTCCACTTCTGTTTTATGATTCCCAACTATGCACCCAGATTTCAAAGAAAAATGAGGAACAGTTGGGACCCATCCCCACCCGTATTCTCTCCCTCACAGAAGCTTCTGCTGAAATTCCCCAGTACAAGCCCACCGATTGATCCATCAGCCGCCGCCCATCAAATAACACTCAAAGATAGAGGAATAAGACAAAATTACACCCGGTTTGTACCATAAAGATACGTAAAAAAGAAAGAAGAAAGATAAGGACAAGCTGTGCGATTCTAGAGCTTGGCACGACTGAGCCGATTGATTCAGGCCGGATCTAGCCCAAACCACTCTTCTATCTGAAATATGGGCCAAAATGATGTGTTGAAAAGCTGGAGATCCCTGGGCTTTTCTCAATCATCAGGATCCCTTCTTCCAGCATACGAGACGCCACTCACGGCAAACAAGTGGCTCCTGTTTCAACAAGGAATTTCATCCCCATTCACTACAGAAGGAAAGTGATCTGTATATTTTATTCCCTACAGACAAGGGAGGCCGAAAACGTTTGCTTAAATAAAAGCTTGGCTCTGAAAACAGGAGATCCTTTGCTAAATATGAGATCCACGATTATGGTAAGAAATTATTGAGGTGATAAGTTTCAGAGAGAACAAAGGATTTTATAAACTAATAAAGAATAAAGCTGTGTTAGATGATGACGAACACTTCAGAACTTCGTGATAAGTATCCAATTCTGTTAACATTCATGTAACATAAAATAACTTTGGGGTAACATGAAATGACAAGTTACTTATCTAATAACGTATACAAAATGCATCTTTCATTGATGTGCAGAGTGAAGGAGCATGAAAAAGTGACACATACACAGTACAAACATATACAGATGAGGTTTCTTCTTTGTGGTGCGCGACCCACCAGCAATGATGATACACATACAAATGTAGCGTGGTAGTAACATGAGATAGGAAAGGTTTAAAAGGATAGATCTCGCGTAGTGAATTGTAAAAAATTTGGTAAGATGCATTTGAATAAATTGAATTACAAAATAGTACCGGTCGAACGGACGATTGTTCTGTATGTTGGAGGCTTTTACCCAACTGCCACAGAACCTGAAGGCAGCCACCTATTTCGAGGCACCGGGTGGTCTCGGCAATGGGACTGTTTTCGGTGGGGTCTTACCACTCTGCCACACTCCCGAAGGCAGCCGCCATATTTCTACCCCCCGGGCAGGCGCGGGGCCGAAGCTGGGTGGAAGAAAACCTGGATGGCCGCCATTTTGAAAGCGCTTTCTACAGTTTTGAACATAAACAGAAGAAACAACGTGTTTCAGTGATAAAACGCATGTCCATGTTTTCTTTTGTTTAAGAGTTGCATCCGACCCAAACGTCACTCATTCTGAACGTCTGTTGATGTCTTCCCAGACACCATTGCAATTACGTCATGAATGACTTCGACGAGACTGAAACTTTCCCGCATTTGAATATAACGGTTTTACTGCAAAAGCGGTATCTTGTATCTTGTACATAAAGTAGTTCCAGCTAAAGAGAATCAGATTTATTTCTCCGGCTAAGAGGAAATATTTCTTCTCAGCGAAAAGGAAAATACCAAGATTATGTCTGGTAGAAATCATAGTATTTCTCTGTTATGCATGTAATATAACATTTTATCCAACTTCTCCTTTGCAAACAGTGTAGATCCATCGAATGCTTCTGCTGATCAGGATCCACACTGCCATAGTTTCTTCTCTCTGGCATTTTCTCGCTCAGTCCCACCACTGCATCCCAGCTACTGAATAACAGTGATTCAGTGCAATGTTTTTAAACAAAGTAATTTGTTCATTCTACCTGTTAATGCAGGCCGTACGCAGGAGTGACAACCCCCACCCACCCCTCCTAATTTGGAAAATTATCTCAAATTCATGCAGTATTTCACATTCTGCAAATTACCCGGAATTCGCACCCTCCCCACATTTTATAGAGTCTGCTTACGGACCTGAATCATGTTCTAAAATGAAAATGTTGCTGTATGTATGGCGAACAGTGCTGGTCCTGATCAGTCGCGATGTACTGTCTTTCCGATTTGGGTCTATGCTGTATGTCTAATAACGATACCACCTTTAAAAGTTTTGCTCTAAAATATTCCTAGGTTCTTAGATATGTTATAAGCAGAAGTGTGAAAAGTAACGTTATATTGTCTTTTTTTTTTTGGTCGGCTTAGCATACATATGTGCAAACGTCCATTTCTTTCTAACAATTTTATTAATAGTATTTTCCGAAAGTCGTCGCGTGAGAGCGCGGGCTATATTAAGATACTGTTTTTGTTTTCCTTTCATGACGGAGGCAGCCTGGCATTGGCCTGACCTATTTCGTTTGATCCTTAAATGCCAGTATTTAAGCAAACAGTGTAGTCCTGAGCAGCTGGCTGAGCAGACGCCACATACCGCGCCACATTCTGATCTGGGTATTCAGTGTTTGCGGAACCCAGCACACGATTCCTTACCAGACTCTATAGATAGCTCTGACTTACATGTAACATCGACAAAAATAGCACGACGTTTTCTATTTATAATGATAATATTGGTTTCCCCAAATCAGTGATTGTCACGTGGGCAACAGCATTATTTTTTGATTTGCCTCTTAGTAACTTTGGGTCGATTGTAAAACAATCGACCCAAAAACAGGTGTTGAATCTTTACATTTCTGATACAGGTTTAAAACTACATGTAGTGGCATGTTTTAGAATTCGTCTTCTTTGCCTTATTCTCGATCATTGGAGGTCCGCTAGAACCGCCTCAGTGAAACCATTCTAAACTTTCTTTTTAGTAGAGTTACAATACTAATCCTTATCTCTGCAATCCCCACTTTTTATTATATAAATCATTGCCTTCTCTTCTACTTAACAGCAGTGCTCACTGCAAGGGTGTTAGTGTAATGTACGCACTATAACAAAAATGAAAAGTCCGTGAAATGAACACTCCATCAAACCCACTTTATATAGAGAAAACTGGGGTTATAGGGGTACAAATTATTTTCTTATTTCTGCTCCAAGACATAGGTTGTGTGTAAGAATCGCCTAGCAGAGGTGGACCTAACGAGTGCCCACAACCAATGTTTGCAATATAAATTGGAAAGAATGCACTGTGTCGCACAGGTGTATTATCGTAATGTTTTGAGGAATAATACCCCTTGCCCACTCCACATTTTCTCTCAATAAAGTAATGTTTGCAGGGGTGTATATTACTTTAACTTTGTAACGTGATGGGAATGTCAAGGAATAAACTTTTTGTTTTTCAGAAAAATACAAGGTCTGCATAAAACCGATCAGAAAAAGCAGAATGCGGTTAAACTTCATTCCTTTATTATAAGCTGCATTTATTACGATGATTTACATATTAGGTGAAAGTAAATTCATGTAGGTATTTGGATTCTTATCCCTGTCGGTGTTGCAGAGTAATTTTCTATAAACAAACGTGTGAGTGAGTGAGTGTTTCAGTTTTACGTCTCACCAACAGCTAAGGTCATACGGAGACGGGACCTCGGTTTATAGACTCATCCGAAAGTCGGGAGAAGCCCGGGATCGAACCTGCGACCCCTGGTTTACAAGGCGAGAAGCGTAACCACTCGACCACGGAGGCTTCTATATAAACAAACGAAGAGAAACCATCAGACAGCTTTACAATTCGGTGACGTATATTCATTGACTTACAGTAGCGCTCGGACAAATCACGTAATCAGCCATCAACTACAATCGTCCGTTTTTAAAATAGAAGTCTGTGTAGCTTTCTACTTCTTTGGGTAAATAAAACATGTAACTGTATGTAAAACTTTAGGTAAAACATGTAACTAAGACTTCTAACCCGAGACGCCGTTCTACGCTTTTGGTAAATATGAAACCAAATCTTCGGATTTGAGACGTCTGTATATAAATATAATGTAATAGACAAATGGAGATTGAAGCTGGATACATGTAGTATTCATTTAGCAATGGGCAGAAAAGGTTTGGGAATTCGTAGGCACTAATACTACTAATACATTGAGACTATTCAACCACATAGGAAAATAAAAATCAAAAATGAGTTCCCTTAAGAGCAATGAAAACATTCAAAAGAAAGAAGATGGGTCATACTACGTAGTTTCGGCTAATAAAGCCTCATTAGTGACCCTGTAATGATCCGGCAAAGAAAGCCAGAGGAAACATACTGCAATTTTGCGAATCTCGAATAGGCAGTCGATTCAAAGACTGATATAAATCAAAATGGGGTCCAAATAATTAAAAACCCGCCTAGAATTTTAGTCTAAACCAATAATTTATTTCCGATTTCTCAGAATATTCACGCTGATCTCAAAGGACCAAAAGTAAAACACAAACTGCACTATGGTTGATGTACGGAGACAACTGACGTAAAATAAACATTTACATTAGTTTAGCCTAAGTCAGACTTTGAAACAGCTCTCAAACGATGCACAAAATAAGTCATATAATGGACTGAACGGTACAGAGCAGTTAAGTTTAATTTGAAACACTTTCGAATACATGAATGTTTAAACGATTGAAATGTTTTTATTGATTTAAGCAAGTTTTAGCATTTTATAATGTGCAGATATTCCTGTCATTTGTGTGTGTGTTTTTTTTTTTTTTTTCATAAATTACAGAAAAAATGGTGGCTATTTTTTATATTAATCTTCGCGAGAATCCTATCCGCCATTATTATAACCACTTAAGTGAATCATTTTTCGTGGCAGATCCAGTTTTGATAAGTACTTACATTACGTTAAATCTAGCCTAAAGATACTTTTGTGTAAAGACAAAATCTAGTCTATAACATTAAAATCAAATCAAAATACCTTCGCATGTAATAAGTCATTCAGTTTAAAGAATTATCTAGAAGCAACTTCTAAAACATTTTTAAATTGTATATGACTGCACATCTCTCACCGAAACATGCTTTATTATTGATTTTGTAACAATGTGATTATTATTGCTAAATAAGAGTACCAATAAGCTATTCTAAAAATGCTTTGTTTTTCTTTTAATTGCAGACAATTAAAATACTTTAGACAACAAATAGTTTCAATATTTTTGTATTTATTTATTTGTTCTACAAATAAACTGCTGGTGAACTGATGATCTTATGTGTTTTAAAAATGATCCAAAACCCAAAGTTTAGAAAAATTGCCAGCCCACGTATTGGATTCCTTTTTTGAAGGAAGCCAACTTGTTTTCCTATAACACGATAGGAATAGCACGGCTGAAATAGTGATTATCTTGATTTGGTTCAGGTCAGTGATAGTCACGTGGACATCAACAACGTAAAGCTACTCTACTTAGTAACTGGGTCGGTTGACAAACCGTCGACTAGAAAATGGATATGAACAGAATCAAAGATGAAAGAGTCGTTGTCAGACATAAGTGGAAAAAAAACGCTTAAAACTAGTAACTCACAACATCTCAGTGTAAACAGGTCAGGCTGAATATCCCGTTATGAAAAGGGAAGTGTTTGCTTGTTTGTTTGATTGATTGTAGGTGTAAAGTCCCCGCCAACACTATTATTGTCAGTTTGGAGACGTTGCTTCCAATTTTTTTGACTATTATCCGGCATCGAGATGAAATGACATTTCAATCCCCGCCGCTCAATGAAAACAATAGGGCTTATATGCATGGACAGTCCGACTCCCACAGCTATGCCAGGGCAGCCTTAGACCATCTACGTGGTTTACCTGTACTCCTTCGCGGTCGGTTTCAGCCCTACATGGAAGCATCGTGCAACCCAATCTATTTCTCCAACCCCGATGTGCGGGGCAAGATAAAAAAGGACGTCCCTATACCTTTTGGCAGCATAATCCAAGAAGTTATGGTAATTGGCTACAAAGCCATGTGTGTTATTGTTTTCTCACTTATGGAACAGGATGACAATACGAAATCTATTGTTTCACACTAGGGTTTAACAGCTGTGACAATCTCCCAATCGTTGCTAGATATAGATAAAATTTACATTGCACTTTAAATACTTTTCTTCAAAAGCTTTTCAAATTCTTAGAAAAGTATTTATGTTTACAGAGTGAGTGAGTGTTTGAGTTTTACGTCCCACCAACAGCTAAGGTCATATGGAGACGGGACCTCGGTTTAAAGACTCATCCGAAAGTCTGGTGAAGCCCGGGATCGATCCGGCGACCCCTGGTTTACAAGGCGAGTAGCGTAACCACTACAACACGGAGGCTTCTATGTGTTCACAGAATGCAGAGCTTTTCTGTTGATGCTTTTTTGTCCTCAGCCACTTTTTAATGAAGTGGGCATTCTGTATGTCAACAAACCGTGGAAGGACAGTGGTGAAATGTCCATGCAAAGTAGCTCTCAGAAATCAGCATCCAAAAATAGATTTTAACAGCTTATTTTAAACAATTAAAAAGTTATCATTGAGAAGGTAAGAACAACAAAGTTCCTGCTATTTGCTCTGTTACAATTGTGTGAAAGTGGACATTTTGCATATTGCCTTTCTGCGTCTTGGTCAGACTGATGGTCATGGCTACTTTAGAAGACTTGTTTTCTTTCGCAGCACATTCGCAGATGAATAAGAAATATAACCCGTGCAGGAGCTGAGACCATTACGAAAACACAACTATACAAATACATCGCCACCTTTATCGCCGAAAAAATGAAAATTTCAAGATGAAAAATTGTGTTATTTTTCTTATTTCTGCTCAAAATATATATTGTTGGCACTCGTTAGAACCGCCTCATTTTGGCAGTTCTAACGAGTACCCACAATCTATATTTTAGAGCAGAAATAAGAAAAATAATGTTTACCCCTGTAAACCCCAGTTTTACTATATAAAAGTGGGGTTCAAGGGGGTCAAAATTATATAGGCATGTTTTCGTGATGCTTTGGCTTGTGTGGCGGTCGTAAAATGTCTACTGTGCCTGCCTTCATTACATGTATGTTGTAGATTGTATTTTCTGGTCGTTTTGGATCATGGATTCCGTTGTTGAAAATGCATTTATTTTCTCCCTCACTTCGTTCGTCCGAAAATAAAAGTAGTCTTTTCTATGCTGTCCTGGGACGAACTCTTGCATTGTGGTCACAATGCGAGAATCTGTCACATTACAGAATAAGAATTCAAGTAAAAAACGATTGAGTTGGAAATGCCGCTGAACGCTACAGATCGGTTTCCGTTTATTATCAACTTGTAACAATGCAACAATGCAACATACTACGCTATGCTGTTCTGGTAATCACATGACTGCTCCTAATCGTAACTGAAGTTATGAAATCTTAACATGTCCATACTTCGTATTAAAAACGACAGTTGAACGAAATCCCGTGACGTCAAATACCAGATCAATACAGAGTTATCCATCTTAACTGAGGAGAAATTATGGACCATAGTCGATTGAAAACAAAAATTTAGGAAATTTAAACCGCGATATAACTGAATAAAAGAAAAATCTTCTCAGATTGTCATTTTCTACTTATTTATACATCCATTCAATGATTTCTAATGGCATTTTTTATTTAGTACATAAAATCTTGCATAATTCGTCTATGGTAAATGTGCGATACTTGAATAAAACCGGCATTTAACTCAGTTATAAAAAATAAGAAAAAATTGTAAATTATCATACGAATTCTAAAATTATTTTCATTCGATAATTGGAAGAATTTTAATCTCTAAGGTGCAAAATATGAATATTGAAAACAATTCCGGATACTACCGATTAACCCCGAACTAATATAGACAACACTCAACAGACCTGTTATGTGACGTCACGGCAAAGCTCAATACTACCGCAATGTATAAATATTGTGGATAGAGCACTGAGTATTTAATATAAAACAGAATGTCCACATCTAAAAGCGCACGACGTCCAGCAAAAAACAGCTTATCTGAAAACGTGTGTCCAAAATCTATTCAGTGACTTTCTATATTTCACACTGTGCATTTAGATATGTTCAATATATAAAGATTCTTGAATTTGGTATTGCATGTTCGAAATGCTCGTTAGAACTGGCGAAACGTTTTTCAACTCTTGTAAATCGTCCACGATTCTAAATATTTTGATTGACCGACTCATTCCCCTGTCAGGATCACGTTAAACATGTAAGGGTTGCTCAATGACTTCTGACTTTGTCAGTTGGAAACAGCCGATGTTCCGATCATTAATTACTGTATTTTCGATCAAAAATTTGGTCTAAAGACAAATCTTCCCTTCTATTCTCTGTAGCGTATAGCGGTCGACTGACGAGAAAACCGTTCAAGGCCTTTTAAATTAACCAATAAACTCACATCACCCAAAAAGCATCATATAGTGAATATAGTATGAACAGTGGTCATTGTACATGTCCTATAAGACAGACCGAAAAGAAGAAGATTTATTTTCTCCCTCACTTCGTTCGTCCGAAAATAAAAGTAGTCTTTTCTATGCTGTCCTGGGACGAACTCTTGCATTGTGGTCACAATGCGAGAATCTGTCACATTACAGAATAAGAATTCAAGTAAAAAAACGATTGAGTTGGAAATGCCGCTGAACGCTACAGATCGACTTAAAATCAAAGAAGGGGTACCAGGTAACGGATTCTTAAATCAGAATGGTGTGTATATGGCTATATATAAGTGTTACGTCAGACCAATGGCTCATGTCATAATGAAACGGGAGTTCGGTTTTAAAATTTATCCGAAAGTCTAGAAAAGCCGGGGCTTGAACCCACGACCCATGGTTTATGAGAAACCAGGATTTAAGCAAAATTATGAAACTAAATTTTACGATACTAAAGGCGTCTTTTGGAAGAAAAACGTTTCCTATGACTGTGAGCCATTACTAAGCGCTCTTGTCCATTGCTATTTGAAACTGCTTCTAAGACAACGATTAGTTTTGCCTTCAAATAAATCTAAAGCGCGAATAAATATTCTCTTACTCTATACGATAACTTCAAAATGTTTTGTTATACTGAAGACTCTAAAGTGAATAATGATCGGATTTCGGCTGTAACCTAGAAGTGGTTGTATGTCTGTTTAACCATAAAACTGCCGTGAATCGGTGCCAGAGTAATATTGATGACCGTTCTATACTGATCTTTTAACACAAAACACAAACTCGTGCCACGCATGTAAATATTAGATAATTTACTGAATATGAAGAACCTGGAAAACCTTGCAGCATATCCGGTTTTTATGTTTTCACTATTTAAGAAATAGGACATGAAATTCCCCTTATGTAGATGATCCACAGTGATCGACTCCTTCCTGATGGGTGCTGACATTATGCGCTTCTGTCCTTCCAAGGCCATATACACGGACTCTTTGTCGAGGGTTCGACATTAAAGCCAACTTATGATTCCAACTTATTGCGTAGAAATAAAATCTTACGCAGAAACAGATACTTTTGACTTCACTAGATGACTAAGAAACACTTCACTAGATGACTAAGAAACACACAAGGAACTTCCAATGAAGCCTGTAGTGACTAACGAATTGCCTGGCACCATGTAGAACCAAACTCATTTAACAGTAGAAATTGTTTGCTCGTTCTGTCTGCTCTAGAATGTAACACTGTCCCATAATCGTTTTGCTGCATCTCCGAGGCCAGGGTGGTCGTTTAGGCGTCTAACTCATGAACTCCATAGTTCGCTTTGAAAAGGAATCTATAAAACAACAAAATTATTTTTAAGCTTCTTCATCAAACTAAAATATAAACCCAAGAATGTTCTCCGAGAATAACGCACTATAGTTATTATCATACTGTAAAAATTAAGGATATGATAAATGCCACATGACGTAAGACTCGGGGATACAATCTCAAGTTTATAAAGCTTGAACTATTTGCAGAAAGCTGCTACTTGTTATAAGATATCTACATGACTTTTTTTTCTTTTTTTTTTTTCTTTTTTTTCTCTCTGTAGGTTACATCTACGTGACTGTCTTTTTTTTCTCTCTGGAATACTACCCGGTACCAATCTCTGGGCTACTACCCAATACATGTTTTTTTTTTTTTTTTGTTTTTTTGTTTGTTTGTTTTTTTTTGTTTTTTTTTTCTCTCTCTCTGGGTTACATCTACCAGACTTGTCTTTTTTTTTTTCTCTCTCTATCTGGGTTACTACCCGGTACCAATCCCTGGGCTACTACCAAATACATTTTTTTTTAACACCAGGTTGCCATGAAAGAATGCGCACTGAACCAAAAGAAAGCATATATACAGAAAAGCAGTCTACACTTGACTGGTTCAGTGCGGCAGTTCTTTCCCTGGACCACCTGCCATAATGCTTTTCGCCTGATTTGTTCTTTTAATTTTTAATGCAACACTATCGCCTTTTACTTTGGGTTGCTGTTGTGTTATCATTCTTGCATTTGGACTAAGTCGCAACCAGCCTGCATGTGTTCCTCGCAATGGGAACTGCAGTATGGAAAGAAAGATAAGAGAAAATATGCGGCAATAAAATGTAGAACACCAGTACTCAGACAAGGACTAGAGCATACTGTTTTCCACGCACGAGAAAAATTAACTGCATTCTTTCTAGGCAATAGTAAAATAGTGAAATTCAACACGAGCTGCTATTATTTGAATTAAATACGACAGCAACGTTGCTGCAATATTGAATCCGCGTTGTTACAGAGCTTTAAGAAAATGACAAATAGCTACTGAGCGTTGAATCGCAACGTAAATTAAAGGTAAAGTTAACTAGACATTGCAAACACCCCAAACTTGACTCCGTATGGCGAATGTGGGGTCTACGGGGGTATTCACAGCCTTCCCAATTCCAGCCCAAACACATAGACCACTGATATCCACTAGAACCGGCTCATTGAAGCAGTTCTAACGAGCACCAATAATCCATATCCGGACAAAACGTAAGGGAAAATATCAAACATTTTTACTTGAAACGTGCTAATTCTAATGCAGTCTCATAACGTACTCATATAGCCGTTGAAAATGCGTTTTCTGGTAAATAAAAATGCCACATGACATAAGACTCGGGGATACAATCTCAAGTTTATAAAGCTTGAACTCTTTGCAGAAAGCTGCTACTTGTTATAAGATATCTACATGACTTCTGTCTTTTATTCTTTTTATTACGAAAAGTACATGTGTCGATCTCCGATAGCACCTTGCAGAACAAATATTATAAAACTAATCAGTATAGCGCCGGCAATGTCTTTGTTGATGATTTTCTGTCTTTCATTTCTCTTTTTTTCTTTTTTTTTTTTTCGTAACCGAGCACAGACAAGAGTAACCGTCTAGCATATAAATAAGAACATTACTTACAAAAGACGACATAGCAAATAGGCTCCTGGAGTCTGACCCAGGTATATAGAAAGCCACTTCCAGAACATAAGGTCGATAGCGACCCGGTAATAGATCAATGAGTAGGAGCCAAGGATTTGGGAAGTATGAAAATGCCTCTTGATTTCATACAACGCATATAGATCAAGGATTTGAGAATTAAGAAAAACAAGGGGAACAATCCAGTTTAAATTCTGACTCCAACCATATGCAAAAGCGTTTACTCCGGTAGTGCGTGTGTTCGAGTTTTACGTCCCACGAACATCAAAGGTCATATTGTGACGGGGTCTCTGTTTCAAGACTCCGATGATGCGAAAGTCTGGAGAAGCTCGAGATCGAACCCATGACCACTTGTTAATGAGGCGAGAAGCATAACTACACCGCGGAGGCTTCTCAACTCCGGTAGTATCAGTTGAGTGAGTTAGTGTTTGAGTTTTACGTCCCACCAACGTCTAAGGTCATACGGAGACGGGACCTCGGTTTAAAGACTCCAAAAGTCTGGCGAAGCCCGGGATCCAACCTGCTACCCCTGGTTTACAAGGCGAGTAGCGTTACCACTACACCGCCGAGGCTTCTAGGTAGTATCAGGTGACCTATATTTGGAATTTCTGAACTTTAGAATCTTTAAAATCTGCAAAGTTGTCGAATCTTTATAGGTACAGTTTTGCTTTTTGTCAAATAACCAATTCTGTATTTTGCGGCCGCATTTCTGGGTTCTTACCAAAACAACATCAACGAATGAATTTGAAATCTCAGTGATCGAATACCAATCTGCTGGGCACAAACACCTGGTCATAATCTGACAAAAGTTACCAAATGCCAATGGCATAGTGATATTTTCCTGCTACTTTTGCGACTTTCCAGGCGCTCCCTGAAATCTCTTTACTACTCACAAACTTTCTGGCAGGTTAGAGGACCACTCTCTTGTGCGAACCTCAAACGTTTTAAATAACCTAATTGTAACAGTTCTAAAAGTATACTCAACTTCATTCCGTTTAGCTGGCTCTGACTCTGGTTTCTCAGCACTTGCTCCGGTTTTGTTCCAGCAACACACTTGCGGATGGTGTAGCCAAATCTTGAAACAAAACTCAAACATCAAGTCTCTCTGCCTGTCAAAATCCTGATTCATGAACTTTGGTCTAAAGACAAATCTTCCCTTCTATTCTCTGTAGCGTATAGCGGTCGACTGACGAGAAAACCGTTCAAGGCCTTTTAAATTAACCAATAAACTCACATCACCCAAAAAGCATCATATAAGACGGAAAAAACGTGAATATAGTATGAACAGTGGTCATTGTACATGTCCTATAAGACAGACCGAAAAGAAGAAGATGTATTTGAAAATAGTTGAGGGCCACTAATAAGGCCAATTTAGCCGAAACAAGCCTGTCTGTTCCAGAAAAAAATAATTGTTCGCTCCACAGTTTTGTTCAAATGACAACCATGTTGGTTCCAAATTAAAACCATTTTGCTATAAGCCTAAGCTTGAAACATCTTTATCCAGTAATCGCACCCGCAATCGACCAGAATAAGTAATCATTAGGTTAACCAGTCCGTGTAATTAACACCCCTGTCAACATAAAAGTGGGGTTTATGGGATTTACATTCTTTCCCTTTCCCCTTTAATGTTTCAAATATTTTTTCGCAAACCTTATGATAAAATATGTGTTTAAAAGATAATCAATTCGAAGCTTATAGACAAACCCTGACGCTGTAAAATGGCAGAACAAACTGCATAAAAAGCCACCAAAATACAAAAATGGAGCCATACTACATAAGCCGAGCCAGTTTTGAGCAAACTCTCTGTGATTTCATTCAGAGACATTTCGGGGGCACTGAGGTGATTTACTTAACGCCCAGACACACTTAAAACAGCAACCTCAACAAAGGTTCGAACAGGTAAATTATTTAAGAGAGAGAGAGAGAGAGAGAGAGAGAGAGAGAGAGAGAGAGAGAGGGGGAGAGAGAGACAGAACTTTTTGTCGCCTTTCGCAAGGTTGCATAATGCCCGTTCTCTTTGAAGAAATCGTTTCAGCGACAATCCGAAAGGCTTAAAAGATCATAACAACCCAAAAGCATTACAGTTTTCTGGATAATACCATTTAAAGGACAAAAAGTAATGTAAATACGTGTTACAATTTCGGAACCGCACATGACTCGGAGCTCCACATAAGATTTTAGGTGCGGAACCAGCGGTTCCGCTTATGTAGATTATGAGGCTACAGTATAATTGATTTGTAGGAAATTCAGGTAACAGTTATTTATGAAAAAAATGGCCACGCCATTTTTGCCATGGTGTGTAAAAAAGCTTATTGTAAACATTGACTCGGCGTCTGATCAGGGTCTACGCCGTTTGCATAGAGTACGGTAATTTAAGGGTTAAAGGAACCAGATAAAGTCCCAGTTCATGACCAACTTTCAGCCTCATTACGAAAACACGCCTATACAAATACATTGTGACCTTTACCACCGAAAAAATGAAAATTTTAAGATGAAAAATTGTGATATTTTTGTTATTTCTGCTCAAAATATAGATATTGGGCACTCGTTAGAACCGCCTCATCGAGGCGGTTCTTACGAAAACTCACAATCTATATTTTAGAGCAGAAATAAGAAAAATAAGGTTTACCCCTGGAATCCCCAGTTTTACTGTATAAAAATGGGTTTTAAGGGGGTCAAAATTATATAGGCGTGTTTTCGTGATGTAAACTCAGAGACAATCGACCTACCAGTGCTGCCAAGGCTTTGATTCACTTGAAATAGATATTTTCATTGTTTATGACCTATATATTTATTCTTTGTTATTTAGCAGAACTTCGCATTTCATTCCTGACCAAACACGCATTGGCGACGTAAATTATTTAGAGTATCATGTGACCCATTATAACATAGCGATTGATAACAATTACGGTAGAGTTTAACGGCGATGCTGCTAATAACGACCGCCTGAGAGAGATAAATAAATTATTCAAACTAATAAAAAGAAGTTAAATTAACACATTCAACTTTCTAATTCTTCTTCTCTCTCCGGGTCGTGGGAATATTGAACAACGCATATTTCAAAACGTGTGTCTTTCCCCTCGCATTTTTAACCAGGGAACCCACAAAAACGGGTATATGTATATGTAGAATGTCAAACAGTGAAGGCCGCGTTTTGCGGCGTCTGATCAGGGCCTTCGTGGGAATGTTGAATAACGTATATTTCAAAACGTGTGTCTTTCCCCTCGCATTTTTAACCAGGGAACTCACAAAAACGGGTATATGTATATGTAGAATGTCAAACAGTGAAGGCCGCGTTTTGCGGCGTCTGATCAGGGCCTTCGTGGGAATGTTGAATAACGTATATTTCAAAACGTGTGTCTTTCCCCTCGCATTTTTAACCAGGGAACCCACATAAACGGGTACATGTATATGTAGAATGTCAAACAGTGAAGGCCGCGTTTGCGGCGTCTGATCAGGGCCTTCAATGTTTGCCAAAAAATCTCTACCACCTTCGATTTGAAGTTCTGAAACTAACTGACACCCCTCAATTTTGAAAGGGACTCCTGCTACATCTATACAAAGTGAAGTGGAAAATGGGTTGGTAAGGATGGCCACACATCCAACAGAGGTAACTTTGAAGAAACAAAAACGTGTGTGTCTTTCGTATAAGAAGGGGTGTTACAACGCATAATGTAGTAATGTAGTAATTTCTTCATTTTGATTTTTTTTACTACATTATGCGTTGGCATAGTCGACGCGAAATGAAGTAAAAAAAATATTTCATTTCGCGTTGATATGCACCATATCGACGCATAATGAAGTAATGATGGTAGAACATAGCTGTCTTCGAAAAGACTTAGGAAGCAATACAGTTAAATTCCTACAATTTAGACCACAGTTTCTTTCCCACAATACAAGTAGTCATGATTGTCATGTATACAAAATTTCAAGTTTCTAGGTATAGTAGTTCTTGAGAAATCTTTGACACAAAATAAATGTTAACTCACAGACAGACAGACAGACATACAGACACACTGCGCCCCCGCCCATAGGGGCTTGAAGAAATATATGGGCTGCACGATGCTTCCACGCAGAGTTGATACCGACCGCACATTAGTACTGGTAATCTGCTTGGAAGGTCTAAGCTTGCCCAGGAAAACTGCTGCGAGTCGGCCCGTCCATGTATATAAACCCTATTGGTTTTATTGGGCGGCATCTCAATGTCGGGTAAAAGTCCCATGAAATTGGAAGCAACGTCTCCAAAATGACCTAAATAGTGTTGACGGGGACGTTAAACCTCAAATCAAACAAATCAAACAAAAGACAGACAGGCAGACAGACAGACAGACAGACAGACAGACAGACAGACAGACAGACAGAATGGACAAAAACTATATACCCCCTTGCATACTTCGTATGCCGGGGGTATAAATAGATGGGCTGCACGATGCTTCCACGCAGAGCTGATACCGCCCGTACATGAGTCCTCGTAATCTGCTTAGAAGGTCTAAGCCTGTCCAGGAAAACTGCTGCGAGTCGGCCCATCCATGCATATAAACCCTATTGCTTTTAATTGGACGGCAGCGATTGAGATGTCATTTCATCTCAATATCGGGTAAAAGTCCCATAAAATTTGAAGCAATGTCTCCAAAATGACCTAAATAGTCTTGACGGGAACGTTAAACCTCAAATCAAACAAACAAACTGTTGACGCATAATGAAGTAAAATTAAGTATGCCACCCATCGCCGCAAAATGAAATAATTCTTTCATTTTGCTCAAACCTCTTAGTATCGACGCATAATGAAGTAAAAACGACATTTTATTTCATTTCGCGTCGACTATGCCAACGCATAATGTAGTAAAAATTTCAAAATGAAGAAATTACTACATTACTACATTATGCGTTGTAACAAAGGGGTCTACTTTTAAACGAAAGAAGTTACGCCCGAGGAGCAAATACTTTTTCTTTAATAGCAGACCCCCTTTTTAGGAGGAGTTTATCTTAAAGGAAAGCAATTTTAAAGGCACGCAATCAGGAAGTCTTCAATGTCGTATGATGTTGTACATGTATATGCACCCATTTAACTTAGTAGAGATTTTTTTCGAAGGTCAAAATGCTCCAACAGATTTTTTGTTCGTTTCATTTGTGCAATTTTTGAGACCTTGCTTCCAATTTTGTAGGACTTTTGTCCGACATTGGGATAAAAATGACATCTCAATCCCTGCCGCCCGATGAATCCAATGGGGTCTATATGCATGGACGTTCCGACTCGCAGCATTTTGCCGAGACAGGCTTAGACCCCTTAAGCGGTTAACCAGTACTCGTGTGCGGTCGGTTTCAGCTCTGAATGTAACAATCATGCCGCCCAGTCTATTTCTTCAAGTCCCAATGGGCGCGGGCTTCCCAGAACCACTCATTAGGGCAATACAATCCTGTGAAATAGTACATGCTTTCATTTTTCCATAACTGACATTTTTCTGACGAAATTTGTGATATGTAATAATTTTGGGCTGCAGAAACGAGCTTCTGAAAACTGCATTATTTGATTGGCTTTTATTTGGCCATGACGAACAATTTGAATATTATAGTTGTTAAGTATATTAAAACCATTGGCTTTATAATGAACTGTATCAACAACTGTATCAGCCATTAAATCCACAGTATCAACTTCAAAACTAGGTCAACAAACAACTAAATTCTTCACTGTAACGATTCCACATGATGTCAACATCACGTGACCAAGTCCGTGAAATGAACACCCCCTAAACCCCACATTATATAGAGAAAACTGGGGTTTACGGGGTAAACATTATTTTTCTTATTTCTGCTCCAAGACATATGTTGTGGGTACTCGTTAGAACCGCCTCAATGAGGCGGTTCTAACGAGCACACACAACGTATGTAATAAAAATATCAGTCATCAGAAAAGTAGCCATTTTGGAGATCTGACTTTGACGCACGGATTTATTAGGTTGTGGGTACTCGTTAGAACCGCCTCATTGAGGCAGTTCTAACGAGCACCCAAAACCTTTCTTTGAAGTATAAATAAGAAAAATATCACAAATTTTCATCAGAAAATTACCTTTTTTGGAGGTATGAAAGTCTATTATATCACACGGGTGTGTTATCGTAATGAATTCGCAAATCAACCGACATCTTCATAATCAACTTCACATTATGTCCCGTCACAAACTTTAATAACCAACAACTTCAAAACAACGTCCAGTGATGTCAAATGATGTCAAATCATATTTTCTTTGTACAAATTTTATCTTAATAATATGGAGGTGGTGTGTGTGTGTGTGGGGGGGGGGGGGGGGGGGTACCAGCCATATTATAATTGCTAAATGAACGGTCGAAATCAACGTGCACGCATCACGAAAACTCTGCTATATAATTGTGACCCCCTTGAACCCCAATTTTATATAATAAAACTCGGGTTTACAGGGGTAAACCTTATTTTTCGTATTTCTACTAACGAGTACTCACATACTATTTAAAAGTGGGGTTCAAGGGGGTCAAAATTATATAGGCGTGTTTTCGTGATGAGGATAAATAAAACATGTATCTACACTTGTAAACCCAACTTTCCTCTGTGTAAAGTGGGTTTAAAGGGGTGTTCATTTCTCGGATTTGTTAACGCGATGTACATACATACATGTACATGTACGTATTGAGCATCCAAGCAAACGAAAAAAAAACGGAATGTTGGTGTATATTTCATTTCATTTTTAATTTTCTACCCACATCTTAACTCAATGGCATTAGTAAAATTTGCAGGGGCTGAGTACGAATTCCTATTTCCATGCTTCTAAGCACATGTGTATTTGGAAACTCAGAAATCCCAATGTAGGGGTTGCTGGCATTCATTAATGTGATATTCCTGGTCATGTCCTGGACATGTAAAAACACTGAAGGCGGTTCAGATGAAGACATATGTAAATGTAATGTATGTTTCATGCAGATGCAAAAAAAATAAATAAATAAAAAATAAAAAAAAAAACATCACAAAAACACGCCTATATAATTTTGACCCCCTTGAACCCCACTTTTATATAGTGAAACTGTGGTTTGGAGGGGGTGAACGTTATTTTTCTTATTTCTGCTCTAAAATATAGATTGTGGGTACTCGTTAGAACCGCCTCGATGAGGCGGTTCTAACGAGTACCCACAATCTGTATTTTGAGAAGGAATAAGAAAAATATCACAATTGTTCATCTGAAAAGTGTCGTTTTGGGGCGGTAAAATTTACAATGTATTTGTATAGGGCGTGTTTTCGTTATGATCATTTTGTTTTCAGGAAAAAAGACAGTGTCATGACAGATAGCATTAAATCACATAACTAAATAAACCTAATGAGCGACGTTCAAGTTAACGGCGATGAAATACAGGACGTGTTCTTCGCTCATTACGTACTTTCTTTCAATTATCTCTGATTATATGTTTAAGATAATTTCATTGGCTCAAGTTTAATCAATCGATCCAGTTCTAGATACTTTAAAAGCCATGGCTTCTCAAGATCTGCCTGATTGATCTCTTCAACACGCCAGATCGGCCGTTTTCATAATTGCCTTAAAGCTGTAGGCTGTAAGTATTAAAGAACGTTGTGAGCTGATCACTGATAGAAATTTTCTCGGGGGAGGATTTGATAAGAACAACGATGTAAATAAAATCTATGTTAACCTTTTCAGTGCTTTGCAATACTGCGGCGTTAACACGTCACGCAAACATGCCTATATAATTTTGACCCCTTGAACACCACTTTTATATAGTAAAACTGGGGTTTACAGGGGTAAACAATATTTTTCTTATTTCTGTTCAAAATATAGATTGAGGGTAATTGTTAGAACCGCCTCATCGCCACCTCGTTGAGGCGGTTCTAACGAGTACCCATAATCTATATTTTGAGCAAAAATAAGAAAAAAAGCACAATTTTTCATCTTAAAATTTTCAATTTTTCCGGCGTAAAAGGTTACAATGTATTTGCATAGGCGTGTTTTCGTAATGAAGTCAGTGTGATGAACACACTAGAAAATCCCACTTTATACAGAGAAAAGCGGGATTTACAAGGGTATACAATTTTTCCTTTATTTCGGCTACATGCACAATAAATAGATTGTAGGTACTCGTTAGAAACAACTCAACTAATTCAATTAGGCGATTCTAACGTTCACTTTTAAGCTGTGATTGCAGCAAAATTAAGAGAAATAGCTGAGATTGTCATAAAAAAATCTACAATTTTGGAGATATGAGAGAATCAAACGGATATTTTATCCATATGTTTTTCAGGGATTTACAGTGTCTAAGTGAAATGCTAACGTTGTGTACCATCCTGCAGAGCGTAATCTATATTACATTAAACGGATTGCATAACAGGAGAAAAAGTGAGTTTATTTCAAGTTTTACTCGAACAACTTTTTTTGTGGTTATTTGTAACAGTCTTTTGATAAGTTTATTTATTTTTTTATTTTATTTATGTATTTACATATTTATTTCAAATGAATTTTTCTCTGCATTAATATGTCAGTTTTACATTCTCTTCAGTTATATTTCCTATTCTGTTCTATTCTTCTTAATCTTCTGTCTAGAAAATGATGTGGCGCCCGTTAAACGAACTTTGACACCTTATATCCCTATGACATTTTTGCAATACTTTACCTCCTTTGCTTTGTTTTAAATACCAGTATTTACACAAAAAGACACCTTAAAACATACCAAAATAGCGACGTAAAATGATGACGTCATATCGCAGACAACAGATGTCGCGTTACATTCTCAAGTGAACCTAAATAAGATTTATCGTTTTGTCCATTGTGCAATTTTTGCGATGTAAAAGTCTGTTTATATTTTTAGCTCACATGAGCCGAAGGCTCCGTAGGAGCTTATAGGATAGACACTTGTCCGTCGTCGACGTCGTCGTCTGACGTCAACACTTTCAAACGACATCCCTTCAGAAGCCACTGGACCGATTAGGCCCAAATTTTATCTGTAACACCCTTGGGCTACGGGATTGAAAATTTGTTGTTTTTTTTTTCAATGAAAATAGGTCCATTAGTTTGGTTGCTATGGCAACTTATTAGGGTTTCCATAGACTTATAATGGGGAAAATTAAAATGTATGCATGACATTTACTGCCAAGCCTTTGCAGATACTTTGACAAAACTTTCATAGAAATGTTCCTTAAGCAATCTTCTATCTGTCATATGATTTTAGGCCTACTGCTCATTTTTATTGGTTGCCATGGAAACCAAAATGCAGGACGATATGGCAACTTAAAGTAAAAAAAACACACGCAAAAGTACTTATGAAAATATTCACCATATTTGCCTTTACAGGTTGTGTGTGTGTGTGTGTGTGTGTGTGTGTGTGTGTGTGTGTGTGTGTGTGTGTGTGTGTGTGTGTGTGTGTGTGTGTGTGTGTGTGTGTGTGTTGTTTTAAATGAAATTTGGCTCTTTAGTTTGGTTGTTAAGGCAAATTTAGAGTTTCGATAGTCTTATAATGGGGGAAATCGAACAATGGCAGTCACGCTTTTCAAGATATTTTGTCAAAACTTTCATACAAATAGGCCTATTGGTTGTCAACTGTCTTGCAACACCACATTCATCTTAAACCACTAGGCTGATGGGTCCAAATTTTATCTGCAGCATCCTTGGGCTCAGGGCTTCCATTTTTTATTAAAATACGTAGCTGCCAAGAGTCCAGCGAGTACCCACAATTTCTGGGTTGTAAAGAAATGTAAAAAAAAATCATATATCAGAATATTTTTATTTGAAAAGTTCCATTATTTTGGTGGTAAACTTTTCATTATATTTGAATACATAGGTATGTTTTCATAATGAATCGCTCGTTACCTACACACACAAGAGCCCATTTGTTACGTCACGTGAACAAGTCCGTGAAATGAAGACCCCCCCCCCCCCCTATACCCCACTTTATAAAGAGAAAAGTGGGGTTTACGGGGGTATACCTTATTCTTCTTATTCTTGCTCCAAGACATTGGTTGTGGGTACTCGTTAGAACCGCCTCAATGAGGCGGTTCTAACGAGCACCCACAACCTATGTTTGCAGTATTTATAAGAAAAATATCACAGATTTTCATCAGAAAAATAGCCATTATGGAGATGAGTAAAAATGCACCAATTTGCACGGGTGTGTTATCGTAATGAAACAAAACGATATCTTCACATGTAGATGACGTATCGTTACAAATTTGATTATTTAACTCTTATCCTGCTGAAAACGACAACCCCTACCTTTGCAATAAGTGGAGATCCAGATCAGATGACCTCTGCAGAAGCATCCTCAAGCCATAGAATAACTGATTTTCAGTAAGACGAAAAAAGAGCAACAGAGAATGAATGAAATAAGTAGGACTGAGATTTGTACAAGCATCACAAAAACACGCCTATATAATTTTGACCCCCTTGAACCCCACTTTTATATAGTAAAACTGGGGTTTCCGGGGGTATACCTTATTTTTCTTATTTCTGCTCTAAAATATAGAATGTGGGTACTCGTTAGAACCGCCTCGATGAGGCGGTTCTAACGAGTGCCCACAATCTATATTTTGAGCAGAAATAAGAAAAATATCACAATTTTTCATCATAAAATTTTCATTTTTTTCGGCGATAAAGGTGGCAATGTATTTGTATAGGCGTGTTTACGTAATGTCCGTCGAGCCTACACAATGCATATTTGGGCTAGAAATATAAAAACAAACAGCATTTTTCATAAATACTAGATCTAGAGAAAGGAAAGAATTATTTTTGCACACTTGTGTGTTATCGGAATGAATGTAGAGCTTGCTTTAGCATAATTCCATTACGCAAACACGCCTTTACAAATACATTGCCACCTTATCGCCGAAAAAATGAAAATTTTATGATGCAAGATTGTGATATTTTTCTTATTTCTGCTCAAAATATAGATTGTGGGCACTCGTTAGAACCGCCTCATGATTTCTGCTCAAAATATAGATTGTGTGCACTCGTTAGAACCGCCTCATGAGGCGGTTCTAACGAGTGCCCACAATCTATATTTTGAGCAGAAATAAGAAAAATAAGGTATACCCCCTGAAACCCCAGTTTTACTATATAAATGTGGGGTTCAAGGCGGTCAAAATTATATAGGCGTGTTTTCGTGATGAGTGAATTTGCACATCTTATTATGCTATCTTTACATGCTGAATGCAATTCTTTCTCCTTTCATTTTCCGAACAAAATGTTTATTCTCAAGATCATTCATTGATTACGCCTATTGAAATATATTGCCAAACTATTTTCAGATAAAAAAGATCTGATGGTTTTCGTATTTCTGCTCAAAACAGAGATTGTTGGTACATGTACTCGTTAGAATCCAGGCGGTTCTATCGACTACCCATAATCTATGTTTCTGAACAAAAATAATATTGCACATCCCTGTAAACCCCAGTTTTACTGAATAAACGTGGGGTTTAAGGGGGTTCAAAATTATATCAGCGTGTTTTCGGGATGAACAAATAGTGGCCATACGCTTTTGGTTTAAGGGGATGCCAATGTACAAAAAGTGGGTGGGGTAATGGTGTGGTGTTCAAAATTTGTTTAATTGAATTTTGCAAAACTGTCAAGTTTTTTGAAAAGTTACTTGGCCTATAATTTATTTCAACTTATTCACATGTTCTATTAGAATTTTTTCAGAAATTCAGGAATTATTGAGAAAAACATACCTCTCTTTATGTGCTTCAATCCATTTGCGTTCAAACACAATCTCCTTGGTAATACAGCCAAATAAAATTGCATAAATAGGTTCACAGGTTATTCTACTACAATGTGTGAGAATGTCATTGCTCAAAAATATTCCACAGTAGAGTATACAGCAAATTTGTGCCCATACTGTCTATCAAAATAATACAATTATCAGACATATTTGTTGCTAAAAAGTAGTCTAGAAAAAAGGTATGGTGGACAATAACTGCGGCAGCTACTACAACTGAATCATTCGAAGATTTAGTTGTCTCCCTTGTTTTCATGTCACTGTTTTGTTTGATTTGAATTTTAATGTCCCCATCAACACTATATAGGTCATTTTGGAGAAGTTGCTTCCAATTTTGTGTGACTTTTACCCGACATTGAGATTAAATGACACCTGAAGCCCTGTCGCCCAAAGAAACCTTTATAGATAAGAGTAGGTACCTATCTGGAGCTGTTGGAGGATGTAGGAGAACCAGGTCCCATCCCTTTCAGTATCACCGTCCTAATGCTTACATGGATTGTTTTAAGAGACAATTGCAACTTGGAATGGCCTTACAATCGAAGCTGTCTATTTTGAGACAGTTGATGGGTTTCAGGCCAAAATATAATATCATAGGGTTGGGCAGGGGATAGGTATGGATTCCTTCCCCTGATGACTTCTTGTAAATAGTTTTAATCTGCTGGTGGCAGTGTCACAAAGCTCTTTTTTGGGGATGGGGATTGAAAACTTTTTGTGCCACACCCCAAACCTGTTATCATGGTCAGAATCGACCGAAAACAGTATTGGGAGAGAAAAAACAAAATAAAAAGGGTTTATAAATAAGCATGGAGGGTCCGACTTGCACGGCTTTTCCTGGGCAGGCTTAGATTCTCTATAAAACCGGTTTACCAGTCCCTGTGTGCTTTCGGAATCAGCTGTGCGTGGAATCATCATGCAGCCTTTTTATTTTTTCAAGCCCAGACGGGGGGGGGGGGGGGGGGGGTGATTACTGTGTAGGCTTTCATCCTGCAAACCTGGGCCCAGGATTACAATCGCTACTTAAGTTAAGGTCGACTTAACGATTTAAGGAGGAATTCTTATCTTAGTAAAGTATTTCCTTAAAAAGTGCATTCGAAAGCCACCTATTTCAATTACTTAGCTAAGTATTTAACTTCGGATGAAGTCGTAATTTTGACGGAAATTTTCACGAAGATTAGCACGTAAGTTTCAATTACACATTGATGTAGGCGGCCCACAACTTTCTCGCGGTCTGTCAAAAATCTCTGCTTCTGCTTGAATGGATGGAGACAATAGAAAATATGATTGTTTAGTTTCCATTTCACTGCATAAACCATGAAAAATGTTTTGTATACTATAAAACCTGTGTAATTGAAGGATCAAACTCGATCCCCAAATTGTGCGGGTACACATTGGTCACAAAGTAGCACCACGACATATTCAAAACGCTGTTTCTTTGGGGTCTCTTCAGAAACAAGAACTCATACAATATTTGAATATGCACAGCTCGGTTTTATGGAGTCTTATTTGAATTGAGGTTAAACGTCCCTGTCAACACTATGCAGGTCATTTTGGAGACGTTGCTTCCAATTTTGTGGGACGTTTACCGACTCTGAGATGAAATGAAACCGAAAGGCTTATATACAGTGGACGGTGTGACTCACACCACTTTGCCTGGGCAGGCTTAGTCCTTCCAAGCTGTTTACAAGTACTAGGGCATCGATCGGGAAAATACGCTTATATAATTCTGACCCCCTTGAACCCCACTTTTGTAAAACTGGGGGGGGGGGGGGTCGACCTTTTTTTTACTTATTTCCGCTCTAAAATATAGAATGTGGGTACCGGTTAGAACCGCCTAACATGTACCAAAAGTCTATATTTTGAGCAGAAATAAGAAAAATACCACAATTTTTCATCTTAAAAATTCCCTTTTTTGGAGGTAAAATTTATAATGTATTTGTATAGGCGTGTTTACGTTATGTGTGGTCAGTTTCAGCTCTGCATAGAAGCATCATGCAGCCCAATCTGTTTCTTCAAGCCCAAAGGGGCGGGGGCGGAATCGGTTTCATGGAGTCCGTCCATGATTCAACCCTTCTCATGCCGTTAGTCGTATTGAATAATATTCAAAACAATCTGGTATGAGTCGATAATTAAGAAAATAAAAATATTCTGCGCTATGGTGAAGAACAGGGAAGACTCCGACACTTTACCCAAGCTACGATATTGTTTTCGGATGTCATCATTACATGTATGTAGCTGATATAGTCATTAAGGACACGATCAAACACCATACAGACAAACACGGAGAAAACTGTAGCTCCAGTCGGAGTAAAAAAAAACATGAATATAAAATCACTGTACATCCGATTTTGGATTTCCCCGTCTTTTTATGAGTGAGGTGAGACATAAAGCGCTCACTCACTCACAAACACACTTAATTACCCACATGCACGAGCTTACAAAGGGAGGTGGAACGCCTCAAACTCATTTTTATTGAGCATTTCCAGGCAGGGAGAAGAGGCAAATGATTGGTTGTGCAGAAACAGAAGAAATAACAACATTCCCCTCTACCATTACCTGCTGCTAGGAACACAGGCCTTGTCACAATCAGCTGGACGCCCCAGTGACGCAAGATACACGTCACCTTCGCCTCACCCAACCAGTACACAACGACCACACGCGGCCTCCAGTAACCACTTAGAAGGTCTAAGCCTGCCAAGGCAAAGTGGTGCAAGTCGGGCCGTCCAAATCTTGTTGGTTTCATTGGGCGACAGGGCTTGGGATGTAATTGCATCTCAATGTCGGGTAACAGGCCGACAAAATTGGAATCAACACTTCCAAAATCAAACCTAAATAGTGTTGCGAGGACGTTAAATCTCAAATCAATCAATCAATCAATCAATCAATCAAAAAAAACTTCTTTGTATTTCATTAATTTTGATATCGAGAATCTTACACAAATGGTCCTTTCATATGAAAGTTACGAAACGAGCCTTCGAATTGGATTTTAAATAGGATTTTATTGCCATTACCTTGACCATTTGCCCAACAAATGTACATCGTTGACATACGTTACAGTTGTTCTCGCCAAAATAGTTAATATTTACATTTCAAGTGTAAAACCTATTGTAAACCTATACGCCTGTTCATAATTCCATGAACGCATCGAATCACATGTTTTTCAATGACGTCAAGTGTCGCAAGTCTACGCCCTATACCATGGTTCTCTATGATCTCAATGGGCGTTGACGACGACAATGCTGTTCCGCTCTTTGTAGAAAAAAAAAAAAACAGCGTGTAAATGTTTTTCAGCTTTAACAGTTTGCCTTATAAGATTTTTTTCGCCAGTGATGAGGAAAAAAGAATGTAAATATAAGAAATATTTTTCCGATGTTCATGAAGGTATGAACGACAGCGGGTCGCTAGCAAAGTTTATATGAATCCCTTCAGAGTTCATTTACTTTGCAGGCGACCCTGTTCGTTTATACTTTCACGAACAGCAGAAAAAAACAAGTCATTTCATAAATGCACGTGGCGTCATACTATTTCATGACAATGAATATAAAGACGGCATATGAACGTTGTGAACAGTGTATGCGTATAACTAGCAGGGCATACGCGTAGGAACATGGACCCGATGTGCCACAGGATCAGTTTTTAACTAACAGACAAAAGTGATATGCGACGACCACCCCCCCCCCCCCCGCACACACACACACACACACGCACGCGCGCGCGCGCACACACACACACACACACACTCACACACACACACACACACACACATAACACACACACACACACACAAATACATACATACATACACCTACCCTGACAAAACAACCAAGTCATTTAGGATCCCCTCTCACGTATAATAACCTTCCCGCACCAAACGATTAATTATTGCCCTGTCACCCGTATTATATAGAGGGTCTTACACGAGTGGTCATTTCATATGAAATTGATGAAACGAGCCTTTGACGAGTTTCATAAAATTCATATGAAGTGACCACGAGTGAAGACTCTGTTTATCATATTGCCCCTTGAAATTAAATTTTATCGCCATCAAATTTGTCACTTTTCTTCACAGAAAAGGCATGGTTGACATGGACGTCGTCATGACGTTACGTAATCCCGCCAAAGTGTTATTACACGTGTGGTCATACAATTTTTATTACACGACATTATCCACTGCTTATCAATAACGTCATATGATAAACAGTATTATGTAAAAGGAAGTTTTTACACAGCTCTGTTCGCCGCACACTTTGACGCATCAAGGGAGAAATACATCCCAGTACCTATATGGCAAGTAGACTTGCTCCACAGGGAGGAAAAAAATGGCCCGACCGGGACTCGAACCCAGGACCTTCCCGCATATAAAAAACACTCTACCGTTTGAACTACCGAGCATCACTGGTGATCTCGGACAAATAAAAGCCCTAAGGTTTGCTGTTATTGATATATACATTCAGGTGTCAAGGTCAAATCTTAAAAGTTAAGGTGTGTGTGTGTGAATTCGGGTTTAACGTCGCTTTCAACAATTTTTCAGTCATATCACGACGGTGTCTGGTTGCGACAGGGAGCTCAATGCTCACATTTATAGTGCTGCCTCACTGAAGTATCATGTCCCAGACACATTACATGATACCACACCCAGTCACATTATCCTGACACTGGATCGACCAGTCCTAGCTCTACCCCGTAAATCTGAGTGCCAAACGAGGAGCAGCTAGTACCATTTTTAACGACTTTGGTATGTCGCGGCCCGGGGTCGAACCCCAGACCTCCCGTTCCCCGGAGCGGACACTCTACCAACTGAGCTATCGGGGCCGGTAAAAAGTTAAGGTACCTACCTGGGTTACCTTAAATATTTAAGTATATTCTTTGGTTAAGTATCGGCTTAAACGAACGAATTTCTTTGTAGTTCACTTTATACGCCAGTTAAGTAAATACTTAGTTTAAGTAGGTACTTAAAATTTAAGTACGCATTGTAATCCTGGGCCCTGGTGTGCATGTAATGTACACCTGCGAGTAATGGTCAGATGTGACCGATCGCAGTTAAAGTAGAAAGATAGGATACACATTCAAAGGAGCCAAATTATTTTTGTCTCCCTTTTCAATAAGTGTTTAAATTGAAAAGGAACAATTTTGGTCCTGTGGAGCAAATTCTTTCCTTAGAGAACTATGTATCTTTTTCAGGGCCACATATTTTAATTATAACAACATTGACAGTATGCCACAAAATAATTGCAGAGAGCGCATAACTGCCGTCTTCTATTGACCACCATACATGTTTACATTTGGTCACGAGGTGTAGGTTTACTATCAATAACGTAAAATAGACTAGCTGTTGAAATTCAAATAAGTGGTGTTTTTTCGACAATCGAACTCTTGAACCTATTCATTCTTACAGCAAAATCCATAATCTAAGTCTCTTTATAAATGCTTACCTTGATTCACATGTCTACAGTGCAAAATTTGTGAAATTTATTAACACGTTTTTTTTTTCAAAGGCTTGTCAATGAAACCGGAAACACCTAAGGACTTCCATATCTGGTGACACGAACGCAAAAAATATAGTCCCAAAATATTCAAATTTTTGAAGAATTACCATTTATTCAAGAACAATTTTATGCAATTTAAGCACAAAAGTCATTTAGATTTATGAAACAACAAAAACTTTGAGGACATATCGGAATTTTTTCGATGTTTTGTCCTAGTTCCGCTTGAGGCGTAGTAATATTTATGTGATAAAGCCATGACTTCCTCATGCTCAACAACAAATGTTTCCAATCAGCTGTTATGACTAAAAAATGACTATAAAATTGACCTGTTGGATGATTAATCGTAAGTTTATAAAATACTTAAACTTGCACAAAACGATGCAGAAAGGGTTCCTGTTTCACGGCGCATAGTTGTCATGTTACATCGTCGAGCCGATTTGGCGATATGCGTTTCCAAATAAGTGTTGATATTTTGTTTACAAATCCCATGAATGAAAAATGGCGACCAAAGAACTTATGAAAAATATCTCGTGGTGGCACAAATGTTTCTTAGACAGGAGACAATTTTGGTTAGTAATACTCTAAGACATTGTAGTTCACCCTTCCAAGAACAGTACACTGTACATTTTAGGTCCTGAAAAATTAGGTAAATATGACTTTGAGCGCAAATGCTGTCACCCTCATTTTTTGCATCGGCTGTGTAAACCTACAAGCAGTTTGATAATTGCTTATTAGATAATGTTATGTTTGAAGACGTGTTACTTTCCAGTATATTCAAACTTTTTCTCCGACTCCGTGTTTTGGCTAAAAAGAAAAGTCATGTTGAGGGGTACCCCACCCACTTTTTGTACTTCGGTAAACCCTTAACAATATTTATTTGAAGCAGATATCAAATTACAATCACACATATGACATGGTAAATATGATTTCATTATGAAAACAAGCCTATACAAATGCATTACAAGTACTGGTAACCCGCTAAGAGGATCTAAGCCTGTCCAGGAACCGCGGTGCGAGGCTAATAATCCCTATTGGTTTCATAGGGCGACAGGGCTTGAGATGTCATTTCATCTCAATGTCGGGTAAAAGTCCCACAAATTGGAAGCAACGTCTCCAAAATGACCTTTACAGTGTCGACGGGGACGTTAAACCTCAAATCAAACAAAACAAATGCATTGCAAACTTTACCGCCGAAATAAAACGAAAACTTTAAGATAAAAATTGTGATATATTTCATATTTCTGCTCAAAATATAGATTGTGTGTACTCGTTAGAACCGCCTCATCTAACGAGTACCCACAATCTATATTTTTGAACAGAAATAAGAAGAATAATGTCTACCCCTGCAAACCCCAGTTTTACTATATAATGTGGGGTTTAGGGTGGGGAGGTCTTCATTTCACGGACTTGCTCACGTGATGTGACTGTAAGCTCGGGAGCTTATAAGTGTCATCTATCAAGCACAAATATAAATATACAGCAGAACGGACTGACTGAAAATACATATGCTTTTAAGGTTCTGCTGCCTGGCTTTGGAGTTGAAGTTGTATTGAGCTATTTTCGCAGTTTCGCATCATGATAACATATCCGTGTGACAAACACATCTTTGTGACATATGGCATTCTTTCATATCTCAATGGTCGGTTATTTTACCGCTGAAAATTTACGATATTTTTCTAAGGAATGCCCCAAGCACAGGTTGTGGATGCTCGTTACAACCGCCTCATCGAGGCGGTTCTAACGAGTACCCAAAACCTATGTCTTGGAGCAGAAATTAAAACAAATAATTTATACTCCTGTGAACCCCAGTATTCTCTATATATTCGTATTCGGAATAATTAAATAATTATGTTGTGGTACAAAACAAAAATATAAAAATATACACCAAATCTAATGAAGAGAAGGGCAAGATGGCTTATCAGATCTGGATCTATACTGTTATCATGAGTATCTTGCTGAAAAGCTTAGGCGATCAGAGGTTTTGCTGAGAAATACTCGTATATTCATTTGATCATTGAGTCAAGGCCTTTTCCTGGCCTGCTTGTACATGTCATTACGATAGCACACCCGTGTGTTTGTTTGTTTGATTTGAGGTTTAACGTCCCCGTCAACACTGTAAAGGTCATTTTGGAGACGTTGCTTCCTTTTTTGTGGGACTTTTACCCGACATTGAGATGAAATGACATCTCAAGCCCTGTCGCCTAATGAAACCAATAGAGTTTATTAGCATGGACGGTCCGCCTCGCACCACGGTTCCTGGACAGGCTCAGATCCTTTAAGCGGTTTACCAGTACTAGTGTGCGGGCAGGATTCAGCTCTGCGTGGAAGCATCATGCAGCCCATATATTTCTTCAAGCCACTATGGGCGGGGGCCGAGCACACCCGTGTGACATAATGCATTTTTCACATCTCCAAAATGGCTACTTTTCTGATGAAAATCCTTGATATTTTTGCTATAAATGTTCAAAACATAGGTTGAGGGTGCTCGTTAGAACCGCCTCAATGAGGCGGTTCTAACGAGTGCCCACATGCTCGTTAGAACCGCCTCAATGAGGCTGTTCTAACGAGTACCCACAATCTATGTCTTGGAGCAGAAATACATGTAAGGAAAATAATGTATACCCCCGTAAACCCCAGTTTTCTCTATATAAAGCGGGGTTTTTTTTTTGGGGGGGGGGGGGGTCTTCATTTCACGGACTTGTTCACGTGATGTAGAATATAGTTTTCACTGATGCTGCTATTATATAATTATTCAACAGACCAAGACGGGCCTCCGTGGCCTGGTGGTTAAGAGCGCTGACTCTTGATCATTAGGTCTCTCACCGCGCTGTGGTTCGAGCTTGGGTCATATGTGAGAAGCCAAGTTTTGCAACGGAAGGCCAGGTGGTATTCTCCGAAATAAAAACAAAAAAAAATTCAACAGACCACAGAAACCCCGGATGAATCTGTTGTGGTTACCTTCTCACAGTCTATCACAAGGATGAAATGCCATCACGAAAACACTCCTATATAATTTTGCCCCCCCCCCCCCTTGAACCAAACTTTTATTTAGTACATGTAAAACTGAGGTTTACAGGGGTAAACCTTATTTTTCTTATTTCTGCTCAAAAATATATATTGTGGATACTCGTTAGATCCGCCTCGATGAGGCGGTTCTAACGTATATCCACAATGCATATTTTGAGCAGAAATAAAAATAAATATCACGATTTTTATAGCCCCGCTTGAAAAGTGGGGCCATATTGGATTTGCCCTGTCATTCCGTAATTCTGTAATTCCGTAATTCTGTAATTCTGTAATTCCGTAATTCCGTTATTCCGTTATTTTTTCGTCACAGTTTTCCCCGAAACTAAGAGAGCTAGAAAACTAAAACTTTGTATACACGTGGACAATGGGTGCCTCCACGGACCTTACCGAAATTATGACCAAGGGCCCATAACTCTTGGAGTTATCTCCCCTGATAGGTTTTTTTAAATGAAAATGTTTGGTCACAGTTTTCTCAGGAACGAAAGAAGCTAGAAAGCTCAAACTTTGCATAAATGTGGACAATGGGTGGATATAGGGAGCTTACCAAAATAATGGCCAAGGGCCCATAACTGTTGGAGTTATCTCTCCTGATAGGTTTTTTAAATAAATGAAAATATAGGTTTTTTTTAAATGAAAATGTTTGGTCACAGTTTTCTCAGGAACTAAAGAAGCTAGAAACCTCAAACTTTGCATAAATGTGGACAATGGGTGGATATAGGGAGCTAACCAAAATAATGGCCGAGGGCCCATTACTTTTGGAGTTATCTCCCCTGATAGTATAGTTTTTTTTAATAAATGAAAAGGTTTGGTGACAGTTTTCTCAGGAACTAAGAAAGCTAGAATACTGAAACTTTGTATGAACATGAAAAGTGGGTGGATGTATGGCCCTTACCAAAATAATGGCCAAAGGCCCATCAGGTACTAAGAAAGCTAGAAAGCTGAAACTTTGTATAAACATGAACATTAGGTGGATGTAAGTAAATAATGGCCAACAACATTACTCTTGGGGTTATCTCCCCAGCAAAGAAAAAAAAAATATTAAAGTTTTCTCTGGAACTAAGAAAGCTCCCCTGATAGGTTAAAAGCTTTTAGAGTCAATGTGTCTTACTCCTCTGATAGCGCTATAGCGGGGCTATAGTCAGATCCTCTGACAGCTCTAGTTCATCTTAAAATTTTCTTTTTTCCGATGGTTAAGTATACAATGTATTTGTATAGGCGTGTTTTCGTAATCCACGTTAACAAGTCAATGTAACGAACAACTTGTAAAGCGGACTTTATATACAGAAAAGTGGGTTATACAGGGGTATACATATTTTTTCTTATTGCCTGTAGGTTTTTGGGTAGACGTTATGACCATCTCAATAAGGCGGCTCTTGGGTTTCCCTGAGGTCATTAATGAGAAAAAAATCACAAAGTTTCATGTAAAAATAACCGATTATGAGATGCATGAAATAATGCATGTGTTATCGTAATGCATGGGGTTTGTTGGACATACATTGCTCAGAACTTCCAATAGTTTAGTCAAAAAGGTCAGCAGGGGGTTAAACTCCCTCAAAGAGGCGGCTGCAATGAGCACCTATAATCGATATTTGTAGCAAAACATAAGAAAGAAAACAATTTTCATCCGTGTGTAAGCCTGTAAGAAGTTAAAATAGAAACAATAATTTTCAACAGAAATACGTTTCAACTTAGCAATTAATTCTAACATCACTCTGTTCTTCATTCATTTTCTACATTTATTACTCTATAGCACAGAATTAACCCTTTTTGTACCAAATGGAATCTTCCTCCTTATATATATCAGGAGTCCATTTCAAAATTTAGTGGGGTGAGGTTGTGTTTTCTTCAAAATTTATTTGGAAAATGACTGAACTTTTAGCAAATAGTGGAGGCCCTGATCAGACGCCGCGTTCTGCGGCGTCTGATCTGGGCCTGCACTGTTTGCCAAGGTACCCCTTTAGGGGTTTCTGGTACTAAATGGGTTAAAGAAGGGCGAAAGAAAAATCGTAATTTCAATCACGTTAACAGGCGGGGAAGTGAACATCATGCAAAGGCGTTTTTTGTTGGTATTTCTATTTTTTTTTTTTTTTTTTTTTTTGCAAAAAGACGAGGAATTCGGCACTCATAAGAAATGCCTCATTGAGACAGTTCTTTTGATCACCAACACTATATTTCTGGAGAATGAATAAGTGAGATACCCAAAGTTTCATCACGAAAACACGCCTATATAAATTTGACACCCTTGAACCCCACTTTTATACAGTAAAATTGGGGTTCACAGGGGTAAGCCTTATCTTTCTTATTTCTGCTCAAAATATTGATTGTGGCTAAAGGTTAGATTCGCCTCATCGAGGCGGTTCTAACGAGTACCCACAATTTATATTTTAGAGCAGAAATAAGAAAAATATCACAATTTTTCATCTTAAAATTTTCATTTTTTACTTTGGAGGGGGGGGGGAGTTTACAATGTATTTGTATAGGGGTGTTTTCATAATGAATTTCAAAATGTCTTTTCTGGAACCATGAAAAGTAGCAAGTTCCGACATGGAAATGTTATCACTTGATAAGTCAATGTAATGAACATCCTTGTAAACCCCACTTTAGATAGAGAAAACTGAGGTTTACAGGGGTATACATCATTTGTCTTAGTTCTGCTCAAGTGCATAGGTGTTTGGTTCACGTTAGAACCCCTCAATGAGGCGGTTCTCAGGATCACCAACAATCTATGTTAAAAGCATTAATATGAGAAAAATCAAAGATTTTCATCAGAACATTACCCTTTTGGGGCCGATTATTTATCAATTTAGGTCAATTGTTTGTCAGGCGACCCAACGTTATAAAGAGTACTTGGTTTTCACTGCGAATGTTCACGTGACTATCAGTTATTTGTAGGAAATCGAGGTAACGGTTATTTATAGAAAATTGTCGTATTGCGTAAGATAGTTATCTACATGTATAGTATATCTTGACTTGTTTGTTTGTTTGATTTGATGTTCAACGTCCCCGTCAACACCACAAAGGTCTTTTTTTGAGACGTTGCTTCCACTTTTGTGGGACTTTTACTCGACATTGAGATGGGATGACATCTCAAGCCCTGTCGCCCAATGAAACCAATAGGGTTAATAAGCATGGGAGGTCCGACTCGCACCGCTTCTACTGGGCAGGCTAAGATCCTCTGAGCGGTTTACCAGTACTAGTGGTTTTTGACTTGTTTTTATTTTTTATTCAAAATTTCATGACATGAATACATACATCTGTACAACAAGTATACATACAAATGTCAAAAGACTTGTTTGTTTGTTTGATTTGGTGTTTAACGACCCCGTCAACACCATAAAGGTCATTTTTGGTGACGTTACCTCCACTTTTGTGGGACTTTTAGCCTTCATTGAGATGAAATGACATCCCATTTTTCTTAGCACACTACCTACATGTATATCACATAAACGAGATTTCTTGCATAAAAATACATGTAGCCTGCTGTGCAATTAGTCGGGTAATTTCTTTGAGTTAGCATGTCTCGCAATGCATTTCTCAGTTCTATTTAGCAAGTTTTATTTCTGGTTTACAAACGAATCGACATGCGCTCCCACTGATTTAGTTATGGCAAACAGGAGAAAAAACAACACGCAAGCGTTTCACTTTTGTCTCTTTGAACTCATATCAGTGATACAGAATGAAAAGCGAATGCATTACGAAAACACGCTTAATATTAAAAAATATCGAAATTTTTCCAATCAAAAATAAGCACCCGTTAGAACCCTCCTGAGCGGCAGGGACTGAGATGTCATTCCATATCTATGTCCGGTAAAACTCCCACAAAATTGGAAACAACGTCTCTAAAATGACTTAAATAGTGCTGAAGGGGACGTTAACCCTCAAATCAAACAAACAAACATCGAGGCGGGTCAAACGAGTACCCACAATGTATGTTTTTGAGCAAACATCACGCAAACAAGCCTATATAATTCTGACCCCCTTGAACCCCACTTTTATATAGTAAAACTGGGGTTTGTAGGGGTAAACCTTAGTTTTCTTATTTCTGCTCAAAATATAGAGTGTGGGTACTCGTTAGAACCGCCTCGAGGCGGTTCTAACGAGTACCCACAGTCTATATTTTGAGCAGAATCGAGGCGGTTCTAACGAGTACCCACAATCTATATTTTGAGAAGAAATAAGAAAAATATCACAATTTTTCATCTGAAATTTTGCGTTTTTTCGGCGGTAAAGTTTACAATGTATTTGTATAGGCGTGTTTTCGTAATGTATAATGTTTGTCCCAAGTAAACTCCACTTTCTATACACAAAGTTGGGTTTACAGGAGCGTTCATAACACAAGCCTGTTTAGCTGATGTATATTTCTAGTTGGGTTATAATCCTTTATGAACATTCAGACAAGCTTGATTTGTTATGTGGAACAGAATATCATCAAATATTTAATAAACGTCTCAATGTCATTGTGGATTGCATGGCCGCATCACTGTAACACGTCCGCAAAATGAACACCCCTGTAAACACCACTTTATATAGAGAAAACTAGGGTTTATAAAGGAATACATTATTTTTCTTACTTCTGCTCCAAGACATACGCTGTTGTAACGCCTTAGAACCACCTCATTGAGGCGGTTCTAACGAGTACACACAGCGTATGTAATAAAAATATCAGTCATAAGAAAAGTAGCCATTTTTGAGGTCTGACTTTGACGCACAGATTTATTATCGTAATGGAAACTCTGGATAAGAAATCGTGACGGATACTTATGTGGGGTTTAACGCCCCCGTCAACACATTAAAAGGTCATTTTGGAGAAGTTGCTTCCAATTTTATGGGACTTTTACCCGACATTGAGATTTCATCTCAATGTCGGGTAAAAGTCCCATAAAATTGGAATGAAATGATTCTTTCATTTGATGTTGAGTTGCGTGCAAACGTAGCATCAAATGAAAGAATATTTCATTTGATGTTGAGCGGCTGCTGAGCGGCGTAAAAACATGCCATCAAAAGAAAGAAAGTATATCTTCCTGACATGACTATGAATAACCATCAGTGGCTCGAACTAGCCGTCTCAAACATTACGAAACAATGCCTATACAAATATATTGTAGCCTATATCGCCGAAAACAATAAAATTTTAAGATGAAAAATTGTGATATTTTTTTCATATTTTTGTTCAAAATATAGATTGTGGGTACTCGTTAGAACCGCCTCGATGGTGAGGCGGTTCTATCGAGTACCAACAATCTATATTTCAGAGCAGAAATACGAAAAATAAGGTTTACCCCTGTAAACCCAAGTTTCTCTGTTTAAATTTTGGGTTCAAGAGGGTCAATATTATATAGGCGTGTTTTCGTGATGCGAACTAGCCGTCTCGAACAAACTGTCATGATCCCATATATGTTCGAGCTGTCGAAATTTCTCAATATGCTCTACAAAACATATTAAATATTTCTCACAAAATAGCAGCTAAGAAATAGCCTGAGTAATGTCATCATCACGTGAACACGTCCGTGAAATGAAGACCCCCCTATACCCCACTTTATATAGAGAAAACTGGGGTTTACGGGGTATACATTATTTTTCTTATTTTTGCTCCAAGACATAGGTTGTGGGTACTCGTTAAAACCGCCTCAATGAGGCGATTCTAACGAGCACCCACAACCTATGTTTGCAGTATTTGTAAGAAAAATATCACATATTTTCATCAGAAAAGTAGCCATTTTGGAGATGTGAAAATGCACTATTAGGCACGGATGTGATATAGTAATGTTAAACAGCAGCTTAACCCATTTCATATGGAATACCCCCAAACAGGTACACTAGCAAACAGGGCTGCCAAGATCAGACTGCACAAAACGCGTCGTCTTACCGTGACACATTTCTAAACACGCCTATTCAAATATATTCAAAATTGTAACCTGCAAAAGCTGAAAAATTTCAGATAAAAATTCTGATATATATTGCATCTGTCTTGAGCAGAAATAAGAAAAAGGGCGTATACCCTGTAAGCCCCATTTTATTATATACAGAAGTGGGGTTAAATGGGGTTAAAATTATATAGGCGTGTTTTCGTGATGAAATGTTTGTATGGAAGTTTACTATATACAGTGAGAAAGACTGTATCCAGATAACATCACGAGAACAAGTCCGTGAAATGAACACCCCATTAAAACCCCACTTTATATAAAGAAAACTGGGATTTACGGGGGTATACACTATTTTCTTTATTTTTTCCCAAAGACATAGGGTGTGGGTACTCGTTAGAATCGCCTCAATGAGGCGGTTCTAATGAGCACACAAAACCTATGTTTCGAGTATAAATAAGAAAAATATCACAAATTTTGGTCAGAAAAATACCTTTTTTTAGGTTTGAAAAATGCACGGATGTGTTTTCGTAATGATAAGGGTTATTATGATAGCACCATGTACATACGTATGCATGTTTGAGGATGCGAGGACCGTTTAATTAGCAGCATAAGAGGGTCATTTTAAACGTTTTGGTACCGATCGGAAACTTGATATACATAATTGTACTTCGAGAATTGCACATACACTCAGTGGCCATAAATGAATTCCCGAAACTGTTTGACGTCGTGATGTCTGTAAATCTGTGACTACATTTCCAGATCAAATTACTTAAAAATAAAGGTTCGATCCCGCGCCGCGACATACCAAAGTCGTTAAAAATGGTACTAGTTGCTCCTCGTTTGGCACTCAGATTTACGGGGTAGAGCTAGGACTGGTCGATCCAGTGTCAGGATAATGTGACTGGGTGTGGTATCATGTAATGTGTCTGGGACATGATACTTCAGTGAGGCAGCACTATAAATGTGATCATTGAGCTCCCTGTCGCAACCAGACACCGTCGTGATATGACTGAAAAATTGTTGAAAGCGACGTTAAACCCGAATTCACACACACACACACACACACACACACACACACACACACACACACACACACACACACACACACACACACACACACACACACACTTAAAAATAAAAGATCCGATGCATGTTATTTTTACTAGGTGGTATTATTTAATTATTACCAATAACAAATATAGCAATTGTTCTTAGAAATTGTACCATGCATCGCTCTGGTGTATTCTTCATTTAGAGTACCGTGGTTTTAAAAATGGCTTCAAAAATCTGCACTGTCTTACAGATTTCTTCTTATTCTGAATGATTAAGATTTTCTCTTATAATCTATATAATTTTGGTTACTCTGATGTCTTTTTAGTTTGATGGACAGCTGAGAAACCAAATATGTTTACATTTTCCTAATTGAATTAGTACATTATTAGAAGTGGGTGAGGTAATTCTACCCCTGACAGAAAAATAGTTGCTGTGGAAACAATAAGTAAGTAAGCTGCATAGTTTCTCTTTAGATTAGTGGTACTCTCTCTAATGTTTCAGTAACAACCATTGAAAAGAAGTGGTTTTCTTAAATATAGGAAATGTAGCTATCAACAGTGGATAAACGTCTGGATGGTTCTTAGTCTTTATGGGGGTACCCGTAGAGTTTGACAAATTAACTGGACACTGTTATGTAAAAAATTAAGTCTTTTGTAAAAATATAGTCCAAAATGGTGCTTTAAATTAACAATATTTTTTGCAAAATTTTACAACATATTTTTATCTTGTTTTATGGAGTGCAAAGAGTGCATGGCTGTTTAAATAAGCCCATTGTTTCCTGGATATCCTTGCAGCTCCAATCTCCTAAGATATATTCAAACGTTCAGTTTTTGCTAGAAACTAATATTCAATATCTCTCAAATCAGATATAAAACCAAGTCCAGTTTCTGTCTGTTTTCTTAGTGTCTATCACCAAAAATATTTGCTTTTCGGTGATTTTGACGAATTTATGTTCCATCCGAAAGCATGTTAGATTTCCCATAATGTATTGTCTCTAGGTAATATTATACACAATCAGATTATTTTCCAGTATTGTGCCAGCATTTCTACTAATCAATTACTAAAAAGATAAGAAATTGATAATTTTAGGACTCTTTTAGTACATCTACCCTGATTTTTCAAAAGAAAGGTGCTAATCTTATGTTGTCTGGCGTAGCCATGGCAACTGATGACATCATCATTGTACTAGGTGCTGATGTAAACATATACCCTAAATAATTATATGGGCCAATTAGTATTTGAGTATGATTTGTAATTAGGTAAAAAAAATGCAAATCTTTCAGACCATATTGTTCTCCAATTTCTGGCCAGCCATTTTGGGAACTCATTTATGTCCACTGAGTGTAGATCTACTTTAACAAACTAAAATTTTCATAAACAGGACGCAACCTATTCCTCGACTTATTATTTTTATTTTTTTTATTTTTTTTTTTTGTAACGAACTATGTTTTCTCCTCTGTCCTCTAAGGTATGAAACATCAAGATATCAAGCAATGAGCATCCCTTATATAGAGAAAACTGGGGTTTACAGGTGTACAAATTATTTTCCTCATTCGTGCTAAAATCATAGACTGTAGGTTTTCGTCAGAACCATCTCAATGAGGCGGTTCGAACGAGCATCCACAATATATGTTTTGTTTAAAATTAGGAAAAAAAACTTTTCATCTAAAATGCTAGTTTTAAACACAGGAAAGACGCCATTGCAGCACACGGATGTGTTGTAGTAATATGTGAACATTTTAGCACAACAATAAAATGAAATTTTTCAGATAAAGATTCGATATTTTTCATATTTCTGCTCCAAACATAGATCGCGAGAACTCGTTAGAGCTGCCTCGCTGATGCAGTTCTAACGAGTACCCACAATCTATGTTTTGAGCAGAATTATGAAAATAATTTATAACACTGTAAACCCCAGATTTACAATGTAAAAGTGGTGTTTTAGGGGGATAATTGTATAAGCATGTTTTCGTGATGCAAGCGTTACGGCATGCGTACGAATAATAATAAAAATAATTAACTATCATCAAGGAAAAACACATTTTAAAGTGTTACCCTCGCGATGGGAATGGGAATACGGTAAATTAATTTAGGAAAGGTCTATTGCCAGTTAACTGGCAATAGCGGTTTTACGATAAAATCGCTATTGCCAGTTAACTGGTAATAGCGGTTTTACGATATAATTGCTATTGACAGTTAACTGGTAATAGCAATTTTAACGTAAAACCGCTATTGCCAGTTGACGTGCAGAATTATTCCATTTACAGTTATGAATGTAATGGCTTAAATGCATGTTTTTGTTTTTCTGCTTTGACCAAGCATTTCCATATTTTGCATATGTAATCCATAATCGCCCCAGCTCATCGGGGCTTCAAGAGAAATAGAATGGGTTGCATAATGCTTCTATGCAGAACTGAAACCAGCCGCATGGCATATGAGTACAGGTAAACCACTTAGAAGTTTAAAGCGTGATGCGAGTCGGACCGCCCATGCATACAAACCCTATTGGTTTCATTGGACGATAGGGCTTGAGATGTCAATTCATCTCAAAGTCCGGTAACAGTCCAAGAATGCGGGTTATTGATAAAACCAGTTCTTTGAAGGGGTTCTAGTGAGTCTAGGGCAGAAATATGAAGTATATCAGTAAATTTAGACAGTAAATGTTTATAGGCGCGTTTTCATAATGAATTGTTATTCCAAATATATATTACAAAAACACGCCTATACAAGTACATTGCCAAATTTTGATCAGAAATGGAAATTTAAGAAGCTAAAAGATATTCTTCATACATCTGTTCAAAACATTGATTGCTGGGACTCGATAGAATCGCCTCGACAAGGCAGTTCTATCGAGTATCCACAATCTATGTTGTTCAACATGTATTTCATGTAATCCCAGCCAGCTAGATTACAAAGACATGTTTCATGTAAGCGAATTCCAGTTCTCGGACAAAAGTAAGACTTCTTACTCGTAGCAAAATAAAGACTGACTTGTTTTTAAATGTGTAAGTTAATGAGGACACATAGACATATTTGAGGATCCTGCACGTACATGTACGAGTAAGAAGTCTGAAAAGAAAACAACAAGAAGAGAAAGACAGTTGGTTCTGTCAGTTTTATTACAACGAAGCTAGGGAAACTTTGAATATGTAAAGTGAAATTATCCCAATTAAGTCTAACACATTTCCGCCAGTTTAGGACTGTATCCCTAAAAAGTGATGCTAGTCGGACCCGTCCTTAAATTCTAGCGTTTTCTATGGACGGTAGGGCTTGAGATGACATTTCATTTCAATGTCGGGTAAAAGTCCAACGTCTCAAATATGACCTAATTAGTCTTGACGAGGACGTAAAATCTCATCAAACACCAAGCAAAACCCAGCGACGACTCAGATTAATATGCGCATCCACCAGTTTAATCAGTCTAAGATGTATGCGCAAGGGATAACCAAGAGACAACATATACATTCAACTAGCTAATAATCTAAAGAGTCTTTATATTTGAACCAGCACATGACAAAACCTACAAGAATGCTTGGGCGACAAGAGAAGACATAGACCAGCCTGCGCATCCGCGCTGTCTGATCAGAGTCTGCGGAAAGAGACACTCGCAAAAGTTCTTGCCATTGATGGCTGCGCAGGTTAATTTGAGTAACCTGCTTTTCGCACCGGTGTAATTGCAGGTTTTGTCATGCGCCAGTTCATTTGACAAAACATCTGATGTACAGTACCCAAATTAAAGGGGAACAATGTTTGATACTAAGTACTAATGTAATAATAACATGAAAAGGTTTTGCAACCGTGGCTTATCATTACTTCCAGTAAGTTTGCACGTGCGCCCAGCGAAGACTGACCGGCCTGTGCTACAGTGCATTCTGATCGGCCTTCATTGTCAGTGCAAGGGATAGCTAGGCAACGACGACCACCTTAGCTCAGTCGGAAGCACGTCTAACTGGTGATCAGGAGGTTGATGGTTCGATACCTGCTGTGATATCTTACTACGGCCAGTACCTCCCTTCAGTTGATTATAGAAGGGCATTCTTAGTTTCTGGCGAAAATAAGTGTATTGTCATGGTTAGCCGCTAGTGCATCGAACACATTTGGCTGACAGGGATCAAACCCAAGACCTCTAGCATCAGAGGCAAGTGCACTAACCACTTGAGTCATCACGCTCCTTGTAATATGTTTAGATAGGCGTGTTTCCGTAATTGTTCTACAATATAGATCATGTAGGTCCTAAACCCCACTCCACATTATTGTTCATATTTCTGTCCGAAACCAAATGTCATTCTTTACCCGTTACTCGTTAGAACCACCTCGATGAGACAGTTCTAGTACCTATATACTGTGTTGTTGGAAGCAGTAGGAACATACCTTTTACATATTTCTTCCGAAAATATTCGCATATATGTATGTCTACGTGTCAGAAATTCATTCATTTGTTTATTTTCAGTAGTTCGTTTTCATTCATGCTTCAATAACAATAAAAAATTGTCATAAGATATTTTATATTAATCTTTTAACTGGTAATAGCGGTTTTACGTTAAAATGGCTATTACCAGTCAACTGGCAATAGCGGTTTTACGATAAAATCGCTATTACCAGTTAACTGGCAATAGCAATTTTATCGTAAAACCGCTATTACCAGTTAACTGGCAATAGCGATTTTATCGTAAAACCGCTATTACCAGTTAACTGGCAATAGCCACTTTGATTAATTTAACCCTGTCACCCCTGAGTTTCTGAATTGGGCCCTGGCCTTCCATCCTTGAATTTGGACACGCCCATTCTTGTTAATCGGGAGATTTATCACAATGTTGATTCTGGTGATCCTGATGCGCCGTCTGATCTGAATCTTCCATGTTTGCCTAGATATCTTTACTGGGGCCTATTTGTGGGCCAGTTGTTCAAAGGGGCCCATTCATTGGCCAGTTGTTCAAAAGGGCCCATTCTTGGGCCAGTTGTTCAAAACTACTCACATTTGTAAGCAAAATACCAGAGTATTAGATATCGTATATACTTACTAGAACAGTTAACATCTTGATCACTAACGAGCTCGTTAAGCTTACAAAGCAAAAATGCTTTGAACAACTGGACCCTGATCCATAGAATTGTAACTGAAACATATATAATCCTAGCGATATCACACCCGTGTGACGTAGTGCATTTTTCCACATATCGAAAATGGCTACTTTTCTGAAGATCCGTGAAAGTTTTTTCTTATTCATACTGAAATTATAGGTCATTCATACTGAAAACATAGGTTGTGGGTGCCCGTTAGAACCGCCTCGATGAGGCGGTTCAAACGAGTACCCACAACCTATGTCTTGGAAAAACATAGGTTGTGGGTGCCCGTTAGAGCCGCCTCGATGAGGCTGTTCTAACGAGTACCCACAACCTATGTCTTGGAGCAGAAGTTATAAAAAATAATGTATACTCCGTTAATCTCAGTTTTCTCTATATGAAGTGGGATTTATGGGGTGTTTCATTTCACGGACTTGTTCACGTGATGGTCAGCAAAACATCTTTGAAACCACAGTCTGGCTTACAGGTATCTTCGTTTTAGTCACAGTTTCAAAATTTCTGAACGTCCCTCGTCTAAATAAGTAAGACAAACCCATCTGATCAATAGAAGCAGGTGACATATTATTACTAGAAAATGAAAATGTTACGACGTAACAATGTCATAATTAATACTAAACTCTGAAAGGAAACAGTGAACATTAACAGACTTCCGCACTAAAGGGAGTTTGTTATAATATAAGGATAGCGAACCTCTAGGTAATAGATAATTTTATCCGTGATACCCAGGCGGAGATATGCAGAGGTTCTGAATTTCATTACGAAACACACCTCTGCGACATTTTTTTTTTGTTTCCGTATCTATAAAATAGATAGATTTCTAATGAAAAAGTGATATTTTTCTTATAGGTTGTCGGTGTTCGTTGGATCCGCTTCATTGCGGCGGTTCTAAAGAGTACCCACAACCAATGTCTTGGAGCAATTAAGAACAAAAAAAAAAAAGAATAAAGATATGAAAAATAATGTATATCCCACCCCCTTTTAACCGCAGTTTTCTCTATACATCGTGGAGTTTATGGGTTTTTCATTTCACGGACTTGTTATTCTGAGTAACAACATCTTTCCAACCATCACGTGAACAAGTCCGTGAAATGAAGACCCCTCCAAACCCCACTTTATATAGAGAAAACTGGGGTTTACGGGGGTATACATTTTTCTTGTTTCTGCTCCAAGACATAGGTTGTGGGTACTCGTTAGATAAAACATATCACGGATTTTCAGAAAAGTAGCTATTTTGTAGATGTGAATAAATGCATTATGTCGCACGGGTGTGTTATCATAATGGTAACGAAATTCCAGTGTAATGAACGCCGAAAAACGGATAAAATACGAAAATAGATAATGTATAATGTATAAGGTCTTAGTACATGTATCCGGCCCGCACACTAGTACTGGTTAACCGCTTAGAGGATCTAAGCCTGTCCAGAACCGCGGTGAGAGGCGGACCGTCAATGCTAATAAACCCTCTTGGGGGACAGGGCTTGAGATGTCATCTCATCTCAGTGTCGGGTAAAAGTCCCACAAAATTGGAAGCAACGTCTCCAAAAAGACCTTTACAGTGTTGACGGGGACGTTAAACCTCAAATCAAACAAAAACTTAGTACATGTATATGACATTTTTCTGATGGAAATTTTATCTATGATGTGAGCGTAGATTATGGGTACATGTATATAAAACTGTATTCGCAAGAATCACCACTTTGATACCGTCCTAAAGAGCATCCACAATTAATATCTTAAATGAGCAAAATAATATGCAGCCTTAAAAATACCACACATAAAGTGAGGTTTTCAATGGCTTTCATCACAAGGGTAAGCCGTATTTTCCTCTTTCTGATCTAAAATATATTTTGAGCAGAAATAAGAAAAATATCGCAATTTTTCATTTTAAAATCTTCGATTTTCGGTGGTAAAATTTGAAATGTATTTTCGTTATGGGGACGCAATACAGTTGCTGTAACTTTTAACATACCTTACGCCCTTGTTAAACAAAAAGCCAATCAATGCCGACGAAACAAAATTACTGGTTGCTCTTTTCTGTCCTTCGGGGAAAGATGGGAATCAGTCAGTCATTAACTGACGTCATTTCTTCTAACCAGATACAGTTCGATCTACCTTTAGAAGACCGTAGTGCTGAGATCGAACTCGCTACTTGGCTGCAACACTGTAGATATATTTTCTTATTTCTGCTCCAATGCATAGGTTGTGGCTGCTAACGTGCACCAACAGCCTATATTTGCACCATAAATAAGAAAAATATCACGGGTTTTCATCAGAAAAGTGGCAATTATGGAGATATAAAAATGTACTATGTCGCACGGGTGTATCACCGTTATGTGTGTGGACTATTTCCCGTTCTTGTTTGTTTGTTTGATTTGAGGTTTAACGTCCCCGTCAACACTGCAAAGATCATTTTGGAGACGTTGCTTCCAATTTTGTGGGACTTTTACCCGACATTGAGATGAAATGACATCTCAAACCCTGTCGCCCAATGAAACCAATAGGGTTTATTAGCATGGACGGTCCGCCTCGCACCGCGGTTCCTGGACAGGCTTAGATCCTCTAAGCGGTTTACCAGTACTAGTGTGCTGGCCAGATTCAGCTCTGCGTGGAAGCATCATGCAATCCATATATTTCTTCAAGCCCCTATGGGCGGGGGCTTTAGAGACACGTTTAATAAATACCCTATCCGCAAACTGACAAGTCTTGGGGGCTTCATGCCATAACATTACGATAGCACACACATGCAGCATAGTGCATTTTTCACATCTCCAAAATGGCTACTTTTCTGATGAAAATCCATGTTTTTATGCCCCCGCCTATTCGAAGAATAGTGGAAGGGCATTAAGTTTTACCCCTGTCCGTCCGTTCGTCCGTTCGCTCGTTCGTTCATCGTGTCCGGGCCATAACTCCTAAACCGTATGGAATATATTCATGAAACTTAGCAGGTGCATTCATCACACTGAGTCGATGTGTCATGAACAAGGAAGACAACTCTTGCATGTTTGGTTTTTGAATTATCTGCCCTTGACTTAGTACCATATAGTAAACCGTGTCCGGATCATAACTCCGAAACCGTACGGAATATATTCATGAAACTTCACAGGTGCATTCATCACACTAAGACGATGTGTCATGAACAAAGAAGACAACTCTTGCATTTTTGGTTTTTGAATTATCTGTCCTTGACTTAGTACCATATAGTAAACCATGTCCGGGCCATAACTCCTAAACCGTATAGAAAATATTCATGAAACTTCACAGGTGCATTCATCACACTAAGACGATGTGTCATGAACAAGGAAGACAACTTTTGCATTTTTTTTTTTTAATTATCTGCTCTTGACTTAGTGCCATATAGTAAACCGTGTCCGGGCCATAACTCCTAAACCGTATGGAATATAATCATGAAACTTCTCAGGTGCATCCATCATACTTAGACTTTGTGTAATGAACAAGAAAGACAACTCCTGCTTGTTTAGTGTTTGAATTATCTGCCCTTGACTTACATCCATATATAGTCAAATGGTATGTCGTGTCCGGGCCATAACTCCTAAAACGTGTCCGAAACCGTACGGAATAAATTCATGAAACTTCACAGGTGCATTCATCACACTAAGACGATGTGTCATGAACAAAGAAGACAACTCTTGCATTTTTGGTTTTTGAATTATCTGCCCTTGACTTAGTACCATATAGTAAACCGTGTCCGGGCTATAACTCCTAAACCGTATGGAATATAATCATGAAACTTCACAGGTGCATCCATCATACTTGGACGAGGTGTCATGAACAAGGAAGACAACTCCTGCTTCTTTAGTTTTTGAATTATCTGCCCTTGACTTACATCCATATATAGTCAAATGGTATGTCGTGTCGAGGCCATATCTCCTTAACCGTACGGAATACATTCATGAAACTTCACAGGTGCATTTATCACACTTAGACGATGTGTCAGGAATAAGGAAGACAACTCTTGCATGTTTGGTTTTTGAATTATCTGCCCTTGACTTAGTACCATATAGTAAACCGTGTCCGGGCTATAACTCCTAAACCCTATGGAATATAATCATGAAACTTCACAGGTGCATCCATCATACTTGGACGATGTGTCATGAATAAGGAAGACAACTCCTGCTTCTTTAGTTTTTGAATTATCTGCCCTTGACTTACATCCAAATATAGTCAAATGGTATGTCGTGTCCGGGCCATAACTCCTAAACCGTATGGAATATATTCATGAAACTTCACAGGTGCATTCATCACACTTAGACGATGTGTCATGAACAAGGAAGACAACTATTGCATTTTTGGCTTTTGAATTATCTGCCCTTGACTTAGTACCATAGTAAACCGTGTCCGGGCCATAACTCCTAAATCGTAAGGAATATATTCATGAACTTCACAGGTGCATTCATCACACTGAGACGATGTGTCATGAACAAGGAAGACAACTCTTGCATTTTTGGTTTTTGGATTATCTGCCCTTGATGCATATATTTTATGATTGATTTGAAGTGCATTTGTAATATTTTTATGAATGGCATTTGGCGGGGGGCATCCGTGTCCTATGGACACTTTTTCTAGTTTTTTTTTCTTATTTACACTGCAAATATAGATCGTGGGTCCTTGAAAAACTGCCTCAATGAGGCGGCTTTAACGAGTACCAACAACCTATGTCTTGGAGCAGAAATAAAATATACAGTGTATACCACTGTAAAACCCATTTTCAGCTCACCTGAGCACAAAGTCCATCGTGCGTCGTCCGTCGTGTGACGTGCGGCGTCAACAATTTGCTTTAAATGCTAACTCCTCTTAAACCCCTGGGCCAGTTTCAATCAAACTTCACAGGAAAAATGCTTTAGTGACCCTCTTGCAAAATAGCTAAAATCGTTCCTCTCCAATGAACAAGATGGCCGTCAGAGCGAAAAATAAGAAAAATATTTAAATGAGAACTCCTCCTATACATTTGGGCCAATTTGATTCAAACTTTACAGGAATGTTGCCTAGGTGGCTCCCTACCAAAATAGCTAAAATCGCTACGCTTCAATAAACAAGATGGCCATTAGAGCTAAAAATAGAAAAAGAAATCTTTAAACGAAAACTCCTGTACCCTTGGGCCAAATTAATTCAAACTTCATAGGAATGTTGCTTAGGTTACCCTCTACTTTAATAGCAAAAACGGGTCTGCGCCCATGAGCAAAATGGCCGCAAGAGCTAAAAATAGAAACACGTCGAAAATTTGCTTCAAACGCGAAATTCCACCTCAACCCTTGGGCTAATTTGATTCAAGCTCCATATGAATGTTGCCTAGGTGACTCCCTACCAAAATAGCTAAAATCTTTCCGCTCTGACAAACAAGATGACCACCAGAGCTAAAAATAAAACAAAATTCTTTAAACGACAACTCCTCCTGTATCCTTGGACCAACTTCGTTTAAACTTCACAGGAATGTTGCTTAGGTGACCCTCTACCAAAATAGCTAAAACGATTTTGCTCTGATGAGCAAAATGGGAGCCATAGCTAAACTAAGAAACACATCGTAAATTTGCTGCAAATGCGAAACTCCTCCCTAACCCTTGGGTCAATTTGATTCAAACGTCACAGGAATGTTACGTAGGTGACTCACTACCATAGAAGCTAAAATCGTTCCACTCTGATTAAAAAGATGGCTTCCAGAGCTAAAAATAAAAACAAATCTTCAAACGACAACTCCTCCTGTACCCTTGGGCCAATTTCATTCAAACTTCATAGGAATGTTGCTTAGATGACTCCCTACCAAAATAGCTAAAGTCGTTCAACAAGTGGGGTTAAGAGGGGTATTCATCTCGCGGACTTGTTAACCTAGTCGTGTCCAATTGCTCATAACGGGAAATCGAGATAGTCATGGACAGTGGTTATTTATTTCGGTGCGGTATATCGCCATGAGTGCCAAACTTTCGTGGTTTATACTGTCACCGATGGGAAAAGTTCTGGTATGATAAATGCGGCTGCCGTAAGTTTGTGGCGGTCATAAAACGTCTCGCAAAAGTGGTGTCGTAAGATTGTGTTGCAATATGTTGAGCACTTATAATGATTTGGGTTCTTTACAGTACAATAATACTGGGAAACACTCAAAATTTTACAAAGAGGTGATATGATGGATACTGCAGTTTTCATGATCCGTTTTCTTTTAATCTCTGAATGCGAATTCTTTTCCAAGGAGTAGTTTGAATAAGACGCCATATGCGACTAGATTTTGACTACCTTGATCCTGTTTTCACGTTCATTAATATCAAAATATCATTCCAATTCGAAAAGTGGGGTGTACTTGTTTTGCACCTGTTCTTCCGTCCGTCCGTCCGTCCTTCCGTCCGTCCTTCCGTCCGTGTTTGTTTGTTTGTATTGGAGTTTAACGACCCAGTCAACACTATTCAGTACATTTTTGAGCCGGCCAGTTTACCTAGGCACACTTTTCCTGGGCAGGCTTATACGTAAGCGGTTAACCAGTACAGTACACATTCTTTCGCCAGAAACTGACAACTGCCCTTCTTCAATCAGCGGAAGGGAGAGAATGACCGTAGAAAAAAATTATGATCAATCTCCACAAAAGAATGCTGCCGACCAGTCAGACGCGCGTCCTTTCCGTGTATATTTTTTCGTCAAAACTTTCTCAAGAACCATGAAAGCTAGAAACCTCAAACTTTGCATACTAAGCAGTCAGGTGTAAGGGTCAATGGGCATTATCCGCCTGTTTCTTCTGTTTTTTTTTATTATTATTATTATTCTCCTTTCTCTCCATATAAAAAATATAGGCTAATGTTAAATATTTCGTCATAGATTTCTTTTCTCAGGAACTACAAAAGCTTGGTCTACGACGTGTTTTATGTTACATGTAAAGACAATGGGCTCGCTGACTTCTTTCTCTCCATATAGGCCAATGTTACATCACGAAAACACGCCTATATAATTCTGACCCTCTTGCACCCCATTTTTATATGGTAAAACTGGGGTTTACAGGGGTGAACCTTATTTTTCTTATTTGTGCTCTAAACTATAGATTGTGGTTATTCGTTAGAACCGCCTCGATGAGGCGGTTCTAACGAGTACCCACAATCTATATTTTAAGCAGAAATAAGAAAAATATCACATTTTTTCATCTTAAAATGTTCGTTTTTCGGAGGTAAAGTTTACAATGTATTTGTATAGGCGTGTTTTCCTAATGTAAAGAAAATGGTCTTTCTCGGTTTCTTTCTCTCCATGTAGGCCAATGTAAAATGTTTCGTCAGAGATTTCTCAGGAACTTGTAAAAGCTAGACCCCTCAAACTTGGTCTGCTATGCAATAATGATGACTTGTATCGTGTAAGAGTCAACTGGCCTTCTTGGTTTATTCGTTCATCTGTTCTCTCATTCTTCTTTCTCACCATATTGGCTAGTGTTAAATTTTTCTTCAACAACTTCTCAGGAAGTACAAAAACTAAATGCCTTAAACTTGGTTTGCCATGCAATAATGATGGCTTAACTTCTGTGAGAGACAATGGGCTTTCTGGGCTTATTTGTTCATTTGATCTTTTATTTTTCTTTCTCTCTATACCGGCTAATGTTAAATATCGCGTCAAAGATTTCTCTGGCAATACGACTTGATATGCGAGGCGATAATGATGATGACTTATATCGTGGTAAAGACGATGGGCTTTCTGCTTGTTTTTGTTGATCTGTTCTGTGCGCCATCAACTTAGTATGCAATACGGTAATGATTACTAATATCATGAAAGAGACAGTGGGCTTTCTGACTCGTGTTCAAAAGGTTGTGAATTTCTGTAAAAAAAAATTAAAGCGCTAAAGTTGGGGTATAGTCAGATCTTCTGACAGTTAGATCGTACAATCACAGCGTTTTATGACAAGTTTTTGTATGCTATGATATTTATTTATTTATTTATTTTCTGTCCGTTTGTGTGTTTCCTAAATGTTCCTCTGAGTTCATGTGATGAAGCAATGTCCGCAAAATGACCTCTGTTCATTTATAGGGGAACACATAAGTGATGCAAAGAGCATGATCATCTCTAAAACTGTATTTTATCATAATTATATAGATAAAACAGGTTGGAACCGACTGATAAACACGCCACTTGAACTCTTAATGCGCAAACGTATCAAGTGAATCGATACGTCTTGATCAATTAGCGCATGGTATGGTAAGTAAAACAACCGATTTAATAGTTTTACAGCCACTTTGCAAATGGAATTAGTATGTAAACATAAACTGTGAACGATGGTTTCAGTGATAATAGTATCGCCAAGCCTGAATCCATAGCTCCAGATAAGGCATCAGGGGACAGTTTCGCATTTGAGGGTGGACGTTTTTCAAAATATTATAGTAGGAGGGTCAATAATGGCATGGTTGCTCATAGAAATTGTGATATGTGGATATTTTTTGCCAATGTGGGCTCCTTTGCTGAGTATCTGTACTTTTATGAAATGGAATACGAAACTATCACCCCGGCTGTCTGGATGCTGTGCAAGTTCAAGGTGCAGCGGCATATCTGAATTCACGAAGGTAGCTTTGGCACTAAAAAGTGTCTGTTTTTCAAAGAGGAATCCTGAAAAAGTTTACTGGTTATGGTATACTTTTCTGTCTATTTCTTTGCATGTGACTGAGTGTACATGACATTTCAACAGGTGCCAAGTACTGGTGTTTTGGGAGTAAATTCACAGGATCTGTCAAAGTGAGGTGGAGTCATGATTTTGTGTATGTAAAAATTAGTGGGTGGGGTAAGTGAAATGCTACTGCTGTCAGCCTATGCAAACAGAGAAGTGTTTCTTTGGTATTCTGTTTTGATTTCATGCATGTGTGGAGCAATTTGAAACCAAAACAGAAGTTATCGCTTTCTCCAGGAGTTGTCGATAACGATTCAAAAACTTGGTGTGGCGCGGACAAAAAAGTGCTGCGATTAACTGTCCCCTGATGCCTAAGACGCTTTTTATCCGAAAAGTACAGTTTTTTTTTCTTATTTCTGCACGAAAACATATGTTGTGGGTACTCATTAGAAGCGCCTCATTGAGTGATAATAGTATCGCCAAGCCCGAATCCATAGCTCCAGATAAGACGCTTTTTATCCGAAAAGTACAGTTTTTTTTTCTTATTTCTGCATGAAAACTTATTTTGTGGGTACTCATTAGAAGCGCCTCATTGAGGCGCTTCTAATGAGTACCCACAAAATAAGTTGTCATGCAGAAACAAGAAAAATAATATGTGGATACCCTCTCTTATCTGGAGCTATGCTGAATTATCAGATATGCTTTAAACATGTATATTTCCATAACACTGCATCCGTTGGACATAGTGCAATTTTCAGGTCTTCGCAACAGGTAATTGTCTGATGAAAATTTGTGATATTTTTCCTTATTTCTACTGGAAACATAGGTTGTGTGTGCTCGTTAGAATGGCCTCAATGAGCTTACTCAGTATTGATGATGACGCATCCTCACATCTGCTAGGAAAAGTAAGAAACACCCTGTAAACCCTATTTTAATATTGAAAACTTGACTTTACAGGGTTATACAATAGTTTTATTTCCTTGTGTCTGTCTTGACGGGGAACATGGGACCACATTCCACGCCTGAGAGAGATATTTGCCCGAGCCGTTACTGAATTTGTTATACTGGAAAACTTTTAGACGACATTTTGTTCATTGCTGCACTGTTCGCCAAAGACTTCTTTTGTAGCGGACATGACGTCATCAACGCGCCCTTCTGTACTCTCTACGTGATGGAAATTGGAATGAGAGTGTTTTAAGGTAAAATAATGGAATAAAGTACCGAATGAATGGAAAACAATCAGAAAATTTTATTTTATTGTGGTGCATGAATGTTTTTTTTTTTTTTTTCTGCTTTTATTTTTTTTTTTTTTTTTAATCAACTGTGCGTGCTGTAAATCGAAGATGGCGGATATCGCGGTACATTTTTGCTCACGGGTAATATGGAAAGTATTGTCCTAGGGCTGTCCAATTAAAAGCCTACAAACTTAAAGGTAATTGGTGGTTCTAACGAGCATCCGAGGCATTTGTTTGGCACATATTACACAAATTCATCCATTACGAAAATTCGCCTATACAAATACATTGTAACCTTTATCTCCGAAAAAAATGAACATTTTAAGATTAAAAATTGTGATTCAAAATATAGATTGTGGGTACTCGTTAGAACCGCCTCAAAATATAGATTGTGGGTACTCCTTAGAACCGCCTCATCGAGTACCCACACTCCATATTTTAGAGCAGAAAAAAGAAAAATAAGTATTACCCCTGCAAACCCAAGTTTTGCTATATAAAAGGGGTTTGAGGGGGTCAAAATTATATAGGCGTGTTTTCGTGATGACACCGTTTTAGGTTGCCCCCGCCATTAGGGGCTTGAAGAAATATATGGGCTTCCATATATGCTTCCACGCAGAGCTGAATCCGGCCCGCACACTAGTACTTATAAACAGCTTAGAGGATCTAAGCCTGTCCAGGAACCGCGATGCGAGGCGGACCGTCCATGCTAATAAACCCTATTGGTTTCATTGGGTGACAGGGCTTGAGATGTCATTTCATCTCAATGTCGGGTAAAAGTCCCACACAATTGGAAGCAACGTCTCCAAAATGACCTTTTCAGTGTTGACGGGGACGTTAAACCTCAAATCAAACAAACAAACAAAAAGACACCGTTTTAGAGATATATGAAGAAAATGCACTTTGTTATCGCAATGTACAGTAAAGAATAAATCTTGTGATATATTGCGGCATCTGAACAATCACACACAATGACATAACGATAGCACATCTTTGACAAAAAGTGCATTTTCACATCTCCAAAGCGGTTATTTTGCGGATGAAAATGTGTGAAATTGTCTTATTTATACTCCAAATATAGGTTGTGTGTACTCGTTTGAACCGCCTCAATGAGGCGGTTCTAACGAGTACTCAGAACCTATGATTGAGGCGGTTCTAAGAGTACTCACAACCTATGTTTTGGGGCAGAAATAAGAAAAAAAATGTATAACCCTGTAAACCCCAGTTTTCCCTATAAAAAGTGGGTTTCACAAAACTGTTCATTACACACGGACATGTTAACATGCTGTGAAACATGTACATTGTATATTTACATGAATTTGTGTTGAAGTTCATCTATATAAATATAATAGAAAGTCAAACTTATAAGGATTACACAAGCTGCGTTTTGCAAATATAAATTCGAATGCCCATCCTACGAGTGCTTATTTTACATTGTAGGCCTTTGTAGCTGTTCAGTAAATTTTAATCCAATTTGTGTGGAACCACATTTTCTGATAATGATTGGCAGATGCATGTTTTGAGGACCAAATTAAATAGTTCCATTCTAAAGGCATGTGGGATAGGCATATAGGTACCATATTGAATGATAGCTCCTCAATGCATTGCAGCTGCTATATCTCGCTCTATAAACTCGTATGTTTATTTATTAGGCCAATAAGCCCGTATGATGAACACCCCTCAAAACTCCACTTTAAAAAGGGAAAATGATTTTTTGTGGTTGTAATTTTTTTTTTTTTTTTTTTTTTGTGAGGGTGGATGTATACATTATTTTTCTTTCTTTTTTCGTTTCAAGTTATAGGTTGTGGGTACTCGTTAGAACCGCCTCCATGAGAAGTCTAAACATTACGATAACACACCTGCGCGACTTAGTGCATTTTTCACATCTCCCAAAAATGGCTACTTTTCTGATGAAAATCTGTGATATTTTTCTTACAAATACTGCAAACATAGGTTGTTGGTGCTCGTTAGAACCACCTCATTGAGGCGGTTCTAACGAGTACCCACAACCTATGTCTTATAGCAAAAATACGAAATATAATGTTCACCCCCTTAAACCCAAGTTTTCTCTTTATAAAGTGGTGTTTAGGGGGTGTTCATTTCACGGACTTGTTGATAAAGAAGATATCACAAAATTCATCAGAAAAGTAACCATTTTGGAGATATGAAAAAAATGCACTGTGTTACACGGGCGTGTTTAGGTCCCCGGCCATCGGGGTATGAAGAAATAGATCGGATGCATGATGCTTCCACGCAGAGCTGAAACCGACCGCACACGAGTACTGGTAAACCGCTTAGAGGATGCCTGCTCAGGGAAAGCGGTACGAGTCCATGCTTATAAACCCTATTGGTTTCATTGGGCGGCAGGGTTTCAGATGTCATTTCATCTCAATGTCGGGTAAAAGTCCCACAAAATTGGAAGTAACGTCTCCAAAATGACCTATACAGTGTTGACTGGGACGTTAAACCTCAAATCAAAGAGCAATCCGGAGGAAAAAAAAATCTCGACATAACGGATTCACGGAAACTGATCAGTGTAATGTATAATACCATTGTTAACTCCGCATTATACATGAACATTAACCCTTTTTGTACAAAACGGAATCTTCCTCCTTATATATGGCAGGAGTTCATTTCAAGGTGTAGGGCTGTCAGGTTGTGTTTTCTCTAACATTTATTTGGAAAATGGTTGAACTTTTTGCAAACAGTGTAGGCCCTGATCAGATGCCGCGTTCTGCGGCATCTGATCTGGGCATGCACTGTTTGGCAAATACCCGTTTTGGGGTTTCCTGTACTAAATGTTTTAATGGGCCGCTTGGCCCCCGCCCATAGGGGCTTGAAGAAATATATGGGCTGCATGATGCTTCCACGCAGAGCTGAATCTGGCCCGCACACTAGTACTGGTAAACCGCTTAGAGGATCTAAGCCTGTCCAGGAACCGCAGTGCGAGGTGGACCGTCCATGCTAATAAATCCTATTGGGGTCATTGGGCGACAGGGCTTGAGATGTTTTTTCATCTCAATGTCGGGTCAAAGTCCCACAAAATTGGAAGCAACGTCTCCAAAATGACCTTTACAGTGTTGACGGGGACGTTAAACCTCAAATCAAAGAAACAAACAAATTAATGGGCGCTATGTGTGAATAAGCGTCTTCGCGCTTAGCCTGCGTAAACACTCGGCACGTGACCTCTCCGGACTGCACGAAAAAAAGAAAAATCAGCAAAAAACTTTAGGTTATCGAATACCCGTATAGCGAGCGCATAGCGACGATTCTGACTAGGTTATAATATGCACATGCCGGTCTGAACTTTCGCTGGGCTTACATGCTCGGAGAAATTCTAAAGAGATGAAAGCTTACCAGGATATACGAAATTTTGCTTTTTCTGCCCGGAATTATACTTCTCGTTATAACTCGTTAGAAGTGTTAGAAGTGTTAGAACAGAAATAAGACAAATTTCGCAAAAACTGGGACTGAATAAACGTGTTATCTTGAATACCATATTAGGAAAACACGCCTATACTAATACACTGAAAAGTTTACCGCCAAAAAGCGAAAATTTCAAGCTGAAAAACTGTGATGATTTTCTTAATTTTAATAAAATATAAATTGTGGGTACACATTTGAACCGCCTCATCTAACAAATAACTCACGGATTAATGGCCCCACCCATCGGGGCTTGGAGAAATAGATAGAGTTGCATGATACTTCCATGCAGAACTGAAACCGACTATTCATGAGTACTGGTAAACAGGTTAGAAAGTCTATGTCTGCCTAGGAAAAGTGGTGCGAAGCGTACCTTATAAACCCGTTTCATTGGGCGGCAGGGATTGAGATGACATTTCATCTGAGAGTTTGGTAAAAGTCCTACAAAATTGGAAGCACCGTCTCCAAATGACCTATATAATGCTAAACCGCTTAGTCTGCCCAAGCAAAGTGGTGCTAGTCCGACCGTCTATGATTATAAACCATTTTGGTTTCATTTTGTGATAGGGCTTGAGATGTCATTTCATCTCAATTCGGGTAAAGTCCCACAAAATTGGAAACAATGTCTCCAAAATGACCTTATATAATGTTGAGGGGTGGGGGGGGGGGGCGTTAAACCTCAACAAAACTCAGACGAAACCAAATCTCGTGCTAATGTGTAGGCCACGATTGGCTTAATTCAGGGGTAAAACTGCCTTCAAATGGTACTGAAACGGCATTTTCTAAGAAAGTCTGAGCCAATTATAATTATGTGGCCTGGGACCAGTTGTTCAAAGCATCGTTAGCTTAACGAGCTCGTTAGGGGTCAAATTGTCAATTATTCTAGCAAGTTTAATATTTAAAGTTTTGGTATTGATGCTGAAAAAAATGTGAGCAAAGCTGCTCACATTTTTTTTTCAGCAAAAATATTAACATATTTGCTATAATAAAGGATCAAAGTTTTAACGATACGTTAACTAATGATATCGTTAGTTTTGAACAACTGGCCCCTGGTCTTAAAAAAACATGACGTTAATAAGTTCGTGAAATGAGCAACACCTAAACCCTACTATATATAGAGAAAAATTGGGTTTACGGGGTTATTTCTCTTATTTCTGCTCCCCGACATATGTTATGGGAACTCGTTAGAGGCTGTTCTAACGAGCACCCACAGCCTATGATTGCAGTATAAATAACAAAAAAATCCCGGGTTTTCATCAGAAAACTAACCACTTCGGAGGTGGATGTGAAAAATGTGTAATCGTTATGGATGTTCCATTTTGCGTTTGCCAAAATGCATTAGATGCTTACCCTTGGATCAAACGATTAAAAACAAAAATACCATTATACAAGATATTCTTGATAACGGGATATAAACATGCAAATTTGCGTTGCCCATGTCTTTAAAAATCATATATATGCCAATATTTTCTCAGAAATCAATTTCCAAGAATTGCGCGATTATTTATTACGCGATGTTTTTAGAGTGTCTTAGATCTGTCGAATATTATCCTGTTTAATGCGGATGCATTTACCGGTGTGCATGACAGCGATAGTTCACTTTGCAGTTTGAGAAATACAGCATGTTTCCCCTGTTTTTCAAAATGATGATTGATCATAAAAATAATGGCTGAAGGTTGAAACTGATAAATCCTGGGGCTGTTGCGATAACGCAACCGTGTGCTATAGTCATTACGAAAACAAGCCTATACAGATACATTGTAAAGCCCCCGCCCACTGGGACTTGAAAAAATAAATGGGCTGCATGATGCTTCAACGCAGAGCTGAATCTGACCGCACACGAGTAAGAGGATCTAAGCCTGCCCAGGCAAAGAGATGTGAGTCCGTCCATGCTTATAAACCCTATTGGTTTCATTGGGCGACAGGGCTTGAGATGTCATTTCATCTTAATGTCGGGTAAAAGTCCCACAAAAAATGGAAGCAGCGTCTCCAAAATGACCTGTATAGTGTTGACGGGGACGTTAAACATCAAATTAAACAAAGAAACAAACAGATAAATTGTAAACTTTATCGCTGAAAAAAAACGAAAATTTTAAGATGAAAAATTGTGATATTTTTCTTATCTCTGCTCAAAATATAAATTGTGGGTAATCGTTAGAACCGCCTCATCGAGGCGGTTCTAACGAGTACCCACACTCTATATTTTAGGGCAGAAATAAGAAAAATAAGGTTTACCCCTATAAACAATATAAAAGTGGGGTTCAAGGGGGTCAAAATTATATAGGCGTGTTTCCTGATGGTATCTGCCATAACTGTAAAACTAGCATTTTACAGATAAGTTTTTGATCTAATATAGATTGTGGGTGCTTGTGAGAAATGTCCAAATAAGGCGTTCTAATGAGTACCGACAGTCTATGTGTTGCAGCAAAATAAGAACAATAACATTATGTTAAAAATTAGTTCTGAATAGTTAGATCCTTTGGAAGCAAAAACGAATATAGCAGACTCGGTTTTATTGAGTCTGTTCCCAACCAGTACTGAAATGTGCAACACCGGCCACGCCCTCTAGCGCCGGCTTAGGCAGATTACTCTATTTTCAAAATGATTTCAAAATAAACACAATGATCCCAAAGGACCAGAAAATATCGTCTACACTATGATCACAGTCAGCATGTAGCGCCTTGTAGTTTTATTCTTAGATAATATTATTTAATACATGCATATCTACAAAAAATGTATGAGCCATATCAAAAGCATCACGAAACCAAGCCTACCGGTCCCGATAGCTCAGTTGGTAGAGTGTCCGCTCCGGGGAACGGGAGGTCACGGGTTCGATCCCGGGTCGGACATACCAAAGTCGTTAAGAATGATACTAGCTGCTCCTCGCTTGGCACTCAGATTTACGGGGTAGAGCTAGGACTGGTCGACCCAGTGTCAGGTTAATGTGACTGGGTGTGGTATCATGTAATGTGTCTGGGACATGATACTTCAGTGAGGCAGCACTATAAAAGAGAGCAATGAGCTCCCTGTCGCAACCAGACACCGTCGTGATATGACTGAAAAATTGTTGAAAGCGACGTTAAACCCGAATTCACACACACACACACACACACGAAACCACGCCTGTATTATTCTGACCCCCTTGAACCCCACTGTCATACAGTAAGACTGGGGTTTACAGGGCTAAACCTTATTTGTTTACTTTTTCTTAACGTGTACCCACAATCTATATTTTGAGCACATCAGGAAAGCACGCCTATATTATCCCCCCCCCCCACCCCGCAAAAAAAAAAAAAAAAAAAAAAAAAAAAAAAAAAAAACTTTTACACCGTAAAAGTAGGGTTTACAGGCTTAGACTGTATTTTTCTTATTTCTGACCTAAAATTAATATCGTGGGTACTTATTAGAAGAGGGTCCACAATCTATATTTTGAGCAAAGATAAGAAAAATATCACATTTTTATCATTTTGAAATTTTCATTTTTTTTTTTTTTTTTTTTTTTTTTTTTTTGCGGTAAAATATACAATGTGTTTGTATAGGCGTGTTTTCTCGCACAGAAGGAAGATACCAAATGTAATTGTCTGATAAAGATAATCTGATACTTTTCATAATTCTGCTCAAAAAATAGATTGTGGGCATCCATTAGAACAACCTCAGCGAGGCGGTTCTAACGAGTACTCACAATAGGAGTACCCACAATCTATGTTTCTGAGCATAAATAAATAAAATCATCGAACGTACACCCCTTTAAACCCCAGTTTTACAAACTAAAATTGGGTTTTAAGGAGTCCAAATTATATAGGTGTGTTTAGTGGTGAAAAATGACGATGTCACAAATACTGTTATTAACATATCCTTAAATCTCATTACGCAACACGCCTATAACAAATACATTGCCACCTTTATCGCAGAAAAAAATGAAAATTTTAAGATGAAAAATTGCGATATTTTTCTTATTTCTGCTCAAAATATAGATTGTGGGCACTCGTTAGAACCGCCTCGATGGAACCGCCTCATCGAGACGGTTCTAACGAGTACCCACAATCTATATTTTAGAGCAGTAATAAGAAAAATAAGGTATACCCCCCGGAAACACCAGTTTTACTATATAAAAGTGGGGTTCAAGGGGGTCAAAATTAAATAGGTGTGTTTTCGTGAGGTTTGCCCATTTGATATGGCAAATATTCTGATGTTTTATGTATTGCAAAAAAATAAAATAAAATTAAAATATAAAAAAGGGCGAGCAGCTTTTGCAAATGCAAAAACTACTCATATCTTTTCAGCAAATATACCATTGTATCATATGACGTCGCGTCTAAGAGTGTAATAACGCCATGTATTATTTTCGATAATCCACTAGTGGATTAAATATGCAAATTAGCTTGATACGTCCCGTAACGTTACATGTACGGCGTCCTTAACGACGTCGCTTTTACTAACGGCGGAATATTGACATTTTGTAAACAAATATGAATAAAATGCCTTTTAAATGTCATATGATAAATAGAATCTTGCATTCGTGCTCATGCATTATTGAATTTATTAAACTCGTTGAGGAAAAGGGATAAAATGCTCGGCAAAGCCTCGCATTTTATCCCTTTTCATCAACTCGTTTAATAAATTCAATAATACATGAACACTCATGTAAGATCCTCCATGTATTACATATTGTATTTGATACAAACTTATCATTATGACCACTAACGAGTTCGTTAGGCTGTAACAACGCTTCGAACATCTAGACCCTGGCCGCTAATCCTGTGGGGTGGTTAGATGAGGCGAAGGTGTCGTGTATCTTGCGTCACTGGCGCGTTTAGTTAATTCGGAAATCCTCGCTGTCCTTGCAGTAGGTAAGGGTAGAGGGGACTGTTGTTATTTCTTACGTTTCTACACTTCCATCATTTTCTTCGTTCTCCCCTTCTTCACGTTCCCCTATTGTCTCTTCTATCCGCCACCCCACCACCCCCTCTTTCTCCGGGAGATGACAAAAAATGACACACAAGGGCTGACGTGTAGTCTAAACCCAACACAATCAAGAAATCGATTAACCCATATCTCTTGCTGAATATTCATTTAAGCCACACCCATTTCTGTCTATCAACCAATCAAATTACTTGATGTAATTTATTGCTACAAATTCATAAACTGAATGCCAAACTGTGTGGATCCTGATCAGATGGCTTCTTCAGAAGCCATCTGATCTGGATCTACACTGTTTGCAAAGATAAGGGTTGTTGTGAACAGCAAGATAAGGATTAATCAATCAAGACATCGATCAATCAATCAATCGCTAATCCTGCAGATATGTTTTCTCGTGTTTGGCCTCGTGTTACAGCCTCATTTATATACATGTAGATCCATTTGTCGGTATGGCCTGAGTTTGATCATATATTGTGGTTTTATTCTTCCATTACAGTAAACTCGCGTTTGTGTCCATTAGCGGCAATAAACAGCAAATGAGAAAGGAACTATTCCTTGTATTAACAAGTCCATGGAATGGACATCCCACTTAATCCCATTTTATACAGAGAAATCTTGGGTTTAAGGGAGTATAATTATTTTTTATAGGGAGGCGGTTCAAACGAGCAAAAATGCACTGTGTCGCATGGGTATGTTATGGTAATGTAATGGGGACTCGAAAGCGAGTTCGAATCAGACGTGGTAAACGAACCATCGGGGACCGAGCCTTTGAAGCGGTCTTGTAAATTTCAACTTTTGACACACTTAAAATCTGTGACATTGTTTCTTATGCCTGCTGAAAACTTGCTCCTGTGTTTATCTTCCTTTAATCTGTAGGTTTGTTCCTGGGTTTATCTCTGGTTTGTTTGTTTGTCTGATTTGATGTTTAATGTCCTCGTCAACACTGTAAAGGTCATTTTGGAGACGTTGCTTCGAATTTTGTGGGACTTTTACCCGACATTGTGATGAAATGACATCTCAAGTCTTGTCGCCCAATGAAACCAATAGGGTTTATAAGCATGGACGGTCCGACTCGTGCGTACCCCTTTGCTTGGGCAGGCTTAGATCCTCTAAACAGTTTACCAGAACTCGTGTGCGGGTCGGATCAGCTCTGCGTGGAAGCATCATGCATCTCTGGACATTTACATTTGTATGGACTCCTTGGTTTATCGCTTCTTCAAATTGTGGGTTTGTACATGTAAGGTCATAAACATTTGTATCGACTCCTCGAATTATCACCCATTTCATTTTAGGGTTTGTATTAACGACATTAACATTCGAGTCGACCCTTGAGATTACGTCTCTGTTAACTTATGCGTCTGTCAGAACATAACATCATGAAGTCATCACGTTAACGACGGAGTCAGTTTGAAGAACCCCACTCTTTACAGAACCCCACTGTTTACATAAAGAAAGCGGTGTTTAGACGGGTATACAGAATTTTGTATTATGGCTCCAAAGCATAGATTGGGAGTATGCGTTTGAGCAGCCTCAATGAGGCGGTTCTAATAAGTACAGCACAGTCTATGTTGGCAACAGAAATAAGAAAAGAAAAAAAACCCTCATTTTTTATGAGAAAACTTTCAGTTTTTGAGCAATAAAACAATTCAATATGTCGCATTGTTGTGTTTCCTAATGCGTGCATGCACATCATCTGGCATTATGATAATGCACCAATGTGACATAGATCCAAAATGGCTACTCTTCCGGTGAAAATTTGTGATATTTGTTCTTATTTATACTCCAAACATAGCTTGTGGCGGTTCTAACGAGTACACATAAGCTATATCTAGGAGCAGAAATACCCCTGTAAACCCAACTATACTCTGTATAAATTGGGGTTTAGAGTGGTGGTCATTTCACAAACTTGATATCAAGATGGTGTTTGCATATGACACCGTCTACCGAATTAAATTTCGTTTTGTTGAAAATTTAATGTCTGTGACGATTTCTGCTAATGCTTTCAGACGCTCACGTTCGTGCTTTATATTAAAAGTAGTACTGCTCCGTCTAGTATATGTTACAATTATTTGTCTACTGTTCCTTTAATACAGTTGTTCATGGACATGTAAAGATAAACAAATTAGTGCAAGTATCACCCCTATAAACCTCACTTTATACAGAGAAAAGTGGGTTCTTAAGGGTAAATATAATTTTCTTCATTTTTGCTCAAAACATAGATTGTCTGTACTCATTAGAACCGCATCATTGAGGCGTTTCTAACAAGCAAAATTAAGTAAATAAGTAAAGTAAGTAAATTCTTTATTTAACCCTTATCTTGCTGAATATTCATTTAAGCCACACCCATTTCTGTCTATCAACCAATCAAATTACTTGATGGAATTCATTGCTACAAATTCATTAACTGAATGCCAAACAGTGTAGATCCTGATCAGATGGCTTCTTCAGAAGCCATCTGATCTGGATCTACACTGTTTGCAAAGATAGGGGTTGTCGTGAACAGCAAGATAAGGGTTAACGAGGGTAACCAAATTGGTTTTTCCAATCTTCCTTGGGGCCTTCAACAAACGTCCCAATGTCTAAATCTACGTCCAGTGGTGAAATACGAGAAAAAAAAAATGCAAGTTTTCATCACCAAAAAAATGTTAGTTTTGAAGGCATGAAAATATTCACTGTTTTCGGGTATTGTATCTTTATGCACATGCTTTAATTGGACAAGCACTCGACAAGGCAATTCCAGTGTGACTGAAAAGCAATCAAACATTGAAATCAGAGGATATATGTAAATTGTGAAAATTATTCCAAATAAAATCTTATCTCTTATGTACAGGTTTCGCTCCGTTCGAACATGTCAATCAATCGTAGAATGATAAAAGAAAATTTTGAAATAAATCCGAATTTTATAAGTTAAAAGACACGAACTGCACATTTACCTTTCACAGTCTATCTTATCTAGCGGTGCCATTTGTCATATGGGCATCGACAAAAGAAAGGGTGTCTATAAGTATGAGCACTCGGAGAAGTGTTAAAAAAGTCTGTTCTCAAATGTAGTCAGAATAACAACTGTCTTCACTGCACATGCTGGAAGACCTTTCCTGGCAGGCACATGACGTAATTATGACGTCACATCGACGTCGATACAACGTCATGGCGTTTATGCAATGTCACATCAAAGTCGATGCAACGTCATGACGTTGCACCGACGTTGATTTGACGTTGACCTAGTGACGTGTGCTTGCTGGGTTTACACTTTGCTCGACCCTTCTTGTATCATATTTAATTGCTTGGTACGAAAGAAGAGCAATCACAAATCCAGGAGATCACACTCTGAGTGAAGGCGCACAATTTTTAATGACAGATTCCATCTGTCATTCTATGCTGGCATCCGAGTTTTCAAGATGTTTCCGGCTTTCACCATCATAGAAATGTATGTTCGCACACAATGTAGTCCGGCTTATATTCATTTTTAGGCGCAGTTTCACTCAAATAATACTTCTGAATATTTTCTCGCGTATGTTTGTGTCATGAATTGGTTTAAGTTTAAAAAATGAATGATCAGACAACACATGCTATTGAAACATAGAAAACTGGATATCCACGAAGTGTCAGCTGAACAAGGAAATGGACTCTATAAGCATTTTTGCTTCCGTCCAAATCCTGTCATATCTTGTACCTGTATGTGTATGTATGTCAACTTGTTACTTCTGAATAAATATGTTTAAACCAACAAGCGTGATATTTATCCTTAAGAGGGTCGAACAAAGTTTTAAAGCAGACGACTTTCAGATTTTTCATTATATTTTAGAGAAGAAAAGGCTCAGCATTTCATATAAATCGACTCCAGTAGATGTGTCGGATGAAATGTGTAGTCGCTTTTTCTGTGACGAAATATAAGAAAAAAAAAAACACGACTATACAAATTAATACATTGTAAACTTTATCGCCGAAAAAATGAAAATTTAAGATGAAAAATTGTGATATTTTTCTTATTTCTGCTCAAAATATATATTGTGGTTACTCGTTGGAACCGCCTCATCGAGGCGGTTCTAACAAGTACCCACAATCTATATTTTAGAGCAGAAAGAAGAAAACTAAGATTTACCCCTGTAAACCCCCAGTTTTACTGTACAACAGTGGGGTTGAAGGGGGTCAAAATTATATAGACGTGTTTTCGTGATGCAAACAATGAAACTGTGACATCAGCTTCAGTAAAGCTCTAACCCTTTTCACACAGACATCTTTGAATTAGGACACGTCCATTCTACTACATGTAAATAGGGTGGATAACAAATAATCGTCAGCCCGATGGCGAGTCATGCAGACTCGATAGAGATAGCTCAGTTTGAGTCATCTCGCCAGGATCTACACCGTTAGTATAGGTCGGCCCCCGCCCATCGGGGCTTAAAGAAATAGATGGGCTGCATGATGCTTCCACGCAGAGCTGAAACCGACCCGCACACGAGTACTGGTAAACTGCTTAGAGGATCTAAGCATGCCCAGGCAAAGCGGTGCGAGTCGGCCCGTCCATACTTATAAACCCTAGAGGTTTTATTTGGCGGCAGGGTTTGAGATGTCATTTCATCTCAATGTCGGGTAAAAGTCCCACAAAATTGGAAGCAACGTCTCCGAAATGACCTTTACAATGTTGACGGGGACGTTAAACTGCAAGTTAGTATAGGTATCTGTACCGGACTACAGGGTGGTATCACTACGCTACCGGACCAAATCAAAGACTTCAGACGTGACGAGAGAAACTGCAACTATTCAACGGCTACCGTCTAACCAGTTATCACTGTCCACATTTATATGCAGATTCTGAATAACATTTAACTTATTAGCTGGAAAGACCGAAACAGCTGTGATAATACATTAGTTACGCTTCGCAAGAATGAGTTTTCCTAGATATTCGCGCATGACATAAGGCATCAGGGGACAGTTTCGCATTTGAGGGTGGACGTTTTTTAAAATATTATAGTAGGAGGGTCAATAATGGCATGGTTGCTCAAATTGTGATATGTGGATATTATTTGCCAACGTGGGCTTATTTGCTGAGTATCTGTACTTTTATGAAATTGAATACGAAACTAACATCCTAGCTGTCTGGATGCTGTGCAAGTTCAAGGTGTAGCGGCATATCTGAATTCACGAAGGTAGCTTTGGCACTAAAAAGTGGCTGTTTTTCAAAGAGGATTCCTGAAAAAGTTTACTGGTTATGGTATACTTTTCTGTTTATTTCTTTGCATGTGACTGAGTGTATATGACATTTCAACAGGTGCCAAGTACTGGTGTTTTGGGAGTAAATTCACAGGATCTGTCAAAGTTAGGTGGAGTCATGCTTTTTTGTATGTAAAAATAGTGGGTGGGGTAAGTGAAACGATGCTGCTGTTAGCCTATGCAAACAGAGAAGTGTTTCTTTGGTATTCTGTTTTGATTTCATGCATCTGTGGATCACTTTGAAACCAAAACAGAAGTTATCGCTTTCTCCAGGAGTTGTCGATAACGATTCAAAAACTTGGTGTGGCGCGGACCAAAAAGTGCTGCGATTAACTGCCCCCTGATGCCTAAGCTATGTTATAGATTTGGCTGCTCATTTGATATAAATAGAACATGTTCGGTAAAAGAAAATGCCGGAATACATGCATTATATTTCATGAACGAATCAAATGAGACGCAACGGAAAACTGTTGGACGTATTTCCGTTCCGTGTTATATATTCCGTAAACTACAAAGCTTTAGCTGCACTGAAGCTGAAAATTACGGAAACTGCAGTTGCGGTTTTCACATAACGTTGTAGGTTTTAGCATTAGGATAAATCCAACACGTCCATATGAGACCGTGCATTCTTTCATAGCTTTATTGATGAAAATGTGTGATACAATATATTTTGTTGCTGGCTGTTGTTTTTTTTCCCCCTTTCAAGATTATTTCACTCATATCGAGCCGATCGTTAATCAGAGGGCGAAAACCGGAGTACACGAAAAAAAAACAAAAAACAACAAAAAACACATGACCTTCCGTTGCAGAACTTGGCGTGTCATAAGTTTCCCGAGCCAGTCTCGAAACACGCCGGTGAGAGACCTAATAATTAAAAGAGTCAGCGCTCTTATCCACTAGGCCACGGAGGCCCGATTTATTGCTGCTGTGGTTGTTGTGTTTGCTGCGAACATGGATTGTGGGTGCTCGTTAGAACTGCCTCATTCAGGCGGTTCTAACGAGTACTCACGGGCTTGAAGAAATATATGGGCTGCACGATGCTTCCACGCAGAGCTGAATCCGGCCCGCACACTAGTACTGGTAAACCGCTTAGAGGATCTAAGCCTGTCCAGGAACCGCGGTGCGAGGTGGACCGTCCATGCTAATAAACCCTATTGGTTTCATTGGGCGACAGGGCTTGAGATGTCATTTCATCTCAATGTCGGGTAAAAGTCCCACAAAGTTGGAAGCAACGTCTCCAAAATGACCTTTACAGTGTTGACGGGGACGTTAAACCTCAAATCAGACAGAGTCAGAGTACTCACGATCTATGTCTTGGAGCAGAAATAAGAAATAAGAAAATAACATATTTTCTCTTAAACGCCAGTTTTCTCTATAAAAGTTGGGTTTACAAGCGCACATTACACGGACTTGTTGACGTAGCATGGCTCTTGACCGTATCGATTTTTTTCTGGTAAATACTTCAAACATCATTATTCTGCTTTTCTCGCATCATGCATGTTTTCAAGCTTAACCCATTGTGTACTGAATGGACTGTTCCGGTAAGGGCGAGGATTATGGGCATGTAAAATCGATTTAAGCCCCCCCCCCCCTCCCCCACCCCCAGTGGAATTCTTTCCACTGACCGTTTCAAGGCGGTTCTTCTGTGGCGATTTATTTATATTGTTGTTTGTTACTTACTGTGAGTATCACTTGTGTCTTTTTATTTTGGATGGCCATATGGCCATTTTGTGGAAAAGTAACTGTCCTTATGGCCTTCTTTTGTTTAGGTTTCCATTTTGGTCTGCTCGCTTCATGTTTGTGTTTCTTTCCCTTTGGTGTCTTTGATGGGTGGATTAAGTTAATTGTATCGATTCCTGATCTTTGTTTTACTTCTTCTTCGCAGGTCTCCATTTCGAAATTTTGGACAGTCAGGTTGAATTCTTTTTAGACATTTATTGTAGAAAATGGCTGAACTTTTGCAACCAGCGAAGCAGCCTCCTGAGCGGTCTCTGCAGGTACCCAACATTGACTCAACGTTGAAACAACATTTTAAACGTTGTTTCAACGTTGATTCAATGTTGAATTCCTGCCGGGGGCGTCTGTTCTGGGCCTGCGACTGCAGGTACCCAACATTGACTCAACTTTGAATATACGTTGAAACAACGTTTTAAACGTTGTTTCAACGTTGATTCAATGTTGAATGCCTGCCGGGGCGTCTGTTCTGGGCCTGCGACGTTTATCAACACTATGGATTTTCGTATAAAATGTGTTAACAGTGCAACCTAGCGAAATTTCCCGATTTACTTGTATCATAAAACTGTTGATAGAGCCATTAGCTCTGTCGGTTTATCCGGTCGATGCCTACTTTCCGCTGCGCCCTATCAGGCGTGACTTTACACTGAAATGCTCTTTGAAGAGTTTATGAAGATAATTGTAATTACTTCAAAACATCCATTAATAAACGACCCGAGCCCTTATTGTTCTGACAAACCACAGTATTAAGTTTAAATATTAGCTCTTACAATCTAATTCAACATTTTATCTGAAACTTCGTGTCTACAAAAATAGGTAATATGACGCGTATTATCCACCGCTTAATGGCTTTGCACCGGTCGTTTTCCGGTTTACGGGATGGCTGATTTATTTCATTTATTTTGACATTAATAAAAAAAAACGTTTTTATAATCAACAAAGACTCTGACCAGACGCCGCTGTCTGATATAGGCCTGCACTGTTCGCCAAACATTACGAAAACACGCCTATACAAGTACATTGTTAACTTAACCACCGAAAACAATGAAAATTTTCAGGTGAAAAATTGTGATATTTTTCTTATTTCTGTTCAAAATATAGATTGTGGGTACTCGTTAGAACCGCCTCGATGAGGCGGTTCTAACGAGTACCCACAATCTATATTTTAAAGCAGAAATAAGAACGATAAGGCGGTTCTAACGAGTACCCACAATCTATATTTAAGCAGAAATAAGAAAAATAAGATATAACCCCTGTAAACCCCAGTTTTACAATATAAAAGTGGGGTTCAATGGGTCAAAATTATATAGGCGTCTTTTCGTGATGGTTTCTTTTTTTTTTTTTTTTTTTTTTTGGAAAACTAGGCACACATGTGTTCTAGTTATATTACAGTTCGATTTTAGAACCAGGTTAAATGTTGAGAAGGTCTGGCTACTTTTAACCCATATATGCCTAGCGGCCCTTTTTCTGGGACATTGGCAAACAATGCAGACCCATATCAGACACAAAGTACATACATTTTTGAAAAACTTATCGCTCACGAGACAAATGACACCCCTATAATTGGAAATGAACCGCTCGAAACTTATTAAGTGGGAGATTCCATTGTCATATACGGGTTAATTACATTGAAATCCTATTTTACACTATCCAGAGCATCGCTTTGTTCATTTCCTTTTGAAACCAAATGTCAGCGCACGAATCCGCCGGGCTCCATTAGCTTATCGCGAATCCTTTTATTGTCTACAGAACTGTTCTGCATAGTTAAAACAATAAAGATGCACGGAACAATAAAAAAGATATATCCTTCTTGCTTAATAAAATTCGCACCAGCAACGTGATTAAAATTCAAGTTAATGACAACAACGAACGTATGCGGCCACGAAATGACAATATATAATGCTATAAAAAGGTAAAGCACGAAAGAAATAACACTTATTTTTATTTTTTTTAATTTTGATCCATCAGAGCATGATGATCAAAGACTAGGACTGGCCAGAAAAAAGATAATCTCCTTACGAAAACACGCCTATACAAATACATTGTGAATTTTGCCACCCATTAAAATAACACAGCCGTGAAATGTAGTGCATTTTTTTTCACATTTCAAAAATGGCTACTTTTCTGATGAAAATCCATTATATTTTTATTATTTTTTTACTGCGAACTTAGGTTGTGGTTGCTCGTTAGAACTGCCTCATCGAGGCGGTTCTAACGAGAACCCACAACATATGTCTTGGTGCAGAAATAAGGAAAATCATATATACCCCCCGTAAACCCCAGTTTTCTCTTTATAAAGTGGGGTTTAGGGGCTGTTCATTTCACGGACTTGTTCAAGTGATGGAAAAACGGAAATTTTAAGATGAATAATTGTGATATGTTTCTTATTCATCGTGTTAACAAGTCCATGAAATAGAGACCCCACTATACCCCAATTTCTAAAGGTAAAACTGAGGTTTATGGAGGTATACATTATTTTTCTTATTCCTGCTCCAAGACATATGTTGTGGGTACTCGTTAGAACCACCTAAATGAGGTGGTTCTAACGAGCACCCACAACCTATGTTTGCAGTATTTATAAGAAAAATATCGCGGATTTTCATCAGAAAAATGGCCATTTTGGAGATGTGTAAAAATGCAACAATTTGCACAGGTGTGTTATCGTATTGTTCTGCTAAAACTTTAGATATATGGGTACTCGTTAGAACCGCCTCATCGAGGCGGTTCTCACGAGTTCCCACAATATATACATGTATTTTAGAGCAGAAGGTTTACCCCTGTATACCCCAGTTTTACTATATAAAATTGGGGTTTAAGGGGGTAAAAATTATATAGGCGTGTTTACGTGATATGATGGAGTAAAAGTATTCATGTAGCTGACGCACTGCATTTGGTATTAAACAGTAGAAGTGAAGGCAATGAACAGGAATCGATACAATTAGTCCACACCTCCCATCAGAGACACCAAAGGTAAAAAACACGAACATGAAACAACTACATCACTAAGTCTAAATTTGGAAATTCTATTTTATGAAATAGACAAACATCTCGTATCCAATGAATGCTATTAGCTAACACACTATTCGGTATCAAGTCTAAAGATATTTTTTCTTGTAAAAAATGTTCTTGACAACGTACAGTACCGCTAAAGCTCAAAGTCACAAACCCAATGGCGGTTAATTGTTGCTTGGGTTTTATGCGATGAAAGCTCACATGAGTAATGCCAAGCAAAAATGTCTTTGGACAGGTGCGAGGTGCGAAGATTCCAGTCTGATCAGACTTTTCGCTGTGCTCTACATGAAGTCCCGTTGATTTAAAGCTCCTTCTATAAAATAGAGAAGGCTGTATTTTGACTGATTTGGCTGTGAAACCAAAGTTTGCCTTTCACGTGTGCACGTGCACGAAGACACAATTTCTCCTAAAGCAGCTCAAGGTGGTTCTAACCAATTCCTTATATAAATTCGGAGATAACATGGTACTAGTAAATCTAGCATTCATTCAATAAGAATGTGAAAAACACCTTCATGAGGCATATTTAGCCCTTATCCTGCTGAATAATTTTATTAGTCGCACCAATGTCTGACATCAGCCAATCAGATAACATGATGCAATGTTTCTGTTCATATTCACAAACTGAATGTCGATCCTGGTCAGATTCTGAAGCCATCTGATCCGGATCCACACTGTTTGCAAAGACAGGGGTTGTCGTGATAAGCAGGATAAGGATTTTGTTTGTTTTATCTGATGTTTAACGTCCCCGCCAACACTGTAAAGGTCATTTTGGAGACGTTGCTTCCAATTTTGTGGGACTTTTACCCGACATTGAGATGAAATGACATCTAAAGCCCTGCCGCCCAATGAAACTATTAGGGTTTATAAGCAATGACGGTCTGATTCGCACCGGTTTGCCTGGGCAGGCTTAGATCCTCTAAACAGTTTGTGTGCGGGTCAGTTTCAGCTCTGCATGGAAGCATCATGCAGCCCATCTATTTCTTCAAGCCCCGAAGGGCGGGGGCGTAGAATAAGGATTAATTATGACTTTTTATGATCGAAATACGAGATTCTGTGTTCTTGTTAGTACCGCCTCAATGAGGCTTCACTGAGGCGGTTCTAACGCGCGCCCACAATCTCTATTTTGAGCAAAAATATAGACAATTTGTTTTTTTGATTTGAGGTTTAACCTCCCCGTCAACACTGTATAGATCATTTTTGAGCCGCTGCTTCCCATTTTGTCGGACTTTTACCCGACATTGAGATGAAATGACATCTCAAGCCCTGTCGCCCAATGAAACCAATAGTGTTTATAAGCATGGACGGTCCGACTCGCACCGCTTTACCTGGGCCGGCTTATGTCCTCTAAGCTGTTTACCAGTACTCGTGTGCGGTCAGATTTCAGCTCTGCGTGGAAGCATCATGCAGCCTTTCTATTTCTTCAAGCCCCGCAAAAAATATAGACAATTATAAACATGCATACCCTTGTAATTCCAGGGTTTTCTATATAAGGTGGGTTTTTCGAGGATATTCATTTTAAGGTCTTGTTAATGTATTTTTGCAGCTTCTGTTTGGAACTGGTAAATTTAATAACCATTTTATAAGGCTGTGCTGTGTCTTGACTCAGTTTATTACTTTTATTGGTGAAAACACAGGTGATGAAAACGAATACTTATGCGTGATAAGTTTCATTTGGGTATTTCATTGGCATCCAAGAACTTTTTATTCGTATTACTTGTAAATCCTATTCTGATACTGTTGATGTCCAGTTCATGCCGGAAGGAATATTGTGATCCATATATGCCTGGCGCCCAATTTTGGGACTTTGACAAATGTTTGCAAACAGAGTAAACCATTATCAGACGCCGCCTGATCTGAGTTTACACTGGTTGCTTAAAAACACATGCACTTCGTACGACTTGCCACAAATAATACAAACCTGACATCCCTATAATTGGAAAGAGACCACTCCAAACTAAATAGATGGAAGATTCCATTGTAATATATGGGTTAATCAGATTCATTGATTTCATTTCTTTCTTTTTTTTTTTTTTTTAATCTTATTAATCACGATAACAGGTCCTTATAAAGAAAGCTTTTGACAAATAAAACAACAACGCTTTATATGTGGAAAAGTGGAGTTTACATAGATGTGCAACGTTTTTCAATACCATGAGGCGATTCTATCCATTACGAAAGCACGCCTATACAAATACATTGCAAACTTTATCGCTGAAAAAATGAAAAATTTAAGATGAAAAATTGTGATATTTGTCTTATTTCTGCTCAAAATATAGATTGTGGGTACTCATTAGAACCGGCTCGATGAGCGGATATAGATTGTGGGTACTCGTTAGAGGCGGTTTTAACGAGTACCCACAATCTATAGTTTAGAGCATAAATAAGAAAAAATGAGGTTCACCCCTGCAAATCCCAGTTTTACTATATAAAAGTGGGGTTCGAGGGGTCAAATTATATAGGCGTGTTTTCGTGATGTAGGGCCCACAATTCTATGTTTGCTGCAGCGACAAACAAAAACATACTTTCACCAGGAAACTATCATTTTTTCACCCAGTATTGACTTTGTCACTCGGGAGTTTATCCTGATGAGACATCTAATCTAATCGAGTGAAAAGTAATTCTTAATTATTTCGGTATAATAATTTTGGTATTTGCTCCAACAAAAATACATGTAATGATAACAAGTCCGTAAAATGAACAGCCCTCTCAACCTACCTTTATAAAGAGAAAACTTGGGTATACGGAGGTATACATTATTTTTCTTATTTCTGCTCCAAGACATTGGTTGTGGATACCCGATAGAACCGTCCCGATGAGGCGGTTCTAACGGTCACCAACAACCTATGTTTGGAGAGTAAATACAAAAAAAAAAAAAAAAAAAACGGAGTGACTATCAACTGCAAATAAACAAAAAACGTTTAAATAGCTATTCGCAGTCAACTGCAAGTAGACATTTTTAAAGTTTTTTTGGCTATTTGCAGTCAACTGTAGATAGCCAAAATACGTTAGGCAGCTGCAAACAAACAAAAAAGTTAAACTGCTATTAACAGTCTTTCTATGTACCTGCAATAGGTATGCGCGTCCAACAAAGACTTGGATCAGCCTGCGCGCATATCCACGCAGTCTATTCATAGTCTTCGATGTAAGAGTGTTAAAAGCATATTGAATCTTTTGGACGACCATCAAAAACAGCCATTTGTTTGAATGAAAAGTAGTTTGAGATAAAAGAAATTTAAACAAAACAATTACATTTTATGTATTACAACTCTAACACAATATTGTCAAAGATCTTGAAGTTTAAGTTATTACGAGAGTCAGCTTTATGAGATTGTCTGTACTTTATTTATTCACTTGTTATCTGTATATAACTATTGAATTATCTCTTGTTAAGACTCATGTTACATGTAACAGTCTGTTTTGTTTGATTGCATATTGGAAATCAACGTCCTAGTGAACGTCATTTCTCCCTTACCGAGTCGGTCATTTTACCTATCCACACTTTTTCTGGGCCGGCTTATACGTAAGCGGTTATCCAGTACATTGCACATTCTTTCGCCAGAACCTGACAGGTGCCCTTTTTGAATCATCGGGAGAAATTGACCGCCGAAAATATATGTAAATGGTAATAACAAAAAGAAAATAAAAATATATAACCAATTCCTAACTTGTACATGGAACATGCATCACGTGAACAAGTCCGTGAAATAAAGTCTCCCCTAGACCCCGATTTATATAGAGAAAACTGGGGTTTACGGAGGTAAAATAGAAGTGGAGACAATGGTCCTTATTTCTTCCCCAAGACATTTGTTGTGGGTACCCGTTAGAACCGCTCCAATGAGGCGGTTCTAACGAGCACCCACAACCTATGTTTGGAGTATAAATAAGAACGTATCACAAATTCTCATCAGAAAAAAATGCCCTTTTTGAGGTTTGAAAAATGTAATATATCACACGGATGTGTTATCGTAATGAAAAAAAAAAAAAAAAAAACACCTTAATCTTCGTTTGCAGTGTTATTTTTAAAACTTCGGGATACATGCTTTAAGTAAAAAAATCCCTTGTTATATGCAGTCATGTAAATCCCTGCAGCTTACATATATGCGCCATGCGAAGACTCGGATCAGTTTTTGATGACCGTCGAAAAGAATCCATGTTTCTCTAACACACTTAAGAGCGCACAACGAAGACTATGAATTGACTGGTTGGATGTGCATAGCATGATATGAGTCTTCGATGGGTGCACATGTATATTGCAGGAAAACAGAATGACTTTTAAGCCATTTTATTTCTAGTTGACTGTAGATAGCCATTTTAACGTATTTTGGCTATTTGCAGCGTATTTTGGCTGTCTGAAAAGAAGCCATTTTGGAGGTATGAAAGAATTCCCTATGTCACACGGGTGTGTTATCGCAATAAAGAACAAGGATAAAGGAATAGTTTAAATCCATGTATATCCCATTAGTCTCTGTATTAATAAGGGCTTACAAGGGTAGTAATGAACATGAGGATGGGGAGCGGACCAAACCATATATTATCTAAATGCAGGTAATTGGACTCATTGCACAGATTCCAACTTTTATATTTAGAATATGAACATCATTACATTGACAAGTTCGCATAAACCCCATCCAGTGTGTGTGTTTTATTCAAGAGTTGCTGTTTATTATTTGATGTTTTTGTTTTCCGAATGTAATACGTAACTTTTCTTTATATTTGCAGGCTAGAGGCAATACAAGTTCAACACGTCGTAGGTGGAGAAATACAAACGACATTTCTGATGTAATTAAGTCAGCAACTTTGAGCTGATAAATCTGTTTTGTTAAAACCAGACTGGTAAATTCAACCTGACAGATAATTTCTGTAGCAGAGAGCGAAAGAACATACAAATAACCCCAGCTTGTCGATCCTATAACTTAGTTTCAAAGAAATTGCCAATTTCTTACAAGACATCTCGGCTATATTGAATTTCTAAATATGTAAAAATGTCCTACTCTGCTGTTCTACGGAAAAAGGCAAATAAAAACAAGTTAGCATTTCTCTATTAACGTAGGGAGGAAAATACTAAGATTGTAAAACGTTTATTCGTGATACTAACCCAAAGGCTACTGAAACGTGAAAGTGTAATTTTGAAACATACATGGAAAACATGTCTACAAACATGGAAAATTTATCCGAGGTAACTACAACAGTTTTCATTGAGAGCACCGATGAACAGAATGCTACAGGCCATTTATGGAAGTTCTACTATCAGTACTTTCAAATTCATGGCTATATCAGTATTTGTGTATGTTTGTTTGGATTCTTGGCGAATATTGCCAATATAGTGGTTCTGACGCAGAGGAATATGATAACTTCTACTAATGTGATACTGACATGGCTTGCAGTTGCTGATCTCATGACAATGCTGGATTACTTCCCCTTTGCCATGCATTTTTATATCCTAAAAGATCCAGATTTGACATTCCCTGAAACTCGTGGATACGGTTGGATATGTTATTTATTGTTTCATGCAAATTTTAGTGTCATGTGCCATTCAACAGCAATATGGCTGACAATATGTCTCGCAACGTTTCGCTTTATATGTATATGGTTTCCTACAAAAGGAAGTTCACTCTGCACAGTTCTGCGTGCAAAACAGTTCATTGGCCTAATAATTGGATCAGTGATTGTATTATGTATACCAAACATTATCATTAACAGTATGCGAAGTGATAACAGAAACACGACTGTGGAGAATGCCACAGTGAATGACATCATATACAATATGGACTATCGAAAAGGTGGAGCTTATGATCACATAGACAGGCTTAATAAAATGATACAAGCAATCCTGTTTAAGATCGTACCCTGCGTATTACTAACTATCTTAACCATCTTGCTGATAACAGCCATGCACAGGGCATATAAGAGAAGAAGAGCTCTTAAGAACCAGGGCAAGAGGGAAGAATCAGACAAGCATGGAGAACATAATCGAACGACTGGTATGCTGTTAGCTGTGGTTGTATTGTTTCTTCTCACCGAATTGCCTCAGGGAATTCTCACAATATTAGGCCTTATAGACAAAAGATTCCAGATGGACGTGTACTATCCACTTGGAGATGTAATGGATATCACGGCACTTTGTAATAATGCCATTAATTTTGTACTCTACTGCACCATGAGTCGTCAGTTTAGAGACACCTTTGTGAAAAAGTTTTGCTGGTATTGTCCGAAATCTAGGCCTGGCTGGATGAAATTAAAACTTGTGAAAACTACACAAAATGGAAATACTGTGATAACAGAACACACGCACGTGTGATGAATAATATTCGGTGTACACTGTTATAACTTAAAATACAGTAAAACTTCAATGGTTCGAACCCCGAAGGCTCGTTTTCCATGGATAAGTCGAACCCATTCTTGTGTCCACAGGGAACTCCCCCAGATACGATATAGCGATAATCTAGGGGGATTCTCTTCTTTTATCTTGAAAATGTATGCTGTGTTTACTCAATAGAATCGCCCCGATGATGCGATTCTAATGAGTACACACAATGTACTCTGTAGAATCGCCTCGATGAGGCGATTCTTATGAGTGCACACAACATACATGTATAATATAGAACACCGAAATGATGTTCCACAATGATCTTCATTATGCCTCCAGGTAAGACACTAATAGTAGCCATCCGTGGCTCGAAATAGCGCTGTCTCGGACAAATTTTCATGGTTCCAAAGGGGTTTGAGCCACTAAAGTTCGACTGTATCGTGAGCCTTCACCGGTTGAGCCCTACAAAGCAAACGAGATAAATAGAGTCTATGATGGGATTGAGAAGAAACAAGCAGATCGGCACATACACACAAATGTAAAAGAAATAAAAGAAATAGAGCCTTTATTAGTCCAACTGTTATAAGAATGCAGTTAACATTTTTGAGTGAGCTTAAGAGAGGGTGAGACAACCATTCTTAACAAAGAAAATATCATGTCAAAATGTCATACGATGAGAAACACTGTATGTGCTGGAAATTGTGTATATTTAGATGTGCAAATGAACTGTGATCTAGTCCTATACTATTTGCATATCGGGACTGCAGTGCTGACTGAATTCTGCATCTGGTCAGATCAATGTAACTCTCCAGGCGACCATGCAGACGGCATTTTCAAAGTAATTCTTAATTTTTAGAGAAACGAAGAGGTTTACATTACATATGAATCGTCTGCTGGGCAAATAGCCAATGAGCCAGCGCATGACAAAACCTACAATAAGACATGTGCGCCCAGGGAAGACTCAGATCAGCCTGCGCATCCATATAGTCTAACCAGAGACTTCTCTTGCTGCATGAAGGAACACTGGGCCCTTAGCTGATCTGAGCCTTCGTTGGGCGCATATGTCTTTTTGTAGGTTTAGTCATGCGCTGGTTCAAATGGCAAATGGAAAAGAAAAAACGGTGTCCGTCAGTTCTTCGAGGATCTGTCAATAAAAAGTGAGGCTAGTTTCATATTCTCAATCAGGAATAATGCCCTTATAATTTAATATGATAACTTATGTATGATGTTAAGGTGTTGAAGGAGACAGTGTGGACATGAATTGTTTTGCTAATACCCTGCCCGCACCATGGACATGATTTGGGCCATCTACCAATGTGGCATTTCAAAGATATTTTATTTCTGCACACATTCATCAATTTTGTTCCTGTTTTTTTTTTTTTTTTTTTTTTTTTTTTTTTATAAACTGAACAGTGGCTTCTTGCTGTCGAGTCCTCACCGTTGTTTCATCTTTGTGGTTGTTTGATTTGTTCTCTGAAATATTGCACTGATGAGTTAGGAGGCCTTCATACGGACTGAACAAATTATTTTTTTTAAATCGCGACGGAAGTAAGGGCGAAGATTGTGGCCATGTAAATCGATTTAACCTCCCCCCACCTCCGAGTTGAATTCGTTTCACTGACCGTTCCAAGGTGGTTCTTCTGTCGCGGTTTATTTTTGGTATGGCTTGTCTTTGTGTGTGTATCGCTTGTGTTATGTTGTTTTGGATTGCCAATTGGCCATTTTGTTGGAAAGTAACTGTCCTTTTGGCTTTCCGCTATTGATGTTTCCATTAGGGTCTAGTTGTTTCATGTTTGTGTTTCTTTCCCTTTAGTATCTCTGATGGGAGCTTGTGGGTTAATTGTATCAATTCCTGACCATTGCCTTCACATCTATTTTACTTCTAAAATGTTTTAAGATTTGTTGACCAAGTTGTCTAGCCACTGATTAATAGGACACAACAGAACCCTTGAATTTTTAAATTTCCAATTTTATACATTCTTCTATTCCTAAGCAACATACTGTAGGTGACTCGTTATCGTTCAGCTTTGTCGATTCAGCTGCTAGTTGCATTACCATTCATTGTAAGTTCCTAAATGACGCTGTCCTTTTCATGGCCTTTCTGATTACTCTTTCTTTGCCCGACCCCCAAAACCCAGGGGCTGCATTTCGCCACTTTGTCAAATTTTCGAAAGAAATAAATCTGATCTTCCAGCATTAAATAAAGTAGAAGAATCATTTCATCAATTGGGACTTGCAATACTGCAAAGTCTATAATGCGATGGTTTTAAACTCACTCTGTTCATGTTTGTTGCCATAGTAACGAGAAAAACTTACTTGGCCAGAGCTGGTCTACCAATGTTCCTTTGTTGCGTAGCAATTGAACGTCTGATACTACATTACCTAGTGATCCCACCTTACCTGATTCTGCATTGTCAATTGACAACACAATTTGGCTACGAAATAAGATTGCAAATGAATGTCATTATGGTATAAATACTAAATAGTAAGTAATTTATAGGACTAGTCTCACATATTATTGACTGACCCTCGCAGAAGTACCGTATTTAGAGTTAAGGATGAACAGTTGTACTTTCAGTGTGGCAGTCTTTCAAATTATTTGTCTCGTTTGTCTGTAGGGGTATAGACCCGAAATGTTTATCTGTAAGAGCATACCCTTTATTTCATATGGGCTCAGTTCATTGGAAAGTAAACAAGAATTCGTTGTACAAACTGGCAGACCTTTTACCAGGTACATGCATGTCTGTTAAGCATTCATTACGAACACACATCCATGTGGCATTGCGCATTCTGTCTTATCTCTATAACACTTGATTTTATGATGGAAATTTGCGTTATCGTTTTTTACTAACAGTCCAAACTACGTAGGCTGTGGGTTCTGATTAGAATACCTTTTGGGAGAGGTTCTATCAAGTACCCACGACCTATGTTTTCAAGCATAGGTACGTATACCCCTTGAAACCACACTGTGAGTGAGTTTAACGCATAACTTGGGTGAACATTGTCAGCACTAAAGAGGATAAATTTCTAAAGCTCATAGCTGAAAGACTTAGAAAGGACAGCATTTATACTTAAATTGGAGTTCCCTGTGATTTTGCCAAGGAAAGAAATTTGTCCTCGCTTTGACTTTTTGCATTTACTAGCAGCGGTTGATTTTTTGCTGTGAATTTGCTTTTAAGAATTTAGGACGTCTCTTATTATGCAGTTATTATGGTAAATAGGACACTTGTCTGTAACGGCCGATATTTTGGCTTGGAAACTGAAACAGACACCAACACTTTCCCGTAAAAATATTTTTCTAAGGACTGTCAAACGTCGATGAACACCCATTGTTCGTTTCATGGCTGAGTCGAACCCGTTCTTGAATCCCCGGAATTCTTACAATAGCTCAAACTAAGCAAAGAACGCATATTCATATAAGATAATGGTGTTCATCATGGTGTCAGAAAGCACGTATATCAGCCGAGCATTTTCGCATTTTTTTCGTATTTATGATTTAAGGTAGTTTAGGTCGAAGTACCAAAGCGTTAATCCAAAATCGTTAGTCCATAGACAAAATTGCAAATATCAATGTTCGGATCAACAGACATGGACTCCAGAAGAGTGTAATAGACGTCCGCGGATATTAAGCATTACTTGGTAAGCAAGCTTCGCCCACCATGCCCATCGACCCGAACGAAGAAAAGGTGTAAATGCCGGGAAGGGTATGCCCTAGATTTTGGAAGATTTCCTATGGCTTTCCATTGGCAAACATATCAGAAATAATTCTGGAAATGGCCACATTGTACGGATCCACGAGATCATGGTGCCTCCCATAAAACTTCTTTAGTGTTGATACCAGCTTGTTTTTTTGATACCCCTGGCATAATAACCTGGTAGTGAGCACCTTCCCTAGTTCCATAAAGTCCTGATACTTTGAACAGGCTCTAGCTTAACGGATTAATTGAGAAACGTAAACTCCATATATTGGTGCAGACGGGATATTACTGCCCAGGAAGGGAAAGTTAACAATGGGAAAATTGATGTCATCTCGTTTATCGTACAGCCTAGTAGTAAGCTTCCCGTTGTCAATATAGAGATAACAATCCAAGTATGAGGAGGAGGTTGCAGTCTCTGAGTTTCCTTAATTTCAAGTTCACATGGATAGATGAATTACAAGTACTCTGCAAATTTAGCATTTTTCAGAGACAATAAATCATCTATATATCTGTAGGTGAAATTGAATTGTTGTGCAAGGCGTTTCTTGCCTTCTTTGAGGAGACCTTGTACAAACTCCGCCTCATACGAGTACAAGAACAAGTCGGCAAGTCGGCGTGACTGCTCGTTGAAACCGTCCCAATGGGAGGCTGATAATTGGATTTACATCACGTGAAGAATTACGTAGAATCAACAACCCCTTTGTGTAGAGAAAACTGGGGTTTTCATGGTATATATTATTTTTCTTATTTCGGCTCCAGGACATGGGTTGTGGCTAACGATCTACCGCAACCTTTGTTTGCAGCATAAATAAGAAAAAAATATACCATGGATTTTCATCATTTTGCGGATGCGAAAAGCTGCACCGTGTCGCACGGGTGTGTTATCGCAATGTATTTTAAATTAAAAGTAAGGAAAATAATGTTTGCTCTTGTAAGCCAGAATACCCTTTACAGATGGTGTTTTAAATGGGGTTTAGAAGGGTATTGTTTCACGGAGTACTAAACTAGCGTAATCAGATAGTTACAGGCTCGTAAGAAGGGTCACAATAATGAGTATATAATTTTTATGTCCTTTAGCAGACCTGTGAAAATGAATGTATAGTCACGCAGAATATTGTACTGTAAATAAAGTGGAATTGGTTTGAATCACAACTATTTGTAAGACGTGTAATGAACACCCCTGTAGCAGAAATAAGCAAAGTGATGTATACCCCTGTAAACTCCACTTTTCTCTATATAATGTGGGCTTTAGTAGGATGTTCATTTCACGGACTTGATAACATGATGAAGGGACATAGTAGTCGCAGATAAGAATGACTAGGCGGAGCTCTTCAGGTGCTGTTTATATATGTCAAATTCGCTGATCCACCCGGACTTTCGCATTCTTTCTGCAAGCACACCAAATTGCCATATTTTCGCCACAGCTCTGTTTGTGTTGCAGTTGAATACACACAATCGGGTTACATGGAATAGGGTATTCCAAGGGCAGATGCAAACGGAAGCTCCGCCTAGTCAAGCTTATCTGCGATTACTATACATGTATTTGTTATTCTAACAGAGATTCTTTGTACTCGTTAAAACTACCGCCATGAGGTGGTTCTAACGAGCATCCAGAGTCTGTCTTTGTGGCAGAATTAAATACTGCTAAATATACAGTGACATGCATAAAAGACACTATTATTAGCATACGCATGTCTAAGAAAGTTGACAGTCTGTAAATTTAAAGACTGTCTGTAAATTTAAAGAATTTTAGTCTGTAGATTTAAAGACACACACAACAGTGCACAAGGAAATTCATGAAAACGATGAAACACGAAAAAATCGCATTCTGATACGCAGCCTCAGTATTCATCTCATTAAATATAATCCGTTGCTGAGGACTGCATGTATTTTATTGTCTGAAAATATCGTTTTAATGATAGAAAATAATTAAGAAATAAAACAACAAGTTAGACCACAAATGCGGTGAAACACGGCAGAAAGGGAGGACATATCTATTAGATGAGTTTCGTACTGCCGTCGTTTCATTTTCGGACATTTTACTGTCTAAAACTTTCATCAATTTTAGTTGTCAGAAAAACTGTCTGGCGATGCGAGTGGTCAGTATGTTGACAAAATGATACAAGCGTTATACACCTTCATTCCTTAGCTCATTTTACGCATGAATCTCTTTACAATCCTGTTTTTCTGAGAACTCTTCATTTACAGTTGAAGGAATTTAATTAAAAAAGACAACTACATAATTCGCAGTTACACAAAATTAGATATTCCACATATATCAATCAAATTACTATGAATAGCAAAGTGCGAATTTTCCGTTTTACACCATTTTTTATGATTTTATTTGTGTCAGTGATTAAATTTACAGACTGAAAAGTCTTTAAATTTATAGACAGTCTTTAAATATATATACTGTCTTTAAACAAAACAGCTTTCTTAGACCTGATACGTTTGTGTTATCGTAATCGGGAATAAATGCACATGTACACATTCACTGGTCATTGTAATGTGCATGTAAATAAAGTGGGTTTAGTTGAAGCTCTCCCAGTAGCACCGTTGGCATTTTGATTGCACACACGTGTGACAAATTGCGCATTTAATACATACATCTCCACAATCGATTATTTTGTGATGAAGATTTGTCAATATATATTTCTTATTTTTGCTCTTAAAGACTATGAAATTGTCGTTCTGGCACGTGGGCTAATATTCATGGTGTTTAGCATGTTGACATATTTCTAGAAAAACATCCCATAATGTTCCAAATTAAATGAATAAATATAAAACATGCATACTAAAGAAAAGTACTTTTGCTGTTGGAAGAAAAAAAATAAAATTCACTGTAAGAAAATTACCTTTCAAATTTGTGTATTTTTGAACGTCTGTTTTTCCATTGTTCTTCATTAGAAACATGCTATTTTTACAACACAATATACTTTAGTGTGTGTACCAGCAACGACGAGACGTGATTTTTCCAAACACTGACATTAAAACAATATATTATATCCATGCCGAAAGAACCCCTATCAACATGTAGAGTTCACTATACAGTGTCATCCATGTACACGGTATGCGCACAGATTAATTTAATACTGGGGCAAATAAGCGTAGCGATAATAAAAATTCTGTCAAATCGTAATTATTTCTTTTGGACAAAACAAACAATTTCCCCTCTTGTTTTTATTCTATGCATAATAATAATTTCCAAATTAACGGAAGAATAAAGGAAATCATGATCTGGGCATAACATCATTTAGAATAACATCCGTTCTGCAGGATATTTTTACCCACGATTAGCATGTTTATACCTCTGATTTACCTGGAGAATTTACCGACCATGTGTACAGTAATGTCTGTCCATATGACCGTTCGGTTTGTGTTTAAAAGGAAAGATATAATGTTATTAGGGCAGTTTTGGGAAAAAATACTACTTCTCGCCGTTGCTAGGACACGGAATATACTTAAGGTTGATGAAAAAAGGTAAATGTTACCGATGAAGGACAATGGAGAAACCAATGTTCAAAAATTGACCATTTTGAAAGGCAATTTTCTAATAAAGTATTTTATTATTGTTTTCTTCTTACAACAAAAATACACTTTTTGATAAGCATATTTTATGATTATTGATATAATTTGGAACATTGTGGGCTGCTTTTCTAGAAAATTCTGAACAACTGTAAATTTTAGCTCACATGTCAGGTTGACATTTGTATATGCCTTAACCTACAATCTGTGTGCTGCAGTAGAAATAAGAACGCTATTGTTTACCCCTGTTTACCAACTACATATACACAAGCTGAGGTTTACACGGACCTGTAAACGTGATGCCCAGTGGCAACGATGGGATTTGGATAACACACCTATATGTGGCACACTGTATTTTTATATTCTTCAACACAGATATTGCCTTGATGAAGAAATTGTCATATTTTCTTTTTGTTTCTGCTCCAAACAAAGATTGCAGATACTCGTTTGAACCGCCACAATATTAGCGCAAATATTTCCGACAGCTTGCTTTCAATATGGTTTACCCGGAAAACACGAACTGTGCAATATGTGCATGTATGTATACAATGTATGTCTAATCTGAATCAGTAAATCTAAATGAGTTGGAAAATTTCAGTAAATTTTTACCTCATATGGTACATGTAAAGAAGTTGAGACGGTTTGATTTTAATTTACAAATATAGTCATATTAAAGAAGAAAAAAGACCATTCAAAGTATAGTCTGATGCTTCTATGGCACATGAGTCCCAAATATCAAATTCTTAATGAGGTAATAAGTATTTCATGCAGTAACAATATCCAAAAGTTTCTCAGAAACCACTGTTTAATCATTTTCGCGAACTGTTTGAGATATTTTACATCACGAAAACACGCCTATATAATTTTGACCCCCTTGAACCCCACTTTTATATAGTAAAACTGGGGTTTGCGGGGGTATACCTTATTTTTCTTATTTCTGCTCTAAAATATAGATTGTGGGTACTCGTTAGAACCGCCTCGATGAGGCGGTTCTAACGAGTGCATCGAGGCGGTTCTAACGAGTACCCACAATCTATATTTTAGAGCAGAAATAAGAAAAATATCACAATTTTTCATCTTAAAATATTCATTTTTTCGGCGATAAAGGTGGCCATGTATTTGTATAGGCGTGTTTGCGTAATGATTTCAAGCGATAAGTTACATTGTGCGAAGCCTGTATGACAACAAGGTGCATGGGTAAAATTGCCAACGTGTACTTGCCCAGCAAGCCAAGCATGTCGGGCCAACGTCGGGCCGACAGTGATACGACGTGTTAACGCCGTATCGCTGTCGGCCCCACGTTGTCCCGCGATTTTGTGCAAGCTGGGTGGGTAGCTCCCGGGCTATCTAAAGACTATAAAACTGGCTATCTGAACAAGAGTTAAACGTCAACATGCATACTTTGGTTTGGTTAACCAACGTCTGAACGATTGTGATCATTTTTCGGGATCATAGTGATAGATGTATAAAAATGGGGTTTTAGGGAGTCAAAATCATACAGGTATGTTTTCATGATGTGTACCTTTTATAGCCCCCGGGCTATCCAAAATGAGATGAACGACCACTCTTGCCGTTATTGGTGGCTTGCATAGCTTCTACCCACCCAGCTTGCACAAAAACGCGGGACAACGGGGGTTAGTAATTGTTGGTCGAGCAAGTCTTATTGTAGGTTTTGTCGTGCCACGGCTTAATTTAAACTGTCAGTGGGAATCGGCAAGCGTGTATAGATTTATTAGAGAGACATGGAACAATATTGTGTTCCAATTATAATTATATTACACTTGCAAATTGGCATTACGATTACACACATCATGTTATATGAGTCTGTCTGCCATGCTGTAAAACGGCTTTATTCTGGTGAATATTTGTGTAAATTGTCATACATTGTGGGTACTCGTTAGAACCGCCATTATGATGCGTATAATGGCAGTTTTAATGAGTACCTAGAATCTGTGTGAAATTAATCCATAGCTTTGTAAAGCCTAGTTTTATCTGTATGAAAGGCTAGTCATTACACGAGCTTGATAATGCGACGTGCAAAGCGCCCACACTGATGTCGTTAGATGGGACGTGCTGTGATTTCAGATTTGTTCAGGATGTTTTCCACAACCAGTGCTGTCACTGGAAGTCAATAGTGGCGCCAGTAAACCTCTGGACACACCCTGTGACTACTGAGGGTTTGCTTTTCTACTTCCATGGACAAAGATTGTCACATGTACGAGGATCAGTCAATATAAAGTGAATCATACAGCATAAACTATATGAGCCCCGCTAAGCGAATTTGTGTCTTCGAGCATTCCGTCATGACAAATTTTAACTGCGCATGCCCAGCCATTCAGAGGGGCTAGGGATATGGCTTTCTGTCTGAAGGTTCCTCTTGATTCACTGCTTGTATGAGCGAGCAGCGAAGGTTCTGGCGAGACTGCGCGGATGCGCAGGCTCGCCTGAACCTTCGCGGCTCGCATAGGCGATAAGTACCAAAATCGCTTGACGGGGCCCATATATGCTCACAAATGTATCCCTTAAAATAAATATGACACCTTATGTACCTGGGTAGTTATGTGAAACTGTGTTGCCATGGCTTTTCAGCTGGTACCCTAATAGCACTACGGCCACGATTAAGATTATTTAACACTCATGAGATAAAATCAATGACATCACGAAAACACGCCTATATAATTTGACCCCTTGAACCCCACCTTTATGCATTAAAAATTGGGGTTTACAGGGTAAAAACTTATCTTTCTTATGTCTGCTCTAAAATATAGATTGCAGGTACTCGTTAGAACCGCCTCGATGAGGCAGTTCTATCGAATACCCGCAATCTATAAATTGAGCGGAAATAAGAAAAATATCACAATTTTTCATCTTAAAATTTCGTGTTTTCGGTGGCTGATTTAGTAAAGGGAACTTCATAGTCTTCCTGTTTTCACACGTATTCTGCCAATGCTGTACTTTCTTTGTATTTTTTTTTTTTTTTTTTTTTTGGTAAATTGAACGTTGCTTCTAAAATATTTTGAGAACTTTCGACCAAGTCGTTTTGCCGCTGGTTGCCTGGCAACAACAAAACCCCTATTTTTAGCTCGGCTGTTTTCGAAGAAAACGATGAGGTATTGTCATAGCTCTGCCGTCATCTGCGTCGTCGTCGTCTGCGTCGTCGTGCAAAAACTTGGATATTTTGTAATATCTCTGTCATTACTGAACATATTTACTTGAAACTCGAACTAGTTGTTCATTATGAAAAGGGGAACTCCTACCAATAGGTGAGGTAAACCTCAAAATCTTTTTGGCACAGTTATGCCCCTTTTTCGGCTTAATTTTTGTTTACAGCCGAACGCTGTCACCCGCATGTGGTGCTCTTGTTTTACTTTCCAACGTTATGCATCATTCTTTTGTTGCTAAGTTGACACTCTGGGTTGATACCTTATTATTTCCAGGTTTGTCGATTTAGTTACTAGCTGCATCAGTAATCATTCATTTCAAGTCAGGCATTTGAAACTGCCCTTGTTATCATCATGAAAACACGCCTATATAATCTTGACCCCCTTGAACCCCACTTTTATATAGTAAAACTGGGGTTTCCGGCGTATACCTTATTTTTCCTATTACTGCTCTAAAATATACATGTAGATTGTGGTACTCGTTAGAACCGCCTCGATGAGGCGGTTCTAATGAGTGCCCACAATCTATATTTTGAGCAGAAATAAGAAAAATATCATAATTTTTCATCATAAAATTTTCATTTTTTCGGCGATAAAGGTGGCAATGTATTTATATAGGCGTGTTTGCGTAATGATGGCTTTATTTTATGCCATATCGCAACACCACCCCAAATCCAGAGGCTGCATTTTGCCACCTTTGTCATATATCCGAACAAAACGTTTAATATACTTTTAACAAAGAAGATACAAGCCCCCGCCCATAGGGGCTTGAAGAAATATATGGGCTGCATGATGCTTCCACGCAGAGCTGAATCCGGCCCGCACACTAGTACTGGTAAACCGCTTAGAGGATCTAAGCCTGTCCAGGAACCGCGGTGCGCGGCGGACCGTCCATGCTAATAAACCCTATTGGTTTCATTGGGCGACAGGGCTTGAGATGTCATTTCATCTCAATGTCGGGTAAAAGTCCCACAAAATTGGATGCATCGTCTCCTAAATGACCTTTACAGTGTTGACGGGGACGTTAAACCTCAAATCAAACAAACAAACAAAGAAGATACATCATTTCAGCTATGGAGATTTGCAATATTGCAAGTTTATATTGCAATCATTTAGACCCAGTCAGTTCATTTAGACATAAGCCGGCACAGAAAAAGGTCCGTAGCACTCGCCGATTTTTTTTATCTCCGAATGCACGAATTCACAACCGCAGATAATTCATAGGGTTGGACGCCTGACTTTACGCATGTAGCTATCCACTTTGTCGGCGAGCAGCAAAGGCTCTGGCGCATTAAGAAAACACTCCTATGTATACATGCATTAAAAAACGAACATTTTCAGATGAAAAAATTGTGATATTTTTATTATTTCAGCTCAAAATATAGATTGTGGGTACCCGTTAGAACCGCCTCATCGAGGCGGTTCTAACGCCTACCAACAATCAATATTTAAGAGCAGAAATAAGAAAAATAAGATTCGTCCCCGTAAATCCCTGTTTTACTCAAAATTATATTGCCGTGTGTTCGTGATGGAGACTGCGCTAATGCGCAGGCTCGCCTGAGTCTTTGCTCGCCTTCTGTGTGATATGTACCTTTTTCTATGGGCTTACTGAAATTATGCTTTATATGTTGACATGTTCATTTTATCATTATTATTATGTTACAGGTTAGTAGGGCTGCAATAAACAATGCTATCGAGTGTTTGATTTGAATATATCAAATCCAGTTTTGCATTAGAAGGCCAAATATGAAAATATATACATATATAAAAATATTGTTATTAGCCCCTTCCGCCGGCCTCGGTGGCTCAGTCGGATGCGCGTCTGACTGGTGATCAGGAGGACGCGGGTTCGACTCCCGGCGGGGTCGGCAACATTCTTTCGTGGGGATTGATCATGAAATCTTTTCTACGGTCATTCTCTCCCTTCCGCTGATTCAAGAAGGGCAGTTGTCAGTTTCTGGCGAAAGAATGTGCACTGTACTGGTTAACCGCTTACCTATAAGCCTGCCCAGGAAAGTGTTGATAGGTAAACTGACCGGCTCAAAAATGACCTAAATAGTGTTGACTGGACCGTAAAACTCCAAAACAAACAAACAAACAAAAATTAGCCCCTTCCGCTGGATCAAGAAGGGCAGGTTTGAGTATCTGGCGAAGTATGTGCATGTACTGGTTTACCGGTTATGTATAAGCCTGCCAACAGGTTAACTGCCTTGTTCCATATGACCCAAATAGTTTTGACTGGAACACCAAAAAATCAGTTCACGTAGAAAATATGTGTAACGAACGAATTGTCAACAACAGATTCAAACGGGTATAAATTCGGTCTAATTTTAACGTCGCGAACACCTTATGAAAACACGCCTATATTATATTGACCCAACCGCCACACACACACACACTTTATAGTGAAAATGGGGTATACAGGGGTAAGCATTATCTGCCTCATTTCTGCTCAACAACAAAGATTGTGGGTACAGACTGTGGGTACACGCTAGAACCACCTCGCCGAGGCGATTATTACGATTGCCCACAATCCATTGTTTGAGCAAAAACATGAAAAATATCAGATTTTCTATCCCAAATGTTTCATTTTTTTTTTGTTTATTTATTACTATCATTATTATATTTTTTGGCTGATGGAAGTTTCAGTACATGATGACTGTATTGGAATAGGCGTGTTTTTGTCATTTGAAAGGTTTTTCGAGATGGGTGTAAATTGAGCTACTGAGTGTTTTCACATATCGCTGGACCATTACGAAAACACGCTTGTGCAAATAAATTGTAAACTTTGCCCCAAAGAAAACAAAAAGTTTAATATTAGAAATTGTGATATTTTTCATATTTCTGCTCAAAATATAGATTGTTGGTACACCTTAGAACCGCCTAATCAATTACCCACAAAATTATATAGGCGTGTTTTCGTGATGCCGGGAGGAATAACGGAACTACCTAAGATATATCATCAACCACGCCTATTTAACTTTTTATAGTAAAACTGGGGTTTACAGGGGCGCACATAATTGTCTTATTTCCGATGAGAAACATACATTGTGGGTACTCACTACAATCTATGTTTTGTGTAGAATTGTTTGTTTGTTTGTTTGTTTGTTTGATTTGAGGTTTAACGTCCCCGTCAACACTGTAAAGGTCATTTTGGAGACGTTGCTTCCAATTTTGTGGGACTTTTACCCAACATTGAGATGACAGGACATCTCAAGCCCTGTCGCCCAATGAAACTTATATGGTTTATAAGCATGGACGGGCCGACTCGCACCGCTTTGCCTGGGCAGGCTTAGATCCTCTAAGTTGTTTACCAGTACTCGTGTGCGAGTCGGTTTCAGCTCTGCGTGGAAGCAGCATGCAGCCCATCTATTTCTTCAAGCCCGTGTAGGTTTGTGAAACGTATTGGAATTTTTATCTGATTTTTTTTCTCCTTTTGGTGGTAAAAGTTTATGCGTGTTTTCGTAATGGGAACCTAAAGCTGAAGAAACTGTCTACTAGGTTATATGGACTGCCCGGACTGCCGTGTTGATATCATCTCCAACTATTATGATTCTGATAGCGACTGACAGCGGGTATAGCAGGGGCACTTACTTGTACGCCGATGAATCGTCAATTTCTACAACATTTGAAGAACTACGTCAAATATATCTTTAAGTTTCTGTATACAGTAAAATGTTCTGTATACAGTAAAATGTCGCTATTAAGACCACCTAAAATTAAGACCAACTCTGCTTTTAAAAGCTTATTTAATAGGTTGCAGTTATTCTTTCCTTGTCTTTCCTGCATGCAGAGTCTTCTGGTCAGAGACCACCTTCATCACGATAACAAGTCCGTGAAACGAAGACCCCCTAAACCCCACTTTATATAGAGAAAAGTTGGGTTTACGGGGGTATACATTACCTGCCTTATTTTTGCTCAAAATCATAGATTGTTGGTAATCGAGCACCCACAATCTATGTTGAAAGCAGAAATAATTAAGATGTTATTATTTTTACCTAATATTTATCATTTTCTGACACCATGATGGACGCCATTATTTCTTACGGACATGTTTTCCTAATGTTTGGAGCTGTTCAAAAGTGGTCTTTTACTGTACTTTAAATATTACATGTAACTCACCTGGCTCACCTGAAGCAAAGTTCCAGATTAGTGGCAAGTTTATGCCGCGGCCTGTTGTCCGTCGTCTGTCGTCCGTCCGTCCGCCGTTAACTTTTCAAAATTCGACATCTTCTCCCGAACCTGAAGTCAGATTGCGCTGATACCTGGTGGGAGGTATTCTGCTGACATGGAGATTCAAATTTGCTAAAAGTGTTCCGTTCGGCTTTCCAAGATGGCCGCCATGGTGGCCATCTTGAAATTCCTCAAACGGCATCTCATCCCGAAACAAAGATCGAACTAAGCTGAAACTTGATGGGAGGCATCGGGGTGACATGGAAATTCGATTGCTAAATTTGTTCCGTTCCGATATCCAAGATGGCAGCCATGGCGGTCATCTTGAAATTTTTGAAACGACATCTCCTACAGAACCAAAGGTCCAATTGAGATGAAACTAATTGTGAGGTATCGGGGTGATAGGGAGATTCAAATTTGCTCAAATGGTTCCGTTTAATCGCCTCCCCAACCAAAGGTCGAATTGAGCTGAAACTTGATGAGAGGCATCGAGTTGACATTGAGATTCAGATTTGCTAACACTACACCGCTATCCAAGGTGGACATCGTGGTGGCCATCGTGCAATTCTTCAAACGACAACTCCTCCCCAACCAAAGGTCCAATTGAGCTGAAACGAGATCGAAGGGATCAGGGTGACACGGATATTTAGATTTGCTAAACTTGTTCCGTTCCGATATCCAAGATGGCCGCCCTGGCTGTTGTCTTGAAATTCTTCAAACGACATCTACCTAACCAGAGATCCGATCAAGCTGATACTTGATGAGAGGCATCGGGGCGACATGGAGATTTAGATTTGCTAAAATTGTTCTGTTCCGATATCCAAGATGGCTGCGCACGAAGGCTATCTTGAAATTCTTCCAAAGGCATGCCATCCCGAACCAGAGGTCAGATCAAGCTGAGACTTGATGGGAGGCTTTGGGCCGACTTGGAAATTCGGAGTTATACCGTTGCTTAAATCATTCCGTTCCGATATACAAGATGGCCAACAGGGCGGCCGTCTTGAAATTCTTCAACCTACATTTCCTCTTGAACCGAAGGTCGGATGGAGCGGAAACTTGATTGGAGGCATCAGGGCAGCATGGAGATTCAGAATTGCTGAATGAATATTTCTATTCTGTTATCTAATCCGGCTTCCAAAATGCGCATCCCTTGTAGCTAATTTGTTCTTGTTTTGTTAGGAAAGAGACTTAATGTTGTCCCTTCCCCCAGAAAACCAATCTGAAATCGTTGAAGTCTTAAGCTCGACTTCTAGATATTGGGATAATTTATCCAAAACTGACAATAGCTATTTCGATGGTTTGATCAGACAAATTTACCCCAAAAGAACTTCGGTTAAATAAAGCAAATTCTGCTGATACCGAGGGCCCGTTTTTGGATTTACACCTATCTATTGTAGTTGGATTTATCATAAACACGATGATTTTGATTTTGAGATTGTAAATGTTCCTTTCTTGGGTGGTGATGTTCCTCGTGCGGCATCCTATGGCGTTTATATTTCGCTATTAATTCGATTTGCCAAAGTGTCTAGTCATGTAACTGGTTTCAACACTCGTAATAAATTGTAAACTGTTAAACTTCTTAATCGGGGTTGTCAGTATCATAAACTACGCAAAGCTTTTAAAAAATTGTATTTAATTTGAAAATTCAATGTTGGACTTAAATCTCTTCTGCTTAGCCCCCGCCCATTCGGGCTTGAAGAAATAAATGGGTTGCATAATGCTTCCACGCATTGCTGAATCCGACCCGCAAGTACTGGTAAACCGCTTAGAGGATCTAAGCCTGCCCGGGAAAAGCGGAGCGAGTCGGACCGTCCATGCTTACAAACCCTATCGGTTTCATTGGGCGACAGGCCTTGAGATGTCATTTCATCTCAATGTTGGATAAATGTCCCACAAAATTGGAAGCAACATCTCCAAAATGACCGTTATAGTGTTGACGGGGACGTTAAACATCAAATCAAACAAACAAACAAAATCTCTCCTGCAACAAGATCTATCGGAACACGAATTTTATGTTGACTTAGTACGAGGACTGTTCAAATATGAATGCAACTAAGCACATAAAAAGGATTCCGTGATAGATTTCGATGAAAAAATTTATTTTGTCCCCTCAAAGTATTCCCCTTTAACAGATATACAAACTTTCAGTCTTCTGATCCAATCATTGAATGCATTTTGGTAGTCTTTTCGAGGTATACTATGAAGGCACTGGTATATTGCAGAATCGAGGTGTTTGCGCTGTACAAATTTTCGACCAGAAAGGTATTTTTTCAGCCGCGGGAACAAAAAAAAAGTCACACGGGGCAAGGTGCGAAAACTACGGGGGGTGAGGGAGTTCAATAACCTTTTCCTGCTTCAGATAGGCTTGCACAATGAACGCCTTGTGCGATGACGCATTGTCATGTAGCAATCTGACATTCGCCAAACCAGTTGCGGGTCTTCGTTCTTTGAAATATTTCTTCAATTTTCGAAGAACTTTATTCTTGTAAAACTTCGCATTTACAGATTTGCCTTTAGGTACAGCAACCTGAATAGCAGGGCCCTGATTTGAAAAGAATATGGCATACAATACCTTCTTGACGCTCATGGTCCGCTTTGCAATGCATGGTCTTTTGCAATACTTTGTTGCCCATATTTTGTTCTGAATCTTTCGTTTTGGTTAAAAAAGTGAACCCATGTCTCGTCACCTTTGACGACATTAGCGAAAGACCGTGCATTGTAATTTGGAAACTTTTAAGCAACTTCTTGGCGCACTGAACGCGTGTCTTTTTCTGCTCACCTGTAAACAGATGGGGAATCCATCTAGCACAGATCTTTCACATTTTCAAATCCCGTTTCAGAATTGTATGAGCTGCTCCTAATGAGATGCCAACCATACTAGCTATTTGCCTAGTGGTGTATCGTGCATCGGTAGCAACTATTTCTTTCACTCTAGCAACAATCTTGGCAGATGTTGCTCTTTTCCGCCGACGATCATATGGTGCATCTTCTGTTGAGCCTAGCCCACAGCTGAATTTCTTATACAAACGAAAAACTGTCGGAAAAGACATTTCATGATGCCCATAAACCGAACATATTTCATCAAAAATGTCTTTGCACCGTATACCAAGACTACAACGATTCTTAATATAGGACCGTATTTCAACGGCGTACTCTGACCTTCTTCCACCCATGTTTTGTATTGGTATACAAGAGTAGACACGGCCCCCGCCCATAGGGGTTTGAAGAAATATATGGGCTGCATGATGCTTTCACGCAGAGCTGAATCCGGCCCGCACACTAGTACTGGTAAACCGCTTAGATGGTCTGAGCCTGTCCAGGAACCGCAGTGCGCGGCGGACCGTCCATGCTAATAAACCCTATTGGTTTCATTGGGCGACAGGGCTTGAGATGTCATTTCATCTCAATGTCTGGTAAAAGTCCCACAAAATTGGAAGCAACGTCTCCAAAATGACCTTTACAGTGTTGACGGGGACGTTAAACCTCAAATCAAACAAACAAACAAACAAACAAGAGTAGACAGTGTTTATCGAACGATATACATGGCTAAAGATGACGGATTTTAACAGGTTTGGTATCAATGTATAGGTAAAATGTTTTTCTACGCTGTGATATTATTTCTAGGTGATTTTCGCATTAGTGCATGAGAAAACGTTCTACTTGCATTCATATTTGAACAGTCCTCGTATATAAGTTCAGAAAAATATATAATTGCAATGACTTCAGTACCCAATTTCGTAAAATCATTCTTCGATATAAAAAGATTGGATACAATATAAATGTTATACGACAGACTGCATGCATGGTAGTTATCCCAATCACGATTGACAGCTTTGCTTCCCTCTATAATTACACGCCGGTGGGTCAGGTCTCAGATTCTATGACGCGTCCAGCGTAAAGGCTTACTTAGAATGAGAGAGAATCTAATTTTATGTGATGTTGGTTGGTGCCTGATGCTCTGTCTCTGGTTGGGCCCATCGGAGTCCAACTGTTGGTTTTCTTTCGCTCCAGCATTTCAGTGGTTTCTTGCTGTCGAGTCCTCACCGTTGTTTCATTTCTGTGGTTAATTGATTTTTGTGCTCACGGATATGTTTCAGTGATGAGTTAGGAGGCCTTCATGCGGACTGAACCCATTATTTGTCTCAATCGCGACGGAAGTAAGGGCGAGGATTGTGGCCACGTAAAATCGATTTAAGCACACCCCCCCCCCCTACTTACCCACCCAGTTGAATTCGTTTCACTGACAGTTCCAAGCCGTTTCTTCTGTCGTGGTTTATTTTTGTTATGACATGTGTCTTTGAGTGTGTGTATCGCTTATATTATTTTGCTTTGGAGAGCCAATTGACCATTTTGTGGGATAATAACTTCCTTTTGGCTTTCCGCTTGTGATGTTTCCATTAGGGTCTAGTTGTTTCATGTTTGTGTTTCTTTCCGTTGGTGTCTCTGATAAGAGCTGTGGTTAATAGTATCGCTTCCTGATCATTGCCTCCACTTCTATTTTCCATGTTGACCATCTTGATCATCTTCAACACCATTAAGTTGAACTGAGCTAAAACTTGATGGGAAACATTGTGTTGGCATGGAGATTCAGACCTCTTAGAGCCATTCTGTTCTGATATCCAAGATGGCTGCCTCGTTGGCCATCTTGAAAATCTTCAAACCACATCTGCTACCGAATGGTGTGTTGCATTGAGTTGAAATTGCTGGGAGGCATTTGGGTGACATGGAGATTGTTGCATTCTGAAATCTTAGATGGCGGCCATCTTGAAATTCTTCAAAGCACCTGTATTGTAATTACATATAAGATTTACAGGGAGGGGCAGCTGTCAGGTGTTGACAGTATATGTCAAACTCGCTGAGTCCGCAAGAAGATGCGGTATTGTGGCTTTTTTGCCAGCGGCCATATACACCCTACAATTGTTTTTGTTGCAGTTGTATTTATGTGTTTGGTTGACTTGGTTTTTTTAACAGAATATGCCAAAGGCAGTTGCAAACGATAGCTCTGGCCTGCCAAACTATACACTCCCACTCTGCATCAACATCATCTCTTCCTGGATCTTAAATCAGATAAGGCTGTTCAGAGACTTAATCATAACAATCAAGATAACATGCAAATTCAGAATTGCTAACGGCAATGTGATCTGATAGACAAAATGGCCACCAAGGCACAACGTATTAAATGATCCGCATCATCCAGGTAAGCGATCCATGTCGAACTTTAACGGACATCCAGGTAACTGATTGTCGGTTAAAGTTAATACATAGATTTAGGAACTTCATAATTATTTCCGCATAAAATAAAAACTTACAAGAATAACTTTTCTGTGCAAGCGGCTCATGATTTTACATTCTTTTTCAATTATCCACACGTATTTTTAATGAAATTTTATGAACAACTTTTTAGTCCTTTTTACATATATTTGGAAGCACCCACTAAATGTATAGAATATATAGTAAAACTATAGATTACAGCGACAAAAACTGATGAATTTCTTTTCATAACTTTTTTGTAAATTGTTATTTCTTTTCTGTGCCAGCGGAAGTAAAATTGCAAATTTATTGTGAACCCGCCCATATACATTTTGTAAAATAAAAATGAAAATAATTTGGTCCTTTTTGAAAATGAAATACACTGCCCCTTTTTCTATTTGCAGTTTACCTTGGTCATTCTAGGTAACCATGGCTAGGAGCTGTGGGAGATAATCGTTTATTTTCTGTGTTGTACGCGTTAATTCCCTTCATTATCAGCATAGCTGAGAAAGGTCGTGTCCGTATAAGTCCGGTATGCTGGCCCTTTTTTGGCCTCTAGTTTCAGTATAATTTGACAAATAACATGAAAAAGCACCACGCATTTTCACTGGAGAATAAACATTTTCTAGAATATGAAATAATGCACAATATCACACGGGTGTGTTATCGTAATGATACAGTGTCATTTGGGTCGATTGATAAACAATCGTAGCAAACATAATTTATCTCTTTTGAGGACTGCCGTTTCTTGGTTCTAATGAACGTATAATGTCATTAGGGTATGTCTTAAATAATGGTAATATCATCCAAAATAATGGTAAAATTCATGATGGTTCGCGATAAACCCTTTTGTACCAAATGGAATCTTCCCCCTTACATATAGCACAAGTCCATTTCAAAATTTAGGGGTATTAGGTTGTGTTTTCTTCAAATTTTATTTCGAAAATGGCTGAACGTTTAGCAAACAGTGGAGATCCTGATCAGACATCGCGTTCTGTGGCGTCTGATCTGGGTCTGCACTGTTTGCCAGGGTACCCGTTTTGGGCTTTCTTGTACTAAATGGGTTTAAACATCAATCTTACATTTTATTTAATTACATAATATTCCATGATTCCATAACAGTGGGAGTGTGCATATGAACATAATGAAATATCTTATGATCTGTGCATCTTAAATGTTAAACTAGATGAAACTTTGATAAGAGCCTCAGAAGCAAAAGCATGCAAAATTCACATTATGTAAGTTGTAGTGTACTTAGAGAGAGAGAGAGAGAGAGAGAGAGAGAGAGAGAGAGAGAGAGAGAGAGAGAGAGAGAGAGAGAGAGAGAGAGAGAGAGAGAGAGTCTGATTAACTGACTGATGTGGAAAAAGACAGACTTGCCGCATCATGCATTAATGCACCAGCATGTAGTTAACAGTAGCTGACTTAATTTCCCAAGGACTCGAGAACGGGTTTGAGTGAACCATGATAAATGAGTTATTGTTGTTTAAGGGGAATAGGAAGACCTTCAAGAGTGGCAACTCTTGCAAAAGTATTTTTGTCTCATGTCAATAGGGGTCAACTCTTAAAGGAAAGAATTTGCTTCACAGAATTTCCTTCAAGAGTAGACTGTCAATAGGGGTCAACTCTTAAAGGAAAGAATTTGCTCCAGAGGAGCAAATTCTTTCCTGCAAGAGTAGACCCCTTTTTCAGTGGGACAGGGCTGATATAACAGCGAACAGGGAGTCCCGAAAGTTGTCTCCCTTTAACAAATGGCGGAAAAATCTGGCAGATGTAAGGGGAATGGATACACTTTCAGGGGAGGTAACTCCTGCAAAAGTATTTTTGTCTCCCATGTCAATAGGGGTCAACTCTTAAAGGAAAGAATTTGCTCCTAAGGAGCAAATTTTTTCCTTTAAGAGTTGACCCTTTTTTAGTGGGACAGGGCTTATAGAAAAGCGAACAGGAAGTCCCGAAAGTTGTCTCCCTTTGAAAAATGGCGAAAAAATCTGCCAGGTGTATCCATTCCCCTTAAGAAATTTTTCTTTTTTCTAGTCCAAACATAGATCTTGAATTCTCGTTCGAACAGCCTCACTGAGGCGGTCTCTAATGAGTAAAGCTATGATTTTAGAACAACCATCGTGTAAACCAGTCCGTGTAATGAACAACCCTTCAACCCCACTTTATATACAGACAACTGTGGTTTACAGGGGTATACATTATTTTTCTTATTTATACACTTAAGGCATAGGCTGTGATTACGCATTTGGACCGCATCACGGAGGCGGTTCTAATGAACACCGGCACCCCTCATATGGAGTATACATGTAAATAAGGACAATACCAGAAATTTTCATTGGACAAGTAACTTGAGTTATGAAAGAATGCACTTTGACATACGAACGTGTTACCGTGATTTATCATATGACGTCAAAAGTCCCACAAAATTGGAAGCAACGTCTCAAAAATGACCTTTACAGTGTTGACGGGGACGTTAAACTTCAAATCAAACAAACAAAATCATATGACGTCGCGTCTGAGAATGAAATAACGTCATGTTATAAATTCGATAATCCACTTGAGGATTAAATATACAAAATAGTTAGTTACAAATCCAAAGCGTTACATGTACGGCGCCTTTAACGACGTCGCGTTTACAAATAGTGGGATATTGACATGTTTGTGAAACATCCTGAATGAAATTCGTTTTAAAATAATAATAATAATAATAATAATAATCGACCTCATTTATAGAGTATAGTTGTCGCAGATAAGATTGACTAGGCGGAGCTATTCAGGTGTTGTCAATATATTTCAAATTTGCTGAGTCCACCAGAAGATTCAGTAGTGTGCCTTTCGCACCCTTTCTACAAGCGGACGAAATGGTCATATACGCCACAGCTATGCTTGTGTTACAGTTGAATTCACACAATCGGGTGACTTGGTTGACCTTTTTGTTTAATGGAATATTCCTAAGGCAGGTACAAACGATAGCTCCGCCTAGTCAATCTTTTCTGCGACTATTATACTAGTACTAATCTTCCATGTGGCCCTCCTTTCCTGGGTAGGAACCAGTACTACATGTAAGCAATGTGGATAATGTTTCTTGCTCAAGGAAACAACACGTGGCGCTTGCGGGGATCCAACCGGCTACCTCTCGATCCCAAATCCGATGCTTTACCACTGCACCATAGCGCTCTGTAATTTTAAATGTCATATGATAAATAGACTCTTGCATTCGTGCTAATATAGTATTGACTTTATTCAACTCGTTGAGAAAAGGCATAAAATACTCGGCAAAGCCTCGAATTTTATTCCTTTCCACAACTCGTTTAATAAATTCAATAATGTATGAAAACTCATGCAAAATCCTCTATATAAAGAAAATAACTTAAACATTAACCCATTTAGTACCGGAAACCCCAAAACGGGTACCCTGGCAAACAGTGCAGGCCCAGATCAGACGCCACAGAAGCGGCGTCTGATCAGGGCCTACACTGTTTGCCAAAAGTTCAGATATTTTCCGAATTGTTTCTGAAGAAAACACAACCTGACACCCCTAAATTTTGAAATGAACTCCTGCTATATATAAGGAGGAAGATTCCATTTGGTACATAAAGGGTTTAATTTGAAGGTATTGCCATGTAAACCCAAGTTTTCCAAATATTACACGAGGGGCATTACACAGAGTTATATACAGTAGAACTTCGATGGCTCGAACACCAATGGCTCGTTTACCATTGATGGGTCGAACCCGTTCTTGAGCCCCTAACGAAATCCTCTACAAAAGTAATAGTGGGGGGTAATTAAGGAGATTTTGGTATTTTATCTTGCAAATGTATGCTGTGTGTACTCATTAGAATCGCCTCGATGAGGCGATTCTAATGAGTACACACAACATACATTTTCATCATAGAACACCGAAAAGATGTCTAAAAGTATCTCGTTATGCCTCCTGACAGTATACCTCAGTGGCTCGAACTACCCCTTTCTCGAACAGATTTTCGTGGTCCAAAAGGTGTTCGAGCCATTGAAGTTCGACTGTAGTTGTTAACCTGATGTTAGGGAAGTCGTTGCTGTTTCCCTGATTGCACTGATGTTGTCGCACGTCATTGCGATAACACACCCGTGCGACATAGTGAATGTTTTCCCATCTCCAAAGTGGCCATTTTTCTGATGAAAATCCGTGATATCTTTCTTATAAATACTGCAAACATAGGTTGTGGGTGCTCGTTAGAACCGCCTCATTGAGGCGGTTCTAACGAGTACCCACAACCTATGTCTTGGAGCAAAAATAAGAAAAATAATGTATACCCCAGTTAACCCCAGTTTTCTCAATATAAAGCGTGGTACAGGGGGGAGATCTTCATTTGACGGACTTGTTAACGTGATGGTTATCCCTATCTCTATCTATCTTCTTATACTGAGTCGGTCCCAAGTTTGGATATCGTAGGACATGAGTTAGGTCAATTCGTTTCATTTACCAGCACGGAAATACATTCGCTAATAAGTGCAATAATAAGTGTACGAGATTATACAGCATGGACAATTTTCATTATATGAGTAGAAATAGCCGCATAACGTTTGTATTATATTTTTAATAAAAAAAATCATGCCAGGATCCAGCAAGTGTACAAAAAGAAGAAGAAGAAGAAGAAGAAGAAGAAGAAGAAGAAGAAGAAGAAGAAGAAGAAGAAGAAGAAGAAGAAGAAAAATATGAAGTAACTACGACATAAACGAACATTCACAATCTGATATAATAGCGTTACTTCATACATGCGTTAACATGCGTTAACAAATATGTTTGCATGTTTTAACGGCCCCAAAGTTTAAATATTTAAACGCCCCGAATGTTAAGTTTAACTACCACTTTACATGAGCCGGCATCGGTAGCTCAGTCGGATGCGCGTCTGGCTGGTGGTGAGGAAGACATGGGTTCAATACCTGCTGGGTTGGTAACATTCTGTTGTGGAGATTGATAATGGAAATTCTCTCCCTTCCACTGACTCAAGAAGGGCAGTTGTCAGTTTCTGGCAAAAGAACGAGCACTGCACTCGTTAACCGCTTATATATAAGCCTGACCAGGAACTGTTGTTAGGCAAACTTACCGGCTCGATATAACCAAAATAGAGTTGACCGGGCCGTTAAACTCTTAAACATTGCACCTTACATGCACTATGAACAGGGTCGATCACGGTGAGTCTAACGACCGCATAAAATCTAAGCTTACAGGACTAATACGAAACGTTTCAGAAACGAACACTGTAAAATAGAAGTGAAGGCAATGATCAGGAATAGATGCAATTAATCCACAGCTTACATCAGAGACACCAAAGGGAAAGAAACACAAACATGAAACAACAGACCCTACTGGTAACATCACTAGCGGAAAGCCAAAAGGACAGTTACTTTCCAACAAAAAGGCCAATTGGCTATCCAAAATAAAATAATATAAGCGATACATACACTCAAAGATAAACCATAACAAAAATAAACCGCGACAGAAGGTTGGGGTGGGGCTGGGGCTTAAATCGATTTTACGTGCCCACAATCCTTGCCACTAAAACACTTTTTTGTATTAACAGGAATGATAGCATTTATCGACATGAGTAAGCTCTCCTGAATGTAATCGTGATTGCCTTCGGAAAATTAGGCCGGTCTTCGAGCTGTATTTCAAAATACGTGTATTTTGAACATAATCCCTGGCTTCTCAATCTGTTTGATATTTTATAGTTAATTTTATTACATCTATATCTTAACTATTCTATTTCAAAGCAAAATTGCTGAAATTATACCCGTCCGGTAATTTTATAAGAAATTTTATACGCCATATGTTACTGTATGCGGATGTTGCAAGATGTTGAAACTGACATTGATTACCAACAGCTTGAGCAATAAAGTGTTAATTATTCATCTTTAATCAAGCGTTTTTCAAAAACCAAGATTTTATTATTTGTCCCAAATCAAGCCTAAGGTTTTATGCATTCTAACTATCACGAAATCTAGTAACATGTTGTGAAACGTTGCAAACACCTTCAGATTTGGAATATATGAAGAAACAACATCCCTCCGCTAAAGCTATTTTTATTTTCATTGCTCAAAATATAATATTTCTTGATGAAAAATGATACAATATATCTCGTTTCTAATTTTTACCTCACCTGAGCAAAGCTCAAGGTGAGCTTTTATGATCACCTTTTGACCGTCGTACGTGCGTCGTGCGTCGTCAACATTTACCTTGTTAAGATTCTAGAGACCACAATTTTGCTTCAGTCTTCATGAAACTTTACCAGAATGTTTGTTTTAATGATATCTGGGTCAAGTTCGAATATGGGTTATGTCAGGTCAAAAAGTAGGTCAGTAGGTCAAATCATAGAAAAAAACCTTGTTAAGAAACAAGAGGCCACAGTTTTAGTCCAATCATCCTGATACTTGCTCAGAATGATCATCCTGACAATATCTCGGTCAAGTTCCAATATGGGTCATGTCGGGTAAAAAGGAGGTCAGTAGGTCAAATCATATAAAAAAAACCTTTTAAAAACTCTAAAGGCCACAGTTTGGGTCCAATCATCCTGAAACTTGCTCAGAATGTTCATCCTGACAATATCTCGGTCATATTTGAATATGGGTCATGTCGGATCAAAAAGTAGGTCAGCAGGTCAAATCATAGAAAAAACTTGCCAACGCTCTAGAGGCCACATTTTTAGTACAGTCATCCTCAAATTTGCTCAGAATGATCAACCAGAAAATATCTCGATCAAGTTCAAATACGGGTCATTTCGGGTCAAAAAGTAGGTCAGTAGGTCAAATCATAGAAAAACATTGTTAAGACTCTAGAGGCCACAGTTGTGATCCAATCATCCACAAACTTGCTCAGAATGATTCTTCTGTCAATATCTTGGTCATGTACCAATATGGGTCATGTCGGGTTAAAAAGTAGGTCAGCAGGTTAAATCATAGAAAAACCATGTTAAGACACTAGAGGCCACAGTTTTGGTCCAGTCATCCTGAAACTTGCTCAGAATGATCATCCTGACAATACCTCGGTCAAGTTCGAATATGGGTCATGTCGGATCAAAAGTAGGTCAGCAGGTCAAATCATAGAAATCCTTGTTAACGCTCTAGAGGCCACAGTTTTGGTCCAAACATCCTCAAATTTGCTCATAATGATCATTCCTACAATATCTCGGTCAAGTTCGAATATAGATCATATGGGATCAAAAAGTAGGTCAGTAGGTCAAATCATAGAAAAACATTGTTAAGACTCTATATGCCACAGTTTTGGTCCAATCATCCTCTGATTTGCTCAGAATGATCAACCTGACAATATCTCGGTCAAGTTCTAATATGGGTTATTTCGGGTCAAAAAGGAGGTCAGCATGTCAAATCATAGAAAACATTGTTAAGACTCTAGAGGCCACAGTTTTGGTCCAATCATCCTCAAACTTGCTCAGAATGATTATCCTGACACTATCTTGTTCATGAACGAATATGAGTCATGTCGGGTCAAAAAATAGGTCAGTAGGTCAAATCATAGAAAAACCTTGTTAAGCCTCTAGAGGCCACAGATGTGGTCCAATCATCCTGAAACATGCTCAGAATGATCGTCATGACAATATCTCAATGGATTTTGAATATGGATCATGTGGGATCAAAAAGTAGGTCAGTAGTTCAAACCATAGATAAACTTTGTTGGCACTCTAGAGGCTATAGTTTTGATCCAATCATCCTTAAATTTGCTAAGAATGATCAACCTGACAATACCTCAGTCAAGTTCAAATATGGGTCATTTGGGATCAAAAAGTAGGTCAGTAAGTCAAATCATAGAAAACGCTTGTTAACACACTAGAGGCCACAGTTTTGGTCCAATCATCATCAAACTTGCTGAGAATGATAATCTCTTCAATATCTAAGTCAAGTTCGAATATGGGTCATGTGGGTTCAAAAAGTAGGCCAGTAGCTAAAATCATAGAAAAACCTTGTTTACACTCTAGAGACCTCAATGTTTAGCTCACCTAAACAAAGCTCAATGTGAGCTTTTGTGATCACCTTTTGTCCGTCGTAAGTGCGTCGTGCATCATTCATCATGTGACGTGCGTCATCAACATTTACCTTGTTCATCCTCTAGAGACCACAATTTTGCTTCAATCTTCATGAAACTTTATCAGAATGTTTGTCTTGATGATATCTGGGTCAGGTTTGAATATGGGTCATATCAGGTAAAAACTAGGTCACTAGGTCAAATTCCTTGAAATTCTTGTTCACCCTCTAGAGACAGTAGTTTTGCTTCAAATTTCATGAAACTTTACCCGAATGTTTGACTTGATAATATCTGAGTCAGATTTGAATATGCGTCATGTCAGGTCAAAAACTAGGTCAAATTCCTTGAAAACCTTGTTCACCCTCTAGAGACTTCAATTTCACTTCAATCTTCATGAAACTTTACCAGAATGTTTGTCTTGATGATATCTGGGTTAAGTTCGAATATTGATCATGTCAGGCCAGAAACTAGGTCACTAGGTCAAATTCCTCGAAAACCTTGTACAGCCTCTAGAGGCCACGATTTTTGCTTCACTCTTCAATCTCTAGGAAGAGTGTTCAGATAATAGCATAAAAAACTCGTAGCATCTACCTTGGTAAACTTAAATATTATGGATGTAAATTTCTTACCTCAGGTGAGCGATTTAGGACCATCATAGTCCTCTTGCTTGCATTTTTGTCACATCCCCAAATGGGTTACTATTCTGATAAAATCCGTGATATTTATACCCCGCAAATATTTATACCCCCAAAAACGAAGTCAGAATGGGGTATATATGAGTCAGTCTGTTGGTTGGTTGGTTGCGTGCTTGCTTTCTTGCTTTGGTCTATGTATCCGTCCGTGACACATGTTTTCTTGCTATGCGAATAAATTCCACATTTCTACCACGACTGACTTCAAATTTTGCATATGCATTCACAATATGGTGTAGATGTGCGTGGCATAAAATTCATATCCGTCAAGTCCAGGTCAAGGTCACTGTTGATAAACCTAGAATACAAATCCAGTGTATCTGTCGGCGACACATTTTGTTTCTTTTTAAGCAAGTTACTTCCACATTCCTTCATAGACAGACAATATTGTGTAGATGCACGTGATATAACTTCCATATGCGTCAAGTAAATATCAATGTCACTGTTGCTAAAATAGAAAAGTAATCAATCCAACGATCTTGACATGCAAACTTCTTCCACATTTCCACCGATTCTCTTCAAAATTTGCATATGTATTCACAATATTGTGTAGATGTGCGTGGCATATATTTATATGCGTCAAAACAAGGTCAATGTCACTGTTGCTAAACAATAGAATAGAAATCGATGACAATAATAAATAGAATTGTGATGCGAACTTCTTCCACGTTTCTTCACCGATTAGCTTCGAATTTTGCATATGCATTCATTCACAATGTGGTGTAGATGTGCAAGTAATAAATTGCATATGTGTCAAGGTCACGTTTGTCAAAAATAGAATAACAATCCATGAGGGAACTTGTTGCACATTTCTTCACAGATTGACTTTGAATTTTGAATATCCATTCACAATGTCGTGAAGATGAGTGTGGCATAAATTTCATATGCGTCGTCACTGTTGCTAAAATAGAACAGAAATCCATGACAACAATCTTGTGATGCAAACTACTTTCACATTTCGTCAGCGGTTGAGTTCAAATTCTACATATACATTAACAAACAGGTTTAAATGTGCGCGACATAAATTTCATATGGGTCAAGTCAAAGTCAAGGTCACTGTTGTTAAGAATAGAATAGAAATCGATGACAATAACAAATTATAATGGATGCAAACTACTTCCTAGTTTCTTCACCGACCGACTTCAAATTGTGGATATACATTCACAATGGGGTATAGATGTGCATGAAATAGATTTCATATGTGTCAAGGTCAATGTCACGTTTGCTAAAAGTAGAATAGAAATCCATGTAGGAACTTTTTCCACATGTCTTCTCGGATACACTTTGAATTTTGAATATCCATTCATTTACACGATGAGTGTGGCATAAAGTTCATATGCGTCAAGGCAAGGTCCACGTCATTGTTGCTAAAATCATGACGAAAACACGCCTATTCAAATACATTGCAAATGTTACCGCCGGAAAATGAGAAAAATGCAGAAAAAAAATTGTCACATGTTTCTTATTTTTGCTCAAAATATAGATTGTTGGTACACGTTAGAACCGCCTCAGATTGTGGGTACACGTTAGAACCGCCTCATCGAGGCGGTTCTAACGAATACCCACAATCTATATTTTAGAGCCGAAATAAAACAATAAGCTTTACCCCTGTAAACCACAGTATTACTATATAAAAGTGGGGTTCAAGGGGTCAAAATTATATAGTCGTGTTTTCGTGATGAGAACAGAAATCCATGACAACAATCTTGTGATGCGAACTACTTTCACATTTCTTTGCCGTTGAGTTCAAATTTTACATATACATTCACAATGAGCTGTAGATGTGCGCGACATAAATTTCATATGGGTCAAGTCAAAGTCAAGATTGTTAAAAATAGAATATTATTGTGATGCAAATAACCTCCATATTTCTTCACCGTTTGAGTTCAAATTTTGCATATGCATTTATACCCGAGCAAACGAAGTTTGAACGGCGGTCTATAGGAGTCAGTCTGTTGGTTCGTTGGTTAAATGGTTTGTTGCTTGTTTGGTTGGTTGGTCTGTATATTCGCGCGTGACACATTTATTCTTGTTATGCGAACTTCTTACACATTTCTTCACCGATTTACTTCTAATTTTGCATATGCATTTACAAAATGGTGTAGATGTGCATGACATAAATTTCATATGCGTCAAGTCAAGGTAAAGGTCAATGTTGATAAAAATATATAATAAATTTGTGTATCCGTCCGTACGTGACACAAATTTTCTTGTCATGCGAATTACCTTTCACATTTTTTTTTTCACCGCTTGACTTTAAAAATTGCATATGTATTCGCAATATGGTGGAGATGTGCGTGACATAAATTTTATATGCGTCAAGTCAAGGTAAAGGTCAATGTTGATAAAAATATATAATAAATTTGTGTATCCGTCCGTACGTGACACAAATTTTCTTGTCATGCGAATTACCTTTCACATTTTTTTTTTCACCGCTTGACTTTAAAAATTGCATATGTATTCGCAATATGGTGGAGATGTGCGTGACATAAATTTTATATGTGTCAATTCAAGGTCAAGGTTGCCAAACATAGGATAGAAATCCATGACAACGATTTTGTTATGCGAACTACTTCTACATTTCTTCAACGATTGACTTCAAATTGGCATAATTATGCATTCACAATTTAATATAGATGTGCATGAAATAAATTTCAAATGTGTCAATTCGAGGTCCAGATCATTGTTGTTAAAATAGAATAGAAATCTATGAGAGAACTTCTTCCACATTTCTTCAGTGATTGACTTTGAATTATGCATATGCTTTTACAATGTGGTGTATATGTGTGTGGCATAAATTTCATATGCGTTAAGTCAAGGTCACTGTTGCTAAAAATAAAATAAAATCCAAGCAAAAGATAGAATAATCCTGTGATGCGAATACATGTAACTTCCAAACATCTTCACCGATTGAGTTCAAATTTGCATTTGCATTCATAATGAGTTGTAGATGCGCAAGACATACATTCCATATGCGTAAGGTCAAGGTCAAGTCACTGTTGCTAAAATAGCATAATCTTGTGATGAGAACTACTCAATTATTTATTCACCAATTGAGTTCAAATTTGCATATGCATTTTCAATGAGGTCTATACATGCGTGACATAACTTTGTTTTTGTTCAGGTCAAGGTTAAAACCCCTGTTTATAGTTTTTGTTTAGAATGTTATTTTCATAATACATGTAGCTGTATGACGATGCAAATCTATATTCCCGCAGTTTCAGTAAAATGCGCTAAAGCGGGGGTATGACGGTCAGTTCTAGTTTTTTCTTATTTTTACTGCAAACATAGGTTGTGGTTCTCGTAAGATCCGCCTAACGGGGCGGTTCTAACGAGTACCCACAACCTATGCCTTGTGGCAGAAATAAGAAAAATAATTTATACCCCTGTAAACCCCAATTTTGTAAATATAAAGTGGGGTTTATCAGGGTGTTCATTGTACGGACTTGTCCACGAGATGGTTAATAAGCAGGAATAAAATTCGCTTACCTTGTAAAATAGTAGTGAAGGCATTGGTCAGGAATACAATTACCGCACGGCCCCCACCCCCACACCAAACCAAGAAGCACACATGCAAAACAAAATTTTAAGCGGAAAGGCAAACGGATAGTTACTTTCCCATATAATAGCCCAAACTGCTATCCAAAATAAAAAGAACTTAGTAATACATACGTGAAAACACGAACTATAACAATTATAAACCACAACAGTGGATCCACCTAGGAACAGTCAGTAAACCGTTTTTACGGGGGTGGGGGGGATAATCTATTTTTCGTGGCCACAGTCTCCGCCCTCTGTTCATTCGTGGTTTTGACAAATAATTTGTTCAGTCCGCACTCATAAACAACAGTTTTCTCTTTTCATATGGGATACTTATTATACGGATTTGTATAGTTTAGATGTGGCAATGACAACTTACAAATCTATGATCAAGAAATCAAGCTGTGCCATTTCGAGAACACAGTCGTGTGACATTACATCCCCCTCCCCTTAATTTTCTTAATTGAAAATTCATGCTACAATTTATTGATGCTCTAAACATAGGTACATGTATTGTGCTCGTTAGAACGACCTCGTTGAGTCAGCTCGATCTTGGAGCAATAAGAAACATAATGTAAAGCCCCTCCTAATTCGCAGTATTATATCTGTACATGTATAAAGTTCATGCTGTACAAGTATTGTCGTTTTGTTGTCTCATAGTGCAGGTCATGTCTTTGTGCGTGTGTGTGTGTGTGGGGGGGGGGCTGCAAGACGGTCATCGAACCCACCCATTCCAGAATTTGAAATGAATACGATAGGTGCTGATGAGGCCTTATTGACCTAGACTAGCTAGAATATTTCGGAAAAGGACGGGTTACAGTTTAACCATATTTGTGCCTACGATGGATCTTGATGAAACTTATATGCAATATAGTCCAACATATGCGCGTTCATATGACAACGATATTTAGTTAACCATGACATGTGCAGTCACGTGACTTCCGTTTTTCTACAAGTGGGGTAATTGTCAGTATTTGGTGATTTGTCAAAGTAATATGACATTTTTTAACAATTAACCGCATTAAAGCGTGCTAATCTACATGTCCATATCATAATCTATGTTTCTTGTATCCCGTGACACAATATTATGTACAGTATGTGCATAAGAAATTTATATTGTGTTGAAGTTTTATGTATTTAGTGAGTGAGTGAGTGAGTTTTAGTTTTACGTCCCACCAACAGCTAAGGTCATACGGAGACGGGACCTCGGTTTAAAGACTCATCCGAAAGTCTGGAGAAGCCCGGGATCGATCCTGCGATCCCTGGTTTACAAGGCGAGTAGCGTAACCACTGCACCACGGAGGCTTCTTTATGTATTTAGTATAATATGTTAGAAGTGCTCAATAATACGGAATGTATTTTCGATTCTGAAATATATATTTAAAATGTTGGCAGAAAGACTAGAACAGTACAATATATCATTACAACATACAGCATATTTGATTGGATTTTGGTGACCTTGACCTCATTTTTCAAGGTCACAGCAACCCAAAAACAGTCATTTTTAGGCCAAAAATGGCTTGTCTGCTCTCTATCGCAATAACGACTTGATTAATTTTAGTCAAACTTGGAACACTATATCATTACAACATACAAAAAATTTGATTAAATTTTGGTGACCTTGACATTTGTTTCAAGGTCACAGGCCCCGAAAATCAGTCAATTTTGGGCCAACAATGGCGTGTCTGCCTTTTTCAAGGTCACATGCCCTCAAAGACAATCAATTTTGGGCCAAAAAAATGGCTTGTCTGCACTCTACCTCATTAATAAATTGCATAATTTTAGTCAAACTTAGTACAATAAAACATTACAACATGACACAGATTTGATTATATTTTATCGACCTTGACCTTTTTCAAGGTCACAGGCTCCCGAAAACAGACAATTTTGGGACAAAAAAAAGGCTTGACTGCACAATTTCTCATAAACAAATTGATTAATTGCATTCAAACTTGGTATAATATACCATTAAAACATACCACAGATTTGATTTCACAGCCCCCACCCCCCCCCCCCCCCCCCCAAAAAAAAGAAAGGCAATTTTGGGATAACCCTTTCTACAACTTATTTAACGTCACTACAGCTGCTTTCTCGGAATGTGTGGTGGCCGTAAAAAGTCTCCCTGCCCTACATCACAGTGTAGTTTATATTTTCTTGTCCTTTTGGGAGCATTGATCCCATTGTTGAATTTTGAAAATATTTTAAGGTCACTGATGAAGCCCAATTGGCCAAAACTAGCTAGTGTGGCCCAGAAAACATGTACACCATATTTTCCAGTTCTGTGGTGTATTCCTTGCTTCCAAAGGATAACCCTTTCTGCAACTTATTGTCTGCACTCTAAGGCCAAGGTCTTCCGAAACCTGTTCTTTAAGGGCCAATAATGGCTTATCTGTAACCTATATCATTTAAGAATTTATGAAAATCGGTAGAGCATTTAATTACCATTTACCGAATTTGTCTGGTGATCTGAGCTTTTTAATGTCTTTTTGTTTTTTTTAAGGTTATAGGCTCCCAGAAAACTTGTCAGCTTTTGACCCAAAATGGCTGGTTTGCAGCTTATATTTTGTTGACTTTAATCTAGTTATTAAAGTCAAATGGGTGTTTAAGATACATTTATGATGAGGGGACATTGTTTTCCTCTGAAAACATTTTTATTTATCACAGCATTCAGGGTACGTCTGCAGAAAATGTGAAATGTTACATACTCTGTAAACAATATAAGACAGTGTCTGGTAATGGAAGGTAAACATGAATGTATGCCATACAAGTAACATGCATAGCATGTGACAGCAGTTACATGATAGTCCTTTAATTTATCAATGAAAAGCATTCCCGTTTGCCCAGCAAGGAAATGATGGTCGTGCTCATACAGATGACAAGCAGCTGTCCTTCTGTATGTAGACTATATTGACTTTTTCCTGTGCGATTATGCACAGTACTTTGATAACATTGATTTTCTCACCTTATTTTATCGATAAAAATTGATTTTTCAACATTCTCCACATCGTTAACTGCCAGAACATCAGCATTTTTGAAAGCATTATTGTTTCTGAAATAAAGTGGTGTGTAGTTTTCTCTGGTTAACAATGTGGACGACCATGAAATTTTCCTTTGAACAACACAGGGGTCTTCACTTTTTCCATAGGCGCAATGTTACACATGACCAGTAGTGCATGTATTCAACCTGAAATTTTGTTACGAAAACGCATGCGGATGAAAAAGTAAATATTTGTCCAACAAACCAGAGATAATTGGTCACCTTATGAGTGTATTTTGATCAGTTTTGTTGACTTCAAGAATTAGCCCTTTCAGTAGGCACTTTGCAATAGAAAACTGTAACCCGTCCTTTTATTCCTTTGGCCAGTTGTTTAAAACGCCTTTAGTTAAGAATTCATGAAACCTTTAGCATTTAATATGGCAAATATGCTAGCACTTTTGCTGAAAAAAAAAATCTGAGCAGCTTTTGCAAATGCAAACGCTGCTCACATTTGTTCAGCAAAAATATCACTGTATTACGTATTTGCCTACCAGAACAGTTAACATTTTGACCACTTACGAGCTTGTTAAAAAAGCGATGCTGGCTACACGCCTAAACAAGTAAATGGCCATCTTTATCGCCGAAAAAATGAAAAATTCCAGATAAAAAATTTAGATATTTTTCGTATTTCTGCTCAAAATATAGATTGTGGGCAGTCGTTTGAACCGCCTCGATGGGGCGTTTCTAACGAGTACCCACAATCAATATTTAAGAGCAGAAATAAGAAAAATAAGGTTTACCTCTGTAAACCCCAGTTTCACTATATAAAAGTGGAGTTCAAGGGGGTCAGAATTATACAGGCGTGTTTTCATGATGTAACATTATGACAGCATTACGATAGCACGCCCGTGTGCTTGTGGGAAAGTAACTATCTTTTTTGGCTTTCCGCTTGTAAAGTTTCCATTGAAGAGAAGTTATTTTGTTAAACTTTGTGTTTCTTTCCCTTTTGTGTCTCTGATGGGAGGTGTGAGGTAGTTGTAAGGATTTCTGTTCATTGCCTTCACTTCAATGTTTCATATTGTGGGTTAAATTTCCTAGTCGTTTGGAATAATTATATCCGTTGCGGATGTTTGAGTGTCGCTGTTGAGGCCAAATTGACCGAAGCTGGGCAAGAAAAAAATATTGTGCACTCCACATTTTTCAGTTTTATTTTGAAGTCCTTGCTTCCAAAGAATTACCTTTGGACAAATAATGCATAAATGTTATACGACAGGCCTGGTAGTTAACCCAATCACCGTTGACAACTTTGCGTACCTCTTTAATTGCAGACGGTGGGCCAGGCCTCAGATTCTATGGCGGTTCCAGCGTAAAGGCTTACTGAGAATTAGAGAGTATCTAATTTTAAGTAAGGTTTGTTGGTACCTGATGTTCTATCTCTGGTCGGGCCCATCGGAGTGTACTGTTGGTCTTCTTTTGCTCCAGCATTTCAGTGGTGTCTTGCTGTCGAGTCCTCGCCGTTGTTTCATCATTGTGGTTGTTTGATTTTTGTGTTTACGGAGATGTTGCACTGATGAGTTAGGGGGCATTCATGCGGATTGAACAAATTATTTGTCTAAATCGCGACGGAAATATGGGCGAGGATTAAAATAAGGGCGAAGATTGTGGCCACGTCAAATCGATTTAAGCACCCCCTACCCCCACCCCCTGTGGAATTCGTTTCTCTGACCGTTCCAATGCGGTTCTTCTGTCGCGGTTTATTTTTGTTATGTGTTGTCTTTGAGTGTGTGTTTTGTTAAGGATGCTAATTGGCCATTTTATGGGAAAGTAGCTGTACTTTTGGCTTTCCGCTATTGATGTTTCCATTAGGGTCTAGTTGTTTCGTGTGTGCTTCTTTCCCTTTGGTGTGTCTGATTGGAGCTGTGGGTTGATTGTATCGATTCCTGATCATTGCCTTCACTTCTATTTTTCTATGGAACTTATGGAACTTCACCACAACTGGTGTTTAAGGTCAAATGAAATGGAAATTTACCTTTTTATTACAATATTACGTTAAAATAAGTTCTGAATAGCGAGATCCTTTGGAAGCAAAGAAAACACCAAATAAACGAAAATAGCAGACTCGGTTTTATTGAGTCTGTTCATGACCAGTACCGTAATGTGCTACACCGGCCACGCCCCTAGCACCGGCTTAAGCAGAACTCTATTTTCAAAATGATTCTAAATGAACTCAATGATCCCAAAGGACCAGACAATATAATCGGCACTATGATGGATGTACGGGGAGACTTTTTACGGCCGCCACACGGCACAACACCAGCTGCAGTGAAGATAAATAAGTTCTGAATAGCTAGATCCTTTGAAAGCAAAGAATACACCAAATAAACGAAAATAGCAGACACGGTTTTATTGAGTCTGTTCATGACCAGTACTGAAATGTGCTACAACGGCCACGCCCCCTAGCACCGGCTTAAGCAGAACTAGTCTTAAATCACTGACCAATGTGTTGAAAACCGCATCAAAATCCATTTCGTACAGAAGTTATGACTATTCAAAGTCAACCTTCACATATTTAAGTCAGAAAAGTGTTTGTTACTACAAACAGATTTCTATCCCACAATGCATTATTTTGTGATGTCATATGAGGTTGCCATGTGATGTCATATGATGTAAGCCATATCTGGATACAGGATAATAAAAGCACTTATATTTACAATAAATAAATGCTGCCAAATGCAAATGTAACTCAACTATAACCATTTATTTTAAAATTTTAAAAAAGTGTGAATACTTTTAAAATATATCATGAAATCATAACATGTCATGCAACGGTCAAAGCCTTTTGGAATGTTAACAACAACAGGCCATTTTTGAAACTCCTTATCTTTGGAACCGTTTGGAATTTCTCAACGCGGTTCTTTGAAACAAGGTCTTTACTTCCATTGACTTTAAAAGAAAACAAACCCGTTGCATTATATCTTTAAGGGAATGTGTGGCGTCCATAAAAGGTCTTCCTACCCTTCATCATAGTGTAAGTTACATTTTCTAGTCGTTTGGGATCATTGATTCAATTGCGGAACTATGAACATGTCTGAGGGTCACTTCTGATGCCTAACTGGCCCAAATGAGCTAGTCTGGCCCAGAAACGTCCTGTACACTGCACATCTTTCTGTTCTGTTCTGTAATCCTCGTTTCCAAAGGGAACTTATTTAACTTCACCACAGCTGGTGTTAATGGAATGTGTGGCGACCGTAAAGGTCTCCCTGTCCTTCATCATAGTGTGGGTTATATTTACTAGTTCTGTAGGATCATTGGTTCCATTGCGGAATTTTGAAAATATCTGATGGTCACTGATTAGGCCTACATGGCCGAAACTAACTAGTCTTGCCCAGAGAAACATCACGAAAACACGCCTATATAATTTTGCCCCCCCTTGAACCCCACTTTTATGTAGTAAAACTGGGGTTTCCGAGGGTATACCTTATTTCTCTTATTTCTGCTCAAAATATAGATTGTGGGCACTCGTTAGAATCGCCTCGATGCTCTAAAATATAGATTGTGGGTACTCGTTAGAACCGCCTCGATGAGGCGGTTCTAACGAGTGCCCACAATCTATATTTTGAGCAGAAATAAGAAAAATATCTCAATTTTTCATCATAAAATTTTGATTTTTTTCGGCGATAAAGGTGGCAATGTATTTGTATAGGCGTGTTTGCGTAATGTCTTGAACACATCACATTTTTCAGTTCTGTGTTGTAGTTCTTGCGCTTCCAAATGATTACCTTTCCATATAGAGTATATTTAACTTCATCACAGCTAGTGTTAAGGGATAACGAGGCGGCTGTAAAAGGGCCCCCAGCACTTCTTCATATTATGGGTTATATTTTCTAGTCATTTGGGATCATCGATTCAAAGGCGGAATTTTGAAAATGTTTGAGGCTCACAAAGGAGGCCCAATCGGCCGAAACTACCTAGTCTGTCCTTGAAAAATCTTATACACTCAAAAGTCTTCAGTTCGGTATTGCAGACCTTGCTTTCAAAGGATTATCTTTCGTTAGAACATTTCAAACTTTGGTGTCTCTGATAGGAGGTGTGGGTTAAGTGTATCGATTCCTGTCATTGCCTTTAATTCTGTCTTAAATGTCCTGAGAAAACTTAGACGAACAATTTAGCATTATCCTATACTGAGAGAACGAAGAACACCCTACTGGGTCGTGAATGTAACTTTGGCTTTCGTCTTCCAAATTACAGCACTAAGATGGAGCTGTTGACTTGATATCAATGTTGAAGATTTTAACATTCAAGTACAAGCGCAAACTGTGCAATATACGTCTTGAAAATTTGTTGTATATAAATAAAGAAAAAACGAGTTCCGCAATGATACAGGCAAGAAAGTTTCTTCCATAGACTTGTGGGTAAAATACAATAGACTCTCTTTTTCTTGCATACCAGACAAGGGAATCCTTGATTTTACCCTGGGATAGAAATTTATGTTCTGACGCTGGTGTTCCAACCCAAAATCGAATATAATCGCGTGTTTGATAAATGCACTGGTTGATTACGACCTCGTATGCGCCGTCGTTAAGGTTTACGTCACAGCACGTTACGTGACGTCAATAAAAATCCTGCAGAGTCAACACAATATGGCGGAAGTTGGTAACCGAAGTGACTGCAGCATTAAAAATCCGCGCTAAGAAATGGAAGGTATGCAAAAAAAAAATCCAATATGGGTTTGAGGGGTGGATAGAAAAATCCGTCCCTCGGGATCACTGTCCGGCATCACTCGGCAAGCCTCGTGATGCCGGACAGTATTTCTCAGGTCGGATTTTTCCATCCAGCCCTCACACCCATATAAGATTCTTATAATCTCAAACTTTATCTCAAACAATGCCTTAAGTGAAACTAAATTTTGTGAACTGTTATGATAGGTTTGCTATATGCTCCTTAGATTTCAACTCCTTTTTTTTATCACAAACTACTGTTATCAAACCAAGTACAGTCGAACTTCAATGGCTCGAGCACCTTTTGGACCTCGAAAATCTGTTCGAGATAGGGGTAGTTCGAGCCACTGAGGTGACTGCCAGGAGGCATAACGAGATACTTTAAGACATCTTTTCGCTGTTCTATAATGAAAATGTATGCTGTGTGTACTCATTAGAATCGCCTCATCGAGGTGATTCTAATGAGTACACACAGCATACATTTGCAAGATAAAAGACTAAAATCTCCTTAATCATCCTCCACTTTTCTTATGTAGAGGATTTCGCTAGGGGCTCAAGAATGGGTTCGACACATCCATGGTAAACGAGCCATCGGTGTTCGATCCATCGAAGTTCTACTGTATTCCAGTCCCTTGGAGTTTGAGATAACGAGAGTCGACTGTACTGTGATAATGAAGATCGAAATCATTACGTAAACACGCCTATACAAATACATTGTAGTAGTAGTCGGGCCACTTTGGCCCCAAGACAATAGATTACGTAATAAACAAAGGACGAGAACAATGGATTACGTAATAAACAAAGGAGGTGAGAGATGATAGCCGGCAAAGGGGAAGATGACGAAATTACCCTAAATATCGGGACGAGAGTTCGAGTAAATTACGCCGTAATTATCCTAAAGTTTGAGGCCTCGGGCGACGATCGAAAGGCGTTCCCGCGGAATGGCGAAGTTTGCCGTCCCCCGATCGGGTCAGGGCGATCGGGGTCTGCACCGTTCGCTCGAGCGCTCCTATCCGTATATTTAGGGAGATACTACCCGGTGTCGTATTGATATTATTAACAATCGCGGCGAACCACTTATCGCCTCGAAAACCGGAAAACAATGGAAGGTGCTGGAAGAGCGCGATTTGATGCGAGAAACTAGGAATGGACCGCGTCCCGGAAAAAAAAAAGTTTGGTTTGTTCGATTTGAGGTTTAACGTCCCCGTCAACATAATTTAGGTCATTTTGGAGACGTCGCTTCCAATTTTGTGGGACTTTTACCCCGACATTGAGATGAAATGACATCTCAATCCCTGCCGCCTAATAAGAACGATAGAGTTTATACGCATGGCCGGGCCGACTCGCAGCTCTAAGCCCCTGGTGGGCGGGGGGGCGGATCAATCATTTTGCCCCGTTTTCAACATAGAAATATTTTTACCCAAACGAAATAGATTTAATACGTCCGCAAAGTCTGCGCGGTGTGACGGGACTTTTTATGCCTTATACCATTACGAAATTCCGCCCACGCGAATATATGGAAAAAATACTAACCAATTTTTTTGGTTCGGGTTTTACGACCCTTTCAAGACTATTTTACTCATACCGAGTCGATCGTTATTCAGAGGTGGGCGAAAGCCGGAGTGCCCGGAGAAAAACCACCTGACCTTCCGTTGCTGAACTCGGCGTCACACGCGTGACCCATACATTGTGGGTACTCGATAGAACCGCCTTAATAAGTCGGTTCTGAAAGGAAAAAATCGATGACGCGACGTTGGTGCAACGTTGTATACCACGGCGTCTTATACGCATGTGTGTGTGTGTGTGTGTGTGTGTGTGTGTGTGTGTGTGTGTGTGTGTGTGTATGTGTGTGTACTCGCTTGTCCGTTTTATGTCCAACCAACGACTAAGGGGCATAGCGGAGACGGGGTGAAATATAAAGCTTGTCCGGAGCGTACCTCTGACAGTTTTAAAGGTAATTTAGTGAAACTCGATACACCGATGGGGGGCTATGAGAGAAATCGCGGAATGCGATAAACATAACCCTGCTGACACTATTTACGGAGTTACTGCCCTTCTTAATAGGACCCCGCACAGTATTTTGGGTGCCCTAAAGAAATCACCGAGTCAGTCAGTTTGTCGCATCTAAACCAAAATATTTAACCGGTCATTACTTTAAAAGTATTTACCCTACGCTCACGAAACTTCGCATACATACCATCACAAGACCCTACATTCTGACAAACGGTCATAACTGTATTGATTTCGGGTGCGCGTTTGTGAGGCCAAAACCAAACGACTTAAACTCGGTCATAACTTCGAAAGGATTTGTCCTGCTGTCACGAAACTTCACACACGCATACCTACCATCACAACGGCCCCCGCCCATAGGGGCTCGAAGAAATATAGGGGCTGCATTATGCTTCCACGCAGAGTTGAATCCGGTCAGCACACTAGTACTCGTAAACCGCTTAGAGGATTTGAGCCTGTCCAAGCAAAGCGATGCGAGTCTGTCAGTTCGCGCTAATAAACCCTATTGGCTTCATTGGGCGACAGGGCTTGAGATGTCATTTTTATAACCGACCAACGACTGAGGGCATAGCGGAGGCGGAGCGATATACGCGCTCGATCAGGGTTAGCTCCGTTTGGTCAGGGGCAGTCGGTCAGTCGTTCACGCAAATTGTTGCGCGTGTTAAACGAAACGACGTCGTTTTAACGTTGTACGCGCGGCGTGTGCCAGTGCACGGCAGCAGCACTCTTCCAGTCCAACATTTAGGATATAACTACTGTCAAACGCTGGTGCGGTGTCATTGTCAGCTTAATAAGTGGGATGTTTGGCCTAGACCCTCTAAGCGGTTTACCAGCACTCGTGTGCGGGCCGGATTCAGCTCTGCTTGGAAGCATCACGCAGCCCATATATTTCCCCCTATGGGCGGGTGGTGTCTGCAGTGGTGTCTGTGGTGGTGGTGGTGGTGGTGGCTGTGGTGGTGTTGACTGTAGTGGTGGTGGTCAATGATGTGAAAAGTTTGTAAGAATAACCAAACTGCAAACTCTTGAAACGAAAATGAATCGATGCTCGGACTGTAACCGCGGGTTCTCGAGACGTGATGCTTTGTTAAGACACCAACGCAATACGCACGGTAGTGGGATAGTCCCAGACATGACAAACGACATTACCTTCCAACACCCGTTTTCTATGGTGGTGACTGGCCCTAGCGGAAGCGGTAAAACGGAATGGACTAGAAAATTACTCCTGTCCGACCTCATATACCCTCCACCCGAACGTATCGTATGGTGTTTTGGCCAATGGCAAAGATTGAACGACGACTTGCAACGCACTCTTCCCCAGATAGAGTTTGTACACGGTATACCGGACAACCTGACTAGCTCCGAGTATGTGGATACCCGCAAAAGGAACGTCCTGGTTTTTGACGACTTGATGACCGAGGCTAAATGCGATCAAAGAATTGCGGACCTCTTTACTAAGGGAAGTCATCACAGAAACTTGTCCGTCGTATATCTCACGCAGAATCTATTTCCGCAAGGAAAAGCCTGTAGAGACATCGCTTTGAACACGCAATACCTCGTCCTTTTCAATAATCCCATCAACAGACAACAAGTGGCGACGTTGGCGAGAAGAATTTATCCGGCATCCCATTCCGCGTTTATGAAACGATTCGAACAGGCTACGAGTCAGCCTTACGGGTACCTGATAGTCGACCTAAAATCGAGCACGCCCGAACAAGAGCGTATACGCAGTGACATATTTCCGGTAGAAAGAAAGCGGAAATTAGAGGTATCCGAAGAGTCCGATATAAATGACGAAGACAGTGACGATGACAGGGAATCGATAAGCGACGTAAACGACACGCATTACCCCTATATTGGACCTCCAGGTAAACGCGTCAAAGATGATCTGGCAGAAGACCGCCCGTGTCTAGAAATATGGGAGAGAAGGTTTAAGGGACCTCTTAGGCAATCGAATGCATAGCTCTTTAAAGACAAGGTTAATAGCTACATCGAAGATGGGACTGTTCCCGAGGACGCTTATCATCGCGCAGCGAACGAGGACTTGCCTTCCCTCAGGAAAAGACTAAGACACGATTACGCGAGGTTTCTGATAGATTATCACCGGCTGCAAAAGGATCCTACTCAACGGCAGATTCTACAGTCGGCTGATTCTACAGTCGGCTGAAACGTTAAGAATACAGCATGACATGAATGTCGACGAATCCATCCAGCAAGCCGTGAAACTGAGGAAGGATTTATTCGCCAGCGTTTGGCCCGGCCATGTCTTGACAGAAACCGATGAAAACCAGGAATCCGATGCCGAATGAAATATACGTAAGAAGGGTAAAGCATCGCTATATTTAGAGAAAAAAGATGGGTTCTATAGACGTGTTTGACAAGAAACTGAATAAATGGGTGCCTTATGTCCCGGACTGCGACGCGTGGTACCAACATTTCAAAGACTTAAGCGAGGGCTACGTTCAGCCCGATCACGAGGGACGGTATATCGTCGGTAGCGGTAGAAGAAACCGTCTTCTAAAGGAAATGGAAGATCAGCGACAAAAAGAAATTAAAATGCTAGAACAGCAAAAACCCGTGGTGAAATTGGTCACTCCAGTGGCTCAAGCGGTTGAAATGGCAAAGTCAGAACTAGCACGATTACGAAAGGAGCATAAGGGCGAGGCCTCTGATCGTAAGAAACCGAGAGCGAAAAGCGGGCAGTTGGTAGACTGGACAACCTTTAAATATTAAGCGACGATGAACAGCGATCAACTGACTCGTATACTTTCCGGATACCCCGTAACTGTCTGCTCAGCGGACCAAATTAAAAAACGAAGAGGAAGGTTCGTCATATCCAACACATCCACGAGTTATCAAAGAGGGGAACACTGGGTAACATTTTATTTTCCCAAACACGGACCGTACGAATTTTTCGGTAGGAGACGATCCTAGAAGTTACGGCGTTGGGTTCGAAGAGGTACTCAATAAACCCTACTTAATGAACGATAAACAGCTTCAACAATCTAGTTCTAACGTATGCGGACTATACTGCGCGTACTACGTGATGGCTAGATCTCGAGGTAAAACCATGCGAGACATTATCAAAGAATTCAACCCACGCCAGAAGAAGTTCAACGACCGCCTGATCGTGTCTAAAATGAAAAGAATGCTTAGAAGAAGACGGAAAGACTTTACATGAACATTTATACATGTATATATATAATTTGCCACTACGTTGCGTGTAAATAAATATGTAAAACTATACGTTTGTTTTGTAATCATTTCTATCCTAATATGTTCTATAAAAGGGTTATCCTTTGGAAGCGCGAAATACGCCACAGAAATGGTAAAATATGAAGTGTACATGTTTGCTGGGCCAGACTAGCTAGCTTCGGCCAATTAGGCCTCATCAGTGACCCTCAGATATTTTCAAAATTCCACAACTGAATCGATGAACCCGAAGGACAAGAAAATATAAACTACACTACGATGTAGGGCAGGGAGACTTTTTACGGCCGCCACACGTTCTATCCTAATATGTTCTATAAAAGGGTTATCCTTTGGAAGCGCGAAATACGCCACAGAAATGGAACATATGAAGTGTGCGGCCGTAAACGCTCTCAAAATAAAGTGAAGGCAATGATCAGTAATCGATACAAGTAGCCAGGTCACCTCCCGTATTGTCAATTATATTTTTCAGGACCTAGATAACTCGCTAGTGGCTCGGGGTTAAAATACGAAGAAGACGAGTACTGTTCCGAGTCTGACACGTTTTATTGTAAAGGATAAATACGTATACGCATTCCTACGAGTTTACAATGCAATACAATTTACGATATAACGCTGTACGAATGTTCGTGCCGCTGTCTTTCAAATATTTCTCTCCGCCGTTCTGAAGCCTCTCTGGCTTCTCTTCGCAACTGGCGGCATCTTAACCACCAACACAACTCGTTAAATATTGTTAATGCCATACGCATTAATCCAAACATTGCTCACATAGGTTCGTATCCGTTAACTCTCCAGTTTTTACAGCGTTTTGGATCCAATGTACTCGCTAAAATATCGGATGCTTTCCCGAAACCGCTTAAGGTCGCACTTGACCCGAACGCGAACCCTGTCTGTATTTTAGGCGGTGCCCCGACCATCTTGATGTACAGTTAAGCTCAAGAAGTACTTAACCATTTTCGCGTTTTGTCCGCGTGACACACGCGCATTGCGTGCGTTTAAAATTATCTTGTTTTTATACACGGTTCACCGCGTTCATACGCGATTGCAACGCGATTAATATCAGCCAATGAAAGTGATTATTCAAAACGCGTTAGGTAAATTCAATTCGCGTTTCTCTGCGAAAGATTTCTAACCAATGAGAATAAGACAGGTAAGTGCAGATAAAACGCTTGAAAGCGAAAGAGCACGGGCCAATCAAAATCCTCTTAGCTCGTATGTTTGACCAATATTCTTTATTTTATTTTTTTATTCGTTCATAAATTAATGGCGGTATCGGTCTCTCTTATCAGTTATGATTTCTTTGGATAAACACACACAATAACATTTACATTTAACGAAATATGTTTGATTGCATAACACCCTAATGTCTGGCAGTTTAGAGATAATAAACCCTCGAGGTATTCTGAGGCATATGGTGTAGGGGACCAAGAGGGTAATCGTTTACACTTGGATATTTGTTTGACAAGTCACGTCTATTTACCTGTTTGTGGGCGCTCATCAGAATCGCCTTGTAATGGGTGTTTATGGTGTTTCTTACACATCTCGAAACACACCTATACAAATTTGACCCCGCTATACCCCACTTTTAAACAGTAAAATTGGAATTAAAGGGGGTATATATTATTCCTCTTATTTCTGCACAAAATATAGATTGTAGGTACTCGTCAGAACAGCCTCGTCGAATCGGTTCTAACGAGTACAACAACCTATGTTTTGTGCAGAAATATTCAAATAACGGAATATGTTCAGTTTTGGGGGTAAAAAATCAACATATTTGTATAGGCGTATTTTCGCAATGAAGTACCAACAAAGAACAAAGAAAAATAAATAAATATATAAGTAAATAACTGATATTTTGGAAAAGGTAAAGGCTGAAATACACACATTTCTTAAAGCTCATAAAGTTTAGCACCAAATGGCAAACAGTGCAGACCCAGTTCAGACGCAGAATAACTTGGCGTCTGATCAGGGCCTACATTGTTTCCAAAAGCTTCAGACATTTTCATAATATTTTTAAGACAACACAACCCCACACTCTTAAATTTTGAAATTGTCTTGTGCTATTTACAAGGTGGAAGATTCAATTTGGCGCCAATTGGCAAAAAGTACAAACCCAGATAAAACGCAACAGAGCTAGGCGTCTGATCAGGACCTACACTGTTCGCAAAAAGTTCAGGCATTTTTTTTCCAAGTTATAAATTTTGAAGAAAATGGGGAAAAAATGGTAATGGTAAAAAAGACCCAGGTCAAACGCGGCAGACGTAGGCGTCTGATCAGGGCCTAAATAATAAAACATTACAAGATCAGTCATTTCCCAAATAAATTTCGAAAAAAAAAACCTGATTCTCCTACATTTTGAAATGGACAATGTTACGTATAAAGTGGAAAATTCCATTTGGTAAAACAAATGATTGTGTTAATGATACAAAATAAATGAAAATTACAACAATAAATAATTAAATAATTGAGCTGCTTCTGTTAGTGACTGAACATGAAATAATTCGGAAATTTTGAAGACAACACAACCTCACACACTTGAATTTTGAAATTGTCTTGCGCTATTTACAAAGTGGCGCCAATCAGCAAAATGTGCAGACCAAGATCATACGCAACAGAAATAGGCACCTGATCGGGGCCTACATTGTTTCAAAAAGCTTCAGATATTTTCAAAATACATTTTGAAGAAAATACAACCTCACACTCTTAAATTTTGAAACGATCTTGTGCTTTTTACAAGGTGAAAAATCCTATTTGACGCCAAATGGCAAAAATGCAGATCCAGAGCAGGCTTAGCAGAAGTAGGCGTCTGATCAGGACCTACTTTGTTTGCCATAATATACATCGTAAAGAAAACAAAAACCTCAGACTCTTTAATTTAGAAGTGGATTTGTTCTTTTAACAAGGTGGAAGATCCCATTTGTCGCCAAATGGCAAAAAGCATGCAGACCCAGATCAGGCGCAGCAGACGTAAGCTTCTGATCAGGGCCTACATTTTATGCAAAAGGTTCAGGCATTTCCAAATAAATTTCGAAGAAAACGCAACTTTATTCTCCTCCGAGTTACATGTAATTAAACAAAATAAATGAAAATTACAAAAATAATTAATTAAAAAAAGGGCCGCTCCTGTGAGTGTAAGAACATTAATTATTTCGGACATGTAGAATAAATGACGATAATAAGGTGTTGTTTTAAACAGCTATCTTTTTAGCCCCGAGTTGCACCTGGGTGTCATAAAACTTTTGGTCAATAAACATCCTGCATTTTGACAGTCAACTTCCATCACTATGCAGTACCTGTATTTTACCCTTTACCCCCAGGCAAATGTAAATGGATATTTGACTAGTCCGCCTTTCGGAAATAATCAGATTTATAATGTTCAAACTGAAAAAAAAATCTGGAATAAGAAAAATTAAAAAACAAATAGAAAAAGGAAATAAAAAAGAACGATAAGTGTGAAACAGTTTCGCAGTATTGATTGTTTGCTTTTGAAACGCGAAGCAGTCTGTGAATGTGCACTATCTGCGCTTTCGTCACTCAGATTTGATTGGCTGGCCAGCAATCGCGAATTACACGCAATATCGCGTTATTCATAAAACCATTTGATTGGCTAAAAATGCCATTCGCAAGTTAAACGCGTGAATCACGAGTGCGAATCTCGCGCGATACAAATGCGAAACAAATGCGTGTGCGCTGGAAAGCTTCCCGCAAGCGGAACTGTATGTACAGTTCGGTGACCATTTGTAGTGTTCTTGGATGGCGTCATCGTCTCGTTCCCAAGAGCTGAGTTTTACGTAACAACTGAAGCACTGACATAAATCCGATTTCCCCGTGTAATAAAGTCCCGCCCTTGCCAGTTGGTATTTATCCGGTTGCATCTGTTTAGGATAAGTATCGAATGTTTTGAGTCTATTTTCGAAGAATTCCATGTCGAGTTGATCGGCTTTACTGTCCATGACGTTCATGATGAGAATGACGATACATCGTTCACACGTCGTTTATATACGCAATGCCTTCTTTCTGATTGGTTTTTATTTCAGAACTTAAATATCTTTGATTATAGATTCTATTGGAAAGGTCAACTATCAACACTACCTATAATAATTACGCGTATTCTTTCTACTTTCTCCAACCAGTCTTCTACAGTCACACGGTGTACTCTTCTCAAATGACAAACGATATACAACACATTCTTTCTACGGCATATAGGACATTCGTATACGTATCTGTGAGGCATATTTTATCACAAATGGTTAAAATCGTCGGGGGTTACATTCAAAACGCTGTAATGCACCCACGCCTCGATGAGGCGATTCTAACATATATCTATAACATTTGCAGAGAAAGATAAAAGGCGAGGAGGTCCTTAAAATGTACCCGTCATACTCCAAAACGGGATTCTTTATGACGGTGCCGTAGAAGGGAACAAATACTGTCGTTATAGCGAGGGCCCTCTGTACGGGATATTTAGCTCCCCGCCCCCTCTCGGGCTCAAATAAATAGATCGGGCTGCACGTGTCTTTCACCCCCACGAGTACTGGTAAACCGCTTAGAGGGTCTAGGCCAAACATCCCACTTATTAAGCTGACCATGACACCGCACCAGCGTTTGACAGTAGTTATATCCTAAATGTTGGACTGGAAGAGTGCTGCTGCCGTGCACTGGCACACGCCGCGCGTACAACGTTAAAACGACGTCGTTTCGTTTAACACGCGCAACAATTTGCGTGAACGACTGACCGACTGCCCCTGACCAAACGGAGCTAACTCTGATCGAGCGCGTATATCGCTCCGCCTCCGCTATGCCCTCAGTCGTTGGTCGGTTATAAAAATGACATCTCAAGCCCTGTCGCCCAATGAAGCCAATAGGGTTTATTAGCGCGAACTGACAGACTCGCATCGCTTTGCTTGGACAGGCTTAGATCCTCTAAGCGAATTACGAGTACTAGTGTGCTGACCGGATTCAACTCTGCGTGGAAGCATAATGCAGCCCCTATATTTCTTCGAGCCCCTATGGGCGGGGGGCCGTTGTGATGGTAGGTATGCGTGTGTGAAGTTTCGTGACAGCAGGACAAATCCTTTCGAAGTTATGACCGAGTTTAAGTCGTTTGGTTTTGGCCTCACAAACGCGCACCCGAAATCAATACAGTTATGACCGTTTGTCAGAATGTAGGGTCTTGTGATGGTATGTATGCGAAGTTTCGTGAGCGTAGGGTAAATACTTTTAAAGTAATGACCGGTTAAATATTTTGGTTTAGATGCGACAAACTGACTGACTCGGTGATTTCTTTAGGGCACCCAAAATACTGTGCGGGGTCCTATTAAGAAGGGCAGTAACTCCGTAAATAGTGTTAGCAGGGTTATGTTTATCGCATTCCGCGATTTCTCTCATAGCCCCCATCGGTGTATCGAGTTTCACTAAATTACCTTTAAAACTAACAGAGGTACGCTCCGGACAAGCTTTATATTTCACCCCGTCTCCGCTATGCCCCTTAGTCGTTGGTTGGACATAAAACGGACAAGCGAGTACACACACACACACACACACACACACACACACACACACACACACACACACATGCGTATAAGACGCCGTGGTATACAACGTTGCACCAACGTCGCGTCATCGATTTTTTCCTTTCAGAACCGACTCATTAAGGCGGTTCTATCGAGTACCCACAATGTATGGGTCACGCGTGTGACGCCGAGTTCAGCAACGGAAGGTCAGGTGGTTTTTCTCCGGGCACTCCGGTTTTCGCCCACCTCTGAATAACGATCGACTCGGTATGAGTAAAATAGTCTTGAAAGGGTCGTAAAACCCGAACCAAAAAAATTGGTTAGTTTTTTTTTTTCCATATATTCGCGTGGGCGGAATTTCGTAATGGTATAAGGCCTAAAAAGTCCCGTCACACCGCGCAGACTTTGCGGACGTATTAAATCTGTTTCGTTTGGGTAAAAATATTTCTATGTTGAAAACGGGGCAAAATGATTGATCCGCCCCCCGCCCATCAGGGGCTTAGAGCTGCGAGTCGGCCCGGCCATGCGTATAAACTCTATCGTTTTTATTAGGCAGCAGGGATTGAGATGTCATTTTATCTTAATGTCGGGGTAAAAGTCCCACAAAATTGGAAGCGACGTCTCCAAAATGACCTAAATTATGTTGACGGGGACGTTAAACCTCAAATCGAACAAACCAAACTTTTTTTTTTTCGGGACGCGGTCCATTCCTAGTTTCTCGCATCAAATCGCGCTCTTCCAGCACCTTCCATTGTTTTCCGGTTTTCGAGGCGATAAGTGGTTCGCCGCGATTGTTAATAATATCAATACGACACCGGGTAGTATCTCCCTAAATATACGGATAGGAGCGCTCGAGCGAACGGTGCAGACCCCGATCGCCCTGACCCGATCGGGGGACAGCGAACTTCGCCTTTCCGCGGGAACGCCTTTCGATCGTCGCCCGAGACCTCAAACTTTAGGATAATTACGGCGTAATTTACTCGAACTCTCGTCCCGATATTTAGGGTAATTTCGTCATCTTCCCCTTTGCCGGCTATCATCTCTCACCTCCTTTGTTTATTACGTAATCCATTGTTCTCGTCCTTTGTTTATTACGTAATCTATTGTCTTGGGGCCAAAGTGGCCCGTATACTACTCATTGTAACCTTTATCGCCGAAAAAAAGGAAACTTTTAAGATGAAAAATTTTGATATTTTTTCTTATTTCTTCTCCAAAATATATAGTGTGGGTACTCGTTAGAACCGCCTCGATTTTCTTATTTCTGCTCAAAATATAGATTGTGTGTACTCCTTAGAACCGCCTAATCGTGGAGTTTCTAACGAGTACCCACAATATATATTTGAGAACAGAAATAAGAATCGAGGCGGTTCTTACGAGTACGCACAATCTATATTTTGAGCTGAAATAAGACAGATATTGTTCAAAATATAGATTGTGTGTACTCATTAGAACCGCCTCATCGAGTCTGTTCTAACGAGTACCCACCCTATATATTTTGGAGACGAAATAAGATATACCACTGCAAACCGCAGTTTTACTGTATAAAAGTGGGGTTTAAGGGGTTCAAAATTATATAGGCGTGTTTTCGTGTTTAAAATAAGTCTTCCCGTTTTTCCAACTATTAATTTAGAATTTCCGTTCCTAAAACTGCTTATAACGCAGAAACTGGCAAAAGACGAACACAACTCAATTTAACTACTGGTTTAAATCAAGTTAAAATTGCTTTAAGAATTAGTTATTCAGCTACGAGACAAATAAAACTAGATTCCAAAAATAAACAGACATGCCTCGAAAATTTGAAATAATACAATTAATTTAGAGGCTACAAGCTCTATATCAATATGTTTATTGTTTAACCTGTCAAGTTATTAAAATGAATTCTTTGGGGCCTTTACAATTCCCTACGAAACCGAATAAAGGAAACGGAATACATTTTTATCAAAGTGAAATTGTTCAGTGTCAATTAGAAAAATACGGGAGGTAATGTTTTTCAAACTAAAAGTCCGGAGAAATTTCCTTCAATTCGTATTTAAAACAGTAAAACTCCTCTAAATAGACCACCTTTGGACTATTCAAAAGTGGTCTTAAAGACCACTTTTGAACAGTCCCAAAGGTGGTCTATTGTAAGTATACGCTGAGTGTACAAAACGCATAGCAAGACTAAATGAAACTTTCTCAATAAGCTTTTAAAAGCAGATTTTGTCTTAATTTTAGGTGGTCTTAATAGCGGAATTTTACTGTATTATATCCAGGGATAAAATAGAAGAGAAGGCAATAATCAGGAATCGATACAATTAACCTTCAGATAAGACGTACAAAGTAGAAGTTAAACAAAGATCAGGAATCGATACAATTAACTTACTCCACCCATCAAATACACCAAAGGGAAAGAAACACAAACATGAAGCGACCAGACCATAATGGAAACCTAAACAAAGGAAGGCCATAAGGACAGTTACTTTCAAACAAAATGGCCAAATGGCTTCCAAAATAAAAAGACACAAGTGATACACACAGTAAGTAACAAACAACAACATAAATTAACCGCCACAGAAGAACCGCCTTGGAACGGTTAGTGGAAAGAATTCCACTGGGGGGGGGGGGCTTAAATCGATTTTACATGGCCTTAATCCCCGCCCTTACCTCTGTCGCGGTATACACTCATTTAGTTTAGTCCGCATGAAGGTTTCCTAACTCATCAGTGTAACATCGCCGAGAACATACAAATAAAAAAACTACAGAGATGAAACAAGGTTGAGGGCTCGACAGCATACAACAACAGAATTGCTGGAGCAAAAGAAAACCAATAGTTAGACTCCGCGGGGCCCGACCAAAGACGACGCATCAGGCGCCAACCAACATAAAGAATACTAAAATAAAATGAAATTCCATTTATGTTTTTACGCTGGAACCATCATATAATCTTTAGCTGTTTGGCAATTCCGATAACTTCAAGATGGCCGTCCAAACTGCACGCCCTTTGTGCCTTCAAAATAGAAGTGGAGGCAATTATCAGGAATCGATACAATCAACCCACAACTCCCATCAGAGACACCAAAGGGAAAGAAACACAAACATGGAACAACAGACCCAAATTGAAACATCAATAGCGGAAAGCCAAAAGGACAGTTACTTTCCCACAAAATGGCCAATAGGCTATCCAAAATAAAATAATATAAGCGACACAAACACCCAATGTATCGCGTGCAAAACCCTAGTCTGTTCCCCTAAGACCAAGGTCGTACTTACTGCATAGTAGTTAAACCAATTACGGTTGACAAATTTGCTTCCCTTTTTTTTAATTGCACGCCGGTGGGTCAGGCCTCAGAATCTATGGCAGTTCCAGCGTAAAGGCTTATGTTGGTTGGTACCTGATGCTCTGTCTCTGGTTGGACCCATCGGAGTCTAACTGTTGGTTTCCTTTAGCTCCAGCATTTCAGTGGTTTCTTGGTGTCGAGTCCTCGCCGTTGTTTCATCTCTGTGGTTGTTTGATTTTTGTGTTCACGGAGATGTTGCACTGATGAGTTAGGAGGCCTTCATGCGGACTGAACAAATTATTTGTCTTAATCGCGACGGAAATAAGGGCGAGGATTGTGGCGACGCAAAATCGATTTAAGCCTCCCAGTGGAATTCGTTTCCGCCGACCTTTCCAAGGCTGTTCTTCTGTCGCGGTTTATTTTTGTTCTGGTTTGTCTTAGGGGGGTTTGTGTCGCTTATATTATTTTATTTTGGATAGTCTATTGGCCATTTTGTGGGAAAGTAACTTTCCTTTTGACTTTTCCGCTATTGGTGTTTCCATTAGGGTTTGTTGTTTCATGTTTGTGTTTCTTTCCCTTTGGTGTCTCTGATGGGAGCCCTGGGTTAATTGTATCAATTCCTTATCATTACCTCCACTTCTATTTAATAGGCTTACGTTAAAAAAGTGATCAAAATTTAAACATGGTCAATAACTTTTATTTCTGAACCGATTTTGAATTTATTTGGCAGAAATGTTAACCATCATGAGACAATCTGTTTGCATAAAACACAGGTTAGTACCTCCAAGTTCAAGGTCGTTCTTAGAAGTCAAAGGTTAAAAATTGTCCAAAACTCAAACACACTCAATATTTTTCTTATTTTTGGATGGCGTTTGAAATTATTTGGCAGAAATGTTAACCATCATGAGCCAGTGTGTCGTGCCTAAGACCCAGGTTGGTCCCACCAAACTCAAGGTCATACTTAGAGGTCAAAAGTAGAGAAAAATGTATTTTTCTTGTGCCAGGTTATTCTGAAAGGATTTGGAAATTGCTGGGTAGAAATGTTAAACATCAAGATGCGAAGTGTCATGCTAAAGACCCGGGTTGGTACGTCCAAGGTCAAGGTCATATTTAAAGGTCGAAGGGAAAGAGAAGTTTTTTTTCTTGTCACTGCTCACTATCTTTGTTTTTCCTGGATGTATTTGTGAATTACTTGGCAGTAATGTTAACCATCACGATGCAATTTGTTGCACGCAAAATCCAGGTCCGTAGCTGTAACGTCAAGGTCGAATGTCAAATACTAACATAAACATATTTTCAGGCGGTGGCATCCGTGTCCTGTTGATGCATTTCTAGTTATTTGTATATATATCTTATATCGTGATTAAGTTATAGCCCACATGGGACAAAGGAGCATTCAGTGGAGGATGACCGACTTCCTTTGTAAGACGCAGTGAACTCATTAAAGATGAGAGATACACGATAAGGTTTAGGCAGAGGGTGGGCAATATTATAGGAATCTGCCAGGCTGATTCGCTTTCTTGCTCAGTGAGGTTTTCCATCCCAAATAAGAGATCTTTGACTGTGTAGATGCGGAGGTCATCAGGTAAGTATCTTAATCTAACTTCATTATAGTTTGGACAGTTGAAGAAAACGTGAGTAGCACTTTCACAATGTCCACACTGACAAGGACTTGGAACTATATGCTTACTGTATTAATCTGAATTCAGGGTACTACATCCCATTCTAAATATGCCTGTTGTACTTCACTGGTGAGGCTGTTCCATGCATACATAGTTGATGGAAAGAAGGAATCAAGAAACAAGTTACAATTCGCTCTGTTGTTCTAGATATGCCCGGAGTTTCGAAGACTATATGCTATTATTTCCTGTACGGCGGGAAGAACTATGTCGCGTCGCAAAGATAATTTGGAGTGAGATCATGCAGAGTTTAATAGAAAAGTTCTAGCTTATGTTTGTTTCACCGACTCTGGAGTGACTCCCAACCAAGCTCATAAAAAGTTTTTTGATGAGGCTTTATTAGCCGAAACTACGTAGTATGACCCATCTTCTTTCTTATTAATGTTTTCATTGCTCTTAAAGGAACTCATTTTTGATTTTTATTTTCAATGCCGCACCGGTTATTATTCTAGATGACTCTATGTGAATAGCATCTAATTGTATAATAGTTGCTATGGAGCAGCTGTCCCATACAGAATCGCTATATTCAAGTAAAGGACGACGTATGTATGCAACATGCATTCTTTTTCCTGCTTACTCTGAAAGAGATTAAGTCTTGTCCATGCTTTTTCTGAAGTTACAGGTATTGGAGAAAGTAAGACCTAGTAAGTGAATGTGGCTTGACGTCCCCTTTATCATGGTGTTATTCATGAAGAGTGGATGATGTACCAAGGGGTTTTGTTTCCGTGTAAAGACCGTGGACAAGATTTTGTTGGCATTGAATGTTACTGACCATGTGTCTCCCCGCTCAGAAACAGTTCTTAGGTCATCGTTTAGAAGAGAAGCCGAATGTTTGGAGCAGTCGATAAAAAAGTATAAAATAGTGTCGTCAGCGAAAAAGCGAATAGAGCATCCAATGGCCGTGACGATTTCATTAATATACAACATGAATAGAAGAGATGCGAGAATAGAAGCTTGGGGTACTACATCCAGTACCGGAGCCCAATCAGAAGTTTGACCATTGATAACTACACGTTGCCTACGGCCTGAAAGATAATTAGAGAACCATTTCAGAATTACTTCAGACCATCCTATTCCCCGTAACGTATGCAAAAGTCCTTTGTGCCAGACTTGATATATAAACCCAGGCCCTCCTTAGCCGGTATTTCTAAACAAGTCGGGCTACCACACTGCTGACTGTTCCAGAAAAAAATATATTTAGTAGTTAAGACCTGCAGACCAACAGTCCTGAACTGCCCATCTGAGTGATGTGTGCATGTGGTGCCATTGAGTTTCTTGAGAAGATTTTGGGAGGGATTTTACCATTGCAGCCATCTTGGTCATGTGACCTGAACCAAGTGAACAAACTTTCATTCCTCCTTTCTGTAAAGGCTTCGTATGAAATTTGTATTAAGTAAGTTCATCTGTATTTTTAAATCATTTTGATATCTTAGTTACCTTGGACCAAGATCAGTGCGTGACCTTGACATTTGGTACTCATGCAGCTTCAATAACTCGTCGAGGTGATTGTATATACCATTTGTGTTCGCAGGCAGTAACAGTTTTCGAAAAATAAACACAAGCACAGCAATTGCCAGTTCTGTGTTGTCGTCCTTGCTTCCAAAACATCCCTATACAAATACATTGTACATTGTAATACAGAAAAATGAAAATTTTCAGATGAAAGTTAGTTTTTTTTTCTTATTTCTGCTCAAAACATATATGATTGTGGATACTCGTTAGAACCACCCAATAACGAGAACCCACAATCTATGTTTTGAGGAGAAATAAAAAAAATAATGTATACCTCTGCAAACCCCAGTTTTAATGTATAAAAGTGGGGCTCAAGGCGGTCGAAATTATATAGGCGTGTTTTCGTCACTTTTCCATATTTAACATCACCACAGCTGGTGTTAGGGATTGTGTGTCGGCCATAAAAAGTCTCCCTGCTCCTCATTACAGTGCGGGTTATATTCTCTAGTTCTTTGGGATCACTTATTTCATTGCGAAATGTGGGAACTACTGTGTGTCACTGATGAGGTTTAACTGGCTGAAACTAACTAATCTGGCCCAGAAAAAAACTTGTCCACTCGACAAATTTCAGTTCTGTGTTGTCGTCAATCCTTCCAAAGCATTACCTGCCTATAAAATATATTCCACTGTTTCTCATACTAAAGCAAACATCACGAAAACGCGCCTATACAACAAATACATTGTAAATATTATTGCCGAAAATAAGAAAATTTTAATATGAAAATTGCGATATTTTTCTTATTTCTGCTCAAAATATATATTAAGGTGCTCGTTCGAACCGGGGTTCAAGTGGGTCCTAATTATATAGGCGTATTTTCGTTATGAGTAACCAAATGTTACCTTTCAAGTAAAATGGGTCAAAGTTAACCAAGACTCACCATTTGAACTTTGGAGCCCCAAAGATACATTCTAAGTTTCTAGGCAATGGTCTACTGGTTGCAGAGAAGACGTTGGTTTCATCTATATCCAACACATTAGCATATATAAGCATCACATAAGATTTTTCCATATATGGCATGGTGGCCCTCTTGATCATGTGACATCGAATGTTGAACAACCGTTCATTTTGTCGATCCCAAACAAGCTTTAACAACACGATTTAGGTTTCATATCTGAGTACCATCCGGACAAGCAATACTTATATCTGAATAACTTTAACTTAAACTACTTATTTAGTTTCATTGACACATTTAGCTAACTGCAACTAGCAATTTTCAGGTTACAGGCTGCAATAGTTTCCGAAAGGTACATGGTTTTGACATTTTCCCATATAAAAATAAAAGTGAAAGCAACGATCAGGAATCGATAAAACTAAACCACACCTTAAATCGGAGATACCAAAGGGAACGAAACGCAAATATAAAATAACTAGACCCTAATGAAAACACCAGTCGCGGAAAGCCAAAAGCGCGACGGGATAACCGCCTTTGAACGGTCAGTGAAAAGAATTGGTGCCTTTGTGCCTTGTTATGGTTTGTCTTTGAGTGTCTGTATCGAAGCGATTGACGTATACTTTAGGTCCATTAGAAAGCGTCCCGCAAATGCCAACACAAAGCCTTGGGAAATTGTATCGTGCACGTAGCGTACATGATGTGCCTCGTTCTTGCGCTGGACGCTTCTATAACTTATTCGACGCGCTAATGTCGCATGTGAAACTTATATGTAACGTATGGACATATGCCCGAGCTCCTGGTTTCTTTATCGATTCTTACAAACCTTTTTGAGCGCAAACGAACACCGGCGTTTAGCGATTTAGTCTCCGGTCGGGCCTACCGGAGTCCAACTGTTGGTTTTACAAAATGTATTTTGCCCTAGCATTTCAGTTATTTCATGATGTTAAACCCTCTCCGTTGTTTCATCTGTGTATTCATTTGATTTTTGTGTACTCAGTGATGCTTTACTGATGAGTTAGAAATCCACCATGCGTCCTGAACATAGAGGATCTTACATGAGTGCTGATGTATTATTGAGTTTATTAAACGAGTTGAGGAAAAGGGATAAAATGCGAGGCTTTGCCGAGCATTTTATCCCTTTTCGTCAACGAGTTTAATAAATTCAATAATACATTAGCACGAATGTAAGATTCTATTTATCATATGACATTTAAAGCGCATTTTAATCACGATTGTTTACAAAAATGTCAATATTCCGCCATAAGTAAACGCGACGTCGTTAAGGACGTCGTACATGTAACGTTACGGAACGTATCTATCTAATTTGCATATTTAATCCACTAGTGGATTATCGAAAATATTACATGGCGTTATTACACTCTCAGACGCGACGTCATATGATAAAACAAGTTATTTGTATGAACCACGACATAACCAAGGGCAAGGATTGTGTCCACGTAAAATCGATTAACCACCAACCCACCACCCCCAGTATAGAAAAACCTTTCACTGGTCGTTCCAAGGCGGTGTTCTGTTGTGATTCATTATTGTCGTAGTTTGTCTTTGCCTGTGTGTATTGCTAATATTTTTTTTTTTGATTTGGATAGTCGTTTGTCCATTTTGTGGAAAAGTACCTGTCGTTTTGGTTTTCCGCTTGTTAAGTTCATATTATGGTGAAGTTATATTATGTCTGTGTTTCTTTCCCTTTGGTGTCTTGGTTCGGAGTTGTTAAGTCATTGTATTGAATCCTGATCTTTACTTTCACTTCTATTTTACACCAAGCGTGCGCGGCACTGCAGTAATGATTTAGTAATGTGTTAACGACATGTTTCCAGCTATCTAGGACTTCAATTCTGGCACATACGATACTGTGTGGCAGTCCCATTAAAATGTGATTGTAGGAACGATGGCGGTCATTGAATATTGCTTTTGAAACTAGCAAAATATACACCACATCATTGGAATATAGCCATAAATAAAATTGCAGATCCGACTGCGCGAACGAATTACCAAAATGTGCGCCGTTTGGATTGAACAACACATCTAGTGTCTTTATCTAAAATTTTAAATCTATTGCTGATTTTTGAGGCTAAGCAAGTCAGTTTGTAAGTATTTTGTTGCTTTGGACAGGACAAGGAGCTGGACACCAGTCTTTTAATTTGTCCATCGACATTTAACTGGTGGTCTTCGTTTGCGGCAGTTGTTACGAAAACACGCCTATACAAATGCATTGTAAATTTACTGCCAAAACAAAAAAACACGAAAATCTTAAGATGAAAAATTGTGATATTTTTCTCTTTTTTTTGCACAAAATATAGATCATCGAGGTGATTCTAACGAGTACCGAAACTCTATATTTTGAGCAGAAATAAGAAAAATAAGGTATACCCCTGTAAACCCCAGTTTTACTCTAAAAAGGTGGGTGCAAGGGGTCAAAGTCATATAGGCTTATATGGTCGAGTCATCATCCTTGCTTCATCACATCATACGTACCTATAGATGGGGCCTCAGTTTAAAGACTCATCCGAAAGTCTGGAGAAGCCCGGGATCGAACACACGACCCCTGGTATACGAGGCCAGTAGCATGACCACTATACCACGGAGGTTTCCTATACCTGTGTAGACCGCGTAAAACCGGTTTAAACATAATATAAAGCAGAATGTCCACATCTAAAAGCCCACGACATCCAGCAAAACACAGCTGAGCTGAAAACGTGTGTCCAAAATCTATTCAGTGATTTTTTATATTTCACACTGTGCATTTAGATATGTTCAATATATAAAGATTGTTGAATGTGGTCTTGACTATTCGAAATGCTCGCTAGAACTGGCGAAACGTTTTTCAACTCTTGTGTATCGTTCAGAATTCTAAATATTTTAATTGACCGTCTCATTCCCCTATCAAGATCACGTTAAACACGTATGGGTAGGTCAATGACTTCTGACTTTGTCAGTTGGAAACAGCCGATGTTCCGATCATTAATTATTGTAGTTTCTATCAAAATTTGGTCTAAAGACAAACCTTCCCTTCTATTCTCTGATATGAACAGGAAAGGGTGAAAAGTGGTCATTGTACATGTCCTATAAGATAGACCGAAAAGAAGATTGATTTTCTCCCTCACTTCGTTCGTCCGAAAATAAAAGTAGTCTTTTCTATGCTGTCCCGGGTCGAACTCTTGAAAATATGTCACATTACAGAATAAGAATTCAAGTAAGAAAACGATTGAGTTGGAGATGCCGCTGAACGCTACAGATCGACTTTATTTCAAAGAAGGGGTACCAGGTAACGGATTCTTAAATCAGAACGGTGTATGTGCCTACACATAAGTATTACGTCAGACCAATGGCTCATGTCATAATGAAACGGGAGTTCGGTTTTAAAATTCATCCGAAAATCTAGAAAAGTCAAGGCTTGAACCCACGACCCTTTTTTATGAGAAACCAGGATGTATGTAAAATTATAAACCTAAATTTTACGATACTAAAGGCGTCTTTTGGAAGAAAAACGTTTCCTCTGACCATAAGCCATTACTTAGCGCTCTTCTCCATTGCTATTTGAAGGTTCTTCTAAGATTATGGAGGCAACGATTAGTTTTGCCTTCAAATAAATCTAAAGTGCGAATAAATATTCTCTTGCTCTAATATGATAACTTTTTTCTTTTAAACAAAAAGTTTTGTTATACTGAAGACCCTAAGTGAAAAATGATCGGATTTTGGCTGTAACCTAGAAACGCCTGTATGTGTTTCCGCTATTGATGTTTCACATAAAACTGCCGTGAATCGGTGCCAGTGTAATATTGATTACCATTCTATACTGATCTTTTTACTAGACTTTTACACAAAACACATACTCATGCCACGCATGTAAATATTAGATAATTTAATGAATATGAAGAACCTGGAAAACCCTGCAGTGCACAAAGAACATACATATCCGCTATTTATGTTTTCACTATTTAAGAAATAGAACATGAATTTCCCCTTATGTAGACAATCCACAGTGATAGACTCCTTCATCTTGATGGGTGCTGACATTATGCGCTTCAATCCTTCCTATGTCAGAATCTTTGTCGAGGGTTCGGCAGTAAAGCCAACTTATGATTCCAACTTATTGCGTAGAAATAAAATCTTACGCAGAAACAGATACTTTTGACTTCACTAGATGACTAAGAAACCCACAAATAACTTCCGATGAAGCCTGTAGTGACTGACGAATTGCCTGGCACCATGTAGAACCAAACTGACTTAACAGTCTTTGAATCGACTGCCTGTTCGAAATTCGCAAAAAAATTGCAGTATGTTTCCTCTGGCTTTCGTTACCGGATCATTACAGGGTCACTGATGAGGCTTTATTAGCCGAAACTACGTAGTATGACCCATTTTCTTTCTTATGAATGTTTTCATTGCTCTTAAAGGAACTCATTTTAGATTTTTATTTGCCTTCACTGCAGCTGGTGTTGTGCCGTGTGGCGGCCGTAAAACGTCTCCCCGTACATCATCCATAGTGCAGTTTATATTTTACTTTTGGTCCTTTGAGATCAGCGTGAATATTCTGAGAAATCGGAAATAAATTAATGGTTTAGACTCATATTCTAGACAGATTTGGACCCCCATTTTGATTTATATCAGTCTTTGAATCGACTGCCTGTTCGAAATTCGCAAAAAAATTGCCGTATGTTTCCTCTGGCTTTCGTTACCGGATCATTACAGCTCACTGATGAGGCTTTATTAGCCGAAACTACGTAGTATGACCCATTTTCTTTCTTATGAATGTTTTCATTGCTCTTAAAGGAACTCATTTTAGATTTTTGTTAACAGTAGTATTTGTTGCTCGTTCTGTGTGCTCTAGAATGAAACATTGTCCATTATTCGTTTTGCTGCATCTCCGAGTCTAGGGTGGTCGTTTAGGCGTCTAATATGAACTCCATAGTTCGCTTTGAAAAGGAATCTATAAAACACAAAATTATGTTTAAGCTTCTTCATCGAAACTAAAATACAGACCCAAGAATGTTCTCTGAGAATAACGTACTATAGTTATTATCATACTGTAAAAAAATAAGGATACGATAAATGACACATGACGTAAGACTCGGGGAAACAATCTCAGGTTTATAAATCTTGAACTCTTGCAGAAGCTGCTACTTGTTATAAGATATCTACTTGACTTCTGTCTTTTATTCTATTTTTTCAATCTTTTTCTCTTTTTTTTCTCTCTCTCTCTCTCTGGGTTACATCTACGTGACTTCTGTCTTTTTTTCTCTTTCTCTGGGTTACTACCCGGTACCAGTCTCTGGGCTACTACCAATACATGTTTTTTTGTTGTTTTTGTAACACCAGGTTGCCATGAAAGAATGCGCACTGTGAACCAAAGAGTGCATATATACATTAAAGCAGTCTACACTTGACCATTTCAGTGCGGCAGTTCTTTCCCTGGACCACCTTCTGCCCGGATTTGTTCTTTTAATTTTTAATGCAACACTATCGCTTTTACTTTGTCTGTCTGTTGTTATCGTTCTTGCATTTGGACTGTAAGTCGCAACCAGCCTGCATATGTTCCTCGCGATAGGAACTACAGTATGGAAAGAAAGATAAGAGAAACTACGCGGCAATAAAATGTAGAAAACCAGTACTCAGACAAGGACTAGAACATACTGTTGTCCACACACAAGATGTTTGTAAAAATTACGAATGGATACATGGATGTTAAAGAGTTCGCTTAACGTTAATTTACCGAAAAAATAACTGCATTCTTTCTGGGCAAAAGTAAAATAGTGAAATTCAACACGAGCTGCTATTATTTGAATTCAATACGACAGCAACGTTGCTGCAGTATTGAATTCGCGTTGTTACATAGGTTTAAGAACATGACAAATAGTTACTGGGCGCTGAATCGCAACGTATATCAAAGGTAAAGTTTACTAGACATTGTAAACACCCCAAACCCGACTCCGTATGACGAATGTGGGGTCTACGAGGGTATTCACCACCTTCCCAATTCCAGCCTAAACACATAGACCACGGGTATCCACCAGAACCGGCTCACTGAGGCAGTTCTAACGAGCACCAACAATCCATATCCGGACAAAGCATAAGGAAAAAATATCAAACATTTTACTTGATGAAGCGTGCTATTTCTAATGAAGTCTCATAACGTACTCATATAGCCGTTGAAAAGGCGTTTTCTGGTAAATAAAAATATGAACGAAAAGTACATGTGTCGATCTCCGATAGCACCTCGCAGAACAAACAATTTGAAACAAATCAGTATAGCTACGGCAATGTCTTTGTTTATGATTTTCTATCTTTGATTTCTCTTTTTTTTCTTTTTTTTTTTTTCGTTCTTTCTTTTTGTAACCGAGCACTGACTAGAGTAACCAATATAAATAAGTAGCATATAAATAAGAAAATTACTTTCAAAAGACGACATAGCAAATAGGCTCCTGGAATCTGACCCAGGTATATAGAAAGCCACTTCTAGAACATACGTTCGATAGCGACCCGGCATTAGATCAATGAGTAGGGGCCAAGGATTTGGGAACTTGGTGTCATACAACGCATATAGATCAAGGCTTTCAAAATTAAGAAAAACAAGGGGAACAATCCAGTTTAAATTCCGACTCCAACCATATGCAAAAGCGTTAACTCCGGTACTGCGTATGTTTGAGTTTTACGCCCCACGAACATCTAAGGTCATATTGTGACGGGGCCTCGGTTTCAAGACTCCGATGATACGAAAGTCTGGAGAAGCTCGAGCTCGAACCCATGACCACTTGTTAATGAGGCGAGTAGCATAACCACGCTGCGGAGGCTTCTCAACTCCGGTAGTATCAGGTGACCAATACTTGGAATTTCTGAACTTTAGAATGTTTAAAATCTGCAAAGTTGTCGGAAGTAAATGGACCCCGTTTTCCTCAATTAGTCAAACATCTGAAGTCTTTCTTAAGCAACCAACTGCAGCAAATAAACTATGCTACCTTTGCTTACTATTTTTCCACATACTGATTATCAGTGTAGAGTCTGATCAGTTTGCCCTCTCAAATGTCTAAATCACACGGGCGCTTAAAAACAAGCATTTGACTCTCGGGTTAAAGGACTATTCTCTTGTGCGGACCTCAAACGTTTTAAATAACCTAATTGTTACAGTTCAAAAAGTATACCCAACTTCATTCCGTTTAGCTGGCTCTGACTCTTGTTTCTCAGCACTTGCTCCTGTTTTGTTCCAGCAACACACTTGCGGATGGTGTAGCCAAATCTTGAAACAAACTCAAACATCAAGTCTCTCTGCCTGTCAAAATCCTGATTCATGAACTTTGGTCTAAAGCCAAACCTTCCCTTCTATTCTCTGTAGCGATCGACTGACGAGAAAACCGTTCGAGGCCTTTTCAATTAACCAATAAACTCACATCACCCAAAAGGCATCATATAAGACGGAAAGACGTGAAAATAATATGAACAGGAAAGGGTGAAAAGTGGTCATTGTACATGTCCTATAAGACAGACCGAAAAGAAGAAGATAAAGCATCTGTAACACAAACAAAGCTGTGACGTATATATGGCCATTTGATTCGCTTGCAGTAACCATCCGAAAGGCATTCTACCGAATCTTCTGCGGCCCCCGCCCATAGGGGCTTGAAGAAATATATGGGCTGCACGATGCTTCCACGCAGAGCTGAATCCGGCGCGCACACGAGTACTGGTAAACCGTGTAGAGAATCTAAGCCTGCCCAGGCAAAGCGGTGCGAGTCAGACCGTCCATGCTAAGAAACCCTATTGGTTTCATTGGGCGACAGGGCTTGAGATGTCATTTAATCTCAATATCGGGTAAAAGTCCCAAAAATTGGAAGCAACGTCTCCAAAATGACCTTTACAGTGTTGACGGGGACGTTAAACATCAAATCAAACAAGCAAAATCTACCGAATCTTCTGATGGACTCATCGAATTCGGCATATATTGGCAATCTTATCTGCGACTACAATACACACTACGAAAACACGCCTATTTAAATATATTAAAATTTTTACTTCCAAAAAAAAAAAAAGGGAAATTTTTAGATGAAAAATTATGATATTTTTCAAATGTCTGCTCAAAACATACATTGTGGGAAGTCGCCTGCACAGGCAAAGTGGTGTGAGTCGAACCATCACTTCTTATAAAACGTATCATGCTATTTTTTATGGCCATAGGGCTCGAGATATCACTTCATCTCAGTGTCGGGTAAAATCCCACAGTATTGGTGCATGTAGCAACGTCTCCAAAATAGTGTCGACGGGGACGTAAAACCTAAACTCAAACAAAAACATCTGTGCAGTAAACAGCCCTCTAAACCCCACTTTCTATAGAGAAAACAGGGTTTCACATGGGTAAACACTATTTTTTCTTATTTCTGCTCCATGAGATAGGTTGTGAGTACTCGTTAGAACCGTTTCACCGAGGCGGTGAGGCGGTTCTAAGGAGCACTCGCAACCTATTCATCTTATTTGCATTATCTGCTGGTTCCTAGTCTGCAAGTAATCAGTGTTGGAAAAACAGGTAACCAGACCCCCCTGACCTTGAAAGGTCAGGGGGGTCTGGTTACCTGTTTTTCCAATATTGACAATGTGCACGCTGGGAGCCAGCAAATAATGCAAATATGGTGAATATCCGGGTATCAATATGAAAAACGTCGCAAAATGTCGTCAGAAAAATGGCCGTTTTTGGAGATAAGAAAGAATGCACTATGACACACGAGTGCGCTATGCAGGTTTTGCGCCGGCCCACTGACAATCGAAAGGATATAAAAGTTTTCACTATTGTTACATGTCATTATAGAAATTGAGTTCCAACATCATTGTCAAATAAAATATTCTGTATAACTATCACGTGAGCACACGGTGAAAGATAAAGCAAGCATGTGCAGTCGCACAGTCTGGACATACATTTAAAGCGTTCTTATACATAGCATAATGACCAATAGGAAGCATAGACAAAAATGGACTCAAGATGGAAACTTAATAAACAGTTGAAAGAGATTCTTTCGCAAGCGCTGCGAAAGCTTTTCTTCTGATTTAACTCAATTTTTCCCAAGTCTAGGTTACAGGATTGTCAGAATTTGTCGTTGACAATTATCAGTATTTTATCTAGGAAACAATTTCAAAATGAGGTTTCTCCATTACGAAAACATTATCACGTTATACAACCAGACAAAAATGCCAGTCATTACTTTCATACGTTCATACTGTTGTGGCTATCAGATATTTTTGGCTCCAGCGACAGGGATGAAATATAACTTTAATGTTTTATAATAAATGATGAGAGGGCTGTCAGTAAAGACAACCGAAAAGTCCGCTTGAATTATTTTATCTCTGGCTGGAACATCAGAGCTAATTGAACAATAGGATTTGAATAAAAGATTGCTAATGGCATTAGGCATATTAGAACATTGAGACGACTCCCAATTTAGCCGAAAAAAAATATAACTGAGTTAGAACATGAGAAAAACATTCTTATGACATTGCCGACCAACAAAGGCACAGGAGAGCCTGCGCATTAATTAATTAATTACGAAAACGCCTAAACAAAATAGTGTTAATTTTACCACCCCCCCCCCCACCCCCCACCCCCACCCCTCAAAAAAAAAAATTAGATGGAAAAGTGTGATTTTTTCCTTATTTCTGTTAATAATATAAATAGTTGGTACACGTTAGAGGCGGTTCCAACGTGTACCAACACTCTATATTTTAGAGCAGAATTAAGAAAATAAAGTTTCATTACGTTACAAATGTATGTTCTTTAACGGGCTAACCTTTGGAAGCACTGAATACAAGTTTGGAGTGTACAAGTTTTTTTCTGAGCCAGACTACCTTGTTTCAGCCAATTAGGCCTCATCAGTGACCGTGTAATAAACATACATATAAACCTGGAATTATATAGAGGAAACTGGGGTTTGAGGGGCACGCATTATTTTCTAATTTCTGTTCTAAGACACACGGTATGGGTACTCCTTAGAACCGATTAAATGAGGCGATTTTAACGAGCACCAACGACCTATGCTTGACGTATACATAAGACACATGTAGCAAATTTTCATGAAAGTTTAGGAGATAGGAAAGAACGCTTGTTTGTTTTGAGGTTATACGGTCCCGTTGACACTATTTAGGTCATTTTGGAGACCTTGCTTCCGATTCTGCGGGACCTTTGCCCGACATTTAGATGAAAGGACATCTGAAGCCCTAACGCCCTACTGTACCACTTTTCATCGACACGCTTAACATTCTATTTACCAGTATCCATGTTCGGTCGGTGTAATTTCTGCACGGCAGCACTAGTAGCCCAATATATTTCTCAAAGCCCCGATGAGCGAGGGTCAGGAGAGAATGCTTATCTCAGAAGAGTGTGTCATCGTAACGTAGTGCAAAAACTCCTGCGTCTAGTCCTATTACTTGGCTGTGCACGCATCACGTGACCAAGTCCGTAAATAAACACCCCTAAACGCCACTTCATGTTAAGAAAAGTGGTGTTTACGGGGATACACTTTATTTTTCTATTTTGTGCTCAAAAACATAGGTTGTGGGTACTCGTTAGGACCGCCTCAATGAGGCGGTTCTAACGAGCACCCACAACCTATTCGTAAGAACCGCCTCAATGAGGCGGTTCTAACGAGCACCCACAACCTACGTTTGCAGTATAAATGGGAAAAATATCACGGGCTTTCATCATAAAAGTAGCCTGTTTGGAGATGAGAAAAACATGCACATTATCGCATTGGTTTGTTATCGTAATTGTGAATTTGACGGGCACAAATTGGAAAATGCTTAAGATTATTTTCTCATGTATCGGCTTTAATACTTTGAGGATCATTATGATAACGATATTATTCTTGTCTACTGATGCACCCCATCCATTCGGGCTTGGAGAAACAGGTTTGTGTGTGTGTGTGTGTGTGTGTGGGTGTGCGTGTGCGTGCGGTTCATTTGGTTAACTTTGTCTTTAGCTCACCCGAGCCGATGGCTCCGTGGGATTGTGATCACTCCCCGTCTCTCAGCGTCCGTCCCTCCGTCCACAATTTCTTCAAACAACAACTCCTCCCCGCTGATTGGATTTTGACCAAACTTCTCAGGACTGATCCTCAGTTGGCCCTCTTTCAAAGTTGTTCAAATAGATCCAGTCCATTGCTCATCTAGGTCACAAGAGCCTTAAATAGAACGTAACTGAAATGTTAAAAAAGTCTTCTTTTCTGAAACCGCAAGGCCCCAGTCTTTGATATTTGGATTGAAGCTTCACCTTTTCATCAAGCTTGTTCAAATTATAGCACTGGGGCCAAATTTGGCGCCGCCCCGGGGCCCATTTGTTTTACATAGATTTATAAGGGAAAACTGTTAAAATATTCTTCTCTGAAACGAGAAGGCTCAGGTCTTTGTTATTTGGAATGCAGCTTAACCCAGTTGACCTCTACCAAGATTGTCAAAGAAATGAAAATAACGCTGTGTGTGCGCCCCCCCCCCCCCCCCCTCACACCTAAACCGCATATTATATATATATATATATATATATATATATATATATATACTTTGATAAATAAATGAAGTTCAGATGCACAAACAATATTTTATTTTTGGCTAACCGGTTTCATGACATTAGTCAATTTTCAAAGCCTTTATTTAAGTAAAGCGATGTCCATATAATGGCGTCTTGTTACTACGGAAGTTGGCGTAACGTAACGTAACGTAACGTCATGAACTTCCGTCCGGTCTGTATGTATTATGTAACGAATTAATAATGGATAAACATGATCGGTAAATACACGTTGAAATGAAGTGATATCATAACTGATGACGAATCAATGGTAAAAAATAAATCAAATTTTGTTCCTCCTAAACATTACTAGAGAACTTTGTTCAAACCACAACAAATATACCACTTGACCCAGTAAATAATTCAGATATTAGACGAAACCTTAACTTTTCTCAAAGGCATGTCATTACAACACTAGCAAAGGATGAAAACATCATCATTAAACAAGCCGACAAAGGAGGTGCTACCGTAATCATGAACAAAGTATTTTACCAAAACAAAATTGAAGAAATGTTATCAAACAAAGAATACTACCAAAAGTTAGACCATGACCCCCACAAAGAAATAATGAAAAAGTACAGATCACTCCTTCAGAAACATGAACTAGAATTAACAAAAAAAGAGTATGATTATTTAATAAATTTTGAATGCAAACCGAGTAATTTTTATGGCCTCCCTAAAATTCACAAAAATAAAGAAATCAATGAAGCTTGCGCAAGTTCTTCCTCAAATTATATTGAACTGGAAGCACCAGAAACCCTTTCATTTAGGCCAATAGTTGCTGGTCCCGTTTGCGAAACACATCGCCTAAGCAATGTTATAGATATTTTACTCCAACCGTATACCAATTATGTTAAGAGCTATATTAAGGATACAAAGGACTTTCTACAAAAATTACCCACACAAATAGACAAAGACAGCACACTAGTAACTTTCGACGTCGAAAGCCTCTATTCTAATATTCCGCATGACCTGGGTTTAAACGCAATATCATTCTGGATTAATAAATACCCAAATGAATTACCAAGCAGAATAACAAAAGAGTTCGTACTAGACGGAATAAAACTTATCTTGGAAAATAACAGTTTTCATTTTAATGACGAGTATTTCATCCAAATCAAAGGCACGGCGATGGGAACCAAATTTGCCCCCGTCTATGCCACACTCGTGTTAGCATACCTTGAAGAGAAATTGTATGAACAATCGGAAAACGATTTTGGTTTAGAGTTCAGGTCATATTTGGAAACAAATTTCAAAAGATTCCTTGATGACTGTTTCCTTATATTTAAACAATCAGAAGAAGATTTGAAGAAACTTCATAGTCTACTAAACATGTTACATCCAAGCATCAAATTTACACTCGATAAAAACAGAAGACAACTCTCATTTTTAGATACCATGGTCATTAACGACAACGGAAAAATTAAAACAGACATATATTATAAACCAACAGATTCAAAGCAATATCTCTTATACACATCATGCCACCCAAAACACACAAGAAATAGCATTCCATACAACTTAGCTCGAAGACTAAAGATGATCATTTCTGAAGAAAACACACTTCTTACACGTCTCGAAGAATTGCATGGATTCCTTTTAAAGCAGAAATATCCACCTTCACTGATACAAGACAGCATTGCAAAAATTAAGGCTTTAAACAGAGAGACACTTCTACACCCCACCGAAAAAAGCAAAGATAATAATTTTATACCATACGTATCTACTTTCAATCCTCACAACCCAGAGATTTTCCCAGAAATACAGAAAAATAAATCACTCCTTCTGAGAGATGACAGGTTAAAATCTATTTTCCGAAGTAAATAAAAAGGGAATTAAGCCCCAGTCCACTAATCCGGGATCTACTCTCATAGGCAAGCAGGTAAATTTTAGGAAACCGACAACTTACAAACCAAACACAACCTATGATAATCGCCGTCCACAATTCCAAGGCAACAACAATAGACCACCCCTCTTAGATAAAACACTACCACAAACATATGACAAAAGACAACCGTTTTTAACTAAACAAACGGTACACAACAACAACAACAGACCACCCCTTTTAGATAGACCAGCAGTACCATACAATAACACAGCAGGTTTACAACAGGTGCAAACACAAGGTGTCAACCCATTCGGAAATAATGCCATGTACCGTCAACCTATACAAAGCAGACCATATCAGCACCAGAACAACTATCCAGCTACCAACACAAATGATTTTTTGTACCAAGGACCCCCAATGTACAGACGCCCGTAACAAAACAAACACATGACGTTCAAACCATAAACCTGTCCAACCGTAAACTTACCGAAACAGAAACAAAATTATTGGCAAAAGGTTTAAAATTTACCCCCACACCAAACAATGCAAACACACAAGAATTGGCTAAAGATATTCTAGAATTTAAACGTAAAGTGCGCCTAATGGAATTCTTTGATGGAAAAGAAGACGATGACGAATCAATGGTAAGAAATAAATCAAATTTTGTTCCTCCTAAACATAGAGAAATGTTACTAGAGAACTTTGTTCAAACCACAACAAATATACCACTTGACCCAGTAAATAATTCAGATATTAGACGAAACCTTAACTTTTCTCAAAGGCATGCCATTACAACACTAGCAAAGGATGAAAACATCATCATTAAACAAGCCGACAAAGGAGGTGCTACCGTAATCATGAACAAAGTATTTTACCAAAACAAAATTGAATAATGTTATCAAACAAAGAATACTACCAAAAGTTAGACCATGACCCCCACAAAGAAATAATGAAAAAGTACAGATCACTCCTTCAGAAACATGAACTAGAATTAACAAAAAAAGAGTATGATTATTTAATAAATTTTGAATGCAAACCGAGTAATTTTTATGGCCTCCCTAAAATTCATAAAAATAAAGAAATCAATGAAGCTTGCGCAAGTTCTTCCTCAAATTATATTGAACTGGAAGCACCAGAAACCCTTTCATTTAGGCCAATAGTTGCTGGTCCCGTTTGCGAAACACATCGCCTAAGCAATGTTATAGATATTTTACTCCAACCGTACACCAATTATGTTAAGAGCTATATTAAGGATACAAAGGACTTTCTACAAAAATTACCCACACAAATAGACAAAGACAGCACACTAGTAACTTTCGACGTCGAAAGCCTCTATTCTAATATTCCGCATGACCTGGGTTTAAACGCAATATCAACCTGGATTAATAAATACCCAAATGAATTACCAAGCAGAATAACAAAAGAGTTCGTACTAGACGGAATAAAACTTATCTTGGAAAATAACAGTTTTCATTTTAATGACGAGTATTTCATCCAAATCAAAGGCACGGCGATGGGAACCAAATTTGCCCCCGTCTATGCCACAGTCGTGTTAGCATACCTTGAAGAGAAATTGTATGAACAATCGGAAAACGATTTTGGTTTAGAGTTCAGGTCATATTTGGAAACAAATTTCAAAAGATTCCTTGATGACTGTTTCCTTATATTTAAACAATCAGAAGAAGATTTGAAGAAACTTCATAGTCTACTAAACATGTTACATCCAAGCATCAAATTTACACTCGATAAAAACAGAAGACAACTCTCATTTTTAGATACCATGGTCATTAACGACAACGGAAAAATTAAAACAGACATATATTATAAACCAACAGATTCAAAGCAATATCTCTTATACACATCATGCCACCCAAAACACACACGAAATAGCATTCCATACAATTTAGCTCGAAGACTAAAGATGATCATTTCTGAAGAAAACACACTTCTTACACGTCTCGAAGAATTGCATGGATTCCTTTTAAAGCAGAAATATCCACCTTCACTGATACAAGACAGCATTGCAAAAATTAAGGCTTTAAACAGAGAGACACTTCTACACCCCACCGAAAAAAAGCAAAGATAATAATTTGATACCATACGTATCTACTTTCAATCCTCACAACCCAGAGATTTTCCCAGAAATACAGAAAAATAAATCACTCCTTCTGAGAGATGACAGGTTAAAATCTATTTTCCGAAGTAAAATCTTTTTAAAAAGCAAGCGCCAATCTCCAAATTTAAAGAAACTATTAACAAAAGCTAAGTTTTCAAACAAACAACCAAGCATAGCCAAAGTAACAAAATGCAACGAACCAAGATGTGGTTTGTGCAAATATATAAAAGAAGGTTCGACATACAGCTTTAATGACAAAATCTTTACTGTGACTTGTGACATGTCGTGTACCGTCAGAAATGTCATATATGTAATTGAATGCAGGGGGTGTAACAAATATTACATTGGGGAAACAAACAACTTGAGAAAAAGAACGACCCTACATAATCAGCACATAAGAAATGAAAACTTGAGAATGATACCCCTTAGTGGACACATTGCTTCCTGTTCGAAACAAGACCCGAAATATTACATGTTTCCATTCTACAAAATGAAAACAGACAGCATAATTGAAAGGAAAGAAAAGGAAAAGTATTTTATACAACAATATAAACCAGAACTCAATTCAACATAACCGTTTGTAGATAGTGGAGACGCCAGTTATGATATCACTTCATTTCAACGTGTATTTACCGATCATGTTTATCCATTATTAATTCGTTACATAATACATACAGACCGGACGGAAGTTCATGACGTTACGTTACGTTACGTTACGCCAACTTCCATAGTAACAAGACGCCATTATATGGACATCGCTATACTTAAATAAAGGCTTTGAAAAATGACTAATGTCATGAAACCGGTTAGCCAAAAATAAAATATTGTTTGTGCATCTGAACTTCATTTATTTATCAAAGTATTTAAAACCCGTATTGTGGAATATATATATATCACTGGCGTTTACTGGGGTATACATTGTTTTTGCTTATTTGTGATCCCATACAATGGTTGTGGGTACTTGTAAGAACCGCCTCCTCAATGCGGCGTCTCTAACAAGCAACCACAACCTATGTTTGCAGCACAAATAAGAAAAATATCACGGATTTTCAACAGAAAAAGTAGCCAGTTTTGAGATGTGAAAATGCAATTTGTCGAACGGGTATGTTATCGTAATGAAAATCGACGTATATCAGATTCTTTCAAACGAAAGTATAGTTTTCTCATGTTTTCTGCCGTCTTAAATCATTTGTAATGCTGAAAAAAAAAATGAAAAACGCTATTTCCAGATCTGCTTTTGATGTGGGACGCGCAGTTTAGTTTAAAACATAATTTCTAATCAGTTCTGAAGAGAAAATTATGATGCCAGTTGATCTTTGTCTCATTTATAAATCTTCCGTCTCCCCTCTGGATCAAAATTGCATTCAGAATCACATAAAGGAGATATAGTGCAGTTCTTATATCAAAAAGCTGGCTTATTCATTATGATAACATACCCGTGCGACAAAGTGCATTTTTTCACATCTCCAAAATGACTACTTTTCTTATGAAGGTCCGTGATATTTTTCTCATTTCTACTGCTAACATAGGTTGTGGGTGCTCGTTAGAACCGCCTCATTGAGGCGGTTCTAACGAGTACCCACAACCTATGTCTTGGTGCAGAAATAAAAAAAAAATGTATACCCCCATAAACCTCAGTTTTTACCATATAAAATGGGGTTTAAGGGGGTGTTCATTTGACGGACTTGTTCACGTGAAATAATGAAAACCAGTGATTTAATCTGCGAGTGTGAGTGCTTGTTAGACGCGTCTCGTGGAGGCGGCTCAACCGAGTACACAGAATCTATGTCTCGAAAAAAGGCGGTTCTAACGAGTACCCAAAACCTATGTCTTGGAGAAGAAATAAGAAAAATAATGAATACCCCCGTAAACCCCAGTTTTCTCTACATAAAGTGAGGTTTAAGGGGGTGTTCATTTCACGGACTTGTTCACATGACGCTTATCTCTAGAATTAACATCTTTCCAACGAAAATGTTTGATATTTTTATTATTATTATTTCTTGTCCAAACATAGATGTTGAGTGCTCAATAGAATCGCTTCGATGGGACGATTCTAACGAGAACCAACAATCTATGCTTTTTTGCAAAACTAACGAAAATGAAAAGCCCCGTAAAAATTGATGAATACCCCCGTAAACTCCATTTTTCACCGACTTGTTTGTTAACCCGATGGTTTGCCAAGCAAAGACTCAACCGTAAGTCTTGAAAAGCCCGGAGCCTACACGCTTGTATAATTTTGACCCCCTTCAACCCCTCGTTTTTATATCAAAGCTGGGGTTTACAGGGATATACATTATTTTGCTAATTGATGCTTAAAACATAGATTGTAGATACCCATTAGAACCGCCTCAGCAGCGAGGCGGTTCTGCCGAGCACCCATAATTTATGTGTTTAGCAGAAATATGGAAAAATGTCAGAATTTTTATCTGAAAGTTTTCATTTTTTTTTTTTTTTTGGCGGTTGAATTTTCAATATCATCACGTAAACAAGTCCGTGAAATGAACACCCCCTTCAGCCCCACTTTATATAGACAAAACTGGGATTTACGGGGGTATACATTATCAGTCTTATTTCTACTCCAAGACATATGTTGTGGGTACTCGTTAGAACCGCCTCAATGAGGCGGTTCTAACGAGCACACACAACCTATGTTTGCAGTATAAATAAGAAAAATATTTAGAATTTCCATCAGAAAAGTAGCCATTTTGGAGATATGAAAAATGCACTATGTCGCACGGATGTGTTTATCGTAATGATTTAAATAGGCGTGTTTTCGTGATGACTACGAAGGCTTCCACAGAGTTCGGCGTGAGCACGCAGGCTAATTTTGTCGCCCCTGTGTACACGTGCCCGATGACGCAGATGCACTTGTTCCGACTCCAAATATCAAATGTAATGAAAACCAAACTTCACAATATTTATGAAATTAAACGAGCTATGCAAAATACTGGATATGGATTTTTGCCTCTTTTCTCATTCTAATTCAATAAATCATCAGATTTGCATTACCAAAATAGCAATTACATTTGCGCACGGATATCAAGGGCATTTTGGTTAACGAATGTGGCGTTGTGGAACTGTCATGCTACTGTGTCGTTGGTTTTATAGAACTCTGTTCAAAATATGCAATTTACGGCGACGAACAAATGATATATTTACCAAAAAACGACCAACAAAAAGTGACTGTCACTCAGTGAATACCGACGATACCAGATGGCGTCCTGTTTCTGATAGTGAATCGCAGAATATACGGTTGAAATTTGATTTTGATTTGATTTGAGGTTTAACGTCCCCGTCAATACTGTAATGGTCATTTTGGTGACGTTGCTTCCAATTTTGTGGGACTTTTACCCGTAATTGAGATGAAATGACATCTCAAGCCATGTCGCCCAATGCAACCGAAAGGGCTAATAAGCATGGACGGTCCGACTCGCACCCCACTTTGCCTGGGCAGGCTTAGATCCTCTAGCAGTTTACCAGTGCTCGTGCGTGTTCGGTTTCAGCTCTGCGTGGAAGTATCATGTAGCCCATCTACAGTAGAACTTCGATGGCTCGAACACCGATGGCTCGTTTACCATGGATGTGTCGAACCCATTCTTGAGTCCCTAGCGAAATCCTCTACATAAGAAATAGTGGGGGATAATTAAGGAGATTTTTAGCTTTTTGTCTTGCAAATGTATGCTGTGTGTACTCATTAGAATCGCCTCGATGAGGCGATTCTAGTGAGTACACACAGCATACATTTTCATTATAGAACACCGAAAAGATGTCTAAAAGTATCTCGTTATGCCCCCTGACAGTAACCTAAGTGGCTCGAACTACCCCTGTCTCGAACACATTTTCGAGGTCCCAAAGGTGTTCGAGCCATTGAAGTTCGACTGTATTTCTTCAAGCCCCGATGGATATACGGTTGACAAGTTCTGTTGTTATCAAATCAAATCACATCACGTGAGGGTCGTGAAATGAACACTTCAATAAAATAGAAGTGAAGACAATGATCAGGAATTGATACAATTATCTAAAACCTTCAATTACTATTCTTATTTGTGCTCCATGGAGTAGGTTGTGGGTTCTAGTTAGAATCTCATCAAAAAGGCGGTTCTACATATAACGAGCGCACATAACGTATGAGTGAAGCATATGAAAAATATCACAATTTTTGTTTCTGTTTGGAGAAATGAATGACATGAATGTGTCAGTAATGTGAGGTCGCATGCCATCTTCAAAGGCATGATACTGTTCGGTTGGTATAGTTCTTTTACATCCAAGAAAAGTGCACAGTGTTAATTTTTTTTTTTTTTTTTTTTTTTTTGGTTTGGGTTTTACGGCCCTTTCAAGATTATTTCACTCATATCGAGCCGATCGTTAATCAGAGGTGGGCGAAAACCGGAGTACCCGGAGAAAAACCACCTGACCTTCCGTTGCAGAACTTGGCGTCTCACACGTGGCCCGAGCGAGGCTCGAACCTACGGCGGTGAGAGACCTAATGACTAAGAGTCAGCGCTCTTATCCACTAGACCACGGAGGCCCGCACAGTGTTAATGGTCATAAACTACTGAGTTGAAGCCCAAGCCAACCACAAAAACACGTCTTTATAAATTTGAGCCCCTTGAACCCCACTTTTTGTAGTAAAACTGGGGTTCACAGGGGTAAACTTCACTTTTCAGCTCCCCTCAGCCAAAGTTCAGCTTCCCTGGGCAAAATGCCTGGGGGGAGGGGGGGGGGTTATAGTATGGGAGCCTTCCGTCGTCCGTCCGTCGTCCACCATTTTTAAATGTCTTCTTCTCTGAAACCACTGGGCCAATTCCAATTAAATTTCAAATGCAGCCTCTTGGCAATGGGGGATCGAAAGTTTGCAAGTATGGTCTAGGTCACATGACCAAGATAGCTGCCATGCCCAAATATGGTAAAAAAAACTTAAAAAATCTACTTCTCCAGAACCGCTGGGCCGATTGTCTTGACACTTGGTATGTAGCATCGGATGACTGGGTACTACAAAGTTTGCAAAAACGATGACCCTATGTTGACCTTGATCTATTTTTCTGCCAAGGTCAAATTTGGTTCCTTAGGCTTTTCAATGGGAAAAGGGTAAAACAATTCATTTTTTTTTCGAAAAATATTGTGGTCGATGACATGAGAATAGGTAAAAAAAGAATGTCCATGAATGCTTAAGTTCAAGGTCAATCAGTGACCTTGGCTCAAGGTCACTTTATATATATTATAGGTCCAATGACATTTCAAGATTATCTCTGAAACCACTGGCCTAATTTCAATCAAATTTTAAAAGCAGCCTTAGGACAGTAAGGGAACGAAAATTTGTTCGCATGGTCTAGGTCACATGACCAAGATGGCCGCCATGCCCAAATATGCCCCCCCCCCCCCCAAAAAAAAAAAAACTAAACAATCTTCTTCCTCAGACCCACTGGGCCTATTGTTTTGAAACTTGGTGTGTAGCATTAGGTTGCTGCGTACTACCCAGTTTGCAAATACGTTGAACCTTGGTTGACTTGACCTATTTTCTGCCAAGGTCAAATTTTTGTCCCTTAGGCTTTTCAATGGGAAAAGGGTTAAAACAATGCATCTTTAGTAAAAATTTAGTAAAAAAGGGCTATGACATGAAAATATGTAAAAAATGAACGTCTATGAATGCTCACGGTCAAGATCACTTGAATTATAGGTCCATTGACATTTAAAAATACATTTTCTCTGAAACCATTGGGGTAATTTCAATTAAATTTTATATACAGCCTAAGGATACTGAGGCTAAATCTGTTCGAATGGTCCAGGTCACATGATCAAGATGGCCGCCATGCCAAAACATAGTAAAAACCATAAAAATCTTCTTCTTCAAAACTACTGTGCCAATTGTCTTGAATCTTGGTATTTAGCATCAGGTGTCTAAATACTACCAAATCTGCAAACATGAAGACCCTAGGTTGACCCTGACCTAACCTTTGACGAAGTCAACCTTTAAAAAATATTGTTCTCATTAACCACTTGACCGATTATCTTGAAACTATGTATGTAGCATAAGGTGACTGAGTACTATCAAATTTGCAAATATGATGACCCTAGATTGACCTTGACCTATTTTACGCCAATGTCAAATATGGTTTCTTAGGTTTTTCAATAGGAAAAATGGTAAAACAATGCATTATTTCGGAAAAAAGTGTGGTCTGTGACATGAGAATATGTAAAAATGAATGTCTTTTAATGCAAAAGGTCAAGGTCATTCAGCGACCCTTGCTCAAGGTCATTTGGATTAAAGGTCCATTGACATTTCAAAATACATTTTCTCTGAAGCCACTTGGCCAATTTAGTTTAAATTTTATATGTATTGTTTATTTGTTTGTTTGAGGTTTAACGCCCCCGACAACACTGTAAAGGTCATTTTGGAGACGTTGCTTTCAATTTTGTGAGACTTTTATTCGACATTGAGATGAAATGACATTTCAAGCCCTGCCGCCCAATGAAACCTATAGGGTTTATAAGCCTGGACTCTCACCGCTTTGCCTGTGCAGGCTTCTGTCTCTGGTCGGGCCCATCGGAGTCTAACTGATGGTTTTCTTTTGCTCCAGCATTTAAGTGGTTTCTTGCTGTCGAGTCCTCACCGTTGTCTCACCTCTGCGGTTCTTTGATTTTTTGTGTTCACGGAGATGTTGCACTGATGAGTAAGGAGGCCTTCATGCGGACTGAACAAATTATTTGTCTAAATCGCGACGGAAGTAAGGCGAGGATTGTGGCCACGTAAAATCGATTTAAGCACCCCAGTGGAAATCATTCCACTGACCGTTCCAAGGCGGTTCTTCTGTGGCGGTTTATGTATGGTGTTGTTTGTTACTTACTGTGTGTATCACTTGTGTCTTTTTTATTTTGGATGGCCATATGGCCATTTTGTGGGAAAGTAACTGTCCTTATGGCCTTCCTTTGTTTAGGTTTCCATTATGGTCTGGTCGCTTAATGTTTGTGTTTCTTTCCTTAGGTGTCTTTGATGGGTGGAGTAGGTTAATTGTATCGATTCCTGACCTTTGTTTTACTTCTACTTTGGATCCTCTAAGCGGTTTACCAGTACTCGTGTGCGGGTCGGTTTCAGCTCTGCGTTGCAGCATCATGCAGCCCATCTATTTCTTCAAGCCCCGATGGGCGGGGCGAAATTTTATATGTAGCCTCAGGACTTTGAGAGAATGCAAATTTGTTCGAATAGTCCAGGTCACATGACCAAGATGGCCGCCATGCCCAATATGGTAAAAACTTAAAAAAATTCGGCTTCTCCATAACTAATGTTTCAATTGTCTTGAAACTTGGTATGTAGCATCAGGTGATTGAGTACTATTAAATTTTCAAACACGATGACCCTAGGTTTACTTAACTTTTGACAAGATCAAATTTGGTCCATGGGAAAGAGGTTAAAAACTTTTGATTATGAAATGAGAGAGGCACCGTATGAATGTCTGTGGATGCTATTATATGATAAGGTAGTTCAGCGAACTCGGCCACAGGTGTCCATCAACTTAAATTTTATATACAGCTGAATGGATGAATGAAAGTATATCAAATGGTCCAGGTCACATGACCAAAATTGCTGCCATGGCCATATATAACAAGATTAAAACGGCTGCCATGGCCATATATAACAAGATTAAAACTTCTTCTTCTCCCGAACCTCTAGGCCGATTTCTTGAAACCTCATATACAGCTTCACGTGAATGATTACTACAATATTTTACAAATGTGGACCCCAGGTTGACCTTAACCAGTTTATCAGCACCAAAGTTCATAGTCACTCAGATGAGGGGAAAAGGGACAAAATAATACACAGGGCTCAGGGGAGCGGTCGGGATCTTATGGTCCTCCTGTTTCTTATTTCTCCTCTTCAATAAAGATTGTGGGGACTAGTTAGTATTTACAATCTATATTTTGAGCAGAAATAAGAAAATATCACAATTTTTCATCTTAAAAGTTTAGTTTTTCGGCGGGGTAAAGTTAACAATGCATTTGTATAGACGTGTTTTCGTAAGGCGTTTTTGCCGCCCTTCCCAGTGTCATTACGAAAACACGCCTATACAAATATATTGCCAATATTTTGGCAAAAAATTAGAAATTTTAAGATGAAAATTTGTGATATTTTTTCTTATTTCTGCTCACAACATAGATTGCGGGGACTCGATAGAACCGCCTCGACGAGGCGGTTCTATCGAGTACCCACAATCTATGTATTTGAGCAGAAATTAGAAAAATGATGACTACCCCCTTAAACCCCAGTTTTACTATATAAAAGTGGGGTATGAGGGGGTCAAAATTATATAAGCGTGTTCTCATAATGGGCGGCTGCCTTTTGCATTAGTATGGTTTTGATATTGTGTGTCTGTGCATGACTCTGTCTTCTTTTTAATATTTTCTTTCAATGGTACAATTATTGTGTGTTTTTAATTTCTGCTTTCACAATGATCAGGTGAAAAATGGTTTGATTGCGAACGCATGAACAATTGCCATTTTTTACATTCAGACAAATAACCTAAACTTAAAAATGCAGATCGGAAAACATTTCGAGCCTGTCTTATATTACGTGAATTTTGTGAAGATCTAATGGCAAATACAATTTTTTTTTTTTTTTTTAATTTTAACCAATGACATTAGGAAAAGTTTGCCAATTCCTTTCAGTAGTTATGATCGACCTACTTTACGAAAGCGCGGCTATACTAATACATTGTAAACTTTATCGCTGAAAAATCGATAATTTTAAGATGAAAAATTTTGATATTTTTCTTATTTCTGCTTAAAATATAGACTGTGGGTACTCGTTAGAACCGCCTCATTGAGGCGGTTCTAACGAGTACACACAATCAATATTTTAGAGCAGAAATAAGAAAAATAAGGATTACCCATGTAAACCCCAGTTTTACTACATAAAAGTGGGGTTCAAGGGGGTCAAAATTTTATAGGCGTGTTTTCGTGATGGTTATTTGAAAAAAATCACTGGAATGTTAGCAAAAACGGCATGATTGGGTTTACAGATTTACTCAAAGTTGTGGCACTGATGCAAAAGGAAGACAGCAATGCGTACTTCTGCAAACTAAAAACAAAAATGCAGTCTATAGAATTAAAAAAGACTTAGTGACAAGTTGACACGTACATAACGCTACGGGTATTATATGGCAGGGCGGGGAAGTTCAGGTGTTGTCAATACATGTCAAATTCGCCGAGTCCACAAGAAGACTCGGCAGAGTGTCTTTCGCATGCTTTTTGTAATCGGACCAGATGGCCATAAACACCATAGCTTGCCTAGTTATTTTAAGCTTGTGTTTATTTCCCTTTGGTGTCTCTAATGGGAGGTGTGGGTCAATTGTATCGATTCCTGAACATTGTTGTTTGTGTAACAATTGAAGTCACAAAATCGGATGATTTGGTTTTCCTTTTGTGTTAAAAGAATATTCCAAAGGTAGATAGAAAGAGTGTGTGTATGAATTCGGGTTTAACGTTGCTTTCAGCAATGTTTCAGTCATATCACGACGGTGTCTGGTTGCGATAGGGAGCCCAATGCTCATTTTTATAGTGCTGCCTCACTGAAGTATCATGTCCCAGACACATTACATGACACCACACCCAGTCACATTATCCTGACACTGGGTCGACCAGTCCTAGCTCTACCCCGTACATCTGAGTGCCAAGCGAGGAGCAGCTAGTACCATTCTTAACGACTTTGGTATGTCGCGGCCCGGGATCGAACCCGTGACCTCCCGTTCCCCGGAGCGGAAACTCTTCCAACTGAGCTATCGGGGCCGGTGTAAAGAGATAGAAAGAGAGAAAAGAGACAGAAGAGATAGCAGAGGTGGCGAAAGTGAGGGTCAGAGGAGTAAGAGGAAAATGATTGAAAGTGTAGCAACTTTAGAAATAACAAAATCACCCTTCTACCCTTACCTACTGCAGTACTGTAGGCCTTGCCAAACTGTAAGCCAATATCAGATGGACAACCCAGTAGACATCTCTGCCTCACGCATCCCCCCCCCGCACACACACACACTTACACACCATCACTACCAACCGGTGCGAACAATAGCTTATTTGCGATTACAATAACAACGTGAAATTTCAACCATTACCCGCAATATTCCAGTTGCTACAGGGCGCACAACGGAGAGGCAAACAATTCAACGTGTTTCGGAACTTTAATACTAAATTAATTACATCTGGAGTTTTGCTTTATTACATGGTTGTGTGTTTGAAGACATCTGTTACCATTGACAGTTCTGTCTAATCCTCAGTTCGTGTTAACTTTTATCTATCTGACCCTATCATATGACGTCGCGTCTGAGAGTGTAATAACGTCATGTAATATTTTCGATAATCCACTAGTGGATTGAATATGCAAATTAGCTAGATACATCCCGTAACGTTACATGTACGACGTCCTTAACGACGTCGCATTTACTAATGACGGAAAATTGACTTTTTTTTTGTAAACAATCGTGAATAAAACGCGTTTCAAATGTCATATGATAAATAGAATCTTGCATTCGTGCTCATTTATTATTGAATTTATTAAACTCGTCGAGGAAAAGGGATAAAATGCTCGGCGAAGCCTCGCATTTTATCCCTTTTCCTCAACTCGTTTAATAAATTCAATAATACATGAACACTCATGTAAGATCCTCTATGTCTTTGACTCCGATCAATACACATAAGTATTTGGTCATAATTTTCCAGACTCACACTTCCCTATGTTTTTTTTTTCTTTAACTTCAGATAGAGAGAGAGAGAGAGAGAGAGAGAGAGAGAGAGAGAGAGAGAGAGAGAGAGAGAGAGAGAGAGAGAGAAAAGAGCTATTTTACTCCCTCAAAATTCGATATATAGGTCTAATTTTCACGCATGAGGAAAAGCAGCCTCAATGATGTGGATCTTCCAGAATTCAAACTGACCCTAGGTCTGGCTAACAATTAAATAATTGTTAGTTGTTTTCAAAAGATGGAAAAACAATTTCTAAGTTTATTTACACTGCGATAGCATTTTAGCACAATATGGCTCTACCTATTTACGATATTAAATTTTAAACCGGATCAAGTTAAATAGCTTAGACCTAATGATTTTCCCACAAATATTTAACTGCTTAAATGCATAATTTTAATTTTAAAAGTTTGGTGCATTTGGCACCGTGTTGATTGAACACCCGGTAAACCCCTACTTTGTTCAGAGAAATCTCGGATTTGCAATGGTATACATTTTTCTTGATTCGGATTAGAACACCCCCTCGACACAAGGTAAATGCCTGGGTTACATTTGGTTACGGGCGCCGTACGATTTATTTGAGTACAATTTTAGAAATCGTATGAGGCTACCGGCTACGATTTATGTGGTTACATTATATACAGGCATCGTGCGATTTCTTGAACGGGTTTTCGTTGACAATCTGGTTCAAAATCGTACGGGCATCGCACCAAGACCGTGCGGAAGTATCCGCAGCTCCGAGCGGCGTCCAAAAAAGAAGGGAAAGGACACAATCTCAATGAGCCAGAGGTGCTAAATTATACAGGTCAGAGAGGGTAGCTGAAGAGGATCCAGACTATGAAAATGAGCCAGAGGTGCCAATTTATACGGTCAGAGAGGGGGGATGAAGAGGATCCAGACAATGAAAATGAGCCAGAGGTGCCAATTTATACGGTCAGAGAGGGGGGATGAAGAGGATCCAGACTATGAAAATGAGCCAGAGGTGCCAATTTATACGGTCAGAGAGGGGGGATGAAGAGGATCCAGACAATGAAAATGAGCCAGAGGTGCCAATTTATACGGTCAGAGAGGGGGGATGAAGAGGATCCAGACTATGAAAATGAGGCAGAGGTGCCAATTTATACGGTCAGATGCCTCACGCATCCCCCCCCCCACACACACACACACACTTACACACCATCACTACCAACCGGTGCGAACAATAGCTTATTTGCGATTACAATAACAACGTGAAATTTCAACCATTACCCGCAATATTCCAGTTGCTACAGGGCGCACAACGGAGAGGCAAACAATTCAACGTGTTTCGGAACTTTAATACTAAATTAATTACATCTGGAGTTTTGCTTTATTACATGGTTGTGTGTTTGAAGACATCTGTTACCATTGACAGTTCTGTCTAATCCTCAGTTCGTGTTAACTTTTAGTTATCTGACCCAATCATATGACGTCGCGTCTGAGAGTGTAATAACGTCATGTAATATTTTCGATAATCCACTAGTGGATTGAATATGCAAATTAGCTAGATACATCCCGTAACGTTACATGTACGACGTCCTTAACGACGTCGCATTTACTAATGACGGAATATTGACTTTTTTTTGTAAACAATCGTGAATAAAACGCGTTTCAAATGTCATATGATAAATAGAATCTTGCATTCGTGCTCATTTATTATTGAATTTATTAAACTCGTCGAGGAAAAGGGATAAACTGCTCGGCGAAGCCTCGCATTTTATCCCTTTTCCTCAACTCGTTTAATAAATTCAATAATACATGAACACTCATGTAAGATCCTCTATGTCTTTGACTCCGATCAATACACATAAGTATTTGGTCATAATTTTCCAGACTCACACTTCCCTATGTTTTTTTTTTTCTTTAACTTCAGATAGAGAGAGAGAGAGAGAGAGAGAGAGAGAGAGAGAGAGAGAGAGAGAGAGAGAGAGAGAGAGAGAGAAAGAGCTATTTTACTCCCTCAAAATTCGATATATAGGTCTAATTTTCACGCATGAGGAAAAGCAGCCTCAATGATGTGGATCTTCCAGAATTCAAACTGACCCTAGGTCTGGCTAACAATTAAATAATTGTTAGTTGTTTTCAAAAGATGGAAAAACAATTTCTAAGTTTATTTACACTGCGATAGCATTTTAGCACAATATGGCTCTACCTATTTACGATATTAAATTTTAAACCGGATCAAGTTAAATAGCTTAGACCTAATGATTTTCCCACAAATATTTAACTGCTTAAATGCATAATTTTAATTTTAAAAGTTTGGTGCATTTGGCACCGTGTTGATTGAACACCCGGTAAACCCCTACTTTGTTCAGAGAAATCTTGGATTTGCAATGGTATACATTTTTCTTGATTCGGATTAGAACACCCCCTCGACACAAGGTAAATGCCTGGGTTACATTTGGTTACGGGCGCCGTACGATTTATTTGAGTACAATTTTAGAAATCGTATGAGGCTACCGGCTACGATTTATGTGGTTACATTATATACAGGCATCGTGCGATTTCTTGAACGGGTTTTCGTTGACAATCTGGTTCAAAATCGTACGGGCATCGCACCAAGACCGTGCGGAAGTATCCGCAGCTCCGAGCGGCGTCCAAAAAAGAAGGGAAAGGACACAATCTCAATGAGCCAGAGGTGCTAAATTATACAGGTCAGAGAGGGTAGCTGAAGAGGATCCAGACTATGAAAATGAGCCAGAGGTGCCAATTTATACGGTCAGAGAGGGGGATGAAGAGGATCCAGACAATGAAAATGAGCCAGAGGTGCCAATTTATACGGTCAGAGAGGGGGGATGAAGAGGATCCAGACTATGAAAATGAGCCAGAGGTGCCAATTTATACGGTCAGAGAGGGGGGATGAAGAGGATCCAGACAATGAAAATGAGCCAGAGGTGCCAATTTATACGGTCAGAGAGGGGGGATGAAGAGGATCCAGACTATGAAAATGAGGCAGAGGTGCCAATTTATACGGTCAGAGAGGGGGATGAAGAGGATCCAGACAATGAAAATGAGCCAGAGGTGCCAATTTATACGGTCAGAGAGGGGGGATGAAGAGGATCCAGACAATGAAAATGAGCCAGAGGTGCCAATTTATACGGTCAGAGAGGGGGGATGAAGAGGATCCAGACTATGAAAATGAGCCAGAGGTGCCAATTTATACGGTCAGAGAGGGGGATGATGAGGATCCAGACTATGAAAATGAGCCAGAGGTGCCAATTTATACGGTCAGAAAGGGTAGCTGAAGAGGATCCAGACAATGAAAATGAGCCAGAGGTGCCAATTTATACAGGTCAGACAGGGGGGATGAAAAGGATCCAGACAATGAAAATGAGCCAGGGGTGCCAATTTATACGGTCAGAGAGGGGGGATGAAAGGATCCAGACAATGAAAATGAGCCAGAGGTGCCAATTTATACGGTCAGAGAGGGTAGCTGAAGAGGATCCAGACTATGAAAATGAGCCAGAGGTGCCAATTTATACGGTCAGAGAGGGTAGTTGAAGAGGATCCAGACTATGAAAATGAGCCAGAGGTGCCAATTTATACGGTCAGAGAGGGTAGCTGAAGAGGATCCAGACTATGAAAATGAGCCAGAGGTGCCAATTTATACGGTCAGAGAGGGTAGCTGAAGAGGATCCAGACTATGAAAATGAGCCAGAGGTGCCAATTTATACGGTCAGAGGGGGGATGAAGAGGATCCAGACAATGAAACTGACGTAGACCTCAGGTATGAAATAGTTCAGTTTTTCGAGGATCGACCCTACTTTTATAACATAGCCCATGACAGTGGGAGTGACAAAAAGCTCCAGGGCTGCAATTATCGCCCGCTCCCTTCTTATATTCTGCCTCAGTTACAGCCGCAAATATGCTACTCTGAGCCTGAGTGGCGGAATCGGAGCTTTCTTCGATTTCAGTGACAACATTTGAGATAAAATGAACAGTTTGAAATGACCAATATTTACTCATCTGGAAATGAAAATCATTCGCACAGCACACAAATAGTCGTACGGTCATCGTAAGATTGCCGCAATATGACCGCACGATGTCCTTGCAATTTTACCGACGCCGTGTTACAACTTGCGCTATCCGCACGGGGACCGTACGGTTCTCCTAAGGGCCTACAATCACCGTACGATTGCTTTAGCCCAAATTTACAGCAAAAGTCTTGCGGTGTCGCACGATTATCGCACGACGTCCGTGCGGTTCCAGTGCGATGCCCTTGTGGTGATCGTGTGTTTCTTTCTATAGGCTACGGGCTTGCGATTTTCAAAATTTGTCCCAGTGCGGAGTTATACCATATCGTTAAAGATGCGGCGCCCGTAGGTTGTCGTAGGAACCCGAAAATACTACGATACCATTGCGACATGGTGCATTTTTAACATCTCCAAAATTGCTTCTTTTCTGTTGAATGTCCGTGATTTTTTTCTAATTTATATTGCAAACATAGGTTGTGGGTACTCGTTAGAACCGCCTCATTGAGGCGGTTCTAGCGTTTACCCACAGCCTGAGGCGGTTCTAACGAGTACCCACAACCTATGTCTTGGAGCAAATATATTTAAAATAATATATACCTCCGTTAACCAAAGTTTTCTCTATATAAAGTGGGTTTACAGGGTGTTTATTTAACGGACTTGTTAACATGATGATACATCTAAACCCCACTTTACAAAAAGAAATGTGGAGTAACTGGAGTACTCCTTATTTTCCTTATTCTTGTTCAAAACATTTATTGTTGGTGTTCGTTAGAACGGCGGTTGTAACGAGTACAAAACAATCTACATTTTGACTAGTAATAAGAAAACTTTCATCTGACAATTTAACCCTTCTCTTGCTGAATATTCATTTAAGCCACACCCATTTCTGTCTATCAACCAATCAAATTACTTGATGTAATTTATTGCAACAAATTCATAAACTGAATGTCAAACAGTGTAGATCCTGATCAGATGGCTTCTTCAGAAGCCATCTGATCTGGATCTACACTGTTTGCAAAGAAAAGGGTTGTCGTGAACCGCAAGATAAGGGTTAAGAAAGGCGCAGTTCTAGCGTACATGTGTGTGATCGTTCAAAAGAGCACACACAACCTATATTAGGTGCATACATAAGAATAACATTTTGATCAGCAAAATTTCAGTTATGAGATATGAGAGAATGCATGCAATGTCAAAATGGACCGCTACCGCCATTCACTATATATAACACATTTCAAGTGTATCCCAACGATACGGATACCTATCCTTACATGTAAAGTGTGATCCAGCAGAGACCGCATCAAAACAGTAGCAACCTTGTTTATCGATGGGGTTGACAAACGCCTATTTTCAAGAATGTCTATGGTCCCAATTCAAAGTCAGTATGTTCACAATAGAAACTCGGGGGAGAAATATTTAACTGAAAATTGTCTCGTATATCATCATTTTTATACAAATAGTCATATTAGCAACTTTGACTTCTACTTTAAATGAAACATGTTTTGCAGCTTATGCGCTTGTGTCAGTTTGTGTAAAACACTTGAGGTTGCTTTCATTTCCTGCAAAGCATCTGTATAGTTGTTTGAAAGTTCTGGGAAGAGTGTTTTCCTGTCATTTGTTCATGAAATGTAAGAAATGCTTTTTTCATAAAATGTAAGAAATGCTTTTTTCACTTCTGAAGGGCATAACATTTATACTTTATGGTTATGTCAGAAAGTATGTGAAGTTCTCACCTTTCTACTTGACATTATTAAAATAAGATTTTGTACTAAGTTATTTAGACAAGTTGTGGGTATTCCGATGGGTACTAAATGCGCACCCCTTGTGGCTGATTTGTTTTTGTTTTGTTATGAGAGAGACTTAATGCTGTCCCTTTCTGCTGAAAACCAATCTGAACTCATTGAAGCTTTTAGCTCGACTTCTAGACATTTGGATGATTTATTAAATATTGACAATACCTATTTCGCTTGCTTAGTCAGTCACATTTACCCCCCACCACCACCACCAGAACTTCAGTTAAGTAAAGCAAAATCTTCTGATACCGAGGCTCCATTTTTGGATTTACATCTGTCTATTGCAGATGGATTTGTTTCTTGCAAAATTTTTGATAAACGCGATGATTTTAATTTTGAAATTGTACATTTTCCTTTTTTTGGATGGTCGTGTGCCATCCTATCACGTTTATATTTCGCAATTAATTCGATTTGCCAGAATGTGTAGTCATGTAACTGACTTCAACACTCGTAATAAATTGTTAACTGCTTAACTTTTTAATTGAGTTATCGGTACCATAAACTACGCAAAGCCTATTCAAAATTTTAAAAAGTAGAAGTAGAGGCAATGATCAGGAATCGATAAGACGTCATTCTGATTTAATTTGGACTTAAATCTCTTCTGCAACAAGGTCTATCGGAACCCGAATTTTATGGTGACTTAGTATATTAATTCAGAAAAATATATGACTGCAATGACTTCAGCACCCAATTTCGTAACATCATTCTTCGATATAAATAGATTGGGTACAACATAAATGTTATACGACAGACAGCATGCATGGTAGTTAGCCAATTCAAGGTTGACAACTTTGCTTCCCTCTTTGGTTGCACGCCGGTGGGTCGGGCCTCAGAAACTATGACGGTTCCAGCGTGAAGGCTTGCTGAGACTTAGAGATATCTAATTCAATGTAATGTTGGTTGGTGCCTGATGCTCTGTTTCTGGTTGGGCCCATCGGAGTCTAACTGTTGGTTTTCTTTTGCTCCGGCATTTCAGTGTGTTCTTGCTGTCGAGTCCTCACCGTTGTTTCATGTCTGTGGTTGTTCGATTTTTGTGTTCTCGGAGATGTTGCACTGATGAGTTAGGAGGCCTTCATGCGGTCTGAACAAATTATTTGTCTAAATCGCGACTGAAGTAAGGGCGAGGATGGTGGCCACGTAAAATCGATTTAAGCCCATACCCCCCCCCCACCCCGCCCACAGTGGAATTCGTTTCACTGACTTTCCAAGGCGGTTCTTCTGTCGCGGTTTATTTTTGTTATGGTTTGTCTTTGAGTGTTTGTATCGCTTATATTATTTTGTTTTTGATAGCCAATTGGCCATTTTGTGGGAAAGTAACTGTCCTTGTGGCTTTCCATTAGGAGTTTGTTGTTTCATGTAAACTTTGTGATTCTTTCCCTTTGGTGTCTCTGATTGGAGCTGTTGGATTAATTGTATCGATTCCTGGGAATTGCTTTCACTTCTATTTACCAAATGCAAATGAATATAGCCAGGAAGTTCCAAATAAAATTTAAACCAATGCGATCAAACAAATATGTGGGCTCGTGACAAAAACACGCTCTCATAAAATACCTAGACCAGCGCCCGTCCAATTTGCATACAACCAAAGATGAAAGCGTAGTTATCAACCATGATTAGGCCAAAAATTGGCAGTTATGGATGTTATGTGACAGACCGCGTGTCTTGTTGTCGACCCTATAAGTCTTTTTCGTGACAAAACTAGCTAGTTTCGGCTAATTGGGCCTCATCAGTGACCCTCAAATATTTTCAAAATTCCACAATGGAATCAATGATCCCAAAGGACAAGAAAATATAATCTACACTATGATGTAGGGCAGGGAGACGTTTTACCACCACCACACGTTCCCACACAACAGCTGTAGTGAAGCTAAATATGTTCTATAAAAGGGTTATCCTTTGGAAGCAAGGAATACACCGCAGAAGTGAAAAATATGGAGTGTACATGTTTACTGGGCCAGACTAGCTAGTTTCGGCTAATTGAAAGGGTTATACTTTGGAAGCAAGAAATACACAACAGAACTGAAAAATATGAAGTTACATATTTTCTTGCCAGTCTAGCTAATTTCGGTCATTTTGACCTCATCAGTGACCCTCAGATATTTTCAAAATTCCACAATGGAATCAATGATCCCAAAGGACAAGAAAATATAATCTGAACTATGATGTAGGACAGAGAGACGTTTTACCGCCACCACACATTCCCACACACCAGCTGTAGTGAAGCTAAATATGTTCTATAAAAGGGTTATCCTTTGGAAGCAAGGAATACACCGCAGAAGTGAAAAATATGGAGTGCACATGTTTACTGGGCCAGACTAGCTAGTTTCGGCCAATTAGGCCTCATCAGTGACCCTCAGATATTTTCGAAATTCCACAATGGAATCAATGATCCCAAAGGACAAGAAAATATAATCTACACTATGATGTAGGGCAGGGAGACGTTTTACCGCCACCACACATTCCCACACACCAGCTGTAGTGAAGCTAAATATGTTCTATAAAAGGGTTATCCTTTGGAAGCAAGGAATACACCACAGAAGTGAAAAATATGGAGTGTACATGTTTACTGGGCCAGACTAGCTAGTTTCGGCCAATTAAGCCTCATCAGAGTCGGATATTTTAGGTTCAATTTTAATATTTCTAAAACTTAGACTGACTTGTCATGTGAGACATGTATCTTAGCGGATTTGGTTGCCACTTTTTGTTTTATTTCAATTATATTAAAGTAGCCTCGCTACTTTGGACATCTCCTTCCTGCTGCCCGGGACTTCCGTGGTGTGTGGGCCATGTTTGCTGATGTTGACTCGGTGGGGGACGCCTATAAGTCCTGGGGTGGGCGTCTCTTGCCGGATGCCTCCAGCTGACATGTCTCATGAGTTACGTCGGTCGGTGTGTGCTCGGATTGGGGTGTGCTGTATTTGCCGGGTCTTGTCCATCATTCCTTTTGGTTTCAGAACTTTGGGGTTGTAACACACTGATGAAGATTAAATATCAGAAAGGCCTCTGTGTCACTTAATTTGGTATAGTTACGCCTTAATTTTAATCCTGGGCCAAGATTTGGTAAGATTTGAACATAAGAATTAAATGCGTAAACTAGACCCACAAAGGATTTACCAACTAAAGAAAAAGTTGATATAATATATCCAAGTATTCAAAGTGTGTAGGATTGAAACCGCCGTATCCAAAATAGATGAGGAACTGATATAAATAATACTGTCTTGAACATTTAGCACTGGGTCTCAGGATCACTTAACACTCAGTCCCACTGCACTGTCCTGATCACTTAACACTGAATTGAGTAACACTGAGTCCCAGGATATATGGTTCCTGCCTAGAAATATAGAGCAAATAGGCTCAGGGTTTTGTTGACCTTCGAAATAGTCTCATTGTCAATAGGATGATATCAACGATATATAGTAACCGTGTCCATTTCAATTACGAGTTAATGTTGTTGAGTCATCATCCCCTTTTCATCCCTGTATTCGTTTTATTTTTTATGTTCTCGGTCAAAGAGAAATATGAACATAAATTAACATCACTATAATGAAAACATCATAGGTGGAACGCGGAGAGCTAAAAGGACTGATTCTTTCCTATAAAATGGCCAAACGGCTATCCAAAATAATAAGTTATCAGCAAACACACATGAAAAGACGAACTATAGCAAATACAACACGACAGAAGAACCCTATGAAGAAAATCTTTGATGCCCTAAAGGCAGTCTATGGTCCCCAGAGCTCAGGAGCCACCCTATCCTCAGTGCAGATGGAACTAGTCATCCGACTGACAAAGAGGCTATCTTGAAAAGATGGGCTGAGCACTTTGATGGTGTTATTAATCGGCAATCCTCTGTCATTGATGATGCTATCAACAGCCTACCACATGTTGAATATAATCTGCTGTTTGATGAGTTCCCAGTTGTCACTGAAACAATGAAAGCAATAATTGTTCTAGCATTCGGCAAGGCTCCAGGATCAGATGCAATACCTGCTGAGATCTACAAAGCAGGAGGCACTCCAGTTGCAAAGAAGAAGCATATTGAGTGGAGAAAAGAAGCCATCCCTCAAGAATTCAAGGACGCGTCAATAATGGAAACGGAAACCGCAGGTCTGTGACAATCATCGTGGCATTTCTTTGTCAATTGCTGGTAAGGTCTTTGCAACAGTAGTGCTTAACGCTTGATTGAACACCTTGAACAGACAGGACTTCTACTAGAAAGCCTGTGTGGCTTCAGAAAAGACAGAGGAACCATTGACATGATCTTAACAGCAAGGCAGTTTCGAGAGAAATGCCAGGAACAGAACCTGAACCTATACATTACCTTTGTTGACCTTATTAAAGCTTATGACACAGTCTGTCGTTGAAAAATCATGACACAGTTTGGATGTCCACCCAAAATCATAGCAATGGTGAGGCAGTTCCACGATGGTATGCTTGCATGGGTCCAAAATTATGTTGAGTTTTCGGATCAATTCCCTGTGACAAATGGAGTCAAGAAAGATTGTGTACTAGCCCCAACACTGTTCAGCATGATGTTTTCTGCCATGCTCACAGATGTATTCCAGGATAGTGACAAAGACAAGCCTATTGATGGGTAGCGTTTCAATCTCAGAGGGTTGCAAGCCAAATCCAAGGTGCACACGGAGGTGCTAGATGCGTTCCTCTTGATGACGTGGCAAAAGGTGATCCGAAAGCGGAGAAGATGCAAAACGGTATAGATCAAGTGTCTGACTCCTGTGATAGCTATGACCTCTCAATCAGCATTAAAAAGACTGAGTTAGTCAGCAAGCACCTGACAAGCCTTAAGAAGAGCCCACCATCACAGTGAAAAGTCAAAGATTACAAGTGGTAGAAAAATTCACCTGCCTTGGGAGCACACTGTCAAGAGTCGTTCACATTGATGATTAAGTCAATACCAGGGTTGACAAATCTAGTGCAGGAATCGACCGTCTACGTGGTAGAGTTACGGACCGAAGTGGAATCCGGCGTGACACAAAACAGAAAGTCTACAGAGCTGTGGTGCTGCCAACACTAGTGTACGCATGTCAAACATGGACAGTTTACCAGCGACACGCCAAAAGACTGAATCACTTCCATACACGCTGTCTTAGAAAACTCTAAAAGATTAATAGGCAAGACAGGATTCCAGACACGGACGTCATAAAAAGAGCTGGGATGCAAAGTGTACATACTATTACTGGCAAGGGTGGGGGAGGGGCTTAAATCGTTTTTACGTGGCCACAATCCTCGCTCTTGGTTAGGTCGTAGTTTATACAAATACTTTGTTTAGTCCGGTTAAAGGATTTCTAGCTCATGAGTGAATACAGAAATGAAACAACAATGAGGAATTGACAGGATGAAATAACTGAAATGCTGGAGCAAACGAAAACCAACAGTTGCACTCTGGTGGGCCCGACCAGAGACAGAGGATCAGGCATCAACATACATTTACTAAAATTTATCAAAGTCTTCAGGCTGGAGCCGTCGCAGAGTCAGAGGCCCGACCCGCCGGCGTGCAATTGAAGAAGGGAGCAAAGGTATCAACCGTGATTGCGTTATCTACCATGTATGCAGCCTGTCGTATAACATTTATGTTGTTTTTTTTTTTGTTGTTTGTTTGATTTGAGGTTTAACTTCCCGTCAACACTGTAGAGGTCATTTTGGGGACGTTGCTTCCAATTTTGTTGGACTTTTACCCGACACTGAGACATCTCAAGCCCTGTCGCCCAATGAAACCAATAGGGTTAATAAGCATGGACGTTCCGACTCGCACCGCCTTGTCTGGGCGGGCATGGCTACACTAAGCGGTTTACCAGTACTCGTGTGGGGTCGGTTTCAGCTCAGCGTGGAAGCATCATGTAGCCAATCTGTTTCTTCCAACCTTGGTGGGCGAGGGCGTCTATTTATGTTGTACCGAATCCTTTTTTATAGAAATTGGGTAATAAAATCATTACGAGCATATCTTTTTCTGTATTTTATACAAGGTCACCATGGAATTCAGGGTAATGTTGGTTGTTGCCTCGTGCTCTGTCTCTGGTCGGGCCCATCGAAGTCTAACTGTTGGTTTTCTTTTGCTCCAGCATTTCAGAGGTTTCTTGCTGTCGAGTCATAACCGTTGTTTCATCTCTGTGGTTGTTTGGTTATTTGTGTTCACGGAGATGTTGCACTGATGAGTTAGGAGGCCTTCATGCGGACTGAACAAATTATTTGTCTAAATCGCGACGGAAGTAAGGGCGAGGATTGTGGCCACGTAAAATCGATTTAAGCCCCCCCCCCCCAAGTGGAAATCTTCCAAGGCGGCTCTTCTGTGGCGATTTATTTATGTTGTTGTTTGTTACTTACTGTGTGTATCACTTTTGTCATTTTATTTTGGATGGCCATATGGCCATTTTGTGGGACAGTAACTGTCCTTATGGCCTTCCTTTGTTTAGGTTTCCATTATGGTCTTGTCGCTTAATGTTTGTATTTCTTTCCCTTTGGTGTCTTTTATGGGTGGAGTAAGTTATTTGTATCAATTCCTGATCTTTGTTTTACTTCTACTTTCCAATAGGCCTTATTCGAGAAGAGATTTAAGTCCAACATTGAATATTAATACTAAATCGAAATGATTTCTATACAATTTAGATAAGGCTTCGCGACGGTAACAAGGGCGTAAAATAGAAGTGGAGGCAATGATCAGGATTAGATACAATCAACCCACAGCTCCCATCAGAGACACCAAAGGGAAAGAAACACTAACATGAAGCAACAGACCCTAATGGGAAACATCAATAGCGGAAAGCCAAAAGGACAGTTACTTTACCATAAAATGGTCAATAGGCTATCCAAAATAAAATAATATAAGCGTCACAAACACCAAAAAGACAAACCATAACAAAAATAAACCGCGACAGAAGAACCGCCTTGGAACGGTCAGTGGAAACGAATTCCACGGGGGGGGGGGGCTTAAATCGATTTAATGTGGCCACACTCCTCGCCCTTTAGTCCGTCGCGATTCAGACAAATAATTTGTTCAGTCCACATGAAGGCCTCCTAACTCATCAGTGCAACATCTCCGTGAACACAAATAACCAAACAACCACAGAGATGAAACAACGGTCAGGACTCGACAGCAAGAAACCTCTGAAATGCTGGAGCAAAAGAAAACCAACAGTTAGACTTCGATGGGCCCGACCAGAGACAGAGCACGAGGCACCAACCAACATTATCCTGAATTGGATCTCTCTAATTCTCAAGTAGCCTTTACGCTGGAACCGTCATAGAATCTGAAGCCTGACCCACCTGCGTGCAATTAAAGAGGGAAGCAAATCATATCGAAGAACGAATTTACGACATTAGGTGCTGAAGTCATTGCGGTTATATATTTTTCTGAATTTATATACTAAGTCACCATAAAATTCGGGTTTCAATTGACCTTGTTGCAGAAGAGATTTAAGTCCAATATTGAATTTTGAAATTAAATCAGAATGACGTCTATAAATTTTGACAAGGCTTTGCGTAGTTTATGGTACCGATAACCCTGATTAGATAACCCTGATTAAGAAGTTTAGCCGTTAACAATTTATAACGAGTGTTGAAGTCAGTTACATGACAACACACTTTGGCAAATCGAATTAACTGCGAAATATAAACGCCAGAGGATGGCGCACGAGGAACATCACCATCCAAAAAAGGAAACTTTGCAATCTCAAAATCATCGCGTATATCATAAATTTTGCACGAAACAAACCCATCTACAATAGACAGGTGTAAATCCAAAAACGGGGCCTCGGTATCAGAAGAATTTACTTTATTAACTGAAGTTCTGGGGGGTATTTGTCTGATCAACCCATCGAAATAGGTATTACCAATATATAATACATCATCCAAATATCTAGAAGTAGAAGTGGAGCTAAAAGCTTCAATGATTTCAGACTGGTTTTCAGCAGAAAGGGACATCATGAAGTATCTCCCATAACAAACAAAAACGGATCAGCCACAAGTGGTGCGCAATTAGTACCCATCGGAATACCCACAACTTGTCAAAATAATTTAGTACCAAATCTTATGTAAATATTGTCAAGTAGAAAGTTGAGAGCTTCACATACTTTCTGACATGACTATAAAGTATATTCTTATGCTCTTCAGAAGTGAAAAAGCACTTCTTACATTGCATGCAAGATAGAGGGAGTCTTCCCTATGGAATATCCATTTAATTAAATCATGAAGTTTTTCTTTTATAAGATTATGAGAAAGCGTAGTGTAAAGGGTGGTAAAAATCATAAGTAGACAGACTTGAAGCACGAAAACGCCTGGATTTCAATTTATTTAAAACTTCATTAGAATTTTTTATAGACCAAACCAGATTTCTACCTCATCTTTCGAAAACTTTGTTGCAATATTTTATCACATGTTTTTTGATGGCAGTAAACCATGAAATTGATAATTTGGAGAGTTCAATGGTGGTACAAGAGCTTGAATTTGCCATAAACCGTGCTTTGTATGGTCTTTTATGAAGTTTAGGTAACCAATATAACGTAGGAAGCTTGTCTTGGCCTGCAGTAACACAGACAGCAAACTTGGTGGCTGAATGACAAATGTGGTCATCAACTAAAGCCCTCTCTACAGCTGAAGGCTGAAGTTCATAGGCCTTAGTACCACCAAATTCTTGCTGAAGAGTTTTAACATAGTGAAGCCGTCAAACAATGACCACATTGTTAGCGGCCTTAACAGCTGGAGCCAAAACAAACTTCCTATGAAATTCTTGAATACCTAGTTTAAGGTGACGTAAAGACGTCTTAGGTTTAGGAGGTAATAAGTTCGTGTTTTGCGAATAAAAATAAATGCGTTTGTTCACTTATTTCAGAATGCTAATTTTCCATTCCTTAAGAGCTTTATGCTCAACATACTCTCGTCTATACCATCGATTACCGAATTCATTCAAGGCAGCAGCAATTTCATTTCTACATTTATTGAAATCAATTTTGTTATTGAAAGCAAATTCTTCTGATACCGAGGCCCCGTTTTTGGATTTACATCTATCTATTGTAGATGGGTTTGTTTCGTGCAAAATTTATGATAAACGCGATGACTTTGATTTTGAGATTGTAAATTTTCCTTTTTTGGATGGTGATGTTCCTCGTGCGCCATCCTATGGCGTTTATATTTCGCAATTTATTCGATGTGCTTGAGTGTGTAGTCATGTAACTGACTTCAACACTCGTAATAAATTATTAACGGCTAAACTCCATAATCAGAGTTTTCGGTACCATCAACTACGCAAAGCCTTTTCAAAATTTTATAGACGCCATTCTGATTTAATTTCAAAATTCAATATTGGACTTAAATCTCTTCTGCAACAAGGTCTATCGGAACCCGAATTTTATGGTGACTTAGTATATAAAATCAGAAAAATATATAACCGCAATGACGTCAGCACCCAATTTCGTAAAATCATTCTTCGATATAAAAAGATTGGGTACAACATGGATGTTATACGACAGACTGCATGCATGGTAGTTAGCCCAATCACGGTTGGCAACTTTGCTTCCCTCTTTAATTGCACGCCGGTGGGTCAGGCCCCAGATTCTATGACGGCTCCAACGTAAAGGTTTATTGAGAATTAGAGAGATCTAATTCAAGGTAATGTTGGTTGGTGCCTGATGCTCTGTCTCTGGTCGGGCCCATCGGAGTCTAACTGTTGGTTTTCTTTTGCTCCAGCATTTCAGTGGTGTTTTGCTGTCGAGTCCTCACCGTTGTCTCACCTCTGTGGTTCTTTGATTGTTTGTGTTCACGGAGATGTTGCACTGATGAGTTAGGAGGCCTTCATGCGGACTGAACAAATTATTTGTCTAAATCGCGACGGAAGTAAGGGCGAGGATTGTGGCCACGTAAAATCGATTTAAGCCCCCCAGTGGAAATCTTTCCACTCACTTCCAAGGCGGTTCTTCTGTGGCGGTTCATTTATGGTGTTGTTTGTTACTTACTGTGTGTATCACTTGTGTCTTTTTATTTTGGATGGCCATATGGCCATTTTGTGGGAAAGTAACTGTCCTTATGGCCTTCCTTTGTTTAGGTTTCCATTATGGTCTGGTCGCTTAATGTTTGTGTTTCTTTCCCTTTGGTGTCTTTGATGGGTGGAGTAAGTTAATTGTATCGATTCCTGATCTTTGTTTTCTTCTACTTAGAAGGAAATCGATATTTCGGTCCTTTAGATATTATATTATGTATCCTAATAACCAGGAATAATCTATTACGAGTGAAGAAGTCGGTTACATGATTAGACACTCTGGTTGGGAAATATAAACATCGTAGGATGCCGCATGAGGAAAATCACAATCATAAAAGAAAAATTTACAATCTCAAAATCAATGCCATTATACTTATTATAAACTCTGCATGAAACAAACCCATCATAAATAGATATACGTGATTTCTGTATCAGATGAATTTGCTTTGTTTCATTGCAGTTCTGAAGGGTAAATTTGACTGACCTAGCCATCGAGGTAGGCATTGTCAATATTCAATAAATCATCCAAATATCTAGACGTCAAACTAAAAGCCTCCATATTTTCAGATTGCTTTTCAGCTGAAAGAGACATTATAAAGAATAGAAGTAGAGGCAATGATCAGGAATCGATACAATTAACCCACAGCTCCCATCAGAGACACCAAAGGGAAAGAAATACATACATGAAGCAACAGACCCTAACTGAAACACCTACAGCAGAAAGCCAATACGTTCCATGCAATGGTGACGAAGAGCTTTTCATACCAGATCAGGAACAAATCAGTCATAAAGGGCTGCGAAACTTTTACCTGTCGGAATTCCATTAATTTGTCTAAATAGTTTAGCACCAAATCTTATAAAACAAGAGCACCATGAGGTCCTGGTCGCACAGCCCTGTGCAAATTTGGTAGCACTCAATCACCTGATGCTACATACTTAGTTTCAAGACAATCAGCCAAGTGATTCTGGAGATGAAGATTTTTAAGTTTTTTTTTACCATAATAGGGCATGGTGGCCATCTTGGTCACATGACCTGGACGATTCAACTAAATTGGCATAACCCATGTTCATTGTATCAAATTCAAATGAAATTGGCCCAGTGGTTTCAGAAAAAAATATTTTTAAATGTCAATGCTACAATCTAAGTGACGTTGTGCCAAGGTCATCAAATGACCTTGACGTTAAGCACTCATTTTGTATTTATTCTCATGTCACAGACCCCAATATTTTTCGAAAAATGAATTGTTCCAACTTTTCACCATATCAACCAATTTGACCTTGATGTAAATAGGTCACGGTCAACCTAGTGTCATCATAGTTGCACACCTGCTAGCACTCAGTTACCCAATGCTACATACCAAGTTTCGGGACAATCGACCAATTAGTTCTGAAAAGAAGCTTTTTAAGGTTTTCACCATATTGAGGCATGGGGGCCATCTTGGTCCTGTGATCTTGAACATTGAAATACACTTTTGTCCCCTTATAGTCCTTAGAGCACATGTAAAATTTAAATGAAAATGCCCCAGTGGTTTGAGAGAACATGTTTTGTAAGTCAATAGACCTGTAATACAAGTGACCTTGGACCAAGGTCACCAAATGACCTTGACCTTAAGCATTCATACACATTCAATTTTTACCTTTTCTCATATCATAGAGCACAATACTTTTCGAAAAATGCATTGATTCACCTATTTCCCATTGAAAAGGCTTTGGAGCCAATTTTGACCTTGGTGTAAAATAGGTCAATGCCAACCTAGGGTCACCATTTTGCAACCTTCGTACTACTCAGTCACCCGATGCTTCATACCGTGTTTCAAGACAACTGACCGAGAGGTTCTGGAGAAATAGTTTTTTTAAGGTTTTTACCGTATTTGGACATGACAAAAATCTTGATCATGTGACCTGGACCATCCAATAATATTTTGTACTCTAAGTGTCCTAAGGATGCATATAAAATTCAAATGAAATTGGCGAAGTTGTGTTAGAGAGAAAATATATTCTACTATGTAAATGAACCTGCAATAAAGGTCACCTAGGGCCAAGGTCACCAAAGGACCTTGACCTTTAGCATTCATAGACATTCTTTTCTAACCTATTCTCATATCACATACTACAATATTTTTCGAAAAATGCATTGATTTACCTATTTCCTATTGAAAAGACTAAGGAGCCAAATTTAACCTGGGCGCAAAATAGGTCAAGGTCAACCTAGGGTCATAATTTTTGCAAACTTGGTAGCACTCAGTCACCCGATGCGGCCTACTAAGTTTCAAGACAATCGGCTCAGTGGTTCTGGAGAAGAATATTTATTAATGTTTTTACCATATTTGGGCTCTCACCTTTTTACTTGACAGTGTTTGCACGGGTTTTGGCACTAGGCTATTTGAACAGGTTGTGGGTATTCCGATGAAGGCGAGTTGTGCGCCCCTTGTGGCTGGTCTGTTCTTGTTTTGTTATGAAAGAGATTTCATGTTGTCCCTTTCCGTTGAAAGCCAATCTGAAATCATTGAAATCTTCAGCTTAACTTCTCGATATTTGGATGATTTATTAAATATTGACAATAACTATTTCGATGGTTTGATAAGACAAATTTAACCCCCGTCCCACCCCAGACCTTCAGTCAAATAAAGCATATTCTTCCGTTTCCGAGGCCCCGTTTTTGGATTTACATCTATCTATTTTAGATGGGTTTGTTTCCTGCAAAATTCATGATAAACGCGATGATTTTGATGTTGAGATATTAAATGTTCTGGAATGGTGATGTTCCTCGTCCGGCATCATATGGCGTTTATATTTCGCAATTAATTCGATTTGCAAGACTGTCTAGTCATGTTACTGGCTTCAACACTCGTAATAAATTGTTAACTGCTAAACTTCTTAATCAGGGTTATCGGTATCATAAAGTACGCAACGCCTTTTCGATGTTTAATAGTCATTCCGATTTAATTTCAAGATTCAATGTTGGACTTAAATCTATTCTGCAACAATGTATATCGGGACCCGTATTGTATGGTGCTCTGTTTCTGGTTGGGCCCATCGGAGTCTAACTGTTGGCTTGCTCCAGAATTGCAGTGGTTTCTTGCTGTCGAGTCCTCGCCGTTGTCTCATGTCCGTGGTTGTTTTATATTTGTGTTGTGTTCCGGAGAGGTTGCACTGATGAGTTAGGAGGCCTTCATGCGGTTTATGTTTATGCCCCCCCCCCCCCAGAATCTTTGATTCGGGAGGGGGGGGGGGGCATATAGTTTTTGCCCTGTCTGTCTGTCTGTTTGTTTTTTGTCTGTTCGAGTCTGTTTGTTTGTTTGTCTGTCTGTCCGTCACAAAAACTTTAACCTTGCTCATAACTTCAAAAGTATTTGACCTAGCCCAATGAAACTTCACACACTTATTCACCATCACAAGGGCTACTTTCTGAACAAGGGCCATAACTATGTTGTCATTTTGGCTGAATTATCTCCTCTTGAAATTTTGCAAAATCTCAGAAATTGGCTCCCGCGGGATGGGGGGGCATTAGTCACCTATAGTGACAACTCGTGTTGTTATGGTTGTCTTTGAGTGTGTGTATCGCTTGTATGTTTTGTTTTGGATAGCGAATTAGTCATTTTGTGGGAAAGTAACTGTCCTTTTGGCTTTCCGCTTGTGATGTTTTCATTATGGTATATTTAGTTCATGTCTGTGTTTTTTCCCTTTGGTATCTCTGATGGGAGCTTTGGGTTAATTGTATCGATTGTTGATCATTGTCTTCACTTCTACTGTAGAAAGCCTCTGACCTTTAAAATGAGGTAAATGCCATCAAGACCTAACTCTGTTGTGGCTCATTCTTTACATGTTGGACCTCACCTGAGCATAGGGGCAGGCCAAAATGTAAATGACGTTGGCGAGTTTAAATTGGCCATGATGATAGTTTATAAATAAACAAGAGCCTCGGCTCCAGTTGCTTTGAACAACTGGGCCTAGAAGTGATCATAATGCAAAACATCAATTCTTCTATGAACCCTGATACACGTAAAATAAGAAACTACGCAGTTTTGCAGCGAAACCTTTTAGTACATATTTAGAATAGGACTCGTTTACAGGACGTTTCGGTAGGTGTGGCTGGACCAAGGGTAATTCTGATAGGTGATCGGTCTGAATTGTTGTAGATGTTTGTCATGCACAAGCTTAGATGATATTAATACTATAGTTGACATGCAATTGAAGCCGTGCTGAAAGATTGCGGATTCGATATTTGACAGAACATTCATTTATAGGCCCTTGTGTCGCATTATGCTACGTTGATAAGAATCTAGTGTGAAAATTAACTAATTTAGTTGACAGGCTGGTTTCTGTCCAAGTTCACAATGTTTCCTTAGAGTTTAGTTTATTCCAGTATTGATTCAGCCTGTCAAGAGAATGGCTTATTGGCTTCGTTTCGGCAATATGGTTTGTTATGAACGAAACAAAAACCCTGATGGAAGCTAATCAGAATAATTACTTCTGCCGCAATCAGTAGAAAAGTTGAACTTTGTATTTTAAGAGCCTCGGATTGAAACGTTGCATGACATTTTCTAAGTGATTGCCTGCATTAACCCATTTCAGGCGGGAAACCCTAATACTAGACTTTGCAAACATTGCAGGCCTAGATCACACGCTGAAGAGCGCGGCCTCTGATCAGGGCCGCCACTGTTTGTAAAACGTTCAGCCATTTTATAATGGCATTTCTGTGAGAAATTCAACCTGACACCCCTTAACCGTGAAATTGACTCCTAAAATATATAGATATATAGGAAGATCCCATTCAATTGAAAACGGGTTAAGTAAAAGAGTCATTATTACTCATCGCGGTAGTTCTGATTGCGGATATGTTTTATTAGTTGTAGGGACTGAATACAAAATAAGCGTGACACAAATGACATTTCATCATACACGCGAATTTTACGTTTCTTTTCTTACCTAATTTTAACGAATTGACAAATCAGATGTTGTTTTTTTTTATATTTATTTTTATTGTGTGTGTATGTGTGTGCGTGTTTTATGACCCCGTCAACTCTGTTATATCATTTTGGACATGTTGTTTCTGATTTTGTAGGACATTTACCAGACATTGAGATGTAATGGCACCTCAAGTAGAAGTAAAACAAAGATCAGGAATTGATACAATTAACTTACTCCACCCATAAAAGACACCAAAGGGAAAGAAATACAAACATTAAGCGACCAGACCATAATTGAAACCTAAACAAGGAAGGCCATAAGGACAGTTACTTTCCCACAAAATGGCCATATGGCCATCCAAAACCAAAAGACACAAGTGATACACACAGTAAGTAACAGACAACAACATAAATAAATCGCCACAGAAGAGCCGCCTTGAAACGGTCAGTGGAAGATTTCCACTGGGGGGCTTAAATCGATTTTACGTGGCCACAATCCTCGCCCTTACTTCCGTCGCGATTTAGACAAATAATTTGTTCAGTCCGCATGAAGGCCTCCTAACTCATCAGTGCAACATCTCCGTGAACACAAAAATCAAAGAACCACAGAGGTGAGACAACGGTGAGGACTCGACAGCAAGAAACCACTGAAATGCTGGAGCAAAAGAAAACCAACAGTTAGACTCCGATGAGCCCGACCAGAGACAGAGCATCAGGCATCAACCAACATTATCTCTCTAATTTTCAATAAGCCTTTACGTTGGAGCCGTCATAGAATCTGAGGCCTGACCCACCGGCGTGCAATTAAAGAGGGAAGCAAAGTTGCCAACCGTGATTGGGTTAACTACCATGCATGCAGTATGTCGTATAATATCCATGTTGTACCCAATCTTTTTATATCGAAGAATGATTTTACGAAATTGGGTGCTGAAGTCATTGCGGTTATATATTTTTCTGAATTTATATACTAAGTCGCCATAAAATTCGGGTTCCGATAGACCTTGTTGCAGAAGAGATTTAAGTCCAATATTGAATTTTGAAATTAAATCAGAATGGCGTCTATAAAATTATGAAAAGGCTTTGCGTAGTTTATGGTACCGATAACCCTGATTAAGGAGTTTAGCCGTTAATAATTTATTACGAGTGTTGAAGTCAGTTACATGACTTCACACTCTAGCAAATCGAATTAATTGCGAAATATAATCGCCATAGGATGGCGCACGAGGAGCATCACCATCCAAAAAAGGAAAATTTACAATCTCAAAATCAAAGTCATCGCGTTTATCATAAATTTTGCACGAAACAAATCCATCTACAATAGATAGATGTAAATCCAAAAACGGGGCCTCGGTATCAGAAGAATTTGCTTTATTTAACTGAAGTTCTAGGGGTAATTCTGACTGATCAAACCATCAAAATAGGTATTATCAATATTTAATAAATCATTTAAATATCTAGAAGTAGAGCTAAAAGCTTCAATAATTTCAGATTGGTTATCAATGGAAAGCGACAAAATGAAGTCTCTTTCATAACAATACAAGAACAGATCAGCCACAAGAGGTGCGCAATTAGTACCCATCGGAATACCCACAATTTGTCTAAATAACTTAGTACCGAATCTAATATAAATATTGTCAAGTAGAAAGGTGAGGGCATCACACACTTTCTGACATGACCAAAGTGTATAATTCTTATGCTCTTTAGAAGTGAAGGCCTACCGCCAAAAGAAAGCGTTAAAATTTAAGGAACAGTTCGACTCGCAGTACTTTTCCAGGACTGGCTTAAACCTTCTAAGTGGTTTACAAGGGGCGTTCATTTAATTTTGTCACTAATGACCTACCATACCGCCTGGCTGTAAGGAGCAAGTGGAAACTGCGTTGTTTTCACGGGGTAGTACTTTTCTATTATAAGATGAAATTAAGGTCTAATCTGCTTAGTCTTTTAAAAGTTCTTGAAAGTTCAAGTTGGTTCAGTTACACTCGACCCTTACTGTATGCAAAATGAAAACCAAAACAAGCTTTGAAACTAGGACCAACATTAAAGGTCGCGTTGGTCTGAATGTTTTAGTTTCACAGATATATAGTATACTGTGTCAGATACATTGGGAATACGTATTCTTCGTAGCGTAAGTTCAGGTGACATAAAAATTTAAAGGTGGTAAAACGCTACCGTGAAAGATGAGCTCCATCCCGACCAGCCAAGAAAAGCTGCTACAAAAGCTAATGTTGCTGCTGTGGAAGATATGTTCAAACGCGATGAAAGGTAGATCTGATAGTGTTTGTGTTTCATCGGGAATACATTACCATTTTTTGGCCAAAAATTAGAAATTTGAAGATGAAAAAAGTGTGATTTTTTCTTATTTCTGCTCAAAACATAGATTGCGGGGACTCGATAGAACCGCCTCGACGAGGCGGTTCTATCGAGTACCCACAATCTATGTGTTTGAGCAGAAATAGGAAAAATAATGTATACCCCCTTAAACCCCAGTTTTACTATATAAAAGTGGGGTAGGAGGGGGTCAAAATTATATAAGTGTGTTCTCGTAATGAGTTCAAAAGATTTTGAGTCAGGAGTTGTTACTGGGAAAGGTTTGGGCATGATAGGTCCCGCATCTTTTGACCAAAGAACAAAAGACCACCCGTGTAAAACTATCGACAAATATTGGAAAAAGTACAAACATTTTGACAAACGTAGGATTTCGGAGCTGTTTACAGGTGATAAAATCTGGGTCTATAATGTTGCGCCGCAGAGACTAATAATTTTCGCAGTTGCTGAGAAAAGATCAAGCAAGGCCGGTCATTGCCAAATAATGAAAAGCGCGACAAAAGTTTTGCGGTATTTTGCTATTGCTATGTACCCATTGTTCAAATTCCCATACTAAATGGCATTGTTTTCAGAAGTAAAGGTACACTATGAAAATAAATGGTTTGAGAAGCCTGTGGTATACTCAGCCAGCACGCATATATTGGGCCGTTGGCGACCTTTGGTGGGCATGGCGGCATATCGGCCCAGTGACCGCCCGCTAGGGGCCCGGGATACCCATTCCATTTATGAAAACATTTGAATATTGAAGCACGCGATTCTTAATTTCAATCTTTATTAATTATGTTCTGATCTCCTAATGACTGGTTGTTCCGTACAAGTTGCAAAGTTTATATAGCGGGCCGCTGGCGGTCCGACATAGAGAATTTTGTAAGGGTTGTCTACCTTGGTAGATTAATTATTTGTTCCGTTTGTTATTACGAAATTAGCTTTTAGATGATTTGTAAGACGAATAAATATAAGGATAGAAGTAGGTAATGTTTATCTTCACTATTGATAATTTTGAATTTATATAAAGCGAGATTATATTCTGATAATTTCCAGCGCGCATGCGCCGTATTCTTGAATTTTGGACAGTGGAAAACCAGGCTCCCGAAAGACAATATATTTTAGATAAAACCTACAATGGTAAATGTTTGGTATTTCTGCCGAACATTTATTTAGAATCGGGTAACTTATCAGTCAGTGTTTGCAAATTCAAATGGAATTTTAATCGCATTGTGTACCGGCCCCGATAGCTCAGTTGGTAGAGTGTCCGCTCCGGGGAACGGGAGGTCTCGGGTTCGATCCCGGACCGCGACATACCAAAGTCGTTAAAAATGGTACTAGCTGCTCCTCGCTTGGCACTCAGATTTACGGGGAAGAGCTAGGACTGGTCGATCCAGTGTCAGGATAATGTGACTGGGTGTGGTATCATGTAATGTGTCTGGGACATGATACTTCAGTGAGGCAGCACTATAAACGTGAGCATTGAGCTCCCTGTCGCAACCAGACACCGTCGTGATATGACTGAAAAATTGTTGAAAGCGACGTTAAACCCGAATTCACACACACACACACACACATATAATCGCATTGTATAATTATGTCGATGTGTGTGACTACATAATTTTCACCGTCATGAGAATTCGTGCAATCGTGGGGGAAAATGAAATCCAGTCGTTGTAGCATTGTCATTCTGATAACCCTTCTGGTGCCACCCTTCCTTTTTTACTGGTGAATTACTGCTTTCGAGTGTTCATATCCTGAGTTTGATTCACAATTCTGATTGTTTGTTTGGATTGTAGTTTAGAGGCCCAGAGAGCACTATTTTAGGTCATTTTTAGCCGGCCAGTTTACCTATCCGCACCTTGTCCTGGGCAGATTTTACGTAAACGGTTGACAAGTACATTGCGCATTCTTTCACCAGAAACTGACAACTGATTTTAGGTCTAACCAACATTTAAGGTCATACAGAGACGGGGCCGCTATTAAAGACCTATCCGAGTGAGTGAGTGTGTTTCAGATTTACGTTCCACCAACAGCTAAGGTTAAACGGAGACGGGACCTCGGTTTCAAGACTCATCTGAACGTCTTGAGAAGCCCGGGACCGTTCTTGCAATCCCTGGTTAATCAGGAGAGCAGCATAAACACTACACCATCGAGGTTTCTTAAGACTCATCCGAAAGTCTAGAGAGGACCAGGATCAAGCCGACAAGCCCTGGTTTATGGGGCAAGTAGCCTATCCATGACAACACAGAATTTAAGCTTCTCCAAATATGTCATGTCTTCTAATTTCTTAATGTCTGTACTTTATAATCATGGCTACTAAAGCTATACCAAAATTGAAAAGGTACAGATAGTTGAAAAAAAAGAGTAAATGAACATAGCAATACAAATCAATGCCAAAGGGATGAGCATTTATCATTGTCTTTAGATGGTGTAAATGGTCCACAGGGGAATGATTTATATGTAGGTATTTCAGCATCAATTCATGGTCTAAGTATAACACAAGAAGTACATGAAACAGCATCACAGAATTTGCAAACTGAAGTGGGCACAGAAAGTAATATTTCAGCTGAAGTTTGTTTTGAAGCAAATGATAGTGAAATACACTGTAATTGGCAATATGCAGTTGAAAATGCAGAAGAAATACTTCTTGACAGCAACATGTATTATCAAGTTCAGAATCTGAAAATGAACAGATTGAAGAAAGTGATGAAAGTACCGGTTTGGCTCTCGGTCTAGCTACCTGGGCAAGCAAGTTTGGTGTGAGTCATTCAGTAATCTATGAGCTTCTATCCATTTTAAGACCGTTTCATTCTTTTTTACCAAAAGACGCAAGAACAATTTAAAAAAAAATAATAAAACCTTTTAAAAATAGATAATATTGCTGGTGGCGCGTATTACCACCTTGGCATTTCTGACAATATTATGAGTCTCATTTCATTATTTCCAAATTATGTTGATAACATCAGAGATATCGCTCTTCAAGTAAATATTGATGACTTTCCACTGTTTAAGAGTTCTATCTCGCAATTTTGGCCAATTTTAGGTAGACTTGTTCAACAAAGAAGTAGAGGCAATGATCAGGAATCGGTACAATTAACCCAATCAACCCTGCATTACAAGCCCATTTATTATTGGCCTGTATTTGGGACAACAAAAATCAACCAGTGTGTCGGAGAACATACATCAATTAATTCAAGACTTGGACCTTTTAATACACAATTATATTGCCTTGACAAAGGATGACATTGAATATCATATTCCCTTTGTCTGTCTTGTATTATATGTGTTACTCCAGCTAGGGCTTTTATTAAATGTTGTACAGGTCACAGTGGTGTTTTTGCTGTAATAAATGCTCACAGCGTGGCTTATGGTACGGTAAGCTTATATTCCCAGAAACTGATGCTCCCAGGAGGACATATGCTTCTTTTGATGAAATTTCAAATATTGAACACCACTTAGGGCCTTCACCATTTAGGATTCTACCAGTTGGTATGGTGTCACAGTTCCCCTTGGACTATATGCACCTTGTGTGTCTGGGGGTAATTAAAAGGTTGATTTGGCTGTGGATGAATTGGCCACTTGTTAATACACATGTAATTCTAATACAGGTGCTCGTGCTGTACGTCTGATTTTAGACAGTCTGATAAATCTGAACAAGAGCACCGCATGCGGATGCCAACGTTCGGCTGCAAAAATTCTGTCGAAAAAGAGGTATATCTGTGCCAAATATATTTTGAGGGTTACCTCGCCTATTGGTATGAGTTCCCCTTTTCATAATGAACAACTGTTCCGAGTTTCGAGTAAATGACAGAGATATTACAAAATGTCCAAGTTTTGGCACGACGCCGACGCAAAATTTCTAAGTCACCTGTTGATATGAGTTCCCCTTTTCATAATGAACAACTAGTCCGAGTTTCAAGTAAATATGTTCAGTAATGACAGAGATATTAAAAAATGTCCAAGTTTTTGCACGACGACGCAGACGACGCCAGAGCTATGACAATGCCTCGTCGTTTTCTTCGAAAACAGCCGAACTAAAATCACCTACCTAGGGAATTCAGCAGGAAAGGGAGACCCTTATATGAAGTGGAAAGATGAAAGGCCACAGAATTTAAACCGTTTCTTTTGTATACTGGTCCCATTGTGTTGAAAAGTCACTTGCCACCAGCATTGTATAACCATTTTCTACTGCTTTTTGAGGGCATTCTATGTTTGTCTTGTGACTTTTTATTTGAAGCCTATAAGGACTATGCTGGTGAAATTATATGTCTATTTGTTAACCAGTTTGGACATTTGTATGGAGAAGAAATGTTTGTCTATAATTTGCATTCTCTCATTCATTTATCCGAGGATGCAGAAAACTTTGGTTTACTTGATAACTTTTCAAGCTTTCCATTTGAAAGCTTTCTAGGAAGGCTTAAAAAATGATTCGAAAACCTAGTTTACGTCTTCAGCAAGTTATAAGAAGGTTTCCAGAAGGACAAACTGTCAGTGTTCACAAACCGGTATCCCTGTCAAAACCCTTACTCTTATGGGTCTGTTCCTAGACAGTGTCAGGGGTATCAGCAGTTTAAAGAACTTCCTTTCCCAGATTATTACATTTCTGTGCACATCATGAAAACACGCCTATATAATTTTGACACCCTTGAACCCCACGATCATATAGTAAAACGGGGGTTTCCGGGGGTATACCTTATTTTTTATTTTTTCTGCTCTAAAATATAGATTGTGGGTACGCAGTAGAACCGCATCGACGAGGCGGTTCTAACGAGTGCCCACAATCTATATTTTGAGCAACAATAAGAAAAATATCACAATGTTTCATCTTAAAATTTTCATTTTTTCGGCGATAAAGGTGGCAATGTATTTGTATAGGCGTGTTTGCGTAATGATCAGGGAGATAACTGTATTTTGATAGGAGATAGTATAGGGCTGGTGAGAAATATTTTGTTGGAGAATGAGGGAGCAGAAAAAATAATTGTTTATGAAAAGTTTAATACTGCAAGCAATTTTTAGCTCACCTGGGCCGAAGGCCCCAGAGGAGCGTATAGTATAGTGGGTCCTCCGTCGTCCATCGTCCGTTGTCCGTCCGTCGTCCGTCAGTCCACACTTTTGAGCAGCTATATCTCTGCAGCCTGCAGGCTGATCTCAATTATTTCTCATCTGTAGCATGCCTCTGGTGTGGCAGTGATGACATAAACTTTTTTTCGAAATCGCTTTAAAACTTTGGTTCCAATGGCAACCACAAGGCCCCATTGCCTTACTATGGGAAAATGCTTGTCATCACTGTAGCGCCTTCAGTTTTAATCGGATCTTTCTGAAACTTATATGTAAGGTGGCTGGGGATAAAAACTCGGATGAGTTCGAAAACTGGCCAAGTCGGCCCATTTATATTAGAGTGACGTCCCTTTGATTGCTGAAAATGCCGATTTTTGACCTTGTCATCACGGCAGTCCCTTCCGTTTTGATCGAATCTTTCTGAAACTTATATATAAGATGGCTAGGGATTAAACCTCGGATGAGTGTGAAAACCGGCAAAGTCCGCCCATTTATCATAGAGTTACGTCCCTTTGATTGATGAAAAAAACGATTTTTGACCTTGTCATCACGATAGCCCCTTCAGTTTTGATCGGATCTTTCTGAAATTTCTATGTAATGTGGCTGGGGATAAAACCTTAGACGAGTTCGAAAATCAGCCAAGTCGGCCCATTTATGATAGAGTTACGTCCCTTTGATTGCTGAAAATGCATATTTTTGACTTTGTAATCACCGTAGCCCCTTCAGTTTTGATCGGATCTTTCTGAAACTTATATGTAAGATGGCTGGGGATAATAACTCGGATGAGTTCGAATACCGGCCAAGTCGGCCCATTTACCATACAGTTACGTACCTTTGATTGCTAAAAAATGCCGATTTTTGACCTTGTCATCACGGTAGCTCCTTCAGTTTTGGTCGGATCTTTCTGAAACTTATATGTAAGGTGGCTGGGGATAAAAACTCGGATGAGTTCGAAAACCGGCCAAGTGAGCCCATTTATCATAGAGTTACGTCCCTTTGATTGCTGAAAATGCCGATTTTTAGCTCACCTGGGCGGAAGGCTCCAGGGGAGTTTATAGTATAGTGGGTCCTCCGTCGTCCATCCACACTTTAGAGCAGCTATATGTCTGCAGCCTGCAGGCTGATCCCAATCATTTCTCATCTGTAGCATGCCTCTGGTAGGACATTGATGACATAAACTTTTTTTTCGAAATCGCTAAAAAACTTTGTTTGCTATGGCAACCACAATGTCCCATAGACTTACAATGGGAAAATGCTTTCCTTCAGTTTTGATCGGATCTTTCTGAAACTTATATGTGAGGTGGCTTGGGATAAAATCTCGGATGAGTTCGAACACCGGCCAAGTTGGCCCATTTATCGTAGAGAAACATCCCTTTGATTGATGCAAATGCCGATTTTCGACCTTGTCATCACTGTAGCCCTTTCAGTTTTGATCGGATCTTATTGAAACTTATATGTAAGGTGGCTTGGGATAATATCTTAAATTAGTTCGAAAACAAGCCAAGTCGGCCCATTTATCGTAGAGTTACGTCCCTTTGATTGCTGAAAATGCCGATTTTTGACTTTGTCGTCACCGTAGCCCTTTCTGTTTTGATTTGATCTTTCTGAAACTTATATGTATGGTGGCTGGGGATAAAAGCTCGGATGAGTTTGAATACCGGACAAAGTGGCCCATTTGTCATAGAGTAACGTCCCTTTGATTGCTGAAAATGTCTATTTTTGACCTTGTCATCAACGTAGCCCCTTCAGTTTAGATCGGATCTTTCTGTTACTTATATGTAAGGTGGCTGGGAATAAAACCTCGGATGAGTTCGAAAACCGGCCATGTCGGCCAATTTATCATTGGGTTATGTCCTTTTTATGGGTGAGAATGTCGATTTTGACATTGTCATCACCGTAGGCCTTCAGTTTTGACCGGATCTTTCTAAAACTTATATGTAAGGTGGCTGGGGATAAAACCTCGAATGAGTTCGAATACCGGCAAAGTTGGCCCGTTTATCATAGATTTACGTCCCTTTGATGGTTGAAAATGTTGATTTTTGACCTTGTCATCACTGTAGCCCTTTCAGTTTTGATCGGGTTTTTCTGAAACTTATATGTAAGGTGGCTGGGAATAAAACCTCGGATGAGTTCGTAAAACTGGCCAAGTCGTCCCATTAATCATAGAGTAACATCCCTTTGATTGCTGAAAATGCCAAAGGGCTTTTGACCTTGTCATCACCGTAGCCCCTTCAGTTTTGATCGGATTTTTCTGAAACGTACATGTAAGGTGGCTGGGGATAAACCTCGGACAAGTTCGAATACCGGCCAAGTCGGCACATTTATCATAGAGTTACGTGCCTTTGATTGCTGAAAACAAGTTAGTCAGGCTGAAAAGCTCGCAGGAGTTTGAAAACTCATGAGGTTTGCCTATTTGTCACAGAGTAACATCCCTTTGATTGCAGCAGTATATTGCTTATTTTTGGACTTGTCATCACCATAGCCCCTTCAGTTTATATCGGATCTTCTTAGCAAGCCAGGAATAAAAGCTTAAATAAGTTTGGAAACCGGTGAGGTCAGCCTTTTTATCATAGAGTTACAGTCTACTTAATTTGCAGAAAATGCTTACCCTGTCATCACCATGTCCTCCCATAAATCCTTCATTAGAGGTTGGCACTTCCTGAAACTTTGAATCTGTTAGCTCAGGTGAGCGATACAGGACCAGCTTGGTCCTCTTGTTTCACTGATGGATTTCAGAGTCTCAGAGGTGTCAAATCTAAGTGGCAGCTTGCAAGTAGCACCTGCATATACAGGCATTTGTAAATGTGTTCTTTTGCCATTTGGCAACAAGTTTATTGCCTTTCCCATGATACACGGATTTAAACATTGTTTACAAAATAGCACATTTTTTCAAATTACATGTATACACCACAACCTCATTATAACCTGATTCGTTATAACATGAATTTGGATACACAGAAGAAGGGTCCCAAACATACATAGATTATGTAGAAAAATTACGGTTACCATAAATGGTCATGTTGCAATATAATATATATATATAAATATATATATGTTTTGTTTTGTTTGATTTGAGACATTTCTTCTTTGATATTACAAGGTAGTTCAACTATTACGGTTTCTGCGTAGACCGAGTCAGCAGCTCTTTCTTAGCAGGTGGTACCTCAGAATATCCAAACCTAACTAAAAAGAAGCAATACACATAATTAGGGAAAGAACCTGAATCACCAACATGACAAACTTGAAGGACAAATGTAACTAAAAATTAACAACCGATTCGAGGGAAGAATGAGAATCACGAACGCAACAAGATATATAATTAGGGAAAGAAACAGAACCACCAACACAAAAATGAAGGCACCACAGTGAAACCACCCAATTGGGACGCGCCATAACAATTACTGCGGATCGATGGATCAATTCGTTATTGTTATATGTTTCATACTGCACTTGGACTGAGGTGAGGGTTGAAATTACATAAACTTTGGAGTTGAAGCCCCATCCCCACCCACAGTAGTTTTATTACTGACCTTCCCAATGCTGTAGTTCTTTTGCAATGACTTATTTGTTTATTGCCTTTGGGCCGTTGGTTCATGTTTCGTCTGATGTTTTTGTGTGTGCCTCTATGCCTCTTACTTTCTTTAGGTGAATTGAGATGGCTGTTTTCTTTGACTGTGGTTTTTCCTGAGAAACCTTTTCGTACTAGCTTGTTAACAGGATGGCTGCGTTCTGTGATCTTGATATTTTCTGATTAACTTTTTATTTTAGTTTGCGTTTGAATCCCTTTGTCGTGCTGCAGCACATTTATAATTAAATGTTGTGGGTTTAGTAATTTCAAAAGTAATCACTTGTCATCATTCTGTAACCAATTATAGCCGTAATGTTAGGCTTTTCTCAAGCTCAAAAGTTACTCTTTTAATCTACTGAATTCAAACATGGTTGTAAACACGATTTATTGCCTATATACATGAGGCTCTCTCGAGATCTTTATTCAAATTACTAACGGAAACTCGACGAGTGGAGAAGAAATCTTTAATGAGTCTCATTTTTGAGTAGTTAAATGCTAAAGACGGCATATGGGTTATACCAAACTGACAAATATCACTATTATAAGTCAATTCCTTACAATGGCATTAAGGTATTTAGGAACGAGCCCATGATTTATTTAATTTGGAAAAGAGGACTCAAAATGAGAGATGAGCATCTTTAAAAACAATGAACTGATTCCAGACAGATCATCGGGCTATACCAAATAGAAGTGAAGGTAATGATGAGGAATCGATTCTATCGCCTAACAACTCTAACCCAAGGAATCAAAGGGAAAGAAACAAACATTGTCATTATAATTAAAACGCCTCAAGCGGAAAGCCAAAGGGATAGTTACTTTTTTCAAAAAAAATAAAAAAGCATGGTCAAAATAAAACATATTAAGAGTACATATACATACACGCAAGACAAACTAAAACAATAATACTGCCCTGGAGCGTTTAATTAATGTTTTTTTCTGAACGGCTTATACCGATTTTACGTGGCCACAATTCTCGACCTTGTTTCTATCATGGTTTATACAACATTTTTAGACCATATGAAGTGGTCAAATACCAACTGTATGCATTTACGCCCAGCCAGGTTGTAGGAAATTATGCTATGATTTAGGCAGCATTCAAGACACTCAGAAAAACAGTTAAGAGTATTGTAAAAAAAATAACAAGATTACGATTAGGTAGACCCTAAAGTGGGATCCAACACCCCGAAGCCGAAGATCGTAGCAAAGCCGTGTTATGTAAAAAGGTCGTCACATAAGCATGGGCACTTTCGCATATCGTCCTCACCATTTCAATATGACAGCATATCATACAGGGTCCAGTTGTGAAAAGCTAAGTGTGCTGTTTGCAAACGACATGATATTATTATGTTTTATTTCCGATAATACAGTACGCATTATCATCACGTATTGTGTTTATCATTTAATGATTATGCAACCCTTACTATTCATTCAGCGTATATTACAGAACCGTCTCGGAGAGGATGAAAGTCTTACATCCAATCCAGTGTGTGTGTGTGTGTGTGTGTGTGTGTGTGTGTGTGTGTAAGTGTGTGTGTCATGAAATTACTATTAAATAAATAAAACATTAAAAGCGGCAAATATACATGTATGTTGACAGATTTGCACAGAATGTAAGTTCTTTGGTTTTACTAACATTTAGAGCATAAATACTAGTTCTTATACTTGCAATTATATATAGCATTTTTACCACTAACGATGGCGTAAAGCATACCCTACTTTGACGAACTTGTACTCAAAGATGTAATAACAAATTATTTTTGCTATTCACTTTGACTGGCCAAACAATCAACTATACCTGAAATACCTTGCCATTATAGGACACAAAGCTATGACAATAAACAGCGACAGATTTTCCTTCTGTAAATATATGTCATATATACTAGCAGAAAATAAGTTCATGATCCTTTTGATGTGATGCCTTCTTTCAGTGCTGTACAAATGTCATTTGCTTCTTATTACTGCTTTAAACATCAGTTGTGGTGTTCGTTTGAATCACAGCACTGGCAAAAACACTAAATGATTGTGGTTGATAGGCCTGTAAGTTTCTAAACTTTGTTTCAAATGCCACGGATATGCCTTAGGCAGAATCAAAATAAATCCTTTTGTTAATGTGTGCGTTGTGGTTCCACGGCAGGTTAAACTGGCATGATCGTATCAAAAAGTTAGACAGGCTAATTACATAAGCTCTAAACTGGTACACAGTGAATTTGCTCCCAGACGGTAACTGGCAAAAGCTGGTGGGTCAACGGTCGTGTACTCAATCAACCAGCCCACTCGAGTTGTCTTCAAAGAGATTGGGCACTAGAAATGACAGACATGGGAAATGAATGAAAATACACCAATTCCATATCTGATGCAAAACAGTAGGTCTTGGGGTTTGAGCCTGGCTCGGGTCACATGTTAGTCGCCAAGTTCTGCAACGGAAGGTCAGGTGTTTCTTCTCCAGGTACTCCGGTTTTCGCCCACCTCTGATTAACGATCGGCTCGATATGACTATAATATTCTTAAAACGGCCGTAAAACCAAAACAAAGCAAAACATTTTTTTAGGTGTTTGCCCTTCCATAATACTACGTGATAAGACGCCGACGTAGTGCAAGCTATCCAGCACCATCGCCTAGCCAAACTTTCCAAACTTCTCGAATAATAAAACTATAACATTCCCCAATGATTCTGATAAGTTCCTCTTACAGTTGACATCGCGGAAACGGATACTGATTTCAAGATTAAATATGACAACGTTTGTACGTAAAACATTAATTGGTCTAAAGAGTAGCCAAACATCATGAAAACACGCCTATATAATTTTATAACCCTTGAACCCCACTTTTAGATAGTAAAACTGTGATCAAACTTATATTTCTTATTTCTCTCTTAAATATTGATTGTAGATTCGCGTTAGAAACGCGCCGATAAGGCAGTTCAAAGTGCACCCATCATCTACATTTAGAGCAGAAATAAGAACAATATCACAATGTTTAATCTTAAAATTTTCGTTTGTTTTTGGCGGGTAAGTTTACAATGTATATGTATAGGCGTGTTTTCGTAATGAAAGTGCGTACATCGTCCTGTCCACAATGAAAGAATATATGCAACTGTACATTGTTAGAGATCCATGTTCATGTAGTAATGCAGAAGTGAAACATCGATACCAACACAACCCAATGTTAGAGTCTCTGCGACCAAGATAAGCTTGTGCGTCATCGTACACGGGTCAATCTTGTTTGATCCATTTGTCTCGTTCTTTATTCGTTACAAGCAGCGGTTTGTCTACACGTGCTTATCGGAATTAACGCTGGGTGTGCATCACCTTTGATCGTTTTACTGTGTTTTACGAGGGGTGTTCGAAATATTTTACGTGTGACACGGGATATTGATCAAAATATTTTTGTTTGCAAGTTACCTTCGAAATATCCAAATTTTGAAACACTTTTATACTCATCTTTGGGTAGAACCATAAGAAACTGGTGAACTGTACTCACAGATGCACTTCTGGACCAATATCTCCTACCATTTTTTCCCCTTCCGCAAGAGGACAATATCGCAAGGGACAAGGCCTGGAACCTGAAGGCAGATAGTGACAATACATTGACATTTTCAGACGCATTAATTAACACACGCATTTCTTTCTATTCTTAAATCACTAATTTACTACCTTCTCAACCGAAGATGACTTTACATCACCTTAAACTAGGTATTCAAGAATATCATAGGAAGTAAGGGTATGTTTTGGCTCCCGCAGAAAAGGTCACAAGCAATGTCATCGTGGTTTGACGGTTCCACTATGTTAACATTCTTTAACAATAACTTGTACTTTGGTTGCAGAGAAATCTGTAGTTAATTATCATATCTGTCATTCAGCATTCAAAATAGATTAGGATGCCGTGGTTTATTATTTTTATCGCCCGTCGTTTCATGTGCGTATTTGCTAATATTCATCACGAAAACACGCCTATATAACTTTGACCCCATTGAACCTTACTTTTATATAGTAAAACTGGGGTTAACAGGGGTAAACCTTAGTTTTCTTATTTCTGCTCCAAAATATAGATTGTTGGTACTCGTAAGAACCGCCTCATCCTAAAATATTTTGAGCAGAAATAAGAAAAAATATTTCGATTTTTCATCTAAAAACGTTCATATTTCAGCGGTAAATGTATAATTTATTTGTATAGGCTTGTGTTCAAAATGGTATTATTTTGGATACTCTTTTAGCCATTTTCTGTGACGTTTTCATTAAAGTGATGTTAATATATATTCATATTTCTTTCCCTTTGGAGACTTTGATAGGAGGCATGAGGTAATTGTATCGAATCCTGATCCTCGCTTTCCATTACGAAAACACGCTTATACAAATACATTGTAACTTTATCGCCGAAAAAAATGAAAATTTTAAGATGAAAAATTGTGATATTTTTTATATTTCTGGTCAAAATATAGATTGTTGGTACTCGTTAGAACCGCCTCATCGAGGCCGTTCGCGGTTCTAACGAGTATCCACAATCTATATTTTAGAGCAGAAATAAGAAAAATAAGGTAAACCCCATTTTAACTATATAAAAGTGGGGTTGACGGGGGTCATAACTATATAGGCGTGATTTCATGATGACTTCTTTTATTGTTTTCTATCAAACACTGCTGCAATTGAGAATGTGTGGGCTGGACCACTGTCATGTAACAAATGGACATGCTGAGACCGATCTTGGACGTACCATTTCTCTCTTTGTTCGCATTTTGTCTCAAAACCACACTCTTATAGAAGCTATCTTTTCGAACAGCTATTTGCACGAGTGGCTTAGTATTTGAGGAGAAACAACGACGTATAACATTATTGCTGCCAGTGTTCTTGAGGCACCAGTTGGCCTTATGGCATATTATGTTCGTTCGGTCCCATGTCTTAGCATCAGTTATGTGACTTTCTAACACCTTTTTCTGATATTTTGGTACTTCTTATTCAGTTGTTGTTCTCGCACGTTTCTGCTAATCGGTGAGCACATTGGAAATCAGGCGAACACTAATCTTTGACGTGGACCGACGTTAAACCTAAAACAGAAGTGAAGGCAGTGATCGGGAATCGATTTAATAAACTCACAGCTCCCACCTATGGCACCAAAGGGAACGAGACAAAAACATAAAACTGAACCATAATGAAAATGTAACAAGCGAAAAGCCAACAAGACAATTACTTTCCCGCACAATGGCCATCCGGTTGTCAAAATTAAAGGTATCAACAATACATGCACGCATATACAAACTATAACAATTATCATCACGAAAACACGCCTATATAATTTTGACCCCCTTGAACCCCACTTTTATAGAGTAAAACTGGGGTTTCCGGGGGTATACCTTATTATGCCCCCAACTTTGAAAAAGTTGGAGGGGCATATTGCTTCTGGTTCGTTCGTCCGTTCGTCTGTTCGTCCGTTCGTCCGTTCGTCCGTTCGTCCGTCCGTTACGCTTTTGATGCATAGCATAACTAAAGAACCGTGTATGCTAGGGTTTTGAAATTTCATATATGGATTACTCATGGAAAATTAGCTGACGCGTATTTTTTTTTCTCGTCCGGATTATGCCCCCTTCAAGAGTTATTGCCCTTTGAAATTTTTTTAATAAAATCTTGTCAGCAAGATATCTCAAAAACTATTGGAGCTAGAGCCTTGAAAGTTGGTGAATATATTGGTGGTGATGGGTAGATGAACTGATTAACTTTTGACAAAATTCCGAAAAATACTTTGTGAGTTATGGCCCTTTGTCATTTTGGTAATTTATGCCCATTGTAATGTATGCTAAAATTGATGCATAGCATATCTTTAGAACCGTGTATGCTAGGGTTTTGAAATTTCATATATGGATTCCTCATGGAAAATTAGCTGACGCGTATTTTTTTTTCTTGTCCGGATTATGCCCCTTTTAAAAGTGATTGCCCTTTGAAATTTTTTTAATAAAATCTTGTCAGCAAGATATCTCAAAAACTATTGGAGCTAGAGCCTTGAAAGTTGGTGAATAGATTGGTAGTGATGAGTAGATGAACTGATTAACTTTTGACAAAATTCCACAAAATACTTTGTGAGTAATGGCCCTTTGTCATTTTGGTAATTTATGCCCATTGTAATGTATGCTAAAATTGATGCATAGCATATCTTTAGAACCGTGTATGCTAGGGTTTTGAAATTTCATATATGGATTCCTCATGGAAAATTAGCTGACGCGTATTTTTTTTTCTTGTCCGGATTATGCCCCTTTTAAAAGTGATTGCCCTTTGAAATTTTTTTAATAAAATCTTGTCAGCAAGATATCTCAAAAACTATTGGAGCTAGAGCCTTGAAAGTTGGTGAATAGATTGGTAGTGATGAGTAGATGAACTGATTAACTTTTGACAAAATTCCACAAAATACTTTGTGAGTTATGGCCCTTTGTCATTTTGGTAATTTGTGCCCATTGTAATGTATGCTAAAAGTGATGCATAGCATATCTTTAGAACCGTGTATGCTAGGGTTTTGAAATTTCATATATGGATTCCTCATGGAAAATTAGCTGACGCGTATTTTTTTCTTGTCCGGATTATGCTCCTTTTAAGAGTTATTGCCCTTTGAATTTTTTTTAATAAAATCTTGTCAGCAAGATATCTCAAAAAGTATTGGAGCTAGAGCCTTGAAAGTTGGTTAATAGATTGGTGGTGATGAGTAGATGAACTGTTTAACTTTGAACAAAATTCCGAAAAATACTTTGTGAGTTATGGCCCTTTGTCATTTTGGTAATTTGTGCCCATTGTAATGTATGCTAAAAGTGATGCATAGCATAACTTTAGAACCGTGTATTCTAGGGTTTTGAAATTTCATATATGGATTCCTCATGGAAAATTAGCTGACGCGTATTTTTTTTTCTTGTCCGGTTTATGCCCCTTTTAAGAGTTATTGCCCTTTGAAATTTTTTTAATAAAATCTTGTCAGCAAGATATCTCAAAAACTATTGGAGCTAGAGCCTAGAAAGTTGGTGAATAGATTGGTGGTGATGAGTAGATGAACTGATTAACTTATGACAAAATTCCGAAAAATACTTTGTGAGTTATGGCCCTTTGTCATTTTGGTAATTTGTGAAAAACTTTGTCATCGTTCTAGCGCCTACATTTCTTCACCAATTTCAATATAACTTCACACAAATGTTCCTTATAAAAAATCTCGAGCGAGTTCGACTTTCAAGGTCATGACCTCAAGGTCAAGTTCACTGGCTATTTTTAGGAAAAACTTTGTCATCACTCTATCGCCTACATTTCTTCACCAATTTCAATATAACTTCACACAAATGTTCCTTATAAAAAAATCTCGAGCGAGTTCGACTTCAAGGTCATGACCTCAAGGTCAAGGTCACTGTGGCTATTTTTAGAAAAACTTTGTCATCGCTCTAGCGCCTACATTTCTTCACCAATTTCAATATAACTTCACACAAATGTTTCTTATGACAATATCTCAGCGAGTTCGACTTTCAAGTTCATGACCTCAAGGTCAAGGTCACTGTGGCTATTTTAAGAAAAACTTTGTCATCACTCTAGCGCCTACATTTCTTCAATGATTTCAATATAACTTCACACAAATGTGCCTTATGACAATATCTTGAGCAAGGTCGACTTTCAAGGTCATGACCTCAAGGTCAAGGTCACTGTGGCTATTTTTAGAAAAACTTTGTCATTGCTCTAGCGCCTACATTTCTTCACTGATTTCAATATAACTTCACACAAATGTTCCTTATGACAATATCTCGAGTGTGTTCGACTTTCAGGGTCATGACCTCAAGGTCAAGGTCACTGTGGTTATTTTTAGAAAAACTTTGTCATCGCTCTAGCGCCTACATTTCTTCACCAATTTCAATATAACTTCACACAAATGTTTCTTATGACAATATCTCAGCGAGTTCGACTTTCAAGGTCATGACCTCAAGGTCAAGGTCACTGTAGCTATTTTTAGAAAAATTTTGTCATCGCTCTAGCGCCTACATTTCTTCACCGATTTCAATATAACTTCACACAAATGTTCCTTATGACAATATCTCTAGCGAGTTGCACTTTCAAGGTCAAGGTCACTGTGGCTATTTTTAGAAAAACTTTGTCAATGCTCTAGCACTTACATTTCTTCACCGATTTCAATATAACTTCACACAAATGTTCCTTATGACAATATATCAAGCCATTTCAACTTTCAAGGTCAAGGTCACAATGGCTATTTTTAGAAAAACTTTGTCATCGCTCCAGCGCCTACATTTCTTCACCGATTTAAATATAACTTCACACAAATGATCCTTATGACAATACCTCGAAAGAGTTCGACTTTCAAGGTCAAGGTCAGAGTGGCTATTTTTAGAAAAACTTTTTCATTGCTCTAGTGCTTACATTTTTTCACCAATTTCAAAATCGATTCACACAAATGTTCCTTATGACAATATCTGTAGCGAGTTCCACTTTCAAGGTCAAGGTCACTGTGGCTATTTTTAGAAAAACTTTGTCAATGCTCTAGCGCTTACATTTCTTCACCAATTTCAATATAACTTCACACAAATGTTCCTTAAGACAATATCTCGAGCGATTTCGACTTTCAAGGTCAAGGTCACTGTGGCTATTTTTAGAAAAGCTTTATCATCGCCCTAGCGACTACATTTCTTCACTGATTTCAATATAACTTCACACAAATGTTCCTTATGACAATACCTCGAGTGAGTTTGACTTTCAAGGTCAAGGTCACTGTGGCTATTTTTAGAAAAACTTTGACATGGCTCTAGCGCTTACATTTCTTCACCGATTTCAGTATATCTTGACACAAATGTTCCTTATGACAATATCTTGAACTATTTCGACTTTCAAGGTCAAGGTCACTGTGGCTATTTTTAGAAAATCTTTGTCATCGCTCTAGTGCCTACATTTATTGATGGATGTTAATAGAACTTCACACAAATGTTTCTTATGGTAATATCTCGAGTTGCTTTGACTTTCAAGGTCATGACCTCAAGGTCAAGGTCACTATGGCTATTTTTAGAAAAACTTTGTCATTGCTCTACTGCCTACATTTATGATTTTAATCTAAGTTCACACAAAAGATGATTATGATAATATCTTGAGCAAGATCTACTTCGCGGCCATGGCCTCAAGTCAAGGTCCCTATGACTATTTTTAGAGAAATATTGTCATCACTCTAGAACCTACATTTATTGATGGATTTTTAAACAAACTTTACACAAATGTTGCATATGATAATATCTCAAGCAAGTTGGACTTTTGCCATTTCAGTGTTTTCCACATACGAAGTTGTCTTGTGCGAGGGGATTTGTATCGCATGCGATGCCTTGTTTTTTTTTTAATAAAATCTTGTCAGCAAGTCCATATCTTGAGAACTATTAGAGCTTCATTAATCATTCTTGGTACAAACTTGCATCCCGGCATTGCAACTTCAACGCAAGCATCCATATCTGACCTTGACCTATATTTCATGGTTCACTGACTTCTTGAATTATTGCGACCACCCTGACTTTCACCATTTCTCGAAAACTATTAAAGCTTTTTAAATTACAATTGGTACAAACTTGCATCTAGGAATTGCAACTGCAACGCAAGCATCCATATTTGACTTTTACCTATATTTCATGGTTCACTGACTTTGCGAATTATTGCGACCACCCTGACTTTCTATCTAATGTAAGAGTCCATTTCTCAAGATCTATTAGAGCTTCATTAATTGTATTTGCTACAAGCTTGCATTTAGGAATTGAAATTTCAATGCAAGTGTCCATTTCTGACCTTGACCTACATTTTATGGTCCACTGACTTTGTAAAATAGTGTGACAACCCTAACTTTCACCCTGATGTAAGAGTCTGTTTTTAAGAGTTTCATTGATGATACTTGGTACATGCTTGCAACTAGGAGTGAAATTTTTATGCAGGCATCCATGTTTGACCTTGACCTAGATTTCATGGTTTGGTGACTTTGCGCCCCCACAGGCGCGACATAGCCTTCGGGGGAATTCTTGTTGTATGTTTTTGAGTCTTTAACAATATTTGTTGAATATTTTGCCATCTAAGGACAAGCAAAGGTTGGGGGCATTGTGTTTTACAAACACCATTTCTAGTTTTTCTTATTTTTGCTCGAAATTATAGATTGTGGGTACTCGTTAGAACCGCCTCGATGAGGCGGTTCTAACGAGTGCCCACAATCTATATTAGAACCGCCTCGATGAGGCGGTTCTAACGAGTGCCCACAATCTATATTTGGAGCAGAAATAAGGAAAGTATCACAATTTTTCATCATTAAATTTTCATTTTTTCGGCGATAATGGTGGAAATGTATTTGTATAGGCATGTTTGCGTAATGTAAACCACAACGGAATCCTCGCCCTTGGTTCTGTCGTGGTGCAGGCAAATATGATTTTGTTCTGTCTGCATGAAGGATTTCTAACTAAGTAGTGTGCACAACGTTTTCGAAAACATATAAATTCAACGAATACAGAGATAAAAACAACCATCAGGAACCGGCAGCATAAAATAACTGAAATACCTGACCGGAACAAAATTTTGTAAACCACCTTTATAAATTGTGGATAATGGCATTTGTTTATTCCCATAAATAACACATAAATCATGTATGCTTTTGATACCAAATCCAAATTTAAAGCGTGCTTTTATATAACCCCTGATTTCAGAAACTGTTCTTCTTAGCATGTTAAACGCAACGCTTATTTTCTTTTGTGGTTTTATGGCCCTTTCAAGATTATTTCACTCGTATCGAGCCGATCGTTCGTCAGAGGTGGGCGAAAACCGGAGTACTCGGAGAAAAACTACCTTGCCTTCCGTTGCATAACTTGGCGTCTTACATGTGACCCGAGCCAGGCTCGAACCCACAGCGGTGAGAGGTCTGGTGATAAAGAGTCAGCGCTCTTATCCACAAGGTCACGGAGGCTCATATACCAAACCCTTATTTTCGTTATGTTGCATCAAAAGAATTGTAAAATAGAAGTTTAGGTCATATCTAATAATTTAGTCGTGCATATTAAAAGTTCAGTCGCAAAGAATTTTTCAAGTATGCGAAAAAGTTATCGCTTTCAGATTCAACAATGAAATTTAGGTCATATCTAATAATTTAGTCGTGCATAATAAAAGTTCAGACGCAAAGAATCTTTCAAGTATGCGAAAAAGTTTTCGCTTTCAGATTCAACAATGAAAGCCGAACAAACCATAGTTTTTGAAAAGCGCAAAGTTTATCTCTTTCTGGAATGGAATCCAGACACCGGCTTGCATCAGTGGTTCTTCTCCAATGCCTTTGGAACAATTCAATACTAAAGTGCACAGAATTATGTCTAAATAACACCAATACTCAATTTAATGGCTATTGTTACACCTGCACCCCCTATTAAAAGTAATAAATAGCATTTTGAGGATATGTTGAGGACAAAAATGCCAAGAAAATGTTTATAAATGCCTTAATGCCATGAGGAAAAGCTGAATATATCTGTTCACATCCTTTTACATGAATACAATAAAATAGAACTTATAACGGATGAGAAACCTTATCCGGATATTGCAGCGGGTTGTTTCGGAGAGAAAATTTTGAAGCTTTGTTTTGGTCTGAGACATAGTCCTAGTGCCATGAAACCTTACTCTTATATTCCAGATGGAGTAGATTCTTTCTTGTGTTTGTGCAAATACAATGACTGCAAGTCTCCTTTCCAAACACATCAATAAAAACTGATCTTACTATTCAGAACTTATTTAAAGTACCCCACCCCCTCCCAAGAACATAGATCAGAGGCAAAATTTCATCAAATACACCCAGTTAGACCTAAATTGGCACTACCATCACATTTTTACAGTATCTATGGCAAAATATATGCAATGAAGATACATTTTTATGAAACAGAATTGGACAGAACCTACGAATGTGTTCGAATAGTATGTAATGACTGAAAACAGGACAGTGGTTCTACTTTTGCTATAGGGAGTTTTCCACTAAATGTTTTCCATAGGCGACAATAGTTACCTTTTACCTGCTCCCACAAAAACTACACATACAAAACTTTTCAAACCTTACTTGTTTATAGAGCCATCCTAGCCCAACAAGTTAATGAGAAAAAATCCAGTTGTTGAACTGCTTCTTTTCAAGTTACAGTCGACCATGTTTGTTTACCTACTAGAACGTAGTAAATACAAACAAACATTTTTAAACGAGGGGTGGTCATATAAAATCAGCAAAAATTTCTTTGAGCTTGCAGATATATTTATACAAAATGCATCATTTTAGTCCTTATACCTATCATTTTCTCACATTGAAATTAAACATGGGATATATAACCAATGGAAGCAAGTCTTATATTTAGAACGCAACTCAAAGCTCGGTCCAAAAGTGATAAAACCCGGTACCTCCCAGTATTTAGTGCAATGGTACCTCTAACTACAACTGAAAGCAATCGATATTGCAAAAGAACCGATTTGTGCATTTCAAGTATATTGATACACAATATAAAGTGATCAGTCATCACATTTGTATTGGTTCTGTACATGTGAATCCCATATATTTTCGAGTATACCTTGCTACGGCAAACGTTTTTGAACACCCCTTGTATCTAATTTGTCTAAATAAATCAAATTTTTTGAAGCTTCATAAAGTTTTACCGACTTGTGTACAATGACACACGCCCAGTGGTTTATTAGCTAGACATACATATATCACAAACTTTAGATTATGTTTCCGTTAATAGAACACGTAGGAAATATTTATTAGTTTACGACAATACACTACTTGCAAGAAATGTATAATTTGATTGAAACATGATCTTTAAATGCCATGGTAACAAATCATTTCTGATACACTTAACATTTGGAAATGGTTTTACGCTCTAGATATTTTGTTTTTCGAAAACTTCCTTTTCCGATGATATTTCGAAAAGATTTTATGTTCTTTCAACTTCACCACTGAATCACATTTAGACCCGTATTTCAAGAGTTCAAATATCAGTTCCTTGCATGTTTGAAAAGAATAAAAAAAAAACAGAAGTGCAGGCAATGACCAGGAACCGATATAATACCTTGCACCTCATCTCCCATCCAATATACCGAAGGGCATGTAACACCAACAAAAAGACATTCACCGTAATTAACCCTTCTCTTGCTGAATATTCAGTTTAGCCACACCCATTTCGGATTTTGAACCAATCAGAATACTTGAAGTAATTTATTCCTACAAATTCATAAATTGAATGTCAAACAGTGTAGATCTTGATCAAACGGCTTCTAAGCCATCTGATCTGGATCTACACTCTTTACAAAGATAGGGATTGTCGTGAACAGCAGGATAAGAGTTAAAACATCATAAACCGAAAGCTAACGTGACGTTTTCTTTCCCATAAAGATCCGAAATAATAATAATGATGATAATAATAAAATAGTAGTACATACATGCGAAGACAAACAAACATAGTACGTTTACTATACAACAGCATAAGCAACGCATAGAACCGGGCAGTAAAACATTGCTTGTAGGAGGAGAGTTAACCGAATTTACGTGGCTACATTTCTCGCCCTTGGCTGTGTCGTGGAATACACAAGTAATTTGCTCATTCAGTGCAACATCTCCGAGAACATAAACAGCAAACGAATACAAATATGTTCCTTAAAATGGGTATCCTCTGGAATCCACCACAAAACAGAAAAGTATGAAGTTTACAAGTTCTTTCTGGGTCAGGCTTGCTAGTTTTGGTCAATTAGCCACCCTCAGTGACCCTCAAAATTTTTCACAATGGAATATGTGGTCCTAAAGGACAAGGATATATACACTACACTTTGAGAAAAGACAGGGAGACCATTTACGAAACGAAAATAACCTTGCATTTTGAAACTAAATTTAAATGACTCTATAAAACTTTTGAAAGGCTTTGCACATTGTATGATACTGATAACCTTTACTAAAAAGTTTAGCCGTTAATGATTTATTACGAGTATTGTGGTCAGTGAAAACGGCTCAATTAAGACATGATGTAATTTTATTCATTAGAGTTCAACAATTACAGTTGTCAGGCTTAATAAGATTCAGGTACCTGTCTTAGCAGATTAACCTCTATACACTCACTAATTGGAAATTGGAAAGTATACAAAAGTAGCCATATCGCGCCACTCAAATTGGAACACTCGGGTTCCAGAACACCTCGATTGTCAGGATATGCTTTTTCATCACGCTAACAAGTGTGCGCAATGAACGCTTTTCAAAGCTTCTTTTTATATACATTAATTTTTATTCTCGCCGAACACATTTATTCAGGTCGTTTCCAAAAAGCGTCCATAATCTCTCCAGTAGAAATACAAAATTAATGTGTATCATATTGTCAGCACCAAATAGCTAGGGTTTGAAATTTGAAATGATTTGAAATGATTTACGTATGTGGTAGGGTGATCGTCTAAGCTAGACGATATGTTCGGTATCCTTCGTCTACCTCGCGGGGTTCGGCATGTGTCCACGGATACGAAATCGGACATAATCTTTCTGTGCCTTTGATATCTTGAATGGGAGGTGTGGAATTATTGTATCGATTCCTGTTCAATGCACTTACTTCTGTTCTATCAAATGCGAATATGAGCCCCCTTTTTAAACAGCCTGTATTCGATCTCAACTACAAACACTAGCAATAGTTTTGATAATTTAAATATGGGCCCCGTAAAGCAATTTTGGTACTTATCGCCTATGCGAGCAGCGAATGTTCAGGCGAGCCTGCGCATCGCCAGAACCTTCGCTGCTCGCGCATACAAGCAGTGAATCAAGAGGAACCTTCAGACAGAAAGCCATATCCCTGCCCACCCCCCCCCCCCCCCCACCCCCGTGAATGGCTGGGCATGTGCAGTTAAGATTTGTCATGACGGAATGCTCGAAGACACAAATTCGCTTGGCGGGGCTCATATAGAAACCACCGATACTGTACTGTCCAAGCAGTAAACACAGGCATTCGCATGACGTGGTACATATCTCTTTTGGTCTGGAGCGGAAACTATATCTAACGACCTTTGCCTTAAAATATTCATATTTACCCATACATGCCTAGGACGTTGGCAAACAGTGAAGAACTAGATCAGGAGCCATTGAACGCGGCGTCTGATCTGGGTCTACACTGTTTAAAGAACATTCATTTTTGTAAAAATTAGCCCAAACAAACCTGACACTCCTATAATTGGTAATGAACCACACCACAAATTTGCTTGGTGGAAGATCCCATTGTCATATATGGATTTATTGCTTTAATCTATATGTTGCTGTCATGATGCATTATCTAGCTATGACACCTCCATGCGGGCATTCTATTTTTCTATATGAACCTCCATCGGATAAGTGTCTAATATATGTTTCCTCCGTGCTTGAAGGTCCCCACTCTTTCTTGGTCCAAATATTTATCTGCTGACCGCCAAAAACTGGTTCTGCTATGGCAGAGTCGTGTCATTTGAATGGATTTGTGTGTTGGTTTAGGTATTTATTCTTTGTTTTTAAGTGTACCTTTATAACAGTTACTCTTTATCATCTTTCGGTGACTTACCATGTCTCAGTTTCATCAAGTGAACAAGTCCGTGAATGAACACCTCTTTACCCCACTTTACTTGGGCTTACGGGGGTATGCATTATTTTTCTTATTTTTGCTGCAAGACATAGTATGTGGGTACTCGTTAGAACCGCTTCAATGAGCACCCACAATCTATGTTTGCAGAATTTATAGGAAAACATATCACAGATTTTCGTACTTTGGAAATGCGAAAAAAAGGCACTGTGTCGCACGGGTGTGTTATCGCAATGTCTGTCACATCTTTCGGTGACTAGTCATGGCTCAGTTTAGTAATCGTGGCTTAACCTAAGTAATATTTTCTTTCTATTTTGAAATTTCAGTTCGTATGGTATGCAAAAACTCTAGAATAAATTCCTATTCTTGTCACGTTATGCTTTACATATATATACGAATAGTGTTTGCCTAACAAAAAAATAACTAGAATGTTTCAATCCATAGCTAATCCTGAGGAGGAAAACTAATAGTTTCCTTATTTATTAACAGTTCACTATCTATGGCTGAATGGAAAAGGGAAACGTCGTTTACAGGTCTGTGTAATGTGCCCCATTTAGCATTACTTTAATTTCAAATTCAATTTTGGACTTGAATCTCTTCAGCAACAAGGTCTATCGGAACCCGTATTTTATGGTGACTTATATAAATTCAGAAAAATATATACTTGCAATGATTTCAGTACCAGATTAAAATCATTCTTCGATATAAAAATGGGTACAAGACAGACTGCATGCATGCTAGTTCACCCAGTCACGGTTGATAACTTTGCTTCCCTCTTTAATTGCACGCCGGGGGGTAAGGCCTCCGATTCTATGACGGTACCAGCGTAAAGGCTTAATTATGTAATGTTGGTTAGTTTCTGATGCTCTGTCTCTGGTTGGGCCATTCAGAGTCCAACTGCTTGTTTTCTTTTGCGCCAGCATTTAAGTGGCGGGTTGCTGTCGACTCCTCACCGTTGTTTCATCTCTGTGGTTGTTGAATTTTTGTGTTCTCGGAGATGTTGCACTGATGAGCAAGGAAGCCAGCATGCAATACAAATCAAATTACATTACTGTGATGAATAAAAAATGAGGGCTCGTCACTTGTTCCACACCCTGTAAGCCGGCGCCAGATCTCCGGAGTTTACGTTTTTCAACCCTCGCACCCAGGTTTGACACAGATGCCTACACAATTACTATATCAACAAAGTGATCCGCATGAGGAAATCCTAGCTCAACGACAGCCCTTTGTCGGTTGTCAGAAAGAATGCATTTAGACAGTAATGAAATCGGGGTTGATGACTCAATAACAACCGCGTCAGCACATAATGCAGAATCAACGACGGGTCAACATTAATACGTCTTAACGATCGGCTCGATATGAGTGGAATAATCTTGAAAGGGCCGTAAAACCAAAAAAAAAAAAAAATAAATAAAACATTAATACGACGTTGCCCAGTCGTATCGATTTCTGTCCAACGTTGGCTCGGTATTCTATGATGAATGGAATCTGACGTAACCACAACTTGGATCACAGAGGTCGGAAATCAGGACGCATTGCGTCGGGCTTCCTTCCATCTCCAAAAGAATCAGAATGGGACCGTCGCAGAGTCCTAAGGCTTACAACCCGCCATGCAAAAGAAGTGCAAAAAAGTTGCACTCTTCAAAGGGTCGACTGGCAAAACAGAACTTCTGGACTTGACTGTAAGTCATAAGTACGTGACTTGTTACTAACAACTGTAGTTTGACTGTTGTTACTTCCCTTGAAATAAACAAAAAGTAGAATCTTATGCTTAAGTCTAGAATAATAAAAGTGAAGGTAAGGATCAGGAATCGATACAATTAACCCACAGTTCCCATCAGATACACCAAATGGAAAGAAACAAGAACTGTAATCCTTCAAATAGAAGGCGGGTATAACAAAAGCCCACAAGACAGCTATGCCTATAAAAAGTCCATAGATATCAAACAAGCAATTGTTATACGACGAGGCACGCACATCGGTCCAGTTAAGACCTTCATCTGGTATCTAAAGGATGTCAAATTAAGGATCGATGAAAAACAATTGTGAAAGAAATCACTGAGGATTGGAAAAATAAAAGCATTAAATGCATGTACGGGGAAACATTTTACAGCTACCACACGGCATAAACAAAACAGCTCTGATATGCAAAATAGAAGTGAAGACAATGATCCGGAATCGATACAATTAACCCTTAGCTCCCATCAGAAACACCAAAGGGAAAGAAACACAAACGTGATATAACTAGACCCTAATGGAAACATCAATGCGGAAAGCCAAAAGGACAGGTACTTTCCCAAAAAATGGCCAATTTGCTATCCAAAACAAACAAATATAAGCGATACAGACACTCAAAGTCAAACCATAACAAAAATTAACAGCTACAGAAGAACCGCCTGGGAACGGTCGGTGAAACAAATTCCACTGGTGGAAGTGGTGGGGGGGGGGCTTAAATAGATTTTCCGGGGCCGCAATCCTCGCCCTCGACTCCGTAACGATTTAGACAAATAATATGTTCAGTCCGCTTGAAGGCCTCCTGAATTGTCTAGATAAAAACAATTTAAAAATAATACACCCTGTGGTACAGTGCATTCTTTTATACCTCATTAAAGGTATTTTTCTGATGAAACTTTGTGATATGTTTCTTATGTATATTCTGGGTGCTCGTAAGAACTCGGTTACCGCCTCATTTAGGCACTTCTAATGAGTACCCACAACGTGTGTCTTGAAAGAGAAATAAGAAAAAAATAATGTAAACCCGAGGTTTCTCTACATAAACGGGGGTTTAGAGAAGTGCTCATTACACGGACTTGGTAACGTGATGTAACTGATTACTTTTAGTAATTTTATTATATTTTTAAGAGATAGTATCTGCAAAATTCTCTTGTTCAGCTATAAGTAAATTGCACAATTTTCTCAACACAAACTTCTTGTAATTTATATATAGACTGAACAAGTAGTATCGTCGACCTTCTAGTGGCGCTGGATCTAGCATGACCTCCTCTTATCTTTTGTCCTTAATGAAGTGTAGTAGCAGTAACAGTTGTTGAAAAGTTACAATTTAGGATTACTGGACAATTTTATTTGTGGAAACACACTATCAGTGCAGAAGACTATTCTTCAAAGGAAGAACATTGTTTCAGAGATAAGAAAGTGTAGGAAGCTGTTTTTAGCTCACCTGTCACGTAGTGACGAGGTGAGCTTTTGTGATCACTTTTTGTCCGTCGTCCGTCGTGCGTGCGTGCGTATGTGCGTGTGTGCGTGCGTGCGTGTGTGCGTAAACTTTTTCTTCAAATGACATCTCCTCCTAAACCACTGACCGGATTTTGACCAAACTTCACAGGAATGATCCTTAGGTGGTCCCCTGTTCAAATGGTTCCGGTCCATTGCACATCTAGGTCACAGGAGCTAAAAATAGATTTTTTAAATGAAAACTTTAAAAATCTTCTTCTCTGAAACCGCAAGGCCAAGGTCTTTGATATTTGGTATGAAGCTTCATCTAGTGGACCTCTAACAAGATTGTTCAAATTATAGTCCTGGGGGCCAAAATGCCCCCGCCCCGGGGGGCTTTGGTTTTACATAGGCTTATATAGGGAAAATCATTAAAAAATCTTCTTCTCTGAAACCACAAGGCCCAGGTCTTTAATATTTGGTGTGAAGCTTTACCTGGTGGACCTCTACTAAGATTGTTCAAATTATAGCCTTGGGGCCAAAAATGCCCCCGCCCCGGGGGGGCTTTGATTTTACATAGGCTTATACAGGGAAAATCTTTAAAAATGTTCTTCTCTGAAACCGCAAGGCCCAGATCTTTGATATTTGGTGTAAAGCTTCATCTAGTGGACCTCTACCAAGATTGTTCAAATTATTGCCCTTTGGGGTCAAATCCCCCCGCCCCGGGGGCCTATGGTTTTACATAGGCTTATATAGGGAAAATCATTAACAAATCTTCTTCTCTAAAACCACAAGGCCCACATCTTTAATATTTGGTGTGAAGCTTTACCTGGTGGATCTCTACCAAGATTGTTCAAATTATAGCCCTGAGACCAAAAATGCCCCCGCCTTGTGGCCCTTTGTTTTTACATAGACTTATATAGGGAAAATCTTTAAAAATCTTCTTCTGTGAAACCACATGTCCTAGGTCTTTGATATTTGGTGTGAAATTTCATCTAGTGGACCTCTATTGTTCAACTTATAGCCCTCGGGCCACAAATGCCCCCGCCCCAAGACCCTTTGGTTTTACATAGACTCGTATAGGGAAACTCTTTAAAAAATCTTCTTCTCTGAAACTTCTACGCCCATGTCTTTGATATTTGGTGTGAAATTTGATCTAGAGGACCTCTACCAAGATTGTTTAAATTATAGCCCTCAGGCCACAAATGCCCCCGCCCAGGGGGCCCTTTGGTTTTACATAGACTTATATAGAAATAATCTTTGAAAATCTTCTTCTCTGAAACAGCAAGGCCCAGGTCTTTGATATTTGGTATGAAGCTTCATCTAGTGGACTTCTATCAAAATTGTTTAAATTGTATCCCTGAGGCCAAAAATGCCCCCGCTCTGGGGCCATTAGGTTTTACATAGGCTTATGTAGTGCTCGGGCCAAAAACGCCCCCTCCCCAGGGCCCTTTGGTTTTACATAGACTTATATAGGGAAAATCTTTAAAAAATCTTCTTCTCTGAAACCGCAAGGCCTAGTCTTTGATATCTGGTGTGTAGCTACATCTAGTGGACCTTTGCCAAGTTGGTATTAAGCTTCATCTTTTTAGACCTCCCTCAACATTATGCACATTTTAACCCTGGGGTCAATAATGGCCCTCCCCGGGGCCCACTTGTTACTCTATGGATAAGGTGAGCGATCCAGGGCCATCATGGCCCTCTTGTTTCTGTTTTTCTTTGGTATAGGTCTTTAAGTATAAATTAATTATGTAAGAGGGGCAAGAAGCATCATGGGTATTGATTTATATCACGTTTTTCAATAGTCCTATATCAGATTTCGGGCCCAACGGAGTTCAACTGTTGGTTTTCTTTTGTTTGAGAATTTCAGTTATTTCATGCTGTCGAGTCCTTATCTTTGTTTCATCTCTGTATTTGTTGGAATTTTTTGTTCTCGGAGATGTTGCACTGATTAATTAGAAATACTTCATGCGGACTGTCACAAATTATTTGTCTAAACCACGGTATAACCTAGGGCGAAGATTGTGGTCACGTTTGTTTGTTTGATTGATTTGTGGTTTAACATCCGCGAAAACACTGTACAGGTCATTTTGGCGACGTTGCTTCCAATTTTGTGGGACTTTTACACCGACATTGAGATGAAATGACATCTCAAGCCCTGTCGTCCAAGACAACCAATAGGGTTCATAAGCATGGACGGTCCGACTCGCACCGCTTTGTCTGGACAGGCTTGCGGTTTATTTTTGCTATGGTTTGTCTTTGGGTGTTTGTGTCGCTTATATTGTTTTATTTTGGATAGCCTTTTTGCCATTTTGTGGGAAAGTAACTGTCATTTTGGCTTTCCGTTGTTGATGTTTCCATTAGGGTCTGTTGTTTTGTGTTTGTGTTTCTTTCCCTTTGGTGTCTCTGATTGGAGCTGTGGGTTAATTGTATCGATTCCTGACCATTGCCTCCACTTCTACTTTAGATCCTCTAAGCAGTTTACCAGTACTCGTGTGCGGTCGGTTTCAGCTCTGCGTGGAAGCATTATGCAGCCCATATATTTATTCAAGCCCCGATGCGCGGGGACCGTTGTGGTCACGTCAAATCCAACAAAAACATTTCTACTGACAGTTCCAATGCGATACTTCCGTTTGGATTTATTATTGTCATATTTCCTATTTACATGAGTGTATTGCTAATATATTTTGTTTTCATTTTGGAAACTATTCGGTCATTTTGTCGGCAAATAACTGTCCTTTTGGCTTTCCGCTTGTGAGGTTTTTATTATGGTGAAGTTGTTTTATGTTTGTATTGCTTTTTCTTTGGTAAATTGTTTTTGCTTGTTTGTTTGTATTTGAGTTTAAATATTTAGGTCATTTTTGAGCCGGTCAGTTTACCTACCCACACTTTTCTTGGACATGCTTTTATACAGCATATTGAACGTAAGCTGAAAGAGGAAACTTCAGTAACCCTTTTATAGAACATATTAAACGTAAGCGGTTAACTAGTACAGTGCACATTCTTTCACCAGAAATTGACAACTGCCCTTCTTGAATCAGCGGAATGGAGAGAATGGTCATAGAAAAGATTTCATGATTAATCTCAACGAAAGAATGCTGCCGCCCCGGCAGGAATCGAACTTGGCGTCCTCCTGATCACCAATCAGACGCACATCCGACTGAGCTACCGAGACCGGCCTCTTTGGTATTTTGGATTGGAGAATTGAGGTAAATGTATGATTCCTGATCATTGCCTAGACTTCTACTTCGTATTAAAGCACGTTTCATATTTCTGTAATCTTCAAAGAGGAAACTTCAGCAAATTCTCGTATTCGTCAGTTTTTATTTTACCCATTCAAGTAATACAAGACATGGAAAGGAAAGAAGAACACACATAAACTAAACTAACTAAACTAAAATATTACAAGTAGAAAGCCATTAGTACCTTTTCTTTCCCACTAAATGGCCAAACTAATAGCCAAAATAAAACTATATTACCAGTCAAAGCATGCAAGGACAAACAATGACAACAGTAAACCACAACATAAGCACCGCCTTGGAACGGTCAGTAATTTCATTTGTGGATGCTTTAATCGATTGAACGTGGCCACAACCATCACCCTTAGTTCGGTCGTGGCTTACACATGCAAGGCATTCATTTTATTGAATGGTCAAAGGAATGCAAAGACAAAACAACGTTTGGGACCCGACAGCATCGAATAAAAGAAATGTTGAAGCACAAGAAAACTAACCCCCTGCGGGACCGATAAGAGACAGAAGATTAGGCAACCGACTTAAGCTTATTAAGGCCAGAGCCGTCTTAGAGTGTGAAGCCGACCAGCCGGCGTGCAATTAAAGAGGAAAGCAAACTTTTTTTTCAGGTAACAGCCTTGGCTGGGACATCTACCATGCATGCAGTCTGTCGTATTATATTTACGCTGTATCCAATCTTTTTTATAGCAGAATTTGAGGCCTGACCCGCTGGCGTGCAAATAAAGAGGGAAGCAAAGTTATCAAAGTTTAACGTCGTTGGTTTTTGTAATAGACTAGACATAAATGTTCCTGAACTTCACATACTTAATAGTGTTTTGAGGTTATAAGCCAGGCTTTTGGTACCCTGTACGTCGTAAAGTCTTTTCTGATTTTCTGAGACACCCTAATTTGTTTGATACATACACTTTCAGTATTATGGAACATATTGACATAAAAATCACTTCTGCAGCACGAACTATTGGGACAAGACTATTTCATAAGGTATTGCCCGTCACAATGGAACATCCTCTAATATGGATGAAATGCGACAGACTGTATGCCTAGTTTTCAATTCAGACCATTCGAATCATATTTGATTATTATGCTTTCCGGTTTTGTTGTGTTGGGATTTAGTCCGACCCGAATCATTAATATAATGGTTGTTGCCTAATAGTATGTTTTTGTTTCGACCGTCTGTAGTTCTACTACTGGTTTGCTTCAGCTTTTTTTTATCAGTACACGAACTCTCAACATTGTTTCATTGCATTACTTTTGCTTTATTTTCACAGTTCAAGTGTTTTGTCATTCATTCTATGAGTCAGAAAACGTCTATGTGAGCCGAAAACCGTACATGTTTTATATAATATGAGAACCTAAGATGTGTGCCTTGCTAACTCGATTTAACCCCAAGTTATTATCGTTGGTAAAAGCTCTGTGTCTTCAGCAAATGTTATAAGGTCGTAGTTGTTGTGTTGCTCATGTGCGCTGTTTATGTGCCCCATTTTTTCTAGGGATTAGTCTTGTTGGTGCATTGATGTCATTTTTATTTCCTATATGACACTGTAATCACCGCGTCGGTTAATGTTGCTTTGCCTCCGTTGCGAGTGGCCATTGCTTCGTCTTGGTGCTATAGGTATGCTTTGTGATATGCTTGTGCACTGCCTGGTCAAATGCATTGTATTGTTAAATCCGTGTGTATTTGTTCATACTCTGTCAGATTTGGCGAGCGAATTATTACGATCGATTCTTTTCGCATCTGTTTGTTTCAATCTATTCGGATATCCTTTCTCTTTGGCTGTCTAATTTCTGCTTTTATATTTCATAATGTCTCCGAAGACGAATAACACTTGGAACTATCTTCTGAACGCAATTGGGTTCAATGATTCAAAAGGAAATAAAATATTGAGATACGAAGAGACATTCTCCACCAAACACAGGGCACTTAACTCCAGGTGAATGAAAAAAATAACAAAGTAGAAGTAAAACAAAGATCAGGAATTGATACAATTAACTTACTCCACCCATAAAAGTCACCAAAGGGAAAGAAATACAATTATTAAGCGACCAGACCATAATGGAAGCCTAAACAAAGGAAGGCCATAAGAACAGTTACTTTCCCACAAAATGGCCATATGGCCATCCAAAATAAAAAGACACAAGTGATACACACAGTAAGTAACAAACAACAACACAAATAAATCGCCACAGAAGAGCCGCCTTGGAACGGTCAGTGGAAGATTTCCACTGGGGGCTTAAATTGATTTTACGTGGCCACAATCCTCGCCCTTACTTCCGTCGCGATTTAGACAAATAATTTGTTCAGTCCGCATGAAGGCCTCCTAACTCATCAGTGCAACATCTCCGTGAACACAAAAATCAAAGAACCACAGAGGTGAGACAACGGTGAGGACTCGACAGCAAGAAACCACTGAAATGCTGGAGCAAAAGAAAACCAACAGTTAGACTCCGATGAGCCCGACCGGAGACAGAGCATCGACACCAACCAGCATTATCTCTCTAATTCTCAATAAGCCTTTACGTTGGAGCCGTCATAGAATCTGAGGCCTGACCCACCGGCGTGCAATTAAAGAGGGAAGCAAAGTTGCCAACCGTGATTGGGTTAACTACCATGCATGCAGTCTGTCGTATAATATCCATGTTGTACCCAATCTTTTTATATCGAAGAATGATTTTACGAAATTGGGTGCTGAAGTCATTGCGGTTATATATTTTTCTTAATTTATATACTAAGTCACCATAAAATTCGGGTTCCGATAGACCTTGTTGCAGAAGAGATTTAAGTCCAATATTGAATTTTGAAATTAAATCAGAATGGCGTCTATAAAATTTTGAAAAGGCTTTGCGTAGTTTATGGTACCGATAACCCTGATTAAGGAGTTTAGCCGTTAATAATTTATTACGAGTGTTGAAGTCAGTTACATGACTACACACTCTAGCAAATCGAATTAATTGCGAAATATAAACGCCATAGGATGGCGCACGAGGAACATCACCATCCAAAAAGGAAAATTTACAATCTCAAAATCAAAATCATCGCGTTTATCATAAATTTTGCACGAAACAAATCCATCTACAATGGGTAGATGTAAATCCAAAAACGGGGCCTCGGTATCAGAAGAATTTGCTTTATTTAACTGAAGTTCTAGGGGGTAAATCTGACTGATCAAACCATCAAAATAGGTAATATCAATATTTAATAAATCATCTAAATATCTAGAAGTGGAGCTAAAAGCTTCAATAATTTCAGATTGGTTATCAATGGAAAGCGACAACATGAAGTCTCTTTCATAACAATACAAGAACAGATCAGCCACAAGAGTTGCGCAATTAGTACCCATCGGAATACCCACAATTTGTCTAAATAACTTAGTACCGAATCTAATATAAATATTGTCAAGTAGAAAGGTGAGGGCATCACACACTTTCTGACATGACCAAAGTGTATAATTCTTATGCTCTTTAGAAGTGAAAAATGCATTTCTGACATTACATGCAAGATAGAGAGAATCTTCTCTATGAAAAGCCCATTCAATTTAATCATTAAGCTTTTCTTTTATAAGATTATGAGGAAGTGTAGTGTAAAGAGTGGAAAAATCGTAAGTAGACAGACTAGAAGCACGAAAATGTCTGGATTTCAATTTATTTAAAACCTCATTCGAATTTTTTATAGACCAAAACAGATTTCTTCCTGATCTTTCAAAGACTTTATCACAATATTTAATTACATGCGTTTTAATAGCAGTAAGACAGGAAGTTAATAATTTAGAAAGTTCAGTGGTAGTGCAAGAGCTAGAATTTGCAATAAACCGTGCTTTGTAAGGTCTTTTATGAAGTTTTGGTAACCAGTATAGCGTAGGAAGCAAAGTCCGGCATTCTGGAAATATTACCCTCATGATAAATGTTGTCATTAAATCCCAGTGGAAAAGGGGTCTGTAAAAATTTAATCCATTTCAGTTCAGCTTCATGTCTTTTGATTATTTTGAATCTAGATGTAGAATTTGCATCGTAATAAAGTTTTTCCACTGGTTGTATAACAATGTTATTTACAGAATGACTTGTACGTCGAAAGTGACGGTACAAGAAAGTGTCAGTTTTCTTAGGCTTACTCATTCTACGATAATGCTCGTTCAATCTAGTTTTAAGCATGCGGTTAGTTTGACCGACGTACTGCATATTACAGTTTGCAGCACGTCAAGTAATTAGATAAATTAAATCTGTAGACTGTCATGTCAAATCAGACATGTTAACTACAGAGAAGCGTCTACCGTTTACAGATGAAGTAACGGTAGACGCAGTACTTAAATGCGAACAACATCTGCACCTCTTGGCATTGCACTTAGAAATACAAGGATACATTCCACTTCTTTTCCACGGATTAGTATATTTTCGAAGGATGGGCGATTTGAGAGGAGATAGTCTTATACGAAGACTACTCCCAAAAACATTGGTATTGCCTGCTCCTTTGAGATTAACTGAATTTACAGAAGACAAATTTAAGGGTCTAACCAATACCGAAGGCAACATGGTATTAAAGTTCTTAATAGAATGGGGAATCCGTACAGAAGAAGCACAGTGTAACCTAAGGGGTGATATTGATATTTTAAATGTATTTGTAATACTCATTTTGGTTAATAAGGTTGTGATACCATCAAAACTAAAGCGATGTTCATACCGGTTATTAAATAAATAAATAAAACAGCATATAAAATTACTGAAGAAGATTCCTTCGAATCGAAGCTATTACTGTTTCTTTGCAAAAGAAAAACGCATAGACGAGAAGTGTGACTTGAACCTCGCAAAATCCATGTCAACATCATAACCTCTTTGCTACATAAATACATAAGTACATTATACATTTTTATAAGATAAAGTGAGCGGCTGTACGATCATGTGTTTACAGACATACTTCATCAAATACATATGAATAAATTTAATCATTTCAGCTAGGTAACGTATTCCACGCTTAATTACCTAACCACAGAGCTCTGTCATTGTTTATGCAGCATCATAACATGGTAACACCACAAATGTGTTACAATTAATTAAAGATATGTGCATTGTCTCCTAGAGATTATAATTGGATTGAAACCCGTGATAAATGTGGTAACGTCCTAGCATTTTGTTACGGATTCTTCAATTGTGGTTGGAAGAAAATCTAATAAGCAAACTAGAAGTAAAGGCACTGATCCGGAATCGATACAAAATGGCCAATTAGCTATCCAAAACAAAAAAGGTATAAGCGATACACACACCAAAGACAAACCATCGAGTTTATGCAGCCGCAATCCTCACCCTTACTTCCGTCGCGATTTAGACAAATAATTTGTTCAGTCCGCGTGAAGGCCTCCTAAAAACGATACTAACTATCATATGAAAAAGTTCATGAAATGAACACCCGTCCCCTAAACCCCTACTTTATATAAATCAGACTAGGGTTAACGTGGGTATGCAGAAGAGATTTAAGTCCAATGTTGAATTTCTTATTAATTCAGAATGACGTCTATAAAATTTTGAAAAGGCTTTGCGTAGTTTATGGTACCGATAACCCTGATTAAGAAGTTTAGTACCCATCTACAATAAACAGGTGTAAATCCAAAAGTATCAGAAGATTTTGCTTTATTTAACTGAAGTTCTGGCGTGGAGACGGGGCGGAAATTTGGCTGATGAAACCATCTAAATAGCTATTGTCAATATCAAAATATCTAGAAGTCGAGCTAAAGGATTCAATGATTTCAGTTTGGTTTTCAACGGAAAGGGACACCATTAAGTCTATTTCATAACAAAACAAAAACAGATCCGCCCCAAGGGGTGCGCAATTCGTACCCACCGGAATACCCACAAATTGTCTAAAAACGTAATACCAACTCTTATGTAAACATTGTCAAGAAGACGGGTAAGAGCTTCACACACTTCTGACATGAGCATAATATATAATTTTCATGATTGTCAGAACTGAAAAAAGCATGTCTTGCATTACATGAAAGATAGAGGGAGTCTTCCCTTTGAAATGTCAATTCAATTAAACCATTACGTTTTCCTTTCATAAGATTATAATGAACTGTAGGGAACAGCGTGGAAAAATAATAAGTAGACAAACTTGAAGCATGAAAACGTCTGGTTTTTATTTTATTTAAAACCTCTGAAGTTTTCTATCCCAAAACAGATCTTATCTTTCAAAGACTTTGTTCCAATATTTAACCTAATGTTTTTGATGGCACTATTACATGAATTTAAACATTTGGAATGTTCAGATGCTGTACAAGAGCTTGAATTTGCAATAAACTGTGTTTTGTACGGTATTTTATAAAGTTTAGGCAACCAATATAGCATCGGAAGCTTGTCTCGGCCTTCTGTAACACATACAGCGAACTTGGTGGTCGAATGACAAATGTGGTCATCAACTACATCCCTGTCTACAGCCAAATGCTGTAGTTCATAGGCCTAAGTACCCCCAAGCCCTTTCTGAAGAGTGTTAACATAGTTGAGCCGCAAAACAACCACGACATAGCTGGCGGCCTTGTCTGCTGTAGCCGAAACATACTTCTTATAAAATTCTTGAACACCTAGTTTAAGGTGACGTAAAGACGTCTTAGGTTTAGGAGGTAATAAGTTGGTTTTTTAGAGTAGAAAAAGGCGTTTGCTCACTATTTTCAGAATGCTACGTTTCCATTATTCAAGAGCTTGATGCTTTACATTAATCGATTACCAAATTCATTCAAGGCAGTATCGATGTCTTTTCTATACTTCTTGAAATCAACATCAGAAGGAAAGCGATATTTCGGTCCTTTAGAAAATAGAAAATTTAATAAGCTGTCTGTTCTGGCAAGAATACACTATGTCAAGAATCCATTATCCAAATGGACTTTCAGTTTGCATTGCTCGTGATGCCATGGTAACAGCGAGTGGTGCTACAATGCCATAAACAAGTTAAGTGGCGACCATTATTACAATAACACATCCGGGTGTTTAAACGGCGTCCTGCATATATTCAGCGCTAGCATTTTGCAGCCGAAATTGACAGTTTTCATGTTTTAAGTCCAAACAAAACATTATTGGCACACATTAGAAACGCGCGTCATTAAGGCGGGTCTAACGATCACCACAATCTATTATTGAGAAAAATAAAGACGATTGGGTATACTCTTGTAAATCCTACTTTCTTCCATATAAACATCACGTTTACGGGTACATGTAAGCATTACGAAAACATGCCCATACAAATACTTTGTAACCTTTATCGCCGAAAAAATGAACATTTAAGAGGAAAAATTGTGATTGCACGACCCGCAGAAAAAGCGACCGACTGAAGTCGGTCAATTTTCAAAGTTTGCCCTAAAATCACCGTTTCATTCTGTCATTCGGTCATTCTGTCAGTCTGTCAGTGTGTCTGTCCGTCCGTAACCCGTTCGTGAAAATTGGTGATAGTGACTTAACCGCTTGGAATATTTAAACAATTTTTGGCATACTGATAGATATCAATGAGAGCTAACCAATGAACTTGCGAAATATAACATTCCATTTAGTATACCTTCGCCGAGGCGAAAAATGTGAAAATTTTTGAACGGCTTCTCCTCGGAAACCTTTGGGCCGATTGAAGTCAAATTTCATATGGAGCCTCTATGGGATGGGGAAATCAAAATTTGCTCATGGGGTCCAGGTCAAATGACCAAAATGGCCGCCAAGCCATATATGGTCTGTCTGTCTGTCCGTCCGTAATCCGTTTGTGAAAATTGGTGATAGTGACTTAACCGCTTGGAATATTTAAACCATTTTTGGCATACTGATAGATATCAATGAGATCTAACCAATGAACTTGCGAAATACATTCCATTTAGTATAGCCTCGCCGAGGCGAAAAATGTGAAAATTTTCGAACTGCTTCTCCTCGGAAACCGTTGGGCCGATTGAAGTCAAATTGCATATGGAGCCTCTATGGGATGGGGGAAATCATCATGGGGTCCAGGTCACATGACCAAAATGGCCGCCAATCCATATATGGTAAAAACCCTTCAAAAATAGTCTTCTCCAGAACCACTGGGCAGATTTTCATGAAACTTGACAAATAACATCTGGGACGTAGGCCCATCATAAATTGCTAAAATGGTGACCCTGGGTTGACCTTGACCTTCTTTGTGCCTAGGTCAAACTTTGACACATATGCTTTTGTTTTCGAAAATTGAGAATGTATTTTATCCTGCAAACGATTCAGAATACAGTACTGAAGTATAAGATATATTTTTGCTCCTTACGATAAGCGCATTTATTGGGGGAACCGTTTTAGGTCCAGGTCACATGACCAAAATGGCCGCCATACCCATATATGGTAACACTCATAAAGCTAAAAGCATCCGGCGGGTCGTGCACTTCAGCTGAAGCACTGGTATTATGTCCCCCACCCGAAAGGGAGGGGGACATATTGGTTTTGGTGCGGATCCTGTCGGCGTCGGCGTCAGCGTCAGCGTCGGCGTCGGCGTTGCCTCTTGTCTGCACTCTATCTCCTGAATGGATGGATGGATTTTGATTAAACTTACACAGATACACCATTTGGAGGGGGAAAAGTACTGATTAGATTTTGGTGACCTTGGTCTAATTTTCAAGGTCACAGTGCTCAAAACATTGTCGAATTTTAGGCCAAAAAAGCTTGTCTGCACTCTATCTCCTGAACCAATGGATGGATTTTGTTCAAGCTTGGTACATAGTATAATTGGGATGGTCTCAAGAACTGATTAGATTTTGGTGACCTTGACCTAAATTTCAAGGTCACCACGGGACTAAGACTGTTAAAAATAAGCTTGTCTGCACTCTATCTCCTGAACCAATGGATGTATTTGTTTCAAACTTGGTACATAAAGTAAGTGGGATAGTCTCTAGAACTGATGAGATTTTGGTGACCTTGACCTAATTTTAAAGGTCACCACGGGACTAAGATTGTTAAAAAGAAGCTTGTCTGCACTCTATCTCCTGAACCAATGGATGGATTTGGTTCAGACTTGGTACATAAGATAAATGGGATGGTCTCAAGGACTGATTAGATTTTGGTGACCTTGATCCAATTTGCAAGGTCAACACGGGTCTTAGGCTGTTAAAAATAAGCTTGCCTGTGCTCTTTCTCCTGAACCAATGGATGGATTTGGTTTAAACTTGGTACATAAGATAAGTGGGGTAGTCTCTAGAACTGATTAGATTTTGGTGACCTTGACCTAATTTTCAAGGTCACCAAGGGACTTAGACTGGTCAAGATGCTCTGGACTTCAAACTTGTGGGGGACATATGTTTTCCTCTGAAAACACTGTTCTAGTTTTTCTTATTTTTGCTCAAATTATAGATTGTTGGTACTCGTTAGAACCGCCTCATTGAGGCGGTTCTAACGGGTACACACAATCTATAGTTTAGAAGAGAAATAAGAAAATATATTCAATATGTAAAAGTGGGATTCAAGGGGGTAAAAATTATAAAGGCGTGTTTTCGTGATGGAGAACACTCTACAACCCACTTTATATTGAAAAAACTAGGGTGTACAGTAGTATACATTATTTTTCTTATTCTTGTTTCAAGACATAGGTTATTGGTATTTTCCTTAAAACCGGTGGTTTCCTTAGAACCAGTGGTTCTAACGAGAAACCAGAACCTTTGTTTGGAGCACAAATAAGAACAGTATCGAAAATTTTTGATCACCATTTTTGATATATGAAATAATGCATTAAGTCGCAAGGGTACGTTACATTAATGGTGGGTTTAAGAGGGTTGTTCAATACACGGACTGGTTAACCTACTGCATTGTCCTCATCACATTATGGGTGTTCCTACTTAATCTACTACGAAAACTCGTCTATTCAAATATGTTGGAAATTTTATCACCAAGAATGAAACTTTTCAGATGAAAAATCTGATATTTGTCGTATTTCTGCTCAAAACATAGAGGTTGGAATTCGTTAGAACCGCATCGGCGAGGCCGCTCTAACGTGTATCCACAATCTATTATTAGAGTAGGAATGAATAAATGATACCTCTGTAAACCCCTGTTTAACGAGACTCTATTTTAATATAAAAGTGGCGTTAAGTGGGTCAACATAACACAGGTGTGTTTTCATGCTGTATATAATTTTACACTTTATTTTAGAAATTCCGATTTTTTCTTATTACGGTAAGGTTTTAACTGACGTACACAGCTATCGTAATGACATTACGCCATTCAAAAATACTACGTTTACCAATAAAGACGTTTGTTTATCTTTGGCACTGCTTATTGGAAACCACACCGGGCCTAGATGTTCCTATTAAAATGTTATCAATTAGCGTAAAAACTTTACTCATTTAGAATTGGAAAATCAACTCATATAATTGAAATTCTCTTGAACGCGAAACCGACTTGAACGTTTAGCAAATCTGCAACGTCAACATATTTTAATGTGAATCGCTCTTGAAATACGAGGAGGGTATGTTCACTTGCCGCTGACTTTCCGCAAATAAGCAGACCATATGTCTCAATACATCGATGAAGTTCAGGGTCCGAAACATTGCTAGCTTTAAGCTCGAAAGTGATCAAAATTTTAATTAATCAAGCGAGTTCAATAGCTGATATACTCTTGCATTTTTGCTGAACAAAGGTGTGTAGCTTTGCATCTGCAAAAGTTTTTTACATTTTTTTTTTCAGCAACAACACTAGTGTCCTGTTGAACGTAAAATTAAAGATGCTAACGTCTGATGGGTGTTTTTTTTCTTTCATTCTTTTTTCTTTCTTTTCCTTTTTTTTTTTCTTGTAGCCAATAACAATCTACACGTTCATTCATTGCAATCTCTAGAAGAACATGATTCAGTTAATTAACCCTTATTCTGCTGAACACGACAGCCCCCACCTTTGCAATCAGCGCAGATCCAATCAGATGGCTCTGATCAGGATCTTCCATTACGATAGCACATCCGTGTGAAAATGGGCATTTTCTCATACCACAAAAAGGTATTTTTTTCTGATGAAAATGTGTGATATTTTTCTTATTTATACTCCAGACATAGGTTTTGGGTGCTCGTTAGAACCGCCTCAATGAGGCGGTTCTAACGAGTATCCACAACCTATGTCTTGAAGCAGAAATAAGGAAAATGATGTTTACCCCCGTAAACCCCAGTTTTCTTTATATAAAGTGGGGTTTAGGGGGTCTTTATTTCACGGACTTGTTCACGTGATGACTTTTGACATGCAGTTTGATAATTTAATGAATGCATTATATAAAGTAAATTGATTGGTTGATAAAATGCAATGGGTGTGGCTAAAGTAGTTGATTCAGCAGGGTAAGGCTTAAGATGCTTGACCAGCAAATAATGTCCTCAGGCGAGCCTCAACATTAGTTTCGTCTCATCAGACTTTTTGCGTATGGAGACATGCAGACAAGAACTTGTGGTAACTTCATGTCCATCACCTTAACATACGCGTGTGACATAATATTGTTTTCTTATTTATAGTCGGAGCATAGGTTCTGGATGTTCTTTAGAACCGCCTCCTTGATGTGGTTTTAACGAGTACCCACAACTTATGTCAAGCAGCAGAAATAATCAAACGTTTAACCTCGTAAACCCGAGTTTTCTCTGTATAAAGTGAGGTTTAGACGGGTGCTAATTTCACGGACTTGTTCACGTGATGAAGAAGCTGTTTGGTTGCACATGCGTATTTCACAATGTAATGAAACACTCCTCATCACGAAAAGACGCCTGTATAATGTTTACCCCCTTGAACCCAACTTTTATATAGTAAAGCTGGAGTTTACATGGGTATACCTTATTTTTTCTTATTTCTGCTCTAAAATATAGATTGCGGGTACTCGTTAAAACCGCCTCGATGAGACGGTTCTTACGATTACCCACTATCAATATTTTGAGCAGAAATAAGAAAAAATCACAAATTTTTATCTTATTTTTTTCTTTTCTTTCAGCGGTAAAGTTTTTAATGTATTTGTATAGGCTTGATTTCGTAATGTGAAAACACAACTTAAAATGCACACAACTAGGGTTCACGTATTGAAATTGATACTTCTGCCGGGATGACAGACGCCGTTTCAACAATCAAAGCGCCAAAGGCACTGAAATGACAGATTCTATGAGAAAATCATAACACTGTGAAAACTTACAGAAAACCTTTCTGAAAAGATCTTAAAATTTAGAAAGGTAGTTCTGCAAATTCCAATACATGATATGTTTGCAGATTTTGTATAGACCGGTGGTATTATGAAACGCCATTCGATGTTTCAAAATTTTGAAAGAAACTATTTACGTTTTCAAAACAAACATTAAAATTCAACTTTTAACAATGCTACTGTCCATAAGTAACAGTTTTTGTCTGGTCGGTTCTGGATACCTCTCCCAAAAGATGCTCTATGGGAAAGAGATCGGAGGAGAAAGGTTGGCTAGTCCAGTACATGGATTCCATTGGCTTAAAGACATTTTTGTGTAAGAACAGCACTATGAGCCCGCTCATAATCCTGCTGGATAAGATACCCCGGATTCTGAGCGTAAACAAATAAATTGAACCATGTGAGGCCGAAGAACTTGATTGATGTAACGTCTCGCTGTTCGGATTCACATCTCAGCCATGATCGTGAATGTTCTTAATGGCACTAAGCTGCGTTCGCTAACTACATGCAATAGCTCGCCACACAATTACGCTTATTTCACCCGATATCTCATGCTCTATTACGCACGCATCGCCTAGGCATACCTACACCTATACGTCGAAACACCCGGAAACAACAACCGGCGTGATTCACGTTGAATATGCGATTTGTCACTAATACGCATATGTCAGTCGCTTAGACGCCAATTTATGTATTTCATGCACTAGCGTAAGTGTTCCGTAATGTGTCGACGCTTTAACTTTGGTCACGACAGGGACGTCTAGCTCTCAAACGTGCATCGCATAAGGGCGACGGACAGGGTCAGTGCTTATTAGTCGGTAGTTGAGACCCCTTGTTTATCTACAGGTACTGTGTAGCAGCTGCCGGCGGAAATCTGTTTCGCATATGTGTCTGACGGTTGAAACGATTTTGACGTACTGACGTTCGTCTTCTGCTACGTCGACGTCAACTTTCATCTTCTGTATATAGTAAGACGTCGCTCCAATTAACAATAGATCACACACATGTGGCACCCAAAATTAGAGTCAACGTCATCCGCTTTCCGACCAGCTTCTAACTGTACAGGGGCACACTTACGATCCTTTAATGAAAATGTTGCAATACGCTCTCACTTAATGCTTTTTTTTTAGAACAAATTTCAGTTTCTTCTTTTCTAGGCACGACCTTACATTACACAGCAAAAGTTTGATCCTGAACATGTGGTTTCTATCCGCCCCGGTGTGAAGGTGGTGCACAGGATCGAATTGGCCGGACTGGTAACCAGACGTCACGGTTGATTGATTTAACCTTTTAGCATGGTGCCTAAGCGTGTTGTAATAATGCAATCGTTTGATTTCAGAATCAAAGTACTGAGAGTGTGGGGTGTAGGTTGGGGTAATAGTCATGGGCTGGGATTTAAACTGTTTCACTCAACTCTGAAATTCCAAACAAATAGTGAAGAGTTTGATAAGAAGATGCTTTCTGCAGCGTCTGATCTTGGTCTACACTGTTTGCCAAGCTCACTCTATGATCCCAGGATAATCCTCTTCAGTCTTTCGAATACCCTGATCTTAATGCGGCTATTAGGTTATTCTGACAAGTCAGTGATAGTCACGTAGACGTTACCACTGAAGCGCTTTCTTATTAGCAACTTCGGGTCGAATGCACAACAATCAACCCAAACATAGCCGGGTCGTTTGTCAGTGTTGGGAACATGTAAGTGTTATCTGTAAAATCTGCACATGAATCAAATGCTGGATCTGGCAAACGATGTAAACTCAGATCAAACGCCACAGAACACGGTGCTGATCTTGTTCTACGATTTTTGCATTAGTTACAACATCTTAGGTTTAAACGAATCAGTCCAAGTCCCCGTTCATGACCAGCCTGCTTTAAGAGACAATCGGCATGAGTGTTGTCAATGCTTTGATTTTTTCACTGCCTTGAGTTTCTGGAGTGCACTCTTCCATCACTGAGTTGGGTTCGTCCATTCTGCTAAAATAGAATGCACCTAGAATTATATCACAGGACATACACCAAGTATCTGTACCATATTCAAGGTTGAAAGGGACAGTCTTTCTTTCCAATTTCTCTACGCAAAGTCAATATACACCTCAGTTGTGATTAACCTTAACTTGACCTCGAAAGTCAGAAAGAAAACCCATTAATATTCTTGTCTGCAGCTGACCTGGTCCAACAGCAGGCTGGTCTTTGAGGATTAAATATTGACAGCACTAATAGAAAACAGTGTAAAACCTGAGCAGACTGCTGAGCAGTCGCCGCATTGATCTGGGTATGCAGTCTTCGCCAAACCCGTCGCATGATGCAGCTGATTCATATGAAATGCTGAATCGTAAGATAAAATCGTCAAGTCGTCTGCTTCAAAAGTTTGTATTACGCTTATAGGATAACTAATACGCTTGTACAATTTTGATTACTGCGCCAAACCGGACTACATTTTGTGCGGACTCATATTTCTATGGCGGTCAAAGCCGAAAGAAAGCCTGGGTTACTTTAAAACATGCAGGATAGCTAGAAATGACAGACTGAATCTGTCATTAACAATGTATTACGAAATCATACCCATGTGACATAGTGCATTCTTTCATACGAGGACTGTTCAAATATGAATGCAAATAGAACGTTTTCTCATCCACTAATGCGAAAATAACCTCGAAATAACTATCACAGCGTAGAAAAACATTTTACCTATACATTGATACCAAACCTGTTAAAATCCGTACACTTTAGCCATGTATATCGTTCGATAAACACTGTCTACTCTTGTATACTAATACAAAATATGGTTCGAAGAAGGTCAGAGTACGCCGCTGAAAAACGGTCCTATATTAAGAATCGTTGTATTCTTGGTATACGGTGCAAAGACATTTTTGATGAAATATGTTCGGTTTATGGGCATAATGAAATGTCTTATCCGACAGTTTGTCGTTGGTGTAAGAAATGCAGCTGTAGGCTAGGCTCAACAGAAGATGCACCACATGATCGTCGGCCGAAAAGAGCAACATCTGCCAAGATGGTTGCTAGAGTGAAAGAAATAGTTGCTATCGATGCACGATACACCACTAGGCAAATAGCTAGTATGGTTGGCATCTCATTAGGAGCAGCGCATACAATTCTGAAACGGGATTTGAAAATGAGAAAGATCTGTGCTAGATGGATTCCCCGTCTGTTGACAGATGAGCAGAAAAAGACACGCGTTCAGTGCGCCAAGAAGTTGCTTAAACAGTTTCCAATTTACAATGCACGGTCTTTCGCTAATGTCGTCACAGGTAATGAGACATGGGTTCACTTTTTTAGCCAAAACGAAAGATTCAGAACAAAATATGGGCAACAAAGTATTGCAAAAGACCATGCATTGCAAAGCGGACCATTAGCGTCAAGAAGGTAATGTATGCCCTATTCTTTTCAAATCAGGGCCCTGCTATTCAGGTTGCTGTACCTAAAGGCAAATCTGTAAATGCGAAGTTTTACAAAAATAAAGTTCTTCAAAAATTGAAGAAATATTTCAAGGAACGAAGACCCGCAACTGGTTTGGCCAATGTCAGATTGCTACATGACAATGCGTCATCGCACAAGGCGTTCATTGTGCAAGACTATCTGAAGCAGGAAAAGGTTGTTGAACTCCCTCACCCCCCGTATTCCCCTGACCTTGTCCCGTGTAACTCTTTTTTGTTCCCGCGGCTGGAAAAAATACCTTTCTGGTCGAAAATTTGTACGGCTTAAACACCTCGGTTCTGCAATATTCCAGTGCCTTCATAGTATACCTCGAAAAGACTACCAAAATGCATTCAATGATTGGATCAGAAGACTGAAAGTTTGTATATCTGTTAAAGGGGAATACTTTGAGGGGACAAAATAAATTGTTCATCGAAATCTATCACGGAATCATTATTATGTGCTTAGTTGCATTCATATTTGAACAGTCCTCGTCGTCCAAAATGGTTACTTTTCTGATGAAAATTTTGAAGCTTTTGGTGTTCGTTAGACCCGCCAAAATCCCCATTGAGGCGCAGAATCGCCCCATTGAGGCAGTTCTTAGACCCGTCCAATCGAGGCGGTTCCAACGAGTAGCCACAACCCATGTTTTTGAACAGAAATAATAGAAAATGTACACACCTGTAAACCACAACTTTCCGTGTATAAAGTGAGGTTTAGCGGGAGATTCATTGCACCAACTTGGCAACATGATGGTGTGTTATCGCGATGTAAAGAAAATACAGTAAAACTACTTTATTAAGACCATCTTTGGGACTGTTCAACAGTGGTCTTAAAGACCACTTTTGACCAGTCCCAAAGGTGTTCTCCAACCAGAGGACACTGGATGTAGAAAATGTACCTGGAGCCTACTATATATGCTTTTAAAAGCAAAATTTGTCTTAACCCTTGACCAGCTGAATATTCAAATATGCCACAAACCACTGATTATCAATCAGATTATTTGATGTATATCATTGCAACAAATTCATAGACTGAATGACACACAAAGAAGATCCTGATCAGATGGCTTCTGAAATCAGATGGCTTCAGAAGCCATCTGATCCGGATGAATTCTTCATAAGCCATCTGATCTGAATCTACATTGTTTGAAAGATGAGGCATATCCGGGCTCAGCGGGACATGGGTTACTTTTCGGTGGTCTTAATATCGGAATTTCACTGAATATAATCGCAGGATTCTAAGGGCTCTTTTCTTTGTGTATCTGTTTATGTATTGGTTAAAGGCAATAAGAAAACAACAAAAAACAATTGAATTGAAACCTGGGTGACATGATGATAATGTATTTGCGATTAGATTAAGTTTCGGGATATCTTTTTTATGCGCAAAGGAATGAATTGTTATAGCAGTAATTGAATTTCGAACCTAATTTAAATATTCACAGGATGTATTTCTTAATGATCGTCAATTTTCCTGGCTTATAATTGAATTTAGAAGGAGTTGTGGTTTTGGATCTGTAATTCCTTCTAAAATTGAACGCTGGTTCCATTTAAATAATATGGAAATTGGAATAAAACAGATCACCATCTCTATCAGACTAAAATGGGCGATGCATTAAATAAACCAAGTTGAATTTGTGGCGCTCGTATGCCCCCAGAAAGACAAAGGATAAAGGTCACAGACAGGTCAAAGGGCCAACATTGTTGGCATCAAACGAACACAGCAACAACAAAAACATCTTGTCACAAGAATACGAAGACAGTGTGGTAACTAATCCAAATGATATCTTCAATGTCAAAGTTATCAAAATAGAAGTGAAGGCAATGATCGGGAATCGATACAATTAACCCACAGCTCCCATCAGAGACACCCAGGAAAAGAAACACAGACATGAAACAACTAGACCTTAACGGAAACATCAGCAGCGGAAAGCCAATAAGACAATTATTTCAAAAAGTAGGTCAAATGTCACAATCAAGATCACAAAGTCAAACGCATTGTATCAATAAAAATGCCCAAGTAATAGACATGCTAAATATGAAAGGTGTTTGACACCTCGATAAAACGTTTTAGTCAATGTTAAAGTTTATAAAAGAACAAAGGCCATAGTGAAGGTCAAAAGTTCAAAACCACCGGAACAAAAAATTGGGACAATCAATACTTATGTCAAATAAAAAACCTTTTTGCATGGACAGAAGGCCATAGATAAAGACGCATTAGATTATATGTCCCCGAATCGTTGCGTGCAGTGCAGGCATTACTACCAGGTGTAGATCAGGGGCCAGTTGGTCAAAACTAACGATGTTGCTAGTTAATTTATCGTTAAAACTTTAGTATTTAATATGGCGAATATACTGATATTTGTTTGCTGAAAAAGCTAGGAGTTAATGAAAAGCTCTTCACTTATTACCAACACTAAAACCAGAGTGTTAGATACAATACTTGCTAGAATAGGTAACAATTTGGTCACTAACGAGTTCATTATCTAAAGATTCTTTGAACAACTGGGCCCTTGCGAACCCTCCTCATATTGTCATGATTCGGCGAGATAAGTGCATTTATTATACCGCATTAATATTCATACGCTATTCTAGAATGTTGATTGGTCGAGAGCATGCCACGCGCAGTGTATAAAATTGTTATATTCTCTTCCAATATTCCGTTCTGACGTCACTGCTCAAAAGTACTAATGCACAAGGCCAAAATCAAATTTTATCATTCAAATCTCATGTTTGTGTTAAATGACTTGCTTTTTCCATATTGTGAAGCATCCTAGAAGTCAGAAATCTGTATAATAAACCATTTGTTGCCCTTGAGTGAGGGGAATATGATAATTTGTTCACCCTCGACAGGTAAATATTGCCTGCTCGGGTGAACAAATCGTCACATTCCCCTCACACAAGGGCAATAAATGAATAATGTAAACATTATCTTACTATTTATAGGAAAACGCGCACTGCAAGTGGGGATATTTGTCCAGGCTAGACCATATTGATTCCACAAGTACAGAAAATGGAAGGCCAAAGGAAAAGAAAGGGAATATTCAACAATAGGTATGGATATTTATCTATGCCAACAAAATATTGCTATCTACCACTAGCTTGCCGGCAAAAAATACTGACGTTCGTATCCCCCTACTCGCGTTTTCCGGTTCAGTATCACATTACGATAACACACCCGTGTGATATAGTGCATTTTTTCCACGTCTCCAAAATGGCTACTTTTCTAATGAAACTTTGTGATGATTTTCTTATTTATACTGCAAACATAGGTTGTGTGTGCTCGTTAGGAGGCGGTTCTAACTAGTACCCATCTCTTTATATAAAATGAGGCTGAGGGGGTCTCTGATGTTTCTGATGGGAGCTGTGGGTTAATTGTATCGATTCCTGATCATTGCCTCGACATCTACTTTGTTAATTTCACGGACTTGTTCACGTGATGACAATTCTTGATAAACCTTGTCCTGGCGGCATGTTTTGCATCGTTACAAAGCAGCCATGTGTAACGCGGAACCAAACGTGTTAAATGATGACGTGCACCATCATACTTTTCAGCTTGTTAGCTTGTTTTACATACAAAAAACAAGACTTCATTGGAAGCAAAATTCTTCATTGGAAGCAAAAAACTTCATTGGAAGCAAAAAGGTGTATACTATAGATATTATCACTATAGTTATTTGATTTGTCTCACTTTATCTTGGCTGTTTCCAGATCTAAGGCCTCAAACTCGAAGTTCTGCATCTCGTGAAACAAGTGGATCTGGAGATACAATGCGAGATATAAAGTTACTGTAGTAATAATGCGTATATGTACAACCCGAGTTCTAATGTGTCCCGACCCTATTTGTACAATCCGAGTTCTAAAGTGTCCCGACCCTATTTGTACAACCCGAGCTCTAATGTGTCCCGACCCTATTTGTACAACCAGAATTCTAATGTGTCCCGACCCTATTTGTACAACCCGAGTTCTAATGTGTCCCGACCCAATTTATACAACCCGAGTTCTAATGTGCCCCGACCCTATTTGTACAACCCGAGTTCTAATGTGTCCCGACCCTATTTGTACAACCCGAGTTCTAATGTGTACCCACCCAGACAAATAAAATGGGATGAATTGAGGGAAGGACTACAAAAGGATCAACAATGAGGACAGATCAACCTTAATATTTTATTGAATGCTACAGATCCAATCAAAATAGATCAGAAATTGATACAATTAACCCAAAGCTCCCACCATAGACACCAAAGGAAAGAAACACACACATGAAACAACTAGACCCTAATAGCAACATCAATAGCGGAAAGCCAAAAGGACAGTTACTTTGCCACAAAATGGCCAAAGGGCTATCCAAAAAAAAATAATAATAAACGCGATACACACACTCAAAGACAAAGCCATAACAAAAATAAACTACGCTTGGAACGGCCAGTTTCCGTTTCCATTAGGGTCTATTTATTTCATAAAACTTTGTGTGTTTTTTTTTCCTTTGTTGTTTCTGATGGGAGCTGTGTGTTAATAACATCTATATCGATTCCTGATCATTGTCTTCACCTCTATTTTGAATTGATAACAAACATTCAATGAAATGGGTAGGTTGTCAACTAATGCTACAGATGTCAGCAAAACGTTCAATTCGATAACATAATTATATTCAAAGCCTAACCCCGATGGGGGACAAGGTGTGTCAGAATTACGAAACCGCGCCTATATAAATACAGTGTTAATTTTACCCCCGATTAAATAATAAATTTAAGATAAAAACTGCGATATTTTTTCTAATTTCTGCTCAAAACATAGATTGTGGGCACTCGTTAGAACCGCCTCAACAAGGCGGTTCAAACGAGTACCCACAATCTATGTTTCAGAGCAGATATAAGAAAAACTAGGTTTACCCCTGTATAAAGTGGAGTCCAAGGGGGGTCAAAATTATTTAGGCGCGTTTTCGTGATGAGGGCTATGTGCTGTTGACCGGATAATCTAAGCGGTATGTCATTGGGTGAAGCTTTCTGGAAATGGTGACAGGTACATTTCTCTTTAATGGGGCTGTAAATCTGCTAAATTACACCAGAACATAATGACGAAAGGATATGCTCTGCTCTACCTCATGAACTTTTCAGTTTGATCAAATATATACTGTTGGGGGTATCCTGAGACTTCAATTATGGATGTAAAACGTTTAACTATCAATAACAAACGGGCTTAACCCTGAAAAAGTCATTGGAGCGTTACATCGAATTCAAAGCAGATTAAGTACAACTGTACTTAGTCATAAAAGAAATGCAAAAAAAAAAGAAAGAATGATAGAGTAAAATTGTCTTTATCGCAAAACAAATATTACTTTTGACTAATTTAACAAATGTTCAGCTGTAAATAGCATGAATAATCCATATTTGTATTCAACTTGCAATATTTGTCTTGATTTGTATAAATAATGTCATTGCGCGGACACAGATGAACGTTTAATGCTGAAATTTGATGACAAATACACATGAACCTGGTAAACTACTTTACGTTTTCAATATATTAAAAACGTGATAAATGAGAGGGGTTTAAATCTATAACATGATCAGTTTATCAACCTTAGTATAAATATAAAGAGGCTATCGAATAGCCAATATTTCATTTCATGTTAGCATTTCTATGTATGCAATTTTCTATACGGGGCTTTAAGGCGCTAAAACACTGCTAAAATTTGTTAAAAGTTTTCGAAAAAGATAGGCGCTACTCAGCTTCATGCTCTTACTACTTGCCTGTTTGCTCGGATGCAGCCTACAGGAGGAGTAAGTCACACTACTGCAAAGACTTTCCATTAAAATCCCATGAAAATACCATGAAGGCGTATTTGAAAACAGATAACCCATTAAAGATGGCCATTATTCCTTGTTTTAAAATTATTCATTTATTTTTGCCATTTTTTTATAAATGGTCGTAATTTGATAATGTACCATAACAATCCCATTAAAACGGTTGAAAAGTAATGGCTTGGCATGAATGTAATGGCATCCAATATTTCATGGCACAATTACTTCTTGTATCTGCCCTTTTTCATGCCCATTATTACTGCATAGTTTCATATTTGATGGCCATTACAGATTGAACAGGAAAACTAATGGCAATTGAAATATGTTCTAGAAAGGGCTATACTTTTGAAGCAAGAAATACACCACATAACTGAAAAATATGAAGTTACATATTTTCTGGCCCAGTCTAGCCAATTTCGGCCATTTTGACCTCATCAGTGACCCTCAAATATTTTCAAAATTCCACAATGGAATCAATGATCCCAAAGGACAAGAAAATATAAACTAAACTATGGTGTAGGGCAGGGAGACTTTTTAGGGCCGCCACACATTCCCAGACAACAGCTATAGTGACGTTAAATATGTTCAACATGTTCTGGTTCTTCGTATTAATGACCATCAAAAATACAAAGTGGAGTCTGTATACCATTATATACAATTTATGGCCATTATATTACCATCTAAGGGGCATTCAATAAACAAAGACAAAAAGTAAACCATTAAAAACATTGAAAGTAAAGTCTGGGCTTTAATGGGATGGCATCTGCCATTTTGTAAGGCCAATACTTAGATGGTTTCATGATTTGTCATGCCCAGCCTAATAGTTTGTATTCATGGTCAGTACATTGTGAACATGAACAGCAATGATCATTAATGCTTGGTTCTTCGACTTCAGGGCAATCAAATTTGATTCCTCATTCAAGTTACTATTACACTGCATTGTTTGTTTGTTTGTTTGAGTTGAGGCCACTATTTAAGTCATTTTGGAGATGTTGCTTCCGATTTGTGGGACTTTTACCCAACATTGAGATGAAATGTCACGCCAAGCCACACAACCAATGCAAATCGCTACGGTATAAGGAACTGTCTGCCTTGCATCACTTTTCCTGAGTAGACATAGACTTAGGCTTACCAGTACTCATCACGGCCCCCGTCCGTCGGGACTTGAAGAAATAAATGCGATGCATGATGCTTCCACACATAGCTGAATGCGGCCGCACACGACTACTTGTAAAATAGAAGTGGAGGCAATGATCAGGAATCGATGCAATTAACCCGAAGCTCCCATCAGAGACACCAAAGGGAAAGAAACACAAACATGAAACAAAAGACCCCAATTGTTATGCATAAGAATTTATTTTTCTGATTCCCACCTTTACCCCACTGTGACCGAATAGTGCTATAAATATCTTGTTAATCTTTTTATAGAAGATTCTCGAAAACTGAGTCACAGATTAATTTCATTTTTGTAAACAACATGTTTATAAGGAAAAGTACTTCAGATAAAAATCAAACATGAGTTTGAACCTTCCAGAAAGTTCTGGGTTGCATTATTTTTAGAAAATTACCTCATCTTATTCCACAGCCATCTGGAATGTTCTAGAGAAATCTTATGGTCTATAAAAGAGCTTGATTTTTCTCATTGAGTCAGACTTTGGAGTTTCAAGTTTGGGCTTAGAAGAAAAGTTATTTCTAAATTCTGTGTTGGATTGTTAAAGGATATTACTTTTCATTTTGGACTGTGAATTCTGTGGGATCAAGGAAAATAGATTCATTCAGGATATTTCATAACAGAGCTAAGTACATTTAATTTTCTTACTTCTACAGGTTAAAGTTCACTTGTAAATAAATTTTGTTAAATTTTTCCAAAAGGCTTGTTTGCTTTTTCTTTCTGCTACGCCTGGCTCGTAACAGAAATTGGGGGCTCGTCCGGGATAAAACCATTTGAGCATTTTAAAACCGACATTTCATGTGACGGTAGGTAATTGTCATTTCTTATCAAAAAGACTTGGCAGTTGCTTCACAAAATTGGTATTTCCCCATAGCATATAGGGGATTGTCATTTCATGTGAATTGTTGTTTCAGGTAAAATAGTACTTGTCATTTCATGTGAAGTTCTTATTGGGCTTGTCATTTCAAAAAAAAAAAAAAGATATTGTCAAATTAACCTCAATCTTTATTACCATAATTACTTTATAAAACATACAAAAGGCAAACATGTCGTTTGATTTGAGAAGCTTTTTGGCTCAGCCTACTCAGGAGTTGTTTAATCTGGCCAAAAGGACAGATTTGTTAGATATTGCTTCCCATTATGGGGTCACTGCTGTCAAAACAAGCATGAAGAAGCATGAAATTAAGAATATTTTGGTACAGTTTTTTGTTGATGAAGAACTTTTCGATCCATCTGCTTTGTCTCTCATTATGGTTTCACATACTGAATTACAAATGAGACAAATTGAAATAGGAAGGCAAATTGAATTGGAGAAGTTAAGATTAGAAATGGAAGAAAGAGAGAAGGAAAAAGAAAGAGAAATGCAGAGACAAATGCAGATGGAAAGATTAGAAATGGAAGAACGAATTCGAAAAGAAAAATTAGAACAGGAAGAAAACAAAGAGAAATCGAGGAACGGATTGAGTTAGAAAAGGAAAAAATGAAATATAGTATTGAGGAAAAAGAAAGGGAAAGGCAATTTCAATTAAGGCTGAAGGAAATGGAACTCCATGGTCAAGATAGGGTGAAACATACCCCTGTTTTTGACTCTGGTAGTTATTTTGATGCCACAAAGCACATCAGATTAGTTCCTCCATTTCAGGAAAAAGAGGTAGATAAGTATTTTTTGCATTTTGAAAAAGTTGCAGAAAATTTAAAATGGCCAAAAGAGCATTGGACCTTACTTTTGCAAAGCGTTGTTGTCGGAAAGGCTCGAGACATATACACTCAGCTGACTGTCGAGCAAAGCTCAGACTATGATTTGGTTAAGGAGCTTATTCTTAAGGCATATGAGTTGGTCCCTGAGGCTTACAGGCAGAAATTTAGGAATTGTAAAAAAGAAATTTCCCAGACCCATGTAGAATTTGCTCGAACCAAAGAACAGTTATTTGATAGGTGGTGTTCTTCTAAAAAAGTAGGCTCTAATCATGACAAACTTAGGCAGCTTGTCCTTGTTGAAGAGTTCAAACGGTGCATAAATTCAGACATTAAATCTTTTCTCGATGAGAGACAGGTTGAAACTTTGGAGGAAGCTTCTCGTTTGGCAGATGATTATGCTTTGACTCATAAAGTCTCATTTGTGAACAGGCCGTATCCTCGAAAACCTTATAATCCACAGACAGGTCCAAGATTCTATCCCAGTAATACTTCTGGTAGTTATAGCCATACATCTAGTACTATACCCAAACTTTCTGGTGAAAATAAAAGCCAGAATCCCTCCAAACCTTCTGGTGAAAACAGAAGCCCAAATTTTCCCAAACCTTCTGGTGAAAACAAAGACCAGAATCCCTTATCTCAATCTCAAGTAGTTTGTTATTATTGTAAAAATACAGGTCATTTGATCTCTGAGTGTTTAAAATTAAAGCGAAGGAAAGAAAGAGAAAGACAAGAGGAACTTAAGCCTACAGGCTTGACTTCTATAAGGCCAAAACCACAGTCTTGTGTAAGGGAGGAAACTCTTTCTGATACCAAATTATCTGACACTGATACAGTTATGGAGTGTTATGAACCATTCTTATCAGATGGTTTTGTGTCACTAAATGGTGACAGTTATGCCCATCCTACCCCTATTAAAATCTTACGAGATACCGGAGCTTCTCAATCTCTTATTCTAGCAGATACTCTACCTTTTTCTGAGAAGACTTCTTTGGGCCAAAGTGTCCTTATTCAGGGTGTGGAATGTGGATTTGTTAATGTTCCGCACCATAACGTTTATTTGTCATCAGACTTGGTATCCGGTTCAGTGGCTGTTGGTATTAGACCTTCTTTACCTTTTAAAGGTATTCATTTGTTGCTAGGCAATGACTTAGCTGGAGATAAGGTTGTGGTAAACCCACTTTTGACTTCTACTCCTTGCACAGATCAACTACCTGATCCCATTGAGCAGGAAATTCCTGATCTTTATCCGTCTTGTGCAGTCACAAGGGCTATGGCACGTAAGGCCAAGCAAACTGATGGGAAACAGGATTTTGATTTCACTGATACCTTTTTGGGTCAGTCTTTTAATGACGAGATAACAAGGTCTCTGTCTTCAAACCTGCCTGACAAGCAGGCAGATTTTCATGACAATAACTCATCTGTCGATCTAGGCCATGACAAAATGTCCGGGTCACAACTAGCTATAGAACAGCACAAGGATTCTGAAATTTCGCCTTTGTTTGAAAAGGCCTTAGATGAGCAGGAAGTATCTCAGGTCCCAGTCTGTTATTATGTCAAAAATGACATTCTTATGAGAAAATGGCGTCCACCAGACGTCTCAGCAGAAGACGAGTGGACTGTCAACCACCAGATAGTGGTTCCACGGGTTTACCGTTCCCAAATATTAAACTTGGCGCATGAAACCCCAATGTCAGGACATTTAGGTGTAAATAAAACCTATCACAAGATTCTTAATCATTTTTACTGGCCTGGGTTAAAATCAGATGTTTCTCAGCATTGTAGGTCCTGCCATACATGCCAAATGGTAGGAAAACCCAATCAGACTATACCAAAGGCTCACTTGCAGCCTATACCTGCTTTTGATGAACCTTTCAGTCGAATAATTATAGACTGTGTGGGTCCCTTGCCCAGAACTAAGTCTGGCTGTGAATATCTTTTGACTATTATGTGTGCTTCCACACGTTTTCCTGAAGCCATTCCCTTAAGAAATATCAAAACTAAGACAATTGTCAAGGCCTTAGTGAAGTTCTTCACATTTGTTGGGCTCCCTAAATCTATTCAGTCAGACCAAGGCTCAAATTTTATGTCTGGAATATTTCAACAAGTAATGCATGAACTTGGCATTGTACAGTTTAAGTCATCGGCCTATCATCCTGAAAGTCAAGGCGCCCTTGAAAGATTCCATCAAACATTGAAAAACATGATAAGATCATATTGCTTTGACATAGAGAAGGATTGGGATGAAGGCATCCATCTGCTTTTATTTGCTGTCAGAGAATCTGTGCAAGAATCTCTTGGCTTCAGTCCATTTGAATTAGTATTTGGCCATACTGTTCGTGGTCCTTTGAAACTTCTCAAAGAGAAATTTCTCTCCAATAATGACACCTCCCTGAATTTACTTCAGTATGTGTCTGATTTCAAAACTAGACTTTCAAAAGCTTGTGAGGCTGCTCGGACCAATCTTCAGTCAGCCCAAATGAAAATGAAACAGCTATATGACATAGGGACAAAAGAAAGGAATTTTAAACCAGGTGATAATGTACTAGCTCTTTTGCCTATTCCAGGAAAATCGTTGCAGGCCAGGTATTATGGTCCATACACTGTAGACAAAAAGATCAGTGACGTAAATTACATAATAAACACTCCTGGGAGGCGCAAGCTTAAGCAGCTATGTCATATTAACATGCTTAAGGAATACATAGATAGGGACAATACATCTTTAACATCAGTCAATCTAGTTAGCTCTGTTCCACTTAATTCATGTGACAATGACTGTGAGGATATTAATTCAGTGAAGTCGGATCCCACATCATCAAAACTTCAGAATTCTGACATTCTGAGGAATCTCGACCAGAAACTGTCACATCTAGAGCCAAATCAGCGGAATGAACTGAAACAGCTGATTTTTGAATATGAACACTTATTTCCTGACATTCCAACACGGACAGACAAAATATTTCACGATGTGGACATAAATGGTTCTAAACCTGTAAAACAACACCCATACAGGATGAATCCTGTGAAACAAAAATATCTTAAAGAAGAAGTTCAGTATCTATTAGACAATGACTTTATTGAACCAAGCCAAAGTGAATGGAGTTCTCCTTGTATTCTAGTACCAAAACCTGATGGGACATATCGTATGTGTACAGATTTTAGGAAAGTTAATTCCTTAAGTAAAACAGATAGCTTTCCTTTTCCAAGAATGGATGACTGCATTGATAACATCGGGAATGCCAAATACATAACGAAATTCGACCTTCTGAAAGGATTTTGGCAAATTCCACTCACAGATAGAGCAAAGGAGGTTTTGGCATTCACAACACCAGATGGATTATTTAACTATAAAGTAATGCCATTTGGAACGAAAAACTCTCCAGCAACATTTCAGCGCTTAATAAACATGGTAATTGCGGGGCTGGAAGGCTGCAGTGCTTATATCGATGATGCTATCATATACAACGACCAGTGGAATCAACATCTTGGGACTATTCGATCATTCTTTGATAGACTGAGTAATGCCAAATTGACAATCAATCTTGCTAAAAGTGAATTCTGCCATGCAAGTTTGACATTTCTAGGTCATGTTGTAGGTCAAGGTCATGTGAAACCCATTGATGCTAAAGTTGAGGCTATCTCAAATTTTCCCGTACCCACGTGCAAAAGACAGCTGATGCGATTTCTTGGTATGGCTGGTTATTACAGAAAGTTCTGTAATAATTTCTCTGTCATTGCTGAGCCTTTAACAAATTTGCTCAGCAAAAGAACAAAATTCCATTGGAATGCAATATGCCAAAATGCTTTTGATAAACTTAAAGCCGAACTCAAGAGTGAACCAGTTCTCTTAGCACCAAACTTTGAAAAGGAATTTAAGCTAGCTGTAGATGCTAGTGACGTAGGTGCAGGTAGTGTTTTGTTGCAGGAAGATGAAAATGGTGTGGATCATCCAGTTTGCTACTTTTCCAAAAAGTTTAATAAGCATCAGAGAAATTACTCTACCATAGAGAAAGAGTGCTTGTCTCTGATTCTTGCTCTGCAACATTTCGAAGTTTATCTTACCCCTACTACTGCACCGATTGTTGTTTTCAGTGATCACAATCCACTGACTTTCATACATAAAATGAAATACAAAAATCAGCGGTTGCTCAGGTGGAGTCTTATGCTATAAGAGTATAATTTAGACATAAGACATATCAGAGGGAGAGATAACATTATCCCTGATGCCCTTTCAAGAGCTTGAGCAGTGTCAGGAGTTGTGTTTTTCTTTCCTACTAAAGTGGATTGTAGATACATGTAATTTTATAAGCTATGCTCAATATTTTATTATTCTTAAAGCAAAAGAAAGCTTTATTACATAAATCTTTCTTTTCCTCGAAGAGGGGGAGTGTTATGCATAAGAATTTATTTTTCTGATTCCCACCTTTACCCCACTGTGACCGAATAGTGCTATAAATATCTTGTTAATCTTTTTATAGAAGATTCTCGAAAACTGAGTCACAGATTAATTTCATTTTTTGTAAACAACATGTTTACAAGGAAAAGTACTTCAGAACCTTCCAGAAAGTTCTGGGTTGCAATATTTTTAGAAAATTACCTCATCTTATTCCACAGCCATCTGGAATGTTCTAGAGAAATCTTATGGTCTATAAAAGAGCTTGCTTTTTCTCATTGAGTCAGACTTTGGAGTTTCAAGTTTGGGCTTAGAAGAAAAGTTATTTCTAAATTCTGTGTTGGATTGTTACAGGATATTACTTTTCATTTTGGACTGTGAATTCTGTGGGATCAAGGAAAATAGATTCATTCAGGATATTTCATAACAGAGCTAAGTACATTTAATTTTCTTACTTCTACAGGTTAAAGTTCACTTGTAAATAAATTTTGTTAAATTTTTCAAAAAAGGCTCGAGTCCTCACCGTTGTCTCACCTCTGTGGTTCGTTGATTTCTGTGTTCACGGAGATGTTGCACTGATGAGTTAGGAGGCCTTCATGCGGACTGAACAAATTATTTGTCTAAATCGCGACGGAAGTAAGGGCGAGGATTGTGGCCACGTAAAATCGATTTAAGCCCCCCAGTGGAAATCTTCCACTGACCGTTCCAAGGCGGCTCTTCCGTGGCGATTTATTTATGTTGTTGTTTGTTACTTACTGTGTGTATCACTTGTGTCTTTTAATTTTGGATGGCCATGTGGCCATTTTGTGGGAAAGTAACTGTCCATATGGCCTTCCTTTGTTTAGGTTTCCATTATGGTCTGGTCGCTTAATGTTTGTATTTCTTTCCCTTTGGTGTCTTTTATGGATGGAGTAAGTTAATTGTATCAATTCCTGATCTTTGTTTTACTTCTACTTTGTTTGCTTTTTCTTTCTGCTACGCCTGGCTCGTAACACAATGGAAACATCAACAGCAGAAAGACAAACGGACAGTTACTCCACAAAATGGCCAATTGGCTATCCAAAATAAAAGAATATAAGCGACACAAACACCCAAAGACAATCCATAACAAAAATAAACCGCGACAGAAGAGCCGCCTTGGAACGGTCAGCGGAAACGAATTCCACTGGGGTGGGGGTGGGGGGGGGGGCTTGATGAGTAGATTAACACTGTTATAAAGTCAATAGAAGTAACGACAGTGATTGTTTGTTTGAATTGAGGTTTTACGTCTCTGTCAATACTATTTATGTCATTTTGGAGGTGCTGCTTCTAACTTTGTGGGACTTTTTCCTCTTATTGAAATCAATAATATGACATGTGTATTGTTGTAAGTATCATTCTTAAGTCATGAAGCTGCATGAGGGCAACTAGAGGAACACTCAGGATGTCGGTCTTTCAACCAGCAAGTAGCACAAATATGCTACGCTAATCTCATTTTTCCTTTTAAAACCTCAGTGTGGTTTGATTTATGTAAAAACCAGTGCTTCAGCTGAAGTGCACGACCCGCCGGATGTTTTTAGCTTTATGAGTGTTACCATATATGGGTATGGCGGCCATTTTGGTCATGTGACCTGGACATAAAACGGTTCCCCCAATAAATGCGCCTTATCGTAAGGAGCAAAAATATATCTTATACTTTAGTACTGTATTCTGAATCGTTTGCAGGATAAAATCCAACACAAAAGCATATGTGTCAAAGTTTGACCTAGGCACAAAGAAGGTCAAGGTCAACCCAGGGTCAACATTTTAGCAATTTATGATGGGCCTACGTTCCAGATGCTATTTATCAAGTTTCGTGGAAATCTGCACAGTGGTTCTGGAGAAGACTATTTTTGAAGGGTTTTTACCAAATATTGCTTGGCGGCCATTTTGGTCATGTGACCTGGACCCCATGAGGAAATTTTGGTCTCCCCCATCCCGTAGAGGCTCCATATGAAATTTGACTTCAATCGGCCCAACGATTTCCGAGGAAAAGCAGTTTAGGCTGTACTAAATGGAATGTAATATTTCTCAAGTTCATTGATAAGATCTCGTTGAAATTTATCTGTATGCCAAAAATTGTTTAAATATTCCAAGCGGTCAAGTCACTATCACCAATTTTCACAAACGGGTTACGGACGGACAGACAGACAAACCATATATGGCTTGGCGGCCATTTTGGTCATGTGTCCTGGACCCCATGAGCAAATTTTGGTTTCCCCCATCCCATAGAGGCTCCATATGAAATTTGATTTCAATCGGCCCAACGGTTTCCGAGGAGAAGCAGTTCAAAAATGTTCGAAAATTTTCACATTTTTCGCCTCGGCGAGGCTATACTAAATGGAATGTAATATTTCGTAAGTTCATTGGTTAGATCTCATTGATATCTATCAGTATGCCAAAAATTGTTTAAATATTCCAAGCGGATAAGTCACTATCACCAATTTTCACAAACGGGTTACGGATGGACCCAAAGAAGGTCAAGGTCAACCCAGGGTCACCATTTGAGCAATTTATGATAGGCCTACATCCCAGATGCTATTTATCAAGTTTCGTGGAAATCTGCCCAGTGGTTCTGGAGAAGACTATTTTTGAAGGGTTTTTACCATATATGGCTTGGCGGCCATTTTGGTCATGTGACCTGGACCCCATGAGCAAATTTTGGTTTCCCTATCCCATAGAGGCTCCATATGAAATTTGACTTCAATCGGCCCAACGGTTTCCGAGGAGAAGCAGTTCGAAAATTTTCACATTTTTTGCCTCGGCGAGGCTATACTAAATGGAATGTAATATTTCGCAAGTTCTTTGGTTAGATCTCATTGATATCTATCAGTATGCCAAAAATTGTTTAAATATTCCAAGCGGTTAAGTCACTATCACCAATTTTCACTTACGGGTTAAGGACGGACAGAGAGACAAACCATATATGGCTTGGTGGCCATTTTGGTCATGTGACCTTGACCCCATGAGCAAATTTTGGTTTCCCCCATCCCATAGAGGCTCCATATGAAATTTGACTTCAGTCGGCCCAACGGTTTCGGAGGAGAAGCAGTTCAAAAATGTTCGAAAATTTTCACATTTTTCGCCTCGGCGAGGCTATACTAAATGGAATGTAATATTTCGTAAGTTCATAGGTTAGATCTCATTGATATCTATCAGTATGCCAAAAATTGTTTAAATATTCCAAGCGGTTATGTCACTATCACCAATTTTCACAAACGGGTTACGGACGGACAGACAGAATGACAGAATGACAGACTGACAGACTGACAGAATGACAGAATGACAGAATGACACGGTGATTTTAGGGCACTCTTAGAAAAAACCGACTTCAGTCGGTTGCTTTTTCTGCGGGTCGTGCAATTTGTTTCTCTGAAACAGCTGACAGAAAAAATACATTCTCGTTGCTTTGATCAGTTTCAGATTTCCGTGCGGCAGCATTACGTGGTTTTGTGTTTCTTAGCAAAGCTGTTGATAAAAAAGCTGATTCAATTACTTGTGGATTATCAGACCTCTTTTTTTACCCAGCTCCATTTCTCGCAGCCAAGCAGCAGAGAATGCTTTACTTTCTTTCTTTCTTTCTTCCGGTTTCGCCTTAACCCCAGTAGGGGACCCAGACGGTGTATATTACATACACTCCAGTTTTTGCAGGATGAAAGCCTACACAGTAATCATGTAATTACGGTAGCGTTCTTGAACCTGCACAGGGGATGGTTCACCCTGCGCATGGGACCTTCAGTTAACATCCCAATCCGAAGGACCGTGCACTTTTTGACATTATTCCCTGCAAATGATGCCAATGGAGCGTGTTTGGACACCGCAATTTTATCGCCGCTGCCGGGGATCGAACCCGGGACCTCTAGCCTCAGAGGCAAGTGCATTAACCACTGAGCTATCCACTAAGCTATCACGCCTTTAACTCATAAGTTGAATAATAATACACATTTTGGTTCAACAATGGCAGTCTACCAGACATCTTAGTACCAGTCAAACGCTCATCAGAAATGATCTCCAACTCACCTGCAATAATAAGTTTAAAGTCCAGATCTTCAAACTTTACTTGTTTGTTTACGTATTCAAACTACAGATGTGATGGGATGTCTGACTCTGTCAGAAGCTTTAGCCTTGATACCAGACCTTTTACTATTATGCTTTCTATGTTTTGGCTTCTTCTTTGAGTCATCACACGAGCTATATGTCAGACATCACCAGAATAACTGTCTGAACTATCACTCTGGTCATCACTGTCAGATAATAAACTGTTTTTAGTGTGTTTCTTCTGGATCGTTGATTCCATTCTGGAATTTTGACAATATTTGAAGGTCACTGATGAGGCCTAATTGACCGAAACTAGCTAGTCTGGCCCAGAAAAAAAAAATATATTTTCTAGTTCTGTGGTGTATTCCTTGCTTCCAAAGGATAACCCTTTTAAAGAACATATTTAACGTCACTACGGCTGGTGTCTGGGAATGTGTGGCCCAACATCATAGTGTAGTTTATATTGTTTTGTCCTTTGGGATCATTGATTATATTCTGGAACTTTGAGAATATTTTAGGGTCACTGATGAGGCCTGATTGGCTGAAATTAGCTAGTCTGGCCCAGAAAAAAATGCACACTTTATATTTTCTAATACTGTGGTGTATTCCTTGCTTCCAAAGGATAGCCCTTTTATAGAACACATTTACGCTATAATTCTGTATTTTGTCTGAGCATTTCAATGTTTATTTGTCCATCGAAGTCATTTTCACAGACCTGTCGAACCTCACGCGAATCTGGCCTATACTAAAACGGGATTATATCTGTCCATAAAGTCAGTGTCTACCGCTTTATGCCTGGACCTTCTGCCGGTGAACCTCTAGCCTCCTGCGCATAGCATCCACTTCAGCTGCTTTCTAAATGCGTTTCTCCTCGTCCTGCATCCGTCGCATTTACTCACGCATTTTAGTAAGTTCCTCATCCGGATCATTCTGATGCTTCTCAAAGGAATGTGGGAATTCCCAATAACCACCTGAGGCTCCCGGCGGGAAAATGTTAACATGGGCCGTACTTTCTTCCAGTTCCTTCTTCTCTAGACTAGGCACTTTCTCAGTAATACCACGACTCCTGTTGTAAACATTCTTTCTGGGCACGTCTCAACTGTCTCTTGTTATCATAAATGTCCGGGCAGGAAAAATAGATGAATGTAAACAAGTCACCTGAATAAATACTTGTTAAAAATGTGGCCACAGTGAAGATCATGGTATCTCTCTTCATACAACAACGGAGAGGAAGAATTCAACAAAGTCAAATCAACAGCCAGCCGAGAATATTCACATGGACTCGCCACTTGGTGTTTCTTTGTTGAAAGAAATGTCGAACTGCAAGGCGCGTAAAGAATTCCATTTTATCTACCTTGTTATTTTACCAATGAAATTCAAGATAAACATTTGACCCGTTAACTTACCAGTATTTCTATAACTATTTTTATCATTTAACATGGCAAGTATAATCATAATAATTAAATATTTTTATCATAGAAATTTCCGCATTGTAATGAAATAACAATGCCGCCCAAATAAATCATTTGGGTTTCATGTAACGGTCCAACTCGCACCACTTTGCCTGGGCAGGCTTTGCTAAGAATTTAATTTTATGTAATGTTGGTTGTTGCCGTCGGGGTCTAACTGTTGGTTTTCATTTGCTCCGGCATTTCTGTGGTTTCTTGTTGCCGAGTCCCCATCGTAGTTTCATCTCTGTGGTTGTTTAATTTTCGTGTTCACGGTGATGTTGTACTGGTGGGTTAGGAGGCCTTCATGCGGACTGAGCAAATTATTTGTCTAAATCGCGACGCCCCCAAGTTAAATTCGTTTCACTGACCGTTCCAAGGCAGTTCTTCTTTCGCGGTTTTTTTTATGGTTTGTCTTTGAGGGTGTGTTTTGCTGATACATATTTTTGTTATGGATAGCCAGTTGGCCATTTTGGGGAAAGTAACTGTCCTTTTGGCTTTCTGCTATTGGTGTTTCTATTAGGGTTTTGATATTTCATGTTCGTTTCTTTCCCCCCTGGTGCCTCTGATGGGAGTTAAGGGTTAATTGTATCGATTCCTGATAATTGCCATCACTTTTATTTTAGACCTTCTAAACGGTTTACCACTACTCATGAGCGGTTGGTCTCAGCGCTGCCTGGAAACATCATGCAGCTCAAACTATTTCAGTGTCTTTGGGTATACTTGTACGATTTGGGGTATCTTGAATGTGCTATGGGTAGATTTGACTTGTTGATGATGCTCTTAAAGAGATATAATTATATTTCATGGAATTGCACGGAAAATAATAATACAGCAAATACACAATGCGAATTACTGCAGCTGAACCAAAATAGATCATAATTATAAATCGCGAAACCTTCTCCCGTTTCTAAACGTTCGCAATAAGATTTTTGCTTTGGACAAACTGAATTTTTTTCACTATACTTTATTTTCAGTATTTACAGGAACCACTTTTTACGATGTAGAGACAGACCGTTTTCGGTAATTGCATGAGCCATGGTTCATCGGAATAACCTGATTGGTCTATCAGGTCACGTGCCCCTCCATGGAAACATTAAAATCTGGTCATTAGACCCGGTTTGCCCAATTGATTTGTTTTGACCGTAGGGTTTGGGATGCCACTAAAGTCCCACAAAATTAAAAGCTACGTCTCCAAAATGACCTAAAGAGTGTTGATAGGGACGTAAAACCTCAATTCAAACAAACACAAAGTACTTGCAATTAAATAATCATTCAGTTCTTGTGCCTTGTGTTAGCCTATTTAAAACGAATATAATCTTCCACCTTATAACATTGAACAGGTCCATATCCAATTTCAGGGGTGCCAGAGTAACTGTATTTATTATAAAGTTTACAAATTTCAGTACTTTTAGTGATTATTGAGGACGCTGATCAGACCAGAACACAGCGTCCTATTTTTCCTGTTTTGTTGGTGTCCTAGTTAACGAAAGTTAGACATATATGGAGTAAAATGCTTGTTGTCTCTAAAAAATAATTTTCTGCATGAAAAGTCAGAGCTTGTCTACAGCTATCTTTAATGATTACGCCTAGGTCAGTGCTTTGGCGCATTTATTGTGCATAGATTGCAAAGTCGTTGTTAAATATTGGTAAAGTTCGTGTATGTATTGCTATTTTTTTTATTTTGGATAGCCGTTTGGTCATTTTGTTGAAAAGTTATTCCGCTTTATCATTATAGTGATGCTATTTTATGTTTCAGTTTCTTTCCCTTTGGTGTCTTGGAAGGGAGGTATGAGGTAATTGTATCGGTTGCCGATCCTTTTTTTACCATATGAGCCACGTCTTGAGATAACTTACTATTGCCACTGAGCAAACAACAAAGGTACAGATCAGACTGCGCAATACGCATAGTCTGACCTGCACTTTGGTTTCGATCCTTGAATATAACTACATGTAACTCTAGTTAACCCTTGTCCTGCTAATCCCGGATATGCCTTATCTTTGAAACAATGTAGATCCAGATCAGATGGCTTCTGAAGAAGCCATCTGATCAGGATCTTCATTGTTTGCCATTCATTTTATGAATATGTTGCAATGATTTGCATCAAGTAATCTGATTGGTTGATAATCAGTAGTGGGTGTGGCATATATGAATATTCAGCAGGACAAGGGTTAATATAGCTGAAATTTCAAGACTCTTGCCGGTCTGTATAACTAACCACACCAGTTTGTGTCTCACTTGGAAAACAGGTTTCATTACACAAACACGCCTATACAAATACATTGTCACCTTTATCGCAGAAAAAAATGAAAATTTTTTTTGATGAAAAAGTGTGATATTTTTTCTTATTTCTGCTCAAAATATAGATTGTGGGCACTCGTTAGAACCGCCTCATCGAGGCGGTTCTAACGAGTACCCACAATCTATATTTTAGAGCAGAAATAAGAAAAATAAGGTATACCCCTGTAAACCCCAGTTTCACTATATAAAAGTGGGGTTCGACGGGGTCAAAATCATATAGGCGTGTTTTCTTGATGTAACTAACCACATCAGTTTGTGTCTCACTTGGAAAACAGGGTTTTTTTTTCGTGACATGGTTCGATTGTCTCTATTGTTAGAACATGGTAAAATTAATACAAACATTTGAAATATTTATTTCTGCTGGTAATACAAGTGCCGTAAGGATGTGATTATTGGATTGGATTCACGATTGTTTGTCACATAACGTGTGTATTCACTAGCACTTTCGAAATCCGAGGTTTGTACAATACTGGTTGTCTGCTGCGAAAATGTGTTTTAATATTCTCCTGAACTGGAAATCAGATGTGCGAGGCATCCTGGTGACATAAAGATTCTGATTCGCTAAAATGGTTCCGTTCAGATTACCTAGATGGCCGCCATCATACGACATCTCCAAAACCAAAGGTCGAATTAAGCTGAAATCTTATGGGAGGCTTCGGGGCGACATTGAGATTTAGATTTGCTAAAATCGTATCGTTCCTTTATCCAAGATGGCCGTTATCTTGAAATTCATCAAACCAAACCCAAGTTCGAATTGAGCTGAAACTTGATGTGAGACATCGGGATGACATGGAGATTCAGATTTGCTGAAATTGTTCCGTTCAAGTATCCAAGCTTGCCGCCATGGCGTTCATCTTGAAATTATTCAAACGACATCTCCTCCCGAACCAAAGGTCCAATTGAGCTGAAACTTGACAGGAGGCATCAGGGTGACATGGATATTTAGATTTGCTAAAAATGTTCCATTCCGATATCCAAGATGGCCGCCATGGCTGCCATCTTTAAATTCTTCAAACGACACCTCCTCCCAAACCAGAGGACTGATCAAGCTGAAATTTGATTGGAGGCATTGGGGCGACATGGAAATTCAGATTTGTTAAAATCGTTCCATTTCGATATCCTAGATTGCCGCCATGGTGGCCATCTTGAAATTCTTCTCACGACACCTCCTCCCAAACTAGATATTGGATCATGTTGAAACTTCATGGAAGGCAAACGGCTATTCAGGCCTCAGGTGGGTCAGGCCTCAGATTCTATGACGGTACCAACGTAAAGGCTTATTGGGTATTAGAGAGATCTAATTCAAGGTAATGCTGGTTGGTGCCTGATGCTCCAGCATTTCAGTGGTTTCTTGCTGTCGAGTCCTCACCGTTGTCTCACCTCTGTGGTTCTTTGATTATTTGTGTTCACGGAGATGTTGCACTGATGAGTTAGGAGGCCTTCATGCGGACTGAACAAATTGTTTGTCTTAATCGCAACGGAAGTAAGGGCGAGGATTGTGGACCCGTAAAATCGATTTAAGCCCCCCCCCCAAGTGGGATTAGTTTCCGCTGACCGTTCCAAGGCGGTTCTTCTGTGGCGGTTTATTTTTGTTATGGTTTGTCTTTGGGCGTTTGTGACGCTTATATTATATGATTTTGGATAGCCTATTGGCCATTTTGTGGGAAAGTAACTGTCATTTTGGCTTTCCGCTATTGATGTTTCCCTTAGGGTCTGTTGTTTCATGTTTGTGTGTATTTCCCTTTGGTGTCTCTGATGGGAGCTGTGGGTTAATTGTATCGATTCCTGATCATTGCCTCAATTTCTATTTTGCTTATTTTATGATACCGATAACCCTTATAAGAAGTTTAGAAGTCAACAATTTATTACGAGTGTTGAAGTCAGTAACATGACTAGACACTCTGACAAATCGAATGCCGCACGAGGAACATCACCATTCAAGATAGGAAAACTTGAAATCTCAAAATCAAAATCATCGCGTTTATCATACATTTGCAGGAAAAAACATCTACAATAGACAGATGTAAATTTATTGCATACACCTTGCCTCGGTATCAGAAGAATTTTCTGTATTTAACTGAAGTTCTGTGGGTGGGGGGAATAAATCTGACCGTTTAAAGCATCGAAATAGGTATTGTCAATATTTAATAAATCATCCAAATCTCTAGAAGTCCAGCTAAAGGCTTCAATGATTTCAGATTGGTTTTCAGCGGAAAGAAACTTCATGAATTCTCTTTCATGACAAAACAAGAACAGATCAGCCACATTGTGTGCGTAATTCGTTTCCATCGAAATACCCACAACTTGTTTAAATAACCTAGTACCAAATCTTATGTAAAAATTGTCAGGTAGACATGTGAGAGCTTCACACACTTTGTGAGATGACTAATGTGATAAATATGTCAATTACGTCTAAGCCTCAAAAGGCATATGGTTTCTGAAGAGATGATTTTTAAGTATTTTTTATTTCTATTTTTGTTCTTTTTTGGCATTTTTGTTTTCATGGCAACCAATAAATATGAGCAGTAGGCCTAAATCTTTGGCAGATAGAAGATTGCCCCCAAAGACATTTCTATGAAGTTGTGTCAAAATAGCTGCAAAGGCTTAGAAGTGAATAATATTATAAGTCTATGGGAACCTAAGTTGCCATAGCAACCAAGCAAACGAGTCGATTTTCATTAACAAACAAAAATTTTCAATCCCTCAGCCTAAGAATGATACAAATAAAACCTGGGCTTCAGATGAGATGTTGTTTGAAAGTGTTGACGCTAGACGGCGACATTCGACGACGGACAACTGCCTAGCCTATACGCTCCGCCGTAGCCTTCGGCTCTGGTGAGCTAAACATAAGATTACTTAACTTGAGAAAAAAAGGAAAGTGGTTAGGTGTCTCCCTACATGTCAAAAACCACGCCCAATGACGTCAAGGTGAAAATGACATTAACTTTGACGGATGTGATGTCAGTATTTGTTTTGACGTTTTCCAGCACAGGGCACCATTTTTACCGTTTGTCCATTTTTTTTAAAAAATACAATGCACCCATTTACTTAAAGAAAATATTTTAACGCTAAACAGGCTGCAACTTAACATGCGCTTTATGTGTTAAACAGAAGAGAATACAATGATGAGGAATCTATACAATTACCTCATACCTCGATCCAAGACACCAAAGGGATAGAAGCACAAACACAAAATAACCACACAATTACGATAACACATCCACGTGGTATATTGAATTTTTTCATACCTCAAAAATGGTAATTTTATTGTGAAAATATGTCACATTCTTCTTATTTATACTCCCCACATAGGTTTTGGGTTATCAATGATCCGGTTCTAACGAGTACCCACAACCTATGTTTTGGAGCAGAAATAAGGAAAATGTTGTTTACCCCCGAAAACCTCAGTTTTCCCTAAATAAAGTGGGGTTTAGGGGGTCATTATTTCACGGACTTGTTCACGTAATGCAGTATGAAAATGTCACAAGCGGAAAGGCAAGCTTTACCCTGATGAGTTAAAAACCTGCGTGCGGACTTAGCTAATCACGTGTGAATTAAGGCCGAGGTGTGTGGCCACATAAAATTGATTCGAGCTCCCATTTTGATTTTTACTGACCGAGCTAGGCTGTGCTCGGTATTTAAGTCAAGTGCGCGTCTGACCGATGATCAGGGGGACGCAGCTCCGATACCTGCCGGGGTCGGCAACATTGTTTCTTGGAGATTATGGAATCTTTTATAAGGCCATTATCTCCCTTTTGCTGATTCAGGAAGGGCAGTTGCCAGTTTCTGGTGAAAGTACAGTGCAAATTCTTTCACCAGAAACTAGAAACTGCCCTGATTTGTAGATATCTATAATTTGATTTATAGATATCTATATTAAAATAGATGATATCAATAAATATTATTATAAATCTATAAATACTATTGGATATCTTTTATTTATTTTATGATATCTATAATATGTTAAGAGATATCTGTAATTTCAATTATAGATATGAATCATTCGATATATAGATATCAAATATTGAAGAACATTTTAGGATATCAATTGTTACATCTGTTCTTGTTTTGATATTCATAATATATTTTCTGATATCAATTATTGAAAATTGCGATATCTATAATTCAGCCTTTTAAGTGATATCTATAATTGGATTTTTAGATGTCTATATATGCAAAGGAATAATGGATATCATAACACAAATTTATAGATATCAAGAAATATATATTACATAACATTAATTACATTTTATGATAGATATCTCGAAATTGTATTAAACAGTAAAATGGCATCCAATATGTCTGATTGTATTTGGGATGTGGACGTGTTTAAGCTCACCTGTCACGTAGTGACAAGTTGAGCTTGTGTGATCACTTTTTGTCCGTCATGCGTCCGTGCGTCCGTCTGTGCGTGCGTAAACAAACGACATCTCCTCATCAACCACTGATTGAATTTTGATCGAACGTCACAGGGGTGATCCTTACCTATTCTCCTTTGTAAAGTATTTCTTTAAAAGTGGTTCCGGTCCACTGCAATATATTTTTTAACTGAAAAATGTTCTTCTCTGAAATTGCAAGTCCCAGGTCTTTGACATTTGGTATGAATTGTTTGTTTGTTTGTTTTGAGTTTAACGTAATCGTCAACACTGTATAGGTTATTTAGGAGACGTTGCTTTCAGTTTTGTGGGCCTTTTCACCGACAATTTAGATGAAATGACATCTCAGGCTCTTTCGCCAAATGAAGCGAATAATGTTAAAACGCATGGACGGTCCAACTCGCACCGTTTGCCTGCGCAGGCTTAATATAGATCCTCTAAGCGGTTTACCAGTACTGCTGGGGTCGGTTTCAGCTCTGCGTGGAAGCATCGTGCAGCCCGTCTATTTCTTCGAGGGGGTCGTAATTGGGAGGAAGCTTCATCTAGCAGTCCTTTACCAAGACTGTTCAAATTATAGCCTTGGGGTCCAAAATGGCCCCCCTCCGGGGCCCATAGGTTTACATAGATTTATATAGGGAAAATCTTCTTGTTTGAAACCAGAAGGCCCAGGTCATTGATATTTGGTATGTAGCTTCATCTAGTGGACATCTACCAAGATTGTTCAAATTATAACTTTTGGGCCACAAATTGTTCCGCGCCAAAGCGCACATGTCTTTAGCTCACCTGTCTATAGTGAAAGCTTTTAACAATCTTGTCTGAAAACAGAATGCCCAGGTCTTTCGTATTTAGTATGAAACTTTATCTGATGGACATCTATCAAAATTGTTCAAATTCAAGCATTAGGGCCAAACATGGCCCGCCCTAGAGCCCACATGTTTTAAATAGACTTATATAGGGAAAACATTTAAAAAATATTCTTGTCTAAAACCAGAAGGCCTAGGTCTTTGATATTTGGTATGAAGCTTTATCTAGTAGATTTCTACTAAGAATGTTCTAATTATAGCCTTAGGTTCAAACTTGGCGCCGCCTGGTGAACAACATAATTAATATAGACTTATATAGGAAAAATTATAGCCTTGGGGACTAAAATTGCCCCGCCCAAGGACCTACTGTTTTACATAGACTAAAATGGGTAAATTTTAAAAAAAATATCTTGTCTGAAACAAGGAGCCCCAGGTCTTTGTTGTTTGTCCGTTTGTATTGGAGTTTAACGGACCAGTCAACACTATTTAGGTCATTTATGAGCCGGTCAGTTTACCTAGCCACACTTTCATGGAAAGGCTTATACGTAAGCGGTTAACCAATACATTGCACATTATTTCGCCAGAAACTGACAACTAACCTTCTTGAATCAGCGGAAGGGAGAGAATGACCGTAGAAAAGATTTCATGCAAAATCTTCACGAAAAAATGTTGCGACCCCGGTAGGTATCAAACCCGTGTCCTCCTGATCACCAGGCAGACGCGCATCCGACTGAGCTACCGAGGCCGGCAACCCAGGTCTATGATACAATGTATTTAGTACGAAGCTTCATCTGGGGGACCTGTAACAAGATAGTTTAATTTAAAGCCTTTCGGCAAAACATTGCCTATCCAATAGCCCACATGTATTAATAGGGAAAACTTTTAAAATAATCTTTTCTAAAACCAGAAGGCCTAGGTCTTTGACATTTGGTATGAAGCTTCACCTAGTAGATTTCTACTAAGATTGTTCAAATTATAGCCTTATCTTCAAAAATGGCGCCACATGTTTTGTGGTTCTTTACTTTTTGTGTTCTCAGAGATGTTGCACTGATGCGTTAGGAGGCCTTCATGTGGACTGAACAAATTATTTGACTAATTCGCGACGGAAGCAAGAGCGAGGATTGCGGCCGCATATGATAGATTGAAGCCCCCCCCCCCCCTCCCCCAAGTGAAATTCTTTTTGACTGACAGTTCCAGGCGGTTCTTCTGTCGCGGTTTATTCTTTGATATGGTTTGTCGTTGAGTGTGTGTGTCGCTTATATATTTTTGGATTTTGGGTAGCCAATTGACCATTTTGTGGGATTTGGCTTTCCGCTATTGATGTTTCCATTTAGGTCTAGTTATTTCATTTTTTGTTTCTTTCCCTTTGGTGTCTCTGATGGAAGCTGTGTGTTAATTGTTTCGATATCTGATCGTTGCCTTCACTTAGACTTATATAGGGAAAACATTCTTGTTTGAAGTCTGAAGGCCCAGGACTTTGAGACTTGGTATGGTGCTTCATCAAGTAGACCTCTACCAAGATTGTTTAAATTATAGCCTTTGGGCCAAAATGGCCCTGCCCCGGGGCCCACAGACTTATACAGGGAAAACCTTTAAAAATCGTCTTTTCTGAAACCACACGGCACAGGTCGTTGATATTTCGTACGAAGCTTTATCTAGTAGACCTCTACCAAGATTGCTCAAATTATAGCCTTGGGGCAAAAGATGGCGACGCCCCAGCGCCACATGTTTTACATAGACTTATTTGGGAAACCTTTAATTATCTTCTTGTCTGAAACCAGAATACCCATCTCTTTAAAATTTGCTAAGAAGCTCCATTTAGTTGACCTCTTCCAAGATTTTCAAATAATAGCCTTAGAGCAAAAATCCAACCCCTAGGGGTTCAAGTGATGCACAACTAGAATGTCAAGCCTGGATTTTAGTTTTATTGCCTTTCTTCATAGCTTTTTTCAAAACATCGCTAATGATTTTCTGGTCTACAAGTGAGCGATACAGGGTAATCTTGACCCTCTTATTTTGTTTGATAGTATGATTTGGTTAAGGCTAGGCATGCAATCTGTCACATAGCATCCATATATACCATTTCACTTTGTAGCTGAAGTGTATTATATTTCAAAGGAGCTGATTGTCTTTGTCTGAAGCAATAAATTGCGAATAATAAAATTTGAAATTAAATTAAAATCACGCCTTCCTCAGCCTCCATTTCGCGTATTGAACTGATAAATTCAATCTCAAGTAATCGGATTTTCATGTTTGCGACCAGGCTAACATACATGTACTTTGTTCGATAAAAATACGATAAGTCGGTCTAATGGCACAATGACAATAACCCTTTTGTGATTCGGAAAAGAGCCGTGCAGTGAACTAACCATGGCCTCCGTCTTGAAATTCTTCAAACGAAAGCACCAAAGGTCGGACTGAGCATAAACTTTGATGGGAGGCATCGGAGTGACATGGAAATTCAGTATTATTCCCGGTGGTATCTCCGATTGGAGGTGTGGGGTAATTGTATCGATTCATGACCATTGCCATCACTTCTTTTATGCTAAACTTCGTTCAGTTCCATTATCAAAGATGGCCGCCAAGGCAGCCGTCGTTAAATTCTTCAAACAACATCTTCTCCTGAACCAAAGGTAAGGTAAAGTTGAAACCCGATGGGAGTCAGCACGGTGACAGGGAGATTCAGATTTGCTAAAATCATTCCCTTTCCATATCAAAGATAGCTGCCATGGCGATCAGTTGGACATCCTTCGTACGACATCTCTTCCCAAACCAAAGGTTAGATGGAGGCATTGGGGCGACATAGAAATTCAGATTTGCTAAAAATGCTCCGTTCCAATATTCAGGATGTCCACCATGGCGGCCATGTTGAAATTCTTTAAACGATATCTCTTCCTGAACCAAATGCCCTATCGAGCTGAAAGTTGGTGGGAGGCAACCAAAGATCAAATCGATCTGAAACTTGGTAAGAGGCAAAGGGTTGACATGGAGATTCAGATTCGCTAAATTCCTTCCGTTCCTATATCCAATATGGCGGCCAGCTTGAAATTCTTGAAATGAAATTTCCTCCCAAACCAAAGATGCGATAGAGCTGACACGTGATGGAGGCACCAGGCGACATGGAGATTCAGATTTGTTAAAAACCACCCATTTCCGAAATCGAAAATGGCAATCTTGAAATTCTTTACACGGCATCTCCTCCCGAACAAAAGGTTGGATCGAGCTGAAACTTGAAGCGGGGGGCATCGACGTGACACGAAAATTCAGATCTGCTAACATCGTTCCGTTCCGATATCCAAAATGACTACAACGGCGGACATGTAAAAATTACTCAAACGATATCTTATCCAAAACGAATGGTCAGATTGAGCTGAAACTTAATGGGAGGCATCGGGTGACATGGAAATTTATATTTGCTAAAAAAATGTTCCGATCCGATATCCCAAGAAGGCCGCCATGGCGAAATTCTTCAAACGACATCTCCCGAACCAAAGGTCTGATCGGAGGAATCAGGTCGACATGGAGATTCGGAATAGTTAAAATTATTCTGTTCTATTATCCAAGATGGCGGCCATGGTGGCCATCGTGATAATCTTCAAACCACATCAAGTCGAATTAAGCCGAAACTTGATTGGAGGCATTAGGGCGACAGGGAGATTCAGACTTGATAGAACCATTCAGTTCTATCAGTTGTATAGGCCTCGGTAGCTCAGTCGGATGCGCGTCTGACTGGTGATCAGGAGGACGCGGGTTCGATAACTGCCGGGGTCGGCAACAGTCTTTCATGGAGACTTTTATAGAACCACCATTTCTCAGGTAAATTTACTGCTGGATATGCTTCTTTCAGTTTTGTTTGTTTGTTTTATTTTCGCCCTTATCATATGTGCGCTGTCTTGGAGTCCATGTTTAATGTTGTTTTTATTTTGGGTTTAGGTTATAAATGAGCAAAGGAAGTGATTCATAACATTATTAATAATGTTGACCGAATTCTTAAAAATGATGCCTTGTTCATACTTTTTACATTAATAATTCGAAGGCAGATATAAATGGGTTTTCTTCTTCATAAAACATTTTAGCAAATAAGTCCATCCCCCACAACTAGATCAATAATGGAAAAGTAATGCTCGAGTAAAACATGGTATTGTTGTACCCAAAGCAATTCATCAACGAAATAAGCCAACAACCTTATCAGATTCTAATTACAACGGTACTACGCAAGACACAGAATAAAGAATGAATGAACGTTTTGACAAATATCACTGAAGGATTGGTGGATTAGACGCATAACTGTTATTGTATATATACGAGGAAGCGCAAAAACATCTTCGGACAGGTACGCAGCTTTTGACCAGCCCCAGAACACCTTTACAGTTTGATCAGACTATGAAGAGTGCAATTTATTAACACCTGTTGACACTGAGCTTTGCGAAGCCATCAAGTTTAGAATTCCGTTCAACAAACACCGCAGTAAAACCCACTTTGTATAGAGAAAGCTGGGGTTTTAAAGGATACACATTAGTTTTCTTGCTTCTGCTCCATGACATTGACTGTGGGCACCGCCTCAACCTATGTTATGAGTATAAATAAGAAAAATATCAAATTTTTTCATTAACAAATACTGTTTTGGAGATATCGAATATGCACTGCGTCATACACAATGTACGGGTGTATCTTTGTAATGGACACACAGGCAAGGCGGTATTGTAGAGGGTATGGGCACCGCCTCAACCTATGTTATGAGTATAAATAAGAAAAATATCAAATTTTTTCATTAACAAATACTGTTTTGGAGATATCGAATATGCACTGCGTCATACGGGTGTATTTTCGTAATGGACACACAAGCAAGGCGGTATTGTAGAGGGTGTAGAGGCTTCGGTACAGCCAACAGGCGCAGCATTTTCGCACGCCCCCGCCCATAGGGGCTTGAAAAAATATATGGGCTGCATGATGCTTCCACGCAGAGCTGAATCCGGCCCGCACACTAGTACTGGTAAACCGCTTAGAGGATCTAAGCCTGTCCAGGAACCGCGGTGCGAGGCGGACCGTCCATGCTAATAAACCCTATTGGTTTCATTGGGCGACAGGGCTTGAGATGTCATTTCATCTCAATGTCGGGTAAAAGTCCCACAAAATTGGAAGCAACGTCTCCAAAATGACCTTTACAGTGTTGACGGGGACGTGAAACCTCAAATCAAACAAACAAAACAAAGCAGCATTTTCGCTTAACGGGCCCGATATCAATTTTGACACACGGAAAATAAAAATAAAACAATGAGTTCCTTTAAGAGCAATGAAAACATTCATAAGAAAGAAGATGGGTCATACTACGTAGTTTCGGCTAATAAATAAAAATCAAAAATGAGTTCCTTTAAGAGCAATGAAAACATTCATAAGAAAGAAGATGGGCCATACTACGTAGTTTCGGCTAATAAAGCCTCATCAGTGACCCTGTAATGATCCGGCAAAAAAGCCAGAGGAAACGTACTGCAATTTTGCGAATTTCGAATAGGCAGCCGATTCAAAGACTGATATAAATCAAAATGGGGTCCAAATAATTGAAAACCTGTCTAGAATGAGTCTAAACTAATAATTAATTACCGATTTCTCAGAATATTCACGATGATCTCAAAGGACCAAAAGTAAAATATAAACTGCACTATGGTTGATGTACGGGGAGACTTTTTACGGCCGCCACACGGCACAACACCAGCTGCAGTGAAGGCAAATAAAAATCAAAAATGAGTTCCTTTAAGAGCAATGAAAACATTCATAAGAAAGAAGATGGGCCATACTACGTAGTTTCGGCTAATAAAGCCTCATCAGTGACCCTGTAATGATCCGGCATAAAAAAGCCAGAGGAAACGTACTGCAATTTTGCGAATTTCGAATAGGCATCCGATTCAAAGACTGATATAAATCAAAATGGGGTCCAAATAATTGAAAACCTGTCTAGAATATGAGTCTAAACCAATAATTTATTTCTGATTTCTCAGAATATTCACGATGATCTCAAAGGGCCAAAAGTAAAATATAAACTACACTATGGTTGATGTACGGGGAGACGTTTTACGGCCGCCACACGGCACAACACCAGCTGCAGTGAAGGAAAATAAAAATAAAAAAATGTGTTCCTTTAAGAGCAATGAAAACATTCATAAGAAAGAAGATGGGTCAATACTTCGTAGTTTCGGCTAATAAAGCCTCATCAGTGACCCTGTAATGATCCGGCAAAGAAAGCCAGAGGAAACATACTGCAATTTTGCAAATTTCGAATAGGCAGTCGATAAAAGAATGATATACATCAAATTGGAAGTCGCGTTTCATAAAAGGACTTCTACTAAAAGTTAACGTCATCACGTTTAAAGGTACAAATAATGAAAACCATAACTTTACGGGCCTCCATGACCTAGTGGATAAGGGCGCTGACTCATTATCATTAGATCTCTCAACGCCGTGGTTCTGTCGTGGTCACACAATAACACCGCTTAAAATATTTCAAGTAGAATGTTGGTGACAGTCCGTTTCCTAAAAAAAAATCCAAAACCGGCTAAACTACTCGTTAGACAGACACGGTTCCTTTAAAACTAAAAAAGTATCGAAGGCAATGATCTGGACTCTCATACATCCTATCCAAGACAATTGCACCCATTTGGTAAACAGGCATATACAGACAATTGTAAATTTACCGCCGAAAAATAAAAAAAAAATTAAGATGAAAATGTGTGATATTTTTTCTTATTTCTGCTGAAAATATAAATTATGGGTACACGTTAGAACCGCCTCATCGAGGCGGTTCTAACGAGTACCCACAATCTCATCGAGGCGGTTCTAACGAGTACCAACAATCTATGTTTCAGATTCTATGACGGTACCAACGTAAAGGCTTATTGGGTATTAGAGAGATCTAATTCAAGGTAATGCTGGTTGGTGCCTGATGCTCTGTCTCTGGTCGGGCCCATCGGAGTCTAACTGTTGGTTTTCTTTTGCTCCAGCATTTCAGTGGTTTCTTGCTGTCGAGTCCTCACCGTTGTCTCACCTCTGTGGTTCTTTGATTATTTGTGTTCACGGAGATGTTGCACTGATGAGTTAGGAGACCTTCATGCGGACTGAACAAATTATTTGTCTAAATCGCGGCGGAGGTAAGTGCGAGGATTGTGGCCACGTAAAATCGATTTAAGGCCCCCAGTGGAAATCTGTCCACTGACCGTTCCAAGGCGGTTCTTCTGTGGCGATTTATTTATGTTGTTGTTTGTTACTTACTGTGTGTATAACTTGTGTCTTTTAATTTTGGATGGCCATATAACCATTTTGTGGGAAAGTAACTGTCCTTATGGCCTTTCTTTGTTTAGTTTTCCATTATGGTCTGGTCGCTTAATGTTTGTATTTCTTTCCCTTTGGTGTCTTTGATGGGTGGAGTAAGTTAATTGTATCGATTCCTGATCTTTGTTTTACTTCTACTTTGCTATACTTGTTCAGTTCCGATATCAAAGATAAGCACTATGGCGGCCATCCTGAAATTCTTCAAATGGCATGTCTTCCCGAACCCAGAGGGATAGAGCTTAAACTTAATGGGAGACATTTGTTCTGTTCCGATATCCAAGATATCTTGAAATTCTCCTTCCGAACCAGAGGTCAGATCAAGCTGAAACTTCATTGCAGGCAATGGGACGACATGAAAATTTGGATTTGTTAGAATCGTTCAATTCCTATATACAAGATGGCCATCTTAAAATTCTTCATCCGACGTCTCCTCCTGAACCAAAGGTCGAATGGAGCTGAAACTTGATTGGAGGAATCGAGGCTTCATAGAGATCCAGAATTGCTGCAATTATTCTGTTTTGTTATCTATGATGGCTTCCGTGTTGGCCATCTTGAAAATCTTGAAACCACATCAAGTTGAATTTTGCCGAAACTTGATTGGAAGCAATAGGGGGACATGGCGATTCAGACTTCTTAGAACCATTCTGTTCTGATATCTCCGATGGCAGCCATGTTGGCCATCTTGAAAATCTTCAAACCACATTTGCTATCGGATGGTCTGTTGCACTGAATTAAAAATAATGGTTGGCATTTAGGTGACATGGAGATTCAGAATTGCTAAAATTGTTGCATTTTCAAATCCCAGATGGCGGCCATCTTGAAATTCTTCATAGTAATGGAATATACGATTTACAGGGAGGGGCAGCTCAGGTGTTGTCAGTATATGTCGATCTCGCTGAGTCCACAAGAAGATTCGCTATTGTGACTTTCTTGCAAGCGGCCATAGACACCATAGCTTTATGTTTCAGCTGTATTCGCATGATTGGAATACATATTTCTCTTATTTTTGCCCCAAGACATAGGTTGTGGGTACCCGTTGGAACCGCCTCAAAGACCAAACACCAAAAACCTATGTATGCAGTATTTAAAAGAAACATATCACGGATTTCCATCAGAAAAATGGCCATTTTGGACATATGAATAAAATGCACTATGTCGCACGCGTTTAATGATCCTCACCCTTACTTCCGTCGCGATTCAGAAAAAAAATGTTCAGTCCGCATGAAGGCCTCCTAACTTATCAGTGCAACATCTTCGAGAACACAAAAAATCAAACAACCACAAAGATGAAACAACGGTAAGAAACCACTTAAATGCTGGAGTAAAAGAAATCCAACAGATAAGGAGTTTACCCAAATATACTGAAAATGTTACCACAAAAAAAGAAGAAGAATTTCAGAGAAAAACTATGATATATTTCACATTTCTACTAAAAAAAAAATAGATTGTGGGTACTCGTTAGAACCTTCTCGCAGTAGCGCAGTAGATTGAGGCGGTTCTAACGAGTACACACACTCTATTTTTTGAGAAGAAATAAGAAAAATAATGTACATCCGTGTTAACCCCAGTTTTACCATACAGAAGTAGAGTTTCCGTGATTAAGCTTCTATAGGCGTTTAGTCCTGATGGGATGTGTTAATGTGATAAACCTCGTTGTATTTTTGTGTCGAGGGAAAACTAGCATCATAAGTTTTCGGATTGTATGACCATCTTCTGTGGTCATTGGGTTCGGATTACCCACGAGCTACGTACTGATTTGTTATCTGTGTACGACTTTTAGAGGTCCAGGGGCGGGGATATATAAACTACTACCTCCTGTATCTAATTCGTGCATTTTTTTTTTGGGGGGGGGGGGGTTGTTGATGCCAGATTTTTGTTTAGTCAGTAAGGAAATGAACGTAAATATAAAAAAATGATACAACTATCCAAAACATCAAAGGCATAAGGTTAACAAGTCCGTAAAATAAAAGACCCCTCTAAACCCCACTTTATAAAGAAAAAAGTGGGCTTTAGGGGGTATACATTATATTAAAGTGTCTTATTTCTGCTCAAACATATTGTAGCGGAACTGGGCTGCTGCAGTTACTTTAAGTGTTTATTTACGCTGCCGAGTATTGGTACATGTCGGCAGTAAGAAAAGTCGAATCGAGCGCCAACTTTGATCGTCGAATTTACCCACTAAAACCTTTCACTGTACGTCTTCCGATCATGATCGGGAAGATTTACCTTTATATTATCTAGTTGGATACTTGTCATAAGTTTGCAGGCGTTTATAACGCTTTATTTTCGGTGAATTCTGTCAATTATCGAATCGCAACCATTATTGGTTGCGGTTCGGTAGTTTTCGCGCCCTTCTAGCCGAATCGTCCAGAATGGTCCCACAGTCCCGGAATCGTCTTGGCGCAACCATTACCATCTCGTGAGCTCACGAGATGACGTTGCGGCTGTCACGTGACCAAAGACTATATAAACGTCTGCACAGCTTGTTTCCGAGAGACTGCTACAATAGTATTCTCCCGATCACTTGATCAAAATACTGAGAAGAGAGCAACCATTGTACAACCATTGCACCATTTAGTTGCACCAATTGAGAAGTCTGACAACCATTGAACTATGCCTGGGAGAAAGTCAACAAACGGACCTAATGAGGTTCCTCTCTCATAATTCCTAGTTGGTTCCCATTGTTGACTATTCTTGTTTTGTTTTGTTAAGTTCAATGGATCTAGGTTGGCACATGATATTTACACCATCCCTCCTCTAGTGTAGAGATGACTCTAGTGTGGTAGTTTACCATTGAAACCATTGTGGTTTCTCTTTTATTTTGCCACTTCCACACTCTCCTACATGCACAACCATTATACACAACTCCCCCAACCATTGCAACCATTGCACACTACCCATTGGTTCACAGCCATACAACCACAATCAGCAACCATTGCAACCATTACACTCAACCATTGACTCGCACCCCTTGCACCCTTAACCCGTGCAACCAATACACTCCACCACTGCAACCATTGACTCTCAACCCTTAACCAATGCAACCAATACACTCAACCATTGCAACCATTGACTCTCAGCCCTTACACCCTTAGCCATTGCAACCAGTACTTTTAACGGTTGATTCACAACCAGTACCCACAACCATTGCAACCATTCCGCTCAACCCGGACCCCCCTTGCACTCCACCAATGCAACCATTGCATGCAACCATTGGTAATCTTGAAGGCCAACCAATGTCACGCAACCATTACTCGCAATAGTGGAAACGTACACCATAGTGGAACTCTACCACTGACTCGCAGTCTTAACCCATCAACTACCACTTATATAGAGTCATCACACTGGCGGTTGAGAATTCCTGTTCACAAAGATTTGTTCTGCTGATGATAACAGATCCCGGTGCAATTTCTCTGCACTGTATAGTTATTTATATCCATAGTTATATTAAGATTAAGAGTACCTCTAGCCGGCACATCAATTTATATTAGTTCACCTATATTATTTATGAGCAGGAATCTGTTTAGATTTGAAACTACTAAAACAATAAAATAATCAATTTAACTTGAAAACACGGACTTGTCTCTCTGTCATATTCCACTAGCATTGATGCCAGCCCAGGTCGGACCCACAAATTATGTAACGCCACCTTGTACATCCTGACCTAAATTTGCCTCGGCGAGGTGGTCCCGTTACATCTGGTGTCAGGCGGGGATTTTGTGATTGAAATATTTGTGATGATAAAAATATAGGATGCAGTAAAATACACAAGAAAACTTTATTTTTATTTCGAAACAGAAAAATTTCAGGTCTTCAGTCTAGTGCAGCCTAGTTTGTCGTTCCTGTTTTTGAGATGTTAACCATTGGTAGTCTGTTCACACTGTAAACCTGAAATGATACAGAAACAATGTCTGAATAGCATGTAAAATCCTGGTGTTTGGCCATTGCTAGTGGAGATAAAATAATACTAATTCCGTAGTGTACCATTAATAAATAAATAAATAAAAAAAAAAAAAAAAAAAAAAAAAAAAAATATGGCAGAAAATAGTCCGCAGACTAACCCTAATGAGCACACAGGGCAGCAACGTCGACACACATCCCATGAAAATGTACATGATGATGGTATTGATGCTCAGTCGGAAGCCAGCTCTGCAAGTGCACTCCAACTGTCTATGCTTGAGAATAGATTAGAGAATGAAATGACCAAAATGGCTTCAATGGTGAAAAATACTGTTTCTACTTTGCAGAATACTCTTTCTGCAACATTGCAACAGTTTGAGAGGAAATTTTCAGAGATTGATGAGAAACTTCATAGCTTGGCTTCTGACAGGGGCGTCTTTGCTAATCGTAATGAAAATAGAAACACATCGCTGTTTGGTCAGCAATATCAAAGCAATTTAAATACAGGGGATATTGGTTGTTTACCGACTCAGGAGAATTTACCTTCTCAGGCTAACAACTTGCCTTTGGGTACCACTACCACACATACAGATCAGAATGATATTTCAACAAGCATTGACCTTCCAAGATCCCAAGAAAATACTCGCAGGGGAGATAATTCCTCCGAGAATACTGCTCAAGTGAGTCAGAGTTATTCAAACTTCAGTATGGAGAGGCCCACACAAGAAATTTTACAGTCTAAGGGAGGTAACCACCTCTTAAAAATGAAACCTCAGAATTTTGATGGAAAATCTGATTTTGATGAGTTTTTGTGCCAGTTTGATATCACTTGTGAGATCAATGCTTGGAAATACAAGGAAAAATCCTTATACCTTGCAAACTGTTTAACTGGGGAAGCAAGATCTTTGTTGAATGAACTTGATACTGATGGGAGAAGGGATTATGATACGCTGATTGAGAAACTAAGGAATAGGTTCGGGTCCGTTAATAGATCTGAAATTTACCGTACCCAGTTGAAGTCTAGGACTAGGAATAAGGGGGAAACAATTCCAGAATTAGCTCAAGCCATCAAAAAGCTTGTCCGACAAGCTTATCCAAGTGTAAATAAGGACGTTATCGAAACACTTTCCCTTGACAACTTTATTGACGCCATTACCGACACTGATGTTCGTATGCGAGTGCGTGAACTCAGTCCCAAATCGCTTGAAGAAGCCGAGCAAATATGCGTGCGTCTTGAAGCTTATAAGATTGCTGACAAACAAAGGTCGCGTTTGGTAGGCCGCCTTGATGCTGAGACTGAACCGAGCAAAGTGGAACCAGGTAAATCAACCAATCAATTTGAGGTGCTTTCAGAAGCTATTTCTACCCTCACACGTGAGATGAAAAATTTTACTCAGACAAACCATAGAAATTCTAATAAGGGTGGCTATACTGACCAAGGGTCACAGAGAAGTAGCTATAATAATCAGGGGTTTCAGAGAGGTAACCAAAATCATAATAGGTATCAGAGACCAAACCGACCCTACGCAAACTACAACCGCCCTGGGGCCAATGGTAGGCAGAGTTATGGCAGTCAATTTGGGGCCAATGGTAGGCAGAATTATGACAGTCAATTTGGGACCAATGATAGGGGAAATAACTCCGTTGTGACGAACCAAAACCACAACAGCAGGCAGCCACCTCATAATGCTCAGCCTGCTCATAATCAAAATTCTGAGCAGCCAAGAGCAGCAAGTTCAACAAATGGCAACAATGTAGGCTTTTCACCCTCAGAAGTTGCAAATAACTTTCAGGGAAACCTGACTCGGTCGGATTGGGGGGCCACAACCCGACGTCAGTAGATGGGCCCAAGATAGCTCTTAGAAGTATGGAGGAAGGGTATTTCATCTCAGCAATAGTCGCAAATATGCCTCTCACCTTTCTCGTTGACACTGGCTCAAACGTCACCATTCTACGTAAAGATCTGTTGGAAAACTGGCCAAAGGAACACTTTCCAGACTTGACACCTGTAAATATACAGTTAATGACAGCTACAGGTGAATGTTCACCATTTTATGGAAAGGCAAAAATAGATTTCACTTTGGGAAGTCAAAATTTATCACACGAAATTCTTTTCGCTGATATAAAGAATGATGGAATTCTTGGCATTGATTTCTTATGTGCTAACCGGTGTGATGTGCTTTTGAGTAAAGGCCACTTAGTTTTGAATGGCGAAAAGATTGCTTGTTACCGCAGCACCAATGAAGCTCAACCTGCTTGCTGTCGTATAGCACTAACAGAAAATGTTCAGGTGCCCCCTGGTAGTGAAATGATAGTGAAAGGCAGACCTCTTGATAAATTTAACAAGGATAGTGTTGGCATTTTGGAGGCTTCCGAGGTTTTTGCTTCACGCTATGGCTTGCTAGTGGCGAAAGCTTTGGTTTGCCCTAAAATGGGAACAGTACCGTTACGCATTATGAACCTTTTAGACGAGCCATGTTTCTTACGCAAAAGCACAATCGCAGCTTTATATGAGCCAGTTGACGAGAAGGAGGTCAGGACAGTTAGCTCCCTTGTTACCAATGAATCTGAGATGCTTAAATCCCCTGATCGACAGATATCTTCCGAAAGTAATTCTGTTAGTTCTGTTGATCAGGACTCCTCTATACTTGACAGCTCTCTTGATAAAGAAAAGCTTGAGACAGTTAGCTCCCTTGAAACCACCCAATCTGATATTACCTCCCCTTATACAGAAAAATCTTCATTTTCACATCTTGAGCAGTTGATTTCTGAAAGCTCAGCCAGTCTTAATGAGTCTCAAAAGAAAAGTATGCAGTCATTATTATGTGAGTTCAGTGACCAGTTTTCGAGCTCATCACATGACCTTGGATCATGTAGCCTTGAGCAACACACTATCCGCTTGAAACCTGATGCTACGCCAATAAAACAAAGGCCATACAGAATTCCTTTGGCAAAACGCGAGGTAGCAGAACAAGAAATAAAACTTATGGCAGAGAAGAACCTGATTGAGCCTTCTTTCTCAGCTTGGTGCTCACCAGCAGTTTTGGTGCCAAAACGTGATGGATCCACCCGATTCTGTATAGATTATAGGCGTCTTAATGAAGTGACTGTACCTGATTGCCATCCACTTCCTCGCACCGATGATACCTTATCGGCCCTTGGAGGAGCCCAGTGGTTTAGTACTGTCGATCTTCGGAGCGGCTATCACCAAATTCAGATCCGCCCCTCCGATCGACCCCTTACTGCATTCGCTATTCCTGGCAGTGGGCTGTGGCAATTTCGAGTTTTGCCATATGGTTTAGTAAATGTGCCAAGTGTCTTTGAACGGCTAGTAGAAAGGATTTTTGCAGGCCTTACCTACATTTCATTATTAATCTATCTTGACGACATAATCATCTTTTCAAAAACCTTTGAGACTCATTTGGATAATCTGAGAGAAGTATTTATACGGCTTCGAGAAGCAAACCTTAAACTAAATCCGGGAAAGTGTAAACTTTTCTGTAAGGAAGTTTCCTTCCTTGGACACCAAGTGTCTTCAGAGGGCATTACAACTGACCCCGAGAAAATTCAGAGTATTCGAGATTGGCCTCGGCCAAGAAATGCCAAAGAAGTAAGATCATTTGTTGGCTTGGCCAGCTATTATAGGAAGTTTTGTCCTTCATTTGCTTCAGTCTGCAAGCCACTGCACAAACTTACCGAGAAAAACCAACCATTTATATGGGACAGTGCATCACAAGGAGCATTTGACACCATCAAGGACTTGCTGACCACAGCACCAGTTCTCAGCTACCCTTGTCCAACTGGTAATGGTTGGGTTCTTGACTGTGATGCATCAAATGTGGGGATTGGGGCTGTCCTTCATCAGCTGCAAAATGGAGAAGAAAAGGTCATTGGTTACTTTAGTAGGTGTTTGTCAAAAACCGAAAGAAAATATTGTACTACTCGAAAAGAGCTTCTAGCTGTTGTTATGGCTGTAGATCACTTTCACCATTACATTTACGGCCAAGACTCAGTGGTGATTAGAACTGACCACAGCAGTTTGCGCTGGCTGATGAATTTCCGCAATACCGGTGAAGGTCAACTAGCTCGATTTCTAGAAAGATTGTCAGCCTACTCGTTTAAATTAGAATTTCGGGCTGGGAGAGTGCATTCAAATGCTGATGCGCTTAGTAGACGACCTTGTTATGCGAATGACTGCAAATACTGTGAGCGGTATGAAAAGTTATACCAACCAGATCCACCATTAGATTTTAGCCCTGATGAGCAAACAGGTATTAAAGTCACAGGGGTGTGGACTGGTAATGTTCCTGAAAATGTTTGCTCTGATTGCGGTACTTCTTGTGAGTGCCCTAACAACCTATGTGAAATGCCAGAGGTCACAGTAGATGACCCAGCTGCCAAAGAATGTTTGACTACTTTACGTACAAGTACTACAAATGAGGTCTCTGTAGAGACAGAATTTAGGAGAAGCCAGAATTTATGTTTTAGCCAGGACAATGATCCGGCTGTTGGGCCCTTATTTATTGACGACACTCTACCTGGTAGAGAAGCTAGCCCTACCAGTTCTTTAGACCAAAGAGTTGCATCAGGGGTCTCCATAGAGATTACACCTAGGGATGTCACAGGCCGTGCTCCCTCACCTATTGTCTCGGATAATATGGTGGATGAGAGAACTCACAAAATTTGTTGTTCGAGTCGTCGTCCTTGTATATGTTGTTGCCAAATGGCACAAAATGAATATGACTGGCTTGACCAATTTGAAGATGAGCCTTTGTTTGGCTGTCTGTTTGGAAAGGAAGACTGTGAATGTAAAAAGGCTTGTTGTCTTGATGGTAGTCATGCAGGCATGACTCCAGTAGGGAAGACAGCTCATGAGGATATTGTCGACCATCCTGGTGAGACTGACCTACCCAGTGGATGTATACTTCCAAACAGCCACCCTACGGGAAATCTTCAAATGGGTCCTTGTAGTAGTACTGACCACAATTGTAGCAGCTGCAGTTATAAAACAAGTAAAGATCAATTTCAGGGTTGTTCAAATGTGAGCACTAATTCAGGAAACAGAGATTGTGCGGAAATTTCTAAGGAAAATATCCGTATTGAGCAACAAAAAGATCCAACTTTAAAGCTCATCTTGCAGTGGAAAAGAAATGTTGAAAAACCTGGCTGGGCTACGGTAGCTCCGTATGACAAAGAGCTGAAGGTTTATTGGCATAAATGGGATCTGATCGAAATTAGGGACGAGATCCTATGCAAGAAACATGTTAGAGATGACGGAATAGGTGATGACTACCTGTATATTATTCCTTTCAGTCTGCGTAAGGAAATTTTTCAACAGCTTCACACATATATAACAGCTGGGCATCTGGGCCGCAGCAAAACATATGAAAAACTTAGACAACGGTTTTATTGGTGCAATATGCATCGTGATGTGTCCTATTGGTGCAGGATCTGCCCAACCTGTGGGTCCAGGAAACTGCCACCAAGACGGGCAAAAGCTCCTATGCAGCAGTATAATGTGGGTTGTCCTATGGAAAGGATCGCACTGGATCTGAGCGGTCCTTACCCTGTATCTAACCGAGGTAATAAATATTTGTTGGTGATCTCCGATTACTTCAGCAAATGGTTAGAGGCTATACCGTTGAAAAATCAAGAGACTACCAGTGTTGCAGAAGCCCTGGTAAACCAGTTCATATCAATACATGGGGTACCATTACAGATCCATACTGATAGAGGCAGTAACTTTGAAGCAAAAGTCTTCCAAGAAGTGTGTAAACTTCTTGGTATTGACAAAACTAGGTCAACTATTAGAAGACCTCAGAGTGACGGAATGGCAGAGCGGGCCAACCGCACCATACAAAATATGATTTCTTCCTACATCTCAGACAATCAAACTGATTGGGACGAACATATACCTTTACTCTTGCTTGCGTACAGGTCATCTGTTCACGAGACCACTGGAGTTTCCCCAGCCAGAATGGTTTTTGGACGGGATCTGACTCTCCCAGTTGACCTGGCATTAGGTAGACCAGTTAGGGAAGAAAAACATTGTGTTACAGAATATGCCTATGAACTGGAGCAAAGGCTTCTTGATATCCATGAATATGCAAGAAAACATCTTAAAATAGCAAGTGACAGTATGAAACGCAAGTATGACGTAAAAGCAAATTGCAATCAGTTTATGGTAGGAGATGCCGTTTGGTATTTTAAACCAAAGCGCAGAAAAGGGTTCAACCCTAAAATACAAATACACTGGAAAGGGCCGTACGTTATTACTGAGCAACTGAATGACGTTCTTTATCGTATTCAAGCCGGTCCGAAGAATAAATCAGAGATAGTACACCATGATTCAATACGCCGCTACTTATGTGAGGATAAACCGACATGGTTTGACCCGACGATAAACTAACACCTATGAAAATTAGTCCAAAGATTTTAGGCTTTGGTAAATATAATGGTACACATAATCAAGGTTAAACCAGCTATTATAAAAATGACTTGAAAATCTGTGCCAACCTGATATTTTTATTTCAGGTTACTTTGTTACCAGGAAAATTGTTTGTTGTTATTGCTGTTACCGTTATTGCTGTTACCATTATTCAGTTCTATGGTTATTTGATGATTGTATATGTGAAGATGCTTGCCTGAACCTTATGATGTTGGTAAGTCATGATCGATGTTTGTGGTGCAGAATATTGTCAAGCCTGTGTGGTGGCATGAATTCATTGATTACAGACTGATAAAATGTGAGATTGAATACATACCCTTTGTTGACAGCTGTTCTGACAGGCTCTACTGATGTCATCTGGTCACACCACTGAAAAATATTATGGAAATTACATTTTATAAACTGTCACCATAAAGAACGGTTTAGCATAGCTCATTACAATATTAAAGATGAAGTGTGTCTCAGTGCTATTATGCACAATGTCTACCACACCAAACGATAACAACATACCTATATAGCTGAGTCTTCTGTACACATGTGAGATGGTGATACATGACCACTTAAAATCGTCAACCTGGTCTTTAAATATTTACATGTCAGAGCGGAATCCAATACAGTCTAACCTGTATTAGGCAAGCACATATGGGATATATAAAAAGTGCTTGTTTAAGACAGGTGGCTTGCTTAATAGAGGTGGCCACTTAGACAGGTTTTACTGTGTGCTTAACTCATGTGGCTGATAGTTATGTAGACCTGATGTCTGCCAAAATAATAAATAAATAGGGGTGTAACGATGCATCGATAGTTTGATGCATCGCGATAGGGACTGCCTCGATAGCAATGCATCGATAGTACTTTGGACTATCGATAACTATCGCCGATAGTTCATTCAACTATCGATAGTTTCGATATTTTTTTTCTTGGAAGGACTTTGAAAATATACCTGTACTGTTGTGTAATGACACAAGTATTTTTGCTTAGGATATCCATGCAGCTGTAATCAGGACAGACTGGTAAACCTTAGCATATGTGCATTATGATATAAGTCTTTGCTGGTCGCACATGTGTATCATGTTTTTTGCTATGTGGTGAATTTCTCATGGCGATGAATTTCCCGCCGTCATTTTTTGCACGTGCTGTTGAGGCAGTCAGAAATTTTCCCGCGTTTTTCAATAACAAAACGTCAATGATCAATTGCTCACACGATTGCTGCATGCAACATTTTGAAAACATGACAATGAAACCTGTGCGACATGTGAAGGCTCAGATCAGCCTGCGCAGTCATATATAAATATTTGCTGTTTGTATTAGCCTTCCGAGGTATGGCTTTTGGGACAAATGTCATTTCTCTGTTCAGTTTTGATGACATTTGCAAGATGCACAAGCTGATCTTTTGTATGAAGAAATGTTAGTTTTTGCTGTGTGCTGACTCATTCACATAGGTAAATGTATAATAAACGACGGTATAATGCAGTTTAACTTGTTGTATATGTGACTCTTTTTGCGTAGCTAATGAGTATTATGAGTATCTGAAGAAGGACTCGCAGGTAACAAAAAACACTGCATATTGCTAAATGAAAACACCGACTTGATCATTGCTTTACTTCTATTTTGATAGTATAGCTTTTGATGCTAACTTCAAATAAAAAATATGTAAATTCAAGTTTTAATGCAGTTTGTTAGATTCATGTCGCCCTTAAAGAGGTGTTAAATTTCGTGCTGTGATTACGTAATACTTTGCAATGATTAATCGGGTTACCTAATTAACTGAATCCACAGATTAATTTAGTACAGGCGGCAAACAAACAATTGAAGAACGATCACTCGATCAGCATGTCAAATTCCACAAGCAGAAAATCTCAAACACTGCCAAGGTGTATGTGTATAGGTATTAAAGCTATGATAACCTTCATTGACAGGCATATATACTGGAAGCAGCAAGCTATTTTATGCGGTGGGTCCTTCTGTAGGTGGTGGGGATATATAAAGAGCCGTCTCCCCATGATGTTTTTTTCTGGAATAGCCCCGGGGGAATGAATGCTGATATTGAAACACACAATAAACATACAATTATAGGACATTGCAATTTTTCTAACTCGTTCTGTCACTCTTAGCCATTTTTATGTGGGTGATATTAACACCTAGGAATCATTTATAACAGTACCCGATAGTATCACGATAGTATCGTGATAGTGTGCGGCGATAGTGATAGTATCGTGATAGTAGTTTCCACGATAGCAATACTATCACGATAGTCAAAATTGGCCTCGATAGTCAGCCCTATAAATAAATGCTGATGTTGGTGATTACTTGCACTATTGTGAATGTATGTGGCTTCCTGTCCATTGGTGTAAACTGACAAGATTTAATTGGCATAAGAAAACATGGCCGAGACTACAGTTTGTCTGGACTGGTCAAATGACTGAGAACATTAAGATTTATCAAGCCCAACTGGGCATCATAAAGCAAATGAACAAACAATATGCTGCTTTATAGCAGATCTGTCCGGCAGTTACTAGATATAAGAGGCATTGGCTAACGAAAAACTGCCACGCAAATACTGAGCCCTTGAGATGATGGAATAAAATATTAGTTTTTGAACCTTGTACATGCTTGTGTATTTTCAGGGCAACAACTACCAATGTACCATATGCAGGACCCTCTACTTCCCAAAGGAATGGCAGGTGTGCCGCCACCTCAAGGAGCACCACACTGGGATTCAATATCAGTGCCAACTCTGTAACCAGATCTACCTCAGAAATACAATAAGCCATGGATGCAACGCCCGCCCCTCAGACTTCGAACCAATGCATGTGGAGTCTGGAGAAAAGGGTGATGCTGCGAGGAAGAGACTAGAGCACTTCGTCACCAACGTAATGGACCTCAAGTGGAGGTATGTTCCAGCAGCACAGGGTGCTGAATCCCCCGCCCCTGTCGTCAGGTCAAGGGTGACCACAGTTGAGAAGAAACGCCCGAACATTGTGAAGTTACCTTCAACGGGACGCCAGCCCAGACTCAACCACAAGACCCATAGACGCGAGGCAAGCAGAACCCCTTGTGAGGCCTCTAAGAAGCCCCGTCTTGAGATGTCTAGGGCAAATTCTCTCATTGACCTCGGGATAGACCCAGAAGTCGAGGTGTCTGCACCTATTTTCTCACCACCAACCAAGATTCTGGAGGGCGACCCAGACTTCGTTCCTTCGTTGGAGGCTTTGGCAGCAGGTGCCAGACCTCCCTCGGAGGACACACCTACTGTATCATCCCAGACAGTAAGCCTGCCCCTGGAGGAAGAGATAACTCTATCCACTGAAATCCTCCAAGGAATTTTAAACAATATGAATGAGCTACATACCCCAGAGGCTCCCGGACAGGCTGTCTCCAACTACACCAGTAGTAAGCAGCAAACCAAAGAGGACAGTCCACCCAAACAACTTGCAAATAGTGAACCAGAAAAATTAATATCTGATAAAACAGTAACCTATGAAAACTCTAATCAGACAGAAAACAAAGTAGAGAAGATAAACAACAAACAAAAACAACTTGACACTGAAAAGGTACATGACGAAAATGATAGTGATCAGAATAACACTGAGAGTCAACAGAAAACAAAAGTGAAGAACAATCAACAGGGACAATCTGAAATTGAGACAATAGGAGAAAAAGTAAATAGTATAGAACAGGGTGTAAAGCAAAGTGAAGAAAGTAATGTTGAAGAAGAACAGGATTCAGAAGCAAAGAGATTGAGAAGGGAAAAGCGAAAGGAGGAGAGAAAGAGAAAACGAGAGGAAGGGAGTCAGGATCAAGAAAAAGGGATTATAGAGGAAGGAAACATGATAGAGGAGAGAGAGATAAGTAAAGAGGAGGTTGAAGAAGAAGCAAAAAGAATGAGAAGGGAGAAAAGAAAACAAAGAAAAGAGGAGAAAAGAAGACAAAAGGAACATTTAAAAATCAAGGACAGGGATGACGAGGAGGAGATAAATGAGGTAGGAGTAGTCCCCTCTGAAGTACATTTAGAGATGAGTTGCCAGACTGCTTCACATATAGTAACCACTGTAAATGAAATGCCTACTGGAATGTATCATGATGATTTTGACCCAATTGAAACAGAGGTAGATGTAAGACTGAAAGAGAGGGATCAAAAGGAGGAAGACTTTGAGATGAGAGAAGCCAGCAGAGTAACTCTAGATGTTGGGGGTAGGCATTTTGCTACAAGTAGAAAAACCCTTTTAAAGGACCCCAAATCTCTGTTTAATATAATTTTAAAGCCTGGGAAGAATCACTATTTTATTGACCGGGATGGTGCCCATTTCCGGTATATACTCAATTACTTACGTGAGGACAAAGTAACTGAGATGGCTATTCTTCCCAGAGAAAACAGGTACCTGCTTGAACTAAGAAACGAATGTATCTACTATGGACTCACTGGTCTCCAACACATGGTGGAAGCCAGGTTAAATCTATACAGAGATCTAAACCTGGCCTACTGAGATGTTTGCACTTGTCTTGAGATGTCATATTACTACTAAGATCTGAGATGTCATTCAATATCTATACAGTACCCAGAAGAAGATGTCACAGAGTCAAGATTCCGCGTTGTGAAATTTTCCCGTGTAACCAATAATTATTTCCTTATAATCATTTAATTAATTTTTAATCATTCATCGCGTAAGAAAATTATCCTATGGACTTTGTTGTATACAGTACTCAGGAGCAGATGTAACAGAATCAAGAATCCGCGTAACTCATAATTATTTCTTAATAAGCATCAATTTAAGTTTAATTCATTTATCGTTAAGAGAACCACAACATGGACTTTAGTGAGAAAAATCCATTAAATCTAAGTAAATAATTTTAATAAGTCTACAAATATTACGGACATCTCCAAGAAGACTCTGGTGGAATTAGTATAAGTTAGCTTAGTAGTTAAGTTTATTACCACTCTGTAAACTATTATTTACAGAGTTTATTATTTTTGTAAACTATAGGCCTCCGTTACCTAAGGAGTAAGAGCGCTGACTCTTAATCTTTAGGTTCTCACGTTGTGGACCTGAGATCGAATCGGGTCACATACACGTGAGATGCCACGTTCTGCAGCGGATGGACAGGTGGTTTTCCCCCGGGGACTCCGGTTTTACCCACCATTGATTAACGATCGGCTCAAAATAATTTAAATGATCTTGTAGGGCCGTGAACCAAAAAAAAAAAAAAAAAAAAAAAATGAAGATTATACCCTGATTTATTAATTTCATGAACACTTTTCATGAAGTTTCTTTTTCATAATTTAGTGAATTTGCTATAATACTAATATAATTTTCATTCAACTTATTGACATCTCAATCTTAGCTGTCTGTGTGTGTGATAAGTTTTATGTCCCAGCAACAAGTTAGGTCATATAGGATATGAAGTCCTCCTTGTATTTTATTTACCTGTATTTTACACCCTTTCAGTCAAGTACCAAATCATGTCACCCAAAGTAGATCAGTTGCTATGCCTGTTTAGGGTCAGCGGCTTAGCCTGTTTACCTGAAAAATAGTTTGATGCTTTATCATTTAATAAGTTAATGCCATTCCATTTTCTGAATGACTTAATCTTCACAAGTCCATTGAGAATTGTGAGAGTGAGGGAAAGTCTATCACGTTAACTTCCTACTGTTTCAATCACTTAACGTGAATGTTGCATATTAACTATTCCTTGTCTAAGTCGGCATAATTACAATTTTAACTTTTTCACAAATTTCATGATTCAATTGTGCTGAATGGTTATTGGTGTGCATGTTGACTTTCTATGATATTTATTAAATATGACATGGGTCACTCGTTTACAAGCATTGGAAGACATTTTGATGTTAAACGCACTATTGAGTCACTACGACTTTCTGTTCGGTGGTAAGCATTGTCACGTCTGACAATGTACTAAATCCTTAAGACAGGATATAAGGTTGCTGTGATATCTTGGACCTGTGTTGCCACATCTCAGGGGAATCATCTAGGTTAGAGGATTCTCTTGTGGAGTCGCAGCATATTTAAAATACATATGTATGTGCGACATCAAGGTGTTTATTAAATTGTAGAGTTTCCTACCTCAACTTACCTGTCAGTAACCATATCACTAATTAGTGACTGTGGTGTCTGATCATATTCATTTCTGCTCACTTTGTGTGAGTAGTGATTAATGCTCGTTTTGCGTGAGTAGTGATTAATGCTCGCTTTGCGTGAGTAGTGATTTATGCTCGCTTTGTGTGAGTGGTGATATCGCATCGCTTCGGTGGGTACACCTCATTATTTGCATAAATTGCTCATTTTGAATGAATATTGCTCATATCTGGTGAGCACTGCTCATTTGAAATGGTTACAGGGATGAGATATCATTGTAAACGTTTGAGCTGTGTACATGTGCTCAGGGTGTGTAGATTTGCCACATGCACCGTTTTACCATTATTGTCATTTTTCTTCTCATCTTTGCAACAATACTTGCTCAGGTGAGCTGATAAGTGATAATTCATACCTTCGAGTCAACAACGTAGGGTCAGAATAATTGTTTTTGTATATGGCTGAATTCTTGTATATATAAGTACACTACAATTTCATATCTTTAGAATGATTATTTAACATGTCTGTATTGATGATCAAACCTGGTGCTTGGTGGGTAGATGATGGCATCTTCTTGTCTTTGATGGCGTGAGTGAAATTTCTGTTCGCGTTTTCCCTTACCTCAAATATACCTGATCAGAACTATGAAAGTTCATCTTTGGCTGTTGTTCCCCCTCAGATGGTACAGTAGATCTTAGAGGATCATCGCGGAGTAGCTGCCATTATATGCACTCACCACCACCTCTTTCAAAGCTGAATTGGATTACCTAAATGTAACAATGTATAAGTTACATGATACATATGGGATCATAGTCCCTCTTTAAAGGGGCTTCAAGAAATAGATTGAACTGCATGATGCTTCCAGGTGGAGCTGCAGCCGACCACACAATGAGTACGGATGAACTGCTTAGAGGTTCTAAGCGAGAAAAGTAGTGTGAGTCGGACCGGCCATGCATATGAACCTTATTGGTTTCATTGGGCGGTAGGGCTAGAGATGTCATTTCATCTCAATGTCCGGTTAAAGTTCCACAAAACTGGAAGCAATGTCTCCCAAAATGAGCAATACAGTGTTGTTGGGGACATTAAACCTCAAATCAAACAAACTTATAGAATCCTTTCAATTTATGTGTGCATGATATAATCTTGGGATTCAGACAATGTTATTGTTTTTCTTCATGTTATTGATGTATATGAATACTGTGTTTTAATTTTGGCCTTAATAGCGTTGAAGGTTGCAAATATCTTCCTATCATTGTTTGGTCTACTCACTGTTATCAGTGAGAGCCTTGCTCGGTTCACGTGAGTAACACCCACTTCTGGTGAGATTGCTCAATTAATATGAGCAGTGCATAGTTTGCCTCCATACCAGTTCTGCAGTGGAAAGCCAGTAGGTTTTCCTCAGAATTTTCTGTTTTTGTTCATTGTGGGTAAATGACTAGCTCAATGCAACCTAAATAATCTTGAAAAGGCCAGAAAACCTCAGATATAAATGAATTATATATAAATAATACTGTAATAGTGTATGCTTTCCTACTATATTAGTAGTTCATTGGTAATGTGTTGATGTGCTGGCTAGATTTATTTATCTGGCAGGGTAAGATCATTTTTATGATGCAAACCAGCATTATCTTGCATAGGCATGTGTATCCACAAGATCTTTTAACAGTGCCAGATCCTATAAATTCAATCAAAGTCTGTTCTTGTTACTCCTGTGACAGTTGGTGCTTCAGACGGGCAGATTTCGGCTATTTTTATGTGAATCTTGGTCCAAGAGGTTTGGCACCATTGGACTGAGGTTGGTTAACTGACTTAACCGACTACCTTAACTCTTTCACCCCTGAGTTTCTGAAATGGGCTTTTCCACTAACATGTACATTTACCTTAAGGACAGCTCTTTATCTAAATTCTGAACAGCAAATGGAGCAGATTCAGCTCCTTAGGAGCAGGATAATCCGGGTCTGCACTGTTTGCATTTATACGAATTTTAGTCGACAGGGTTGAAGGAGTTACCCATTACATTCACCTGATATTATACATAATTATTAAAGTAATATTGCTTGTATTCAGCCTTGCTTGGCACTGCTTGACAATTATGCTGAGGTGTTTCTGTCTGTGGTGCCTGGAACTGCTGATGTTACCCTGTCAGACTTATAATGTTTGTTTCACGGTCATTTGAAATGATGATTTGTGTCATCAATGCAATCGTCAAAGAAGATATATAAATGTTGTACTAGTATTACTCAAATTTATGTGTAAAATGTATGGTACATTGCTGCCATTTGTCTTGTAGAGCAGCATCAATTTCATGAATAATGCTCTCAAGATGTGTCGTCCAAACTCGCCATACTCACTCATCACCTACCTGGTCTTGTTGTTGTGAGGTGTAGGTCTTTAGTCTCTAGCTAGACATTGGTTCTGCAAAAAATCCCATTGTTTCCTAGTCTAGGGGATGTGAACTGCAGAATGCCTTCAAATATTTACCCAAGCATTGGGATGTGAGTATGGTATGATTGGAAGACTATATTGCAGTTTTCTTGGAAGAATATGATTGCATTCTATTAATTATCTGATGTTCTGTGTAGCTTTATTGTTGTTATATATATATTGGGGAGTTAAAAGTAACAGCTGCAGCCACGTGCCTCAATTTTCAAAATTTAACTTTTAGTTACTCACTTAAATGTTTTGTTCTCCCTCTGTATACTTACCGTAGCACTCCACATGGGGTCCATGTCCTGTGGATGGGGGGCTATGTAGCGGAACTGGGCTGCTGCAGTTACTTTAAGTGTTTATTTACGCTGCCGAGTATTGGTACATGTCGGCAGTAAGAAAAGTCGAATCGAGCGCCAACTTTGATCGTCGAATTTACCCACTAAAACCTTTCACTGTACGTCTTCCGATCATGATCGGGAAGATTTACCTTTATATTATCTAGTTGGATACTTGTCATAAGTTTGCAGGCGTTTATAACGCTTTATTTTCGGTGAATTCTGTCAATTATCGAATCGCAACCATTATTGGTTGCGGTTCGGTAGTTTTCGCGCCCTTCTAGCCGAATCGTCCAGAATGGTCCCACAGTCCCGGAATCGTCTTGGCGCAACCATTACCATCTCGTGAGCTCACGAGATGACGTTGCGGCTGTCACGTGACCAAAGACTATATAAACGTCTGCACAGCTTGTTTCCGAGAGACTGCTACAATAGTATTCTCCCGATCACTTGATCAAAATACTGAAAGAGAGCAACCATTGTACAACCATTGCACCATTTAGTTGCACCAATTGAGAAGTCTGACAACCATTGAACTATGCCTGGGAGAAAGTCAACAAACGGACCTAATGAGGTTCCTCTCTCATAATTCCTAGTTGGTTCCCATTGTTGACTATTCTTGTTTTGTTTTGTTAAGTTCAATGGATCTAGGTTGGCACATGATATTTACACCATCCCTCCTCTAGTGTAGAGATGACTCTAGTGTGGTAGTTTACCATTGAAACCATTGTGGTTTCTCTTTTATTTTGCCACTTCCACACTCTCCTACATGCACAACCATTATACACAACTCCCCCAACCATTGCAACCATTGCACACTACCCATTGGTTCACAGCCATACAACCACAATCAGCAACCATTGCAACCATTACACTCAACCATTGACTCGCACCCCTTGCACCCTTAACCCGTGCAACCAATACACTCCACCACTGCAACCATTGACTCTCAACCCTTAACCAATGCAACCAATACACTCAACCATTGCAACCATTGACTCTCAGCCCTTACACCCTTAGCCATTGCAACCAGTACTTTTAACGGTTGATTCACAACCAGTACCCACAACCATTGCAACCATTCCGCTCAACCCGGACCCCCCTTGCACTCCACCAATGCAACCATTGCATGCAACCATTGGTAATCTTGAAGGCCAACCAATGTCACGCAACCATTACTCGCAATAGTGGAAACGTACACCATAGTGGAACTCTACCACTGACTCGCAGTCTTAACCCATCAACTACCACTTATATAGAGTCATCACACTGGCGGTTGAGAATTCCTGTTCACAAAGATTTGTTCTGCTGATGATAACAGATCCCGGTGCAATTTCTCTGCACTGTATAGTTATTTATATCCATAGTTATATTAAGATTAAGAGTACCTCTAGCCGGCACATCAATTTATATTAGTTCACCTATATTATTTATGAGCAGGAATCTGTTTAGATTTGAAACTACTAAAACAATAAAATAATCAATTTAACTTGAAAACACGGACTTGTCTCTCTGTCATATTCCACTAGCATTGATGCCAGCCCAGGTCGGACCCACAAATTATGTAACGCCACCTTGTACATCCTGACCTAAATTTGCCTCGGCGAGGTGGTCCCGTTACAATATATTGTGGGTATTCGTTAGAACTGCCTCGATGAGGCGGTTCTAACGTGTACCCACAATCTATATTTTGAGCAGAAATAAGAAAAATTCTTATTACTGCTCAAACTATAGATTGTGGTTATACGTTAGAACCGCCTCATAATATAGATTGTGGGTACTCGTCATAACCACCTCGATGAGGCGGTTCTAACGTGTACCAACAATCTATATTTTGAGCAGAAATAAGAAAAATATCACAATTTTTCATCTTAAAATTTTCCTTTTTCCGGTGATAGAATATACAATGTATTTGTATAGCCGTGTTTTCGTAATAAAAATCGATTTAATGCGGCCACAATCCTCGCCCTCAGTTCTGTTGCGGTTTAATAGTATTTCTAAATCATTTAGCGCTTCTTTCTGAAAGTCATAGATGAGCCGGCGCATGACAAAACCCCCAGTTAAAAACCTACAATAAGACCTGCGCTATGATGGAAGACTCTGTTCAGCCCGGCCGCACGGTCAGCGTACTCGGAGCATTCTTTTGTTGCCCTTTGAATAGCCCAAAGGCTATAGAAGGCTCATTGGAACAGCGAAGACTCTGATCAGACTGCGCGGATGCGCAGGCTGATCTGAGTCTTATCTGGTCGCCCAGGCCTTTTTGTCGATTTTGTCGTGCCCAGGCTCAGATAACATTGAGTTATACCACTTTACTTAACGGTTACTCTGTTACTTCCTATGGCGTGCACTACATACAGGTTGTTGTGGCTACAGAATATCAGTAGTTGCTATTTTTCTAAGAACTTTCATTGAAAACAAGTATAATAGATGAATGTCCTGGTTTCGATGACGCTTCTTTTCAATGTGATATGTATTGTCGGTAAGCTTTGTTCTCTGGTGAATAAGAAGTGGATCGTTATAAATCATGCTGACAGGCTAGGTCTTGCCTAAATGAACAATGGCCACACTGTATGTTTATTATTCAGTCCAGTATTGAAGAAGATGGTATTATAGAAATAGATAGTTATAGATATATTTAAACGCAACCAGGGTACCAATTGTCCTGAACTGCTCATTTACATGGAACCGTTTGGTTTCTGTGAAAAAGATTTGACGAGTTTTTACAATGTACCATGCATTACGAAAACAAGCCTATGTAATGTTGAACCCCTTGAACCCCACTTTTATATGCTGAAACTGGGGTTTAGAGGGGTAAACCTTATTTTTCTTATTTCTGCTCCAAAATATAGATTGTGGGTACTCGTTAGAACCGCCACGATGAGGCGGTTCTAACGAGTACCAACAATCTACATTTTGAGCAGAAATAAGAAAAATATCACAATTTTTCATCTTAAAATTATCGTGTTTTCCACGGTAAAGTTTACAATGTATTTGTATAGGCGTGTTTTCGTAATGGCAGCCAATTTGTTTATGTGACACCATTTGTGCAAACTTGTATTCCTCCATCCCATATAGAATTTGGCCCAGCTGTTTTCCAACTACAACAACAACAACAAAAAAAAAAAAAACAAGAAAGATTATTTTGATATCTGAGTGGCCCTGGACCAAGATCAGAAGTCATTACGAAAACACGCCAATACAAATCCAGTGTAGATTTTATCGCCGAAAAAGAAAAAAAAAGAAAATGAAAAAATGAACAAAATATTTTTTTTTCTACTTGAAATATAGATTTTGTGTACACATTAGAAGCGCCTCATCGAGTCAGTTCTAACGAATACCCACAATCTATGTTTTAGAGCAAAAATAAGAAAAATAAGGTTTAACCCTGTAAACCATAATTTTACAATATAAAAGTTGGGTTCAAGGGGGTCAGAAATATATAGGCGTGTTATCGCGATGTGTTCGCGGTTTTCGTTAGCGACAATTGTCTTCGTGAAATGAATTTAGCATTTAATTAATTACTGAACGGTTTTGCTGCATTTTGAAATTTAATCCCTTTTGAAAGGATTGATCCATTGACATGCTCCTATTAATTAAAATGATGCTAATAAAGACTTCAGAAGTCCTTGCTTCTTAAACAATTTTTCAACCGTTTTATCACCACCGCTTCGTTTCCTTTGTTTCAAAAATATAGAATGCTTTTCTTCAGTATGTTTAGCTGCGTTAGCTTTGGCTTGTTAGGCTTGTTACAAGTATTAACTTTTACAAAAAGCTTGAGTCTACGCTAAGCACACATTAATTTGTGTAGTCATAGGATTGAAATGTCAAATGACAAAGCTGCTCGTGTATATTCTGTATAAGTGTGCCAGTAAATACTGAAACTTGTATAATAGCCAAAGATTTCTGTAAGTTGACTCCAGTTTCATAGACAAACAAAACTACCGATCTTTTACTATGACAACTACTCGTACTAAGGAAACGAAAAATTAGTAAAACCGATGCATCTGCCTTCTTTTAGTGAAAACAAACAAAAGCGATGTACTGTATCATCGTAGGGAAGTCATCATCATGTGAACCCAGAAAACAGAGGGTGCGATAAACTTACAGAAGTGTTCCGGTCAATTCCGGTTTTAATCATTATAACAAATAACACTGCGGAGCAGTCAATAGAATATAGCATTCAGTCAGTAATGGCCTTTTCTTTAATGCTTCTGGAGCAAAAGTAAACCTGAGGTAGTCTACAACCACAGGCGTAGACAATAACACGGATGACATGCTAATAGAATATAACATTCGATTAGTCATGTGACCTTTTCTTAAATGCTTCCGGAGCAAAAATCATCCTTAACTTTGGGCGTAGACAATAATCTGTTCTTTACATTTGCTCTCGATCGTATCTTTTCAGGGTTTTTGAACCGCCAGTACAGATGTGGTAAATAATTACGGTAAAAGATCTGCATTGCTCTTAATTTCTGTTTGTATTTTAAATCAAAATATTCCATCGATCGAAATTTAACAGGTGTTCTTTGTTTTAGTTTTTCTTGGTGAAATTCAACCACATTGATTCGAAAGCCCCTACCAGGCTGGTATTCATCATCCAACCTTTTTGAACCAGTTTCTCATTGTTTTCGGATTTTCCTATTTTCTTTCAGCTGCCTGTAAGCTTGTCCATGAAATGTGTGGTTAGGTAAATAGATTGGCATGTTATGACATAAATGAGTACTGACTGGGCCATTTACCAAACAAACAAATCCTTAAGGAACCCCATTCTGTCCATTCGCCTTTTCCCGTAAAGCTTAGATTCTAAGGATTCCACATGTGTTTTGGAAGTAATTGCTTATTCATATATCTTTTGAATTACCCTTTAAGTGAAGTGTATTTCAGTGTAAGATAGAAGTGAAGGCAATGACATATCTTCCATACAATATTGCACACTCTTGACAGCATTTCCTGGACGGTAATTTCTATTTGTAATGCCCCCACCAGGCCGGTATTCATCGTAAAACCTTTGTTTGCAACCACAGTTTCTCTATCAGTCTGTGATCCATGTCCTTCACGTGCGCAGCCAGTCAGTAGGGCAAGACGTATCATTCTTGCGTGAAACTACCTCTGCACATACCGTGATCGGAAACTAATTCTGGGGAAACACTGCTTATGCTGAGGCTCTTACCGTCCATGCGATAAGTAATCTTTTCTCATTTTCCTATCTTCCCCTTTTCTAATGTCCACATCTCTTTGTCGATGGCTTGAGGTGGACCATTTCTCGACGAGTTAGCCGTTGACCCACAGGCTGTTGTCAGTTACTGCTGTAGGTGTGAGAAGTTATGGTCGATCTGACTTAGTACCGCTAAACAACTTAGAGGGTCTAAATAAAACGAGTTAAGATCCTTCATATTTAACGTCACTACAGTCGGTGTCTGGGAGTGTGTCGCGGCTGTAAAAAGTCTCCCTGTCCTGCATCTCAGTGTAGTTTATATTTGCTTGTCCTTTGGGATCGTTGATTCCATTGTTGAACTTTGAAACTATTTGAGGGTCACTGATGAGGCCTAATTGGCCGAAATTGGCTAGTCTGGTCCCCAAAACCGGTACATTCCATTTTTTCCAGTTTTGTGGTGTATTCCTTGCTTCCAAAGAATAACCCTTTCTAGACCATATTTAACGTCCTACAGCTGGTGTCTGGAAATGTGTGACGGCCGTAAAAGTCTACCTGCCCTAGTGTAGTCATAGTGTAGTTTATATTTTCTTGTCGTTTGGGATCGTTGATTCCATTGTTGAACTTTGAAAATATTTGAGGGTCACTGATGAGGCCTAATCGGTCGAAACTAGCAAGTCTGCCCCCCCCCCCCAAAAAAAAAAAAACATATTTAGAGTCACTAAACCTAGTGTCTGGGAATGTGTGGCGGCCGTATAAGTCTCCTTGCCCAACATCATAGTGTAGATTATATGTTCTTGTCCTTTGGGATCGTTGATTCCATTGTTGAACTTTGAAAATATTTGAGGGTCACTGATGAGGCCTAATTAGCCAAAACTAGCTGGCCTGGCCCAAAAACAGGTACATTCCATATTTCCAGTTCTGTGGTGTATTCCTTGCTTCCGAAGGATAACCCTTTCTAGAACATATTCAGAAACTGATTGAACCAGAATCCAAAGACAATCCGAAATATAAAAGAGAATGACGGACAAACACATTTTAAGTTGAATTCTTAACAAACAACAAACTTACAGGCCACAAACCGAGTGAGCAGCTCTAAGCATGTCCAGGAACAGTGAAGGTAAGTGACCGCCCCGCCATGCCCTTAGCTATTGACATGGTCGTAAACATACCGTCTGTTTCATTTGCGTTCGTATAATTACATAATAAATACATTGGTAGTCAAATTTCCAGAAGTAATCATTTTAGATTATACGACAGACTGCATGCACAGTAGTTAACCCAATCACGTTTGAGAACTTCGCTTCCCTCCTCACACCGGCGGATCGGGCCTCAGACTCTGTGGCATGTCTCTGGTTAGAATCACCGGGGTCCAACTACCGGCTTTCTTTTGCTCCAGCCTTTCATGTATTTCATGCTGTCAAGTACCCATCGTTGTTTTATCTATTCATTCGTTTAGTTTTATTTCTCGGAGACTGAAACAAAATATTTGGCTAAACCACAACAGTACCAAGGGCGGGGACTGTATCCACGTAAAATCGATTAAGGCCCTCAGTAAATACTTTTTACTGACCCGCCAAGACGGTTCTTCTGTTGTGGTTTACTGTTGTTATATTTTGTCTTCGCATGTTTGTATTGATAATATATTGTGATAACCCTTTTGATAGCCTCGATGAGGCGGTTCTAACGTGTGCCCATAATTTATATTTTCAGCAGAAATAAAAAAAGTCTCACAAATTTTCATCCTATTTTTTTATTTTTCGGTGGTAAAATTTATAATGAATCTGTATAGGCGTGTTTACCAAATGGGTGCAATTGTCTTGGATATGAGATTCCAGATCATTGCCTTCGATTCTTTTTTAGTTTAAAAGAAACCGTGTCTGTCAAAAGAGTCGTTTAGCCTTTTTTTTTTTTTTTTTATTGGAAACGGACTTTCACCAACATTCTACTTGAAATATTTTAAGCGGTGTTATTGTGTCACCACGACAGAACCACGGCGCTGAGAGATCTAATGATAATGAGTCAGCGCTCTTATCCACTAGGTCATGGAGGCCCGTGTCGTTATGGTTTTCATTATTTGTACCTTTAAACGTGATGACGTTAACTGTTAATAGAAGTCCTTTTATGCAACGCGACTTCCGTGTGTCAAAATTGATATCCGGCCCGTAAAGCGAAAATGCTACGCCTTTTGGCTGTACTGAAGCCTCAAATCTTGCCACATACCCTCTACAATACCGCCTTGCTTGTGTGTCCATTACGAAAATACACCCGTATGACGCAGTGCATATTCGATATCTCCAAAACAGTATTTGTTAATGAAAAAATTTGATATTTTTCTTATTTATACTCATAACATAGGTTGAGGCGGTGCCCATACCCTCTACAATACCGCCTTGCCTGTGTGTCCATTACAAAGATACACCCGTACATTGTGTATGACGCAGTGCATATTCGATATCTCCAAAACAGTATGTGTTAATGAAAAATTGTGATAATTTTCTTATTTATACTCATAACATAGGTTGAGGCGGTGCAAACAGTCAATGTCTTGGAGCAGAAGCAAGAAAACAATAATGTGTATCCTATAAAACTCCAGCTTTCTCTATACAAAGTGGGTTTTACTGCGGTGTTTGTTGAACGGAATTCTAAACTTGATGGCTTCACAAAGCTCAGTGTCAACAGGTGTTAATAAATTGCACTCTTCATAGTCTGATCAAACTGTAAAGGTGTTCTGGGGCTGGTCAAAAGCTGCGTACCTGTCCGAAGATGTTTTTGCGCTTCCTCGTATATATACAATAACAGTTATGCTTCTAATCCACCAATCCTTCCGTGATATTTGTCAAAACGTTCATTCATTCTTTATTCTGTGTATTGCGTAATACCGTTGTAATTAGAATCTGATAAGGTTGTTGGCTTATTTCGTTGATGAATTGCTTTGGGTACAACAATACCATGTTTTACTCGAGCATTACTTTTTCATTATTGATCTAGTTGTGGGGGATGGACTTATTTGCTAAAATGTTTTATGAAGAAGAAAACCCATTTATATCTGCCTTCGAATTATTAATGTGAAAAGTATTAACAAGGCATCATTTTTAAGAATTCGGTCAACATTATTAATAATGTTATGAATCACTTCCTTTGCTCATTTATAACCTAAACCCAAAATAAAAACAACATTAAACATGGACTCCAAGACAGCGCACATATGATAAGGGCGAAAATAAAACAAACAAAACTGAAAGAAGCATATCCAGCAGTACATTTACCTGAGAAATGTTGGTTCCATAAAAGTCTCCATGAAAGACTGTTGCCGACCCCGGCAGTTATCGAACCCGCGTCCTCCTGATCACCAGTCAGACGCGCATCCGACTGAGCTACCGAGGCCTATACAACTGATAGAACTGAATGGTTCTATCAAGTCTGAATCTCCCTGTCGCCCTAATGCCTCCAATCAAGTTTCGGCTTAATTCGACTTGATGTGGTTTGAAGATCATCACGATGGCCACCATGGCCGCCATCTTGGATAATAGAACAGAATAATTTTAACTATTCCGAATCTCCATGTCGACCTGATTCCTCCGATCAGACCTTTGGTTCGGGAGATGTCGTTTGACGAATTTCGCCATGGCGGCCTTCTTGGGATATCGGATCGGAACATTTTTTTAGCAAATATAAATTTCCATGTCACCCGATGCCTCCCATTAAGTTTCAGCTCAATCTGACAATTCGTTTTGGATAAGATATCGTTTGAGTAATTTTTACATGTCCGCCGTTGTAGTCATTTTGGATATCGGAACGGAACGATGTTAGCAAATCTGAATTTTCGTGTCACGTCGATGCCCCCCGCTTCAAGTTTCAGCTCGATCCAACCTTTTGTTCGGGAGGAGATGCCGTGTAAAGAATTTCAAGATTGCCATTTTCGATTTCGGAAATGGGTGGTTTTTAACAAATCTGAATCTCCATGTCACCTGGTGCCTCCATCACGTGCCAGCTCTATCGCATCTTTGATTTGGGAGGAAATTTCATTTCAAGAATTTCAAGCTGGCCGCCATATTGGATATAGGAACGGAAGGAATTTAGCGAATCTGAATCTCCATGTCAACCCTTTGCCTCTTACCAAGTTTCAGATCGATTTGATCTTTGGTTGCCTCCCACCAACTTTCAGCTCGATAGGGCATTTGGTTGAGGAAGAGATATCGTTTAAAGAATTTCAACATGGCCGCCATGGTGGACATCCTGAATATTGGAACGGAGCATTTTTAGCAAATCTGAATTTCTATGTCGCCCCAATGCCTCCATCTAACCTTTGGTTTGGGAAGAGATGTCGTACGAAGGATGTCCAACTGATCGCCATGGCAGCTATCTTTGATATGGAAAGGGAATGATTTTAGCAAATCTGAATCTCCCTGTCACCGTGCTGACTCCCATCGGGTTTCAACTCTACCTTACCTTTGCTTCAGGAGAAGATGTTGTTTGAAGAATTTAAAGACGGCTGCCTTGGCGGCCATCTTTGATAATGGAACTGAACGAAGTTTAGCATAAAAGAAGTGATGGCAATGGTCATGAATCGATACAATTACCCCACACCTCCAATCGGAGATACCACCGGGAATAATACTGAATTCCCATGTCACTCCGATGCCTCCCTTCAAAGTTTATGCTCAGTCCGACCTTTGGTGCTTTCGTTTGAAGAATTTCAAGACGGAGGCCATGGTTAGTTCACTGCACGGCTCTTTTCCGAATCACAAAAGGGTTATTGTCATTGTGCCATTAGACCGACTTATCGTATTTTTATCGAACAAAGTACATGTATGTTAGCCTGGTCGCAAACATGAAAATCCGATTACTTGAGATTGAATTTATCAGTTCAATACGCGAATTGGAGGCTGAGGAAGGCGTGATTTTAATTTAATTTCAAATTTTATTATTCGCAATTTATTGCTTCAGACAAAGACAATCAGCTCCTTTGAAATATAATACACTTCAGCTACAAAGTGAAATGGTATATATGGATGCTTTGTGACAGATTGCATGCCTAGCCTTAACCAAATCATACTATCAAACAAAATAAGAGGGTCAAGATTACCCTGTATCGCTCACTTGTAGACCTGAAAATCATTAGCGATGTTTTGAAAAAAGCTATGAAGAAAGGCAATAAAACTAAAATCCAGGCTTGACATTATAGTTGCGCATCACTTGAACCCCTAGGGGTTGGATTTTTGCTCTAAGGCTATTATTTGAAAATCTTGGAAGAGGTCAACTAAATGGAGCTTCTTAGCAAATTTTAAAGAGATGGGTATTCTGGTTTCAGACAAGAAGATCATTAAAGGTTTCCCAAATAAGTCTATGTAAAACATGTGGCGCTGGGGCGTCGCCATCTTTTGCCCCAAGGCTATAATTTGAGCAATCTTGGTAGAGGTCTACTAGATAAAGCTTCGTACGAAATATCAACGACCTGTGCCGTGTGGTTTCAGAAAAGACGATTTTTAAAGGTTTTCCCTGTATAAGTCTATGGAATCATGTGGGCCCCGGGGCAGGGCCATTTTGGCCCAAAGGCTATAATTTAAACAATCTTGGTAGAGGTCTACTTGATGAAGCACCATACCAAGTCTCAAAGTCCTGGGCCTTCAGGCTTCAAACAAGAATGTTTTCCCTATATAAGTCTAAGTGAAGGCAACAATCAGGAATCGATACAATTAACACACAGCTTCCATCAGAGACACCAAAGGGAAAGAAACAAAAAATGAAATAACTAGACCTAAATGGAAACATCAATAGCGGAAAGCCAAATCCCACAAAATGGCCAATTGGCTACCTAAAATCCAAAAATATATAAGCGATACACACACTCAACGAAAAACCATATCAAAGAATAAACCGCGACAGAAGAACCGCCTGGAACTGTCAGTCAAAAAGAATTTCACTTGGGGGGTGGGGGGGGAGGGGGGGGGGGCTTCAATCTATCATATGCGGCCGCAATCCTCGCTCTTGCTTCCGTCGCGAATTAGTCAAATAATTTGTTCAGTCCACATGAAGGCCTCCTAACGCATCAGTGCAACATCTCTGAGAACACAAAAAGTAAAGAACCACAAAACATGTGGCGCCATTTTTGAAGATAAGGCTATAATTTGAACAATCTTTGTAGAAATCTACTAGGTGAAGCTTCATACCAAATGTCAAAGACCTAGGCCTTCTGGTTTTAGAAAAGATTATTTTAAAAGTTTTCCCTATTAATACATGTGGGCTATTGGATAGGCAATGTTTTGTCGAAAGGCTTTAAATTAAAGTATCTTGTTACAGGTCCCCCAGATGAAGCTTCGTACTAAATACATTGTATCATAGACCTGGGTTGCCGGCCTCGGTAGCTCAGTCGGATGCGCGTCTGCCTGGTGATCAGGAGGACACGGGTTTGATACCTACGGGGGTCGCAACATTTTTTCGTGAAGATTTTGCATGAAATCTTTTCTACGGTCATTCTCTCCCTTCCGCTGATTCAAGAAGGGTAGTTGTCAGTTTCTGGCGAAATAATGTGCAATGTATTGGTTAACCGCTTACGTATAAGCCTTTCCATGAAAGTGTGGCTAGGTAAACTGACCGGCTCATAAATGACCTAAAATAGTGTTGACTGGTCCGTTAAACTCCAATACAAACGGACAAACAACAAAGACCTGGGGCTCCTGGTTTCAGACAAGATATTTTTTTAAAATTTACCCATTTTAGTCCATGTAAAACAGTAGGTCCTGGGGCGGGGCAATTTTAGTCCCCAAGGCTATAATTTTTCCTATATAAGTCTATATTAATTATGTTGTTTACCAGGCGGCGCCAAGTTTGAACCTAAGGCTATAATTAGAACATTATTAGTAGAAATCTACTAGATAAAGCTTCATACCAAATATCAAAGACCTAGGCCTCCTGGTTTTAGACAAGAATATTTTTTAAATGTTTTCCCAATATAAGTCTATTTAAAACATGTGGGCTCTAGGGCGGGCCATGTTTGGCCCTAATGCTTTAATTTGAACAATGTTGATAGATGTCCATCAGATAAAGTTTCATAATAAATACGAAAGACCTGGACATTCTGTTTTCAGACAAGATTGTTAAAAGCTTTCACTATAGACAGGTGAGCTAAAGACATGTGCGCTTTGGCGCGGAACAATTTGTGGCCCAAAAGTTATAATTTAACAATCTTGGTAGAGGTCCACTAGATGAAGCTACATACCAAATATCAATGACCTGGGCCTTCTGGTTTCAAACAAGAAGATTTTCCCTATATAAATCTATGTAAACCTATGGGCCCCGGAGGGGGACCATTTTGGACCCCAAGGCTATAATTTGAACAGTCTTGGTAAAGGACTGCTAGATGAAGCTTCCTCCCAATTACGACCCCCTCGAAGAAATAGACGGGCTGCACGATGCTTCCACGCAGAGCTGAAACCGACCCCAGTAGTACTGGTAAACCGCTTAGAGGATCTATATTAAGCCTGCCCAGGCAAACGGTGCGAGTTGGACCGTCCATGCGTTTTAACGTTATTCGCTTCATTTGGCGACAGAGCCTGAGATGTCATTTCATCTAAATTGTCGGTGAAAAGGCCCACAAAACTGAAAGCAACGTCTCCTAAATAACCTATACAGTGTTGACGATTACGTTAAACTCAAAACAAACAAACAAACAATTCATACCAAATGTCAAAGACCTGGGACTTGCAATTTCAGAGAAGAACATTTTTTCAGTTAAAAAATAATTGCAGTGGACCGGAACCACTTTTAAAGAAATACTTAACAAAGGAGACTAGGTAAGGATCACCCCTGTGACGTTCGATCAAAATTCAATCAGTGGTTGATGAGGAGATGTCGTTTGTTTACGCACGCACAGACGGACGCACGGACGCATGACGGACAAAAAGTGATCACACAAGCTCAACTTTTCACTACGTGACAGGTGAGCTAAAACACGTCCACATCCCAAATACAATCAGACATATTGGATGCCATTTTACTGTTTAATACAATTTCCAGATATCTATCATAAAATGTAATTAATGTTATGTAATATATATTTCTTGATATCTATAAATTTGTGTTATGATATCCATTATTCCTTTGCATATATAGACATCTAAAAATCCAATTATAGATATCACTTAAAAGGCTGAATTATAGATATCGCAATTTTCAATAATTGATATCAGAAAATATATTATGAATATCAAAACAAGAACAGATGTAACAATTGATATCCTAAAATGTTCTTCAATATTTGATATCTATATATCGAATGATAGATATCTATAATTGAAATTACAGATATCCCTTAACATATTATAGATATCATAAAATTAATAAAAGATATCCAATAGTATTTATAGATTTATAATAATATTTGTTGATATCATCTATTTTAATATAGATATCTATAAATCAAATTATAGATATCTATGAATCAGGGCAGTTTCTAGTTTCTGGTGAAAGAATTTGCACTGTACTTTCACCAGAAACTGGCAACTGCCCTTCTTGAATCAGCAAAAGGGAGATAATGGCCTTATAAAAGATTCCATAATCTCCAAGAAACAATGTTGCCGACCCCGGCAGGTATCGGAGCCGCGTCCCCCTGATCATCGGTCAGACGCGCACTTGACTTAAATACCGAGCACAGCCTAGCTCGGTCAGTAAAAATCAAAATCGGAGCTCGAATCAATTTTATGTGGCCACACACCTCGGCCTTAATTCACACGTGATTAGCTAAGTCCGCACGCAGGTTTTTAACTCATCAGGGTAAAGCTTGCCTTTCCGCTTGTGACATTTTCATACTGCATCACGTGAACAAGTCCGTGAAATAATGACCCCCTAAACCCCACTTTATTTAGGGAAAACTGAGGTTTTCGGGGGTAAACATCATTTTCCTTATTTCTGCTCCAAAACATAGGTTGTGGGTACTCGTTAGAACCGCATCATTGATAACCCAAAACCTATGTGGGGAGTATAAATAAGAAGAATGTGACATATTCTCACAATAAAATTACCATTTTTGAGGTATGAAAAAATTCAATATACCACGTGGATGTGTTATCGTAATGGTGTGGTTATTTTGTGTTTGTGCTTCTATCCCTTTGGTGTCTTGGATCGAGGTATGAGGTAATTGTATAGATTCCTCATCATTGTATTCTCTTCTGTTTAACACAGAAAGCGCATGTTACGTTGCAGCCTGTTTAGCGTTAAAATATTTTCTTTAAGTGCATTGTATTTTTAAAAAAAAATGGACAAACGGTAAAAATGGCGCCCTGTGCTGGAAAACGTCAAAACAAATACTGACATCACATCCGTCAAAGTTAATGTCATTTTCACCTTGACGTCATTGGGCGTGGTTTTTGACATGTAGGGAGACACCTAACCACTTTCCTTTTTTTCTCAAGTTAAGTAATCTAATGTTTAGCTCACCAGAGCCGAAGGCTACGGCGGAGCGTATAGGCTAGGCAGTTGTCCGTCGTCGAATGTCGCCGTCTAGCGTCAACACTTTCAAACAACATCTCATCTGAAGCCCAGGTTTTATTTGTATCATTCTTAGGCTGAGGGATTGAAAATTTTTGTTTGTTAATGAAAATCGACTCGTTTGCTTGGTTGCTATTGCAACTTAGGTTCCCATAGACTTATAATATTATTCACTTCTAAGCCTTTGCAGCTATTTTGACACAACTTCATAGAAATGTCTTTGGGGGCAATCTCTTATCTGCCAAAGATTTAGGCCTACTGCTCATATTTATTGGTTGCCATGAAAACCAAAATGCCAAAAAAGAACAAAAATAGAAATAAAAAATACTTAAAAATCATCTCCTCAGAAACCATATGCCTTTTGAGGCTTAGACGTAATTGACATATTTATCACATTAGTCATCTCACAAAGTGTGTGAAGCTCTCACATGTCTACCTGACAATTTTTACATAAGATTTGGTACTAGGTTATTTAAACAAGTTGTGGGTATTTCGATGGAAACGAATTACGCACCCAATGTGGCTGATCTGTTCTTGTTTTGTCATGAAAGAGAATTCATGATGTTTCTTTCCGCTGAAAACCAATCTGAAATCATTGAAGCCTTTAGCTGGACTTCTAGAGATTTGCATGATTTATCAAATATTGACAATACCTATTTCGATGCTTTAAACGGTCAGATTTATTCCCCCCACCCACAGAACTTCAGTTAAATACAGAAAATTCTTCTGATACCGAGGCAAGGTGTTTGCATTTACATCTGTCTATTGTAGATGTTTTTTCCTGCAAATGTATGATAAACGCGATGATTTTGATTTTGAGATTTCAAGTTTTCCTATCTTGAATGGTGATGTTCCTCGTGCGGCATTCGATTTGTCAGAGTGTCTAGTCATGTTACTGACTTCAACACTCGTAATAAATTGTTGACTTCTAAACTTCTTATCAGGGTTATCGGTATCATAAAATAAGCAAAATAGAAATTGAGGCAATGATCAGGAATCGATACAATTAACCCACAGCACCCATCAGAGACACCAAAGGGAAATACACACAAACATGAAACAACAGACCCTAAGGGAAACATCAATAGCGGAAAGCCAAAATGACAGTTACTTTCCCACAAAATGGCCAATAGGCTATCCAAAATCATATAATATAAGCGACACAAACGCCCAAAAGACAAACCATAACAAAAATAAACCGCCACAGAAGAACCGCCTTGGAACGGTCAGCGGAAACTAATCCCACTTGGGGGGGGGGGGGGGGGGGCTTAAATCGATTTTACGGGTCCACAATCCTCGCCCTTACTTCCGTTACGATTAAGACAAACAATTTGTTCAGTCCGCATGAAGGCCTCCTAACTCATCAGTGCAACATCTCCGTGAACACAAAAATCAAACAACCACAGAGACGAAACAACGGTGAGGACTCGACAGCAAAAAAACAACGAAATGCTGGAGCAAAAGAAAACCAACAGTTTGACTCCGATGGGCCCAACTAGAGACAGAGCATCAGGTACCAACCAACATAAGCCTTTACGCTGGAAAAGCCTTTTCAATATTTATAGACGTTATTCCGATTTAATTTCACAATTCAATGTTGGACTTTAATCTCTTCTGCAACAAGGTCTATCGGAACCCGAATTCTATGGTGAATTAGTATATAAATTCAGAAAAATTATTATTGCAATAACTTCAGCACTCAAATAAGTAAAATCATTCTTCGATATCAAACAAGAGGACAAAGATTGTCCTATATCGCTCACCTGTGCTAACAGATTCAAAGTTTCAGGAAGTGTCAACCTTTACTGAAGGATTTATGCGAGGACAAGGTGGTGACACCGTAAGCATTTTCTGCAATCAAGTGGAATGTAACTCTATGAGAAATAGGCTGACCTCACCGGTTTTCAAACTCATTCAAGCTTTTATCCCTGACTTGCTTATAAATGTGTAACTTTCAAGAAGATCCGATATAAATTTAAAGGGCTATGGTGATGACAAGGTAAAAAATAAGCAATTAATTGCTGTAATCAAAGGGATGTAACTCTATAATAAATAAGCAAACCCCATCGGTTTTCAAACCCCTCCGAGCTTTTCTGCCTGACATACTTGTTTGTGAGCTTCATGAAGATACGATCAAAACTGAAGGGGAAGCAGTGATGACAAGGTCGACAATAAGCATTTTCAGCCAAGCAGGGGACATTACTCCGTGATCAATTGACTGGCATTGCTAGTTTTCACACTTGTCTGAGCTTTTATCCCTAACTTACTAACATATAAATTTCAAGAATATCCGATGAAAACTTAAGGAGTTACGGTCAAAAAAGGGCATTTTCTGCAATCCAAGGGATGCAACTCTATGATAAATAGGCTGATCCCAACAGTTCCCGAACCCGTCAATTTTATCCCTGACTTACTAACGAATAAGTTGCAAGAAGATCAAATAAAATTAAAGGAGCTACGGTGATGACAAGGTAAAAAATTGGTATTTTCTGTTATCGAGGGGGACATAACTCTCTGAAATATAGGTTGACCTCACCAATTTTTGAACTTAGCCGAGCCTTTATCCATAACTTACTTACATGTAAGTTTCAAGACGATCCGATGAAAACTGAAGCTATGGTGATGACAAGGTCAAAAATAGGCATTTCCAGCAGTAAAGGGGACGCAATTCTACGACAGATAAACCAACCTCGTCAGTTTTCGAACTCATCCGAACTTTTATCCCTGATTTACTTTTTTGTAAGTTTCAAGAAGATCCAATTAAAACTGAAGGGGCTACGGTACTGACAAGGTCAAAACTAAGCATTTTCAGCAAAGTAGGGAACATAACTCCATGAGTAATCGACCTACATCACTATTTTTCGAACTTATTCAATCTTTTAACCCAACTTATTTGTATGTAAGTTTCAGGAAGATCCGATCAAAACTGAAGGGGCTACGGTAATGACAAGGTCCAAAATAGGCACTTTCTATAATCAATGGGGACAAAGCTGTCCGAAATACAGGCCGACTTCACCAATTTTTTAACTCAGCCAAGATTTTATCCCTCACTTACTAACATGTAAGATACAAAAAGATCCGATGAAAACTGAAGGGGCTATTGTTATGACGAGGTCAAAAACAGGCATTTTCAGCAGTAAAGGGGACGTAAATCTACAATAGATAAGCTAACCTCGTCAGTAGTTTAACTCCTCCGGACTTTTTATCCCTGACTTACTTGTTTGTAAGTTTCAAGAAGATCCGATCAAACCTGAAAGGGCTACGGTGATGACAAGGTCGAAAATAAGCATTTTCAGCAAAGGAGGGGACATAACTCCGTCAGAAATCAACCCACATCGCTAGTTTTCAAACTCATCCGAGTTTTTAACCCTGACTTACTTGTACATACGTTTCAGGAATATCAAATCAAAACTGAATGGGCTACGTTGCTGAAAAGGTCAAAACTCTGCATTTCCAGCAATCAAAAGGGATGTAACTCTATGATAAATGGGCCGATTTTTGGCCCTTTTTCGAACTCGTCTGAGTTGTTAGCCCCAGCCACATTACGGTGATGACAAGCATGATCGCATTGTAAGTCAATGGGACCTTGTGGTTGCCACAGCATCGATTTCGATAAAAAAACAAGCTAATGTCAACAATGCCCCACCAGAGACATGCTAAAAATAAGAAATAATTGTGATCAGCCTGCAGGTTTTAGAAAGATCCCATCAAAACTGAAGGGGCTACGGTGATGACAAGTCAAAATCAGGCATTTTCAGCAATCAAATGGACGTAACTCTATGATAAATGGGCCGACTTAGCCGGTTTTCGAACTCATTCGAGCTTTTATCTCCAGCCACCTTACATACAAGTTTAAGAAAGATCCGATCAAAACTGAAGGGGCTACGGTGATGGCAAGGTCAAAAATCAGCATTTTCAGCAATCAAAGGGACGTAACTCTATGACAAATGGGCCGACTTGGTCGGGTTTCGAACTCGTCCGAGGTTTTATCCCAAGCCATCTTACAAATAAGTTACAGCAAGATTCGATCAAAACTGAAGGGGCTACGGTGATCACAAGGTCAACCATCGGCATTTTTAGCAATCAAATAGAGGTAACTCTATGATAAATGGGCCCACTTGGCCGGTTTTCGAACTCATCTGAGTTTTTATACCCAGCCACCTTACATTATAAGTTTCAGAAAGATCCGATCAAAATTGAAGGGGCTACGGTGATGACAAGGTCAAAAATCGGCATTTTCAGCAATCAAAGGGACTTAACGATATGATAAATGGGCCGACTTGGCCGGTTTTCGAACGCATCCGAGTTTTCATCCCCAGCCACCTTACATAAAAATTTCAGAAAGATACGGTGATGACAAGCATTATCCCATTGTAAGTCAATAGGACCTTGTGGTTGCCACAGCAACGATTTCGATAAAAAAAGCTAATGTCAACAATGCCCCTCTAGAGACATGCTAAAAATAAGAAATGATTGAGATCAGCCTGCAGGCTGCAGAGATATAGCTGATCAAAAGTGTGGACGGACGACGGATGGACTACCATCCTACAAGCTCCCAGGTGACATAATGGATGTTATACGACTGACTGCATGCATGGTAGTTAACCCAATCAGGGTTGACAACTTTGCTTCCCTCTTTAATTGCAGGCCGATGGGTCAGACCTCAGATTCTATGACGGTTCCAGCGTAAAGGCTAACTGAGAATTAGAGAGAATTAAAATTTAGGTAATGTTGGTTTGTGCCTGATGCTCTGACTCTGGTCGGGCCCTTTCGGAGTCTAACTGTTGATTTTCTTTTGCTCCAGCATTTCAGTGGTTTCTTGCTGTCGAGTCCTCGCCGTTGTTTCATCTCTTAGGTGGCTTGATTTTTGTGTTCTCGGAGATGTTGCACTGATGAGTTAGAATGCTGTTATGCGGACTGAACAAAGTATTTGTCTAAATCGCGACGAAAGTAAGAGCGAGGTTTGCGGCCGCGTAAAATTGATAAAAATTAATAAAACTGTCAAAATAGCTACACTAATACTTAAAACCCTGTACTTTTGATCCTTGATCCTTTTACCTCGTTATCAGGTCAGGTAATGTAGTTAAAATTTAGCCGTTTGAATGTTTTTTTGTTGTTTTTTTTTTTTCGTTTTTTTGCTTTTCCCAGCGGATAACATTTAAAATATAAAAAGGTTTTGCGACTTACCGACCCATGCCCTAATATACATTGGACACAAATAATAACACGATATGTCTTCTTCTGTACCAGGTCGATCATTGCCTTCACTTCTATTAAGTACAAGGTCCAATCTGTTGCATAGACATACTTTTTTGGGAACTTAGGCAGGAAATTAAAACATTCTTTTAAATATGGTGATATTTTTAAATATGGTGGCCCTTTGTCGTTGATACAAACACAATAGCATGTTTCCTGTTTAAATTGGATGTGATTTCTTGTGTTTAAGATAATCAAATTATGTTTAAAATACAGTTTTGATATATATCTCTTTAAGTTAGAACTTATATTTCTTAGTATATTTTCCCCTTATATGTTGCCGATATAAAGAGCGCAAATAAGGAATAGTATAAGGGCATGTTATCGTAATATTGTTGTTCTGAAGTTAACTGACCAATTCAACACTATTTAGGTCATATCGAGCCGGTCAGTTCGCCTAACCACTCTTTTCCTGGCCAGACTTTCATGTTCTCGGAGCTGTAGCACTGATGAGTTTAAAAGCCATCATGCGAAAAGAACAAATTATTTATCTATTCCGTGTCAGAACCGAGGGCGAGGATTGTGACCGCACGTAAAATCAATTTAAGACCCCCCCCACACACACACCACCCACACACACATGTGAATACTTTTCACTGACCGTTCCAAGGCGGTTCTTCTGTCGTGGTTTCTTAGTTTTGTACTTTGTCCTTGCATGTATTTATCTTTATATCTTTTTATTATGGGTAGCCGTTTGGCCATTTCGTGAGAAAGTAACTATTATTTCTGTTATCCGCTTGTGTTTTTTTTTTCAGTCTTTCCTTTGATGTCTCTGATGGGAGGTACGGGATAACTTTATCGCTTCCTAAATATTGCATGCACTTCTATTTTTATCCGTAAGCGATTAACTAGCACAGTACATTTTTCTTTCACCAGAAACTGTTGGTGCCTTTCTTGAATCAGCGGTAGGGAGAGATGACCGTAGAAAGATCAATCTCTACGAAGAAATGTTGCCGACCTATGCAGGTATCATCTTAAAAAACATCTTGTAGAAATTTGTAGAAATGTGCCTCGGCGAGACAATATTTGTTTGTTTGTTTATTTGTCTGTTGTTGTTTCTTTTTGTTCTTAGTAATAAATATAATTTTTCCTAATGATTTTATTAATTCGTCTCATCCTTTTCATTGAAAAAGCCATAATGACGAATGTTGTATTAACAGGGTTGACTGTATATCTAATGGGAAACAATGTTGTTTGCATCAGGTTTGCTTTCTTGGGCAGTGATTTCCCTTGGGTAACAGTTACAGCATTCGAACACATTTTGTTCAGGAAGGTGCAGGGCTGTATGCACGTTTCAGGTGTATAATGAGTCCCCCCTTCTGAAAGTCCTCCTCGGAGGTTAAGGAGTATCGGCAGATGGATAGATAGATGAGTTGTTTGCCGGCTTCGATGGCTCAGAAAGAAAAACGTCTGCCTGGTGATCAGGTGGTAGCGGGTTTGATCACCACCGGGCCGGCAACTTTCTGAACATGACATATTTTCTACGTCCATTCTCTTCCTTAAACTGATTCAAGAAAGGGAACTGTCTTTTTCTTGCGAAATGAAACATTACGCGCTGTAACAGTTTTAAAAACTGCTTATGTATAAATAATTTCTAAGTTCCTTTTGAAGCAATAAATACACAAAATAAACGAAAATACCAGACCCGGTATTATTGAGTTTGTTCATGACCAGTACTGAAATGTGCAACAACGGCCACGCCCTCTAGCACCGGTTTAAGCAGAACACTATTTTCAAACGGGTTTTAAATGGACTCAATGATTCCAAAGGACCAGAAAATATAATCTGCACTATGGTGATGCATGGTGAGTTTTTTTTTACGGCCGCACATGGCACAATACAAGTTGCAGTGAAGATAAATGAGTTCTGAATAGTTAAATCCTTTGGAGGAAAGAATACACAAAATAAACGAAAACAGCAGACTCGGTTTTATTGTGTCTGTTCATGGCCACTACTGAAAAGTGCGACACCGGCCATGCCCTCTTGCACCTGTTTAAGCAGAACTCTATTTTCAAAATGGTTCTGTATAAGCTTGCACAATCATAGTGTGTGTATAGATAAGCCTATCCGCAACATCAAAGGGAAAGACGGACAAACACACATCACAAAAACACGCCTATATAATTTTGACCCCCTTGAACCCCACTTTTATATAGTAAAACTGGGGTTTACAGGGGTAAACCTTATTTTTCTTATTTCTGCTCTAAAATATAGATTATGAGTACACGTTAGAACCGCCTCGATAAGGCGGTTCTAATGAGTACCCATAATCTATATTTTGAGCAGACATAAGAAAAATATCACACTTTTTCATCTTAATTTTTTCATCTTTTCGGCGATAAAGGTTACCATGTATTTGTATAGGCATGTTTTCGTTATGGCTCGCAAGCAGCATAACCACAGGCGACATGCCGGGTTAGCAGCTCTTTCGAAAACCAAGGACACTCGCTGACCATTACTGAACTAAATTATTTGGACACACACAAGTGCTAAAAATGAAATCCATTACGAAAGGATGCCTGGCTATACAAATACATTATCAATTGTTTCGGCCAAAAATGGAAATTTTAAGATGAAAAATAGTGATGTATTTCTTATTACTACTCAAAATATAGATTGTGGGTACTCGTTAGAATTGTTGGTACTCGTTAGAACCGCCTCATCGAGGCGGTTCTAACGAGATACCCACAATCTATATTTTAGAGCAGAAATAAGAAAAATAAGGTTTACCCCCTGGAAACCCCAGTTCTACTATATAAACGTGGGGTTCAAGGAGGTCAAAATTATATAAGCGTGTTTTCGTGATGATTTTTACAGAACAGCAGCGAACATAATTGAAATGAAACCTTAACGAAACAACCGCAATGGGAAGGTCAGTAATAATTACTGGTAGTGGGTGGTTAAATCGGTTCTAAGGAGCCCTAGACTCCACCCTAATCTCCCGCCGTCCGACCTTTGTTCGAATGACATCACGTGAACATGTCCGTGAAATGAACATCCCCTTACACCCCACTTTGTATAGAGAAAGTGGGGTTTACGGGGGTAAACATTATTTTTCTTATTTTACTGCAAGACATAGGTTGTGGGTACTCGTTAGAACCGCCTCAATGAGGCGGTTCCTACGAGTCCACCACAACCTATGTTAGCGGTATTAATAAGAAAAATGTCATGGATTTTCATCCGAAAAGTAGCCATTTTGGAAATGTGAAAATGAACTATGTCGCACGGATGTGTTAGCATAATGTTACTTTATTTTCCGTGTTGGTTTACTTTAACAAGTAAAATAGTAGCATTCTCGGTACATATAATTAACTGATCGGACGTAATGTAATTTATACTTAAGAACATGCATAAAGTCAAGCAATTTTACGAGACCACATCACGTGAACAAGTCCGTGAAATGAACACCCCTCTAAACCCCAATTTATATAGAGAAAACTGGGGTTTACGGGGATAGATAATATTTTTCTTATCTCTGCTTCAAGACATAGGTTGTGGGTACTCGTTAGAACCGCCTCAATAAGGCGGTTCTAACGAGCACCGACAACCTATGTTGTGAGCATTTATAAGAAGAATATCGCGGATTTTCACCAGAAAAGTAGCCATTTTGGAGATGTGAAAAAATGCACTATGTCTCACGGGTGAGTTATCATAATGATTAAGCAACGACCAATTGAACCAGGGCTTACTGTACAATATTTTCACGTTGGTAGCATTATTAGGTCGACGCTTCATATAGAGAAATGACGAGTCAATACAATCTTGTTTCAAATGAAAACACATGTCCTTGTTAAATTTTTCCCTATAAGGGGTAATGCTTTGGAAGCAAGGACTTTAACTTTAACCCCGCGTTTCCCAATATAAAAACAGAATAAGGATATACATTACAACGAAACACAAAGACACGGTACCGATAAGATGTTTCGTATCTACAGAGCTTTGTCAGTTGATATTGTATAACACCATTTGTATAAAGGGTTATCTTTTGGAAACAAGGACGTGTTTCTTGGCCAGACTAGCTACTTTTGGTCACTTAGGTCGTTTCAGTGACCCTCGATGATTCCAAACAACAAGAAATCTAATCAATCTTTCTACATTAAATATTTCATAGAATACTGTGATTTCAGCCGTCATTCTCACCCTTCCGCTGATTCAAGAAGGGCAGTTGTAATTTTCTGGCAAAATAATGTGCACTGTACTGGTTAATCGCTTACGTATAAGCCTGACCAGGAAACGTGTGGATAGGTAAACTGACCGGCTCAAAAATTACCTAAATAGTGTTGACTAGGCTGTTAATCTCCAATACAAACAATCAAAACAAAGAACCATCACGAAAACATGTCTGTATTATTTGACCCCTTTAAGCCCCACTTTTATACAGTAATTATGGGATTAACAGGGGTATAAATTTTCTCAAAAACATAGATTGTGGTTACTGGTTAGAACCTACTCGCCGAGGCGGTTCTTACGAGTTCCAAAAATCAATGCTTTTATATTTTTTTTATAGGATTTTTATCTGAAACTTTTCATTTTTCGGTGGTAAATGATTCAATATATTTGAATAGGCGTGTTTTCGTAATGACTTTTTAGGTCGACAGAAACACAATCTTTGCACAAATGGTTATAAACATGACAAAAATGTCAAAACCATTACAAAAACACGCCTTTACAAATACATTGTAAACTTTACCGCCGAAAAAAATAATATGAAAAAATGTAATAATTTTCTTATTTCTGCTCAAAATATAGAATGTGGGTACACGTGAGGACCGCCTCGTCGAGGCGGTCCTAACGAGTACCCACAAACTATAGTTTTCGTGATGGCTGGATAATTTGAATCAAACTTTGATAGCTTCTTTCGATAATTAGCAATAGCAGCGATGACATCTGAATCTCAAAAGTCAAGGCGCGTTCACAAAAATCTCCCGCATCATCTAAATCTAAATGGTTTGGCCCGTTTGACTGATATAAAACTTCAGTTTCTTTGTTCTTCGAGTTTCTAACAAACTGTTTGATTATGGGGCGTTCCCCGGTCATCCTACAAAACAAGATGATATTAAAAATAAACAATTCTGTCGTAAAACGGAAAAACACTATGCTCCGTATCAAATGCTCCGTATGTAATGATGGCTTTTAAAAGATCTCAGTTGAGTACCTTTTACCAGCATACTACTCGTAACTTGAAAGCACTGCAGAATAGAAGTGAAGGAATCGATACAATTAACACACAGTCCCCATCAGAGACACCAAGGGAAAGAAACACAAACATGAAACAACTAGACCCTAATGGAAACATCACTAGCGGAAAGCCAAAAGGACAGTTACTTTCCCACAAAATGGCCAATTGGCTATCAAAAAAAAAAATAATATAAGCGATTTTGTGGGAAAGTAACTGTCCTTATGGCCTTCCTTTGTTTAGGTTTCCATTATGGTCTGGTCGCTTAATGTTTGTGTTTCTTTCCCTTTGGTGTCTTTGATGGGTGGTGTAAGTTAATTGTATCGATTCCTGATCTTTGTTTTACTTCTACTATACACAAACTCAAAGAAAAGCCATAACAAAAATAAACCACGACAGAATAACCGCCTTGGAACGGTCAGTGAAACGAATTCCACTGGGGGCTGTGTAAATCGATTTTACGTGGCCACAATCCTCGCCCATACTTCCGTCGCGATTTAGACAAATAATTTATTAAGTTCGAATGAAGGCCTCCTAACTCATCAGTGCAACATCTCCGTGAACACAAAAATCAATCAGCTTTGTACCCATATTGTCTGAGTATAGTTGTTAGTCAAACTCAAAATCATGCGGACATACAACGTGGTTAAATGTAACTTGTTTTTGAATAGCTGTACTCGTACAATATTGTCAGATATTCTCTATAAAACAGTCGTATTCGGGTTTTGTGAAAGAAGAAGGATGGAAAATTAGACAGTAATAGTGTGGTTACTTACATTATGCTCTCGCAGCCAGCCATTACTCAGAAAACCATTGCTCGTTACTATTGGGGTTGAATCAATAGAATTAGACGTCATATCAGAATGAGGAGCGTGACTGATCTGAAACAAAAATATATTGCATAGAGCATTAACATTTATAGAGCTGATGTGTTTGACACACTTGATCGAATCTCCGTTAGTTTAACGATGTCGGTAGTGGCCAAAATGTTAACTGTTCTAGCATGTGCATTGTCAAATACATGTATAGTGATCGATAGACTCAACAGAAAGTCAGTAGCTACTCGCAGCTTTCATCAAAAAGACGTCTTTAAATAAGAAAATGACGCTTTCTTGGCCAGAGGAATGCTCTGCCCATCAGGGCTTGGAGAAATAGTTTGGGCTGCATGATGCTTCCCCGCAGAGCTGATAACTACCATACATGAGAACTGGTAAACTGCTTAGAAGGTCTAAAAAAGAAGAGAGGGCAATGATCAGGAATCAATACAATCAACCCACTCCACCCATCAGAGACAGAAAACCAACAGTTAGACTCAGATGAGCCCAACCAGAGACAGAGTTCCCGGTAAAAACTAACATTGCAGTAAAATAGAAGCGAAAGCAACGATCGGGAATCGATACAGTTAACCCACAGCTCCCATCAGATTCACCAAGGGGAAACAAACACAAAAAAATGAAATAACTAGATCCTATTGGAAACATCAATAGCGGAACGCCAAAAGGACAGTTACTTTCCCACAAAATGGCCAATTGGCTATCCAAAACAAAAAGATATAAGCGATGCACACACTTAAACACAAACCCTAACAAAAATAAACCGCGACAGAAGAACCGTCTTGGAAAGGTCAGTGAAAAGAATTTCACTGTGGGCTTTAAATCGATTTTACGCGGCCGCAATCCTCGCCCTAACTTCCGTCGCGATTAAGACAAATAATTTGTTCATTCCGCTGAAGGCCTCCTAACTCACCATTGCAACATTTCCGGGAACACAAAAATCAAACAACAACAGAAATAGAGCAACGATGAGAACTCGACAGCAAGAAACCACTGACATGCTGGAGCAAAAGAAACCCAGCAGTTTTGCTCCGATGGACGCGGCCAGAGACAGAGCATCAGGCACCAACCAGCATTAAGCCTTTACGCTGGAACCGTCATAGAATCTGATGCCTGACCCACCGGCGTGCAACTGAAGAGGGCAGCTAAGTTATGAACCGTGATCGGGTTAACTGTCATGCATGCAGTCTGTCGTATAATACTTATTTTGTACCCAATATTTTTATATCGGAGAATGATTTTACGAAATTTGGTACTGAAATCATTACAAGTATATATTTATATATTTGCCTGCGGCAAAGTGGTGCATGTTGGCCCCGCAATGTATAAAAACTATATTGGTGCCATTGGGAGTTAGGGACTGAGATGTCAGTTTATCGCAGTCTCGGGTAAAAGTTCCACAAAATTGGAAGCACCTTTTCCAAAATAACATAATTAGTGTTGACAGGGAGGTTAAACCTCAAATCAAACAAACATCTGTGCCAGACAACTTAGTTTCAGCAAAGTAGACCTCATCGCCGAATTTCAGAATTAATACGAAGACCCGGAATTGGTTCAACGTTCCCAATATAAATCAACATATAAATTGATCTATGATGGAGTACGGGGAGTCTTTGGACATCCAGAAAACACGCCTTTATAGTTCTGACTCCCTTGAACCCAACTTTTATATAATGAAACTTGGACTTAAAGGGATAAACCGTTTTTTCTCCTTTTTTCTGCTCTAAAATATAGCTACTGAGACCGCGTTAAAACCGCCTTACGTGTATCAACAATCCATATTTTTAGCAGAAATAAGAAAAATATCACAATTTTTCATGTGAATATTTTCGTTTTTTCGGTGGTAAAATTCACAGTGTTTATGTATAGGCGTGTTTTCGTAATGAGCTCCACCACACCAGTCTGGACACCAGTTGCATTGAAGTTAAACACGTTATATGAAACAACCTTCTTAAAAAGAACACATATAGAGGAATGAAACTCAAGAAGCAATTTTCTTGTGCTAGACTAGTTTTGTTTGGCAACTTACATCGATTCCTGGTCAGTGCCTTCACGTTTGTTTTTCATCAGTTGCTCTGATCTTTCAAAATATGCTCCACAATTACAAAGGCGATGATTTTTTCAAGCCTTGGCTTACCATCAGATCCTGCACCATATGTTTGTATTTCAAATGTTTGTCAATAAATGATGTTTAAACCAAAACCAAATAAGGCCCAATCATTAGCAAAACTGCACGACCCGCAGAAAAAGCAACCGACTGAAGTCGGTTGATTTTCTAAGAGTGCCCTAAAATCACCGAGTCATTCTGACAGTCTGTCTGTCCGTCCGTAACCCGTTTGTGAAAATTGGTGATAGTGACTTAACAGATTGGAATATCTAAATAATTTTTGGCATACTGATAGATATCAATGAGATCTAACCGATGAACTTGCCAAATATTACATTCCATTTAGAATAGCCTCGCCGAGGCGAAAAATGTGAAAAATTTCGAACTGCTTCTCCTCGGAAACCGTTGGGCCGACTGAAGTTGAATTTCATATGGAGCCTGTATGGGATGGGTAAAACCAAAATTTGCTCATGGGGTCCAGGTCACATGACCAAAATGGTCGCCAAGCCATATATGGTAAAAACCCTTCAAAAATAGTCTTCTCCAGAACCACTGGGTAGATTTCCACGAAACTTGATAAATAGCTTCTGGGACGTAGGCCCATCATAAAGTGCTAAAATGGTGACCCTTGGTTGACCTTGACATTCTATGTGCCTAGGTCAAACTTTGACACATATGTTTTTGTATTGGAAAAGTAAGAATGCATTTTATCCTGCAAACGATTCAGAATACAGTACTAAAGTATAAGATATATTTTTGCTCCTTACGATAAGGCGCATTTATTGGGGGGGGGGGGCGTTTTAGGTCCAGGTCACATGACCAAAATGGCCGCCATACCGATATATGGTAACACTCATAAAGCTAAAAGCATCCGGCGGGTCGTGCACTTCAGCTGAAGCACTGGTTGTTTTCAGCGTTTGGGACAGTTACTTCACAAACCGGCTAAATAAACTACATATACAGTGAAGCCTGAACTAAAGTTTACACCAAGTGCACTCGAGACGTGCATGCCAAGTGCACTACTTGCATTAAAATAATAGTAAATTTGTGCACCTGACGTGAACACCAAGTGCACAAATGTGTAAATTTTAGTTCTGACCCCACTGTACTTATAAGAACATCGGAATTTTAGATATAGAATTTGGATGTATTGTACTATCCAAGCATCGAGCGCATGGGTGAGCGGGCTGATCTAAATCCTGTTTGTTTCAAATGGCAAAAACACATTTTCTCAAAATAGAAGTGCAGGAAATGATCAAGAATCGATACAATTAACCCGCATATCCCATCAGAGACACCAAAGGGAAAGCAAAGCAAACATGAAATAATTAGACCCTAATGGAAATAGCAATAGAAGAAAGCCAAAAGGACAGTTACTTTCCTACAAAATGGCCAATAGGCTATCCCAAACAAAAAGAAAAAAGTGATGCACACATTCAAAGACTAACAATAACAAAAACAAGAGGGACATGATGGTCCTATTTGGCTCACCTGAGCTAACAGATTAACAATTTCAGGAAGTTCTAATCTTTACCGAAAAAAATGTGCTGATGTCCAAAACAGGTATTTTCAGCACTGTATGAAAGTTAGGCAGACATCACCAGGTTTCAAACTCATCCGAACTTTCATTCCCAACTTATTTATATGCTAGTTTTAGGAAGATTCTATCAAAACTAAAGGCCTTATGGTGATGACAAGGTGCACAAGAAAGCAGTCTGAGGGACAATCAGGTCCCCCGTCGCACTTTGTATCAAGGTTCAACCTTATGACCTTGACCTGGGACCTTGACTTTGAGTTGGCATGTGTTAGTTATGGGCTCTGCACACTGAGGGGATCACAAAAGTTTAATAAAAATACTTCCAGGAGTAACGGAGATATGGAATGGACACAAAATTCCAAGTTTCAAACTCGTGACCTTCACCTGTGACATTGAACTTGAGTTGGATTGTTTTTTTATGGGTTCTGCACATCAGCTCAGTGAAGGGATATTGGACGAAAGTTTAATAAAAATACTTCCATGGATAAAGCAGATATGGAACGGACACAAAAGACAAAGTTCCACCCACGTGACCTTCAACTGTAACCTTGTCCTTGAGTTGGCATGGATTATTTATGTGTTCGGCACATCAGCTCACTGAGAAGGATAATTGACAAAAGATTAATGAAAATCCTTTGAAGGGTAAAGGAGATATTTAACGGACACACAATTCAAAGTTTCGAAATCGTGACCCTCCAATTTGACCTTCACCTGGTGTCGGCATTGTTCATTTATGGGTTTTGCATATCAGCTCACTAAAATGAATATTTGACCAAAGTTTAATGAAAATCGTTCCAAGGGTAAAGGAGATATGGAACGGATACAAAATTCAAAGTTTCAAACTCGTGACCTTCCAATGTGACCTTGACCTGGTGTCGGCATGGTTCATTTATGGGTTCGGCATATCAGCTTACTGAAAAGAATATTTGACCAAAGTTTAATGAAAATCCTTCCAAGGGTAAAGAAGATATGGAACGGACACAAAATTCCAAGTTTCAAACTCGTGACCTTCATCTGTGACCTTGACCTTGAATTGGTATGGTTCATTTATAGGTTCTGTACAGCAGCTCACTGGGACAAATAACTGACCAAAGTTAAATGAAAATCTACCGAAGGTTCAGGAGATAAGGAGCGGACAAGAAAGTGTTATGGACAGACAGACGTAGGCCATTCCTATAATCCCCGATCAGAGCCGCGGCAGGGGATTAACAATAGGCATTTTCAGCAAATAACTGGACTTAACTCTAAGAGTAATGTGCACACAATGTTAGTTTGCAATCTTTTATCTCTTATATGTAAGTTTCAGGAAGGTCAGTTCAAAACTAAGGGACTCATGATGATGACAATGTCCAAAAATGGGCATTTTCAGCAATCAAAGGGACAAAACTCTGATGATAAATAGGTCGACTTTACCAGTTTTTGAACCCATCCGAGCTTTTATCCCTGACTTACTAATATGTAAGAAGATTCGATCAAAACTGAAGAGGCTACGGTGATGACAAGGTAAAAAACAGGCATTTTCTGCAAACAAAGTGACGTAACTCTATGTTAAATAAGCCGACTTCACCGGTTTTTTAACCCATTCGAGCTTTGATCCCTGACTTGCTTATTTGTAAGTTTCAAGGAAATCCGATCAGAACTGAAGGGGCTACGGTGATGACAAGGTCAAAAATAAGCATTTACAGCACAGTAGGGGACATTTACCATTTTGTGGGAAAGTAACTGTCATTTGGCTCTCCGCTGTTTCTGCTTCCATTAGGGTCTGTTGTTTCATTTTTGTGTGTCTATCCCTTTAGTGTCTCTGATGGGAGCTGTGGGTTGATTGTATCGATTCCTGATTATTGCCTCCACTTCTATTTTTATAACTCTGTGATTAATAGACCGACATTTCTAGTTTTCGAACTCATCCGAGCTTTTATCCCTGACTTACTTGTTTGTAATATTCAAGAAGACATGATTTTGTAATTTTCAAGAAGACATGATAAAAACTGAAGAAGTGACGGTAATGACAAGTTCAAAAATAGGCATTTTCTGCAATCAAAGAGACGCAACTCTATTATAAATAGGCTGACCTCATCGGAGTCCGAACTCAGACAAGCTTTTTATCCCTGACCTACTTACAAGTAAGTTTCTAGAAGATTCTATAAAAACTGAAGGGGCTACGGTGATGATAAGGTAAAAATATGCATTTTCTGAAATCAGGGGGTGGGGGGCAAAACTCCCTGAAACATAGGCCGACCTCACTAAGTTTTAACTCTGCTGAGGTTTTATCCCTTACTTACTTACATTTAAGTTTCAAGAAGGTCCAATGGAAACTGAAGGGGCTACAGTGATGACAAGGTCAAAAATAGGCATTCTAAGCTGTCAAGGGGGCGTAACTCTATGACAGACAGGCCGACCTCACCAGTTTTCGAACGCATCCGAGCTTCTATTTGTTTGTGAGTTTCAAGAACATCCAATCACAACTGAAGGGACTACGGTGATGAAAAGGTCAAAAATAAGCATTTTCAGCAAAGTAGGGGACATAACGCCATAAGTAATCGACCAGCATCGCTAGTTTTCGAACTCATCCGAGCTTTTAATCCTGACATACTTGTATGTAAATATGTTCTAGAAAGAGTCATCCTTTGGAAGCAAGGAATACTCCACAGAACTGGCAAATATGGAGTTTACATGTTTTCTTGGCCAGGGTAGCTAGTTTCGGCCATTTAGGCCTCATCAGTGACCCTCAAATAAATTCCAATATGGAATCAATGATCCCAAAGCACAATAAAATATAAACTACACTATTATGTAGGGCAGGGAGACTTTTTAAGGCCGCCACACATTCCAAGACACCAGCTGTAGTGACGTAAGTCTCAGGAAGTTCTGATAAAAACTGAAGGGGCTGCGGTGACGACAAAGGTCAAAAATAGGGATTTTCAGCAATCAAGAGGACGTAACTCTATGATTAATAGGCCGACACGAGTTTTAATGCCCAGCCACCTTACATAAAAGTTTCAGAAAGATTCGATCAAAACTGAAGGTGCTACGGTGATGACAAGCATTTTCCCATTGTAAGACTATGGGACCTTTTGTTTGCCACAGCAACCAGAGTTTCAGTTTGATTTCGAAAAAAAACTCGTCATCAATGCCCCACCAGAGGTATGCTACAGATGAGAAATGGTTGCGATTATCCTACAGGTTGCATAGATATATCTGGTCAAAAGTGTAGACGGACGAACGGCCAACGGACGGCCAACTATACTATAAGCTCCCCTGGAGCCTTCCGACCAGGTGAGCTAATAAACCGCCACAGAAGAGCGCCTAGGAAGGGTCTGTGTTAAGTGTTTCATTACGGGCTCAATTTGATTTTACGCGGCCGCTATCCTCGCCCTTACTTCCGTCGCGATTTAGAGAAATAAATTGTTCAGTCCGCCTGAAGGCTTTCGAGTTTTTATGCCCAGCCATCTTACATATAAGTTTCAGAAAGATCCGAAACGTATATGTAAGGGCCCATCGTAGTCTAACTGTTGATTTTCATTTGCTCCAGCATTTCAGTGGTTTATTGCTGCCGAGTACTCACCGTTGTTTCATCTCTGTGGTTGTTTGATTTTTGTGTTTACGGAGATATTGCACTGATGAGTTAGAAGGCTTTCATTTATTTGTCTAAATCGCGACGTAAGTAAGGGCGAAGATTGTGGCCATGTAAAATCGACTTAAGCCCCCCCCCCCACCCCCAGTGGAATTCGTTTCGCTGACCGTTCCAAGGCGGTTCTTCTGTCGCAGTTTATTTTGGTTATGGTTGTCTTTGAGAGTTTGTATCGCTTATATTATTTTGTTTTGGATAACCAATTGGCCATTTTGTGGGAAAGTAACTGTCCTTTTGACTTTCCGCTATAGATGTTTCTATTAGGGTCTGTTGTTTCATGTTTGTGTTTCTTTCCCTTTGGTGTCTCTGATGAGAGCTGAGGGTTAATTGTATCGATTTCTGATCATTGCCTTCTATTCTATTTTCCTAAATCATTATCACAACATCTCCAAGAATACAAAACATCAAACAACCACAGAGATGAAACAACGATGGGGACTCGATAGCAAGAAATAACTGAAATGTTGGAGCAAACGAAAACCAACAGTTAGACTCCGATGGGCCAGACCAGAGTCAGAGCATCAGGCACAAACCAACATTACATAAAATGACATTCTAATTCTCAGTAAGCCTTTGCTCAGGAACCGTCATAGAATCTGATGCCTGATCAACCGGCGTGCAATTAAAGAGGGAGGCAAAGTTGTCGACCGTGATTGGGATAACAACCATGCAGTCTATCGTATAACATTTATGTTGAACCAAATTTTTTTTTATATCGAAGAATGATTTTACGCAAGTGGGTGCTGAAGTCATTGCTAGTATGGGGACTCGACAGCAAGAAATAACTGAAATGGTTTGAGCAAAAGAAAACCAACAGTTAGGCTCCGATGGGCCAGGTCAGAGTCAGAGCTTCGGGTAGCAACCAACATTACATGAAAATAAATTTTAATTCTGAGTTAGCATTTACCCTGGAACCGTCATAGAATCTGAGGCCTGGCTCACCGACGACTTTGTCATATATTTAAACATTACACCTTTGAATCTATCTGTTATTTACGATTAGGACACACTTAAAGTTACCTTGCTCAATGCCTCCCCTTTTGATTGTGCATGTTGAACTGCATCATGAAGTGATATATAAACTTCATGCCTATCCACCACTGTATAAAGTTTTGTCTTTTCAAAGGTTTCGAGGATACCATCTGCAAACAGTTTAAAGTTAGAAAGTGAATTGTACATATCTACATTTTGATAACACCTAAATGTTAGATAAAACTTTCTGTTTACTAAACTTTTCCTGTACACTAATGATTGGTTTTCTCAGTTAAATAATCTGCGAGGTGGTTTCGGCTTGTACCTACTATCTATGAATTGGCGAGCATGGTTTATATATGTTTTACTTGTAAACCAAACTTTTCTCTGGCACTAGTTTGCTATTGGTGTGTATTTCTACATTAATACCAAACGAGTATATCTGAATATATGTATCTAGACTCAAAAAAGGACACTGGCTATGAAGTGTCACAATCACAGAAAACACAGAACACGAATCATTGTGGTAATGGGTCACATACAATGAACACAAAAAAGAGTAATGGCATTAGAACGCTCAGCTGCAAAGTAGAAGTAAAACAAAGATCAGGAATCGATACAATTAACTTACTCCACCCATCAAAGACACCAAAGGGAAAGAATCACAAACATTAAGCGACCAGACCATAATGAAAACCTAAACAAAAGAAGGTCATAAGGACAGTTACTTTTCCACAAAATGGCCATATGACCAACCAAAAAAAAAAAGACACAAGTGATACACACAGTAAGTAACAAACAACAACATAAATAAACCGCCACAGAAGAACCGCCTTGGAACGGTCAGTGGAAAGATTTCCACTGGGGTGGGGGGCTTAAATCGATTTTACGTGGCCACAATCCTCGCCCTTACTTCCGTCGCGATTTAGACAAATAATTTGTTCAGTCCGCATGAAGGTCTCCTAACTCATCAGTGCAACATCTCCGAGAACACAAATAATCAAAGAACTACAGAGGTGAGACAACGGTGAGGACTCGACAGAAAGAAACCACTGAAATGCTGGAGCAAAAGAAAATCAAAAGTTAGACTCCGATGGGCCCGATTAACACTATCGAAAACCAATTACGCGCTGTCTAGGGGCCACATCGCGGACCAAGTTTTTGTATTTACATTCATACGAATATCTGTTTTATGGCATTTCAGTCATGTTCTAGGGATGAAAAACTGGGTCTCTAAAGCACATTTCTTTGAAACCTTGTGAGATAACAGAGTTTCCAATTATCATGGAACTTCATTAAAATAGTTCTTTGGTGATACATTGTATCTCGGCCAGGTTACAGTATGGTCATATGTACTCTATACTTAAGTTACCAGTGGAATTCGTTTCAATGACCGTTCCAATGCGGCCCTTCTGTCGCGGTTTATTTTTGATATGGTTTGTCTTTGAGTGTTTGTATCGCTTATATTTTTGTCTTGGATAGCCACTTGGCTATTATGTGAGAAAGTGACTGTTATTTTGGCTTTCCGCTGTTGGTGTTTCCGTTGGGGCCTGGTTGTTTCCTGTTTGTGTTTTTCTTTCCCTTTTGTGTCTCTGATAGGAGCTGTGGGTTAATTGAATCGATTCCCGATCATTGCCTTCACTTCTGTTTAATTATTTTCAAACACCGTGTCTTTAGGTAGTGGTCAAAGCCTTGGCCAAGTTACAAGCAAGTGAATGAGAATATCAAAATTGCACGACCCGCAGAAAAAGCGACCGACTGAAGTCGGTTGATTTTCTAAGACTGCCCTAAAATCATCGTGTTATTCTGTCAGTCTGTCTGTCCGTCCGTAACCCGTTTGTGAAATTGGTGATAGTGACTTAACGAATTGAAACACTTAAATAATTGTTGGCATACTGATAGATATCAATGAGATCTAACCAATGAATTTGCCAAATATTACATTCCATTTAGTATAGCCTCGCCGAGGCGAAAAATGTGAAAATTTTCAAACTGCTTCTCCTCGGAAACCGTTGGGCCAATTGAAGTCAAATTTCATATGGAGCCTCTATGGGATGTTTAAAACCAAAATTTGCTCATTGGGACCAGGTCACATGACCAAAATGGCCGCCAAGCCATATATGGTAAAAACCCTTCAAAAATAGTCTTCTCCAGAACCACTGGGCAGATTTCCACGAAACTTGATAAATAGCATCTGGGACGTTGGCCCATCATAAAGTGCTAAAATGGTGACCCTAGGTTGACCTTGACATTCTTTGTGCCTAGGTCAAACTTTGACACATATGCTTTTGTATTGGAAAAGTAAGAATGCATTTTATCCTGCAAACGATTCAGAATACAGTACTGAAGTATAATATATATTTTTGCTCCTTACGATAAGGCGCATTTATTGGGGGAACCGTTTTAGGTCCAGGTCACATGACCAAAATGGCCGCCATACCCATATATGGTAACACTCATAAAGCTAAAAGCATCCGGCGGGTCGTGCACTTCAGCTGAAGCACTGGTTATTAAATAATGGACAAGTCCGAATAATGGTTCATGTCGGATCAATACTAGGATACTAGATCATTTTTAGCGAACTTTGTGTTCACGTAGGGCACAGCATAAACATAAGTTTTGTAAAACATTTCCGGGATACTTGTCTTTATTATATTCCAATCTAGACCAAGATTGTATCTTTTGGGTTCAGAAATTTAGATCACAGTGTAAAATGTCGTTTAAACCTTGAATCAAGAGGTAAATGGTCTGGTCCAATCTTAATGACATTTCAGAATGTTTGGTTAGAAGGTGACGTATTGCCTTCACCTCTATTAGACCATCTCTTATCATCTGTTTGTAATTATGTAGACCGCTAGGTCAGATTTCCAAACACATTGGCTGTAATGATGTCATGGTACTTGTATGATCCAGTCGTCAAAGGTGACTCAGGTTCGCTATCAAACGTCAATCTTGCTTATCTATTTGCAGTTTACTTGAGGGCGCGGGTTGTAATGTTGTGAAGCTCGGCAATAAAAAGTAGGACTCATCATACTGAAGAATAGTCGTGCTGTTCTTTCTTTATTTTAACCTTTTGTACGTAAATATATTCTATTAAAGAGTAATGGAATACAGAACAGAACTGAAAATTGTAACAGTGTAAAAGTTGTTTCTGGGCCAGACTAGCTAGTTTCGACCAATAAGGCCTCATCCGTCAAATTGTTAAAATGTTTGTTATTTAGATAAACCTATATAACCGGACAGTGTGACAACCAGTCAACATTAATTTCGTTCGAAACATCTCAGGGTCCAATCATTTACAATCTACTTGTACTTGTGATATACTATTAGAATTGAAGGTCTTACCTTTACAATTAGCGAGGAAGAAATTGAAGCCAACTCTCTTGTATTCTGCGATGATCTGAAACATTCAAATGAATAAATCGTAGCTTTATGACTGCTCACACCTGTTCCTACACTAAAGAAAAATTAAAAAAAAAACGTTATATCGACAAATTGAGACTTTCAAAATGCAGGGACCAGGGGACTGCTACTGAATTATATAATGCCGATTATATCATATCACTTACTATAACCTGGTTATTTTGTATCACATTTTTATCATGTATGACTCCGTATGACGTCACATACAACCGATATACCAATATAATGGACTGGATGATGTACGAGTCACAGCTTCAGTGATGTTGCCCCGTTTGCTGCTTCCTTGATAAACCTGACTCACAGAACAGTGTAGCTACCCTAATGGCACGTAATGAAATAATACAAAGAGGTTAATAGAAATAAAAAGAGAAACAATCAGGAACTGATCGGTGTTAGCGCAAGCAAATACGGACGTTATTGTGTAAATCACAGGACCGATTTCTCTAGGTAGACCGTTGGGTTATAAGCAGAGTTGATTAGAACTTGAAACGCTAAATGACAAGGTTAAATCTGTCAACTATCAAAACCGTGAAGCGTTTCTTTATCGCTTGAGTGTATTGTACATAAATACAGGTAAACAGTGCTACGTCTAATCAGAGACAGAATACTTCAAGAGCCAGACAAGTTTTTTTTTCTGACAAAGGTATTGAGGCCGCTTTAAATTTTCTAAATAGAAGTGAAGGCAATGATCAGGAATCGATACAATTAACCCACAAGACGGAACGAAGCACAGACATGTAACAACTAGGCCCTAATGGAAACACCAATAGCGGAAACCCAAAACGATAGTCACTTTCCCTCAAAATGGCCAATTGGCTGTCCAAAACAAAATAGTATAAGCGATACACACATTCAAAGACAAACCATAACAAAAATAAACCGCGACAGAAGAACCGCCTTAGAACGGTCAGTGAAGCAAATTTCACTGAGGGCTTAAATCGATTTTACGTGGCCACAATCCTCGCCCTTATTTCCGTCGCGATTAAGACAAATAATTTGTTCAGTCCGCATGAAGGCCTCCTAACTCATCAGTGCAACATCTCCGTGAACACAAAAATCAAACAACCACAGAGATGAAACAACGGTGAGGACTCGACAGCAAGAAACCACAGAAATGTTGGAGTAATTAGAAGACCAACAGTTAGACTACGATGGGCCTGACCAGAGACAGAGCATCAGGCACCAATCAAATTAACAAAAAAATAGATACTCTCTAATTCTCAGTAAGCCTTTACGTTGGAACCGTCATAGAATCTGAGACCTGACCCACCGGCATGCAATTAAAGATGGCAGCAAAGTTTCAACCGCGACCGGCTTAACTATCATGCATGCAGTCTGTCGTATAACACTCATGTTGCACCCAATCTTTTTATAGCGGAGAATGATTTTACGGAATTGGGTGCTGAAGTCATTTATAAAATTTCGAAGAGGAAAAGAAAATGTTATCAGCGCCAGGTCAGCTCAGTCGGTAGAGCACGTTAAGTGTTAAGTGTAGTTGTTGAGCCTGTAAAAGCGTTCCCCGTACTTCATCAATAATGTTGTTTATTCACTAAGTTTATTAAACATCGAAGCTGAAAAATTTTATCAGCGTCCGGATAACTCAGTAGGTAGAGCACTTGCATTGGAAGCAAGGAGTCGCCGGTTCGAGTCGGGTTCTGATCGCATTTGTTCAACTTCATTTCTTAAAAGATGTATCTATTTATATGCAACAGCCGGTGAAAATTGCTGTTGTCGTGCCTGTAAAGCGTTCCCAGTACTTCATCAATAGTGCTGTTTATTCATTAAGTTTATGAAACTTCGAAGTTGACAAAATGTTATCAGCGCCCAAATAGCTCAGTCGGTAGAGCACTTGCCTTGTAAGCAAGCGGTCGCCGGTTCAAGTCCGATTCTGGTCGCAGTTTTTCAACTTCATTTCTTAAAGATTTGTGTATTTATATGCAACAGCCGATGTGAAGTGCAGTTGTGGAGCCTTTAAAAGGGTTCCCCGTATTTTATCAATCGGGCTGTTTATTCACTCAGTTTATAAAACTTTGAAGTTAATAATGTTATCAGCACCCGGATAGCTCAGTCGGTATAACACCTGCTTTGTAAGCAAGGGGTCGCCTGTTTGAGTCCGGTTCTGGTCGCATTTTTGTTATTATTTTTTTTTTGTTAAAGATTTATGATTTAAAGGGTGTTGTTAACGTGGTGGACATGTATAATAATGCTCTACCTTTTGCTAGTATTGGTAAAATGTGTTATTTAATCATGTCCACCCCTAGGCAGTTGCTTTATTTTTCGTTTCTGACGTTTAACCACTTGCGCAAGGAAATAATTAGTCCTTTAAATCAAAATGCTGCGTATGTACAAACATTTAATTACCGACTTAAGCGCTCCAACACCGACCGTATCTACAAAATTCCAAGAGGAACAATCCAAAATTATGGTGTGGAAGTCACAGGCGGATGGATACACAGATTTGGAAATGGCAGTAACCATACTGTTATTTCCAGTAAGGCTGATAATATTCACATTTCCATTTGGTTGAGGAACTTCCCATTCGAAGCCGCGGTTCACAAACCCCTGAAAGAAAAGTTAATCACAGGACCAGTTTGTATTAGTTTACTGAAAACATATAAAGCTTATATTAACGATTGTTTTTTTAATTACAATGTATTATGGATAAAAACTTCAGCAACCTGTACTTTATGCAAAAACCATAGGCATATAATATATATCTTAAATATAAATGATGAATATATATCTGGAACTTAGTGGTTTAAAAAACAGGTAGCTGCATCTATGCGGATGTAATTGTAACAGCGAACCTAAAAATATTATAACAAATCTGTTCCTTTTTTTCTTATCAATTTTGTTTCAATACAGCAATTGTATAGCAAATTAAATGAGTATAAATAATCATGGAACTGAAAGAATCAGACCTCAAAGCCTAAGCCCAACATCAAAGGGACAAACGGACAAACATAACTCAAAAACAACAAACTAAAAGACAAAAAGCCGAGTAAGCAGCTCTTTCCCAAACAGGTTGCATATGAATTATCTTTACTGAACTAAATAATTTGAACAACATCAGTCCTAAAAATGAAAAGTTTTAAACCTTGAACAGAACCGAACATAAATCGAATGAAACCGCAAAGAAAGGATCGCCTTGGGACGACCAGTAATAACTGCCGGAAAGTTAAATCGGTTTTACGCGGAACCAACTTTCACTCTGGTCTGCCGCTGCTGTTTACACTATTTTTCTGGGACCCGTCCATCGGGGCTTGAAGAAATAGATAGACTGCATGATGCTTCCACACAGAGCTGAATCCAACCACACACGAGTACTGGTAAACTGCTTAGAGGATCTAAGTCTGCCCAGGCAAAGCAGTGCGAGTCGGACCGTCCATATAACCGTACTTACAAACCCTATTGGTTTCATTGGACCACAGGTCGGGTCGCTCTGGTGTCTTACTGTTGGTTTTCGTTTGCTCCAGCATTTCAGTGGTTTCTTGCTGTCGAGTCCTCATCGTTGTTTCATCTCTGTGGTTGTTTGATTTTTTGAGTTCACGGAGATGTTGCACTGGTGAGATAGGAGGCCTTCATGCAGACTGAACAAATTTTTCGTCTAAATCACGACGGAAGTAAGGGCGAGGATTTTGGCCACTTAAAATCGAGTTAAGCCCCTATTGGAATTCGTTTCACTGAGCGTTCCAAGGGCGTTTCCCTGTCGGGGTTTATTTATGTTATGGTTTGTCTTTGAATGTTTGTATCGCTTATATTATTTTGTTTTTGATAGCCAATTCTCGTGGTAGGGTGACTTGGATTTACCTCTTTGTAATCAGAGTATTCCAAAGACTTGTCCGCCCAGCCAAACTATACACCCCCGGTCTGCATAAATATCATTTCTTCCTGAATCCTTAATCAGAATCAGCTGTTAAGAAACATAATCACAGGCATCAAGGCAACATGCAGATTCCGAATTACTAAACGCAACGTGATCTACCAGACAAGATGGTCACCAAGGCGCAATGTAATATAAATGTGTCATAATCAGCCTCACCCAGGCGGGCGATTCCTGGCTCACTTGGGCATCTAGCTACTTATTAGGTTTAACTAAACAACTATAAACTTTGTAGCTGGCGTTAAGTGTACTGTGGCTGCCGTATTCGTGTACGAACGTCAATATAACCGGCACTTACATTTTTGGGGGTTCTGATTCGACCAGTTCCTGAAGTATATTTACTCATTTAAATTAATGTTAAAGAGAAATGAAAAGCCATTTTCTCCTACATGCAAATTTAAACACAATGCGCATATCTTACCGTGTATCTGATTGATGATTTAGCTAATCTCGCCTTTCTGTTATTTAGTGTTTGACTGAACAGAAGTTTGTTAGGATTTACAGTCAGTTTGTATATACTTGATCGAAAATGATCCACGTTGACAAATAGGAGAGAATATTCACAACGGAATACCTTAATGCCGGGGATTTCTTCTGCCTAAATAAATTAAAAAATACAGTCACATATTGCTAGGATAAAAAATAAACGTCTATTTTTACTCAAACTTCTCCTAATGGCAACTACATATCTTATGGGTAAACTTTAAAAGTAGAATGACCAAAGTTGTTATCTATTGTGACGATTTTTTAACTAACGTATAAAATATTTTCCTTTAAAACTGAACTACACTTGAAGCGCTATGCAATAGTCAATGAACGTCTTTCATCTTTTCCAAATCGGATAAGAGCATAAATATACAAACAGTTGAATGAAATGTCAGGACTGCATTAAATCTGTTTTATTAACCCATTTTGTACCAGAAACCCGAAAATGGGTACCCTGGCAAACAGTGCAGATCGAGATCTGATCAGGCCTACACAGTTTGCATAACGTTCAACCAGCTTACAAATAGATTTTGATGTTTGATGAAAACACAACCTGACATCCCTAATTTTGAAATGGGCTTCTGCTATATATAAGGAGGAAGATTACATTGTGTACCAAAATGGTTAATATTGTTAATATTTAAGTCGATTATTTGATGTATTGTCTTTATCTCTAAAGTGTCATTATTGTACTGTATTTTACTTCAGACTCACGCTGACATAAAACGTTAGCTTTATGCGTGGCATAGCCCTATCTTGTCTAGGGCTAGCATATGAAAGGCGTTTCAAAACATTCTTTACAATCCTTTTTTTTCACTTCAGCATATGCCTTTATCTATGAGGACTGCAGTGTAGACTACCTGTCATGGTCGCAGCAGAAACACTCTTGTATGCAAACTGTCTTTTGCATGCGTATAAAAACAATATCCAATAAACATGAATGCTTCTGACGCTTGTTAGAGGCTAACCCGATCTGTACACACAAGACAGGCACCCTATCTATTAACCATGTGCACAACAAAGTCGATACCATTATTATAAATAATACTGTTTTGCTCATTACGAAAACACGCCTATACAAATACATTGTAAATGTATTCGATGAAAAAGGAAAATTTTAAGATGAAAAATTGTGACTTTTTTTTTTTTTTTTTTTTTTTTTTTGCTGAAATTATAGATTGTGCGTACACATTAGAACCGCAACACTCTAAATTTTAGAGCAGAAGTAAGAAAAATATGGTTTACCCCTGTAAACCCCAGTTTAACTATATAAAAGTGGGTTTCAAGGGTGTCAAAATTATATAGGCGTGTTTTCGTGATGCTTTGCAGATGTGGGTAAAATTGTTTTCAGCGTGCCAAGCAGATTTGCTGTTTAGAACACAAAGGAGCCAGTTTCTTTATAATGAATGATAGACAGACGTAGTATGAGTTTCTGCGTGTACGCGCTAAAGTCATCTGTTATCTATCGGTGAATTGACATCGTTGTGTTTTACTATAGCTTGCAACAAAGTGCATCTTTTCACATCTCAAAAATGGCTACTTTTCTGATGAAAATTATATTATATACTTCAAACGTATGTTAGGGGTGCTCGTAAGAACCGTCTCGTTGAGGCGGCAGTTCTAATGGTATCCACGTCCTACGTTTTGAAGCAGAAATAAGAACAAGAGGCACATGGGCCATTACGCTCACCAGAGGTTGGATGGTTTATACCATACACAGGCATGGCGCCAATCATGGTCATGTGACAACAATCCCACGAACAAACTTTTCATTGCCTCATCCCATAGAGGCTTTTCATGTAATTTGGTTTCAAACAGCACAGCAGTTTAAGTGGAGAAGAAGATAACAAGTTTCATGGTCATAGGCTGTTTGGTACCTAAGAAGAAGATTTTTAAAAGTGTTTACCCTTTATGGGCATGGCAGCCACCTTGGTCATGTGACCAAGATCCCATGAACAAACATTCTTTCCCCCAACCCATGGAGAACCCACATGTAATTTGGTTTCAACTGGCCCAGAAGTTTCTGAGGAGAATGATGTCCTTTGAAAATGTTGACCCGGACGTGGACGCGGACAATGGGCGGCAGACCACCGCCTAAACTATACCCCCCCCCGGAGCCTTTGGCTCGGGTGAGCTATAAATCCACTGTTTTGGCTTTTTTCATACAAATGTCTAAGTGACCCAATTTGACGACATAAAATAGGTCAAGGTCAACCAAATGTCATCATTTGAACAAAAATGGTATGGCCCGAGCCCAGATGCTTCAAACCAAGTTTCAAGGTCATCAGCCATGTGGTTCCTGAGAAGAAGGTTTTTAAAGTTTTTACCATATATGGGCATGGTGGCCATATTGGTCATGTGACCCATTCCTTACGAACAGACTTTCGTTCCCCCTTCCCGTAGAAGCTCCACATGAAATTTGGTTTCAATGAACTTAGCAGTCTGAGTGGACAAGAAGATTAAAATACTGAATCCGAGCCATCCAGGGCAAAGGTCAGTAAATGATAAAATTCCAATCAGCTATTTGCAAATATCATTTCTGATGCCACAGGTTACAATGCAATCAGAAAAATCCACTGTTTTGCCCTTTTTCCATACAAAGGTCTTAGTGACAAAATTTGACCTTGACGTAAAACAGGTCAAGGTCAACCAAAGGTCATCAATTGTATAAACGTAGTAGGACCCGAGTCCCCGATGCTGCATACCAAGTTTCAAGGTCATCGGCCATTTGGTTTCTGAGAAGAAGGTTCTTATCATAAATGGGTATGGTGGCCATTTTGATCATGTGACACAATCCTTACGAACAAACTTTCATTCCCCCTTCCCATAGAGGCTCCACATGTAATTTGAGTTCAAACAAACCAGCAGTTTAAGTTGAGAAGGAGATAAAATTACGGAATCTGATCCTGACCTTTGGAATTGATAAATTTCTATTCAGCTGATTGCAAATATCATTCTGATGCCACAGGTTACAATGTTTTTCCATACACATGTCTAAGTGGCCAAATTTGACCTTGAGGTAAAACAGGTCAAGGTCAACCAAAGGTCATTATTTGAACAAACTTGGTAGAGCCCGAGTCCCGATGTTGCTACCTAGTTTCAAGGTCACCCGTCGTTTGGTTCCTGAGAAGAAGGTTTTTAAAGTTTTTACCATATATGGGCATGTCGGCCATTTTGGTCATGTGACCCAGTCCTTACGAACAACCTTTCGATCCCCCTTTCCATTGAAGCATCACATGTAATTTAGTTTCAAACTACCCATCAGTTTAAGTTGAGAAGAAGATACAAATACTGAATCTGAGCCTTCCAGGACAAAAGTCAGTAAATGACCTTAACCTTTGGAATTGATACACTCATGTTCAACTGATTGCAAAAATCATTTCTGATGCCACAGGTTACAATGTTTATCAGAACAATCCACTATTTTGCCCTTTTTCCATACAAATGTCTAAGTGACAAAATTTGACCTTGACGTAAATCAGGGCAAGGTCAACCAAAGGTCATCATTTGTATAAACTTAGTAGGGCCCGAGTCCCCGATGCTGCATACCAAGTTTCAAGGTCATCGGTCATTTGGTTTCTGAGAAGAAGGTTCTTGCCATAAATTGTTATGGTGGCCATTTTGGTCATGTGACCCAGTCCTTACGAACAAACTTTCATTCCCCCTTCCCATAGAGGCTCCACATGTAATTTGAGTTCAAACTAACCAGCAGTTTAGGTTGAGAAGGAGATAAAATTACGGAATCTGATCCTGACCTTTGGAATTGATAAATTTCGATTCAGCTGATTGCAAATATCATTCTGATACCAAAGGTTACAATGTTTTCCATACACATGTCTAAGTGGCCAAATTTGACCTTGAGGTAAAACAGGTCAAGGTCAACCAAAGGTCATCATTTGAACAAACTTATTAGGGCCCGAGTTCCCGATGCTGCATACCTAGATTCAAGGTCACCCGCCATTTGGTTCCTGAGAAGAAGATTTTTAAAGTTTTTTACCAAATATGGGCATGGCGGCCATTTCGGTCATGTGACCCAATCCTTACGAACAAACTTTCGATCCCCCTTCCCATTGAAGCATCACATGTAATTTAGTTTCAAACTACCCATCAGTTTAAGTTGAGAAGAAGATACAAATACTGAATCTGAGCCTTCCAGGACAAAAGTCAGTAAATGCCAAAGTGACCAATTTGACCTTGATGTAAAACAGGCCAAGGTCAATCCAAGGTCATCATTTGAACAAACTTGGTAGGGCCCGAATCCTCAATGCTGCATACCAAGTTTCAAGGTCATCCGCCGTTTGGTTCCTGAGAAGAAGATTTTTAAAGGTGTTTACTATATATGGGCATGGCGGCCATATTGGTCAAGTGACCCATTCCTTAGGAAAAAAACATTCGTTCCTCCTTCACATAGAGGCTCCACATGTAATTTGGTTTCAAACTACCCTGCAGTTTAAGTTGAGAAGAAGATAAAATTACTGAATCTGAGCCTTCCACGACAAACGTCAGTAAAGACTTTGATTCAAGGTAATGTTGGTTGGTGTCTGAGGCTCTATCTCTGGTCGGGCCCATCGGAATCTAACTGTTGGTTTTCTTTTGCTCCAGCATTTCAGTGGTTTCTTGCCGTCGAGTCTTCACCGTTGTCTCACCTCTGTGGTTCTTTGATTATTTGTGTTCACGGAGATGTTGCACTGATGAGTTAGGAGGCCTTTATGCGGACTGAACAAATTATTTGTCTAAATCGCGACGGAAGTAAGGGCGAGGATTGTGGCCACGTAAAATCGATTTAAGCCCCCCATTGGAAATCTTTCCACTGACCGTTCCAAGGCGGCTCTTCTTTGGCGATTTTTTATTTTGTTGTTTGTTACTTACTGTGTGTATCACATGTGTATTTTTATTATGGATGGCCATATGGCCATTTTTTGAGAAAGTAACTGTCCTTATGGCCTTCCTTTGTTTAGGTTTCAATTATGGTCTGGTCGCTTAATGTTTGTGTTTCTTTCCCTTTAGTGTCTTTGATGGGTGGAGTAAGTTAATTGTATCGATTCCTGATCTTTTTTTTACTTCTACTTTGACCTTTGGAATTGATAAACTTCCATTCAGCTGAATACAAATATCATTTCTGATGCCACAGGTTACTACGCAATCAGAAAAATCCACTGTTTTGCCCTTTTTCCATACAAATGTCTAATTAACCAAACTTGACCTTTACGTAAAACAGACCAAGGTCAACCCAAGGTCATCATTTGAACAAACTTGGTAGGGCCCGAGTCCCCGGTGCTGCATACCTAGTTTCAAGGTCACCCGCCGTTTGGTTCCAGAGAAGAAGATTTTTAAAGGTTTTTACCATATGTGGGTATGGCGGACATCTTGGTCATGTGACCAAGATCCCATGAACAAACTATCTTTCCCCCAACCCATGGAGAACACAACTATCTTTCCCCCAACCCATGGAGAACCCACATGTAATTTGGTTTCAATTGGCCCATCAGTTTCTGAGGAGGTCGTTTAGAAAATGTTGACGCGGACGCGGACGACGGACGGCGGATCACTGCCCATACTATAAGCTCCCACGGAGCCTTCGGCTCTGGTGAGCTGAGCTAAAAATCGCATATCCCCTGAAATCCCAGTTTTCTCTATATAAATTGGGGTTCAGTGGGGGGTTTCATTTCACGGACTTGCTTGCGTGATGTTTTCTTAATATTTTAAACAAAAAACATATATTGTTTTCATGACCAGTCTATTCGCTTTTATTTTGAAAACAGTTGGGTGTATCAACTACACTGGTTCAATTTGTAGATTAAAAGCTATAATATTATACCGTTTTGTAAACGTTTAGGTCTTGGTAAAAGTCAGTCCCTGGAATCCTACCCATCAAGCAAGCATAAGGTCTGTAAAAGATTAACAAATGGTTCAGCAGGGTGATAATTCTGATGCCGTTACTATTTTTAACTTGGTATGAAAGAAAACCTGTTGAAAGTAATTAAATATTTTAGCATTGTAACATGAAGAGGTCAACGGCAATGGCTTTCTTTCGCTTGTGTTTAGTACGTAATGGTCAGTTTACTCTTCCTGTCTTATAAGTTTAATTGTTGCCTTTCCGTGGTATCGTGGTCTTCGTAGTCTTCTTTCCCTTTGGTGTCTTTGATGGGAGCTGTGGGTTATTTGCATCGATTCGTGATCATTTTCTTCACTTCTATTTCGTTATTTTGGAAAGCATAGAAACCTCAATATCATTTCACTTATTTCGAACCGAGCGTTAATCTGAGGTGGGAGAAGAGAAAACCCACATGGCGTTCCGTTACAGAACTTGGCGTCTCCCATGCGAACCGAGCGAGGTGCGAACACAGCAGTGAGAGACCCAATGATAACTAGACAACGCCCTCATTCATAAGACCACAGAAGCCCAACTATTACATACTGACGATAACATGTACTTAACGCCTGGAAAGTCTAGCAAGCATAGAAACCTTATTAACAGTATTGGCTAAAACTGAAATGGAAACGATCAGCAACGGATATAATCGGACCCCAAATCCTCCTCACCATTGGACAAAATAATCGAAAGAAAATGTATAACAATCGCTAAAGATAGAGGTCATTCCATTAAGATTGAGTTGGTAAGGGGTAAAACGGGAGACTATTTTGTACGCCCCCTCCCCCACAACTGGACACCAAACACATCCTTGTATAAAAATTGCAAAGGAAAACGATCGGAAACTGAAACAATCAGATCTCAAATCCTCAAAGTAAATCACGTAAAAACAAACCACATACCAAATATATATTACGACACTGTAAACGTTTATAGAATTAATTTTAATATTTTTACCAAATGTTATCACCAGAAAGTGTTTTGCGGCCAGTAAAGAAACGTTAAGTCGTACGAGTGTATCAACGTATGGAGGCAATACCTTTGACTTCGGTAGACCGATGTAAGTAGTGCAAATGCAACCGCTACTCCGAGACCGGAGTCTACATCTAGCAGAATAGTAGCAAGAAAGGCCACAATCCAAACAAACTGAAAAGAGAAAGTAAATACACGGCCGGTGTCTTCAACAAAAAAAAAATATGTCAAGCATATACGTTATACGATTAGGTTTACACCATTATAGACTTATTGTAGTCGTTTATTGCTTCCCCGGCGGACTCTATGATGACTCGTCAAAGAACTACTTTTTAAGTAAATCGGTTTGTGCCAGATGCTCTGCCTTTAGTGGTCGGGCGCATTGGACTTCAACAGTTGGTTTTCTTTTGCTTCAGCACTTCATTTTTTATGTTGTCTTGTCAACATCGCTGTATCATCTCTGTATTCGTTTTAGCTTTATTTTCTTTGAGATGTTGCATCGAAACCCTTTACGCGGATTGGACAGATTATATTTCTAGCCTGCGGCAGAATCAATGGCGAGGATTGTGGCGACATAAAAAGTAGATGTAAAACAAAGATCAGGAATCGATACAATTAACTAACTCCACCCATCAAAGACACCAATAGGAAAGAAACACAAATATTAAGCGACCAGACCATAATGGAAACCTAAACAAAGGAAGGCCATAAGGACAGTTACTTTCCCACCAAAAGGCCATATGGCCATCCAAAATAAAAAGACACAAGTGATACACACAATAAGTAACAAACAACACCATAAATAAACCCCCACAGAAGAACCGCCTTGGAACGATCAGTGGAATGCTTTCCACTGGGGGGTTTAAATCGATTTTACGTGGCCACAATCCTCGCCCTTACTTCCGTCGCGATTTAGACAAATAATTTGTTCAGTCCGCATGAAGGCCTCCTAACTCATCAGTGCAACATCTCCGTGAACACAAAAATCAAAGAACCACAGAGGTGAGACAACGGCCAGGACTCGACAGCAAGAAACCACTGAAATGCTGGAGCAAAAGAAAACCAACAGTTAGACTCCGATGGACCCGACTAGAGACAGAGCATCAGGCACCAACCAACATTACCTTGAATTAGATCTCTCTAATTCTTAATAAGCCTTCACGTTGGAGCCGTCATAGAATCTGAGGCCTGACCAACCGGCGTGCAATTAAAGAGGGAAGGGTTTTTACCGACCGATCAAAGGCGGTACCTGTGCTGTGGTTTTATAATTGGCATTTTTGACTTTGCATAAGCTAGTTATTTCATATTTGTGTTTCTTGGTGGGAGTTGCGGGTTAATTCTATCGATTCCTGATCATTGGCTCACTTCTGTTTTGCGTATTGTATGATACCGATAACCCTGATTAAGAGGTTTCGCAATAAACAACTTTTACAAGTGCTGAAGTCAGGTACATGACTAGAAACTCTGAGAAATCGAATAAATTGCGAAATATAAACGCCATATGATGCCGAGGGAGGAACATCACCATCCAAGAAAGGAACATTTACAACCCCAAAATCGAAACCATCTTGTTAACATAAAAAAGATGTGAGGGCAGTGACCAGGAATCGATACATTTAATCCACAGCTCCCATCAGAGACACAAAGGGAAAGAAACATAAAATAACTAGACCCTAAAGTCTTGCAAAATAGAGGTGAATGCGATGATCTGGAATCGATACGATTAACCTACACCTCCCATCAGAGACACTTAAGGGAAAGAAACACAAAAAGTAATAACCCGAGCCCAATGGAAACATTAATAGCGGAAAGCCATAAGGACAGTTACTTTCCCACAAAATGGCAAATTTGCTAGTATAATCAAAACGATATAGGCGATACACACATTCTAAGACGAACTATAACACAAATAAACCGCGACAGAAGAACCGTTTTGGAACGGTCAGTGAACAATACTTCACTGTGGATTATACGCAGCCGCAATCCCCGCCCTTACTTCCGTCGCGATTTAGACAAAAAAGTGTTCATTCCGCATGAAGCTTTCCTAACTCATCAGTGCAACATCTCCGAGAACAGCATTTCAGTGGTTTCTTGCTGTCGAGTCCTCACCGTTGTTTCATCTCTGTTGTATTGTCGGAGATGTTGCACTGATAAGTTAGTAGTCCTTAATGCGGACTGAAAAAATTATTTGTCTAAATCGCGACGGAAGTACGAGCGAGGATTGCGGCCAGTAAAAATCGATTTATGCCCCCCCCACCCCACCAAGCTTTCCTCACTCATCAGTGCAACATCTCCGAGAACAGCATTTCAGTGGTTTCTTACTGTCGAGTCCTCACCGTTGTTTCATCTCTGTTGTATTGTCGGAGATGTTGCACTGATAAGTTAGTAGTCCTTAATGCGGACTGAAAAAATTATTTGTCTAAATCGCGACGGAAGTAAGAGCGAGGATTGCGGCCAGTAAAAATCGATTTATGCCCCCCACACCCCACCAAGTGGAATTCGTTTCACTGACCGTTCCAAGGCGGTTAGTATGTTGGGTTTTATTGTTGTTATGCTTTGTCTTTGAGTGTGTGTGTATCGCTTATATTTTGTTTGGAAAGCCAATTAGCCATTTTGTTGAAAAGTTATTTTCCTTTTGGCTTTCCGGTATTGGTGTCTCCGATGGGAGCTGTGTGTTAATTGTATAATTGTATCGATTACTGATCACTGCCTTCACTTCTACTTTTAAGCACGAAAACGTCTGGATTTCGATTTATTTAAATTAAAAAAGAGAACCGAACAGGAACTGATTCAATCAGATCCCAATTTCTTCCCACAATATCACTAGAAAAAGAATAAAAATCAAAAATGAGTTCCTTTAAGAGCAATGAAAACATTCATAAGAAAGAAGATGGGTCATACTACGTAGTTTCAGCTAATAAATATGTCCTATAAAAGGGTTATCCTTTGGAAGCAAGGAATGCACCGCAGAAGTGAAAAATATGGAGTGTTCATGTTTTCTGGGCCAGACTAGCTAGTTTCGGCCAATTAGGCCTCATCAGTGACCCTCAGATATTTTCAAAATTCCACAATGGAATCAATGATCCCAAAGCCTCATCAGTGACCCTGTAATGATTCGACAACAAAGGCCAGAGGAAATATACTGCAATTTTGCGAATTTCGAATAGGCAGTCGATTCAAAGACTGATATAAATCAAAATGGGGTCCAAATAATTAAAAAAAAACTTGTTTAGAATAAGAGTCTAAACCAATAATTTATTTCTGATTTCTCAGAATATTCACGCTGATCTCAAAGGACCAAAATTAAAATATAAACTGCACTATGGTTGATGTACGGGGAGACGTTTTACGGCCGCCACACGGCACAACACCAGCTGCAGTGAAGGCAAATAAAAATCAAAAATGAGTTCCTTTAAGAGCAATGAAAGCATTCATAAGAAAGAAGATGGGTCATTCTACGTAGTTTCAGCTAATAAAGCCTCATCATCAAAACATCGTGTGACAACAGTAAACAAAACGGACAACAGGTAAACCGAGTCAGCAGCCTTTACCCAAACAAGTGGTGATTCAGAATATCGAAACCAAATGGAAAAGGAGCAATATACATAATGGGGGACAGAATCAGTTTCACCAACTTGACAAACATTAAACTTGAAGGACAAACGTAACTAAATAGGAACAACCAGAAAGGGGAAGAAACAGAATCATCAACGTAACAACATATATGATTAGGGAAATAATCAGAACCACCAACACGAGTCATAAAGGAACCACAACAAAACACCGACTTTGAACGTTCAGTAAAATTACTTGTGGGTTTAAGTTAGCATTAAGATTGCAACATTCACACTCACTTTCACTGTGGTTCAGCCATTTATTTGTTTGGTCCGCGTAAAGGTTTTCTACCCATCAGTGAATCACCTTGGTAAACAAAGAAAGCACAATTAATGCCAAGTTGATATAAGGATGGGGACACGAAAGTGAAACGCGCTGGGCCATCCGATGCAACGCCACAGGAACACTGGGCCAAAAGAAAAACAAACATTGAACACAGTTGAACCAAGCAACAGACACAGAAGTTCCGGTCCGACCAACAAATTAAGTAAATAGCTGGTCTTTGGAAGACTTTGTCGCAATATTGAAGCACATGTTTTTATGGAAGTAAAACGTGAGTTTAAGAAATTGTAAAGTGCAGTATGGTACAAGAGCTTGAATTTGCCATAAACCGTGCCTTGTTTAGTCTTGTATAAAGTTTAGGTAACCAATATAACAAGCCTTATATTAATATAAATAGGCTCTTGTGACTCACAGTACACATATTTGGCTAGGACAGATAATGAAAAAAAAAATGTCTGTGTACATTCACTAGAAACGGACGAGAAATACAACAGAGCAATGTTTTTACTTACTGAATCTGTGAACGAAATTTGCCATAGTATTTTCAAATCACGAAATTGCAGGAAAATTCCTCTCATCTTTTCCAAAATTATAGCTGCTAAAACGCACTGAAATAATGTATTCAAAATCATTACGATAACACACCCGTGCGACTTAGTGTTTTTTTTTTTTTTTTCATATCTACAAAATGGCTACTTTTCTGATGACTATTTTCCTTTATTTTACTTCTTACTCCGAACATAGGTTGTTGGTGGCCGTTAGAACGCTTCATCCAGGCGGTTCTAATGGGTACCCACAACCTATGTCCTGGAGCAGAAATGAGCAAAATATTGTATACCCCCGTAAAACCCGGTTTACTTGATATAAAGTGTGGTTTAGTGGGGCGTTCATTTCAAGGACTTCTTCACGTGATGACGATAATTAAGTCATCTGTTAATCTCCCGAACATTAAATATTTAGGCATAATAAAAAGAAAATCAACATGCGCCTGTAAAACAAACGCGTCATTAATTACAGTTGCAATAGTATACAAAGTGTATTAAAACAAAAATTGTTATGTAGTTCTGATTTAAAGCAGCTTTCTTCTTTCTGTTGTGCCATAAATATAGCTAGCTAATAATTTTACATGCAGTTCATGGGATAAATATGTTCAAGAAATATACTAAGATCTTCGTTACCAGGAAGTTGTTTTTTTTCGGACAAAAACCGGCATTTTTTATCTAGATATGCATTGTACATCGGTGTCTTGGTACAGTCATACAGCGTCTACTTCAACCACTAGATTCATAACAGAGCTAAGGGGGGGGGGGGGGGTGGGGCTAGCGCATTTTAATATTGCCAAGGAAAACATACAATTAAAGATTACATCCAACCAATCGCACCGAGAGGAAGAAAAACAAACGATGAAGAAAGCAATACAGGAACTAAACAAATTACAAACAGTATAGCAACCAGCTCCTTCTTCTCAACAAGAGGTTATCAGGATGCACCAAGCACATGTAATGAACATTGGATGAATAAAAATAATAATAATAATAAACACAGCCAAAAGCACACACAACAAATCCGATATAAAAAATAAACAGCATTAGAATCACCGCCTTAGAACGACCAGTAGCGAGAATCGCTGGGCAGTTTAAATCGATTATATGGGCCCAACCTTCACTATAGGTTCTAAAAGTATTTATAACACACAAACCAGCTGGTCCACTTGTCCGTAGCTAACTGAATCAATGGACCGTCACATAATTAAAAACAAATTAGACCAATCTGAAATACAAATTAAATTATACAGATGTGATAAAACAAGGATGAAGTCTCTTTGCTTGAGCCGGAGCAAAGAAATCCACCAGGTAGATCATGAAAATACAAGCCAAAGACAATGGATCACGCACCAACCATTGATAAAATAAAAACCTAAAGTTTCAAGTTGGATCAGTCATCGAACTAGGATTTAAGGAGCGCTCAGACTCATATCACTTTTCCTGAGCAGGATTAGATCTAAGCGGTTTTCTAGTATTCACGTTCGATTGGTTTTAACCCTGCGTAGAAGCATCATGCAGCCCAATCTATTTCTCCAGTTCCCGATCGGCGGGGCCGCCGAAGTTTATGATATCGATAGCCCTACTTAAAAAGTTTAGCAGTAAAGTAGAAGTAAAACAAAGATCAGAAATCGATACAATCAACCTACTCCACCCATCAAAGACACCAAAGAGAAAGATACACCAACATGAAGCAACCAGACCACAATGGAAACCTAAACAAAGGAAGGCCATATGGACAGTCACTTTCCCACAAAATGGCCATATGGCCATCCAAAATAAAAAGATACAAATGATACACACAGTAAGTAACAAACATCAACATAAATTAACCGCCACAGAAGAACCGCCTTGGAACGGTCAGTGGAACGAATACCACCGGGGGGGGGGGGGGGGGGGCTTAAATTGATTTTACGTGGCCACAATCCTCGCCCTTACTTCCGTCGCGATTTAGACAAATAATTTGTTCAGTCCGCATGAAGGCCTCCTAACTCATCAGTGCAACATCTCCGTGAACACAAATAATCAAAGAACCACAAAGACTGTTTAGCGATTACCAAAATCGGCAATATTATATTAAACTCTAGCGAAACGAATAGGTTGAAAAATCTGAAGGACAACGGGGACATCACCATCTAAGAACGGGAAATGTACAATTGTAAAGTCGGCGGCGAAGAGCTGTGAGTACCAATTGTATTGCTTGCAGTTTCAGTTGCTGGATTACGTCTCACAGGCTGCAACTGAGTGTAACGGTCTGGTTACAGGCTTACGTCCTTATTTCGGAAGACCTTAAACGCCTTGCCCCTGATTGGATCGTTGAATAGTTCATTAGTATGACCACATGGCGATTGGTGAACCTGTCTGTAAAAGGTCTATAATTCTCGGTTCACACAATAACACAAATGAGAAAGGAACATCTACATAAAAATATCACCATAATTTAACGGTCACAAGCTGAAAGCCAAAAAGTCCTTTTTCCCTCCCAAACAATAGCTATTCAAAATAAAAAGATATTAGAAAAACAGAACAATAACAATAATAGACCATAACAGAGGTACCGCCTTGGAACGGTCAGTAATTTGGAAGTGGGGCTTTAAAAATTTTACGTGGCTACAATACTACTGCTTCTAATTCCCCATTGCGTTTCGTTGAAACATAAGCCAGGATCTTGGTTAATCTTATGCCGAAGAATATGTACAGGGCGTTCGTTGAAATTAACCCACTCGTTTCGGCATTCATGCAAATTAAGAATTTTGTACAATACGACGTTGAGACTTAAATCTTAGACTATATGTGTTCTTCGAATACTTTTGCTTTTAGTCAGTAGATAAAATCGTTGTTATGTTCTGTTAAAAATTGTGCATTTGTGTTGTTCTGTGATTGGGGAACTTCCCGGACACCTTCTTGTCAATAGAAAAAGACTCAGTTAAACCGAGACAAGCAGTTTCTATCTGTAATGTTTTATTTGTTTCCAGTGGCAACCTTTGTAGTTTTGTAAGCCATTCATACCAGTAACGGACCATTACGATAATACACCCGCGCAACAGTGCATTTCTTTCACACCTCCAAAAACGCTACTTTTCTGATGAAAATCCGTTATATATTTCTTACTTATGCTCCGAACATATGATGTGGGTGCTCGTTAGAAGCGCCACATTGAGGTGGTTCTAACGAGATTCCACAACCTCTGTCATTTAGAGGAAATGTGACAAATAATGTTTAACCCAGTTAAGCCCAGTTTTCTCTATATAAATGGGGTTTAGGGGTGTTCATTTCACAAATTTGTTCACGTGATGCAAAGAAGCACGTATTTATACAACTTCCGGTAATATACTTACGTTTGGTAATGTTCTAAAGTATGGGCCGATGGCTAACATAACAATCAATAGCAAAGCACAAGACACTAAGCCAGCCACCTTAAATATAAAAACACGCGATGCCAGCAGATAAATATAAATCGTTTCATTGGCCTAAAATGTTTACATGCCAAAGCTAATTAATTGTTTATTACATTCATTGAAAATACATTTAATAGATTGTTTTATTCCACTTTAAAGGTAAGACTGTGCTCGATAACTATAGCTTAAAATCTTAAAGTTAGTAGTCCACGGTTAAACTTCAAACCGTCCATTAATATATAACAGCAAATCAGTTAGAGCTTCAGAAACAGCGCAAATGAAATACATGAACTTAGTTAAAGACCAGCCACTCCTGACATGAGGATTACAACGCAGCGCCGCCTATTGCTTAAGCCTACCTGAGTTTTTCCACCTCCTCGTTCTTGTGTTAGACTGCGTGACATCGACGCTGAGGTAGAAGGCGACGAAAAGAAAGATGAGACAATATTACAAAACCCGAAGGCCAATAACTCCTGCAATAGAGAGATATGAACTATACTTAGACATGTTATAAAGCTTTAACAGATGTACTCAGACTAATCAAGACGAATGTATATTATAAAATGGGTATCCGAGCAATCTATTCGGACAACTGCTTTTTTTTTTGTTTTTTTTTTTTTTTGTTTTTTTTTGGTTCCTCCAGTATTTCACTTCTTTCATGCTGTCGAGGCCTCATCGTTGTTTCAGCTCATTTTTTGTTTGAGTTGTATGTGTTCGAAGATGTTGCACTGATGAGTTAGAAATCCTCCATGCGAACTGAAACAAATATTTGTCTAAGCCGCGACAGAACCAATGGCGAAGATTGTGGTCACGTAAAATTGATTTAAGCCAACCCTCCTTACCCCACAATAGAGAAAAAACGATTTTCTGACTGTTCCCAGGTGGTTCTTCTGTTGTTGTTTATTAGTGTAAACTTAAAGTTCGCCTTTGCATGTACGTATTGCTAACATATTTCTTTTTACATAGCCGTTTGACCATTTTGTGGGAAAGAAACTGTCCTTTTAGCTTTCCGCTTATTAAGTTTTCAACACTGGTAAGTTGTTTTATGTTTATGTTTCCTTCTGGTGTCTTGGATGGGACATGTGATGTAATTGTATCGATTCGTAATCATTGCCGTCACTTCTATTTAAAAAAACACTATACTTTGTAAATAAGGATTTTGACAAACGGCTCTTCGGTTTATTTTTGTAATGGTTTGTCTTTCAGTGTTAGTATTGCTTATATTATTTTGTTTTGGGTAGCCAATTGGCCATTTTGTGGGAAAGTAACTCCTTTCGGCTTTCCGCTATTGATGTTTCCATTAGGGTCTAGTTGTTTAATGTTTGTGCTTCGTTCCTTTTGGTGTCTTTGATGGGATGTGGGTTAATTTTATCGATTCCTGATCATTGCTTTCACATTTATTTTAAACCCTTCATATAGTCAAGCCTTTTTCGAACCTGATCGAAAAATTACCAACTAACCAATGATATAGTTTTACCTTAATTCTGACCTGTTGGCTCAAGCGGATACGTGTCGGTCTGGATATAGGAGGTCGCAGGTTCGATATCCAAAAGAACCATCAACATTATTTCGAGTAGATTAATCATAAAATTTATTCCCTTCCACCGATTCAAGGAAGTAATTTTCCGGCGAGATCCGGCGAGAAAATTTGTACTATATCGGTTTACCCCTTAAGTCTTAAGCTGTCAAGTAAAGATGTGATGAGGTGAATTTTCCGGCTCGGTACAGTGGTGTTGGTGGTATTTGTAAACTACAAAACATTACAATCTGACATATTCGAGTTTCATACCGTACTGGAATACTTACGTATTTTGTGAATTGTCAAATATTAACGAAAAAGAAAACGCAAGAGAAAATGCATTCAGCAGAAACATATATATGAATGAAGTCTTAAACTAAAATGGATCTTCGGTTTTTGTGTAAGAAATCAATCGCAAGAAATATATAAAATCTTGACAAGTTCGAAAACAATGGAACCCATAACACATACCTGATTTGAGTCAACTTCATAGTCGTGTTTCTTAGCCAGTATTTTAGCCATAGATATTGATATTGCAAACACAACAATAGACAACGCCAATGCATCAAACACTACGTCCCCAAGATGCCCAAATGGTAGAGACGGAGAAGGCAGTCTGAAAACAATGTAGATTCATAATTATATCGCTGTTTTGTCGTCCGTTAACATAAAAATAACGTCACCAAAAAAAAACGAAAGTGACTTACCGAAGAGTGACTATCAAGAATTCAATTTGCTGAAGATTTAAATAAACATCACAATTACGATAACACATCAGTGTGACATAGTGAATTCTTTCATATCACATAAAAACGGCTATTTGCCTGATGCGATTGTGTGATATTTTCCTGATTAATACTCCAAACATAGGTTACAGAGCTCACTAGAACCGCCTCATTGACAATGACTAGGTGGATGAAGCGGCACGCCTGGTACTCATTGAGATGCCGACTATGTGTAGAAATATCTAAAAACGAAACAAATCTCTTCTGATATCAGATATTTCCGGATTCAAACAATATGATACGCTATCATTTATTTTTCCTGCCATTAACATACTCATTTTACGGGCTAGAAAGATAGAGGTAAAACTAATGATGAGGAATCGATTCATTTACCACACACCTCCCACCCAAATCAGCAAAGGAAAAGAAACATTAGTTTCGAGTCAAGTCATCATCCTTGTTTTATCTTAGTATTCGTTTGACTTTTATGCTATCGTAGATATTCCACCGATGATTTAAAAATCCCTCATGCCGACTGAACAACATTCTTAAGGTAACCACGGCAGGACCAAAGACGAAGATTGTGGCAAAGTAAAGTCGATAAAGTGGGCCATGTTTGCTGATGTTGGCTCGGTGGGGGACGACTATAAGTCCGCGGGTAGGCGTTTCTTGCCTGATGCCTCAAGTTGACCTGTCCCATGAGCTACTTCGGTCGGTGTGTGTTCGGTGGGGGATGTGCTGTGTTTGCCGCGTCTTGACCGTCATCCGTTTCGGTTTCAAAACTTTGGGGTTGAGACACACTGATGAAGATTAAATATCAGAAAGGCCTCTGTGCCACTAAATTTGGTATAGTTACGTCTTATGCTTCCCGCTCGCCCCCACAGCAAAATAACTTTTTTTCTGGCCATTCCACGACGCTACTTTTGATGTGGTTATTTCGTCTTCCTTTTGGCTTTCCGCTGTTGATATTTCTATTTGGTTCGAGTTATATCGTGTCGGGGTTTCTTTCCCTTTGGTGTCTCTGATGGGAGCTCTGGGTTAATTATATCGATTCCTGATCATTGCCTTCACTTCTAGTTTGAATTTGATAGGTCAGGAAATCCTCATTTAAAATATGATACGCGTTGCAACTTCTGTTACTCTACTGGGAGCTTTCCTTTCCTTTTATCTGTAGTAACATAGTGTCACTCCTGTCATTGCCCTCACTTTTATTTTGAATGTATAAATTGCTAAATATATTTTACTCTGGATAGCCATTTTGCCACTTTGTGGGAAAGTAACTGATCAGTTGGCTTTACGGTTGTGACGATTCGATTATGGTGAATTGGGTTTATGTTCGTATTTCTTTCCCTTTGATGTCTTGGGTGGACGGTTTGAGGTAGTTGTATCGGTTCCTGATCATTGCCATCACATCCATATTCAACATATTTAAAACACCACAGGCGGGAATCCGAAAGGACAGTTTCTTTCCGACAAAATGGCCACACGGCTATCAAACATAGAAACATATTAACAGTACATACATGCAAAGACAAACTATAACAATATTAACCCTTACATAAATGCCGCAACACTTATATTTTAATCTATCTACCGAAGTTTTAAGTCCAACGGATACACCTGGCAAATTTGTCTGCCATTTTTTCACAGGGAGACAGTTTTGGGGACTTCTTGTTTGCTTTTCTATAAATTCTGTCCCATGGAAAAGGGTTAAAAAATGCTTCCCTCTTTAATTGCACGCCGGTGGGTCAGGCCTCAGATTCTATGACGGCTCCAACGTAAAGGCTTATTGAAATTTAAAGAGATAATGTTGGTTGGTGCCTGATGCTCTGTCTCTGGTCGGCCTCATCGGAGTCTAACTGTTGGTTTTCTTTTGCTCCAGCATTTCAGTGGTTTCTTGCTGTCGAGTCCTCACCGTTGTCTCACCTCTGTGGTTCTTTGATTTCTGTGTTCACGGAGATGTTGCACTGATGAGTTAGGAGGCCTTCATGCGGACTGAACAAATTATTTGTCTAAATCGCGACGGAAGTAAGGGCGAGGATTGTGGCCACGTAAAATCGATTTAAGCCCCCCAGTGGAAACTTCCACTGACCGTTCCAAGGCGGCTCTTCTGTGGCGATTTATTTATGTTGTTGTTTGTTACTTTCTGTGTGTATCACTTGTGTCTTTTAATTTTGGATGGCCAAATGGCCATTTTGTGGGAAAGTAACTGTCCATATGGCCTTCCATTGTTTAGGTTTCCATTATGGTCTGGTCGCTTAATGTTTGTATTTCTTTCCCTTTGGTGTCTTTTATGGATGGAGTAAGTTAATTGTATCAATTCCTGATCTTTGTTTTACTTCTACTTTAAACTCTTAAAAGAAAGAATTTGCTCATCAGGAGCAAATTCTTTCTTTTAAGAGTTGACCCCTATTGACATGGGAGACAAAACTCCTTTTGCAGAAAATGCCTCCTCTGAAGTTGTGTCCGTTCCCATTAAGGTAACTTACCCAGTTGGTACATCGCCTACAATGTCTACACGAAATTGTCCATTTAGTTCCAATACATATGACAATACTGTACCGAGTACAACCTGAAATCAATGGCACATTTAGTATGATACGTTATCAAGATATCTTGATATTAAAATAATAAGAAATAATATTTTATAAATATTCTTAGGAAAATAAGATCCCGCTATGATGATGTATGCAAGCATGTACTGTCCTTGTATAAGTTTTATCCTTTAGTTCCTTTGTTTATCGTTCAGAGTCATGCCCCACTCTGTTTCTTAACTATCGATTGTTCGCCTGCGATTGATGTGCGTAAGTGCGCATATGCGTTTGTATGTGTTCTACCTTGCATTATAGTCATCTGGTGCTTATTTACGCTCTTGTTTCAGCGCGTAAATCAGTCTGAATGTTTTTGTTCCTAACATTATGTTTCTATTTTAAACCGCTGTGCACACGCTGTGTTGATTTTTTCTGCCTAAATAAGGTCCTCTGAAGGACTGAGAAGCACAGAACTTCCATATCTGGCTATGTCTTTCAATTTATCACACTGTTGTTAAATATGAGGTATGTATTATTTTCAACTCCTAAAATAATTGTTGTTTGGGATTTTGTGTGTTGTTTTGTCACGAACTCCTTCTTACCTTTCGGCGGCTTTAGATGCGTCTGTTCTTTATTAGAGTCCTTTTTCCTGTGAAATTTGAATCTTTTTCTTAAATGTTTTAAACCACTTTTCTTTCTTCCAAAGGATAACCTTTCATTGAACGAAAGATAACCCTTTTACTGAACATATTTAACGTCACTACGGCTGGTGTTTGGGAATATGTGGCTGTCGTAAGACTTCTCCCTGCCCCAACCCATAGTGTTCATATTTTCTTTTGATCTTTGGGGATCAATGATTCCATAGTCGAATTTGGAAAAAAAATGAGGGTCGCTGATGAGGCCTAATTGGCCGAAACTAGATAGTCTGGTCCACTAAACATGAACACTCCATATTTTCCGGTCTTGTGTTGTATTCCTTGCTTCCAAAAGATAACCCTTTTATTGGACATACAATAATGTGTTTTCTCATTTGCAACGTATTTTGTTATGGTAAGGGTTCTACCTCTTTATACATATACTTTTGTAAAATGGCTATTGCTGTTTGAAACAAGAGCCGTTCATGTTACACCTGCAAAGTACACATTCATTTGCTACTTTCGAGACATTAAAGACACAATTTTACAACAGTGAGCATAGAGACAAGCAAATTTATACGTACAACAATAAGTTCAATGGGCACCGGGATGATCATTTTCTGTCTACATTTATCATTATGGTTGATGAAGCGTGTAACACAATATAACACTGTCCAACATGCAATGGAGATGATAAGTGCGACCCACTTTATTTGACTTTTAAGATTGCTGAAAAATTCGCTGTATGTCTGGAATAAGAAAAAGAAAAAATATAAATGTGCAAGCGATACATCACGGTTACATTCTGTGTAATGAATTCCCAGGCATATCATACTTCATGTACGGAAAGCACAACCAAGACTACAATTTTCTATACATAACGTGTTCTTTGTTTGAAAATACACAAAGTTCATCTTATTTCCTCATTTTTCTTAAAAGACATACAAAGTAGAAACTCGTTATGACCGCCTAAATACTATCACCGCTGTGGTTCGAGTCTCGCTGGCTACATGTGAGACGCCAAGTTCTGCAACAGAGGTTCAAGTGTTTTTCTTCGGGTACTCCTGTTTCCATCCACCTCAGATTAACAATCGGCTCGAAATAAGTCATGTAATCTTGAAAGGGCCGTAAACCCAGAAAAAGTACTGCCTTAATATGATAATTCTAGCGCGCAGCCTGAATATATGTAAATAATTCATTACGCTAACAATCTTGGTTGCTGTAATTTACTTCATTGCGGGACTTCTGGACTCCGGTAGGTTTAACTGTTGGTTCATCGTAGTCTAACTGTCGGTTTTCTTTTGTTCCAGCATTTCAGTGATTTACTGTTGTCGAGTCCTCACCGTTGTTTCATCTCTGTGGTTATTTGATTTTTGTGTACTCGGAGATGTTGCACTAATGAGGTGGGAGGCCTTCATGCGAACTCAAAAAAAAAATATTTGTCTAAATCGGACGGAAGTAAGGGCGGAGATTGCAGCTGCGTAAAATCGATTTACATCCCAGTGGAATTAGTTTCATTCACCGTTCCGAGGCGTCGCGATTTTTTTGTTATGGTTTGTCTTTGTTGTGTGTTTCGCTCATATTGTTTTGGTTTGGATAGCCATTTGCCATTTTCTGGGGGGGAAGTAACTGTCCCTTTGGCTTTTCGCTTTTGTTTCCATCGGGGTCTGGTTATTTAATGTTTGTGTTTCTTTCCCTTTGGTTTCACTGCTTGGAGCCGGGGGTTAATTGCATCGGTTCCTGATTATTGCCTTCACTTCAATCTATCCGTGTATATTTCCTCATAGTTATGATATACAATTTGGTTGAAATGTGTCATCTTATTCAACCTTTCATTTCAGTTCAGTAAGTTATACTTAACAACAATGAAAACCAGACACTTTTGATAATCAGTTTTCTGCAACAAAAATTATTTTAATTGTACATCAATCGAAGTCGTCGAACAATTTGGCACCGGCAAAACCGGTTTGTTAATCTAGCGTTGTGCCCGCAAAACACGTGAACTCTGTTTTAACAGTACCCATGTATACCTTCACTATCTCGAGCTTATCACTGATTCTTAAAGTGTACGTTTGCTCTATATTCGCCTGACAAAAGTGCACCTTCAGAAATTATGCAATTCTTGCGCTTAAATGGTGAGACTAAACCAACGTCAACGCGCGGAGGCCATTGGAATGCTTAAAGCTGGTCCGACCATAACCACGATTGCTAGGCATTTCAAATGCTCTAGAGATACTGTGTAAAAAGGTCACAGACTGGTAAATATAAGCAGGACAGCTACGGATAATCAGGGGTAAATTTTTAAAGTAAACTGTTCTGCGATTAGACAATAACAGATTTGGTGAAATTAAAACAAGTTTATTTAACAAATAGGTATTTTCTGCAAATTACAAGAACAAATTCTACATGTCTAGTGGACTGGTTTGAAAGATGTGGCTAAGAAAATAAGACATTATTTTTTATAAATTTTCACTGTTTATTTTCTGCTAGATTATGGGTAACCAGCTTCAGAAACCGGCTACTACATGTGGTTGCTGGTCAACCTGAGAAGACGTAGCGAACACACAGGAGAGGTTTCCGATCGTCTGAGACCGTGCAGAGAGAATGTCCTGACGGCAAGACAAACTACTAACGTCGTGACGTCACACCGCCGGAAACAACGAAAGAGGGCAGTTGCTACTGCTAGAGTTACGAGGGGTAATCACGGGTGAGTACCTTTTTGATTTCTTTTTAATTGCTTAAGTCATTGATAGAAACATATTGAAATTTTTAAAAAGCATTAGTAGCGTTGTTTGATCAGCGCGCGTGCGCTACTTTATGAACTTTGGGGAAAACACTTTTGTTCATATCGTGCGACTTTGACTGCTTTGACCTTTGATAGAACATATTTATTAATATACTAACCGTTGAAATATTTGCTGCTTAAAAAATATATTTATTTCTGCATTGTACTGAGTGTCCGGTTTTCTTTGTTGTTAAGTTGCTGAAAAGTATATAAAACATGTTTCCCGAAAAATGAAAATAAGAGTTCGTGTGTTTGTGCTGGGGTTTTACGTCCACGTTAACACTTATAAGGTCATTTTGAGACGTTGCTTCCAATTTGTGGGAGTTTTACCCGATATTGTGATAAAGTGAATCTCAAGACCAAGTGGATCAGTTACAAATCGGACAGAAATTGACGTGCCAGTCTTGACTTGCAGAGTTCTAAGATCAACTTGACCAGTTACAAATCGAACAGCAATTGACGTGCCATTCTTGACTGGCAGAAGTTCTCGTAATATGTATAGTATTTAAATACTTAACGTCGCATAATTTTCTTTAACATATACAAAATGCACAAAGTGATAAATCAACCATACAAAATGCAAGCAGCGTGTAGCTTGTAGATGGTCGGTGGCACCACTTCCTACAAAACGGATTGAGCTACCGCAGAAAAATAAACAGTCGTAGGGCAGTAAAGTTGCAAAACGTGCGTCTGACACAGTCAGGCAGTATGAAGCATGCTCAATACAGTTAACCACATCACCCATCAGATACACCAAAGGGAAACAAACACTAACATTAAATAACTGAACCCTAATGAAAACATCAAAAGCGGAAACCAAACGGATAGTTACTTTCCAACAAAATGGCCAATTGGTAAGCAAACAGAATAGGCCCGTGGCAAGTACTAAAACATATCACAGCTATTGAGAAATAGAAGTGGAGGCAATGATCAGGAATCGATACAATCAACCCATATCTCCCATCAGAGACAACAAAGGAAAAGACACACAAACATGAAACAACAGAACCTAATGGAAAAACCCAACGGCAAACCATAATAAAAATAAACCGCGACAGAAGAACCGCCTTGGAACGGTCAGCGGAAACGATTTCTACTGAGGGGGGGGGGGGCTTAAATCGAATTTACGTGGCCACAATCCTTGCCCTTACTTCCGTCGCGATTTAGACAAATAATTTGTTCAGTCCGCATGCAGGCCTCCTAACTCATCAGGGCAACATGTCCGTGAACACAAATAATCAAACCAACACGGAGGTGAGACAGCGGTGAGGACTCGACAGCAAGAAACCATTGAAATGCTGGAGCAAAAGAAAACCAACAGTCGGACTCCGATGGTTCCAACCAGAGACAGAGCATCAGGCACCAACCAATATTACCTTGATTTAGATCTCTTTAATTCTCAATAAGCCTTAACGTTGGAACCGACATAGAATCTGAGGCCTGACCCACCGGCGTGCAATTAAAGCGGGAAGCAAAGTTGTCAACCGTGATTGGGTTAACTACCATGCATGCAGTCTGTCGTATAACATGTATGTTGTACCCAATCTGTTATATCGAAGAATGATTTTACGAAATTGGTTATATATTTTTTCTGAATTTATATACTAAGTCACCATAAAATTCGGGTTCCGGTAGACCTTGTTGCAGAAGAGATTTAAGTCAAATATTGAATTTTGAAATTAAATCAGAATGGCGTCTATAAAATTTTGAAAATGCTTTGCGTAGTTTATGGTACCGATAACCCTGTTTATGAAGTTTAGCCGTTAATAATTTATTACGTTTGTTGAAATCAGTTACATGACTACACTCTCTGGCAAATCGAATTAATTGCGAAATATAAACGCCATAGGATGGCGTAAGAGGAACATCACCATCCAAAAGGAAAATTTACAATCTCAAAATCTGCAAACGTCAGAATTTTTGTGCATTTGAACTTTGAAACTATATACCCTGCTCCACATCATGTAGGTCTAACTATGAAATAAGTATTTGTTAGATATGTAAACTGTATGAGTTGGCCGGACACGAAAAAGTTACATAAATGTTCAAAAAGGAATACTTTTGCTAATAATTGGTGGATCGTAGCCTTCACTGCAGCTGGTGTTGTGCCGTGTGGCGGCCGTAAAACGTCTCCCCGTACATCAACCATAGTGCAGTTTATATTTTACTTTTGGTCCTTTGAGATCAGCGTGAATATTCTGAGAAATCAGAAATAAATTATTGGTTTAGACTCATATTCTAGACAGGTTTATAATTATTTTGACCCTATTTTGATTTATATCAGTCTTTGTATCGACTGCCTATTCGAAATTCGCAAAATTGCAGTATTTTTCCTCTGGCTTTCTTTGCCGGATCATTCAAGGGTCACTAATGAGGCTTTATTAGCCGAAACTACGTAGTATGACCCATCTTCTTTCTTATGAATGTTTTCATTGCTCTTAAAGGAACTCATTTTTGATTTTTATTTGCCTTCACTGCAGCTGGTGTTGTGCCTTGTGGCGGCCGTAAAACGTCTCCCCGTACATCAACCATAGTGCAGTTTATATTTTACTTTTGGTCCTTTGAGATCAGCGTGAATATTTTGAGAAATCAGAAATTAATTATTGGTTTAGACTCATATTCTAGACAGGTTTTTAATTATTTTGACCCTATTTTTGATTTAAATCAGTCTTTGTATCGACTGCCTATTCGAAATTCGCAAAATTGCAGTATTTTTCCTCTGGCTTTCTTTGCCGGATCATTCAAGGGTCACTGATGAGGCTTTATTAGCCGAAACTACGTAGTATGACCCATCTTCTTTCTTATGAATGTTTTCGTTGCTCTTAAAGGAACTCATTTTTGATTTTTATTTGCCTTCACTGCAGCTGGTGTTGTGCCGTGTGGCGGCCGTAAAACGTCTCCCCGTACAACAACCATAGTGCAGTTTATATTTTACTTTTGGTCCTTTGAGATTCTGAGAAATCAGAAATTAATTATTGGTTTAGACTCATATTCTAGACAGGTTTTTAATTATTTTGACCCTATTTTGATTTATATCAGTCTTTGTATCGACTGCCTATTCGAAATTCGCAAAATTGCAGTATTTTTCCTCTGGCTTTCTTTGCCGGATCATTCAAGGGTCACTGATGAGGCTTTATTAGCCGAAACTACGTAGTATGACCCATCTTCTTTCTTATGAATGTTTTCATTGCTCTTAAAGGAACTCATTTTTGATTTTTATTCAATCAATATACGCTGCTCCACATTACAAACTATTGGCAAAATTAGCCGAAAATGGAACGTATATAGAAAGGGTAGAAGAGGCATACATCTGCTAATATTGGGTGGGCAGAAACCTCCACAAAATATTTACTGACTGTTTGTAAACTATTGAAGGAATTAGACGGAAACGGAACTTTGACAGGAATTTCTAAAAGCGTTTCTTTTTATTTCAATACTAATAGTTGGTCGACTGTAAATTTAAACAATTATGCGTTTTGCCACATCATGGTCTAACGGAAAAAATACAAGTTTCAGCTTAATTGGATGTAAACTGTGCGAACAAAAAAATAGAAAAAAAAATCGCAGAGATGAAACAACGGTGATGACTCGACAGCATGAAGCCACTGAAATGCTTGAGCAAAAGAAAACCAACAGTTAGACTCCGATGAGCCCAACCAGAGAAAGAGGATCAGGCACCAACCAACATGACATAAAAATAATAGTCTCCCCAATTATCAGTTAGGCTAGTAAGTTGATTGTATCAATATCTGATCTTTGTTTTACTTCTACTTTTATTACAATTGGCTGTCTGTGTTACAGAAGGCCAAGACAAGCTTCCTACGTTATATTTGTCACCTAAACTTCATAAAAGACTATACAAAGTAGAAGTAAAACAAAGATCAAGAATCGATACAATTAACTTACTCAACCCATCAAAGACACCAAAGGGAAAGAAATACAAACATTAAGCGACCAGACCATAATGGAAATCTAAACAATGGAAGGCCATAAGGACAGTTACTTTCCCACAAAATGGCCATATGGCCATCCAAAATTAAAAGACACAAGTGATACACACAGTAAGTAACAAACAACATAAATAAATCGCCACAGAAGAACCGCCTTGGAACGGTCAGTGGAATGATTAGATTTCCACTGGGGGGGGGGGACTTAAATCGATTTTACGTGGCCACAATCCTCGGCCTTACTTCCGTCGCGATTTAGACAAATAATTTGTTCAGTCCGCATGAAGGCCTCCTAACTCATCAGTGCAACATCTCCGTGAACACAAAAAATCAAAGAACCACAGAGGTGAGACAACGGTGAGGACTCGACCGCAATAAACCACTGGAATGCTGGAGCAAAAGAACACCAACAGTTAGCACGGTTTATTGCAAATTCAAGCTCTTGTTCCACCACTGAACTCTCCAAATTATTAACTTCATGCTTTACTGTCATCAAAAATATGTGATAAAATATTGCGACAAAGTCTTCGAAAGATCGGGTAGAAATCTGTTTTCGTGTTTCAAAAATATTAATGAAAAGTAGAAGTGGAGGCAATGATCAGGAATCGATATAATTAACCCACAGCTCCGATCAGAGACACCAAAGGGAAAGAAACACAAACATGAAACAGCAGACACTAATGGAAACATCAACAGTGGGGAGCCAAAAGAACCGTTAATTTCACACAAAATGGCCAATAGACTATTTCCAAAATAAAATGATATAAGCGACACAAACACCAAAAGATAAATCATAACAAAAATAAACCGCCACAGAAGGACCACCTTGGAACGGTCAGGGGAAACGAATTACACTGGGGGGGGGGGGGCTTAAATCGATTTTACATGGCCCCAATCCTCGCCCTTACTTCCATCGAGATTAAGACAAATAATTTGTTCAGTCCGCATGAAGGCCTCCTAACATAAAACCTCTGAAATGCTGGAGCAAAAGGATAACCAACATTTAGACTCCGATGGGCCAGTCCAGAGACAGAGCATCAGGTACCAACCAACATAAGCATTTACGTTGGAACTGTCATAGAATCTGAGGCCTGACCCACCGGCGCGCAATTTAAGAGAGGAGCACAGTTGTCAACCGTGATTGAGTTAACTACCATGCATGCAGTCTGTCGTATAACTTTTATGTTGTACCCAATCTTTTTATATCGAAGAATGATTTTACGAAAGTGGGTGCTGAAGTCATTGCGGTTATTTTTTTATATACTAAGTGACCATAAAATTCGGGTTACGATAGACCTTTTTGCAGAAGAGATTTAAGTACAATATTGAATTTTGAAATTATATTAGAATGACGTCTATAAAATTTTGAAGTTTTAAATAAGTTGAAATCCAGGCGTTTTCGTGCTTCAAGTCTGTCTACTAATGATTTTGCAACCCTTTAAACTACACTTCTTCATAATCTTATAAAAGAAAAACTTAATGATTATATTAAATGGACATTTCATAGGGAGGACTCCCTCTATCTTTCATGTAATGTAAGAAATGCTTTTTTCACTTCTGAAGAGCATAAAAAATATACTGTATGGTTATGTCAGAAAGTGTGTGAAGCTCTCATCTTTCTACTTGACAATATTTGCATAATATTTGGTACTAAGTTATTTAGACATGTTGTGTGTATTCCGATGGGTACTAATTGCGCACCACTTGTGGCTGATCTGTTTTTGTTTTGTTATGAGAGAGACTTCATGATGTTCCTTTCTGTTGAAAACCAGTCTGAAATCATTGAAGCCTTTAACTCCACTTCTAGATATTTTGATGATTAATTAAATCTTGATAATACCTATTTCGATGGTTCGATTAGCCAAATTTATCCCCTAGAAGCACAGTTAAATAAAGCGAATTCTTCTGATACCGAGTCCCCGTTTTTGGATTTACATCTGTCTATTGTAGATGGGTTTGTTTCTTGCAAAATTTATGATAAACGCGATTATTTTGATTTTGAGATTGTAAATTTTCCTTTTTTTTGGATGGTGATGTTCCTCGTGCGCCATCCTAAGGCGTTTATATTTCGCAATTTCTTCGATTTGTCAGAGTTTGTAGTCATGTTACCAACTTCAACACTCGTAATAAATTGTAAGCGGCTAAACTTCTCAATCAGGGTTATCGGTACCATAAACTACGCAAAGCCTTTTTCAAAATTTTATAGACTTCATTCTGATTTAATTTCAGAATTCAATATTGGACTTAAATCTCTTCTGCAACAAGGTCAGGTACCAACCAACACAAGCCTTTACGCTGGAACCGTCATAAAATCTGAGGCCTGGCCCACCGGCGGACAATTAAAGAGGGAAGCAAAGTTGTCAACCGTAATTTGGTTAACTACCATGCATGCAGTCTGTCTTATAACATTTATGTTGTACCCAATCTTTTTATATCGAAGAATGATTTTACGAAATTTCCCACAATATATTACTGCAACATCTGCAGGATTTTGGATATGTACTGTTTATTGAGACTTCTTCACCAAATGATACTAAGGATCGCTTCTAAGCATGATGAAGATCCAAAATTGCCAATGCACAAAGTACTGGTATACTGAGTTGTGGTTCTTGCACACGAAATACCACCAAGCGTTTTGGTTCTTGCGCATGACATTCCTTCTAGCCTTGTTTACAATTGTGCCAAGTTCCATCAATATATCTCAAAGGGTATTGGAGTCATGGTTATCGCAGTGTAATATTCTTGGGGGAGAAACAAAAAAAACAGGGCACCCAGATTTGAAGTTTTTGGCAGGACACGCCTGTTTAACCTCATTAACATTGGTCCAAAGTACCATCAATATGTCTTAAAGGGTATTGGAGATATGATGATCAAAAGGTGATCATACTGTTATATTGAAAGGAGAGATAATTCAAATACAATAGCACCCAGAGTTGTGGTTCTTAGACATGTGAAACGCCGTCTGAACCTTGTACACAACTTTGTCAAGTATCATCATTATATCGCAAAGGGTATTGGAGTTATTACCATCACAAGGTTATATTGTCAGGGGAAATAACTCGAAAGCCAGGGAACCCAGAGTCATGGTTCTTTCACATGACACACCAGCTGAACCTCATGTACAACTGTACCAAGTACCATCAATATATCTCAAGCAGTATAGGAGATACGGTATCACAAGGTAGTGATTCATTTTTTATTGAAAGAATACTCAAAAACAAGGCGCCCGGAGCTGTGGTCATTGTGCACGACACGCCATCACAGCCTTGTGAACAATTGTGCCAGGTACCATCAATATATTACAAAGGGTATTTGAGTTATGGCAATCACAATGTTGTCATTCTATTTTATTAGAAGAGGAGATAACTCAAAAACTATAGCACCAAGTTGAGTTTCTTGGGCATGCAACGACATCTCGGCCTTGTGTACAATTGTGCCAAGTACCAGCAATGTACCAGCAATGACTCTCAAGGGGTATTGGAGTTATGACCATCACAAGGTTTCGTTTCCGGTATGTTAAACTCAGCTATTTTTAGGCCTAAGCAAACAGACTTCGCAATTATAAAACTTTCTTTAAGTTCATATCACTTGAGAAAAAGACATAATGTATACGAATTATTAAAATACAAAGAAAATATAAGTGAACAATTACCTCACACTGCCCATTCAAGTTACCAAAGCAAATGGATACGAACAAAAATCACTATAATGAAAACGTCATAGGTGGAAAGCCAAAAAGACAGTTACTTTCCCACATAAATCACTTGTTATTCACTAATGCAATCCTATTTGTATGGCAGGGCGACAATCCAAAATAATAAGATTTTAGCAATACACACAAGAAAAGACAAACCGTAACAAAAATAAGTCACGTCAGAAGAACCGCCTTGGAACGGTCAATATTTTAATTATTTTTTTTTTATTTTATTTATTTATTTATTATTATTATTATTATTTTGAACGTGGGGTGGGGGAACAATTTTACGTAGCCATATTCCTCGCCACAAATGAGAAAATGCTCCTGCTCATCTCAGCAAAGGATGTTTGTCCTCATAAATTTTAAAATGCCAAACATCCGTGGCGTTTTATAATTTGTGAGCACGACAAATGGCATTCTTAGATGAGTAAAGCGTGAAAAAATATTTAATAACCCCGAGACTAAAGGTCTTCCAGCATTTACGTCACGTCAGCGAAGTCGCTCTGTACACAAACTTAGTCAGAATATAACCTTCCCTGACTGTGTCACGTGAACAAACACGTGAAATGAAATATTATTTGTCTTATTTCTGCTCCAAGACATAGGTTATGGGTACTGGTTCCAACCGCCACAACGAGCAACACAATCCGTTCTGAATTACAAAATAAGAAAAATATCACGGATTTTCATCAGAAAAGCAGCCATTTTGGAGATATTAAAATGCATTTTGTCGCATGGGTGTGATATCGTAGTGTCCACGAAACAAGCTTTGTATATGGGTTTGTTTCTATCAAAATTTATTATAAACGCGATGATTTTGATTTTGAGATTGTAAATTTTCCTTTTTTGGATGGTGATCCTCCTCGTGCGCGATCATATGGCGTTTATATTTCGCAATTATTTCGATTTGCCACAATTTGTAGTCATGTAACAATAAATTGTTTACTGCTAAATTTCTTAATCAGGGTCTCCCTGCCCTACATCATAGTGTAGATTATATTTTCTTGTCCTTTGGGATCATTGATTCCATTCTGGAATTTTGAAAATATTTGACGGTCACTGATGAGGCCTAATTGGCCGAAGCTAGCTAGTCTGGCCCAGAAAACATATACACTCCATATTTTCAGTTCTGTGTGCTATTCCTTGCTTCCAAAGGATAACCCTTTTATAGAACATTATTATAAACTACACAAAGCCTTTTCAAAATTTTATAGACGTCATTCTGATTTAATTTCAAAATTCAATATTGAACTTAAATCTCTTCTGCAACAAGGTCTATCGGAACCCGAATTTTATGGTGACTTAGTATATAAATAAATTCTGAATAGTTAGATCCTTTGGAAGCAAAGAATACACCATATAAACGAAAATAGCAGACTCGGTTTTATTGAGTCTGTTCATGACCAGTACTGAAATGTGCAACACCGGCCACGCCCTCTAGCAGCGGCTTAAGCAGAACTCTATTTTCAAAATGACTCTAAATGAACCCATTTAGAAAAATACATAACCGCAATGACTTCAGCACCCAATTTTGTAAAATCATTCTTCGATATAAAAAGATTGGGTACAACATAAATGTTATACGACAGACTGAATGAATGTTGGTAACCCAATCACCGTTGACAACTATGCTGCCCTCTTTCATTGCACGCCGGTGGGTCAGGCCTCAGATTCTATGACGGTTCCAGCGTAAAGGCTTAATGAGAATCTAATTTTAGGTAATTTTGGTTGGTGTCTGATGCGCTGTCTCTGGTCGGGCCCATCGGAGTCTACCAGTTGGTTTTCTGTTGCTCCAGCATTTGAGTGGTTTCTTGCTGTCGCGTCCTCACCGTTGTTTAATCTCTTTGGCTGTTTGTTTTGTGGTGTCGGAGATGTTCCACTGATCGGTATGATGACCTTCATGCGGATTGAACAAATTGTTTGTCTAAATCGCGACGGAAGTAAAGGCGAGGATTGTGACCACGAAAGATTGATTTTAGCACCCCCACACACCCCAGTGGAATTCGTTTCAGTGACCGTTCCAAGGCGGTTTGTCGCGGTTTACTTTCGTTATGGTTTTTCTTTGAGTGTGTGCATCGCTTATTTTATTTTGTTTTGGATAACCAATTGGCCATTTTGTGGGAAAGTAATTGTCCTTTTGGCTTTCAGCTGTTGTTGTTTCCCTGAGGGTCTGGATATTTCATGTTTGTGTTTCTTTCCGCTTAGCGGATCATAGCCTGCCCAGGCAAAGCGGTGCGTGTCGGCCCGTCCATGCTGATAAACCCTATTGGTTTCAGAGGGTGGTATGGCTTGAGATGTCATTTCATCTCAAGGTCGGGTATAAGTCCCACAAAATTGGAAGCAATGTCTCCAAAATGACCTATATAGTGTTGACGGGGACGTTAAACCTCAAATCAAACAAACAAAACTTTCCCTTTAGTGTCACTAATGGGAGCTGTGGATTAATTGGTTAGCTGAAGTAAAACAAAGCTCAGGAATCGATACAAATAACTTACTCCACCTATCAAAGACACCAAAGGGAAATAAACACAAGTATGAAGGGAAAAGACCATAATGGAAACCTAAACAACGGAAGGCCATAAGGACAGTTACTTTCCCACAATATGGCCAAGTGGCCATCCAAAATAAAAAGACACAAGTGATACACACAGTAAGTAACAAACAACAACATAAATAAACCACCACAGAAGAACCGCCTTGGAACGGTCAGTGGAAAGACTTCCACTGGGGGCTTAAATCTATTTAACATGGCCATAATCCTCGCCCTTACATCTGTCGCGGTATACACTTATTTTGTTTAGTCCGTATGAAGGCTTCCTAACTCATCAGTGTAACATCTCCGAGAACATACAAAACAAAAAAAACTACAGAGATGAAACAAGGTTACGGACTCGACAGCAATCAACAACAGAATTGCTGGAGCAAAAGAAAACCAACAGTTAGACTCCGAGGGGCCCGACCAAAGACGGAGCATCAGGCGCTAACCAACATAAAGAAGACTAAAATAGAATAAAATTCCATTTATGTTTTTACGCTGCAACCTCCATATAATCTTAGGCCAGACCCACCGGTGTGCAATCAAAGAGGGAAGCACAGTTGCCAACCGTGATTGGGTTAACCACCATGCATGCAGTCTGTTTTATAACATTTATGTTGTACCCAATCTTTATATATCGACGAACGATTTTACGAAATTGGGAACTTAAGTCATTACAGGCATGTATTTTTCTGAATTTATATACTAAGTCACCACAGATTTCGGGTTCCGATAGGCCTTGTTGCAGAAGTGTTTTAAGTCCAACATTGAACTTAGAAAATAAATCAGAATGACGTCTATAAACTTAGAAAAGGCTTTACGTAGTTTATGATACCGATACCCCTGACTAAGAAGTTTAACGGTTAATAATTTATTACGAGTGTTGAAGTCGGATACATGACAAGACACTCTTGCGAGTCTAATTAACTGCGAAATATAAACCCCGTACGATGTCGCACGAGGAACATCACCGTCCAAGAAGAGAACATTTACAATCCCTGATTTTGCCTTCACTTCTACTTTTAAACGATTTTACGTGGCAACATTTCTCGCCACAAATCAGATAATATTCCTGCTCATATCAGCAAATGATGTTGTTTGTCCTTATAAATTATAAAACGCCAACAATCGGTGGCATATTAAAATTTGTGAGCACGACAAATGCCATTTTTTAAATGAGTATAGCTTGAAAAAAGGCCCAACTGTTGGTTTTACTTGCTCCAGCATTTCAGTTATTTCATGCCACCGAGCCCTCATCGCTGTTTCATCTTGTATCCGTTTTGATTTTTGGTTCGATTGCAATCGCCAAAAGACCCATATTTAACATTAGACTAAAATTTGTACTTGATGCAGATAGGCTCGTCAGCCCCAAGACTCTTGCAAGAGAAAGCCGTGATGAAATATTGCACTATATTCAAAACAGTTTCAAAAGGTCTACATATCGAAAAATGAAAGTACCGGTGGAGCTGAATAAAACAGTGTGTATTTTTCTGTCAGTTGATTTCATAAAAGCCCCTGTCTTCCTATTTACTTTTCAATAATTATTTATTTTATACAGGGACTATATATGAGTGAAAACATCTGAGATTAATTCGACTTGATTAATTTTGTACTGGGAACCCCGAAATGGTAAATGTGCAGACGAACAGTTGCCACTGAACGCGGCGTCTGATCAGGACCTGTTTGCAAACAGATCAACCATTTCTGAAATAAATTTTGAAGAAAACCCAACCTGACACCCCTTAATATCTAAATTGACTCGTGCTACATATAAGGTTGAAGATTTTCTTAAGTTCAAATGGGTTAAAATTTACGGTATTGAAAAAGTGTATTGTAGTTCTGGTTTAGAATTGCAGGTACATCAAAGTTGCAAACAAAAAACATGGACACCAATACAAATATCGATCACGTCGCGGTAGAGGTTAAGACCCCTCACTACCGCGTTTACGGGACGTTTCGTTATGGAAACCAGCACAAAAACCGGGTCGATTTGTCCTTGGATGCAATTGTTATTCTAGTTAAGTGTTCATAGTGGGGATATGAAACGGAAAAATGTATTTGTTTGTATTGGGGTTTAACGGCCCAGTCAACACTATTTCAGGTCATTTTTGAGCCGGTCAGTTTACCTATCCACACTTTTCCTGGGCAGGCTTATACGTAAGCGGTTAACCAGTACAGTGCACATTCTTTCGGCAGAAACTGACAGCTGCCCTTCTTGAATCAGCGGAAGGAAGAGAATGACCACAGAAAAGATTTCATGATCAATATCCATGAAAGAATGTTGCCGACCCCAGCAGGAATCGAACCCGCGTCCTCCTGATCACCAGACAGACGCGCATCTGACTGAGCTACCGAGGCCGGCCGGAAAATGTATTGATATATTGTTAATTATAAAAGCCCCGTACGCATGCGCCAATTGGCATACGTAAGAAAACTTGCACAGATGCAAATTTTGCATAATAGGTGAGCAAAAGTATATTTTTCTTAGCGGTCACGTGGACATCAATAGTCTAACCATCCTGAACACCTGCACACATTTGCATACGTAAATTAAGTATTTATTTCCATATGGGCCCCGTCAAGCGATTTTGGTACTTATCGCCTATGCGAGCAGCGAAGGTTCAGGCGAGCCTGCGCATCCGCGCAGTCTCGCCAGAACCTTCGCTGCTCGCTCATACGAGCAGTGAATCAAGAGGCACCTTCAGACAGAAAGCCATATATCTTGTCCCTCTGAATGACTGTGCATGCGCAGTTAAAATTTGTCATGACGGAATGCTCGAAGACACAAATTCGCTTGGATGGGGCTCATATGACATTATAGCTGACAATTTAGTCATTTCAGTTAAAATGAATGGACTGACACAGAATGCAGCCATATAGCTTGGAAATGGGTTTCGATCAGGAAATAGCAAAAGTATGCAGTTATGGGGCCATAATGAGATTAACACACCTTTTTTGTAACTAAAAGAACAAAGTAACTATTCATAAATAACCAAATAATTACGATAAAAAGGGAGCTGATGCAGTAATAGGGAATCAGAGTGTGTTACCTTACGCACCAGTGGAGCCAATGGCCCTTATCAATATTGCCTGTGATCCCAGTTTTGGGTCGATTGTTAACCAGTTGTTTATCAAACGATCCAAAGTTTCAACGCACAGCAGACTTCAGTGCTAAGTCCACAGGACCATCACTGATTTGTAGGAAATCCGGCTAACGCTTATTCAGAGAAAATTGGCAAGCTTTTCCTATCGGTTATCTATAAAATCTGGACAGAAAACATGGGTTAGGTTTTGCCAGCAACGTAGACCCAGATCTTGTTCTATGGTGTATGATAATGGTGTACACGTTTGCCTGATAAAAACTAAGTTAACGGATAAACTAAACACCTTTAATCTCAGAGCGAGTTACACTCCACTGTGTAGAAAGCACCACTCGAGACAATGGTTCTTGACAATATAAACTGTGATCCCAGGTTTGAGGTCGATTGTTTACTAATTGTTTATAAATCGACCTGCAGTTTCAACGTACAGAAACCTTAAGTCTCAGCCCAAGGGCTTACTTTCCTTGCCTTCACTCAGTGACAATCGACCCTCCAGTACTTTCATTGCTTTAATTATTTCCTCGGATGCTTAGCACTGATGAGATAGAAATCCTTCATGCGGACCGAACAAATAATTTGTCGTAACCACCACTGAACCAAATCAAAGCAGCGGACACTAAGGTGCTGAATATACTGCGAAGACACACGTAGTGGTGTGCATTTGTTTGATAAATAGCTGTGTTCGTAAAAGTTGAACTTAAATGAATAATTAAATAAAATCTAGATTCTGTAGTACCAAATGGGCCCCGTTAAGCGATTTTTTTGTACTTATCACCTGTGCGAGCAGCAAAAGTTCAGGCGAGCCTGCGCATCCGCGCAGTCTCGCCAGAACCTTCGCTGCTCGCTCATACAAGCCGTGAATCAAGAGGAACCTTCAGACAGAAAGCCATATCCCTGGCCCTTCTGAATGGCTAGGCATGCGCAGTTAACATTTGTCATGACGGAATGCTCGAAGACACAAATTCGCTTGGCGGGGCTCAAAGTATATACATATTATCATGATAACAAACTTACATAAATGAGTTTTAATGGTCCACTATATTGCTTCGTTTCCACACCAAATATGTTTTTGATCTGGCTGGTATACACATGGCAAGCTGCCCCTGTAGTAAACCCACTTATCAGAGGATCAGACAGGTACACTGTGACGAATCCAAGCCTAGCTATTCCCATACAGATCTGTAATATAGAACTTTATTAGAACTTTCACGGCTGTAGGTTCGCTTGGGTCGGGTCATATGTGAGACATCAAGTTCTGCAAGGAACTGAAGCGGTTTTCCCCCAGATTTCGCCCATCTTTTATAAATAAGTAAAATAGACCTTTCAGGCAGTGTCCCGATACAGGATCGAGCCTACAGCCAACATCGAAATCATAATTTAGTCCGTGGTACCTAAAATAAAAATAAATTTATTTTTATTATATTGTATAAACTTTGCACGCCGATGATTAAAAATAATCGTCGCTTATCTTGCTTGCATCTTCTCATATTGAAAGGTATTATTTTAAATATTATTGGCTCATTTGTTATCATATTATTGGGTATCATCAGCTCAGTATCAGTTCCTCAGTGCTGAGGTTGATACTGCGGTGTTGACGTCAGTACTCAAGTATTGATTTAAATAACTATATCTATAATTTTTGCAGTATAAATTTCTATTTTTTCTAAACTAAGACAGACTTGTCAGGTAAGACATGTATCTTAGCGGATTTGGTTGCCATTTTTTGTAATATTATAAATTTTGCAAGTCTCGTTTCTTTGGGCATCTCCTTCCTGGTGCTCGGGACTTCCGTGGAGTGTGGGCAATGTTTGCTGATGTTGGTTCGGTGGAGGCGCCTATAAGTTCCCTGGTGGGCGTCTCTTGCCTGATGCCTCCAGTTGACCTGTCTTATGAGCTACGTCGGTCGATGTGTGCTCGGAGGGGGATGTGCTGTGTTTGCCGGGTCTTGTCCATCATCCGTTTCGGTTTCAAAACTTTGGGGTTTAGACACACTCATGAAGATTAAATATCAGAAAGGCCTCTGTGTCACTAAATTTGGTATAGTCACGCATTTATTGCAACCACTGGGTCGGTATCTCTGCTGGTGGATGATTCGTTCGTCCCCGAGGGTATCATCAGCTCAGTATCAGTTTCTCAGTGCTGAGGTTGATACTGCGGTGTTGACGTCGGTACTCAAGTACTGATTTAAATAACTATATTATATCTTTAATTTTTGCAGTATAAATTTCTATTTTTTCTAAAACTAAGACGGACTTGTCAGGTGGGACATGTATCTTAGCGGATTTGGTTGCCACTTTTTGTAATATTATAAATTTTGCAAGTCTCGCTACTTTGGGCATCTCCTTCCGGATGCCCGGGACTTCCGTGGAGTGTGGGCCACGTTGGCTGATGTTGGCTCGGTGGGGGACGCCTATAAGTTCCCTGGTGGGCGTCTCTTGCCTGATGCCTCCAGTTGACCGGTTTTATGAGCTACATCGGTCGGTGTGTGCTCGGAGTGGGGAGGGGGATGTGCTGTGTTTGCCGGGTCTTGTCCATCATCCGTTTCGGTTTCAAAACTTTAAGGTTTAGGCACACTGAGGAAGATTAAATATCGGAAAGGCCTCTGTGTCACTAAATTTGGCATAGTTACGCATTAATTGCAACAACTGGGTCGGTATCTCTGCTGGTGGATGATTCGTTCGTCCCCGAGGATATCATCAGCTCAGTATCAGTTCCTTAGTGCTGAGGTTGGTACTGTTGTGTTGACGTCAGTACTCAGGTACTGATTTAAATAACTATATAATATCTTTAATTTTTGCAGTATACATTTCTAATTTTTCTAAAACTAAGACGGAGTTGTCAGGTGGGACATGTATCTTAGCGGATTATTAAGTCATGGACGCCACCCTATGCTTTCATGTCTAAGTTCATTACCCGTTTCTGTTTTACGTCTTCTGGACACCGAGGCGAATAAATTATACGATAGTTCTAATTAGTTATATGATGTGGCTCTCTTAACTATAGGCTATACTCAGCATACTCTCCGTCCTAACATTGATTCTGAAACTATTCATAAACGCCATTTCTTCAAAATATCCTTCATTAATAAGGGTATGGATTTTATAGATTTGCCCAGTATTTTCCGTGAGAGCTTGGTGCTTTCTTCCATTCCTGCTTATTTTCAAAATACTGAAACACCTATAATTTGCTATAAATATAACATACCTGTTAGATCTATCATTTTTAATTTCAATAAGCTTGTTTCAGATCTTGATATTGATACTAATACTCCTGATTCATGTGATTGTAAAAACTCAGTGTATTGTTATCCTGCTGCTGGTCATGTTATTACTGGCAATTTGAAAATTATTCCTGATTCTAGGATAAGGAATATAATTTCTAAAGGACCGAAATATCGGTTTCTTTCTAAACTTGATTTCACTAAATGTAGAGATGAAATCGCTGCTGCCTTGAATGAATTCGGTAATCGATGGTGTAAGCAAGAGTATGTTGAGCATAAAGCCCTTAAGGACTGTAAACTTAGCATTTTAAAACTAGTGAATAAACGCATTTCTTTCTATTCTCAATCTACTAACTTATGACCTCCTAAGCCTAAGACGTATTTACGTCATCTTAAACTAAGTATTCAATAATTTCATAAGAAGTTTGTTTTGGCCCCTGCAGACAATGCCGCTAACGACGTCGTCGTTGTGTGACGGTTTCACTATGTAAACACGCTTAAGCAGGAGCTTGTTGGTACTAAGGCCTATGAACTTCAGCCTTTAGCTGAAGAGAGAGCGATAGTTGATGAACATATTTGTCATTCAGCCACCAAGTTTGCTGTGTGTGTTACCGAAGGCCAAGACAAGATTCCTACGCTATACTGGTTACCAAAACTTCATAAACAAGACCTTACAAAGCACGGTTTATTGCAAATTCTAGCTCATGCACTACCACTGAACTTTCTTAATTATTAACTTCCTGTCTTACTGCTATTAAAACGCATTAAATATTATGATTATGATTAAATATTGTGATAAAGTCTTTGAAAGATCAGGAAGAAATCTGTTTTGGTCTATAAAAAATTCGAATGAGGTTTTAAATAAATTGGAATCCAGACGTTTTCGTGCTTCAAGTCTGTCTTCTTACGATTTTTCCACTCTTTACGCTACACTTCCTCATAATCTTATAAAAGAAAAGCTTAATGATTTAATTGAATAGGCTTTTCACAGAGAAGATTCTCTCTATCTTGCATGTAATGTCATAAATGCATTTTTCACTTCTAAAGAGCATACGAATTATACACTTTGGTCATGTCAGAAAGTGTGTGAGGCCCTCACATTTCTACTTGACAATATTTATATTAGATTCGGTACTTAGTTTTTTAGACAAATTGTGGGTATTCCCACCTCTTGTGGCTGATCTGTCCTTGTATTGGTATGAAAGAGACTAACAAAGCACGGTTTATTGCAAATTCTAGCTCTTGCACTACCACTGAACTTTCTAAATTATTAACTTCCTGTCTTACTGCTATTAAAACGCATGTAATTAAATATTGTGATAAAGTCTTTGAAAGATCAGGAAGAAATCTGTTTTGGTCTATAAAAAATTCGAATGAGGTTTTAAATAAATTGAAATCTAGACATTTTCGTGCTACTAGTCTGTCTACCTACGATTTTTCCACTCTTTACACTACACTTCCTCATAATCTTATAAACGAAAATCTTAATGATTTAATTGAATGGGCTTTTCACAGAGAAGATTCTCTCTATCTTGCATGTAAAGTCAGAAATGCATTTTTCACTTCTAAAGAGCATAAGAATTATACACTTTGGTCATGTCAGAAAGTGTGTGATGCCCTCACCTTTCTACTTGACAATAGTTATATTAGATTCGGTACTAAGTTATTTAGACAAATTGTGGGTATTCCGATGGGAACTAATTGCGCACCTCTTGTGGCTGATCTGTTCTTGTATTGTTATGAAAGAGACTTCATTTTGTCGCTTTCCATTGATAACCAATCTGAAATTATTGAAGCTTTTAGCTCTACTTCTAGATATTTAGAGGATTTATTAAATATTGATAATACCTATTTTGATGGTTTGATCATTCAGATTTACCCCCTAGAACTTCAGTTAAATAAAGCAAATTCTTCTGAAACCGAGGCCCCGTTTTTGGATTTACATCTATCTATTGTAGATGGATTTGTCTCGTGCGAAATTTATGATAAACGCGATGACTTTGATTTTGAGATAGTAAATTTTCCTTTTTTGGATGGTGATGTTCCTCGTGCGCCATCCTATGGCGTTTATATTTCGCAATTAATTCGATTTGCTAGAGTGTGTAGTCATGTAACTGACTTCAACACTCGTAATAAATTATTAACGGCTAAACTCCTTAATCAGGGTTATCGGTACCATAAACTACGCAAAGCCTTTTCAAAATATTATAGACGCCATTCTGATTTAATTTCAAAATTCAATATTGGACTTAAATCTCTTCTGCAACAAGGTCTATCGGAACCCGAATTTTATGGTGACTTAGCATATAAATTCAGAAAAATATATAATCGCAATGACTTCAGCACCCAATTTCGTAAAATCATTATTCGATATAAAAAGATTGGGTACAACATGGATATTATACGACAGACTGCATGCATGGTAGTTAACCCAATCGCGGTTGGCAACTTTGCTTCCCTCTTTAATTGCACGCCGGTGGGTCAGGCCTCAGATTCTATGACGGCTCCAACGTAAAGGCTTATTGAAAATTAGAGAGATAATGTCGGTTGGTGCCTGATGCTCTGTCTCTGGTCGGGCTCATCGGAGTCTAACTGTTGGTTTTCTTTTGCTCCAGCATTTCAGTGGTTTCTTGCTGTCGAGTCCTCACCGTTGTCTCACCTCTGTGGTTCTTTGATTTTTGTGTTCACGGAGATGTTGCACTGATGATTTAGGAGGCCTTCATGCGGACTGAACAAATTATTTGTCTAAATCGCGACGGAAGTAAGGGCGAGGATTGTGGCCACGTAAAATCGATTTCAGCCCCCCAGTGGAAATCTTCCACTGACCGTTATAAGGCGGCTCTTCTGCGGCGATTTATTTATGTTGTTGTTTGTTACTTACTGTGTGTATCACTTGTGTCTTTTGGTTTTGGATGGCCATATGGCCATTTTGTGGGAAAGTAACTGTCCTTATGGCCTTCCTTTGTTTAGGTTTCCATTATGGTCTGGTCGCTTAATGTTTGTATTTCTTTCCCTTTGGTGTCTTTTATGGGTGGAGTAAGTTAATTGTATCAATTCCTGATCTTTGTTTTACTTCTACTTCGTATTGTCGCTTTCCATTGATAAATAATCTGAAATTATTGAAGCTTTTAGCTCCACTTCTAGATATTTAGATGCTTTATTAAATATTGATAATACCTATTTCGATGGTTTGATCAGTCAGATTTACGCTCCAGAACTTCAGTTAAATAAAGCAAATTCTTCTGATACCGAGGCCCCGTTTTTGGATTTTCATCTATCCATTGTAGATGGGTTTGTTTCGTGCAAAATGTATGATAAACGCGATGACTTTGATTTTGAGATTGTAAATTTTCCTTTTTTGAATGGTGATGTTCCTCGTGCGCCATCCTATGTCGTATATATTTCGCAATTAATTCGATTTGATAGAGCGTGTAGTCATGTAACTGACTTCAACACTCGTAATAAATTATTAACGGCTAAACTTCTTAATCAGGGTTATCGGTACCATAAACTACGCAAAGCCTTTTCAAAAGCCGTTTACAGGTTCGTTGCACACTTAAACCACCCTGAACACTGCAAAAAAAGTATAAATCAAGGGTCTTAATTATTCGTCGTAAAGTTTATTAATGAACGAATACTTAAATGAAGCAATCTGATTGGTTGATAGTCAATTAGGGAGGGGCGTAATCTATTCATTTAAGTGATAAAAAAGACAAATGCACCTTCAAGTAACTGCAGCGTTACCAATATCCCTGGACAATCAGCAGTAAAATAACTGCGGCTCATTGGGCCAATCTCTGGCGTTTGGCCGATGCAATCGGGCAATGTAAATAAGGCGGGAAATCTATGTTACTCACCACGTCGTTTAAATAATTTATTTCATGTGCAAATTGTTATATTTCTTTGAACGGAAGGCAATGATCAATAAACAATAAACATTCCGTCAAAAGGAAACAGAATGACGCACATATTAACCCTTGTCCTGCTGCGCCCGGATATGCCTTATCTTTCAAACAATGTAGATCCAGATCAGATGTCTTCTGAAGAAGCCATCTGATCAGGATCTACATTGTTTATCATTCATATTGTGAATTTGTTGCAATAATTTGCATCAAGTAATCTGATTGGATGAGAATCGCTAGTGGGTGTGGCAGATTAAAATACTCAGCAGGACAAGGGTTAAGCAATTGCATTATAATTAACATTTTCATGTAGAAAGCCAAACAACAGTTTCTTACAAAATGGTCCAGCGGCTATCCAAAACAGAAAATAGAAGTAAAGACAATGATAAGGAATCGACACAATAACCTGAAACCTCCCATCCAAGGCACCAACGGAAAAGGAACACACACTTCACCACTATGAAAACTTTACAAATTGAAAGCCAAAAGGACAGTTACTGTCACACAAAATCGCCAAACTACTATCCAAAATAAAAGGATATTAGCAAAACATACTTGCAAAGACGAATAATATCAATAATAAACCACAACAGAAGAACCGCCATTGAACTGTCAGTAAAAGTTTTGTCGTGTGGGGTGGGGGTGCTTAGATCGATTATACGTGTCCATAATCCTCGGTACTGTCGTAGTTAAACACATATTTTGTTCAGTCCGCATGAAGAATTTTCTAACGCGTCAGTGAAAACATCTCAGAATGCATTAATATCAAACGAATACAGAGACGAAACAACGATGAGGACTCGGCAGCATGAAATAACTGTAATGCTGGAGCGAAAGAAACAGTTAACCTCTTGTTTCAGTTGGTTTTCTTTACCAAATCACAGAAGCTAGCGTCCCTCTAAATCACCGAACGGATATTGGCGAAAGGTATAGACATTGATAAGATACTGCATTATTTGACATCCGGTAAGGTTCAACACTGTTCGCTAAAATGCATTATTTTTCTTTTTATTGGGATCAACTTTTCCAAATATATTATATGTACGTTTGCTGTTGAAAATGGTTAAGTTGGGGTGTGTCTGGGTGATTATTGCAGATACTTGCGAATTGTAATACTTACTTGAAAAATTCCAACCACAAAAGTTAACGAAACTGCATAGCTAAGTCTTATACTAAGTTCCTCATTGGACATATTCTCCTGTTCATCGTTACCAGTAGTGTTTGTGCCTCTGGTGTTTTGGACATGTTCCGACTTTGAAGATTCGTAACCTCTTGCCACTGTTGTTCCAACCATTAAGCATGCAACAGAAAATGTTCCTGAAAGAACACGCAAACATACACTCTACTATCACACATTGATGTTAACAGATTTATAAAATTTGTATGAAATACACCACCATTTTTACAGTATAAAATTAAATATTTAAAAACTAAACAAATCATATATACAGTGTACCTCCTATAACGCGAAGATCGAGGTATTGTTAACTGTGACTAATCACGAAAACACGTCCGTGAAACATTGACCCCTCTAAACTCCACTTTATATAGAGAAAAACGGGGTTTATGGTGGTATACATTATCTCCCCTATTTCTTCTCAAAAATGCATGTGTACTCATAAGAAACGCCTCATTGAGGCGGTTCTAACGAGCACCCACAATATATGCTGAAAGCAAACATAAGAAAGGTATTACAATTTTTGCCTAATGTTTGTCATTTCTGACACGTAAGCTAACGACGTCATTAGTTTTGAACAATTGGACCAAAATTAATAAGTCCGTGAAATGAACAGCCTATTAATCCTGCTTTATAAACAGAAAAGTGGGGTTTACTAGGGATAATTATTTTGTTCATTAAGCGATTCTAACGAGGACCCAAAATCTATATTTGGACTAAAAATAAGAATAGTATCAAACATTTGAAACGATCTGTAGAATAGAAATGATGGCAATGATCAGGAATCGACACAATCAACCATCAGCTTACTATACGTTAGTGGAAACATCAATAACGGAAAGCTAATTGGACAGTTACTTTCCCACAAAATGGCCGGTTAGCTATCTATATTAAACAAAAGAATACAAGCGATACACACATTCAAAGACAAACCATAATAAAAATAAACCACGAGAGAAGAACCGCCTGGGAATTGTCAGTGAAACTAATAACTAATTCCACTTGTGTGTGTGTGTGTGGGGGGGGGGGGGGGCTTATATCGATTTTTTTTTTCGCGGCCGCAATCCTCGCCCTTACTTCCGTCGCGGTTTCGACAAATACAGCACAAAACAACGGAAATATAAGCCAACAGACGGACGGTTGACCCCCTATAAACATGGCCAATCGGCTATCCAAAACAAAAAGAAACCAGCAACACACACATGTAGACGAAGTAAAAGAGCAAAAATACACATAAGAACCGCCATTGAAAACGTTTTTCACTGGGGTGGCCGGAAGGGGTGGGGTGGCTCAAATCGATTTTACGCGGTCGCAATCCACGCCCTTACTTCCGTCGCGATTAGACAAACAATTTGTTCAAATGCTAGTTTCATTGATATGAAAACGCCATTTTTGCACACGGGTGTGTTACCGTGATGATGTTGAAAATGCATGTAGTTAGTATTCATTATACGAGTATTTTATTATCGCCTTGTTGATGCGTTTCTTGTGTGACTGCATATAACTATTTCAAAAAAGATTCAAAATATAACTCTGAATTATCCACGTTATTCTTCCTTACCTTACACCATACTCAGCTGCTCGTGATAACCCTGTCTCGAACAAATTTCATGGCCCCAAAGATACCAAGCCAATGAAAAATAGAAGTTCAGAATAATTACCTTTCAGCTTCTCCCCAAGACAATTAAGGGCAAAATGCACAAACATAAGGCAACAACGTCACCGTGATTAAGGGATATGGGAACACCTGGCAGTTTATTCCGCCATTTTTCAAAGGGGGGGGGGGCAGCTTACGGAACTTCCCAAAGGGTCTTTTCTCATATGAAAGAATTTGTTCCCCAGTAGCATATTCTTTCCTTTAAGAGTTGACTCCTATTGGCATGGGTGTTAAAATACTTTTGCAGCAGTTGGCTCCCCTGAAGGTGTTCCCATTCCCCTTAAAACGCAACAAATAGAAAGCCAAACGGATAATTCCTTTCCCCAAAAATGCCCAAAAGGCTATCCAAAATTAACAGAACATGCATAGAAAGACAAGCAATGATGGATATAATGTAGTTGCACCACCTTGCAACAACAGTAAGTAAATAATGAGTGGAAGGGTGGGGGGGGGGGGCTTGAGTCAGTTTTACGTGGCCACAATCCTCGCCATTTGTTCCGCCGTGGTTCATACAAATATCAGACAAATAATTTGTTCAGTCCAAATGGATGCTTCCTAACTCATCAGTGCATCATCTCCGAGAACATTAAAATGAGATGAAAAAACGGTGGGCAATCGACAGCAACAAAACACTGAAATGCTGGAGCAAAAGAAAACCAACAGTTAGACTCCGATGCGCCCAAACAGCGACAGAGCATCAGAAAAAACAACAACATAGAACCTGATGCCTGAACCACCGGTGTGCAATTAAAGAGAGAACATTCATGCAGGCCGAGAATTTTGGCCATGTAAAATCGATTTCAGCACCCCACCCCCACCAATCCCCTCCCCTGTAAAATATTTTCTGACCATGTCAACGCGGTTATTCTTCTGTTACGGTGTATTATTGTGATTAATTGTCTCTGCAAGCATGTAAATATGTTCTATGAAAGGGTTATCCTATGGAAGCGAAGAATACACCGCGGAATTGGATAGTATAGAGTGTATATTTTTTTCTGGGCCAGACTAGCTAGTTTTGGCCAATCATTCTTCATCAGGAATCCTCAAGATGAAGGGCAGGGAGACATTTTACGGCTGCGACGCATACCCTTAATACCAGCTATAGTGACGTTTAATTTGTTCTGTGAGCGGGTTGTGCTTTGAGGTAATTGAATCGATTCCTGAATATTGCCTTCTCTATTTTAAACACGTTTGCACGCAGCACTTTACTTTTTGTATTTTTTCATAAACCTCAGTCAAATGAAACAAAGTCATGAAGTACTCTGCTTTATATACAGTGCGCGCCACAAAGCGAAGTCTTTCCTCATTCTTTATGTGCTATATCCTGCTTTCGACTGCTGACCATTGCCTTCACTTCTATTTTCTATCCAAATGAAGCAACAAGCTACTATGCATGTACAAATATGTTGTCTTTGTTTCTCGACTTCAAATCAACTGACATCCAGACATTCACACGTTTGATATTTCGACACATTATACAAAGTAAACTCATTAATTGATAAAAGATAAATGTTTTATACTCTTAAAACGTATAGGTATGACTGTCGGGCCCCATCCATCGGGACTTTGAGAAATAGATCGGGCTGCATGGTGCTTCCATTATAGCTGAAACTGACCGAACATGAGAACTGGTAAACCGCTTAGAAGCCCAAACCTGTCCAGGTAAAGCGGTGCGAGTCGGACCCACAATATATATTAACACTAGTGGGTTTTTTTGGGCGGCATGGCTTGACATGTTGTTCATGTTAAAGTCGAGTAACAGTCCCACAAAATTGGAAGCAGTGTCTCCAAAATGACCTAAATATTGTTGACGATGACGTTAAACCTCAATTCAAACAAAACCAAAATAGGTATTGCTGTCTTTACTAGGCACACTTTGATCGAACTGCATAATTTACTTCGTCAGACAACAATAAAGATTATGTGTTTTGACATGTCAAAATATTTGTGAAGCATTTTATTTTTTATTTAATAAGATTTATATTATTTTTTATTTCGTTCTCAATTCAACACACTGTATATTTACAGACTCCAATTCTATTTTGCTATAGTATAGTTTAACCTATTTACATATAAAATATTGCAAATGCCGAAACAGGAATAAATATAAATGCAATTCAACTGTCATTTGCAAGGAGCAGTTACAACAAGAATATTTTATTTTTTCCCCATTGATAACATAATTCGCGCTGACAAATCGAATTTGTATCTTGAATGGGAGTTGTGATACCTTCACTGCTATTTTCTAATGGATTAAAGGACGAATTTGGTTCGTATCGACATACCGACCTTTGACCGTTTTAATAAAATCTCAGAATGGTCTTAGATGTGCATGCCCACACTTTTTGTTTGTTTGCTTACCTACAGAGATATGTTTTGATGAGCCGAAGAAAAAGTACACCAATACGGGAAAGAAAGACATATATAAACCATATATTGGTGGAAGTGTTGTAAGCATCCCATACGCCATACCTAAAAAGACAATAACGTGTTAAAACTGGCTTTTCATTTCATTCAGTCAACACATGGGTGAAGCGTCATTGCCATTATCAAATCGATGTTGTCTTCACGTGAACAAGTCCGTGAAATTAACATCCCTTTAAACCCCACTTTATATAGGGAAAAAGTGGGTTTAGGGGGTAAACTTTATTTTTCTTATACCTGCTGGTTGTGAATACTCGTTAGAATCACCTCAATAAGACAGTTCTAACGAGCACCCACAAACTATGCTTGCAGTATAAATAAGAAAAATATTACGGATTTTCATCAGAAAGAAAATGCACTATATCGCACATGTGTGTTATCGAAGTGTCAAATTAGTATGCGCGGGCTTCTTATCGGGCAAGATAGATGTCTTAATGCATGAAACTACTCATATACGTGTATGAGAGCAGCAGAGACTCTGTCTAGGCTGCGCTTATGCAAAGCCTCGCCTGAAGCTTTGCCTGGTGAAAAGTACCCTTCTCAATCATTTCACGGAGAACTCAAAGATTTTTTTTATTATGCATCTTTAATTGGTGCAGTATAATTACCAGGTTCATATGCCTTGCTCGTATGAGTATTCTGGGCACTCAGAAAGCATATCAGCAACGAGTTGTTTAAAGCATCGTCGGCTAAATTTACGGGCATAGTCAAAACGTTAATATTCCTAACAAGTACACTTTCAAATACACTGTGAAAGCTGACGTGTATTTTGCCGTACTGAAGGGTTAAATATCTTACAGGATATTAAAAACGATGTTTTAGCAAAGTGCAACCAAGCCAAAATTATTACTGGTGTTGCTTTTATAAAATAAATATAATGTACTATAAAACGGTATTCCTTTGGTAGCATAAACTCCAATACAGAACTGAAAACTATGGAATGTACACGTTTATTTCAGCTAGTTTCGGCCTCATTGAACTTTAAATATTTTCAAAACTCCACTGTAGATTCAATTATCCCATACGACTAGAAAGTATGACCCTCACTATGATGAAGGGCATGGAGACTTTTCACGGCCGCCACACATTCCTTTGCACCTGAGAGTGTGATCCTAAGTTTTTCTTGTGAACAATTACGTATTCAAGACGTTTGTGCAATAACATGACCATTGAAGCCTTAGGTCAGATTGTCCTGAAACTTTCACTCTTCGGCTACTTCTTTCATGACCTGTGCAGTCACAGCTATAAGAAATCGTTGTTTGTAGTTTTACTTTTGTTTTGAAATAGAAGTGAAACAATGGTAATGATCAAGAATCGATACAATTAACACACGGCTCCCATCAGAGACACCGAAGGGAAAGAAACACAAATATGAAACCACAAACCCTAATGGAAACATCAACAGCGGAAAGCCAAAAGGACAGTCACTTTTCCATAAAATGGCCAATTGGCGATCCAAAACAAAAGACACATTAATATCCTATATGGGCCGCGTCAAGCGATTTTGGTACTTATCGCCTATGCGAGCAGCGAAGGTTCACGCGAGCCTGCGCATCCGCGCAGTCTCGCCAGAACCTTCGCTGCTCGCTCATACAAGCAGTGAATCAAGAGGAACCTTCAGACAGAAAGCCATATCCCTGGCCCCTCTGAATGGCTGGGCATGCGCAGTTAAAATTTGTCATGACGGAATGCTCGAAGACCCAAATTCGCTTGGCGGGGCTCATATGATGAATGGTCTACTCACCTTGAGGTATATGCATTATCCCTACAGTCAGTCCAGCAATAATATCTCCTGAAAGGTCAGTCCGTATATTATAGTCTTTCATGATCGTGACAAACGGGAATAAATTTAACAAAAACACTTTGAAACAATTTGAAGAACATGAAAATATATATTTTGATATTTTCCGGTTCGCTCTTTGTGGCAAACTTGGCTCTGGCCGCCTTCCACGTTTGAAGTTTTCGTCAAATCTTGACTGATTAAACACGTTTCTTTCGATAGTGACTCGTCGCGAGTCCCTACAGTTTGAGTCATTATTCTGTTCTGTTTCTTCATCTCCTCCTAAAATAAAAAAGAAGACAAAATTCGTAGATTTGTCCATCAGCGATCCTGGGATGCAGAAACGAAATATGTCATAATGCAGACGTTGATGTTTAGAAATATTAAAATTCTTACGGCATCGTTTCAAGTTTAGGCCGTTCATTTTTAGAATTTTTAACATTATGGTCGTAATAAGCATTACAAAAACGTGCTTATACATATACATTGCAAATTTTACTGTGGAAAAATTGAAAATTTTGAGATGAAAAATTGTGATATTTTTCTTATTTCTGCTCACAAAATAGATTGTGGGTAAACGTTAGAACCGCCTCATCGAGGCGGTCCTAACGAGTACCCAATGAGGCGGTTCTAACGTTTACCCACAATCTATATTTAAGTGCAAAAATAAGAAAAATAAGGTTTTACCACTGTTAACCCGTTTACGATATAAAAAAGGGGTTTAAGGGGGTTAAACTTACATAGTAGTGTTTTCATGATGCAAAGAAAAGGGTCGCTAATCATATATGATTTAAGGAGGGTTGGGAGTAATTCGTTTGTCTTTAGATTTTTTTATTTGCTTATATTTTGTAGCTTAAAGTCTCTGCTTTCGTTTGCCGGTATTACAATGTAGGCATATCATCATTCTTTTCTAGCTTTTTAGCCTTATAGAGGGTTACTGTTTTCGAAATTATCAAACGTTTCAAGAATTATCCAGTTCATTGACAAAGTATCGATAGCGAGTGTGCAAAACAATATTTCCCAGTTTGTTTAAAGAAAACACAATGCAGGATAATATCATGTTTGCTGTTACGAGATGGAATAGGAAACCTCTCTGCTGCTTATGCACATCTAAATTATTTTAGTAGATATATGGTAGGGCGGTGCGAGTGAAATATTTTAGGTGAAATATGGTAGGCAAAATGTGCTGCTCCATGCACAAGTCATGCACATATCATACGATGTATGCATGTGTGGTTTGTGGAGATCTGTTTTTACAATACAGGGGGCCGCTATAAGGCTGAGTTCTATAAAATTTGCCTAAAAATCGCCAACCGCCAAATTGTGCCATATATGATTTTCATTCCCGTCACGTGTTGTGTGGGTGTTCGTTTTGACAGGAGTCATTGCATTGATTTAGAGGGTCGTTTCATCATTTTTTCCTATGAGAAATATACTATTTGAACGCAAATCCATTATCTACTCGATTTTTGCTATCTAGCTTCAATTGTGTACGGTATCTCCACCTCGCCACGATTTTAGCAAGCTAATATGAGTATGCATGATTTTTCGGTAGTATTCATAGATATAAAAACCCTGAGAAAAACGAACACTTTAGCAGCAGGTCAAGTTGTAACGAATACCCACAACATTGAGACGGGAAAGTGAAAGTATATTGAAAGGTATGTTAAATCTATGTTTAGTATTATTTTTGTATGAACATGCTTGTAGGTACTTCTAGTATACCCCAACTTTCTGCAGCCTATTCTGAATTCACTGTTGAAGCCTGTAGTGATTAGGCTACTAGCTTTGCCAGCTAGACGTCGCAGGATCGATCCCAGGCTTCTCCAGTGGTAGAATGAGTCTTTCTAAGTGAGGTCCTGTCTCATTCTGACACTAGATGTTGGTGAGACGTAAAGTTTGGACACCCGCTCATTCTAGATTCATTTAGGCTTTTAGACCCCTTTTGTAGAATGTAATTAATAAACGCCGGGTCACTTGTTTGATCCATGACTTTTGACTAGCTGTGGTTAGAAAACCGTGGTCCAGTCTCTATATGATATTAGGTGTAGAGGGGACGTAAAATTACGACGGGTTTAACCATATCTTCATCATCAGGGCAAACTCTTACAAGAGCCTGTCGGGTTATCCGTGACGATGAACCGTAATGAATTTTATTTTACAAGCGTGTTCATGTTAAGTAGAAATAATTTTGTTCAAGAAGAATTATAAGTTCATTTTGTAATGTTGCCGTTTTTGTCTGATAATTCAGTTTGTGCATGTATGTACATATAAAGAACGTGATGATGATAAGTGGGAGTATTTGGTCGCCACACGTCATAACGGCCTGAGCGGCGGGGATGACGTCAGCTGCGTCATCGGCGTCGCGAGGACGGTTATGGCGGGGTGCCTACCAAATACAGAGAAAATTTACGGCAAACACTAACAAATGTTGTGAATTATAGATAAAAATCTTCTTTTTGTAGTTTCTATCTGTTGTTAATGTAATGAATTTGTGAATAGCTATATTTGTGAGCCGTGTCGCGGAGAAGGATATGAAATAGAGTTTGTTATGTTTCCTGTAATTGGCGGCTGACCAGGTAGCGCAAAGGCGTGGTCTGTTCAATTGCCTCTTACTTGTGATAATGTAGTGAGCACAAATTTGATGAGTATTATGCTCAGTAGTAGTGAGCATTAATTGATTTCTGTAGTGCTCAGTAAGGAAACATGAACTTTGTGTATTCTTGTGTCAAGCGCTGGGTGCTGATAATTTGATGCACAGTCAAGTTGAGTTCTGCTGTACGGTTATTTGTCACATGCACTAATCAGCCTGTGTGTCTGGTCGGCGCATGCGCAATAACGGTATATGCATGAATATATTCTAAATTCTCCGGGAGGGGATCATGATATAGCATGTATGTTTTGTGAACTGTATCTTAGTCCAATTATCGTAATTTGCAGGCACAACAATGTGTGGTGACCTGCTGCTCCCTGCCATATAGCAGCAGGTACTGGTACGACGCTGTGGGTTAGGGTCCAGCAAGGGCGGACGAACCAACATAAACAGCTCATACCAATGTGAACGAATGTGAGACCATTCAAATGGAAGAGGTTCAATAAATAACCTGCAGGCGAATCAAGCTAGTGCACGATTGCTTAATAGTACATATCAACCTGTGGTCGGCAACAATGTCGACAAACTAGTTTACACTAGTTCGCGAGAGGGAGATTCACGCGAGTGGGGGAATTCACCCTAAGTTATAAACTGGCCAGTCGCGTCCTGTGTTGTTTCTTTTTTTGTTTTTGTTATTGTTTTGTTGTTTGCTTCTGTAGGCATTCACGTCACCCGTTCGGAGCACAGAACATTGTTTTGCCTTCGGGGCGGACGTCGTGAGTTGGCTACAGAAGCAACTAATTGTGATGTTTTGTGTTAGTAAGTGTTGTATATAGATACTGTAAATAATTCATGTCATTCATTTGACACCTTTCTTGTGCCTTACCCCACAGCTGCCCGTACACCTGTCAGAGATCACGCTCGGTTGTCTTGTCAGCATGGGGGTTTGCGGGACGCCGTAAACCCACATGTAACATTTGCGTACTTGGCTATGAAAGACAAACTCTTTCACAGATCTTTGTCAAAATACTTAATTTAATAGGGCCTTTTCTGCATTTTTGGCCATTTTGATATGCAATTTTCTCTATATTTGAATGAAGAATGCATTCGTCGTCTTTAGATTTTTCTTATTTTCACATATAATATATAACCATAATAGATATACGAAATAGGCATGAAATGTCCCCCTGTTACATTGCATCTGGTTGAAATAATTCAGAATATGTTACCCCCCCCCCACACCCCCCCCCCCCCCAAAAAAAAAAAAAAAAAAATGACCGAAAACAAAACACTACGATATCGTTAAAATGACAATAACAAGGATCTTATTTTCATTACTGCACACTTTTGCTTCCATAATATGATATGAATCAAACTCTTTCATTTGAAGTTTGTTTGTTTGATTTGAGGTTTAACGTCCCCGTCAACACAGTAAAGGTCATTTTGGAGACGTTGCTTCCAATTTTGTGGGACTTTTACCCGACCTTGAGATGAAATGACATCTCAAGCCCTGTCGCCCAATGAACCAATGGTGTTTATTAACATGGACGGGCCGACTCGCAGCGCTTTGCTGCTGGCAGGCTTAGTTCCTCTTAGCGGTTTACCAGTACTCGTGTGCGGGTCGTTTCAGCTCAACTCTGCGTGGAAGCATCATGCAGTCCATCTATTTCTTCAAGCCCCAATGGGCGGGGTGCGTTCATTTGGAGTGAAACACACTTTCATTTTTAAGATTATTGGTGTAAAAAAATTTATTTTGTTTGGCAAAAAGATGAATTTTCTGATCTTGCAATATTTGTCATTAATTTTGTTCATGTTTAAAGTATATAAAGCTATTACTGTCAAACAATGTTAGTTATATGTTATTAATTGGCCTTGGAAAGGTTGTTGGATATTTTTATCTTACTTTGTTGTCAAGTTATTAACTTTGTTGTCAATTTATTACCCCAACCCCGGTTGCAATTGATAAAAAAATGCGATATGCTGATTCAAAAAAGTCTAAATTTCTTTCTTTTCCCGTTTAAGTTCCTGCCAAAGTTATAGTGAAAGTAGAAAATAGCTAGGCAAAATATGACTGTGACAAGTTTGTTCCATATTGACCTGAAACGTTAGCTCATCCAGAAAAAGTGTAAACTGACCACAAGACAGTCAAAATGTGAACAAATAATGGTTGCTGCAAACGAGAATGAAAAAAAAATCACTGTTGCAGCACAGAATCGTTTTATTGTGCAGAACATGGTATCTTATGATTCTAAATCGAAGCGAATTTGAAAATTTCTCTATAAATACTGCATGGCAGAAAATAATAAAAAAAAATTGACTAATTCATGTACCATTCATGAGAAGCCAAATACTCATGTACCCTTCATGAGTAACCAATACCTTGACAGTTACCACTAACAGAGACAAGACTATCATTTCTTAATATATATATATACTCGTGTATAGCAGAAAATACCAAGAATTAGACTCATTTGTATATATCGTCATACACTGGGACGGTTACACTTGGTCATTTAATACCTCAGTTTATTACCAACTCATGTACCATTTATGAGCAGCAATTAACTCATGGACCCTTCATGAGAAGCACATTTCCTCTGAATAACGTATACATCAGGCATTAGCCAGAAAACTGTAAAACTTTTACTAAACCATGTACCATTTATGAGCAGACAATTACTCTTGTATCATTTATGAGCAGACAATTATTCATGTACCATTCATGAGGCCAGAAAAAATAGGTGTGTTTACGGTCGTCCGACCGACCCTGTTTTTCGCCGGCGACTCTACCGTTTTTTTCATTGAAATAAAAAAAAATCGCGGTCGATATCCGGTCCTGGTCGAGCGGTACCGGATTTTAGCGTAATTTCGGCGTGTCGTTGACCGTCAACCCAAAATGGCGGCGCCCAAGGTTACGTCCGTAATCACATTAAAATTTAAACAATGCGATCACCAGGAGCAGAAGAGCTTCATTGAAGCGACGAAACATCGCCCACTATTTTAGAAATCTTTAACGAACATCATCCTACCGATGTTATACCAGATAACTTTCAGGCGGTGGCGAATACGAGTCTCCAAGGACAGTTCGAACTTCGAGGTACGTTTTGAAACGGTTTTCTGCGGCATTCGTGGATGAATTATTTACAATATTTCCAGGTATGTTACTTAAGTTATCTGTCTAAGGTATTGGGAAAAGGCTGTACTTTGGACGCTGACACTTTGTCGAATATGAGCCAATGTACTCCACCCACCTTTTCCCTTTACTTCTTCCTTACCCCCTTCTTTACCTAGGCCTATGTATTTAGGGGCGTGGGAGTTTTCTGCAACAGAATCAGAATCAAAATTGTTACTGGTGACACGTCAAATGACATTCATACACCAGGACCTGTGATGTGGGAAGTTAGTCCCTAGCTCTAACCAAAGAGGTAAATTTAGCTACACAATCATCAGCACTTTCAGCTGTCGGTCGAAATAATTGAATCGGGAATGGCATTCCAATCTCTAATGGTTCTGGGGAAGAACGACTCTTTAAAAATGTCAGTTCTTGCGCTAAGGGTCTGAAACGCCAACGAATGGTGATTTCTACAGTGTCTAGCTGGGGGAACAAGGTCATCTGTTGGAATGCTGGCAGCACCCTTTAGACCTTTGTATAAAAGGATTAGCCTACTGTCTTTTCTCCTTTTCTTGAGAGACTCCCATTTTAATTTTCCAAGTATTCCAGTCATGCTCCCATTTTCAAAGCAGTAATTGCCTGTTACAAATCTAGCAGCTCTATTCTGAACTTTCTCAATTTCGTCGTTAAGGACCACTCCACTGGGGTCCCAGATACAACTACCATATTCCAAGATTGGGCGAACAAGACCTTTATATGCTGCCTCTTTTACATCCTGAGGGAACTGATGAAGATTTCGCCTCAGGAAACCAAGCGTTCTATTTGCCTTAGTACACATGTTGCTAATATGAGTATTCCATCTCAAGTTGTGTGAGATTGTCACTCCAAGGTATTTAATGGAGTCCACATTCTCGAGGACCGTTCCCTCTAAGGTGTAAGAAGCCTCAACTTTATAAGATATCTTCCTAGTTATCTGCATAATATTGCATTTAACTGGCTGAAATCTCATGCCCCATTTACGTGCCCAACATCCTTATCTATCTATGTCAGCCTGAAGTTTCAATGAGTCACCTTTATCTCTAATTTCCCGGTAACAAACACAGTCATCTGCGAACAGTCTTATTTCTGAGTCAATGTCAGTGGAAATATCATTGATGTACAGGGAGAACAAAAGTGGACCAAGAACGGTCCCTTGCGGGACTCCAGACAAAACTGGAGCCCACTCCGAAGATTCACCATTAACAACAACCCGCTGTTTTCTGTAGCAAAGAAAGGAATCTATCCATTTGAGGGTCTTTCCCCCAAATCCATAACCAAATAATTTAGATTTAAGTAGTTCATGAGGAGGGGTGTCAAATCCAGAATAAATGTGTCCACCTGTCCCCCTTTGTCCAAGATTTTTGCCCAGTCATTAATAACTGTGCTTAGCTGAGTTTCACAACTGTGCCTTTTCCTAAATGCATGTTGTCTGTCTGACAAAAGTTTATTTTCGTCCAAGAGGGCCATGATGTTCGAGCAGACTATATGCTCCAGCAATTTACACAGAACACAAGTCAGAGACACAGGGCGATAATTACGGGCTAGAGCCCTATCTCCTTTTTTGAAGAGTGGACAGATGTTTGCTAAGAGCCATTCTTTGGGGATTTCACCCGTATCAATAGACTGTTGAAACAAGTGTGCAAAAACTGGACCCAACTCATTTGCTAGTTCCTTCAGGACTCTAGGACGAAGCTCATCAGGTCCTAAGGCCTTACTGGGGTTTAAGCCTTGAAGTAATTTGATCACTCCTGCAGCTGCCACAACAATATTATTCATGAATGGGGCCGATCTTCCAGTCAATGGAACCTCCGTGAACTCAGTTTTATTAAACGCATCATTGAATTGACCAACTAGTTCCTCTGCCCTTTCAGAGTCTGATACAGCAACCCCGTCCCCTCCTCTTTTATTAAGGGGCGGGACACCTTGCCTGTCTTTCTTCTGGCTATAAATATATCTGTAGAAGTCTCTGGGATTTGCCTTTACATCACCTACCAAGTTATTCACATACAAATCATGCTGATTTTTGTATATCAGTCTTGATTTCACGTCTCAGGTTTTCAAATTTTGTCCGGAGTTTTAATACCACTTCCCGTCTTTTTTGCCTTTGCATGAATCTTATTCCTTCTGCGGATTTTCCTTCTTATTGCTGGAGTGATCCAGGGAATAGAAGATACAGACCCACTGGTTTTTGAGGGGATATGATTTTCGGCCGAAGTATGAATGAAAGAAGTTTTCAAATCAAAATTCTCCTGTACAGACCGAGCATCTGAATGACCATTAAAGTAATTCTCCTTTGCAAATCTGAGTGCATCCTTCCTCACAGTTTCATAGTCACCTTTCTGATATGAGTACACCTTCCTCCGAGGTTTCTTTATTGGTGGGATGTGAATTTTTAATTATCCGGAGACAACATCGTGATCACTTAGTTTATCTGGGGATTGAATGTCTTCGAATTGTCCTGGCAAAGTCGTAAGGATCAGATCCAATGTGTTCTTATCACGAGTGGGGAAGTTAACAATTTGTTCAAGACCATGATCGTTCGAAATGTCAATTAATATTTGTCCTTCCGACTGACTCAGCAACAAATTCCAAGGGAACCTATGCTAATTTTTTTTATAAGGTTTGGGTGTTTTTGTTGTTGTTTTTTTGTCCCAGGGGGAGGGGGCTAGTGGCATAAGTCATAATGCAATCAGATTCAACAAGATTGGATATTAAGTGTTTGATCCTTTGGTCGCACATCCTTTCATATTAATCAGCCTGGTGAATGAATGTCATTTGACGTGTCACCAGTAACAATTCTGATTCTGATCAGGCAGGTAGGCCCTGATCAGATGCAACATTTTGTGATGTCTGATCTGGGCCTGCACTGTTTGCCAATTTAATACCTACCGGTTTTAACAGGGGCTACTAGTACTGAAAAGGATTAATTTACAATTAATTGACTCCAAGATAAACATGATGTATATTAAAAATAGCCCAAAATTATTTTTACATTTTATCCTGCATTTGTTTGTCCAATCATAAATTTTTATGGACAACGGTCGATGTCCAACCCCAAACAATATACCAGGAAAATTGTGTTGGTGTTGGGTTGGGGGTGATGGGGTTGGGGGGTGGGGCACTGACCGTCTCCGGTATGACTAAAACTGTGTTGACCGTCACACGAAACCTTAATACAACTAGGCCATTTTTTCCATATTGTGACGTCAGCACAGAAGGATTCTTTTTCACGTCAGTGGTTCGTTACAAGTGACAATGACATGTATTTGGTCTGGGCAGTAATAAAATGCTAAAATATACTTTTGAAGCCTTTATTCTTAAAAAAAAAATCGACCTACCTACCCTGTTTCAATTTTTCATACAATAGTAAACACACCTATTTTTTTTTTTTTTTTTTTTTTGGCCTGAGCAGTCCATACCTGTAAACTTTTACTAAACCATGTACCATTTATGAGCAGACAATTACTCCTGTATCATTTATAAGCAGACAATTACTCATGTACCATTCATGAGCAGTCCATACCCGGACCATAAAATTTCATTTCCCACTGCAAATATCAGAATATAGAAGATTTTTATGAGAGTTCATTTTTCATAGCGACGATGGCTGCTCGAATGTTCTTAAAGTACTTCGGATATCCCTTAGACCAGTTCAGATGTACCCCATCTGATTCAAGGGCTAACTGCAAAAGATCCGGCATAAAAAGGTCCTTATGCTTCCAATATCTGATAAGTTCGTGGTCCCGAGCACGAGAAGATAGAGCAAAAATTACTTGACCCACTAAGTCATTATATGCCGGTATATTGACTTCGTATCTCACACGCCGGGTAGGTGCTAGGCGGTGCAAAATGTGCATAATGACAATCCTATGAACTTTGAACCGTGCAATAATATCCTCCGCCATTGCGAAAATATCATCAGCCACTTTTTATGCCATAGATTGGGGGTCCGACGCTCTGACTGTACTGCATAGATCATTGCTACCGATTTGCAGGATAACTATTCAGGAGTAAAATCGGAGATAATCTCCAAATTCGACCTGATATTGGACACGTGCGCTCCACGCCGGCCTGAAAACTGGATCATAAATTCTCTAGGATTTAGATTTAATGCCAAATTGTGGTCTGATACTTCGCTTTCTAGAAAACGTTTAAAGTTGGACACAAAGCTGTGGCCTAAAAGTAATACTTTCCAAGGCATTTTGCCGGCACACCACGTGGCCGTGTCCACACAACTTAGAAAACCAGCCAAAAAACCGCTCACCTTTACACTAAATTCTGCCGTATACACATCGAAGCTTGCACAAACTCAATGGCTTCTGAGTTACTGGTTACTGACGGATTAAAAATTCATTTTACTGTAATGATTTTTGAAAAACATTGCCAACGGACAAAAAAGCAGCCATCTGCATGCTCGGCTCTCAAATAGTGCACGTCTACCCGAAGGCGTGATCACAAGGTCACCAAGAACAGCGCATTCTGATTGGCTGCGGAAAACAAACCGAAAAAACAGTCGATGATACTTTCCAGAAACTATAAACGACGTGTGTGAGTAGTCTCAATGAACTAACTGATATGACATAAGCACTGGCTGGCACAATAAGATGGCTTTCTATAAATATTTCTATGTAAACATAAAATTAACTTGCAGCACAGAATCGTTTTATTGTGCAGAACAGGGTATCTTATGATTCTAAATCGAAGCGAATTTGAAAATAGATGTCTCTTACCTTCCCAAGTATGCGTCCTTCCCAGGTGTTAATACCGAATTTTATTGATTTTCAGTGTTTTTTTTTTTTCATAAATATGGTGTATTTTTGAGCGTAGTCGCAGCAGTTTCCGATTTCAGAAACTGTACGAATGTCAACTGTGATTGCGGATGGCCGCATTAGACAGTAATTCCCGTGTCACGTTGCTCTCAAACCCTTCCCCCAGCCCCCCCCCCCACCCATAAATAAATAAAATAAAAAATAAGGAAATTACTTAATGGCTTATTATAAAAGCTTGAGGCACAGTAGCATCAAGAGTATCTCGACGTCGACACTACGTCTCTACGCAGCGCCGACGCCGAAGTCAAAACAAAACGAAAAACAATACAATTACCTCACACCTCCCGTACCGAATGTGCCAATTACATATGATACAGCGCGCGATAAAAACTACAATGAGAATTGTGTGACCAGCGAAAACCCACATCAGCCTGCGCATCTTCCGTCCAGGCTGACCGACTTCGGATCGCATGTACCTCATTGCAGCCGTAATAGGCAATCAAAAGGGAGAATCCTGTGAATATAGGTCTGATTGTTTTTGCATGCGCCGGCCCTTTTCAGTCTGTGCATCACTAAAGACATACGTATCTACCGCTATCCCCACAGATATATAAGTTAAACGCTTTGTCTTACATAGTAAATTCTACGTTCAAAGTGTTCCTTCTTTCATTTGTAATGTTTTTCAAATCAGTTCAGAGAAACATAAGCAAAAGACTATAATCGTCAGGGTATGCAAGAAAAAAATCACTTTGATCTGTTGATGGTTTAGAATGAGCCACGCGGAGCCTTTGTATGTCCATACAGCCACCATCATAACAGAACTTTGTCAATGTACCGGCCCCCGCCCATCGCGCTTGAAGAAATAAATTCGGCTCAATTATGCTTTCACGCAGAGCTGAAGCCGATCTCACATGAGTACTAGTAAGCCGCTTACAGGGTCTAAACCTGCCCAGGAAAATTGGTCTGAGTCGGACCATGCATATAAACTATATTGGTTTCGTTGGGTGGCAGGGCTTGAGGTGTCCTTTTTAACCTCAGTATAATAGTGGTCATTTTGGAGATGTGATTTTCCAATTTGTGGGACTTTTACCGGACATTGGGATGAAACCTGACGACCAATGAAACCAATCTCTAGTTTATGAGGACGGTCCGTCTTCCACCACTTTACCTGGGCAGGGCGGTCTACCAGTACTCATGTTCGATTGGTTTCAGTTCTGCGTGGAAGCATCATGCAGCACAATCTTTGTCTTCGAAGCAGAAGTAAAACAAAGATCAGGAATCGATACAATTAACTTACTCCACCCATCAAAGACACCAAAGGGAAAGAAACACAAACATGAAGCGACCAGACCATAATGGAAACCTAAACAAGGGAAGGCCATAAGGACAGTTACTTTCCCACAAAATGGCCAAATGGCCATCCAAAATAAAAAGACACAAGTGATACACACAGTAAGTAACAAACAACAACATAAATAAACCGCCACAGAAGAACCGCCTTGGAACGGTCAGTGGAAAGAATTCCACTTGGGGGGGGGGGGGGGGGGGGCTTAAATCGATTTTACATGGCCATAATCCTCGCCCTTACCTCTGTCGCGGTATACACTAATTTTGTAAGCCCCCGCCCATAGGGGCTTGCAGACATATATGGGCTGCATGATGTTACCACGCAGAGCTGATCCGGCCCGCACACTAGTACTGGTAAACCGCTTAGAGGATCTAACCCTGTCCAGGAACCGCGGTGCGAGGTGGACCGTCCATGCTAATAAACACTATTGGTTTCATCGGGCGACAGGGCTTGAGATGTAATTTCATCTCAATGCCGGCTATAAGTCCCACAAAATTGGAAGCAACGTCTCCAAAATGACCTTTACAGTGTTGACGGGGACGTTAAACCTCAAATCAAACAAATTAACAAACACTAATTTTGTTTAGTCCGTATGAAGGCTTCCTAACTCATCAGTATAACATCTCCGAGAACAGACAAATCAAAAAACTACAGAGATGAAACAAGGTTGAGGTCTCGACAGCATACAACAACAGAATTGCTGGAGCAAAAGAAAACCAACAGATCGGCGGGGGCGGCTATCATGTATTGTACAGACTTACAATATCAGAAGTTTTTGGACGACGAAGCACTCTGATGCAATTCTCCCTCCTCGGTTCCAAAGTTCGAGCCTCGATTTTGATTCTCTCTCTCTCTCTCTCTCTCTCTCTCTCTCTCTCTCTCTCTAACCGCCCCCTCCCCAAATACGTACGGACTTGCTGAGTGTAAGGTCCTGAAAGTGTGTTCTGGAACAGGCTATTTGTCCACTAAGGTGGGTTAACTGAGACTGTGTCTGACAATTAACTACAGTTGTGCCTGCACTTTTAGTTCATACCAATAACTAGGTAGGTAAATTTGGCAGTTTTTTCTTCATATATATGACGTCACGCAGGCTAAAGTAAATGTCACTTTTGATTCATTGTTTTGTTTGTGTTGACAAAGTATGGCCATGGAATATGTGCAGCGGTAGACTCTTCGAGGCTATATTTTTGACACCAATGGAAAAATCAAGTAAACATCTTGCGCTAAAGAGAGTTCAGATTTGCCGTGGAAAGCAATCAGAGGAAACAAATCAGTAGCTGCACAAATACAGGGTTAGTCTGTTTATCCCTCTATTTTCCTGCGCTTACAGCCATGCGAACTAGACGGAAAGTAGTCTATGAAGTCGCAAAATATTTTACAACAAAAAACACATTGTAATGGTTATTAAATTTTGCAAAAACCTCAGAAAGCACTTTAAAAAATAAAATACAAACTAAAAATTATTTTGAGGTAAAAATTCGAACTTGATTACGGCAGAGTCAATTGCGCGACCCTCCTTAATGAAGAAAATGTGAATCAGTGGTTTTTCGTCTGTTGTTAGATGCCGATTATGTTTGACCATCGCATGCATTAAGTATAGCGCTCACGTTGATCTTTATCGCCATTTTAAGCAAATGATTGTAAGTTGAATGACACTAGCACAAGTATGACAGAAGTCTTCTAATCACCGCTTTCGAGTAAAGGAATGAAACAAATTACTGCTTTCGAGCTTAATATTTAATGCTACGAGGACTGTTCAAATATGAATGCAACTAAGCACATGAAAATGATTCCGTGATAGATTTCGAGGAAAAAATTATTTTATCCCCTCAAAGTATTCCCCTTTAACAGATATACAAACTTTCAGTCTTCTGATCCAATCATTGAATGCATTTTGGTAGTCTTTTCGATGTATACTATGAAGGCACTGAAATATTGCAGAATCGAGGTGTTTGCGCTGTACAAATTTTCGACCAGAAAGCTATTTTTCAGCCGCGGGAACATAAAAAAGGCACACGGGGCAAGGTCAGGGGAATACGGGGGGTGAGGAAGTTCAACAACCTTTTACTGCTTCAGATAGTCTTGCACAATGAACGTCTTGTGCGATGACGCATTGTCATGAAGCAATCTGACATTGGCCAAACCAGTTGCGGGTCTTTGTTCTTTGAAATATTTCTTCAATTTTCGAAGAACTTTATTCTTGTAAAACTTCGCATTTACAGATTTGCCTTTAGGCACAGCAACCTGAATAGCAGGGCCCTGATTTGAAAAGAATATGGCATACATTACCTTCTTGACGCTCATGGTCCGCTTTGCAATGCATGGTCTTTTGCAATACTGTGTTGCCCATATTTTGTTCTGAATCTTTCGTTTTGGCTTAAAAAAAGTGAACCCATGTCTCGTCACCTGTGACGACATTAGCGAAAGACCGTGCATTGTAATTTGGAAACTTTTTAAGCAACTTCTTGGCGCGCTGAACGCGTGTCTTTTTCTGCTCATCTGTCAACAGATGGGGAATCCATCTAGAACAGATCTTTCTCATTTTCAAATCCCGTTTCAGAATTGTATGAGCTGCCCCTAATGAGATGCCAACCATACTAGCTATTTGCCTAGTGGTGTATCGTGCATCGGTAGCAACTATTTCTTTCACTCTAGCAACCATCTTGGCAGATGTTGCTCTTTTCGGCCGACGATCATGTGGTGCATCTTCTGTTGAGCCTAGCCCACAGCTGAATTTCTTACACCAACGATAAACTGTCGGAAAAGACATTTCATTATGTCCATAAACCGAACAAATTTCATCAAAAATGTATTTTCCCCGTATACCAAGAATACAACGATTCTTAATATAGGACCGTATTTCAACGGCGTTCTTTGACCTTCGTCCAACCATGTTTTATATTAGTATACAAGAATAGACAGTGTTTATCGAACGATATACATGGCTAAAGAGGACGGATTTTAACAGGTTTGGTATCAATGTATAGGTAAAATGTTTTTCTACGCTGTGATATTTATTTCCAGGTGATTTTCGCATTAGTACGTGAGAAAACGTTCTACTTGCATTCATATTTGAACAGTCCTTGTAATATCCTAATAATGGTGATAATGTAAGAAACGTTCTAAAATAGAAGTGAAGGCAATGATCAGGAATCGATAAAAATAACCCACTCCTACCATCAGAGACACCAAGGGGAAAGCGACACGAGCATGAAATAAATAGACTCTAGTGGAAACATCAAAGCCAATAGGACAGATGCTTTCCCACAAAATTACCAGTTGGATATCCAAAACAAAAATATATAAGCGATGCACACATTTAGAGACGATCTATAACAAACATAAACTGCGAAAATAAAACAGCCGTCTTTGAATGGTCAGTGGAAAGTATTTCACTGGATGGCTTAAATGGATTTTACTTGGCCACATTCCTCGCCCTTACTTATGGCCTAGATATATAATTTGTTGTCCGCATGAAGACGACCTAACTCAAAAAACTTTCTCATTCAAATAGTTACATGGAGGCAGTTCTAATGAGTACCAATAGTATTTATTCTCTGGATAAAATAAGAAACCTCCCTAAATTATCTCTTAATATTTCTTACCTAAAACTATGCGGAGAATTTACTTGGGACCCAAGAACGACTTAGAATCATGCAAGGCAAACGAGCTATCTGTATTCGGATCTTGAAACGCAACTGATAAACATAACTTACCAATCGTAAATGTCGCTATACGTTGGAGTTCTGCATTATCATTTTCAGTCTGCTCAAGTGATTGCGTTGCATTTATAGGATTTTCATGGCAGATGCCTTCAGAATTTACATCGTAATCTTTTAGGATGAGGCTCAAATCGCTGTCAAATTTGAACGCTAAATTGTCCATGTTGCATTAACCTGAAATAAAACAGAAGAGAAGGCAATGATCAGGAATCGATACACATTACGATAACACACCCGTGCGTCATAGTGCATTTTTCACATCTCAAAAATGGCTACTTTTTGCAAGAAATTCCATGATATTTTTCTAATTCATAATGCAAACATAGGTTGTAGGTGCTCGTTAGAACCGCCTCGTTGAGGCGGTTCTAACGAGTACCCACAACCTATGTCTTGGAGTAAAAATAAGAAAAATAATGTTTACCCCCGTAAACCCCAGTTTTCTCTATATAAAGTGGGGTGTAAGGGGGTGTTCATTTCACGGACTTGTTCACGTGATGATAAACCCACCTCTCCCACCAGAGACACGATATAAGCACTCAACCCGATGCTATGTTGTCTTCCTTCAGTGATAAGGTCTTCATTAAAGTAAGTCTGAGAAAACAGTTTCTTTTAAATTCAAACATTTCTCACACAAGTTGCAGACACTTTCTTATAGGAGGATGGCCCGTGTCATTCCCATGCAAAGCATTTACTAATTTTGTCGTTTCATCTGAAGAGCGGCATCTTTTTTGGAGACTTACGACACAACTAAAGCTATTTATTCATAAGCGATTAACTAGTACAGTGCATTTGTTCCGCTGGAGGTTACAAACTGCCATACTGCCCTTTTTAAATCAACGTAATAGCGAGAGTGACTGTACAAGGTTTTCATGAAAAATCATTCAAGAACCATCTCCAAGAAAAATTGTTGCCGGCAGGGCGGTGAGTATCCCATATATTGCAATGGAATCTTCCACCTAATAACTTTGGAGTGATCCATTTCCAATTTAAGGGTGTAAGGTTTGTTTTTATTTGTGGCAAATCTTATAAAATTAATGCTATTAAAGCAAACAGTGAAGCCCCAGATCAGAAACCGCGACCTACGGCATCAGATCTGGATCTACATTGTTTGCAAATGTCCCAGAAAAGGGCCGATAGGCATATATTGGTTAATCCCTTGATCACCAGTCGGAACTGTATCTGAATGAGACACTGATACCGATGCAATAAATTAATGCACCAGCATTTAAGACCTATACCAAGAGACAAAAATTATAGTTGGCTGTTATGTGACTTGAACTCGGGTTTGTTGTGTATGAGATGGACACCATGTCTATAATATTATACATTCAATCTACGATTTGAATACACTTAACGCGGTTTATGACTTTACACCATGCGCATTTGCATCAGAACACAGAAGAATAGCTAGTAAATACCTTGTAATAGCTTCGTTTCCCCGCCATTCGTCATTTTCTATTCTAAGTCTTCAGATATAGCCTCTTGATGGCTACTCTAAAACACTAAGACACTGCTGGAAAGAAACATATATGGAATAGACGGTACATTAGGATAGCACAGTCGTGTGTAATTGTAAATTTATTGCTCCAAAATGACATTTTTCACATGCTTCAAACCGATTGCCGGTTCCCGTCGCAACCGCCTCATTGAGGCTCTGAGTATAAAAATAATCGACTGTTTGATCATAAATAAGGAAATATCGCAAACCCTAAAACTGGCAAACCCAATAACCTGGAGTTTACAATGACTTGATAATACGTGTGTTTCGTATACTTGATGATACCATGAACAATTAACAAACCATGTTTCAGGATGAACCTTGCATATTTATCTGTAAAACATAACGTTATAACAGCTTTGTAGTGAATGCATCTAACACGCGCTCTAAATGTAGAGAAAATTGGGGTCTACAAGGCGATGTATTAAAGTTCTCTTTATTGGTAAAATCGAAAGATCGTGGTTATGAAGTCAATTATTCTGTTCTACCGAGTACACAACAACTAGTGTCTAGTGATATAAATAATCACTATCTGTGTATGATGCCACTGTTAGCCCCAGTTCACTCAGTAAATGTACGGTTTACAAGCGTGTTCATTTCACGGACTATTTGGCCGAAACTAGCTAGTCTGGCCAAGAAAACATTTACACTCCATATTTTCTAGTTCTGTGGTGTATTCCTTGCGTCCAATGGATAGTCCTTTCTAGAACATTTTACATGATTAACATTAATATACACAGATCATGTATACACCTTCCCGCTTTTTATTGACCGTGGCGGTTCTTTTGTTTTGGTTTATGTCTTTGCATATATGTATTGCTAATATTTTCTTTAGTCTGGACAGTCGTTTGGTCATTTTGTGGGATAGTAACTGTGATTTTGGCTTCGCACTTTTTATATTACTTATTCTTCAGTTTTTCAAGTTATGTTATATTGGTTACCTAAGCTTCATGAAAGACCATTAAAAAAATCAAAAATGAGTTCCTTTAAGACCAATGAAAGCATGTTTAATTGCAAATCAAGCTCTTGTACCACCACTGAACTTTCCAAACTATTAACTTCATGTTTTACTGCCAACAAAGCATGTGATGAAATATAGCGAGCAAGTCTTTGAAAGATCAGGGGGGTTTCAGTTTTGGTCTATAACAATTCTAATAAAGTTTTAAATAAACTGAAATCCAGACGTTTTCGTGCTTCAAAATAGAAGTGCAGGCAATGATCAGGAATCCATACAATTACACAGAGCTCCTATCAGAGACACCAAAGGGACAGAAACACAAACATGAAACAACAGACCCCAATGGAAACACTAACAGGGGAAAGCCAATCTTTCCGACAAAATGGCCAACTGGCTATCCAAAACATAATAATAATAGCGACACAAACATCCAAAGACAAACCATAACAAAAAACAAACCGCGGCAGAAGAACGGCCTTGGAACCGTCAGTGAAACGAATCGCAATGGGGGGCCCAAACCAACCTTATGCGGCCACAATCCTCGCCCTCATTTCCGCCGCGATTTAGACAAATAATTTGTACAATCCGCATGAAGGCCTCATCAGTGCAACATCTCCGTAAACACAAAAAAATCCAACAACCACAGAGATGAAAAACGGTGAGGACTCAGCAGCAAGAAACCACTGAAATGCCGGAGCAAAAGAAAACTAACAGTTAGACTCCGATGGGCCGAACCAGAGACAGAGCACCTGTTCTTGTGTTGTTATGAAAGAGACTTTATGATGACCCTTTCCGTTGAAAACCAATCTGAAATCATTGAAGCCTTTACGACAGACTGCATGCATGGTAGTTAACCCAATCACGGTTGACAACTTAACTGCCCTCTTTAATTGCGCGCCGGTGGGTCAGGCCTCCAACGCAAAGGCTTATGTTGGTTGGTTCCTGATGCTCTGTCTCTGGTCGGGCCTGTCGGAATCTAACGGTTGGTTTTCATTTGCTCCAGCATTTCAGTGGGTTCTTGCTGTCGAGTCCTCACCGATGTTTCATCTCTGTGGTTGTTTGATTTTTGTGTTCACGTAGATGTTGCACTGATGAGTTAGGAGGCCTTCATGCAGGCTGAACAAATTATTTGTCTGAATCGCGACGGAAGTAAGGGCGAGGATTCTGGCCATGTTCACTCGTTTAAGCCCACCCCCACCCACCCCCCCCCCCCACACACACACACCCAGTGGAATCCGTTTCCGCTGACCGTTCCAAGGCGGTTCTTCTGTCGCGGTTTATTTTGTTATGGTTTGTCTTTGGGTGTTTGTGTCGCTTATATTATTTTATTTCGAATAGCCAATTGGCCATTTTGTGGGAACGTATCTGTCCTTTTGGCCGGACCCCGCCCATAGGGGCTTGAAGAAATATATGGGCTGCATGATGCTTCCACGCAGAGCTGAATCCGGCCCGGACACTAGTACTGGTAAACCGCTTAGAGGATCTAAGCCTGTACAGGAACCGCGGTTCGAGGCGACCGTCAATGCTGATAAACCCTATTGGTTTCATTGTGCGACAGGGCTTGAGATGTCATTTCATCTCAATGTTGGGTAAAAGTCCTACAAAATTGGAAGCAACGTCTCAAACATGACCTTTACAGTGTTTACGAGGACGTTAAATCTCAAAACAAACAAACAAAACTGTCCTTTTGGCTTTCCGCTATTGATGATTTTATTAGGGTCTGTTGTTTCATGTTTGTGTTTCTTTTCCTTTTGTGTCTCTGATTGGAGTTGTGGGTTAAGTGTATCGATTCCTGATCATTGCATCCACTTCTACTTTCGTTCGACTTCTAGACATTTTGGTGATTTATCAAATATTGACAATAACTAATCCGATGTTTTGATCATTCATATTCACCCCCAGAACTTCAGTTAAATAAAGCAAATTCTTCTGATACCGAGGCCCAATCGTTTTTATTAACATATATCTATTGTAACTAGATTTGTGTCCTGCAAAATTTATGATAAACGCGATGATTTTGATTTTGTAAATTTTACTTTATTGGACCGGCCCCCGCCCATCGGGGCTTGAAGAAATATATGGGCTGCATGATGCTTCCACGCAGAGCTGAATCCGAGCCGCACACGAGTACTGGTAAACCGCTAAGAGGATCTAAGCCTGCCCAGGCAAAGCGGTGCGCACGAGTAGGACCGTCCATGCTTATAAACCCTATTGGTTTCATTGGGCGGGCGACAGGGCTTGAGATGTCATTTCATCTCAATGTCGGGTAAAAGTCTAACAAAATTGGGACAAACGTCTCCAAAATGACATTTACAGTGTTGGCGGAGACGTTAAACCTCAAATCAAACAACCAAACAAAGCTTTATTTGACGGTGATGTTCCTCGTGCGGCATCCTATGGCGTTTAAATTCCTCAATTAATTCGATCTGCCACAGTTTCTAGTCATGTAGCTGACTTCAACACTCGTAATAAATTGTTAACTGTTAAATATATTAATCAGGGTTATCAGTAACATAAAATACGCAAAGTCTTTTCAAAATTTTATAGACGTCATTCCAATTTAATTTCAAAATTCAAGGTTGGACTCAAATCTCTTCTGCAACAAGGTCTATCGGAACCCGAATTTTATGGTGACTAAGTATAAAAATTTAGAACAATATATACTTGCAATAACTTCAGCACCCTATTTCGTCAAATCATTCTTCGATATAAAAAGATTGGGTACAACATAAATGTTATACGACAGTCCGCATGCATTTTGTCAACCCAATCACGGTTGACAGCTTTGCTTTGTTCTTTAATTATACGCCGGCGGGTCAGGCCTCAGATTCAATGACGGTTCCAGAGTAAAGACTTACATAGAATTAGAGAGAATTTAATTTTACATAGTGTTGGTTGATGCCTGATGCTCCGTCTCTGTTTAGGCCCATCGGAACCTAAGGGTTGGTTTTGTTTTGCTCCAGCATTTCAGTGGTTTCTTGCTGTCGAGTTCTCACCGCTGTTTCACATCTGTGGTTGTTTGCTGTTTTTTTTTTTTGTGTGTTCTCGGAGATGTTGCACTGATAATTTAGGAGACCTTCATGTCACTCTATCAAATTTGTGTTTGAAAGGGTACCCATTGCAGATACCTGTTTATGTTTTCTATGTCTGTATTGTTATCACTAACAAGTAGAATAAAGTTAAAACAATTTTTTCTGGAAATTATCTGTTTACAAATGGAAGATGATTCCGCATTGTTCACGACTGTAACTCTTATTGTTAACATAAATTAAAAAATCTCAGAAAATAGTCGAATACGCCCTTAACATGCGATACGTGTAGACCATTACGTCGGCACTGTTTTTTTTTTTTTTTTTTTTTTTTTTTCAACTTAAGGGGAATGTGAACACCTAAATTTTTCCGCCATTTTTCAAAGGAAGACAACTTTCGGAACTTCCTGTTCGTTTTCCTGTAAGCTCATCCCCATGGAAAAAGGGGTCTACTCTTAAAGGGAAATTATTTCCTTTAAGAGTTGACCCCTATTGACAAGGATGACAAAAAACTTTTGCAGGCGCTGCCTCCACTGAAAGTGTTCGCATTCCCCTTAAACTGATTTTGACTATACCTTTATTTACAAGACTGGTTGTGTCGAATACAAAGACGGAAGAGTTTCAGAAATGCAGATATTAACGCGTTGACAAAACATACTTACTTGTATAATATGTTCAATTTATACTCTACAAGAATCAGACAAAATCTATATCAGCAAAAAACACATCATTCCTGCGTGCAAGGTATCCGATAGTATATCATATCTTACCAAGTGTCACTACAGACTTTCCCTGCAGGCACACAACGTTGATCCAACATTGATTGTCTGGAGGCAAGACTTCTTAAACAATGAGATTTCCGGAGTTATGTTAGTTGAGACGGCGAGAAGCCAAATTGAGTATGAGTAAACCTACTGATATTGAAATTCGTTGTTGTGTTTTTTGTCCGGAGGGAATACCAATCATGTGAATCATCGTTTGAATGTATATCAGTTTCTAATTGTAATCAAGTATACGGGGGTTGTTCGGAAGGTGAAGAAACTGATCCTGCAGCTTCGTTTGAGAAGTAGAAGTAAAACAAGATCAGGAATCGATACAATTAACTTCAACCATCAAAGACACCAAAGGGAAAGATACACAAAGATGAAGCGACCAGACCATAATAGAAACCTAAACAAAGGATGGCAATAAGGAAAGTTACTTTCCCACAAAATGGCCAAATGGTCATCAAAAATAAAAAGACACAAGTGATACACACAGTAAGTAGTAACAAACAACAACATAAATTAAACCGCCAAAGAAGAACCGCCTTGGATCGGTCAGTTGAAAGAATTCAACTGGGGGACTTAAATCGATTGTACATGGCCATAATCCTCGCCCTTACCTCTGAAGCCTCTGTGGTGTAGTATGTGAGTTTTGGCGTATATTATGTAGATAATAAAACTGAAAGCCATGCACCATGCCCCGCCACTGCACTTATATCAAAAACAAGTGACATATGCGTATTAAATATGAAATCAAAGGGAAGCTGCATCATGGTCTTGTTTCAAGAGGATTGGCGGAGATGCGCACACACCTGTATACATTTCTGTAGTATTTGGGCTTGAAAAAAGTCGAAGTTAAAATGCAAAAAAGGGGATAAAAAAGAATTCCATGTTTCTGGAAATAACAATATGCATATCTTCCTACCATCCTACAAAGGTCTGAAAAGTTTCAAAAGGATTGGACTAAAACTAAAGGAGGTGCGCACGCACCTGTGTTCATTTCTGTAGTATTAGGGCTAGAAAAAATCTAAGTTAAAAGTGCAAAAATGTAATACAAAATAATTTCAGGACTCTGAAAAAGCAATATGCATATCTTCAGACCATGCTAAAAGCATTTGTAGAGTTTCAAAAGGATTCGCCAAAAACTGTAGGAGGAGTTGCGCACACAAGGTACATACTCCCTATATATTTCTATAGTATTAGGGCTCAATAAAATGCAAAAAAAAATAAAAATAAATTCAGGATTCAGAAAAAAACAATATGCCTACCTTCAGACCATCTTCAAATCACATATAAGGTTTAAAAGGATCGGACTAAAATGTAGGAGGATTTGCACACACAAGGCACATACTCCCTATGTTTCTGTTGTATTAGGTCGCGAGAAACGTCAAAGTAAAAAATACTAAAAAAGTGATAAAAATGATTCAAAGATTCTGAAAAAACATATCTTTAGACCATCCATTAAGCACCTGTAAAGTTTAAAAATGATTGGTCAGAAAATGTAGGAGGAGTTGCGCTGACGGACGGACAGACGGACAGAAAGACGGGCGTTCTCACAAATGGATAGTTATGTGGCTATTTTTGGCGGAATCGACACTTATGTGGCTATTTTTAGCCACAGAAAAGAAGTATTTTCGGTGTCTAACGGAATATCCATTTGTTGGTGCGGACAGACAGACGGATGGATAGAGACGGACAGACAGACAGACTGACAGTCGGACGGACACTCAAAATTTCAAAGGGTATAACATAATACCCCGCCACTTTCTGGTGGCAGGGCATAAAAATTGAGATAAGCAATCAGTACCTTTCCTTTCCGAACAGCCCCAATATGGTTGATAATGACTCAGCGATGCACAATATATATACGCCATAAAGACACATTAACTAACATGTCACATTATTACGTTCATAAGAAAACTTGTATTCGGGCTTTGTGAACAGGTAAAGCACATGCCTTATCACGAAAACACGTCTATATAATTTTGACCACCTTATAGCAAAACTGGGGTTTACATAGGTGTACATTATATTTCTTATTTCTGCTTAAAAACATAGGATGTGGGTACTAGTTAGAAACACCTAGCAAGTTTTATATAGTACAACTGGGGTTTAACGGGATATACCTTCTTTTTCTTTCTTCTAATTAAAAACATAAACTGTGGGTACTCATCAGAGAGGCGGTTCTAGCGTGTACTCACAATCTATGTTTTGAACAAAGATATGAAAACTATAAGAATAATTTATCTGAACATTTTCAGTTATTCATGCTAAAATTTTCTAATAATATTTGACTAGGCGTGTTTTCCTAACCTGCCTGGCCTACTACACTAACGAAGCAAGGGTATTGTAATTTTAGGCACAGAAACTATCGCTTATATTATTTTGTTTTGGATGGCAAGTTTGCCATTTTTTGGGAAGTTAATGTCCTTTTGGCTTTCCGCTAGTGCTGTTTTCATTAGAGTCGAGTTGTTTCGTGTTTGTGTTTCTTTCCTTTTGGTGTCTCTGATGGGAGCTGTGAGTTGATTGTATCGATTCCCCATCATTGCCTTTACTTCTGTTTTGTTGTACGATCGGAACTTAGAAGCCTCCGTGGTGTAGTGGTAACGCTACTCGCCTTCTAAACCAGGGATCGCAAGATCGATCCCGGCTTTTCCAGACTTTCGGATGAGTCTTTAAACCGAGGTCCCGTCTCCGTATGACCTTAGCTGTAGGTGAGACGTAAAACTCAAACACTCACTCACGATCGGAACTTAGAACCCTTATATGCTGATGTGTATGCTTATCTGCCACTTTTGCTGTTAGCAAAAAGCAAAAAGGTTTCGTTATAACGTGGCTCATAAGGGTTCACATTCTATAGGCATAATTTCATCGATATTGCTTTCAACAGGACTAAAGTCGGCTAATACATGTATACATGTGACAAGTCAGATCGAGTTCTGCTATAAAGTGTAGAAATATTATTAATATTTTGATAGAGGCCTATATCATTAATGATATTCGAGATGCCGTATATGTATCATTTAAGATCAGATATCAATGGTGATCCCATATCGAAGTCATAAATATTAAATGTCATGATGATTAAACCCCACTTAAACATAGGTAAATGAACCTGAAAAAAAATACAAATCAATATAAAGCAAAAAAAATCCCAAGCAGCCTCCCAGTATAACAGATAAAGTAAGTCCAGCTTAACTCAAAGACTATAATTGAAAAATTTAGAACTACATACAAAAGCTTGAACCATTACGCGCATCACATAATATAGCATGCCTATACTTATGAACGTATCCTTTCATAGCTATTAAAATTTCATTTTTTATGTTTTAAGCAAGAATTAAGGAAAAACCGTGTATACCCCTGCCAACTCCATATTTTATTTATGTAAGGTGGGGTTTACAGTGGTCATCACGTGACCTGAACGTGATGAAGGTACAACCGTCAAACATTCCTGTGTCTAGCTGTTCAAAAGACTATCCATAGAGGCATTAACGAAAACGTATGTCGTACTGGCTGGTGGTAGTCTGATCTGAGCCTTTGTTGGCTGTGCAAGTCTTATTATTGGTTTCGTCATGCACAAGCTCATATATGTATTGACTTTATCATATAACGTCGCTAAGTGGATAACTTCATATGACAAAATTATATAAAACCATGTGTAATTGCATCTTGTTACGGGCGCGAAACGTCAAGACCATTACGAAAACACGCCTTTATAATTTTGACCCCCTTGAACCCCTTTTTATATAGTAAAACTGGGGTTTCCGGGGGTATACCTTATTTTTCTGATTTCTGCTCTAAAACAAAGATTATGGGTACTCGTTAGAACCGCCTCGATGAGGCGGTTCTAACGAGTGCCCATATCTATATTTGGAGCAGAAATAAGAAAAATACCACAATTTTTCATCATAAAATTTTCATTTTTTCGGCGACAAACATGGCATTGTATTTGTATAGGCGTGTTTGCGTAATGCGCCGTCTGAAACAGCCCTATGTTTTCTACTGGAAATGCTTTTTGAACTCTAAAGGCAATGAAAAGTAGAAGTGAAGGCAATGATCAGGAATCGATACAATTACCTTACACCTCTGATCCAAGACACCAAAGGGAAAGAAACACAAACATAAAAGAACTTCACTATAGAGAAAAATGCAGAAGGTCAAAAGGACAGTTACTTTCCCAAAAATGGCCAAACGGCTGTACTGGGGATGGGGGGAGACAAATTGATTTTACGTGGTCACAATCCTCAATCTTGCACAATGTCGTGGTTCATATAAAGGTTGCACGCAAAACAACTACATCATAATTAATACAAAAAAAAATGCCAAAAGGACAGTGCCCTTCCCAAACAACGACCAAATGGTCATCCTAAATGAACTATTGCCAGCACATTCATTCGATTACAATGACAAACATAAACCAAAACAAACGCACCACCTTGGAACGGTCAGTACAAAAAGTGTGTGTGTGTATGGGGGGGGGGGGTTAAATCGATTTTACGTGGCCATAATCTTCGGCTTTGGTTTTGTCACGGCTTACACAGAATTTGTTAAGTCCGCATAGAAGATTTATAACTCATCAGAGAAACATTTCCGAGAACATAAAATAAATACTGAGATGAATTACGATCGGGCTGAACCGTCACAGGGTCTCAGACCTCAGACCGGTTGATAACTTTGCTTCCCGCTTTAATTGCACACTGGTTGGTGAGGCCTCGGATTCCATGACGGTTCCAGCGTAAATGCTTACTGTAACTGATGTTCTGTTTCATGTTGCGCCCATCGGCGTCTAACTGTTGGTTTTCCTTTGCTCCAGCATTTCGGTGGTTTCTTGCTGTCGAGTCCTCACCGTTGTTTCATCTCTGTGGTTGTGGTTGTCCCGGAGATGTTGCAGGCCTTCATGCGGACTGAACAAATTATTTGTCTAAATCACGACGGAAGAAACGACGAGGATTCAAGCTGCGTAAAATCGATTTAAGCATCCCCCACCCAGTGGAATTCATTAAGTTTTTTTCATGCCATATTGACCTGAATCATTATTTAATTATTAATTGCCTTTTATGAAAACTGTGATTTGTAAGGGAGGTGAGATAAGTTATCCAATTATTTAAGATAATAGATAGAAGTGAAGGAAATAATCAGGAATAGTTACGTACCATTACCCTACACCTCCCATCAGATACATCAAAGGAAAAGAACAACGAACATGATATAACTAGACCGTAATGGAAACATCACTAGCGGAAAGCCCCCCCCCCCCCACCCCCCCCCCCCCCACACCATTCAAAGACAAACTATAACAAAAATAAATCTTGGAACTGATCATGGAAAGTATTCCTTAGGGGGATTAACCGTCGGAATCTAACTTGGTTTTCCTTTGCTCCAGCATTTCAGTGGTTTCTTGCTGTCAGGTCCTCATCGTTGTTTCATCTCAGTGGTTGTTTGATTTTTGCGTTTTCGGAGATGTTGCACTGATGAGTTCGTAAGCTTTTATGCGGACCAAACTAATAATTGTCGAAATCTCGACGGAGTCAAAGGCTAGGATTGCGGCCGCGTAAAATCGATTTAAGCTCCCTCGGATCCCCCACCTATTAAAATTCTTTTCACTGACCGTTTCAAGACGGTTCGTCTGTCGCAGTGTAATTTTGTTATGTTTGTCTTCGGAGTCTAACTGTTGGTTTTGTTTTGCTCCAGCAATTCTGTTGTTGTATGCTGTCGAGTCCTCAACTTTGTTCCATCTCTGTAGTTTTTTTTTATTTGTATGTTCTCGGAGATCCTACACTGATGAGTTAGGAAGCCTTCATGCGGACTAAACAAAATTAGTGTATACCGCGACAGAGGTAAGGGCGAGGATTATGGCCATGTAAAATCGATTCAAGCTCCCAGCGGAATTCTTTCCACTGACCGTTCCAAGGCGGTTCTTCTGTGGCGGTTTATTTATGTTGTTGTTTGTTATTTACCGTGTGTATCACTTGTGTCTTTTTATTTTGGATGGCCATTTGGCCATCTTGTGGGAAAGTAACTGTCCTTATGGCCTTCCTTTGTTTAGGTTTCCATTATGGTCTGGTCGCTTCATGTTTGAAATTCTTTCCCTTTGGTGTCTTTGATGGGTGGAGTAAGTAAATTGTATCGATTCCTGATCTTTGTTTTACGTCTACTTTGAGTTTGTGTATCGCTTATATCTTTTTCTTTTGCATAGCCAAATAGCCATTTTGTTGGAAAGTAACTGTCCATTTGGCTTTCCGCTTTTGATGTTTCCATTACGGTCTAGTTATTAAATGATTGTGTTTCTTAAGTATTGGTGGCTCTGGTGGGAGGTGATTCCAGATTCCAGATCCTTGCCTTTTCTTCTTTTGTGCATTATAGAAGTAGAGGCAATGATCAGGAATCGATACAATTAACCCACAGCTCCCATCAGAGACACCAAAGGGAAAGAAACACAAACATGAAGCAACAGACTCCAACACAAACACCAACAGCGGAAAGCCAAAAGGACAGTTACTTTCCCACAAACTGGTCAATTGGCTATCCAAAATAAAATAATAAAAGCGACACAAATACCCAAAGACAAACCATAGCAAAAATAAACCGCGACAGAAGAGCCGCCTTGGAACAGTAAGCGGAACGGAATTCCACTGGGGGCTTAAATCGATTTTACGTGGCCACAATCCTCGCCCTTACTTCCGTCGCGATTAAGACAAATAATTTGTTCAGTCCGCATGAAGGCCTCCTAACCCATCAGTGCCATATCTCCGTGAACACAAAAATCAAACAACACAGAGATGAAACAACGGTGAGGACTCGACAGAAAGAACAAACAGAAATGCTGGAGCAAAAGAAAACCAACAGTTAGACTCCGATGGGCGGGACCAGAGACAGAGCATCAGGTACCAACCAACATATGATACCGATAGCGCAAGTTTATGATACCGATAGCGCTGATTAGGATGTAACGCAACTAATATGTTTCCAATTGGAAAGTCTGTTACATTACTAGACGGGAAGTCTGTTACATTACTAGACACTCCCGCAAACCATATTAATTGCTTTATGTAATCAACGTATGATGTCGCGGGAGGATCATGAGCATCCAAGAAAGAAAAATTTTCAATCTGAATAACAAAATCATCGCGTTTATCAATATTTTACATGAAACAAAATATAAGTGATGACCTCACATCTCCCATCCAAGACACCAAAGAGAAATAAAAACGGAATTCAAAACTTAACAAGCTGGAAGCCCAAAGGACAGTTACTTTCCCACAAAATGGCCGAACGGCTTCCCAAAATGAAAGATTTTAGCAATACATATATGCAAAGACGAAGTATACCAATAAAAATCCACAACAGAAGAATCGCTTTTACTGAGTTTTTTTTTTTACTGAGGGGCTTAAATTTATATCCTCACCCTTTATTCTGTCGCAATTTAGACAAATCATATTTTCAGTCCTCATATAGGATTTCTAACGCATCTCTCCGAGAACATAAAAACCGAACGAAACTAGAGATGAAACAACGAATGGGGACGCAGCAGCATGTGCTAACTGAAATGGTGGCGCAAAAGACAAAAAAAAACATTTGGACCCGCTAATAGGTAAATGTATATCCAAACATGGGGCCTCGGTATCAGAAGAATGCTTGAGTCAATTGAAAATTTGACGGGTAAGTTTGCCTGATCAAACCATCGAAGTAGGTGTTGTAAATATTTAATAAATCATCCAAGTATGTTGACGTCGAGCAAAAAAGCTTCAATAACTTCAGATTGCTTTTCAGTGACCCTCATTTAGTATCCGAATTCCGTAGTAAAACTAGTGGTCCCAAAGGACTAGGAAATATAACCCGCACTATGATTAAGGGAATATAGATCTTTATATCTTTATCCCATTCGACTTCACAAATTAATTTCAAATTTTATAAAATTGTGAACGATGAATTATGCTTCCATAGGACTAAGTAATGCAATTCTGATTCTTTATCATTATATTATTGTCCAGTCGAATATTCATCTTTGAATTGGCTTTATGTTTTCTGTTATTTCTTAGTGTGCTAATTGGTTTAGAAGCCTCCGTGGTGTAGTGGTTACGCTTCACCATATCGTGGAGTCGATTCCGGGCTTCCCCAGACTGACGAATGAGTCTTCTAACCGAGGTCCCGTCTTCGTATAATTTAGCTGTTGGCGTGGCAGAAACATCAAACATACGCACATACCAAAACACACACACACAAACACACACACACATCACTGTGATCACTGTATTCCCTTCTGTTTTGGACAGGTTGAATGATGTATAGCAAAAGGTAAATTGGTTGGTTGTTGTTTGTTGTTTTGACTGAGAACTTGCAGCCCCTATTCTGCAACAACGTAAATAATGACAAACTTTTGCAGGTCATTAAGCAATAAAGATTGGCTCCGATTTACACTGTTTTCTTTTAGCACGCCACACCTAGCTGAGCTAAAGAACGCTGCGTTTGCCTAAAACTTTCTATTGGCGATTAAAATTTCGTAAACAAAACTGTAGCCGCAAAAGAAAACTAAACAGAAGTTAATGCAATGCATGCATCGATAAACATTTTTATCATATGATGTCGCGTCTGAGAGTGTAATAACGCCATGTAATATTTTCGATAATCCACTAGTGGATTAAATATGCAAATTAGCTAGATACGTCCCGTAACGTTACATGGACGACGTCCTTAACGACGTCGCATTTACTAACGGCGGAATATTGACAGTTTTGTAGACAATCGTGAATAAAATGCGTTTTAAATAGAATCTTGCATTCGTGCTCATATATTATTGCATTTATTAATCCTCGTTCAGGAAAAGGGAAAAAATGCTCGGCAAAGCCTCGCATTTTATCCATTTTCCTCAACTCGTTTGATAAATTCAATAATGCATGAACACTCATGTAAGATCCTCTATATGTCTTACTTACATTTGAGATTAAAACATTTGAGCTGAACTGATGTTTATACTCAGTCGAGTTAAGCATGAAAACTTTACAGTCACTTGTGATTATGTCTATTGTAAGGCTGTTGGCAAGTTACGCCATCGTTATAGATGAAACGGAAACATTTTTCATGAACAAATATTAACAGTAACAAGTTTTATGAGTAAATGACGATTCATACTTTGCCATACATTTATCTCACCTTTCACTTCCGTTGTTTCTGCAATAATATATTTCGTCTTTTTTATCTTGCACGTCCTTGATTTCAGTTCTTTTTTGTCATTCCTATATGTATTTCTCATTAACATATGCAGCCACCAAACACACACAGTAATACATGCACTTTCTTTTTGGCTAATTTTTAAAAGCGATAGATTACTGCTCAAACGCGCCTAAAATGCCATTTAGAAATCGTGAGGCTATGTGTAACTTGATAAACCAGTATGATTAGCAATAGCAGTTTGTAATATCAAAGGCCATGTGTAGTATCATTTTCAAACATCTTAATTTTGAGTGAAAATAAATCAATCAGTTTTACAAGTGCAATAAAATATCGCGAAATGCGATGTAAACGAATATCAGAAAAAAAAACACAACCATGTCAGACAACTCTTGCTCTTGAAAATTGCCATCAAAATTAAATCAGTAACTATATTACAGGAACTGATCGAACCAGAACCCAAAGTAGAAGTAAAACAAAGATCAGGAATTGATACAATTAACTTACTCCACCCATAAAAGACACCAAAGGGAAAGCAATACAAACATTAAGCGACCAGACCATAATGGAAACCCAAACAAAGGAAGGCCATAAGGACAGTTACTTTCCCACAAAATGGCCATATGGCCATCCAAAATTAAAAGACACAAGTGATACACACAGTATGTAACAAACAACAACATAAATAAATCGCCACAGAAGAGCCGCCCTGGAACGGTCAGTGGAAGATTTCCACTTGGGGGCTTAAATCGATTTTACGTGGCCACAATCCTCGCCCTTACTTCCGTCGCATGAAGGCCTCCTAACTCATCCGTGCAACATCTCCGTGAACACAAAAATCAAAGAACCACAGAGGTGAGACAACGGTGAGGACTCGACAGCAAGAAACCACTGAAATGCTGGAGCAAAAGAAAACCAACAGTTAGACCCCGATGAGCCCGACAAGAGACAGAGCATCAGGCACCGACCAGCATTATCTCTCTAATTCTCAATAAGCCTTTACGTTGGAGCCGTCATAGAATCTGAGGCCTGACCCACCGGCGTGCAATTAAAGAGGGAAGCAAAGTTGCCAACCGTGATTGGGTTAACTACCATGCATGCAGTCTGTCGTATAATATCCATGTTGTACCCAATCTTTTTATATCGAAGAATGATTTTACGAAATTGGGTGCTGAAGTCATTGCGGTTATATATTTTTCTGAATTTATATACTAAGTCACCATAAAATTCGGGTTCCGATAGACCTTGTTGCAGAAGAGATTTAAGTCCAATATTGAATTTTGAAATTAAATCAGAATGGCGTCTATAAAATTTTGAAAAGGCTTTGCGTAGTTTATGGTACCGATAACCCTGATTAAGGAGTTTAGCCGTTAATAATTTATTACGAGTGTTGAAGTCAGTTACATGACTACACACTCTAGCAATTCGAATTAATTGCGAAATATAAACGCCATAGGATGGCGCACGAGGAACATCACCATCCAAAAAAGGAAAATTTACAATCTCAAAATCAAAGTCATCGCGTTTATCATAAGTTTTGCACGAAACAAATCCATCTACAATAGATAGATGTAAATCCAAAAACGGGGCCTCGGTATCAGAAGAATTTGCTTTATTTAACTGAAGTTCTAGGGGGTAAATCTGACTGATCAAACCATCAAAATAGGTATTATCAATATTTAATAAATCATCTAAATATCTAGAAGTAGAGCTAAAAGCTTCAATAAATTCAGATTGGTTACCAATGGAAAGCGACAAAATGAAGTCTCTTTCATAACAATACAAGAACAGATCAGCCACAAGAGGTGCGCAATTAGTACCCATCGGAATACCCACAATTTGTCTAAATAACTTAGTACCGAATCTAATATAAATATTGTCAAGTAGAAAGGTGAGGGCATCACACACTTTCTGACATGATCAAAGTGTATAATTCTTATGCTCTTTAGAAGTGAAAAATGCATTTCTGACATTACATGCAAGATAGAGAGAATCTTTTCTGTGAAAAGCCCATTCAATTAAATCATTAATCTTTTCTTTTATAAGATTATGAGGAAGTGTAGTGTAAAGAGTGAAAAAATCGTAGGTAGACAGACTAGAAGCACGAAAATGTCTAGATTTCAATTTATTTAAAACCTCATTCGAATTTTTTATAGACCAAAACAGATTTCTTCCTGATCTTTCAAAGACTTTATCACAATATTTAATTACATGCGTTTTAATAGCAGTAAGACAGGAAGTTAATAATTTAGAAAGTTCAGTGGTAGTGCAAGAGCTAGAATTTGCAATAAACCGTGCTTTGTAAGGTTTTTTATGAAGTTTTGGTAACCAGTATAGCGTAGGAAGCTTGTCTTGGCCTTCGTTAACACACACAGCAAACTTGGTGGCTGAAAGACAAACATGTTTATCTACTATAGCTCTCTCTTCAGCTAAAGGCTGAAGTTCATAGGCCTTAGTACCACCAAGCTCCTGCTTAAGCGTGTTAACATAGTGGAGCCGTCACACAACGACGACGTTGTTAGCGGCCTTGTCTGCAGGGGCCAAAACAAACTTCTTATGAAATTCTTGAATACCTAGTTTAAGATGACGTAAAGACGTCTTGGGCTTAGGAGGTAATAAGTTAGTATTTTGAGAATAGAAAGAAATGCGTTTATTCACTAGTTTTAAAATGCTAAGTTTCCAGTCCTTAAGGGCTTTATGCTCTACATACTCTCGCTTACACCATCGATTACCGAATTCATTCAAGGAAGCAGCGATTTCATCTCTACATTTACTGAAATCAATTTTAGAAGGAAACCGATATTTCGGTCCTTTAGAAATTATATTCCTTATCCTAGAATCAGGAATAATTTTCAAATTGCCAGTAATTACATGACCAGCAGAAGGATAGCAATACTTTGAGTTTTTACAATCACATGAATCAGGAGTTTTAGTATCAATATCAAGATCTGAAACAAGTTTATTGAAATTAAAAATGATAAATGTAACAGGTTTGTTATATTTATAGCAAATTATAGGTGTTTCAGTATTTTGAAAATAAGCAGGAATGGAAGAAAGCACCGATCTCTCACGGAAGATACTGGGCAAATCTATAAAATATATACCCTTATTAATGAAGGATATTTTGAAGAAATGGCGTTTATGATTAATTGCAGAATCAATTGAAGGACGGAGAGTATGCTGAGTATAGCCTCTAGTTAAGAGAGCCGCATCATATAACTGATGAGAACTATCGTAGAATTTATTCGCCAGCCTATCTTACACATGAAAAGGAAAGCTGACCAAACAAATCTTAGCAAACAACAACATCGCAGGCGAAGAGCTCAGTTAAAAAACTAGTTTTGTCTCTTATTCAACTTATTTTCCCTCTATTATACCGTGCGTGTTGGTTATTGTTAGAACCACCAAAATTTGGGGGTTCAGTTGAGTATATTCAATCAACACATTTCAGATAATAATAAAGACAGTAATGTATGTCCTGTCTAAATCCAACATTTCCCTATATAAACTGGAGATAACCTAGAAGTTCATTGCGTTGCATGTTGACGCAGTGTCTCTTGAAGACTTGAAGTCCTCACCGTTGTTTCATCTTTGTGGTTGTTTGATTTTTGTGTTCCCTGAAGAGTTGCACTGGTGAGTTAGAGGCTTCCAAGGCGATTCTTCGGTCGCGTTTTATTTTTGTTATGATTTGTCTTTGGGTGTTTCTGTCGCTTATAATATTTTATTTTGGATAGCCTATTGGCCATTTTGTGGGAAAGTGACTATTCCTTTGGCGTTTCGCTCTTGGTGTTTCCATTAGGCTCCAGTTATTTCATGTTTGTGTATCTTTCCCTTTGGTGTCTCCGGTGGCAGGTGTGCGTTAATAGTATAGATTCCTGACCATTGCCTTCACTTCTATTTTACTTCTATCTATGTAAAGCTGTTTGTTTTACATCGGCATTTCTAGGATTTAAACATACCTAATTTCCGCTTCTTTTTCTTTGTCAGGCTGCTGTCTTACGTTGTCCTGTTTCCCACTTTTACCGCTGATGACAGAGTATTACATGCAATAATTGAACTGAGCTATGATATGCCTATCAATTATCAACATACTTAAAGATGATACCAACTGAAATAAAATCTGGATAAAACAATGTTGTGCATGACATACTTTCTTTCTTTTTTTTTTTAAATAGTTTATCAAGATATATACATTCTTGTGCTTCTCTGATTTAAGCGGATTGATCTTCACCCTATTTCTGCAGTTCGTCTTGGTCTCCAAAATACTTAAAAAGACAAACCTCGGATACGAACCCCAAAGAAATCATTCCACCAGTGGCTTCAAGAAACGATACTTTTAAACATGTAAATCTAGACGGCCGAATGCTAAGCGTCACTGGAAATACGGATTGCAACGGAAATATTACGACCGAGAGCTATTCACATAAATGTGTGAAGCTCTCACCTTTCTACTTGACAATATTTATATAAGATTTGGTACCAAGTGATTTAGACAAATGCTAGGAATCCCGATAGGATGAATTGCGCACCGTTGGTGGTTGATTTATTCTTGTTATGTTTTGAAGGAGACCTAATTGGCCTAATTGTCCGAAACTAACTAGTCTGGCCCAGAAAATATGCAAGATCTATATTTTCCAGTTCTGTGGTGCATTCCTTGCTTCCAAAGGATAACCCTTTCTAGAATATATTCATGATGTCCCTTTCTGTTGAAAAACAATCTGGAGTTATTGAAGCTTTTAGATCGATATTTGGATGATTTATTAAATACTGACAATACCTTCTTCGGTATGCCAGAGTGTCTAGTCATGTAATTGACTCAAGACTCGTAACAGATTATTAACTTCTAGATAACTTTTACTGACCGTTCCAAGGGGGTTCTTTTGTCGTGGTTTATTATTATTTTAGTTCGTCTTTACATGCATAAATTGCTAATATTTTTTAATATTTACATTTCGAGTGTAAAATAGAAGTGAAGGCAAGGATCAGGAATCGATAAAATCAACCCACAGCTCCCACCAGAGACACCAAAGGGAACGTAACAGATTTACATGTTTAAAGTCTGATGTAAACCTATGGATAACAATTTAGGTCATACTTCTATGAACGCATCGAGTCACATGATTTTCAGTGACGTCAAGTGACGTCAGTCTAAACCATGGTTATCTAGGGGCGTTGGTGACGTTAATGCTGTTTCCCTGTATGTAGAAAACAGCGTGTAAATGTTTTTCAGATTTAAAAGTTTACCCTTTAAGAATTTTTCGCCCAGTGATGATGGGTAAAGAATGTAAATATAAAAAATAACTTAATTTTTATGCTTTTCATGAAAGTATGACCGATAGCGTGTCTCTCGCAAAGTCTAAATGAAGCCGAAAGGGGTTCATTTACTTTGCACGCGACCCACTGAATTCATACTTTCATGAACAACAGAAAAAAAAAATCATTTCTGAATTATTATTACAGATAGCCCTTTGGTCATTTTGAGAGAAAGTAACTGTCCTTTTGAATTTCCACTTGTGACGTTTTTATTATGGTGAAGTTGTTTTATGTTTGTGTTTCTTTTCCTTTGGTGTCTTTGATGGGACATGTGAGTTATTTGTATCGATTCGTAATCATTGCTTTCACTTCCATTATTCAGGAATCGGTAAATATAATTGCCTTTCCGCCTAATACACGGTAAAAATATTTTCTATAAAAGGTAATCCTTAGGAAGCATGGACTGCAGCACCGAAAGGCCTACATTAAGCAACTGCATCATGATTGAAACATTGCAAGTAGAACGCTAAAATGACAGTTTCTTTCCCAAAGCAATGGCCATGCTGCTATCAAATATATATACATATAATCAGAATGTTAACATGACAGCAACATTCAGGGCTGGGACTCAACATTTATCTGCTATCAAGCTAGAAAAACACCAGTTATATCATCGACAAAAGAACCTAGGAGATAGAGTTCCATTCAACTTAGATTTGGAATGGGGTCGGCATCGTTGTCAAGTTACCAAAAGAGCGAAGCAAAAGTACGGACGGGAAATAATCCTAAATCATTACAATAACCTTACACCTTCCGTCCTATGAAACAAATGGAGAGAAGGATGCACTGAGCGCAACAACAAGGGCTACCTAAAACTAAAGAAAAACATTATCAGGTCATGCAAGCAAAGAAATAAACCACAAAGAGAAGTATCGACTTGGAACGGTGGGTAAAAAATACTCCCGGGCTTAAATCGAGTTTACGTGGTCCCATCCCCGTCGTTTACACATGTAGCGCGTTATGCTGCGTAAAATGGAAGTGAAGGATATGATCAGGAATCGATACAATTAACTCAAACCACCCATTAGAGACATCAAAGAAAAATATAAGCGATATACACACTCTAAAACAAACCATAACAGAATTAAACCGCGACAGAAGAATCGCCTGGGAACGGTCAGTGAAAAGAACTTCACGGGGTGGGGGTGGGGGGAGCGGGGTGTCTTCAATCGTTTTTACGCTGCCGCAATCCTCCCCCTTGATGCCTTGGCGATTTAGCAAAAATTTTGTTCAGTCCGCAAGAAGGCTTCCTCATTCATCAGTGCAACATCTCCGTGAACACAAAATTCAAACAAGCACAGAGATGAAACAACGGTGAGAACTCGACAGCAACTAACCACTGAAATATTGAAGCAAAAAAAAAAAAACAGTTATATTCCGATGAGCCCAACCAGAGACAGAGCATCAGTTACCAACAAACATTACATAAGTAATTCTTTACGCTGGAACCGTCATATAATAATATAATATAAACTACAATGCACGCAGTCTGTCATATAATATTTATGTTGTACAAAATTATTTTATATCGAAGAATGATTTTACGGAATTGGGTACTAAAATCAGTCCAAGGATATATTATTCTAAATAAATATACAAAGTCACCTTAAAGTTCGAGTTCCGATAGACCTTGTTGCAGAAGAAATTTAAGTCCAACATTGCATTTTGAAATTAAATCTAAATGACATCTATAAAATTTTGAAAAGGTTTTGCATAGTTTATGATAGCGATAACCCTGAGTAAGAAGTTTATCAGTTAACAATTTATTCCGAGCTTTGAAGTCAATTACATGTTTAGACACTCTGGCAAGTCGAATTAATTGCGAAATATAAACGCCATAGGATGATGCCGCACGAGGAACATCACCATCCAAGAAACAAACTTTTATTGAGAAAACTGGGGTTTAAGGGGATTTACATTATTTTTCTTATTTGTGCTCCAAGACATAAGCTGTGGGTACTCATAAGAACCGCCTGTTTACGGCTGTTCTAACGAACACCGACAACCTATGTCTGCAGTATAAATAAGAAAAATAGCATGGATTTTCATCAGAAATCTAGTCATTTTGTAGACATGAGATTGTGCTACGAGGGCTGATTGATATGTTGTGAGCCTCCTACTGAAGGAGATAGGCAGGAATGTTCTTTTTAAGTCCTACTTTTCTCTGATTATACAGGACCGTTTACCCAAGGACTGCTCTTAATTGGTTAGTTTATATCGACGAAATATCACTCTAAAGTAAATAAGATATTGTTATGACTTACAGACGAGTCACAGAAAGATATATAGCCAATAGAGTTGGCATTTCACAGGAAAGATCACATTCAATTCTGACAAAGCATCTTGCAATGACAAAGCATTCGGCCCGATGGGTACCAAGACTTCTGACAGTTAATCAGAAGCACACCAGGCGCAAAATATCGCATGCTAATCTTAACCTTTTTGAGGAAGATCCTGCCATATTTCTGCAGAGATTTGTCACTATGGATGAAACATGGGTCAACCATTTTACCCAAGAGGCCAATCAACAATCGAAACAATGGAAGCCCGCCAAAACCGACAAAGACTGATACATCAGCTGGCAAGGTTATGGCCTCGGTTTTTTTGGGGATACCTGTGGTATTCTGCTGATAGATTATTTCCAAAAGGGACAAACAATCAATGGCACATAGTATGCTTCACTTCTGACGCAGTTATGGGAAAATAATAAACTTAAGCGTCGCGGAAAGCTCATTTAAGATGTGTCGTTCCATTAGAAAAAAATGCTCCTGTTCACTAGTCTGTCATTGCTATGGAAGCCATTCACGATTGTGGCTTTAAATTGATTGATCATCCGCCCTTTTTACTGATTTTGTCTATCAGACTTTCATCTATTTCCAAAATCGAAAACGGCTATTTCAGGCACCCACTTTCAGTTCGATGATGACGTCATATATGCAGTGGATGACTTTCTGACCAGCCAAGAAAGTCAAATAGCACGTGAACAAGTCCGTGAAATTAACACCCCCTTACACCCCATTTTGTATAGAGAAAACTGGGGTTTATGGGGATAAACATTATTTTTCTTATTTTTACTCCAAGACATAGGTTGTGGGTACTCGTTAGTACCGCCTCAATGAGGCGGTTCTATCGGGCACCCACAACCTATGTTTGCAGTATACATTAGAAAGATATCATGAATTATGCAATATGTCCGACAAAATTCAAATCCTTCAATATGAGGCTTGCAACATATCAATCAGCCCTCGTATGTTGAACGGGTGCTTTATCGTAATGTGGGACATTAATATTTACGACGTATTCTGCGACATTACGAAAATTGGCCTATTCAAATGCAATAAAAGTTTACCAATAAAAATGCCAATTTTCAGATAAAAAATCTGATTTATTTTCATATTTCTGCTCAAAACATAGATTTTGGGAGCTCATTAGAACCGCAACGGTTTTGGAGCATAAATTAAGGGTTAAAAAGGTATGCCCTTTAAACTCCAGTTTCACAATAAAAAGTGGGGTTTAAGGGAGTAACAATTATATAGGCATGTTTATGTGATGGATGTCATAGAAGTACATTAAAAAATCAAACTTTTTGAATGGGAAATATCCTGGGTGTTTTAGTCATCGAGAACTGTTTACCCCCTTTTTAAATTGTTAAATCTAGTCTTAACTGATATGCTAAACCAGTTTCCTCCTTTTTCAGTTGCAAACCTCAAATTCAACATAATTTATTAAAATATTTACATTCCAGTTTCTGTGTTTTAATTAGATAAGAAAACATACAGAACTTAACTGATTTGTTTAAAAGGCGTATAAAATGACATTCCTCTAGTAGTCTTAAGGAAATTTTGATTTTATTAGAAGTTTAACATATCTAAAAAAAAAAATAATAATAATTTAAATTTTAGTTTGATTTTCGAAATCAATTTTCTCATCTATATTCTTTATTATAAAAAGCATACACAGTAGTCAAAGGAGTTGAGAAAAATGTTAAAGTCAACTACAAATAGAAGACATGACATTTTAAAACTATTTTGAAACTGTTTCAATCAACTATGACATCGCAGAATGTTGCATTGTGGGTCTAAATCAGCGACAATTCAAGGGAGGTTACTCATAAAGAAAAATGATATCTCAGCTTAACTTGAGGTTTTCTATAAAATGACTCACTTTGTGTCTGCTTTCACCGTGCTAAATATTAAATGGGCCCCGTCAAGCGATTTTGGTACTGATCGCCTATGCGAGCAGCGAAGGTTCAGGCGAGCCTGCGCATCCGCGCAGTCTCCCAAGAACCTTCGCTGCTCGCTCATACAAGCAGTGAATCAAGAGGAACCATCAGACAGAAAGCCATATCCCTGGCCCCTCTGAATGGCTGGGCATGCGCAGTTATAATTTGTCATGACGGAATGCTCGAAGACACAAATTCGCTTGGCGGGGCCCAAATAGAAGTGATGGCAATGATCAGAATCGATATAATTACTGCACATCCCCATCTTAAACACCAAAGGGAAAGAAACACGAACAAAAAATAACTTTAATGAAAACTTTATAAGCGAAAAGCCAACAGGAGAGTTACTATGCAACAAAACGGCCAAAAGGCTAACCAATTACGAAAACACGCCTATACAAATACAGTGTAAATTTTACCGCCGAAAAATCAAGAATTTTAAGATAAAAAATTGCGAAATTTTTTCTTATTTCTGCTCTAAACATAGATTGAGGGCACTCGTTAGAACCGCCTAATCGAGGCGGTTCTAACGAGTACCCACAATCTATGTTTTAGAACAGCAATAAGAAAAATAAAGTTAACCCCTGTAAATCCCAATTTTACTTTATAAAAGTGTGGTCCAATGGGGTCAAAATTGTATAGGCATGTTTTCGTGATACAAAATAATTGATATTAGCAATATACATACTTGCAAAAACGAACTATAACAGTAAAAAACGCAAAAGAAGAACCGCTTTTACATCACGTGAAATGAAGACCCCTCTAAACCCCACTTTATATAGAGAAAACTGGGGTTTACGGGGGTCTTCATTATTTTTCTTATTTCTGTTCCAATACATAGGGCGGTTCTAACGAGCACACACAACCTATGTTATAAGCATTTATAAGAAAAAATATGACAGATGTTCATCAGAAATGTAGCCATTTTGGAGATGTGAAAAATGCACTATGTCGTACGGGTGTGTTATCGTAATGACATGGCTAAAATACTCGACCATGGTTCTGTCGTTGTTTAGACAAATACATCGTTCAGTCCGCATGGAGGATTTCTAATTCATCAGCGCAACATCTCCGAGAACATAAATATCACACTAATACAGCAATGAAACAACGATGAAGACACAGCAGCATGAAAATATCTGAAATGCTGGAGTTGACCGGAGTCAGAGCATCAGGCACCAACTGACATTACTTGTCATTCCGATGTACTTTCAATATTCAATGCTGGATTTAAATCTTCTCTGCAACAAGGTCTATCGGAACCCGAATTTTATGTTAACTACGTATATAAATTCAGAAAAATATATAAATGCAATGACTTCAGTGCCCAAATTCGAAAATAAAAAGATAGGATGCAACATAAATGTTATACGACAGACTACATGCATGGTAGTTAACCCTATCACGGTTGGCAACGTTGCTTCACTCTTTAATTGCACGCCGGTGGGTCAGGCCTCAGATTCTATGACGGTTCCAGCGTAAAGGCTCACTGAGAATTCCTAGTAGAGAGTATCTAATTTTATGTGATGTTGGTTGGTGTCAGTTGCTCTGTCCTTAGTCGAGCCCATCGGAGTCTACCTGTTGGTCTTTTTTTTTTTGGCTCCAGCATGTCAGTGGCTTCTTGCGGTCGAGTCCTTACCGTGGTTGTTTGATTTCTGTGTTCACGGAGATGTTGCGCTGATTAGTCAGGAGGCCTTCATGCGGACTGAACAAACTATTTGTCTAAATCGCGACGGAAGTAAGGGTTAGAATTGTGGCAACGATTTAAGCCCCCCAGTTGAATTCGTTTCGCTGACCTCCCAAGACGGTTCTTTTGTCACGGTTTATTTTTGTTATGGTTCATCTTTGTGGGTTGGGGGTGTATCGCTTATATTATTTTATTTTGGATAGCCAATTGGGTATTTTGTGGGTAAAGTAGCTGTCCTTTTGGCCCGGTGTTGGTTTTTCCATTAGGGTCTGGTTGTTTCATGTTTGTGTTTCTTTCCCTTTTGGTGTCTCTGATGGGAGCTGTGGGTTAATTGTATAGATTCCTGATCACTTCTATTAAAAGAATGCACTTTGTCACGGGGATGTGTTATCATTATGATACCGAGTAGTGGGGTCGGGCCTTAACTTGTGAGTGGTCCATTTGCATCATAGGGGTGCCGGGTTTTATTTGTGGTAAAGTTTACAAAAATGCATGTACCTTAAGCAAACAGTGTAATCCCAGATAAGACGCCGCGTTTGATCTGGGTTTACAGTGTTAATGTCACGCTAGGCACAAATTGATAAAATGGAAGAAAATTAAGCGAAGACATACTGATTTTCTGAGTTATACGGCTGATCTCCCTCTTTCTGAAAACATCATCTCTACAGAGCCACAGTCAATATTTGATATGCACACAGAAAAACACGGCTTTTTGCACAGTATGATGTTTCTTCAATGTTCATGGCAGTCGGTTCCGTGCTGTGTCGCCGTATTAACCAGAAGTCGCGGGATGGATTCCGGGCTTCTACAGTCTATCGGATGATTCTTTAAACAGATGTTCCGTCTCCGTATAAACTTTATTCGTTCAATGATAGCCCATCAATGTACATGTGTGTAAGCGTCTTGGGGAGTACTTTCCGAAATAACAGTTATAGTTCAACTATTAACTATTCCTCCATGATTTGTGCCCTCGCCCATCGGGGCTTTGAAAAATTGACTGGGCTATATGATGCTCCCACACAGAGCTGAAAACGACAGAACTTTTGAGTACTGCTAAACCGCTCGAAAATTCTAATATAGAAGGTAATGATCAGGAATAGATACAATTACATTACACCTTCCATCCAAGACACCGCAAAGGGCAAGAAACACCAGTATAAAACAAAGTCACAAGCGGAAGGCCAACCTGATAATTACTTTCCCGCATAATGGCCAAAATAAAAATATATAAGCAGTACCAAAGTGCTTTACAACCACCTTTGGGCAGTGCCAAAGGTGGTCGCTTACAAGACAAATGGTGTAAAATACACAGAAAAAGAACAGGTGAAATATTTTAGGTATCCCTTTAAAAGCAGCACATAGCGAAAACAGGCCTTTACAAATACATTGTAAACTTTACCGCCAACAAAACGAAAACTTTAAGCTGAAAACCTGTGATAATTTTCTTATTTCTGCTCAAAACATATATTGTGTATACTCTGCTCAAAACATAGATTGTGGATACTCGTTAGAACCGCCTCAACGAGGCGGTTCTCACGAGTACCCACAATCTATGTCTTTGAGCAGATATAAGAAAAATAATGTATACCCCTGCAAACCCAAGTTTTACTATATAAAAGTGGGGTTAAATGGGTCAAAACTATATAGGCATGTTTACGCGATGTTAAGCCTTAATTTTTGCTGGTCATAGAGTGTAGCGGGATGTACGGTATATATCAATCGTTTTCCTCTCCTACCAACTGGATGGATGTCCTATTCATGGTTGATGCTTGTTTAGGGACAGATTATTCAGGGAATACATTACGATAACACACCCGTGCGACATAGTGCATTTTTTCATGTCCCCAAAATGGATACTTTTCGGATGAAAATCTGTGATATTTTACTTATTTTTTCTGCAAACATAGGTTGTGGGTACTCGTTAGAACCGCCTCATTGATGCGGTTCTAACGAATACCAGCAACCTATATCTTGGAACAGAAATGAGAAAAATATTGTTTATTCGCGTAGACCCCAGTTTTCTCTATATAAAGTGGGGTTAACAGTTTTCTTTACGGTTAGCCCTATTCTAATGCACTTATTCACTTGTTTTGTTTAAGAAATGTTCTTTATACTCACACAACAAGCGCAGTGCGCTGCGTAAAACCATATACCAACCAATGGAAAGCGACGTTATATGGGCCCCGTCAAGCGATTTTGGTACTTATCGCCTATGCGAGCAGCGAGGGTTCAGGCGACCCTGCGCATCCGCGCAGTCTCGTCAGAACCTTCGCTGCTCGCTCATACAAGCAGTGAATCAAGAGGAACCTTCAGACAGAAAGCCATATCCCTGGCCCCTATGAATGGCTGGGCATGCGCGGTTAAAATTTGTCATGACGGGATGCTCGAAGACACAAGTTCGCTTGGCGGGGCTCAATTATGATGACGTCGAGATCCGACAGTATATCGCAGAATATTTACATTTCCAGTGTAAAGTTTAATGTATAACTATAGAAAACAATTGCGTTCATACGTCCATGAACGCATCGAATCACATGATTTTCAGTGACGTTAAGTGCCGTCATTCTAAACCATTGTTCTCTACGGGCGTTGATGACGTCAACGCTGCTCCGCTCTTTGTAGAAAAACAGCTTGTAAATGTTTTTCAGCTTTAAAAGTTTGGCCTACAAGCATTTTTTCGTCCAGTGATGAGGGGCAAATAATGTAAATATAAAAATAAACTTAATTTTTCTGCTTTTCATGTAAGTATGAACGACAGTGGGTCGCTAGCAAAGTTTATATGAACCACTTCGGGGTTCATTTACTTTGCACGCGACCCACTGCGTTCATACTTCCATGAACTGCAGAAAAATAAAATTCATTTCTTAAATATACTGTCGCAAAGTTTTGACGTTATAACACACCCGTTCGACACACTTTTTTTCACAGCTGCAATATGGCTACTTTTCCAATAAAAATCCGTGATATTTTTTCTTATGAGAAAATGGTGTATACCCCCGTAAACCTCAGTTTTCTTTATATACATGTAAAGTAATTCACGTGATGCGTGCATCAACACACTCGATGCCAATTAACCTGTATGAAACAGAAAGGCGGACGTGACTAGTACCCACCGGCTATGTTTTTAGAAATTGCGATTACAAAAATATATTGTTTTTTTTTTTTTTTCACCAAAATATGAGATTTTCAGACAAAAATTCTGATACTTTCATATTTCTGTTGAAAAACATAGATTGTGGGAAATCGTTAGAACCGCCTGTGCGACCTGGTTCTAACGTGTAACCACGTCGTATGATTTTAGCAGACATAGGAAAAATAATATATACCCCTGTAGATCCCTGTTTTACTATATAAAAGTGGGCTGTAAGGGGGTCCAATTGATATAGACGTGTTTTCTTGGTGAATAAGAAAGCATTATGATAACACGCCGGTATAATTTATTGCATTCATGTCTCCATCTGATAAAACTTGTGGTATTTTTCTAATGTTTACACCAAACGCAGCTTGTGGGTGATCGTTAGATTCGCCTCATAGAGACGGTTCTAGCAAGTACCAACAACCTATGTCATGGAGTAAGAAAATAAACCCCTATGTAAACCAAAGTGTTTTCTTCATAGTAGTGATGGGTTCAACTGACATCATGTTAACACGCCTGTGAAATGAACACCCTCTAAACCCCACTTTATATAGAGAAAAATGGGGTTTAGGGGGTATACATTATTCGTCTTATTTCTGTTCCAAGACATAGATTGTGGGTACTCGTTAGAACCGCCTCAATGAGGCGGTTCTAACGAGCACCAACAACCTATGAAGACATAGATTGTGGGTACTCATTAGAACCGCCTCAATGAGGCGGTTCTAACGAGCACCAACAACCTATGTTTGCAGTATAAATAATAAAAAAATCAGGAATTTTGATCAGAAAAGCAGCCATTTTGGAGATGTGAAAAAAATGCACTATGTCGCACGAGTTATCGTAATCGGTATTCAATACACGGTCTTGTTACTAATAGCCTGATTAGGCACCGGGTATGGGAATAAATGACAATAAGAAACACAGAATTGCTTATCTAACATTTTTAGCTCACCTGACCGAAGGTCATGGTGAGCTTTTGTGACAGTAAGATGTCCGGCGTCGTCGTGCGTCGTGCGTCGTCCGTCGTCCGTCGTCCGTCGTGCGTCGTCCGTGCGTAAACTTTTTCTTGTGAACACACTAGAGGCCACAGTTTTGGTCCAATTATCATCAAACTTGCTCAGAATGATAATCATGACAATATCTCGGTCAAGTTCGAATTTGGGTCATGTCGGGTAAAAAAGTAGGTCAGTAGGTCAAATCATAGAAAAACCTTGTGAACACTCGAGAGGCCACAATTTTGGTCCAATCATCATCAAACTTGCTCAGAATGATCATTGTGACAATATTTTAGTGAAGTTTGAATATGGATCATGTCGGCTTAAAAAGTAGGTCAGCGGGTCAAATCATAGAAAAACCTTGTGAACACCCTAGAGGCCACAATTTTGGTCCAATCATAATCAAACTTGCTCAGAATGATCATCATGACAATATCTTGGTCAAGTTCGAATATGGGTCATGTCCGGTCAAAAAGTAGGTCAGTAGGTCAAATCATAGAAAAACCTTGTGAACACTCTGAAGGCCACTGTTTTGGTCCAATTATCATGAAACTTGCTCAGAATGACCATTGTGACAATATTTCAGTCCAGTTCGAATATGGGTCATATCGGGTTAAAAAGTAGGTCAGCGGGTCAAATCATATAAAAACCTTGTGAACACCCTAGGGGCCACAATTTTGGTCCAATCTTAATCAAACTTGCTCAGAATGATCATCATGACAATATCTCGGTCAAGTTTGAATATGGGTCAAATGGTTCCGGTCCGTTGCACATCTAGGTCACAGGAGCCAAAAACAGATTTTTTTCACCAAAAACTTAAAAAATCTTCTTCTCTGAAACCACAAGGCCCAGGTCTTTGTTATTTGGTATGAAGCTTCATCTAGTGGACCCCTACCAAGATTGTTCAAATTATAGTGCTGGGGCCAAAAATGCCCCCGCACGGGGGCCCTTTGGTTTTACATAGGCTTATATAGGGAAAATCTTTAAAAATCTTCTTCTCTGAAACCACAAGGCCCAGGACTTTGATATTTGGTATGAAGCTTCATCTAGTGGACCCCTACCAAGATTGTTCAAATTTGAGTGCTGGGACGAAAAATGCCCCCGCCACGGGGCCCTTTGGTTTTACATTGGCTTATATAGGGAAAATCTTTAAAAATCTTCTTCTCTGAAACCACAAGGCCCAGGTCTTTGATATTTGGTATGAAGCTTCATCTAGTGGACCCCTACCAAGATTGTTCAAATTATAGTGCTGGGGCCAAAAATGCCCCCGCCCCAGGGCCCTTTGGTTTTACATAGGCTTATATAGGGAAAATCTTCAAAAATCTTCTACTCTGAAACCACAAGGCCCAGGACTTTGATATTTGGTATGAAGCTTCATCTAGTGGACCCCTACCAAGATTGTTCAAATTATAGTGCTGGGACAAAAAATGCCCCCGCCACGGGGCCCTTTGGTTTTACATTGGCTTATATAGGGAAAATCTTTAAAAATCTTCTTCTCTGAAACCACAAGGCCCAGGTCTTTGATATTTGGTATGAAGCTTCATCTAGTTGACCCCTACCAAGATTGTTCAAATTACAGTGCTGGGGCCAAAAATGCCCCCGCCCCGGGGCCCTTTGGTTTTACATAGGCTTATATAGGGAAAATCTTAAAAAATCTTCTTCTCTGAAACCACAAGGCCCAGGTCTTTGATATTTGGTATGAAGCTTCATCTAGTGGACCCCTACCAAGATTGTTCAAATTTTAGTGCTGGGACAAAAAATGCCCCCGCCACGGGGCCCTTTGGTTTTACATGGGCTTATATAGGGAAAATCTTTAAAAATTTTCTTTTCTGAAACCACAAGGCCCAGGACTTTGATATTTGGTATGAAGCTTCATCTAGTGGACCCCTACCAAGATTGTTCAAATTTTAGTGCTGGGACAAAAATGCCCCCGCCACGGGGCCCTTTGCTTTTACATTGGCTTATATAGGGAAAATTTTTAAAAATCTTCTTCTCTGAAACCACAATGCCCAGGTCTTATATATTTGGTATGAAGCTTCATCTAGTGGACCCCTACCAAGATTGTTCAAATTATAGTGCTGGGGCCAAAAATGCCCCCGCCACGGGGCCCTTTGGTTTTACATAGGCTTATATAGGGAAAATCTTTAAAAATTTTCTTCTCTAAAACCACAAGGCCCAGGACTTTGATATTTGGTATGAAGCTTCATCTAGTGGACCCCTACCAAGATTGTTCCAATTTTAGTGCTGGGGCCAAAAATGCCCCTGCCCCGGGGCCCTTTGGTTTTACATAGGCTTATATAGGGAAAATCTTTAAAAATCTTCTTCTCTGAAACCACAAGGCCCAGGACTTTGATATTTGGTATGAAGCTTCGTCTAGTGGACCCCTACCAAGATTGTTCAAATTATAGTGCTGGGACAAAAAATCCCCCCCTGCCACGGGGCCCTTTGGTTTTACATAGGCTTATATAGGGAAAATCTTTAAAAATCTTCTTCTCTGAAACCACAAGGCCCAGAACTTTGATATTTGGTATGAAGCTTCATCTAGTGGACCCCTACCAAGATTGTTCAAACTATAGTGCTGGGGCAAAAAATGCCCCTGTCCCGGGGCCCTTTGATTTTACATAGGCTTATATAGGCAAAATCTTTAAAAATCTTCTTCTCTGAAACCGCTAGGCCCAGGTCTTTGATATTTGATGTGTAGCTTCATCTAGTGGACCTTTGACAAGATTGTTCAAATTTTAGCCTTTGTTGATGTTTGGTATGAAGCTTCACCTTTAAGACCTCCCTCAACATTATGTACATTAAAGCCCTGGGGCCAATAATGGCCCTCTCTGGGGCCCACTTGTTACACTATGGATCAGGTGAGCGATCCAGGGCCATCATGGCCCTCTTGTTTAAATGAAAACTTTAAAAATCTTCTTCTCTGAAACCGCAAGGCCCAGGTCTTCGATATTTGGTATGAAGCTTCATCTAGTGGACCTCTACCAAGATTGTTCAAATTATAGTCCTGGGTCCAAAAACGCCCCCGCCCTGGGGTCCTTTGGTTTTACATGGGCTTATATAGGGAAAATCTTTAAAAATCTTCTTGTCTGAAACCGCAAGTCCCAGGTCTTTGATAATTGGTGTGAAGCTTTACCTAGTAGACCTCTACCAAGATTGTTCAAATTATAGCCCTGGGGCCGAAAATGCCCCCGCCCCGGGGGCCTTTGGTTTTACATAGGCTTAATATAGGGAAAATCTTTAAAAATCTTCTTCTCTGGAACCGCAAGGCCCAGATCTTGGATATTTGGTGTGAAGCTTCATCTAATGGACCTCTTTCAAGATTGTTCAAATTATAGCCCTGGGGCCAAAAATGCCCCCGCCCCGGGGGCCTTTGGTTTTACATAGGCTAATATAGGGAAAATCTTTGAAAATCTTCTTCTCTGGAACTGCAAGGCCCAGATCTTGGATATTTAGTGTGACGCTTCATCTAGTGGACCTCTTTCAAGATTGTTCAAATTATAGCCCTGGGGCCAAAAACGCCCCCGCCCCGGGGGCCTTTGGTTTTACATAGGCATTTATCGGGAAAATCCTTAAAAATCTTCTTCTCTGGATCCGCAAGGCCAAGATCTTGGATATTTGGTGTGAAGCTTCATCTAATGGACCTCTTTCAAGATTGTTCAAATTATAGCCCTGGGGCCAAAAATGCCCCCGCCCCGGGGGCCTTTGGTTTTACATAAACTTAGATAGGGAAAATCTTTAAAAATTTTCTTCTCTGAAACCGCAAGGCCCAGGTCTATGATATTTGGTGTGAAGCTTCACCTAGTGGACCTCTACCAAGATTGTTCAAATTATAGCCCTGGGGCCAAAAATGCCCCCTCCCCTCCGGGGCCCTTTGGTTTTACATAGACTTATATAGGGAAAATCTTGAAAAATCTTTTTCTCTGAAACTGTCAGGCCCATGTCTTTGATATTTGGTATGGCGCTTCATCTAATGGACCTCTACAAAGATTGTTCAAATTATAGCCCTCGGGCACCAAATGCCCCCGCCACGGGGCCCTTTGGTTTTACATAGTCTTATATAGAGATAATCTTTGAAAATCTTTTTCTCTGAAACAGCAAGGCCCAGGTCTTTGATATTTGGTGTGAAGCTTCATCTAGTGGACCTCTATCAAGATTGTTTAAATTATAGCCCTGCGGGTGAGGCCAAAAAAACACCCAAGCCCCAGGGCCATTTGGTTTTACATAGGCTTATATAGGGAATATCTTTAAAAAAATCTTCTTCTTGGAAACCACAAGGCCCAGGTCTTTGATATTTGGTGTTTAGTTTCATCTAGTGGACCCTAATCAAGATTGTTCAAATTATAGCCTTTGTTGATATTTGGTATGAAGCTTCACCTATTTAGACCTACCTCAACATTATGCACATTATAGCCCTGGGTCAATAATGGCCCTCCCCGGGGGCCCCTTTGTTACTCTATGGATCAGGTGAGCGATCCAGGGCCATCATGGCCCTCTTGTTATTGTGATCTAATGGGCCCTGTATTGCGATTCTATCAAAGAACATTTCATACATATGTACATATCAGTTGTAAACAATGATAACAAACATTATATTGACAACAAGGTGTGTGCAAAACAAGATGACATATACAAGCATCATGTGACTACAAGAAATATGATCAGACTCTGTGCCTAAGTCTGTTTAAAATTGGGTGTTTCCGCACATCAACCATCTTTTGCAGATATGCACGGCCCGCGATCAATGAAAATCAGAGATTTGCTGAGGGACACAGAATTCGTTTCTTCAAACCTAACCAAAATCGGCCTTATCGCCAACAATGATGGGCCGTATTAATACTAATGGAACAGATTGAACCCTATCAACTCCGTAGGCCCGTACATATACCCATAAAAACAGTGTTGGTCCAGATGGAATGCCTCATAATCAGAAGTCTCATCAGGCTCTACACTGACTGTCATTAAGATGATGATCATTGACTAAATCCTATCATAACACCAAGTCCGTAGTAATGAACATGACTCTCATTACTAAAAACACGACTATACTAATACATTGTAAATTTTACCCCCGAAAAAACGAAAATTTTCAGATGAAAAATTGTGATATTTTTCTTATTTCTGCTCTAGATATAGTTTGTGGGTAAACGTTAGAGGCGGTTCTAATGTGCACCAACAATCTATATATTAGAGCAAAAATAAGAAAAAATAAGGTACACCCCTGTAAACCCCAGGTTCACTTTATAAAAGTTGGATTCAAGGGGGTCAGAACTTTACAGGCGTGTTTTTATACACAGTAAACTGGGGTGTACCGCGGTATACATTATTATTTTTTTCTGCTGCAAGACGTTAGTCGTGGGTACTCGTCAGAGCCGCCTCAATGAGGCGGTTCTGATGATTACCCACAATCTATGTTTGGAGCGTAAATAAGACAAATATCACAACTTTTTGTCATAAAAAATAAGCATTTTGTAGGTTTGAAAGAATGCACTATGTAATACGGATGTGATATCGTAATTCGATATTAACAAGAACGGATGTACATTGGTTCAAAAATTGGATGAGTCCATTTCAGAAACTCCGGAGTGAAAGGGATATAGACACAAGAAACCTTTCTCCAGGGAAACTACTTTGAAGTGACCAGCAAGCACCGTACGCCAAAATAGGGTCTATACTTAAAGAGAATAACTCTCTATGATTGGGGAGATTACTAAAAACTCTGCTTCCTTCGAAGTGTATCCCTTCCCCTTAATATGGAGTTTTACGGTCCAGTCAAGATTATTTAGGTCATGTGGAGCGGGTCAGTTTACGCTTCCGTACTTCCTGCCCAGACTTACACATAAGCCGTTAACCAGTACAGTGCATATTCCTTCGCAAGAAACTGACAACTGCCCTCCTTGAGAGAATGACCGTGGAAAAGATTTCATGTCAATCTGCACGAATATTGTCGGCCGCTGCAGGTATGGAACCCGCGACCTCTTGATACCCAATCAGACGCGACCCGACTGAGCTACAGAGGCAGGCATTAACCGGACAGAAACGTCACAACAACTCCATGACCCTGACAAAACCTAGTTCCTCTTGAATGGAAGCTACCCAGTAAACGCCGTTGCTCTGCCATTGCGCTGCATCGACTTTGATGCGACTTTGCCCCACACATTGTAAGTACCTAGCAGGCAAAACGCGTGTTGGAAACCTTAACTCAATGTCGATGCAACACTGACGCTTAAACGGCATGTGCCCAGCGGGTAGTGGGTTTTCTTATTTATATTTCTTCCACATAAGGGTAATACTTCAATATGATATACTGCGATCGCAAATTATATAAATTTCAAATGAAAAACGTCTGAGACTGTGGGTACATGCACGCGTTAGAACCGCCACATTGAGATGGTTCTGGCGAGTACAATCTATGTTTAGAGCAACAATAAAGGATATTATCTATTCTTTTGTAAACCCAACTTTTCTCTGTATAAATAGAGGATCTCATCACGAAAACACGCTTATATATCTTTGATCCCCTTGAACCCCAATTTTATATAGTAAAACTGGGGTATACAGGGGTATACCTTATTTTTCTTATTTCTGCTCTTAAATATAGATTGTGGGTTTAGAACCGCCTCGATGAGGCGGTTCTAACGAGTACCCAAAATCTATATTTTGAGCAGAAATAAGAAAAATATCACGATTTTTCATCTTAAAATTTTCATTTTTTTTTTGGCGATAAAGATGGCAGTGTATTTGTATAGGCGTGTTTTTGTAGTGTTACATGAGTGTTCATGCATTATTGAATTTTGTAACTTGACGAGTTGAGGAAAAGGTATAAAAAGCGAAGCTTTCCCGAGCATATTATGCTTTTCCTCAACGAGTTTAATAAATTCAATGCGGATGCTTTCTATTTATCATATGACAATTTAAACGCATTTTATTCACGATTTGTTTTATAACAAGAAATATCTTTAAAAAAGATATTCGGCGTAGATTTAATTGGAAGGTTGTTTAGAAACCAGTGCTTCAGCTGAAGTGCACGACCCGCCGGATGCTTTTAGCTTGATGAGTGTTGACATATATGGGTATGGCGGCCATTTTGGTCATGTGACCTGGACCTAAAACGGTTCCCCCAATAAATGCGCCTTATCGTAAGGAGCAAAAATATATCTAATACTTTAGTACTGTATTCTGAATCGTTTGCAGGATAAAATGAATTCTCACTTTTCCAATACAAAAGCATATGTGTCAAAGTTTGACCTAGGCACAAAGAAGGTCATGGTCAACCCAGGGTCACCATTTTAGCAATTTATGATGGGCCTACGTCCCAGATGTTATTTATCAAGTTTCGTGGAAATCTGCCAAGTGGTTCTGGAGAAGACTATTTTGAAGCGTTTTTACCATATATGGCTTGGCGGCCATTTTGGTCATGTGACCTGGACCCTATGAGCAAATTTTGGTTTCCTCCATCCCATAAAGGCTCCATATGAAATTTGACCTTAATCGGCCCAACGGTTTCCGAGGAGAAGCAGTTCGAAAATTTTCACATTTTTCGCCTCGGCGAGGCTATACTAATTGGAATGTAATATTTCGCAAGTTCATTGGTTAGACCTCATTGATACTATCAGTATGCCAAAAATTGTTTAAATATTCCAAGCGGTTAAGTCACTATCACCAATTTTCACAAACGGGTTACGGACGGACAGACAGACAGACAGACCATATATGGCTTGGCGGCCATTTGGGTGATGTGACCTGGACCCCATGAGCAAATTTTGGTTTCCCCCATCCCATAGAGGCTCCATATGAAATTTGACTTCAATCGGCCCAACGGTTTCCGAGGAGAAGCAGTTCGAAAATTTTCAAATTTTTTCGCCTCGGCGAGCCTATACTAAACGGAATATAATATTTCGTAAGTTCATTGGTTAGATCTCATTGATATCTATCAGTATGCCAAAAATTGTTTAAATATTCCAAGCGGTTAAGTCACTATCACCAATTTTCACAAACGGGTTACGGACGGACAGACAGACTGACAGAATGACACGGTGATTTTAGTGCACTCTTAGAAAATCAACCGACTTCAGTCGGTCGCTTTTTCTGCGGGTCGTGCAATATGAGCTACAATAGTGACAGCAACAATTGTCCAGCTATGAACTGGTTTACTGTATTCAAACACTTCAGATGTCACGCGAGGAAAAATAGCTTTGCAGAGGGCGGTGTCCCGCCTGTTTGAGCTAAGGTCAATGTAAAAGGTCAAGGTTAAAAACATGACCTCATTTCAAGAGCATATGATCTCAAGTATATGCACAACAAATAAGAAAACGTTATCATTTACTGTTTTTGAACACAAATTCTAGGGTTAACATTTCGGGTTGTCGCTATGGTGAACGTAAACGCATAGGCGGACGAACAAACGGACGAGCAGACAAACGGACGGAAACTTGATCTTATGTGCACCTAATTAAAACTCAAATTACACTTATTCCTTTTCAGAATTTATATAACATTAATGGTATTCGAAAATGTCCATTTTGTGTTAAAATGGAGGACATAAAGTATGCTGAAGACAAATGATACACTGCAACTTTTATTTAGCATATATTATAAATTAAACATCTGTCAATTTGTAGTGCGATTATTACATGTTTTTGTCATGCTATATCTCTTTATTGGTTTCATTGGGCAACAGGGCTTGGGTGTCATTTCATCTCAATGTCGGGTAAAAGTCCCACAAACTTGGAAGCAACGTCTCCAAAATGACCTACACAGTGTTGATGGGGACGTTAAACCTCAAATCAAACAAACAATTCCTTTCGCAGAAAATTCTTCCTTTCGCGAAAGGAACCTTCCTTTCGCGAAATGGTTCCTTTCGCTATATAGACCAACCAAGTGAAATCGGGTCAAAATAGCTATTCACCGCAGCAGTTACAGAATTCACTAGAAACACAATTATACATATGACGTATGGTCATCAAAGGACAAGACGGTGAGCAAGCCGAAACTGTATATATTTTTCATACATGTCTCACATAAAAAACGAAACATTTCCTAGGTTAAAACTTCAGTAAACTGTCGTACTTTTGAGTAGATTTATTTATGCAAATCATTGACCAATGAAATGGTCATCTCCTTGGACATGTGGTTTTATTGACCAATGGAATAACGAAAAATGTAGGACAAAAGCAAAACTATAACGGCTACGCCGTAAAAATGTCAATATTCCGCCATTAGTAAACACGACGTCGTTAAGGACGTCGTTCATGTAACACTAGGAGTCGTATTTAACTAATTTGCATATTAAATTCACTAGTAGATCACCGAATTTACTACATGGCGGTATTACATTCTCAGACTCAACGTCATATGATAAACTGAAATCTACAAGGGTATTCATTTCACTGACATGTTAACGAAATGCGGATCAGTTTCACTGTTCAGGAGTACTACCCGCTTTTCATTAGTATAACACACCCGTGTGACATAGTGTATTTTTCCACATCTCCAAAATGGGTACTTTTCTGATGAAAATCTATGATATTTTTCTTACAATTACTGCAAACATAGGTTGCGGGTGCTCGTTAGAACCGCCTCACGGAGGCGGTTCTAACGAGTACCCACAACCTATGTCTTGGAGCAGAAATAAGAAAAATAATGAATACCCCCCTAAAACCCAGTTTTCTCTATATGAAGTGGGGTTTAGGGGGTCTTCATTTCACGGACTTGTTCACTTGATGTATTCAGTACATTTGGTCCGCGGCATGCAAGTAAAAGAGGAGGCTTCCGCCCACCGCCCATCGGGGCTTGAAAAAATAGATTGGGCTGTACGATGCTTCCACGCAGAGCTGATACCGACCGCACATGAGTACTGGTAATCCGCTCAGAATGTCTAAGCCTGCCCAGGAAAATTGCTGCGAGTCGGCCCGTCCATGCTTGTAAACCCTATTGGTTTAATTGGGCGACAGGCATTGTGATGTCATTTCATCTCAATGTCGGGTAAAGTCCCACAAAGTTGGAAGTATCCTGAAAATGACCTAAATAGTGTTGACGGGGACGTTTAACCACAAATGAAACAAACAAAAAAGGAGGCTTCGAGTCCATGGAACAAATATCATCTAAAACCCCTCTATATATTTACAGAAAAAGTGGCGTTTACAGGGGTATACATTTTTTTCTTATTTCTGCCCAAAGACATAGGGTTTTGATACTCGTTAGACCCGCCTCAATGAGGCGGTTCTGACGAGCACCCACAAACTATGCATGATATCACAGTCTTCATCAGAAAATTGTCCGTTTTGGAGATGCACTATGTCGCACAGATATGTTCTCGTAATGTCAAATCGACCTTGGTACCCACTCAGGTACAGTAAAACTCGATAACTGGAACTCGGATGATTCGTTTACATGGCGTATTCAAACTGTGGGGTTTCCCGTAGCTCAAAATATCCATAAATTTAGGATAATTTAATGTTGATTGAGTTTATCTTATTTTAAAAACGGTATGTTGCGTTTACTCATTAGAATCGCATCAATTTGGCGATTCTAATGAGTACACACAATATGTCTTTATTTAACAGAAAATCATTAAGTGATCCAAATTATGTCCAATGGCATGGCACTATGCTTTAACCTCGGAATTTCGAACTACTCCAAGCTCGAACAAATATTTTCACGGTCCCAAAGTTATTCGAGTTATCAAAGTTCGACAGTATTTTCATCACGCGAACAAGTCTGTGAAAAGAAGACCCCCTAAACCCCACTTTATATAGAGAAAACTGGGGATTAGGGGGTATTAATTATTTTACTTATTTCCGCTTCAAGACATAGGTTGTGGGTACTCGTTAAAACCGCCTCAATGAGGCGGTTCTAACGAGCACACACAGCCTATGTTATGAGTATTTATACGAAAAATATCAAGGATTTTCATCAGAAAAGTAGCCATTTTGGAGATTTGAAAAATGCACTATGTCGCACGGGTGGGGTCAAAAGGCGTCATTATAGTGCAAAACGAAAACCCAGATCAGACTGCGCATCCGCGCGTCTGGTCTGGGTTGTCGCTATGCCCACATGTTCGAAGGATCTTTATCGCTTGGCGCAGCTATTTATTATTATTAGTAGTAGTAGTAATAGTAGTAGTTGTAGTAGTAGTAGTAGTAGTAGTAGTAGTAGTAGTAGTAGTAGCAGTAGTAGTATCTCAAATGAGCTAAAATGCATTGGATCTGCTTATGTACCTATTCAAATGCAAAAAAAAAGCATGTCTATTGTTCTTAAATTTACTGATTGATTGTTAATGAAGCTGAATATTGCAGCTGTAATCTTGTTTTATGAGGACAATTTAATCAGCTGTACAGAGCACGGCAAGTTTTTACAAGTACATGTAATCTGATTCTGAAACATATATGTAAAACTTTCTCTGTATCTAGCACAGGTATAGTAATGTACTCATATTTGAAGATTATTCAGAAAAAAAACATTGGGGTTTTCGAAATTAAAAGCCTTTCAAACGTTACATGTAGACCAATGCAGAAACCGTTGCAAAGAGTGCACATGTAGACTGGACGACACCTTATCACGTGAACAAGTCCGTGAAATAAAGGCCCCATAAATCCCACTTTATATAGAGAAAACTAGGGTTTACGGGGGTATACATTATTTTCCTTATTTCCGCTCCAACACATAGGTTGTGGATACTCGTTAGAACCGCCTCAATGAGGCGGTTCTAACGAGCACCCAAAACCCAACACATAGGTTGTGGATACTCGTTAGAACCGCCTCAATGAGGCGGTTCTAACGAGCACCCAAAACCTATGTTTGGAGTATAAAGAAAATCATACAAATTTTCATCAGAAAAATTACCTTTTTTGAGGTTTGAAAAAAATGTACTCTATTACACGGATGTGTTCTCGTAATGTATTGAGCTGTCTCTTCAAGATTAAATATGTTTGCTGCTATTTAACTATACCCGAACGAAGGTGTAGATTTTGTTTGTGTTTAGATTATACGTCCTTTGTCAATAATATTTAGGTCATTTTGGAGACATTGCTTCCAATTTAGTGGAACTTGTATTCGACATTGAGAAATGAACATCCCAAGCCCTACCGCCGGAGGAAACTACTAGGGTTTAAAGAGCGATCCGACTCGCATCACTTTTTCTGCGCAGGCTTAGACTGTCTATGCGGTCTACCAGTGCACATATTATGTCTTCGCTGGTGGCACAATTATACTCCTTTCTAACACATTTGACAAAACACAACCTTTCGCGATTATAAGAATCTTACATTGGTGTATGGTGTGGATAGAAAAACCCGTCCCGAAGTCACCTATTCGGATGCCGGATTGTGATTCCGAGGGACGGATTGTCTGTCTACCCCTCATACTTATGAAAGACGCCTTTCATTTCTGAAAGTGCCGGGACGGCAAACTTGACCACAGCGTGCGTGACGTTCCATTCCACCGGTGCACATAGAACACGTGAATATTCTCTATTTTATATATTCTCGTCTGGGTAGGATAACTGGGTAAGATGAAAAACTTCTATACCGGGCTTAAGTACAGGATTTTCTTATCTGATATGCAAGAAAAAAATCTATCCTTCGTGTCTCTAAAATGACATATACCTCTAGAATATTTTTATAGATATATTTCAGATTTTTTCTCCTCCCTACATAGAGAATGGGTGCTCGTAAGCACCGCTCAAAGGAGAACCCACAATCTATGGTAAGTAAAAGTAAGAGAAATACAATGTAGTTCGTTATCTTGAAACTCCATTTTTTCAGCGGTTCACCAGGGTGTTCATTTCACGGGCTTTTAAACGTGAAAGGAAATATTCAATGAATCCCCTAAAAATCCCACATCATACAGACAAAAGTTAGGTTTACATCAATATACAAGGTACATGCATTTCCTTATCCTTGTCCAAAAAAAAAAATATAAAATAAAATACAGGTACATGTTACACGTAAGAACCGCCTAAATGAAATACAAATCTTCATATATATAAAATCTGTTTTACAATCATGAAAGAAAGCGTTTTTCATCACGAAAACACACCTATATTCGTAATTCTGACCCCCTTCAACCCAACTTTATATAGTAAAACTGGGGTTTACATGAGTAAATCTTTCTTTTCTTATTTCTGCTCAAAATATAGATCTGGGTACACGTTAGAACCGCCTCATCAAATATAGATTGTGAGTACAATGTACTCGTTAGAACCGCCTCGATGAGACGGTTCTAATGTGTACCCTTAATATTCGATGAGGCGGTTCTAATGTTTACCCTCAATCTATATTTTGAGCAAAAATAAGAAAAAAATATCAAAATGTTTCATTTTCATTTTAAAATCATTGTTTTAATGATTGATGCATAGCTATAGATAGCGTTTGATTAGAAATGAAACAGACATTCAGAGTCATAACGATAGCAAGTCCGTGAAACGAAGACCCCTCTAAACCCCACTTTATATGGAGATTATTGGGGTTTACGGGGGTATACGTTATCTGCATTTGCTCAAAAACAAAGATCGTGGGTACTCGTTAGAACCGCCTCATTGAGGCGGTTCTAACGAGCACCCACAATCTATTTTGCAGAAATAAGAAAGATGTTATCATTTTTACCTAAAATATGTAATTTCTGACACCATGTTGGACGCCATTATTTCACACGGACATGGGTTACTAAATGCACGCGATATTGCATCAGCACGAAACAACGCCTATTTTGAACCCATTAAACCCCACTTTTATATAGTAAAACTAGAGTTTACACGGGTATACGGCTTTTTTAGTATTATTTCTGCTTAGATAAATAGAGGCGGATCTAACGGGTCCCCACAATCTATGTTTTTAGCAGAATTATGAAAAATATCAGAATTTTTTGTCAGAAAATTCCCTTTTGTTTGGTGGTAAAATTTTCAATATATTCAAATAGTCATGTTTTTGTAAAGTGCAGCACTATTACATGTACTTATTCGGATGCCTTCGAATTTTATACCGTTACGCGGCGTCTTTCAGCAATTAATGACGCCTCGCGAAACATTTGTAAAACACAGGTACATGTTACACGTAAGAACCGCCTAAATGAAATACAACATATTTTGATAACGTCATATTTAAATTTGTGGCCCAAACGCGAAATATTTATAGGTGTATAATCAAAGGGCAATTGTACTGTTTTTGTGTGTGTGTGTGTGTGTGTTTTGTTGTTGTTGTTGTTGTTGTTGTTGTTGTTTTTAATATTTACCTCATTCATTACGCAAACACGTCGTGTGATACAACGAATTCTTTCATATTTCCAAAGCGGTAACTTTTCTGAATAAATTTTCTGATATTTTGCTTATCTACATGTATATTGCAAAAGAAATTTGTCGGTGCTCTTTAGAACCGGTTCTACCTAGGACTCGGAGCAGAAATGAAAAAAACAAAAACAACAAATAATGTATAGCCCTTCTAACCCGTTTTCTGTATATAAAGAGGGGTTCACAGCGGTCTTTATGTTCACAGCGGCCTTCATAATACATGTACGGACTTGTTAACATCATAGATATTCCTACTCAGGACAATGCTTACCAATATCAATGCAAAATTCATACTTCACATATCCTGAATGTATTTACATGTACAAATAAAGATGTGGCCATATATCACAGAAATGAAAACGTTCCATTTAACATCATTACGCAAACACACCTATACAAATACACTGTCACCTTTATCGCCGAAAAAATGAAAATTTTATGATGAAAAAATTATGATATTTTTCTTATTTCTGCTCCAAATATAGATTGTGGGCACTCGTTAGAACCGCCTCATCGAGGCGGTTCTTACGAGTACCCACACTTTATATTTTAGAGCAGGAATAAGAAAAATAAGGTATACCCCCGAAAACTCCAGTTTTACTATATAAAAGTGGGGTTCAAGGGGGTCAAAATCATATAGGCGTGTTTTCGTGATGTCATACGAAACTCTATTTACATTCTCAGTGGATTTACAGGAATACATATAGTGAACTATCAAACGACGTCATATGACCATTAAGTGACGTCACAATAAATCATGGACCTTTCCAGGATGTTCGGACGATGGCGACGCCATGACGTCGACGACAATGTTCCGCGTGAATGTGAAAACCATATTGCATTCTATCGTTTCTACAAAACGCATATTTTTCTTATGAAAATTTGTGATATTTTACTTATTGAGGCAGTTCTCACGAGAACCCATAACATATGTCTAGGAGCAGAAACAAGGATAATAATGTATAGCCCCGTAAACCCCAAAGTGAACTTTCAGGGATGTTCATGGCATTAACGCGATGTACTTCAGAAAAGTAGGGTGCATGACTTTACATCACGTGAACAAGTCCGTGAAACCATGAACACCCCTTACACCCCACTTTGTATAGAGAAAACTGGGGTTTACGGGGGTATCCTTATTTTTCTTATTTTTAGTCCAAGACATAGGTTGTGGGTACTCGTTAGAACCGCCTCAATGAGGCGGTTCTAACGAGCACTCATAACCTATGTTTGCAGTATAAATAAGAAAAATATCATGGATTTTCATCCGAAAAGTAGCCATTTTGGTGATGTGAAAAATGCACTATATCGAACGGGTGTGTTAGCGTAATGAAACATCGCCTCCTGGGGACTTGTCATCCATATTATAATAACAGATCTGTGAAATGAATATACATTTTAATCCCTTTTTTATATAAGGAAAAATGGGATTTCATGGATATGTAGTTTTCCTTATTATTGTCCAAATACACAGAATGTATAGGACGGTTCTAACGAGCACTTACAATCAACATAAATTGTGGGTACTCATTAGAACCGCGTCATCAGCCGTTTCTAACGAGCACACACACTTTAAGTTTGGAGTATGGGTACGAACGCAGACTGAAGCGTTTTTATGTATAAAATTAAGATTTGAAAATTGAAATCTTAATTTAAATCTTAATTTCTCTGTCTTAGACATATTGTGTCGGGCAGAGTGCTTGCTATTGCACCGATGTCTTTGCGGAAACACGCCTATACAAGTACATTTTAACCTTTATCGCCGAAATAATTTAAGATGAAAAATTGTGATATTTTTCTTACTTCTGCTCGAAATGTAGATTGTGGGTACTCGTTAGAACCGCCTCATCGAGGCGGTCCTAACGAGAACCCACAATCTTTTTTTAGAGCACAAATTAGGAAAATTAGGTTTACCCCTGCAAACCCCAGTTTTACTATATAAAAGTGGGGTTCAAGGGGGTAAGAACGAAACAGGCGTGTTTTCCTGATGATAGAGAACATTTTACAACCAAACAATAAAAATGTTTCATATTTCTCCTCAAAACATAGACTGTGGGCACTCGTATCTATAGTCAATATTTTTGAGCAGAAACAGATAAAATAAGGCCTACCCTTGTAAACCCCAGTTGTAAACTCCAGTTTTACTATATAAAAGTGTATTTTAGGGTTCACAATATAATAGGTGTGTTTTCGCGTTTCAACCTGGACCTCGACATGCAAACATGTGTCTTCTATCATATGCACGCATTCTGATCTGAGTCTTCGTTGTGAATTATATGGATCAATGCATTGCGATAACACGTTCGTATCATTACGCAAACACGCCTATACAAATACATTGCCACCTTTATCGCCGAAAAAATGAAAATTTTATGATGAAAAATTGTGATATTTTTCTTATTTCTGCTCAAAATATAGATTGTGGGCACTCATTAGAACGAGTACCCACAATCTATATTTTAGAGCAGAAATAAGAAAAATAAGGTATACCGCCGGAAACCCTAGTTTTACTATATAAAATTGGGGTTGAAAGGGGTCAAATTTTATAGGCGTGTTTTCGTGATGTGACATGGTGCATTTTTTATATCTCAAAAATATTCATTTTTCTGATGAAATATGTTATTAAATATGTGATTTTATACTTACTTTATTCCAAACATAGATTGTGGGTGCTCGTAAGAACCGCCTGATTGATGAAATATGTTATTTAATATGTGATTTTATTCTTACTTTATTCCAAACACAGATTTCGGGTGCTCGTTAGAACCGCCTTATTGAGACGGATCTAACGAGTACCCACATCCGAAATAAGGAAAATAATGCGGTACCCTGAAAACCTCAGGTTTCTCTTTTTAATGTGGGTGCTAGAGCGGCATCTAATTTCATGGACTTGTTCACGTGATGCTTACCTTAAGATTCTTCAGAATGACTGAGAAGACCAAGTCAGTTGACTAATTTGTTGCACAGTCTGCATTTAGTCTTCGCTACCATGTCAACAAGTCAGTGAAATGGACACAATGTACATCAGACCTTAAACAAAGGAAGCTGGGGTATACAAGGGTATACTATTTTCATATTGCTGCTCAGATACATAGGTTGTAGGAACTTTTACGACCGCCTCTTTGAGGCGATTCTAACTCGCACTCACAGCCTGGATGTATGTTTTGAGTATAAATAAGAAAACAAAACACGCTTGTAAGCTCCAGTCAGGTATGTAACGTATAAGATTTTTTTCTGATTTTGATTCTGATTTTTTTCTGATTAGATTTTGTTAATTAACTTATTTTGAAGATAACATCTTAACTACGAAAGAGAATAATAATAGTTGGTAAATATTTTGTAAACAAGGAAACGGATTAAGGAATAATCCAGAAATTTCAAGATCACCTTAGTTTTAGCATATGAGTAAATTTCAATACGAAAACACGCCTATACAAATACATTGTAAATTTTACCTCCGCAAAATAAAAAAAAAAAACACGAAAATTTGAAGATGAAAAACTGTGATAGTTCTTTTATTTCCTCTAAACTGCTCATCGAGGCGGTTCTAACGAGTACCCACAATCTATATTTTAGAGCAGAAATAAGAAAAATCAAGTTTACCCCTGTAAAGCCATGTTTTACAATATAAAAGTGGGGTTCAGGGGGTCAAAATCATATAGCGTGTTTGACCCAGAATTTTCGAGACCACATTATTTTTAGCATATAAGCAAATTTCTTTTCACAGGGTTCTTCAGACTTGCCTAAATCTATATAAGGAGAAAGAGTTTTCTTAAATTCAGGTTGGGAGTTTAAAAAGAATCATTCTAAGCTTTGCATTTGATTACTTTAGGATTATTTTTCATTTTGGACTTATTGCTCATCATTAGGAAAATCTGTCCGTAAGAAATAATGGCGTCCAACACGGTGTCAGAAAATGATGAATATTAGGTAAAAATTATAACATCTTTATTTTTTCTGCTTTCAACATAGATTGTGGGTGCTCGTTAGAACCGCCGCAAAGAGGCGGTTTTAACGAGTACCCACGATCTATGTTTTTTGAGCAAGAATAAGGCAGATAATGTATACCCCCGTAAACCCCACTTTTCTCTATATAAAGTTGGGTTTAGGGGACTTCGTTTCACGGACTTGTTATCGTGATGTACTGTGGGATAAGACAACAGAATTTTAAGGATATTTAAAGACAGAGCTAAATAGCTTTTGTTTCTTTTAGTTAAAACATTTTGTCAATAAATTTAGTTAATTTGTCTCAGAAGACGTATCTTTCTGCAACGCTTGGCTCGTAACACATGCATAAAGAAAACTGAAGTATACAGGGGTATACGTGTTTCTCTTATTTCTTCTGAAAAAGGTCCTGGGTACTCGTAAGAACCGTCTAAATGAGGCCGTTCGAACGAGCACTCTCAATAATATTTGGAGTATAAACACGGATAATCTCACTAAACTTCATCAGACAAATGCCAGTTTCCATCAATTGAACAAGTCTGTGAAATGAAAAACCCCAAAACCCCTCTTTATATAGAGAAAACTAGGGTTTACGGGGTTTATATTATTTTTCTTAATTCTGCTCTTAGATATAGCTTGTGGGTACTCGCTAGAACTGCCGGTCTCACTGAGGCGGTTCAACGACATATGTTTGCAGTATGAATGAGAAAATAAATCACAGATTTTCATCAGACAAGTAGCCATTTTGGAGACGAGTTAAATGCTCTATGTCAAACGGGTGTGTTATCGTAATGTGGTGACAATATTGAATGCCCTTAGTCATACAAGTGTGTTATCCTAACGGTAAGAGCACGTGGTCGAAGTCTCCTTTTCCCTTGACCGGCTCATTTTATACCCATCAACTTATTAGACAGCTCCCCAGCAGGCAAACAATGAATCAACTTTGTTTCAACGCTGAGTGCCTGCAGGGAGAGATACTGATCATTACGCAAACACGCCTATACGAATGCATTATAAACTTCACCGCCGAACAAACTTGTTTTTCTTATTTTTTTGCTCAAAATATAGATTGTAGGTACCAGTTAGAACCGCCTCGAGAACCGCCTCATCGAGGCGGTTCTAACGAGTACCCACAATCTATATTTAAGAGCAGAAATAAAAAAATAAGGTTTACCACTGTAAACCCCAGTTCTACTATATGGGCCCCGTCAAGCGATTTTGGTACTTATCGCCTATGCGAGCATCGAAGGTTCAGACGAGCCTGCGCATCCGCGCAGTCTCGCCAGAACCTTCGCTGTTCGCTCATACAAGCAGTGCATCAAGAGGAACCGTCAGACAGAAAGCCATATCCCTGACCCCTCTGAATGGCTGAGCATGCGCAGTTTGAATTTGTCATGACGGAATGCTCGAAGACACAAATTCGCTTGGCGGGGCTCATATCAAAGTGGGGTTCATGGGGGTCAAAACTATATCGTGATGAATCACACTACAGTTCCATTTTCTTGTTCCTTCTTCGCTTTCCCATTTCTGACAAGTATAAGATTAAGCTTGGTCCAACGGGGATTCTTGTCTGTAAAACAATGACAGAAAGTATCAACGAACGTATCTCGAAATTGTTTGCTCATGCTACAATAAAGCACAAAATTAATCGCATTATTTAAGAGAGCGACGATGTCAAGAATATCTCCGAGTGGGTTATAAAGCTGGTAGGCCAATTCATAGTAGAAGATCATCAATAATGTCAAAATCCCCTGGGGCAGCTCTGTGATGAGGAATAATATTACAACTGCTAGCAACATACCAGTAGTTCGTAAATGTTCTGTGTGTTTCTCGACGTCGTCGTTTTTCCCATGACTCATAAGGTGCATGTGGCGCTTGTGAGCTCGGCGCAATGCTGATATGAGCATAATTGTCAACACAGTCAGCAACAAGCATGGTATAAGCTTTACCAGCATCGCTTGTAACCAGTAGTTTAAGTCAAACACTATCTTAAATCCACCATTTTTCCTGTGTCTTGTATCATATATGGTAACGTTTTGGCCATTTATAGTTTGAACGTTCTTTTGATAATAATTTGAGATATAATTCGGTATGCAGACAATGACAGCAGTGATGTAAATTATTAATATAACAATTTTCGCGTGTTTAATACTGCAGTATATATTTCCCCTGTGTGGGAAGAAGATGTATAAGAACCTGAAAAACGCTAACATGATAGTAACCCAGATTGATATAGAATGCATGGTGATACTGAAGTTAGCGTGAAACAAGAGGTAGCAGATCCAGCCGTAAGAACGAGACTGTAAGAAACACAAAAGCTTGTCCCTGAATACATAGAATCGTAGAGCAAACGGGGTATATTCTACCATAGTACAGAGATCGGCGACTGCAAGCCACATCAGAAGAATATTCGTTGACGTTTCCATATGCTTCTTATTCAGCACGACAATATTAGCAATGTTGGCTAAAATCCCTAACAAACACACTAGAATACTGACATAGCCATGAACTGGAGCGTAATTGTCATGGAATTCCCATAAGGACTCCACTGTTTCTCTATCCAAATAAAGAGTAGCATTAGTGAAGTCTTGGCGGCACTGAGTACCGTTTTCCATTTCTCTATTCTGTGTCTCAAACAAGTGTATCCAGCTTTAAACGGTTACTTCCAAATCACAGTGAACTGCACTTTCTGTTTACCAGTAGTCTCGAAGACTACACGCCCATGTTTACGATTGTATATATATGATCTTGTAAAATTGATTGAAACATAATTTTCTCCATGGAGATGTAAATTGTATTATAATTTACATGTAACGGCGTTACTTTAGAAATCGATCGTGGTGCCTTCTCTTTAAGCTGATCACTTCACCAACAGCAATTATCTGGTTCTTAACATTTCAATGTGTGTCACATCTTCAGGCGTCAACATAAGTTCACGTTTTATGTTTATAAACACAGAAAACAATCCGACTTAGACGTCAGTATAAGGATATTATTTTCTATAGCTTCTCGTCAGGCCTGAAAATAGAACAGAAAATAGTGTTAGGTAATACAACTTAAATAATTATTGTTAGCACCTGAAAAAAAATAGATGGGCTGCATGATGCTTCTATACAGAGCTGAAACCGACCGCACATGAGTAGCGATAAACTGCTAAGAGGTTCTAAGCCTGCCCATGAATAGTGGTATGAGTCGGACCGTCCATGCATATAAACCCTATTGGTTTATACATGTACATTCTAAAGTTTACTGCTGAAAAAAAAATGAAAATTTTTCAAAGATATTTTTTTCTTATTTCTTCTCAAAACATAGATTGAAGGAGCTCCAACAATTTTATAGCAGAACCAGTGCTTCAGCTGAAGTGCACGACCCGCCGGATGCTTTTAGCTTCATGAGTGTTACCATATATGGGTATGGCGGCCATTTTGGGCATGTGACCTGGACCTAAAACGGTTCCCCCAATTAATGCGCCTTATCGTAAGGAGCAAATATATATCTTATACTTTAGTACTGTATTCTGACTCGTTTATAGGATAAAATGTATTCTCACTTTTCCAATACAAAAGCATATGTGTCAAAGTTTGACCTAGGCACAAAGAAGGTCAAGGTCAACCCAGGGTCACCATTTTAGCAATTTATGATGGGCCTACGTCCCAGATGCTACTTATCAAGTTTCGTGGAAATCTGCCTAGTGGTTCTGGAGAAGACTATTTTTGAAGGGTTTTTACCATATATGGCCTAGCGGTTAAGTCACTATCACCAATTTTCACAAATGGGTTACGGACGGCAGACAGACAGACCATATATGGCTTGGCGGCCATTTTGGTCATGTGACCTGGACCCCATGAGCAAATTTTGGCTTCCCCCATCCCATAGAGGCTCCATATGAAATTTGACTTCAATCGGCCCAACGGTTTCCGAGGGAAGCAGTTCGAAAATTTTCACATTTTTCGCCTCGGCGAGGTTATACTAAATGGAATGTAATATTTCCTAAGTTCATTGATTAGATCTCATTGATATCTATCAGTATGCCAAAATTGAGTAAATATTCCAAGCGGTTAAGTCACTATCACCAATTTTCACAAACGGGTTACGGACGGACATACTGACAGAATGACACGGTGATTTTAGGGCACTCTTAGAAAATCAACCGACTTCAGTCGGTCGCTTTTTCTGAGGGTCGTGCAATAAGACAAATAAGGTTTACCCCTGTAAACCCCAGCTTTACTATATAAACGTGGGGTTCAAGTGGGTCAGAACTGTATAGGCGTGTTTTCGGGATGGTTCTCAAAACGGGGCATACGAGATATGAGATTTCATGCAGTGACTCGGTATCTTGCGGAGCCCGGGAAGGGACATGCAACATTTTATTTTTTAATATGTTGTGCGAATAAGATATTATATTGTGGGACATTGACCCGACACAGAGATAAAATGATATCTCAAGCCCTACCGGCCAAAGAAACCGCTGGGGTGGTGGTAGGGGTGAGTGCGGTAACGTTTTTCCCAGAAAACAGAACTTGAACTATCATACAAATTGTCATAAACAGTATTTGACCTCTCATGCATCGTAAACTCTCATGCATGAGATGGCGTCTTGTTATATTGGAACAATATCTCATATGGAGGCAATTTGCATGAGATGGCAAGTCCTGTTTTCTGGGAAAATAAGAAAAATGTCAATAGGGGGGTCAATTGGCATGAGATTCCGGGAAAAATAAGAAACAAATAATAACAAAGGCTTTGTCGTCTGCTGAATAAGCCAAGGTGGTAAAATGAAAGGGACAGTCCGACTCACACTACTTTATTGGGCATGATTCCACGGGGTTTACCAGTACTCTTAAGGGGAATAGGAACACCTTCAGGGGAGACAACTCCTGCAAAAGTATTTTTGTCTCCCATGTCAATAGGGGTCAACTCTTTGACCCGTTTTTCAGTGGGACAGGGCTTATAGAAAAGCGAGCAGGAAGTCCCGAAAGTTGTCTCCCTTTGAAAAATGGCGGAAAAATCTGCCAGGTGTTCCCTTTCCCCTTAAGTTCGGTAGGATTCAGCTCTGCGCCGCAGCCTAATCGATTTCTCTTATCCCAGATGGGAGGGGACGCTGCTTTACAATTCTATACTGATTGCCACCAGTTTCTGTCAGCTATTGAGACCATTGTGTCCATCTAATGTTGTTTTTTGCTGCAAATTACGAGTTTTTGATATAAGCCATATTAAGTACAACAAGACAAAATGAATCAATACGGTCATTTGTTTGAATAATAACACAGTAATCAGACTGACGAAATAACTAGAGAACATGAGAGGACATCCTCACCAGGATTCAGAAAAACCTATAGTGGGACTTGAATAGCTTCAACACCCTATGGATAATGAAGATTGTTCGATTCAGGTGTAGTTCGAGTGACTGAGGGTTACGCATGGCACCAGGCTACATAAGGAAATCATGTCCGAATCCAACATGGCGTCAGAAATGACAACTTTTAGGTGAAATGATAACGCCGTTCTTATTTCTGCTGGCAACGTAGAGTGTGGGTTCTCAAAACCTATGTCTAGGAACAGAAATAAGAAAAATAATGTATGACGCCGTAAACCCCTGTTTTCTCTATATAAAGTGGGGTTTAAGGGACGTTCATTTCACAGACGTTTTAATGTGATGATTTTGTAGAATGCACAGGAACATCAAGTTTACAAGTCATTGAAAAGAACCCACCCTTAAAGAGAAAACTAGGGTTTACAGGGGTAGACATTACTTTTTCTATTTTCTTCTCCAGTATATAAGTTGTGGTTGAGTCGGTTCTATCGAGCACCCACAACCTCTGTTTGGGGTGAAATTAAGAAAAATATCAAAACATTTCGTCAGTACAATAACAGTTTCGGAGATATGAAGTTTCACGGATGTGTCATCGTAATGGAATGGGAAACTGACATTGCGCAGTCAACACAAAGACGCTCAAAACTTTGCATACAAACAGGAAAGGCAACAGACCAATTAAAACATTAAACACACTTCTCGTGCCAACTAAAGAAAAGCCAGATTTTAACGACAAAATAATGTGAAAATCGATACAATTAACCCACAGCACCCATCATTGACGCCCAACGGAAAATAACACAACCATGAAATAACTAGACCCTAATGTAAACATCAATAGCGGAAAGCCAAAAGGACAGTCACTTTCCCACAAAATGGCCAATTGGTTATCCAAAACAAAATATTATAAGCGATACACACATTCAAAGATAAACCATAACAAAAATAAACCGCGACAGAAGAACCGCCTTGGGACGGTTAGTGAAAACGAATATGAAGTTTGATTTGAGGTTTAACGTCCCCGTCAACACTGTATAGGTCATTTTGGAGACGTTGCTTCCAAATATGTGGGATTTTTACCCGACATTGAGATGAAATGAGATCTCAAGCCCTGTCGCCCAATGAACCAATAGGGTTTATAAGCATGGACGGTCCAAATTGGAACCGCATTTCCTGGGCAGGCTAAGAATCTCTAAGCAGTTTACCAGTACTCACATGCGGTCGGTTTCAGCTCTGCGTGGAAGCATCATGCAGCCCAATCTATTTCTTCAAGCTCCGATGGTCGGGGGCCGAATTATTTATTTTAGTTTTATGGTAATTCGAAATTAATACACATATCGATCCGATCGAGGTTGCTGAAACCAGAGTAGCCAGAGAAAGGCCACCTGACCTACCCTTGAAGAACTTAGAATCTCATATTCCATTCAAGCGAGACTCGAACCCAAAGCGATGGGAGACTTAATATTTAAGAATGTGCACTATGGACCCCAATCCCTAGCGGTCCATTATAAACAATATCATTCAATGTATACAAAATCTAGACAACAAAGCAAGCAAAACATACTTTTTTGCATACATACATCTACCTTAAGCGCACAAGTAATTTGATAAGCATATATCATATTCTAATTTGTAAACACACTGTGACTTCGGTCATGTGCGCACAGTTAAGACTCTGATCAGGCTGCGTGTCCTGTGTCTTGAACAGCCAGCTATTCGGCTGTCCATTGAACTGAAACTTCTTCATGCAGTTCGGGGTACGCATTTTGATATGCGTCATCACGTGATAATGTACGTGAAATGAATACCCGCTAAACTCCACTTTATCCTTATAGGGTACGCAATCTGGTGTTTGTCTTCCATGCTGAAAGATTTATTTTCTCTAGTTGCGGCCCATTCCGTCGTCGCGTGTTATTTCGTACTGATGAGCTGCAACAGCAGTCTTTGTTGTGTGCTAAATGGATTTCTACATACCCGAAGTTTCTGGTTGTTTGTTTGTTTGTTCGTTTTTTTGTTTTTGTTTTTTTTTTTTTTCAATTTAACGCGGTTTAATTTGAGGTTTAACGCCCCCGTCAACACTCTGTATGTTATTTTGGAGACGTTGCTTCCAATTTTGTTGGACTTTTACCCGACATTGAGATGAAATTACAGCTTAAGCCCTGTCGTCCAATGAAACCAATGGGGTTTAAAAGCATGTGCGCTTCGACTGCTTTGCCTGGGCAAGCTTAGATCCTCTAAGCGGTTTACCGGTACTCGTGTGCGGTCGGTTTCAGCTCTGCATGAAAGCACCATGCAGCCCATTTATTCCTGCAAGCCCCGATGGTCGGGGGCCGTATTTAACGCGGAGTACACATGGTAAAATATGCGGCGTCTGATCAGGGTTTACACTGTACAAAAATCTCAGTATCCTTTCAGTACCGGCATTATTCGAGCTTACACTCAGCAGTGCTGTAAGCGTTTTAATTATTAACTGCTGTCATTTTACTTACGATCAGGAATCGTATAAAAGCAAATAGAAGAATTGCTTAGATCATAATAAACAAGAAAAGATATGGCACAGTGCCATATTAGGTGGCTCGATTGTGATTGCATTTATCCATTTTGGAAATAAAAAGGCAATGATATCTCATTATTAAAGTCGTTTAGTTATGAACGTATAACTAGAATTACATGATCAGTGAATTTGAAGTTTCAAATGACGGTTGCACAATTTTTTTTTTTTTTTTTTTTGAATTCCACAGATTGAATATCTAAATTGATATTGAATTTAACAATGCCATCACGAAAACATGTCTATATTAATTTTGCCCCCTTGAACCCCAGTTTTATATAATAAATATAATAAAACTGGGGGTTGTAGTGGTAAATCTTATTTTTCTTTTTGCTCTAAAATATAGATTGTTGGTACTCGTTAGAACCGATGAGGCGAATCTAACGAGTACCCACAATCTATATTTTGAGCAGAAATAAGATAAAAAATCACTTTTCTTATTTCTGCTCTAAAATATAGATTGTTGGTACTCGTTAGAACCGCCTCGATGAGGCGGTTTTAACGAGTACCCACAATCTATATTTTGAGCAGAAATAAGAAAAATAATCGAGGCGGTTCTAACAAGTACCGACAATCTATATTTTAGAGCAGAAATAAGTAACATATCATCGAGGCGGTTCTAACGAGTACCAACAATCTATATTTTAGAGCAGAAATAAGAAAAAATATCACATTTTTCCTCTTAAAAGTTTCATTTTTTCGGCGATAAATGTTACAACGTATTTACATGTATATAGGCGTGTTATCGTAATGGTATTTCTCAGAGTTGAATTCGACCATAATTGATCAGCCAGCACAGCCTTAGCGAAATTATTAACCGACAATCACAATCAGCAAAAAGTCTGGTCTTCTTCATACTTAACACCTTCCTTTCCAACATCAAGAACATCACATTATTATTATTATTATTATTATTATTATTATTATTAGTATTATTATTATTATCATCATTATTAGTAGTAGTAGTAGTAGTAGTAGTAGTAGTAGTAGTAGTATTTGTTATCAATACTATTATTATTGTTAAATACAAGCAATATTAGCTATTTTAGTGTTTACCCACTTTTTTCATCACTTTAATAACAATTATAATAATAGTAAGAGAAGTAGTGGTAGTAAGTGGTACAGTGATAGAAGAAGTAGTACTATTAGTAGTAATAGAATATGGAGTAGTACAAAGATATAATTATTATAATCATCGTTTTGATTATTAGTATTGTAGTACTTAGTTGTAGTAGTGGAAGTAGCAGTAAGAGTATAATTATTACTGTTATCGTTTTCATTTTTAAAACCATTATTTTCTTTATTATAAGTAGTATCATCAGTAGTAGTGGTTTGTTTGTTTGTACATGTGTACATGTATTGAGATTTTATGTTCCCGATCATTTTGGAGACTTTGCTACCAATTTGTGAGACTTTTACCCGACATTGAAATAAAATGGCATCTCAAGCCCTGCCGCCCAAACAAACCAAAAGGGTTATTATACAGGGGTGGTTCGACGCAGATTACTTTGCCTAGGTAAGATAAGACCTAAGCAGTATACCTGTACGCATGTGCGGTCAGTTTCAGCTCTGCGTTAGAAGTATCTTACAGTCTAATTTATTTCTTCAAGCCCCTTTCGGCGGGGCCCAATGATAGAAGCAGTAGTGGAAAAAGTAGTATCAGTATAGTATTTATCATCAATTTATTAATTGAAAACTAATATGAGTGACCATGATAAAGAGTTAGGTAGTCAACAGCCCGAGTCACAAAAATATGAATTGACGTAATGTACTCGACGATTTGTTTTATGGTAAATATGCTGTGAGTAAATTTATTTGCCTACACTTGTTAAGCATTACATACAGTGGGGCACTCGAGGTTTGTTTTGTGGTAAATTAGAAGTGAAACCAATGATCAGATATCGATACAATCAACCCACAGCTCCAATCAGAAACACCAAAGGGAAAGAAACACAAACATGAAATAACTTGACCCTAATGGAAACATCAATAGCGGAAATCCAAAAGGAAAGTTACTTTCCGACAAAATGGCCAATTGGCTAACCTAAAACAAACAAAAAATACAAGCGATACACACAATCAAAGACAAACCATAACAAAAATAAATCGCCGGAGAAGAACGAATTCCACTGGGTGGCTTAAAATGTTTTTTCTTCTAACATCCTATATTCTATGCTGTGAGCAAATGTGTTTGCCTACACTTGCTAAACCTTACGTACCGTGGGATACTCGAGGTTTGCTTTATGGTAAATTGTTTATTCTTCAATATTCTATGCTGTAAGCAAATGTATTTGCCTACACTTGTTAAGCCTTACATACAGAGTGAGTGAGTGTTTCCGTTTTACGTCCCACCAACAGCTAAGGTCATACGGAGACGGGACCTCGGTTTATAGACTCATCCGAAAGTCTGGAGAAGCCGCCTTACATACAGAACATCCTATATTCTATGCTGTGAGCACATGTGTTGCCTACACTTGTTAAGCCTTACATACAGTGGGATACTCGAGGTTTGTTTTATGGTAAATTGCTTTTCTTCTCCTATATTCTATGCTGTAAACAAATGTATTTGCCTACACTTGTTAAGCCTTACATACCGTGGGATACTCGAGGTTTGCTTTATGGTAAATTGTGTTTTCTTCTATAATCTCTGCTGTGAGCAAATGTATTTGCCTACACTTGTTAAGCCTTACATTCCGTGGGATACTCGAGGTTTGTTTTATGGTAAATTGTTTTTCTTCTATATTCTATGCTGTGAGCAAATGTATTTGCCTTCACTTATTAAGCCTTACATACAGAGGGATACTCGGGATTTGTTTTATGGTATACTTTTCTTCTAACATCCTATATTCTATGCTGTAAGCAAATGTATTTGCCTTCACTAGTTAAGCCTTACATACAGTGGGGCACTCGGTGTTTGTTTTGTGGTATTTGTTTTCTTCGAAAATCCAATATTCTATGCTGTGAGCAAATGTGTTTGCCTACACTTGTTAAGCCTTACATACAGTGGGGTACTCGAGGTTTGTTTTATGGTAAATTGTTTTGTCTTCTAACATCGTATATTATATGCTGTGAGCAAATGTATTTGCCTTCACTTGTAAAGCTTAACATACAATGGGGCTTTCGAAAGGTTTTCATTATACGGACTTGTTAACGTCATCACGAAAACATGCCTTTTTAATTTTGACCGCCTTGAACCCCAGTTTTATGTTGTGAAACCGGGGTTTACAGGGGTAAACCTTATGTTTCTTTTTCTGCTCTAAAATATAGATTTAGGGTACCCATAATCTATATTTTGAGAGGAAATAACAAAAATTATCCAAATGTTTCATCTTAAAAGTTTCGTTTTTTCGGTGGTCAAGTTTACAATGCCTTTGTATAGGCGTGTTTTCGCAATGATTGGGACCAGGCTAAATTCGACTAAATACCTCATAATAAAAGTGAAAGGAGTGATCAGGAATCGATACAATTAACCAACAACTCACATCAGAGACACAAACATCAAATAACAGGACTAATGAAATCATCAATCGCCAGCACGAAAACGCGTCTACATAATTTTGAATCCTAGATTTATATAGTGTAATTAAGGCGTAACTATACCTAATTTAGTGACACAGAGGCCTTTCTGATATTTAATCTTCATCAGTGTGTCTCAACCCCAAAGTTCTGAAACCGAAACGGGTGATCGAAAAGACCCGGCAAACACAGCACACCCCCCTCCGACCACACACCGACCGACGTAGCACGTGAACCAGGTCAACTGGAGGCATCAGGCAATGTTTGCTGATGTTGACTTGGTGGGGGAAGCCTATAAGTCCGCGTGTGGGCGTCTCGCCCACCCGCGGACTTATAGGCTTCCCCCACCGAGCCAACATCAGCAAACATGGCCCACGCTCCACTGAAGTCCCGGGAATCAGGAAGGAGATGTCCAAAGTAGTGAGACTTGCAAAATTGAAATTTATAACAAAAAGTGGCAACCAAATCCGCTAAGATACATGTCTCACCTGACAAATCAGTCTTAGTTTTAGAAAAAAATAGAATTTTATACTGCAAACATTAAAGATATAATATAGTTATTTAAATCAGTACCTGAGTACTGAAGTCAACACTGCAGTATCAACCTCAGTACTCAGGAACTAATACTGAGCTGATGATACCCTCGGGGACGAACGAATCATCCACCAGCTGAGATACCGACCCTGTGGTTGCAATTAAGGCGTAACTATACCTAATTTAGTGACACAGAGGCCTTTCTGATATTTAATCTTCATCAGTGTGTCTCAACCCCAAAGTTCTGAAACCGAAACAGATGATGGAAAAGACCCGGCAAACACAGCACATCCCCCTCCGATCACACACCGACCGACGTAGAACGTGACGCAGGTCAACTGGAGGCATCAGGCAAGAGACGCCCACCCGCGGACTTAAAGGCTTCCCCCACCGAGCCAACATCAGCAAACAGATGTCCAAAGTAGCGAGACTTGCAAAATTTAAAATATAACAAAAAGTGGCAACCAAATCCGCTAAGATACATGTCTCACCTGACAAATCAGTCTTAGTTTTAGAAAAAATAGAATTTTATACTGCAAAAATTAAAGCTATAATATAGTTATTTAAATCAGTACCGGAGTACTGACGTCAACACTGCAGCATCAACTGGGGTTTACAGGTGTAAACCTTAGTTTTCTTATTTCTTCTCTGAAATATAGATTGTGGGTACTCGTTAGAACCGCCTCGTCGAGGCGGTTCTAACGGGTATCCACAATCTATATTTCGAGCAGATATATAAAAAAAAAATATCACAATTTTTTATCTCAAAATGTTCATTTTTTTGCGGTGGTAAAATTTACAATGTATTTGTATAGGCATGTTTTCGTATTGAAAACGCTTCTTGTTGTTTTGGAGACGTTTGTTTGTCAATCGATCCAAAGTTATAAAGCGCAGTAAGCTCTACAAAGCTGAACTCCACGTAACTATCACTGCCTTGCTGGAAATCCAGGTAAAAGTTATTTATAGAAAACAGCCGTGCTATTTTTAATCGATGCGTAAAAGGTTTATCTATAGATTCTGGACTGGATCACGGGTTGGGCTTAGCACATAGTGTACATCAAGATCAAATGTGTTCTATCAGGGTCTACACTGTTTTTACATTACAACAATTTAAGGATTTAACAAAGCAATCAAAGTCCCGATTCAGGACCATGTTTCAAACCCATGCCCAGAGACATTCGATCCACCAATGCTCTCTGTGCTTTGATTATATATTCGATCCATGAAAATGAAACAAAACTAGGTTTAGATTGCTCAATTTGAAACACGAGCCTTTCAATATGATTTTGAACCTCGCTTTAGACAGACTGTCTCTTATTGTGATTGCGTGCCGAAAGCTCTTCAATAAGTCACTGACTTTATGGGACCATAATCTTACTTTTCCATTAAAAGCATCGGTATCAAAGCCTAGTTATCGAAATAAGGCTTTTAGGTCCAGACTCATTTGTCGAGAGCCAATTTATTCATCTCTTCAAAGAATCTGTAATCTCGGCCATATATTTTTTATTGTTATTCAAAGTGTTAGATAACTGATTTATTACAGCCTCCATAAACATTTTTATCACGACAGACTAATAATTGTACGCTATCAAAGATATTAATGAATACAATAAATGCAAGGGTGGGCAATAAAATGTCTGAAATGGTCAATGGGTTTTCGAAAAGGACAATGTCGTTCCTTTAATGGGCCACAGAATATCAACCATATTTCGACCAGGCAATTTCAGAAGCAAAATAATAGACAGCATGCTTGGACAATGTACTCTTGGAAGAATCTTTGCATTTCAAAACATCACATGAGCCAGCGCATGACAAAACCTACAATAAGACATGTGCGCCCAACGAAGACTCAGATCAGCCTGCGCATCCGCGCAGTCTGATCATAGTCTTCGTTTTGCGCTCTAAGGATACCTAAGGGCCCAATGCTCCTTCATGCAGCAAGAGAAGTCTCTGGTTAGACTATATGGATGCGCAGGCTGAACTGGGTCTTCGATGGGCGCACATGTATAATTGTAGGTTTTGTCGTGCGCTGACTCACATTAACGCTGCTCAAAGGCTCTGTACAACTACAATCGAAGTGTCATACTGCATGATACCGACAAAACTGCAGGCCATCAAGATGTATTTTCCAGATATTTCCAACTTTGGAAATGGGACGACCAGAATTCTAAAAATAAAACAGAAAAAGATGTCCAGAGAAAGCTACATTCAACGATAACAGCCTGCCAATGGCACCTTTAGGAAAACATGTCCGTAAGAAAAAAATGGCGCCCAACATGGTGTCAGAAAATGATAAATATTAGGTAAAAATGATAACATCTTTATTATTTCTGCTTTCAACATAGATTGTGGGTGCTCGTTAGAACCGCCTCAATGAGGCGTCTCTAACGAGTACCGACAATCTATGTGTAAAAACAAAAATTAGGCAGATAATGTATACCCCCGTAAACCTCACTTCTCTCTATTTAAAATGGGGTTTAGTGGGGTCTTCGTTTCACGGACTAGTTATCGTGATGCTGAGCTGAATAATAACTGACAATGAGGGCATTACAAAAGAGAAAAAAAGAAACGGATCACAAACAGCTCAGCAACTAGCTCCCTCTTCTCCAAAAAAAAGGTGATCAATATGCAACAGACACAATTAATAAATCAAAGCACTGAGAGTACTGGTGGGTCGATTGTCTCTGGGTGTAGTTCGGAAAAAATGACCTGAGCGTGGACTGTTTCGTTTAACCCATAAACTCCTTTACTGATAGCAAACCGTGTAGACCCTGAACAGAAGCTGCGTTTTTCGGCGCCTGACCCCTAAATTCCTATGCTCTAAGCAAGCAGTGAAGACCCTGATCAGACGCCGCGTTCTGCGGAGTCTGATCTGGGTCTACACTGTTTGCCTAGCCCAACCCATGATTCCAGCCCAGATTTTACAGTTAACGTTTTCACGTGAACACGCTGACCTCAATGCGATAAAATTCTATAAATAATCTGCGTGGATTCCTACAAATCAGTGATAGTCATTGGACTCCAGCACTAACAGAGGTTTTGTCCTTTATACCTTTGGGTCGATTGATAAACAATCGAACCAAAAATAAACAATAAAAATACACAACCATGGGCCAGTTGTTCAAAAATAACGACGACGTTAGTTAACGTATCGTTAAAATTTTGATCATTTATTATGGCAAATTTGCTAATATTTATGCTGAAAGTGTGAGCAGCTGCTCACATTTTTTTTAGCAAAAATACCAAAATTTTGGATATTAAACTTGCTATAACAGTTAACAATATGACCACTAACGAGCTCGTTAAGCTAACGATGCTTTGAACAACTGGCCCCATAAACACATACACCATGACGAGCCCGTCGAAAAATCTATACTAATGCATTCCCCGGTTGACCTCACTTTTCTCAATAACGTTCACTGCAAGTACATGTACTTGCAAGCACGATGCAAGAATAAAACAGCTAGAGAAGGGCTGTTGTGGGGCCCGTAGAGACCGTTTCGACCAAAAACTCCATCAGTGACCCACATGTGAACTCGCAAATCCTAGAATGGATTCAATGATATCTAAAGAACAGACATTGAACTGAAGAGAATTACAACTAGGTGAACACGAGCTCCACACGACACTACCAAAAGCCACAATAGCGGTAAATGCTGTAGAATTCCTATATAGTTAAGACCATCGTTTGAACTGTTCAAAAGTGCACTTGAAGACCACCTTTTCAAGACCACTTTTGAACAATCCCAAAGGTGATCTATTAGAAAGAATGGTGTTTGTTTACGAGAGGATGTTGTTTGAAAACACAAAGAAAAGAAAACTGGAACTTGTAACTAAGTTTTTAAAAGCTGAACTCTTCTTAGTGTCAGCTGTTCTCGCTGTTAGTCATTTTCACATCTCCAATGGCTACTTTTTGATGAAAACCAATGATATTATTCTTATTTATACTGCAAATATAGGTTGTGGGTGCTCGTTAGAACCGCCTCATTGAGGCGGTTCTAACGAGTACCCGCGGCCAATGTCTTGGAGTAAAAATAAGAAAATTAATATTTACCCCCGTTAACCCCAGTTTTCTCTATACAAAATGGAGTGTACGGGGGTGTTTATTTCACGGACTTATTCACGTTATGTTCTTAGTTTCAGCGGTTCTTTTTTTTTTCGGAGTTTCTCTGTTAGTCTACATGACATGCTTTCGAGCAGTAGTCTTACTTAAGAATGAAAATTGTGTAGAAAAGGATTACACACCCATGTGGTATAGTGTTTTCTTTCATGAGTGTAAAAGTGGCATTTTTCATTTTCATCTATGCTTCGAGTATGTATAAGTAGATGCTCGTTAGAACCGGTTCACTGAGACTGTTCTAATAATAATTAAACCCTCAGTTTGTGAGCAGCAATATATAATATAATAGTTATCCTGTTTAAAACCCTTTTTCACTTTATAAAGTGAGGATGACAAGACATCACGAAAACACACCTATATACTTTTTACCCTCTTTAACCCCACTTCTATATAGTAAAGAGATGGGGTTCACAGGGGTATACAATATATTTTTTTTTTTTTTTTTGTGGCACATTTTCCAATATATTTGTATAGGCGTGCTCTCGTAATGCCAATCATTGTATGAAACCTGTAAAAATAAAGCCTGTCTTCGGTATTTGCGACCCGTTAAGACACAAACCGGTCTGTTGACCTACATAGACAAGCAAGAAAACTTGACATCAGGAAAACACGCTTATATAATTCTGACCCCTTTAAACTCCACTTAGAAGCCTCCGTTGTGCAGTGGTCATGCCACTCGCCTTGTAAGCCAGGGACCGCAGGATCGATCCCGGGGCTTCTCCAGACCTTCGGATGAGTCATTGAACCGAGGTCCCGTCTCCGTATGACCATAGATTGTGGGTTCTCGTTAGAACCGCCTCAATGAGGCGGTTCTTACGTGTACCCACAATCTATATTTTGAGCAGAAATAAGAAAAATATCACAATTTTAATTTTTCATCTTAAAATGTTCGGTTTTTGGCGGTAATATTTACCGTGTATTTGTAAAGGCGTGTTTTCGTAATGTACAGACTAGCAAGAAACTTGAAATTTCAACCACATACTCGTGCACCACCGTGCGTTCTTTCAGATCTCCAAAGCGGTTACTTTTCTTACTTTTCTGGGGCCAGTTGTTCAAAGCTAACGACGTCGTTAGTTATCGTATCGTTAAAACTTTGATCATTAAATATGGCAAATATGCTAATATTTTTGCTGATAAAATGTGAGCAGCTTTTGCAGCTGCTCACACTTTTTCAGCAAAATACCAAAATTTTACATATTAAACTTGCTAGAACAGTTAACAATATGACCACTAACGAGCTCGTTAAGCTAACGATGCTTTGAACAACTGGCCCCTGATGAAAATCTGTGATCTTTGTCTAATTTCAACTCAAATTATTGGTTGTTGGTGCTCGCAAGAATAGCCTCGTTGATGTGGTTCTATCGATTATCCACAACTTGTCTTGAAGCAGAAATAGGAAAAAATATGTATGACCCTGTAAACCACAGTTTTCTCTACATAAAGTGGATTTTACGGGGTTTTATATGTCACAGACTTGTTAACATGAAGGAAACCAGATGCGCTATACCATCAAAGCAGTTAGCATATGCTTGCTGATTAGACTAAGCGTTTGAGCAGTTTGATCTACACTTTTGTCGATCGCAGGCAATAACCTGTTTCCTTATGTGATGTTAAGTGGCATGGCATTATGTGACACATTATAGTAGTTAGATTTTGTCAATTTCAGCCATTATGAAAACACGCCTATACAAATACATTGTAAATTTTACCGCCGAAAAAACTTTAAAGGTGAGAAATTGTCTTCACGTGAAATAGTCCGTGAAATGAGGATCCCCCTAAACCCCAATTTATATAGAGAAAACTGGGGTTTACAGGGGTATACATTATTTTTCTTATTTTTACTCCAAGACATAGGTAGTGGGTACTCGTTAGAACCGCCTCCATGAGGCGGTTCTAACGAGCACTCACGACCTATGTTTGCAGCATTTATAAGAAAAATATCAGGGATTTTCATCAGAAAAGTAGCGATTTTTGAGATAAGAAAATATGCACTATGTCGCACGGGTGTGTTACCGTAATGTGATATCGAGGCGGTTCTAACGTGTACCCACAATCTATATTTTCAGCAGGAATAAGAAAAACATCACACTTGTTCATCTAAAGGTTTCGTTTGTTTAGGCGGTAAAATTCACAATGTATTTGTATAAGCATGTTTTTCGTTATGCCTTATTTTTTAAAACAAATATACAGTCTAAACGTCTCGGAAGAATTCATGTGTTTTCATCAGAAAAATAAAGGTAATTTTAGAGACCAAAAATATATATATATATAATAATATATTATGGCATGTAAATGTAAATGCAACAACACTGCTCAAAACAATTAAACGATATAATTACCTTAAGTCTCCATCCTTACCAGGCATCCCAACTGATCAGATTTTGAGAGACCTTAACTTTGCATATATTTCGATCTTTTTAGGAACAGGTACATGTAAAGATCCATGAGCACTGATTAAATTGTTGGAAAGTTTGTCCTCAAAAATCCCCAGGATGTCTTTTGTAAAAATAAAATTTGTAAAAAATAACAAGTTTTCAAAGAGCGATAAAATATTCGTAAATCGAAGTAAAAATCTAAACTAGAATAATTTTCAATAATATCAGTCGATCGGTATACAAATTTAACTTTCAACTTGTGTCGGTGAATTCAAAAAGATGCTTGATTTTCAAGGGATTTGCCACTAAAAATGTGATTGGATATCGCCAACTTGAAAAATTCAGACAATCCGAGACGTTCATAATGCTGAAAAACAATTTAAAGTTCTTGGTACTTGGCTGTGGGAAACAAATGGTCAAGATCGTTACCCTCCTATCAATTGAAAAATACTTAAGCTTCCTGTAAATAACTTGAGCAGTGTATGAAAACAACATCAGAACTATCTCACTCCCATGAGGTAGTATCAGTGATATACTATTATTCTGTCTGTGCGATAAACAAGCTGTGGAAGCTTTGAAGTTCCAGATCTTTGAATAAATACGTTATTTGGTAAGCAATAATTTAGGTATCAACAGTAAAAGCATTTCCTAGGCAAAATATCAGATTCATTTTGAAGATAAAAACCATACGGTATCAAATTTAGAGGAAATTTCCTTGATAAGAAATGCCAAATTGAGTCAGACACCAGAAAATAACATTAATCAAATTTTAAACTAGTCACGAGATGAGAAAACCTGTTTTGCCATTTGAGAGCCACAAAGGTGCATATCAGCCTACGCAAACGCACAGTCTGATCAACACTTGAGTGTTAATCGTTCGGATAGTACAGTAGCTCCAGTTTATATATGAAACTTTCAGGACTCTAGCAATCTTGTGTAGCTGAGCAGGTCGGTCTGAGTCTTACATGTTCCATTAGGAAAACATGTCGCTGTGAAATAATGGCGTCCAACATGGTGTCAGAAATGACAAATATTAGGTAAATATTTTTACATCTTTCTTATTTCTGCTTTCAACAGAGATTCTGGGTGCTCGTTAGAACCGCCTCAATGAGGCGGTTCTAACGAGTACCCACAATCTATGTTTTTGAACAAAAATAAGACAGATAATGCATACCCCCTTAAACCCCAGTTTTCTCTATATAAAGAGGATTTTGGAGGGGTCTTCGTTTCACGAAGACATATTTTTCGTGATGGGGCTCAAATTTGATCAGTGATGTTAAAAAGTTATCAAGCTTTCACCAATACAGTTTTTAAGACATGAACATGGATCAGCTTTCAAGAAAATGGAAGAAAGTTATTTCCTTGGGGGCAAATATTTGTTATTTGATTATCGCACTTGTTCTAGAATGTTTCATACAATTAAGGATCAATTTGCATCTATCAATGGCGATCATTAGTACCTGATTCAACCTTTAGCAGAGTTGAAAGCGAATCCAACGACCTCGCGGTCAAACAAATTTTAAAAAAAATAGGAGAGAAGGCAGTGATCAGGAATTGACACTATTAGCGCACATACTTGATATAACGCCCACTTGTTCGAGAATGTTTCATACAATTAAGGATCAATTTGCATCTATCAATGGCAATCATTAGTACCTGATCCAACCTTTAGCAGAGTTGAAAGTGAATCCAACGACCTCGTGGTCACACAAAGTTTATAAAAACAAATAGAGAGCAGGCAGTGATCAGCATCACGAAAAAACGCCTATATAATTTTGACCCCCTCGAACCCCACTTTTATATAGTAAAACTGGGGTTTGCAGGGGTAAACCTTATTTTTCTTATTTCTGCTCATAAGTTAAGGTTGTGGATACTCGTTAGAACCGCCTCATCGAGGCGGTTCTAACGAGTACCCACAATCTATATTTTGAGCAGAAATAAGAAAACTATCACAATTTTTCATCTTAAAAATTTGATTTTTTCGGCGATAAAGGTTACCGTGTATTTGTATAGGCGTGTTTCCGTAATGAGGAATCAATACAATTAACGCACACCTTTCACCAGAGACACCGAAGGGAAACAGACACGAACATGAAACAACTAGACCCTAGTTATAACACCAAAAGCGGCAAGCCAATATGACAGTTACATTCCTACAAACTGGCCAATCGACAACTCGAAGCAAAAGGACACACCCACTCAAAGACGAACTATAACAAAAATAAACCGCGGCAGATGAACCGCCCTGGAACGGTCAGTAAAAATATATAACTAGAGTGCTTAAAATAAATCGATTTTACGCGGCCGCAATCCTCGCCCTTACTGTACGACAACGCATATCTTTACAAAATGTGTAGATCCAGATAAGATGATTTCTGAAGAAGCCATCTGACCAGGATCAACATAATTTGCCATTGAGTTTGCACATTTTAATGAATATCTTATATCTAGTTTTTGATTGGTTGATAGTCCGACTAAATGGATTTTTTGAGCAGGGTAATGATTAATTATTTAAGTGCAATTCGTTTCACTGACCGTTCCAATATGTTCTAGAAATGGTTATCCTTTGGAAGCAAGGAATACACCACAGAACTGGAAAATGTGGAGTGTACATGTTTTCTTGGCCAGACTAGCTAGTTTCGACCAATAAGGCCTCATCAGTGACCCTCAAATATTTTCAAAATAGGCGAGAAGAAGGCGGTTCTTCTATCGCGGTGTATTTTTATTATGGTTTGTCTTTGAGTGTGTGTATGGCTTATACTTTTTGTTTTGGATAGCCAGTTGGCCATTTTGTGGGAAAGTAACTGTCCTTTTGGCTTTCCGATATTGGTGTTTCCCTTACTGTTTAGTTATTTCATGTTTGTGTTTCTTTCCCTTTGGTGTCACTGCTGGGAGCTATGTGTTAATTGCATTGCCTTCACTTCTGTTTTGCAGTGCACATAAGAAAAAAATATCATAGATTTTCATCAGAAATGTAGCCACTTTGGAGATGTGATAAACTGCACTACGTCGCCCGGCTGCCTTATCATAATGCAAAATATAAATAGGACTGAAACTGAATATAAATGTCTGTATTAACTGTCATAACCGATCCTAATTGCAATTTATGCACTTAATACATAAAGTGAGCGAGCGTATAAAACGTCTGTGCTAAAAATAGGCAAAGTTAATTAAAACGCATGTCGCATACACACGAAAAAAAGGAACAATTTCAGAGAAGTAAAACATAAACACTGTAGACACGATGAAAGCACTATGTTGGCTCATAAAACAAACAAATGTACCTGTAACGGGTGCACAGTGGAGCAGGGATCATGTTGCGGAGACCAGTGTAGTATTTATGTAGCCTTTTTGTTCTTCTGGGGAATTATTATAATAAATAACGACAATTAAAATCAGTTCTTTCATTTCACAAGTTCCTTTTTAATTTCTTCTACACATTATATAATATGATGGTACATAATTTCAAATATAATTTCCAATAACTGTATCGTCTTCCCATTTAAAAAGGGATTTTCCCATTTGAATCCCTTTTTTGGGGTATAAAGTCCAAATATGACATTGTCATATATCAATTTTGGTCCTCTTTTGGTCTGACAGCTTGGGTGGAACAGAGGAAATTTCCTCTCTTTAGAAGGGTCATTTTCCAATTTTGACCCTGTTCGATGCCGCACGTTAGAGTGCCTTTTTCAGCTTTTCCTTCCTTTTCAGTTGTACACAATACCACATTAAACAGAGGATTGTTCCTCTGTTGAGGCTTTGTACAGAGTTCAGAAAGTACATGCCAAGTGTTTCAACTCTGATCAACAGAGGATTTTTCCTCTGTTCTCATATATTCAGTCCACAGATTTTCACTCTGTTGAAAGAATATTTTTAGAACCTTGCCCAAATCAAGGCATCAGGCATACTATCCGAACAGAGGATTTTTCCTCTGTTCAGCTGGATCCTTCCAAAGAGTTAACTCCAGCAGAGATTTGTTATTAAACATTATTCTGCACATGAAAATCTATTGAAAATCAGTTCAGCTCAACAGAGGATTTTTCCTCTGTTCTGATATATACAGGCCACGCGAGCAACAGAGGATTTTTCCTCTGTTACTTTTGGCTCAGCCCAAGTCAAGGCATCAGGCATACAATCGGAACAGAGGATTTTTCCTCTGTTCAGCTGGACCCTTACCAATGAAGGTTTCCAAGGAGTTAACGTCTGCTGAGATTTGTCATTTAATTTTTTTCAGCACATGAAAATCTATTGGAAATCATTTCAGCTCAACAGAGGAATTTTCCTCTGTTTTGATGTATACGGTCCACACGGGCAACAGAGGATTTTCCTCTATTGAATTGAAGAATATTTTTTTAACCTTACATATGGCTCAGACCAAATCAAGACATCAGGCATATAATCCGAACAGAGGATTTTTCCTCTGTTCAGCTGGACCTTTACCAATGATGGTTTCAAAGAAGTTAATTTCTGCTGAGGTTTGTTATTTATATTTATTCAGCACGTGAAAATCTATTGAAAACAGTTCATCTCAACAGAGGAATTTTCCTCTGTTCTGATATATACAGTCCACACGGGCAACAGAGGATTTTTCATCTGTTGAAAAAAAATAAAAAATATTTTAGAACCTTGCCAAAGTCAAGGTATCAGGCATACTATACGAACAGAGGATTTTTCCTCTGTTGAGCTGGATCCTTCCAAGGCGTTACTCCTCCTGAGTTTTGTTATTAAACGTTATTGCGCACGTGAAAATCTTCTGAAAATCAGTTCAGCTCAACAGAGGATATTTCTCAACAGAGGATATTTCCTCTGTTCTGATATATACATTCCACGCGGGCAACAGAGGATTCCACTGTTGAAAGAATAGTTTTGAAACCTTACATATGGCTCAGCCAGGCCTACAATCTGAACAGAGGATTTTCTTGTGAAAATCAGTTCATCTCAACAGAGGAATTTTCCTCTGTTCTGATATATACAATTCAATATAATACATTTTTTTTTGTTGGTTTTTTCGGCCCTTTCAAGATTATTTCACTCATATCGAGCCGATCGTTAATCATAGGTGGGCGAAAACCGGAGTACCCGGAGAAAAACCACCTGACCTTTCGCTGCAGGACTTGGCGTCTCACACGTGACCCGAGCAAACTCGAACCCACGGCGGTGAGAGACCTAATGACTAAGAGTCAGCGCTCTTATCCATTAGGCCACGGAGGCCCGTCGCAATATAATACATATGGATCAGCCTAAGTCAAGGCATCAGGCATACAATCTGGGAAGAGGATGTTCTTATGAAAATCAGTCCATCTCAACAGAGGACTTATCCTCTGTTCTTATATACGCAGGAGTTTAGAGCCTTACATATGGCTCAGCACAAGTCAAGGCATCAGTCATACAATCCTCTGTTCAGCTGGATCCTTACCAATGAAGGTTTTCAAGAAATTAACCCTTTCTGACATTGTTATATAACATTATTCTACACGTGAAAATCTTTCGAAAATCAGTTTAGCCCAACAGAGGAGCATTCCTCCGTTCTGATTTTATATTTCTAAGACCTCTTTACTCGTGGGCAGTAGTGGAAGAATGGCCACAGAGGATCGCCTTTTATGAGGTGGAAGGGAAGGGCATGGCCAGCCCCAGCGCACCATGGGGACCCCCAGGTTGGTGTCACTGGATATGCCTTATCTTAAGGTGAGTGAGTGAGTTTTAGTTTTACGTCCCACTAACAGCTAAGGTCATACGGAGACGGGACCTCGGTTTAAAGACTCGTCCGAAAGTCTGGAGAAGCCCGGGATCGATCCTGAGATCACTGGTTTACAAGGCGAGTAGCATAACCACTGCGCCACGGGGGCTTCTCCTTATCTTAAGGAACAAGCATATGTGTGGTTATTGTGTGTAGATTGGAACAGTTTCTTATATAGCCTTTCATTTAGCATGACCCAGGCGCAACCCAGGGGACCCGAGGTTGATGCCACTAAATGTGTCTTACCTGACATTGAGATGAAATGACACTTCAAGCCTTACTCCCCAAATTTAAGGCATTGCGAAGACACGCCTGTACAAAAACATTGGTAAATTTTACCGCCGCCAAAAAAAAAAAAAAAAAAAAAAAAAAAAAACAGATAAAAATTGTGATATTTTTCTTATTTCTGTTCAAGATAAAGATTGTGAGTACACGTTAGAACCGCCTCATCGGTTCTAACGGATGAGCCGTTTCTAATGAGTACGCACAATCTTTATTTTAGAGCAATCCGCTTAATACCGACATTCGTTGTGAAGGCAAAACTCGTTATAACGACAATTTGAATTGAACGGGTACTTAGCTAAAGGCTCATTACGATAACATACCTGTGCAACATAGTGCATCTTCAACATCTCCAAAATGGCTACTTTTTATGAAAATCCGTGACATTTTTTTCTTATTTATACTGCAAACATAGGTTGTGTGTGCTCGTTAGACTCGCCTCATCGAAGCGGTTCTAACGAGTACCCACACCCTATGTCTTGGAGCAGAAATAAGAAAACTAATGAATATCCCCTTAAACCCATGTTGTCTCTATAAAAAGTGGGGTTTATGGGGTTATTCATATCACGGACTTTGTTCACGTGATGTTAGCCTTGGTTTCTAGCGGCGTGGGCTTCCCTCGGATTGGAATTGCACAAATCGAGACCATAGTCATGAAAGGGTCTTGCAATCACATGCTCCAAGAAACAAATTTTATAGCAATTTGTTAGAATCCCAACCGAGGATGTCTATAACATTTGTTTCTTTGAGTAATAATGGAGAAAAGGCCTTTCATTAGCTATCATACTCCTACCTGGGATTCTTTATAACGCCAAATTCTTTATAACGACACAATAATTGGGAACAAAAACTGTGGTTGTAACGAGTGTCCTCTTTAATGCATACCCCTGTAAACCTCAGTTTTACTACATAAAAGTGGGGTTCAAGGGGTCAAAATTATATAGTCGTTAGTGGTCCGACTCGCACCTATTTATCCTTTGGGGTGTCCTCGGAATTTATTTTCGATTAAGCGTGTAATAAATATGTATGTAGGTTGTGTGTATGTATTAGAATCGCTAACGAGTACATACAACATGATACAATCAAACAGTTTGTTTGTTTGCATTGGAGTTTAACGGCCCAGTCAACTCTATTTTTGGTCATTTTTGAGCAGGTCAGTTTACCTATGGCAGGCTTATACGTAACCGGTTAACCAGAACAGCCAGAAACTGATAACTGCCTTTCTTGAATCAGCGGAAGGGAGAGAATGACCGTAGAAAAGATTTCATGATCAATCTCCACGAAAGAATGTTGCCGACCCCGACAGGTATCGAACCCGCGTCCTCCTGATCACCAGTCAGACGCGCATCCGACTGAGCTACCGAGGCCGGTACAATCAAACAGATCGCCTTAAAGTGACCTAAAACATGGATAACAAGAGGTAGACTTCAGAATGATTTCGAATTAGTCGGTAAACGAGCATCCGTGTTCTAGATAGCATAATGTCACTATATATGGTTAGTTTTGTTTGATTGGAGGTTTTACGTCCCCGTCAACACTGTAAAGGTCATTTTGGAGACGCTGCTTCCAATTTTGTGGGACTTTTACCCGACATTGAGATGAAATGACATCTCAAGCCCTGTCGCCCAATGAAACCAATAGGTTTATAAGCATGGACGGTCCGCCTCGCACCGCGGTTCCTGGACAGGCTTAGATCCTCTAAGCGGTTTACCAGTACTAGTGTGCGGGCCGGATTCAGCTCTGCGTGGAAGCATCATGCAGCCCATATATTTCTTCAAGCCCCTATCGGCATATATGGTTAGTAAGTGTGTCACATGGTCACAATATATTCATATGACTCCAATCTGTAAGATTACAATTATGAGTCTTCGGGCATTATTAACTCTTCTCCTGATGAATATATTAATTCAGCCACACCCATTACCAGCTAACAGCCAGTCATATACTCGATATATTCATTCAAGTCAACCGCTTAGATCTTAGCCTGTCCAGGAAAAGTGGCGGCGTCGAGTCTGATCAGAGTCTTTGTTGTGTTTGACCAAAAGCGTCTGCATTCAAAATGAAGAAGGGCATATGGTGATCGAAGTCATAACTGTGTGCACATGATAGAACCTTCCTTTCGATCTACGCGGGTCAGAGAGAGAGAGAGAGAGAGAGAGAGAGAGAGAGAGAGAGAGAGAGAGAGAGAGAGAGAGAGAGAGAGAGAGAGAGAGAGATTCGCTGTAGACTCCAATACATTTTGAAGGACGACACGATATTTTGCATCTTTTTACCCCGTATCAAAAGCTGATTTGAACCTTTTCGACGTAGATTATCATCATCGTCATAATTATCTTTCATTTTAAAGAAAACGTAATTTTCCTCCTTTTTGGGGACACTGGAAAGCAGTCCGCGCAGAGCTGAAACCGACCGGACTTGAATACTGGTAAACAGCTTAGGTCTAAGTCTTCCCAGGAAAAGTGATGCGAGGCGGACCGAACCTTAAACCCTAGCGTTTTCTATGGGTGGTAGGGCTTGAGATGTCATTTCATCTCAATGTCGGGTAAAAGTGCCACAAAATCGGAAGCAACGTCTCCAAATTGGCCTTCATATTGGTGAGGGGGGTGTAGAACCTTAATTCAAACAAACAAAAACAAACTGATAAGGTCGAAAATTTGGGTTATGGGTTAATGTAGCCCTTTCACATCTAGGAAAGTTTTACGTACAATATACATGATTGCTGCCTGTCATAATCTTTGTTACGTAAGGTAACTATTGCTAGAGTGCAAACTCCTGTATATCAACTGCCATGGCTTCATTTACATTCATACAGCCAGTGTGGTGAACGCCCCTCTAAACCCCACCTATAATGTTACAGAATTTACCAGGTATTTATCATACCCTTACACAGAATGTGGGTACTCATAAAAACCTCTTCATTTAGATGGTTCTAACGAGCGCTATGTATACGCTACTCGCCTTGTAAACCAGGGATCGCAGGACCGATCCGGGCTTCTCCAGACTTTCGGATGAGGCTTTAAACCGAGGTCCCCTCTCCGTATGACCTTAGCTGTTGGTGGGACGTAAAACTCAAACTCACTCACTCACTCTAACGAGCGCTACCTATTTATATTTGCAGTAGAAATAAGAAGTAACCTGAAAAAAACAACAAAAAACACGCTAGTTTTAGTATTTTAGCGCTAAATGAAGCGCTGTCTGGTCGTAGTCGGTTTGTCGGTGGCTAGGAAATCTTAGTTGTGTTTTATGGTGCCATCGAAAACACAAATCAGATTGCGCGGAGACGCGGCCTGGTCTGGGTCTTCCACTCTTCGCAGGGCGAGCATATCTTTGTAAATTTTATCGTACCCGGCACATAAAATGTAATGTGGCTCTTCTCCGGTATGCACAGTTGATGAATGACTACAAGTGAGTGTTAGAGTTTTACGTCCCACCAACAGCTATGGTCATACGGAGACGGGACCTCGGTTTAAAGACCCATCCGCCTGGTTTACAAGGCGAGTAGCGTAACCACTACACCACAGAGGCTTCTGAATTACTACAAGTACAAATAGTATCAGATCGGAATGTGCGGCACTGACGTTGTTCTCACATTGTTTCAATGTTGATCCAAAAACAAGAACAAAAAGTATTTAATATGTCTTTGGTCGAGTACAATCAAAGAATGGTGATTATTACTTCTATCATCATTTTAACCATTGTCATATTATTATTGCTATTACTAACACTATCGTTGTTGTTGTTATTGCTGCTGCTGTTGTTGTTACAGATGGTCCTCTTTATAACGGTTATGTTCGATCCCTAAATACTGGGCGTTATTAGGACTTTGGCGTAAAAAAAATCAAATAAGGTTATGTAATAGACCTTTTTCCTCTAATTACTACAAGAAAGAAATGTTGTGGACATTCATTAGAATCGCACACCCTCCGCCACACCCACACACGCATCAAAATTGCCAAAATTGTGCCTAATAATTCTCTAAAACTAGCATTTGGACTTTTTCACAAATGAAAAAAAAGCATTTCCAGTCAAAACAAGATTGGGGGTGCTCGTTTGTCAACCTCGTCCATGTTTTGCCAAATCTTTGGACAATAATTTCTACCCATGTAACTCCCACTTTTATGTTTTATTGGATTTGAAGGGAGGGGGTGTAAATTGCGTATTTTTCGGCCATTCCTAGGCTGTTAAACACGCATAGTCACAATAAGGTCATAGACCCCGCCCATTGGGGCTTGGAGAAATAGATTGGGCTGCATGGTGCTTCCACGCGCGGAGCTGAAACTGACTGCACATGAGTACTGGTGACCCGCTTAGAAGATCTAAGTTAGACCCTCCATGCATATAAACACCAGTGGGAGCGGGGGTATTTGGTGGCAGGGCTTGAAGTGTCATTACATATCAATGTCGGATAAAAGTCCCCCAAAAATGAAAGAAACGTCTCCAAAATAACCTAAATAGTGTTGACGTAGACGTTAAACCTCAAATCAAACACAGAATCATGAAAACGGACATAAAATATTTACTAGACTATGATATGGAAAAATTAAAAAAATGATGAAAGTCATGATCATCTTTTTATTATTATTATCATCATCATCATTTTTATTTATTTATTTATTTAAAGGTATCACGTTAAAAGATATGAATAAAATATAAATAACATTTTTATAATGTAAAACTTCTGTTTTTTATTCGGACATAAATCCTGCCCCATACGCACTGCAAGTGTGCAAAGTCACGCCCAGTTGGCTGTTGTGTTTATTCGGACATAAATCCTGGCCAATTAAAAAGTCTCATACGCACTGCAAGTGTGCCGAGTCACGCCCAGTTGGCTTTGTGTTTATTCGGACAAAAATCCTGACCAATTAGAAAAGCGTCATGTTCGCACTTCAAGTTGGCGAGAATTGCAGTATAAGGCCGCTAATTTAATTATCATTTTGTTAATAGGGATGTGATTTTTATTTTAACTATTATAATCTTTTTTACATAGCTTTTTGCGTACATGCAGACGCGCGCGCTCGTGCGTGTGTGTGTGTGTGTTCTCGCTCGCAACTCAAATACGCCCCGGAAACAGCTATTCTTGCAATTTAAATGCGTGCCCATTGAAGACAAGTCAGCCTGCGCATTCAAACAGTCAGATCAGAATATTCACTGGTGGCATGAAAAGCTTTACACCCTATACTTTCCATCACTGTTCCACAGAATGCACATGGAAGGTTTTGATCAGTTGCGCGGATTCACAGGCTGCCCTGAGCCTGCGCTTGAAGCAAGTGTTAATTGTAGGATTGGCTGTGTTCCGGTTCTAAAGGGATGACAGACATTTTTTAAATCCATTCCCAATGTGCTTATTTCCGATGGTGAACATTTTTAACATAGGTTTAACGTTATTTTGTCGTTTTATATAATAATAATTGATTATCAAAGATAAAAATCCTATTTTCGTAACTTTTCTTCCTGTGACTTTTACCGCGCACCGATTAAGTAAAGAGACCGTCTCGACATAACCTAAATAGTTGTTAAACTCCAAACCAATTAAAAAAACAACAACAAAAAATGTAACATTTAATCCGTCTTCAAGCACAACACAAATATTTATTTATTCTTTTTACGTCAACAGCAGCTCTGCTCTTTATAAACCAATCCGCTAAACATACCTATCTATATCTGTCATTTTTCCCACCCCATGTATTACGTAACATCAGCCATCTGTTTGGCCATGTGTTTTTCTAAGATATTCAAAATCGATAATTACTGAAATGAATGGTCATTATAACAAATAAACACTGGAAATATGTCGCAAAACAGAAAATAATTTTCGTTTGTGCCGAAGGTTTTTTTTTATGGATTTCAATCAGGCTACGCTTTTACTAGACAGGTCATTCTTTCTGTAAATGACAAAATTGACAAAATGAATTTGACGTCGTTGTGAGCTGTTTGGAGTGGGTATGTACATTTTTTTTATATCAACATACTCTTTAAAACATTATCATCTTTCTAATATTGATTGATTGATTAATTGATAAGAGGCACGTCACATCGGTCTTCGGGATTCTCTATTCCATCACGAAAACACGTCTAATTAATTTTGAGCCCCTTAACCACCACCCCCGTCCCCGCCTTTCAAATAGTAAAACTGGGGACTAAAGTAAACATTATTTTTCTTGATTCTGAAAAAAAAACCAACATAGTCTGATCTATATTTAGAGCAGAGAATATATATATGGCAAACATAGAATGAGGTGCACGTCAGAACCGCCTCATTGAGTCGGTTCTCACTGGTACACACAATCTATATTTCTGAGCAAAATAAATGAAGTAACACAACCACATGATATACTGCATTCATTCATATCTCCAACAAGCATATTTTTGTGATGACAGATTGTCATATTTTTTATGCGCCAAACATATACCTACCTGCTCGTTAGTACGGCCACATCTATGTTCTGGACCCAAAATAAGAAGGACTATATATCCCCTGTAAACCCAGTTCTGTCTATAGAAAGTGGTGTTTACAGGAGTGTTTATTACGCAAACGTGTTTGAAACAGAAAGCGAGGACTACAATGTATCAGCACAAACCGCAGTTTGTCTATAAATAAGATTTAAACTTGCGAAAAGATGATAGAAACTTGCGAAAGGAAACAGTATAGATCTCTTTCAAAAGACATTCCGCGGTTGCTGTTGTTATTTTTTTTAATATGCTGTCATTTTTTTTTTTTTTTGGCGTCCCCGTCAAAACTATTCAAATGATTTTGGAGACCTAGACCTAAACAGTTTATCAGTAATCAAGTTAGGTTCTGTTTCAGTTCTGCGCGCTGCACCATACAACCAAATCTATTTCTCCAAGCCCAGATGGGCGGGGCGCCAATATAATGAATATCTTTGGCGGCCTCGGATGCGCGCCTGCGTGTTGATCGAGTGAACGCGGGTTCGATACCTGCCGGGGTAGGCAACATTCTTTCCTGGAGATTGATAATGAAATCTTTGCTCGGTCATTCTCTCCCTTTCACTGATTCAAGAAGGGCACTTGTCAGTTTTGGGCGAAAGATCGTGCGCTGTACTGGTTAACCGCTTACGCATAAGCCTGCCCAGGAAAAGTGTGGATAGGTAGACCGGGCACAGGATTTTTCATCCGCTACCTTAGAAGCCTCCGTGGTGTAGTGGTAACGCGCCTCGCCTGGTAAACAAGGGGTCGCAGGATCGATCCCGGGCTTTTCCAGACTTTCGGATGAGTCTTTTAACCGAGGTCCCGTCTCCGTATGACCTTAGCTGTTGGTGGGATGTAAAACTCAAACACTCACTCACTCATCCGCTACCTTAAAAATGGTTAAGTGGGATTTACAAAGATATTGTATTATTTATTCGGACCGCTCATTGTGACAGATTATAAGCACACACTGACAGTAACTTCATCACGTGAACAAGTCCGTGAAAAGAGCATCCTTCTAAATATGTTCTATAAAATGGCTATCCTTTGGAAGCAAGGAATATACCACAGAACTGGAAAATATGAAGTGTACATGTTTTCTGAACCAGACTAGAAACCCCACTTTATATAGAGAAAACTGGGGTTTATTTGGTATAATTAATTTTCTTATTTCTGCTCCAAGACATAGGTTGTGGGTACTCATTAGAAGCTCATCAATGAGGCGGTTCTAACGAGCACCCACATCATATGTTGTACTCGCTAGAAGCGCCTCAATGAGGCGATTCCTACGAGCTACCGCAACCTATGTTTGGTGTGAGAATAAGAAAAATATAAAACAATTTTATCAGAAAAATGTCCGTTTTGGAGATATAAAAAGTGTAATGATTCGAAGTTGGAATATGGAAGGAATAGGTATTACTTGCTGTCGTGAAATCGACTCGTAGTGCAAAAACAAAATGTCTAATTATTGCATAAATATCATTCTTACAACATAGGAGTGATAGCATTTATATGCTTAATTATGATTATTAAAATGAAAATTATTGCGAATTTGTTTTGATTACAGTGAGAGTAATACTTTGACCAAACCACTCTGACCACTCTGACTTTGACCAGCCCAAGTAAGTCCGACTTGGACCAACTGGGGTATAAAACTCTGACCATTTACCTGTCTGACCATGATAGATAATGCATACAATCACCCTGAATAAACATTTTAATAGCCTTTTTACAGGTAATAAACGGGTAACTTTAAGCAATTACACTTAAAGGACTTTAAATAAGAATTAACAAAATATAATTGCTTATCATCATTAATTATTTTAAAATTATAAAAAACTGGGCTTTAACGAACATAATAACTATCACATGTATGCTCATCCTTATCTTGCTGTTCACGACAACCCCTAGCTTTGCAAACAGTGTAGGTCAAGATCAGATGGCTTCTGAAGTCATCTGATCAGGATCTACACTGTTTGGCATTCAGTTTATGAATTTGTAGCAATAACTTACATCAAGTAATTTGATTGCTTGATAGACAGAAATGGGTGTGGCTTAAATGAATATTCAGCAAGATAAGGGTTAAGTAGATCTATCCACTTATCAATCAAGACTCAGTATGTAGAATTAAGCTTAACATTATAAAAACTGGGCTTTAACGAACACAAGAAATATAAAATGTATGTTATGTAGATCTATCCACCTATCAATCAAGACTCAATATGTGCTCGATTGAGTTTAGAATTATGCTTAACATTATAAAAACATGCCTATGTAATTCCAACGCCCTTAAACTCTCATTTAATATAGAAAAAATAGGGTTTACAGGGGTACACATGATTTTTCTGTTTGAAGAGATGGAGTGTTGATACTTGCTGATGTGGTACCCACAATCTCTGTGTCCAAAATTAAGGGGTGTCAGGTTATGTTTTCTTCAAAATTGATTAGGAAAATGGCTGAACGTTTTGCAAACAGTGAAGGAGCTGATCAGATGCTGCGTTCTGTGGCGTCTGATCTGGGCCTGCACTGTTTGGCAAATATCCGTTTATGGGTTTCTGGTACTAAACGGGTTAAATGAAAACATGTCTCTACAAAGATATTGAAAACTGAACCAAGTTTAGAAAGATAGAAAAAAGAATTCCTTTTTTTTTCTCAAAACAGTGATTGTGGGTACCACATCGGTAAGTATCATCACTCCTTGTCTTTAAAACGAAAAATCATGTGTACCCCATGTAAACCTGATTTTTACTGTATTAAAGGAGAGTTTAAGGGGGTTTGAATGACATAGGCATGTTTTTATAATGTTAAGCATAAATCTAAACTCAGTCGAGCACATTATGAGTCTTAATTGATAGGTGAATAGATCTACATAACATACATTTTATATTTCTTATGTTCGTTAAAGCCCAGTCTTGTTATTGTAAAATAAATAATTAGAATAAGCAATTAATTTTGTTAAGTCTTATTTAAAGTTCTTATAGTGAAATTGCTAAAAATTACCTGTTTATTACCTGTAAAAAGGCTATTAAAATGTTTATTCAGGGTGATTATATGCATTTTCTATTATGGTCAGACAGGTAAATGGTCAGAGTTTTACCCTCCAGTTGGTCCAAGTTGGACTTACTTGGACTGGTCAAAGTCAGAGTATTTGTGGTTTTAGGAAATTCTAAAATTGATCCAGTTTTGCAAAAATTTGCAAAATTTACTGGCAACTCACTCCAAGTACATTTCTTTTGGTGGCACAACTTAACTTTGAGGTTTAACATCCCTGTCAACACTGTTTATGACATTTTGAAGACATTCTTCCCATCACGAAAACATACCTTTATAACTTCTTGGTATCTTGGTACCATATGCAAAATATTTGTACATTTTACCGCCCCCAAAAATGATTTTTTGATGAAATACTGTGTTATTTTTCTTATTTCTGCTCAAAACATAGGTTGCGGGACTCTATAGAACCGCCTCTTCGAGTACACACAACCTATGTTTGTGAGCAGAAATCAAAATAATGCACACCCCTTAAAAGTGGTGCTGACGGAGACATTAAACCTCAAATCAAATAAACAAACATAAAAGGGTAATATATGCACAAAATGAAATGCATCTTCGGACATGCCCGTCCATTGAACAGTCAAATCAGCCTGCGTACCTACAAAAACTCTTCTTGGCAAACACATCCGAAGACACGTCGTGAAGGTCGAAGGATTCTCTTGTTCCCGTACAATTAAACAAAACTGAATATTTCATTTTATGTACCGATTGTATTTGATGATTTTTCTGATTTTGATTTTTCAGGTCTTCAGGACAGTGATACTATAATCGTTTCTATAGGCCGAGCGTGCAACAGAGAGATACCTTTATATTAAATCTATGAACCAGCTGCATAAGATAGCTTTGTTTGGTGACATGAAAGGTTATGGTAGCATGCCATACCAAACGAAAAGATATTAGCATACATTGTATTGTTGTTGTTTTGTTTTTTTCACAGACCGATAAACAAACATTTTTAATTACACAGCGTTATGTTTGTTTTATTTGAAGTTTTACGTCCCCGTCAACGCTATTTATATCATTGTTAAGACGCTGCTGCCAATTCTGGGGTCCCCAACGGTGCGCTTGGGCTAGCCATGCCCTTCCCTTCAACTTCATAAAAGGCGACCCTCTGTGGTCATTCTTCCCTACTGCCCACGAGTATAGAGGTCTTAGAAATATAAAACCAGAACGGAGGAAAACTCCTCTGTTAGGCTAAACTGATTTTCGAACCATTTTCATGTGCAGAATAATGTTAAATAACAATCTCAGCAGGGGTTAATTCCTTGGAAACCTTCATTGGTAAGGGTCCAGCTGAACAGAGAATTGTATTCTGAGCCATATGTAAGGTTCTAAAGTATTCTTTCAACAGAGAGACACTCCTGTGTATATTAGAACAGAGGAAAAATCCTCTTTTGAGATGAACTGGTTTTCACGAGAAAATCCTCTGTTCAGATTGTATGTCTGATGCCTTGACTTGGGCTGAGCCATATGTAAGGTTTAAAAAATATTCTTTCAACAGAGGAAAAATTCTCTGTTGAGCTGAACTGATTTTCAGAAGATTTTCACGTGCGGAATAATGTTAAATAAATTTCAGCAGGATTAACTCCTTGGAAGGGTCCAGCTGAACAGAGGAAAAATACTCTGTTCGTATAGTATATCTGATGTCTTGATTTGGGCAAGGTTCTAAAATATTTTTTTTTCAGCAGATGAAAAATCCTCTGTTGCCCGCTTGCACTGTATATATCAGAACAGAGGAAAAATCCTTTGTTGAGCTGACCTGATTTTCAATAGATTTTCACGTGCTGAATAATATTAAATAACAAATCTCAGCAGAAGTTAACTTGGAAAGCTTCATTGGTAAGGGTACAGCTGCACAGAGGAAATATCCTCTGTTCGGATTGTATGCCTGATGCCTTGACTTGGGCTGAGCTCTATGTAAGGTTAAAAAATAATCATTGCTCTGTTGCGCGCGTGGACTGTATATATCAGAACAGAGGAAAAATCCTCTGTTGAGCTGAACTGATTTCCAATATATTTTTACGTAATAACAAATCTCAGCAGAAGTTAACTCCTTGGAAACCTTCATTTGTAAGGGTCCAGCTGAACAGAGTTCGGACTGTATGCCTGATGCCTTGACGTGGGCTGAGCCATACGCAAGGTTTAAAAATCCTCTGTTGCCCGAGTGGACTGTATATATCAGAACAGAGGAAAAATCCTCTGTTTAGCTGACCTGATTTTCAATAGATTTTCACGTGCTGAATAATATTAAATAACAGATCTCAGCAGAAGTTAACTTGGAAAACATATTTAACTTCACTACAGCTGGTGTGTGGGAATGTGTGGCGGCGGTTAAACGTCTCCCTGCCCTACATCATAGTGTAGATTATGTTTTCTTGTCCTTTGGGATCATTGATTCCATTGTGGAATTTTGAAAACATCTGAGGGTCGCTGGTGGGGCCTAACTGGCCGAAACTAGCTAGTCTGGCCCAGAAAGCATATACACTCCATATTTTCAGTTCTGTAGTGTATTCCTTGCTTCCAAAGGACAAACCTTTTATAGAACATATTCATAGGTAAGGGTACAGCTGAACAGAGGAAAAATCCTCTGTTCGGGTTGTATGCCTGATGCCTTGACTTGGGCTGAGCTCTATGTAAGCTTAAAAAATAATCTTTCCTCTGTTGCATGCGTGGACTGTATATATCAGAACAGAGGAAAAATCCTCTGTTGAGCTGAACTGATTTCCGATACATTTTCACGTAATAACAAATCTCAGCAGAAGTTAACTACTTGGAAGCCTTCATTTGTAAGGGTCCAGCTGAACAGAGGAAAAATCCTCTGTTCGGATTGTATGCCTGATGCCTTGACGTGGACTGAGCCATACGCAAGGTTTAAAAATATTTTTTCAACAGAGGAAAAATCCTCTGTTGCCCGAGTGGACTGTATATATCAGAACAGAGAAAAATCCTCTGTTGAGCTGAACTGATTTTCAATAGATTTTCATTTTCGGAATAATGTTAAATAACAAATCTCAGCTGGAGTTAACTCCTTGGAAGGGTCCAGCTCAACAGAGGAAAAATCCTCTGTTCGGATAGTATGCCTGATGCCTTGATTTGGGCAAGGTTCTAAAAATACTATTTCAACTGAGTGAAAATCTGTGGACTGAATATGTGAGAACAGAGGAAAAATCCTCTGTTGATCAGAGTTGAAACACTTGGCATGTACTTTCTGAACTCTGTACAAAGCCTCAACAGAGGAACAATCCTCTGTTTAATGTGGTATTGTGTACAACTGAAAAGGAAGGAAAAGCTGAAAAAGGCACTCTAACGTGCGGCATTGAACAGGGTCAAAATTGGAAAATGACCCTTCTAAAGAGAGGAAATTTCCTCTGTTCCACCCAAGCTGTCAGACCAAAAGAGGACCAAAATTGATATATGACAATGTCATATTTGGACTTTATACCTCAAAAAAGGGATTCAAATGGGAAAATCCCTTTTTAAATGGGAAGACGTTCTGTTAATTTTCCATTTAACAGTTTTAGAATGATTTAGGATGGCGTGAAACAGCAAGACCCCCAGACCACACAATCGCTTTACGCACCGCAGCAACACGACACCCCGCTCAAAAGAATGGATGAGCAGTTTCATAGTACTTTATACGCCAATCAAATTCGTTAAAAACTAAAGTGTTGTTTTAAGTTTTCTTTATAGAAACAGAAGAACACTATTCCTTTTTTTGTAGAATTCAAGGTCTTTACAGTCAAGCCACTCTCCAGCCCCTGCCTTAAGCTCTTCAGCTTACCGCAAATGACGTCCATGCAATTCTTACGTTAAGATCGAAAATAAAGAGTAATCACTTGGTGCCAGACCAGGAGAACAGAGAGGATGGAATAAGGGCTTATGAACCCTTCCGCTCCATTGCGTCCACAAAAACTGTAGTATATACTCTAGCATTGTCATGTTGCAACAGCACGCCCTTTTTACTTTTTGCCACCATCACAAAAACAAGCCTATATAATTTTGACCCCCTCGAACCCCACTTTTATATAGTAAAACTGGGGTTTGCAGGGGTAAACCTTATTTGTCTTATTTCTGCTCTAAAATATAGATTATGGGTACTCGTTAGAACCGCCTTGATGAGGCGGTTCTAACGAGTACCAGCAATCTATATTTTGAGCAGAAATAAGAAAAATATCGTAATTTTTCATCTTTAAATCTTCATTTTTTCGGCGATAAAGACGGCAATGTATTTGTATAGGCGGGTTTTCGTAATGACGCTTTTTTCTGTACTATTGGTTCAAAATATAAGCATTATAGTCACGATGAATATCTGACCATGAGGTAAAGAGTCCACCAACAAAACCTCCTAGCTATCCCCCCAAAAAAAGCTACCGTGACCTTGCCAACCGAATGCTGAGTCTTGAATTTCTTTTCTGCGATGTATGTTTGAAGCTATGTCAATGTACTGATATGATACTCGTATTTCAGTACATCAGATATCATTTGTCTGTCATATGGCTAGGCTCGCATTATCATGACACACCCACGTGAAATGATAGCTCCGTTCATGCCTCTTTAACCCATTTTGCACCGGAAACCCCAAAACGGGTACATCAGGGTCTACACCATTCGCAGAAAATTCAGCCATCTCCCTAATCAATTTTGAAGATACCACAACCTGTCACCCCTAAATTTAGAAATGGGCTCCTGCTTTATATAAGTTGGAAGATTCCATTTGGTACAAAAAATCGTTAATCAAACATTTGCGGAAGAAAATTTCTTACTATGTACACATTTCTTCTACAAACATATTACAGTCGAACTTCAATGGCTCGAACACCTTTGGGGTCTCGAAAATCTGTTCGAGACAGGGGTAGTTCGAGCCACTGAGGGAGACTGCCAGGAGGTATACGATATACTTTTCGATATCTTTTCGGTGTTTTATAATGAAAATGTATGCTGTGTGTACTCATTAGAATCGCCTCATCGAGGCGATTCTAATGAGTACACACAACATGCATTTGCAAGATAAAAGACTAAAATCTCCTTAATTATCCCCCACTATTTCTTATGTAGAGGATTTCGCTAGGGACTCAAGAATGGGTTCGACACATCCATGGTAAACGGGCCATCGGTGTTCGAGCCATCGAAGTTCCACTGTAGCAACACCACGTTTGATCGGTCCCCACGATTACATACAATTAAGAAACAGATCCGATCTATCTGTGATTTGATGAGTAATAAATCACAGTTTGTCGGTCGGTTGTAAGTAGACAAATCACGGAGGGGAAGCGCGCGTGATTGTGATTTATCTACTTACAACTGACCGACAAACTGTGATTTATTACCTAACAAATCACTGGCTAGAGCTGATCTTTTTCGATTCTAACGCGCTGAAACGCGACAATAATGCTGTTGTTTCCTTCAAATTCTCACAACGTTTAGCCATTATTAGAAGTTGTCCCGCTACATGTAAAATTACGGCCTGAAACACATGCATTTATATCCTTTTCTAACGTTTTCGATGCGAGAAAATGACGTTACACCGTCCAAGGTCAAGGAAATCGACTGGTGACGTAATAAATTTGCAGTTTTTAATGGCGTCACTTGTCACGCTCTACCTTGGCGTGTAGAATAAAACACAGTTATTTTCTATTGCCTATATAGGCGCGCTGTGTTAGAATATACGCTTTTCAGCAAAATGAAATTAATTCAGCTGAGAACATGATGCTTAAGCAACGTCGCATTAACATCGATCGACATCGATCAACGTTGCCTACAAGCTGCATGTCAGCTAGAATTAGACTGAAGTTCTACACAGCAGGTCAATGTTGCCTTTTGAAAGAAAGAATGCATACGTCTCAGCTTCATATGAGAATTGATTATGGGGTCCTGTTTTAGATGGGCGTTCGAAGCCAGAGGGAGGACCCGAGGCTTCGGTCATCCCGATGGTTGGAAACGTCCATCGACAACAGAAAACTGTTTTAGATTCTTAGTCTTGCACATACCAACGAGAATTTTCATTTTACTTCAGTAATTTTTTTCGTTTTATTTTTCGCGCATTATACTTACATTGCATGTGGTTTGCTACGGTAAGAACACCAGGGTAAGAACAGGATTTCTGTCACAGGCTATAACCACGGATTTCCTTATTTGGTGTGCAAGAATAAGCCGTTCAAGCTATCGTACTCTAGCCTATATGCGAGAACAGGACGAAAACACGCCTATATAAATACATATTAAATTTTATCGAGGAAAAAGGAAAATTTTAAGATGAAAAATTGTGATATTTTTCTTATTTCTGCTCCAAGACATAGGTTGTGGGCACTCGTTAGAACAACCTCAATGAGGCGGTTCTAACAAGTACCCACAACCTATGTTTGCAGTTCAAATAAGAAAGATATTACACATCTTCATCAGAAAAGTAGCCATTTTGGAGATATGAAAAAATACACTATTGCGCTCGGGTGCGTTATCATCATGTAAACGGGGCCGACATGGCGAGAGTGAAAATGCACACATACCGTGTACATGTGGGTAAAAGATAATAAGGATTGATTGATTGATCTGAGGTTAACGTCCCCGTCAACACTGTAAAGGTCATTTTGGAGACTTTGCTTCCAATTTGTGGGACTTTTACCCGACATTGAGATGAAATGACATCTCAAGCCCTGTCGCCCAATGAAACCAATAGAGTTTATAAGCATGGACGGACCGACACGCACCGCTTTGCCTGGGCAGACTTAGATCCTCTAAGCTGTTTACCAGTACTCTCGTGCGGGTCGGTTTCAGCTCCGCGTGGAAGCATCATGCAGCCCATATATTTCTTCAAGCCCCGATGGGCGGGGGCCGAAGATAATAAAAAAACGGCGATCACATGTTCAGTTGCTATTAAACTTTCATAAATGGTAATAACAAATTTATCGATCAGCATTGTCAGTAACGTTTATTTGCAAAGCTGATAAGACACTTAATGTGCTTCCGCACGAACGGTAGTCAACATAAATAACAATATATCCTAGACAAGTTTCCTTTTAGTACCTGATTAGCTGATGTTTTTTTTTTTTTTTTTTTTCAATAATAGTAGCCTTAGATTATTAGCATGGCACACCCCTGTGAAGTTAATGTTGTCGTTTTTTCTGTCTCAAACATCGCTATTCTCTTTCAAAAATTATAGCATTTTTCTCTTTTCACAACATGTGTTCATTGGGAGCGCCTCACTGAGTCGTCCTGTTTTTGAGCTTCATGTAACAACATGCAACGAAAATAAGATATATATGTCTAAACCCGATTTTGTTCGCGCCTGCATTTTAGGGTATAGGAATCCGACTTTCCGTTCGATAGTTCTTTCATTCTTCCAGTCCATCACGAAAACACGCCTATATAATTCTGACCCCCTCGGACCCCAGTTTCATATAGTAAAATTGGGGTTTACACGGGTAAACCTTATGCTTCTTACTTCTGCTCTAAAATATAGATTGTGGGTACTCGTTAGAACCGCCTCGATGGCGGTTCTAACGAGTACCCACAATTTATATTTTGAGCACAAATAAGAAAAAATATCACAATTTTTGTTCTCAAAATTTCGATTTTTCGGCGGTAAAGTTTCCAATGCATTTGTATAGACGTGTTTTCGTAATATGTCAACATTTGCATCATTCTAAGCGTCGCCTAATCTTTTAAAAACGAAGTGAAGGCAATGATCAGGAATCGATACAACTACCAAACATCTCCCTTTAGAGGCACCAAATGGAAAGAAACGCGAACGTGATTTAACTAAACCCTGAGCCGAAAAAACAAATGAACAGTTACTTTCCCACAAAATGGCCAAACTGCTATCCAAAATAGCAATACATTCTGTTGTCGGAGGATAAGTAGCAGAGTAGACAGTAACGTAAAAGAGTATATTACATGCATAACAGAGAAAAAGCATGATTTCTATCAGACATAAACATGATATTTTCCCTTTAGCTAAGGAGAAATATTTCCTCTTAGCCGGAGAAATAAATCTTTGTGGCTGGAACTACTTTTGACACAAGAAACAAGATACTGATTTTGCAATGAAATCGCTATATTCAAACGCGGGAAAGTTCAGACACGTCGACGTTAATCATGACGTCATCTCAATGGCGTCTGAGAAGATATCAACAGACGTTCAGAATGCGTGACGTTCGAGTAGGATGCAATGTTGTAATGAAGATTATCTGGACATAACCACTGAATGAGGGGTGCGTTTGTTTACCGTTCTCTCGTATTTTTAATTGTTTTATCACTATAATACTTTATTTCTTCTATTTTGATGCATTACAATAGACACCGCTTTCAAGATGGCGTCTATACATTTTTTGTTTCAGTCAGCTTATGTGTCACTGCGCCCACTACCTCTTGCATAGACTGTATGTTAACAGTGAGCTGTAAACAGAATTAGATGCAAAATGATCCATCAGCCCTATCAAATGCATGTAATATATAGTTTATTGATTCAGCCCATTTTAAATATGGGATTTATAAACCTCGTGAGGTTGGAAATCCAATAAAGAAACTCGTGCGCAAGCGCACTCGTTTCTTTATCGGATGTTCAACCTCCCTCGGTTTATAAATCCCATATTTAGAATCGGCTGAGTAATAAACTCTATATACCACCAGGTTGCACCGTTATCATTTTCACACCTATCATTGGCATCACTGCGCCTCCGCCCATAGGGGCTTGAAGAAATATATGGGCTGCATGATGCTTCCACGCAGAGCTGAACCGGCCCGCACACTAGTACTGGTAAACCGCTTAGAGGATCTAAGCCTGTCCAGGAACCGCGGTGCGAGGCGGACCGCCCATGCTAATAAACCCTATTGGTTTCATTGGGCGACAGGGCTTGAGATGTCATTTCATCTCAATGTCGGGTAAAAGTCCCACAAAATTGGAAGCAACGTCTCTAAAATGGCCTTTACAGTGTTGACGGGGACGTTAAACCTCAAATCAAACAAACAAACGTACCGTCAACACTGTAAAGGTCATTTTGGAGACGTTGCTTCCAATTTTGTGGGACTTTTACCCGACATTGAGATGAATTGACATCTCAAGCCCTGTCGCCCAATGAAATGAATAGGGTTTATAAGCATGGGCTGTCCGAATCTCGCACCGCTTTGCTTGGGCAGGCTTAGATCCTCTAAGCTGTTTACCAGTACTCGTGTGCGGGTCGGTTTCAGCTCTGCGTGGAAGCATCACGCAGCCCATTTATTTCTTTAAGCCCCGATGGGCGGGGGCTAAATAAGTAGACAGTAACGTAAAAGAGTATACCACCAGGTTACACCGTTTTCATTATCATACCTATCATTGGCATCACTATACCGTTATAATTATCATTACCGGAGCGTTGTTACCTTTTGACAACAGTGGACAATGCTTAATAACAAAAGCATTCGCTGACGTCACTTTCACATTATCTTCGGACAATAGTACATGCAAATGCAATCTATTACAAAAATAAACCGCAACAGAAGAACCGCCTTGAAACGGCCAGTAAAGAAAGTATTTCATTGAGGTGTGTGATGGGGATGCTTAACTCTTATCATGCTGTTCACGACAACCCCAATCTTTGGAACATTGTAGATCCAGATCAGATGGCTTCTGATCAGGATCTACACTGTTTGACATTCAATTTATGAATTTGTACGAATAAATTACACCTGGTAATCTGATTGGTTCAAAGTCAGAAATGGGGGTGGCTTAACTGAATATTCAGCAAGAGAAGGGTTAAATCGAATTTACATAGTCATAATCCTCGCCCTTAGTTCTGTCGTGATTTGGACAAAAAGTTTGTTCAGTTCTAGCTCATCAATGCTACATATCCGAGAACATAGAAACCAAACGACTACAGAGATGAAACCACAGGTCTGACTTGTCGACATACCATGCAGACTTCGGCGGAAGTCGTGTTTTCTACATGTATTTACGAGCCCCAGGACGAGAAAACATCGACCAGGCGCCACACTAACCGGTCTGCTCAGCTGCTCGGTCTAAAATTGCGAAAACACGCCTATTCAAATATATTGGTAAATTCTTACCAACAAAAAATGAAATTTGTCAGATAAAAATCCTGATGTTTTGTTTTTCATATTTCTGCTCTAAGCATTGAATGTGGATACTCGTTAGAACCGCCTCGGCGAGGCGGTTCTAACGAGTAACCAAAATCTATATTTTTGAACAGAAAGAATCTATATTTTTGAACAGAAAGAAATGTAATGTATACCCCTGTTAACCGAGGTTTTATTATAATTATAAAGCATCACAAAAACACGCCTATATAATTTTGACCCCTTTGAACCCCTCTTTTATATAGTAAAACTGGGGATTCCGGGGGTATACCTTATTTTTCTTATTTCTGCTCGAAGATATAGATTGTGGGTACTCGTTAGAACCGCCTCGATGTTCTAACGAGCACCCACAAATTAAGTTGAAAGCAAAAATAATAAAGATGTTATCATTTTTACCGAATATTTATCATTTTCTGACACCATGTTGGACGCCATTATTTCTTACGGACATGTTTTCATAATGGAATCTTTAAGGGAAATGAATCTACATTGACAGATTTTCCGCCATTTTTCAATGTCAGATAACTTTCGGGACCTCCTGTTCGCTTTTAGAAAAACACTGTCCAACGTTAAAAGAAGTCTACTCTTAAAAGACAAGATTTGCTCCACAGGCACATTTTTTCTTTAACAGTTGGCCCCATTTTGACATGGAGACAAAATCCTTTCTGCATGAGTTGCCTCGCCTGAAGGTGTATCAATTCCCCTTAAGTCTATGGTCATACAAGCCGCGAACATCACAATCAACTTCATGTTATTTCTCCCTCGTGAAATTGGCAGGAGCCACTTTATGCATATTCGTAAAAATAGATTAACTTATTCTTGGCGTGGCCAGCCCTTTCTGGAAGGAATCCACGGTTGACTGGCTTACAGCTGCTTGTGGGAGATTGTTCGAGAGCACAACTGCCCTACTGAAGAAGCTGTGGTTGGTAGCCACTGAAGGACGTCTGGATTGAACGTAACTGAGAGCCATGTCCTCTTGCCGTTTTGTCCTTTTGTTTGGATGAGACTGCAGGAGTGTTGGATGCTATCTCATTGAGCATCTGTTTCTCCAGCGATGCTCCTCTTGCGTTGGTAGTTCGCCCATGACAAATCTGGCCGCATTTTGCCGAACCAATTCGATCTGGTGAATGTCGTGTTCTGCATGAGATGCCCAAGCTGTAGCGGCGTGCTCTAATGTTGGCTTCACAAATGTCCTTACGCTGTTGCCTAAACTTCCGCGGATGCTTGTCTGATAGTTCACGTGAGGAAAGCCGCCGATGAGGTCGCCTTCTTGGATATATATTCGAGATGTGTTTGCTACAGGAAATGTCGCTACTGATGGTGACAACCAGGTCCTTTGCTCCAGATTTGTGGCAAGTTTATGTCCATGGAAAAAGTAGTCTTGCAGTTTTAAGGTTATGCACAGTACTTCGCATATGTCAGCGTTGAAGGACATTCGAAACTTTTTCCATTCCTCAAGTTCATCTATGTCCCGTTGAAGCAATATGTAGGCTTGCTTTTGATTTGGTTTTGTGATAGCCCTTATTAACACGTATCTAGCTAAATAAATTAATTGCTGACGAGCCGACCAAATGACGGACTATAATGTATAACTTCAATTCACAAACAGGACGACAGTAAAGATAATGAGCAGATGACCTCTTCAGAAGCCATCTTATCAGGATCTACACTGAAGCCATTTGATCTGGATCTACACTGCTAGCAACGTTGGGGTTGTCGCGTTCAGCGTGATAAGGGTAAATTATAAAGGCTGTCGTCCGCAAAGAGCTTCGTTCTTGATAACACACACTCTGGCTTATCGTTGATATTATCTAGGAAAATAGTTGGCCTAACGCAGTGCCTTGGGTACAGGACCGACACAAGGAAAATGTGGGTAAAAATACTGGTGAATTCATCTTTTGTATTTTAGGCCGTTTAATTCATCGATTCATTTATTGACGTCGTTAAACTGTGAAAACGCATGGCTTCCCAGTACCAGACACATATTTATTGATAAGATGAAACTTATCATATGGCGATAATTATGATTTAAGTTTCCGAACAGGATGAGAGCTATTTTACCCCATTATTCTTGCGTATTTAAATACGTATCATGCTGTAGTATGATTCTGCATTTTTATCTTCTGAAAAGCCATATCGCTGTTCAAGCGGCGAAATTCGATTCCAGAATGTTATTTAGAGTGTCTGTCAGAGGTGAACACAGACAACTGTGAAAAGTTATCAACATTTGCCACAGCGATTCCAACAGCCAAGTAGATACGCTAACTTTAAAGAAAACGCGTAAGAAAAACTATCAACATAATTTGGCCTGGCCAGGAGACTAACTATCCTCCTCACTAAAAGTACGCCTTTATAATTTTGACCCCTCAAGCCCCATTTTTATTTTGTAAACCTTGGGTTTACATGGGTAAACATTATTCACTCCTAATTCTGCTCGTAAACATATATTTTGGATACTCGATAGAACCGCCTCTGATGAGTCCCAACCATCTATGTTTTGAGCAGAAATCTGAAAAATGTCAGAAATTTATTTTACCTGAAAATTTATTTTTTTATTTTTTATTATTAATATTTTTTTTTTTTTTTTTGTGAAATATTTTCAATATATTTGAATAGCTGTGTTTTCGTAATGTCTTCGAAGTGTTCTACCAGGCAAAACAAAATAGTTTTTTTTTTTTTTTTTTTTTTTATTCTATTTTTGCACAAACACATCCATTGTGGGTACTCAGAAACGAATCTCGGTGTTTAAAAGGGTGTAATCTACATGTATTTTTTCTTTTAGAAAAGGATTGTGGATCTCGTTAGAACCGCTATACGCAGTCTATATCACTTAACAAGTCCGTGAAATGAACATCCCGAAGGTCGCCAACTGCACACTACGCAAACACGCCTATACAAATACATTGCCACCTTTATCGCCGAAAAATTGAAAATTTTAAGATGAAAAATTGTGATATTTTTCTTATTTCTGCTCAAAATATAGATTGTGGGAACTCGTTAGAACCCCCTCATCGAGGCGGTACTAACGAGTACCCACAGTCTATATTTCAGAGCAGAAATAAGAAAAATAAAGTTTATCCCTGTAAACCCCAGTTTTACTATATAAAAGTGGGGTTCAAGGGGATAAGAATTATATAGGCATGTTTTCCTGATGAGTTTACAGGGTATACATTATATTTTTCTTATTCCTGCGCAAAGTGATAGGTTGTGCGTACTCGTTAGAATCGCCTCAATGAAGAATAGACGTGAAACAAAGTGCCATATCAAGTGACTCGATTGTGATTGCATTGTACTATTTCGGAAAGTAACAGACAATGATATCTCTTTAAGTTATAACATTTTAAACTAGAGTTCCTGGACAGCGTCGACAGGAACACTTAAGTTCTGTTTCATTTTTTGTCGAATTCGATATATTGAATAATGACAGGTGTTTGATGTTAGTGGAAAACTGTGTTGAATTTAACAGTGTAAAATTAAACAGTTGAGTTTTACAATGACAGCCTTAGCGAAATTACAAACAGCAAAGAGACTGGTCTTCTTCATAATTAGCACCCTCGTTTAGTTTAAACTTTATTTCAATGTACAAATGTTACAATACTGTATACATATACATGGTAATACAATGTGCAACATACAAAACAATACATTGTACAAAAGGGATTCAGAAGAAAGTCTGAACGACTTTTTTTGAATCTGTCTCCCTGTAGACAGTCAAGGCATAAATGTCGACGCAGTGATCTTTAACAGTATGCTGTACTGGATTCTGATAGTTTGTGATAACATTTGTATAATTTATGTCTGTCTCATATCTCGAGCCAAACAAGAACTGTGATATCAAAATTTTAAGTCCTCCACGGGGAAGGAGGTAAGGGTATATACATATGATCAGTTATATAACATAACACCAACAGTTACACAGACGCCAACAGCTTCGAGACAACGTCAATAACGTCTCATCGACGTTGACTCGATGCTGCCTTGGCACCATACGAGTTTTCTGCCGTAACATTCTACTTATTCGTTAGAGGTTCAAGGTATTGGTGGGAAGCATCGCCTCATTCCACAATGAAACGTTTAGATTTCGATATAAATAGCTGAACAGCTTTAAAAACCTGTACATTTTCATTAAGTGAAAGAGTTTGGCTACCAAACAACAGCACGTTCAGGGTTGGTTCACATATAACCGATACACTGTTTATCAGTTCAACTCTGATGTGCTGGTAGCGATTGCAGATAAGCAAAAAGTGTCGGGTGTCTTCTATTGCACCACAGGCACACAGTGGACTTGGAATGATGTTTTTAGAGAAGAGATGTTGATTGGGTGCGCTGCAATTAAGTCTGAGACGTGTATGGTGAATTTGATACAATCTATTCCCAGTTAGATAGTAAGGTGGCGGGCGAGTAATATTGGAGTTAAGTCTGTATTTAAAGGAGGCCATAGTCTGAGATTCTTGGAGCTCACGAGGCAGTTCGTTCCATTCTCTGATGGCAGACGGTAGGAAAGAGTTATAGTAAAGTTGGGTATTTGTATTGATTGTTCTTATATCACTAACGTTTCGCAAATTGTATTGAACAGTGGCACCGACATTGGAGGGGACGAGAGAACTTAAGTAGTCAGGGCACAGGTTATTCCTCATTTTGTAGAACATGACTAATTTGTGCTTGTTTCTTCTTGCAGATAGTGTTTCCCAGCCAGTTTCAGTATAAAGTGAATTAATAGACGTCAATCGTGTTGCTCCAGTAACGATGCGTGCAGCCTCGTTCTGAATTTTTTCTAACTCATTTGCATCGTTCTGTGTACAATTATTCCAAACTATGTCCGCATATTCCAAAATGGGTCGTATGAAGGAGAAGTAAATAGTTTGTAGAGATTTCCTGTCCAACTGAAATTTTAGTCGACGCATTATATTTATTCGTTGCCATGCTTTACTTTTTATATACTCTATATGCTCATGCCAGGAACAGTCATTAGAAAAATATAGCCCCAAGTGTTTGTGTGAAGTCACTTCTTGAATCTGCTGATAGTTCATAAATAGAGGTGGATGATAGGGTTTATTTACTTTCCTAGATATCAAAAGCGATTCAGATTTTGCTGGATTAAAAGCAACAAGCCATTCGGATGCCCATCTTTGGATTTTGTAGAGATCAGAATTTAGAGTTACGCCAGCAGTTACTGGATCATCAACGACGATATAGAGACTGGTGTCGTCCGCAAACAGACGAATAGAAGACTTGATGTCATCGACAATGTCATTTATGTACATAATAAATAGAAGAGGACCAAGAATGGATCCCTGGGGAACACCAGCTCTAACAGTTGACCAGTCTGATGTTGTTCCTGGAAGAACAACTCGCTGATGCCTGTCTTGAAGGTAGTTTGAAAACCATGAAAGTAAAGAACCGGTAATACCAACTCTTCTTAGTTTGTAAAGGAGACCTCTATGCCATACCCTGTCAAAGGCCTTACTAATGTCACAGAAGATAGTTCGAACTTCTTTCCCTTCATCTAGAGCTTTGCAAAACGTGTTGTATAAAATAGAGAGTTGATTGACGGTGCAATCACCTGGTACAAAGCCAGACTGAAATGTTGTAATGATGTTGTTATCTCTGCAGAAATTGAAAACATGTTTATGAACAATTTTTTCTAGAGCTTTACCAAGAGTATTGAGTAGGGAAATAGGCCTATAGTTTGATACTATTGATGGATCGTCTTTTTTGTGAACTGGTGTTATATTCGCTTCTTTCCATACTTTCGGGACTTTGCCCGATCGTAGAGAAGAATTAAAGAGTTCGGCAAGAGGCTCAGCCAACGGTACTGCTAATTCTTTTAACAAACGATTATTGATGGAATCGGGTCCCGCTGCTTTGCCAACAGAGAGAGACTTTAAAATGGACTGAACTTCATCTGCAGTAGTAACGATAGAGCTCAGAATGTTAACGTCGTGTACTGGGGTGGCTGGAAGAGATGCATTCGTTTCATCGAGTGTTGTTTGCTGTGCAAAATAGTCATTTAGTAAATTTGCTTTGTCTGTCTCATCTTCAAGAACCGTATCTTGACTTACAAGTGGTGGTATGGAAGAAGATTGTTGTGGTTTGATAAATTGCTTCAATGTTTTCCAGTAGTCTTTAGGTGTTAGGGTGCTGTCCGATAATTTTTTTGCAAGTTTATCCGTAACAGTTTTCTTAGATCGTCTGATTTCAGAAGTTACTTTGTTCCTGAATTGTTTATACGCAGAAAGATTTGCTTCGTTTTTTGACCTCTGATACTTATCATATAGACGTTTGCGTTTACGCATCATTTTCTTAATATTGCTAGTCAGCCATTCTGGGTCTGATTGTCTGATAATTATGTTCTTATTTGGTATGTGTTTTTTGGCAGTTTTGATAATGTGGCTGGTAACATTACTTGTGTAGGTATCAATATCGGAATCTTTAAGATACTGCCAATTTGTATTACTAATTTCTTCACGGAGGTCGTTATAATTCCCTTTGTCATACAACCAAATGTGTCTACTAAACGATTTTGTGGTACCTCTGTTGAAATCAAATACGCAAAAAACAGGACAATGGTATCTTATGTCTTGTTCGAGGAAGGGCTCACCAACACCACTGAAGAGTACACTTTGTTGGTGAGATGTTAACATTAGATCAATGCATGAAGAAGACGTTTCTGTGAAGTGTGTAGGTTCAGCTACTAAACTGGTTAAATTAAACTGTTGACATAAATTTTCAATTTTATTTCTTGAAACTTGTTTGAGAAAGTCCATATTGAAGTCACCAGTGATGCAAATGTCGTTTATATTTGTGTCATAGGCTAAACCAATAGAAGTTTCAATTGACGAAAGAGCAGAGGCTGGTGAGTTTGGTGGTCGATAAAAAGTGCCTATAAGAATTTTACGATGATTACTTATAACCTCAATCCATACGCATTCGATATCAGGGAGTTCGAGGTCCGTCCTGCGTTTAGCATGCATATTGTCCTTGACATAAACACAAACTCCTCCATGATTGTCACCACGACGGTCCCTCCGAAAAGGAAGTTGGTAGTTGCTCATTTTGATGTCAGTACTGTTTGTGCGTTCGTCTAGCCATGTTTCCGTTAGACAGATAATACTAAAGGTGTTGAGCTCAGATTCTAATACGTTGATTTTGTTAGATAGACTTTGTATGTTATAATGGACAATAGAAAATTTCCCTCTAATGATGCTTTCGTAATCAAGTTGATTATCGGACGACACACTGTTTGTATCAAAACTGATAGACGAATTCGGTCCAGGGCCTGGATTGGGTTCCACATCGCCGCATTCCAAAAGAAGCATTGATAACATAAGCAAAAGTTCGAAACTAGTAAAATGATTAATACCTCTAACCTTAGAATGTAGAACGTAATGCAGACCGATTCGTGCCCGATACATTACAATGTCAGCTAACATTTAGGTTATACAGTCTACCAGGGCACGAGCGAGAGCCAAGGGCACGAACCTGTCACTATGGGTTTCAGTATGTATCTGACATTGGTGTTTGATATACAAATAAATGACAAAATATGGCAATGTTTCCCCGTGGAGTGATAACGAATAATGAGAATAAAAACGGAAAATGTTCATATGAGTTTGAGGAACTAAATGTGAGATTCGGTAATTTGGAGTTATAAGTTGGATGAGTATACAATACCATATCAACCAAAACATGAAAAAAGTGATATTAATCGATACGTCAATAAATACAGAAAGAGTCATTTGCTACAGTTGTTGATCATATTGTCAGGAACGTATAGTCATCATAAGTTAATCATACGTTTGATACTTCAAAAGATCAAACCACCTACTTTAACATATACTACAGCAAATTCATATATGACCATAGTTTGAACGCAGTAAGCCAATACACTATAGCCGTTTCATGTGTCAGTGGTACATTTCGCATCAATGGACAGTCAGAGCGCAGTCGAGACTGTTCGTCCAACATTGTACTTTGCATCATATGACCAAAAAAAAAAAAAAAAAAAAAGAACAGACGCCTAGCCTCGACTGATATCTGGCTGCACATATTTCTCACCAAAATCACTCCGCATGTTATTAAGTCTGCAAGTAGCACTGTCCCATGTCACGATCTAAAAGTAAGCCATTGTAGGACCACAATCCGTATGCGTGAATTTACAATGCTTGATTGATAATGTCTACGCCTATGTTTACACACACCATCAGGCTTCCCGATCACAAGTCCGTGAAACGAAGACCCCCCCCCCCCCAAACTACACTTTATATAAAGAAAGTAGGATTTTTAGTTGTATACATCATCTGCCCTATTCCCGCCGCCCAAAAACAAAAAAGAAAAAAAAAAGAAGAAAAAGACCGAAACTGCGGGTACCCGTTTGAACCGCCTCATTGAGGCGGCTCAGCCCAGCAACCGCAAACCATGCTGAAAGCGGAAACAAGAAAGATTTTTCTTTGTAATTTTGTCATTTCTAACACAATGTTGGAAGCCTTCGTTTCAAATGGACATGTTCACACACAAGTATAAATGTCACATGTACATTACATAAATGTGTGCGAGAAGCTGAGATATAACACAAAAATACATCTGTATGTGAGCAGTGAAAATATAACACTATTAATAAAGTATAGAAAATGAATGCACGTACATTTGTGAGCCACTTAATAAGACCCTGCATGCCACGATAAAGATCAGCCGCTGGGAACTAGTTTGAAGACACGCCGATCTGACTGATCTTAGCCTTCGCTGTCCGCTCATAACATAAATCAGGTTTTGCTCTACGTCGGCTAAAAACTCAGGGTTTTACACCTCAGTATGTAAAAACCCCAGTCGGATACACTCAAATATTAATAACATACAGTAGAACTTCGTTTTCTCGAACACCGATTGCTCGTATGCCACGGTTAGGTCGAACCCCTTCCTGAGTCTATAGGAAATTCCTGTTCATAACAGATAGTGCGGGATAATGAAAGAGACTCTTCACTTTTATCTTGCCAATTTATACTCAGTGTACTCTAGAATCACCACGATTCCATGAGTACACAGAGCATATTTTGTTATTGTAGAACAACGAAGCGATGCCCCAGAATTAACCCTGTTTTACCTCCTGGTAGTAACCCTCATTAGCTCGATCTACCAGAAGAACAGAACGGAAAGATATTAACACTAAAGTCTATACAGGTATATTAGGATATTAACAAGTTCAATACAATGAGACATGGTGGCATATGCATTTGGTTTACCAAGGCTGCAGTACGGTCTTTGTTGTAACCAATTATCCAAAAATCACAGGATTACTATACTCAAATTAGGCTAAAGGTACAGACTACACTTCAAGGACAAGCCAAATAATTAACATTCTTATAAGACATTCCCGGAAAGCACACAACGCTGTACCGACACGGACTCGACTTTGACTCAACGTTATGACGTCGAATCAACGTCGACCCAGCGCCTATCGAGCGCCTTGCGCCTAATATGTTAAGTTTAGCCAGGAAATGACACCACCGCAATTCCGTATGGTCAATATTATCTGATCACTTAAGGAAACACTGCTATGACAGCATGCGTTCACCTAGTAGTGGACAGAACTAATAATAATAATAATAATAATAATAATAATAATAATGATAATAATAAATAAATAATAATAGTAATAAAAATGAAGAGAAAAGATATTAGTTTTTGTTCTAATATCGCTTAGAACTAAAGATTCCTCGAGACCGGTGTAAATCCTGGCCCCATTCGTCAGAATAAGACCAGTCATTGACATCGGTCAGATATAACAACATCTGTCCATGTCTCCCCTGACTCCCTCTTGCCGAAACGAAATGCAAGACAGGAGTCTGAGAGTCAGGAACAGGAAACTGTGTTAAAAACAAGAATTTTTACGAATAAATTATCTAAATAAATAAATAAATAAATAAATAGATAAATAGATAAAAAAGAAATAAAAATAAATAAAAAGGAAAAAAAAAATATTTGGTTAGCAATTCTGTAGCGTAAGTTTAATCAAGCATGTAAGGAGTTTATGTTTACTAGATAGACCATTGGCACATTTCTCCAATGGCGGTGGTGACAATAGGAATTAGTGAGTGAATGTTTGAGTTTTGCATCTCACCAACAGCTAAGATTATACGGAGACGTGACCTCGGTTTAAAGACTCATCCGAAAATATGGCGAACCCCGGGATCGATCCTGAAACACCTGGTTCACAAGGCAAGTAGCATAGCCACTACACCACGGGGTCTTCTAACACCAAGAACAACTTGGGTTCATTAATGTCGTGTTGTTTCATTGCCATTATTATCATCATTATTATTATTATAAATGCACTTTCCTACAATCAATATAGTAAATACATGGTTAGTGTCTTTAATAATAAAATATAATCGGTTCGCCTCGACAATTTTATAGGGGCGAGCTTATAATAAAATATAATCGGTTCGCCTTAGACAATTTTATAGGGGCGAGCTTTAGCGAGCCCCTATAAAATTGTCGAGGCGAACCGATTATATTTTATTATTAAAGACACTATCCATGTATTTAGTTTATACCGCAATTCAAAACAATCAATGGATTTTGCAATAGTTTAGCAAATTTAAGCGAAAAAGACAGCAGTCTGTGTGGCATGTTAAACAACATGCAGTGTCGTGGCGCGTACACGTAGTAAATAACGTGACGTCAACGAGTGCAAAGTTTCTGACGTCACCGCGCCACAAAGACGTAGTAAACAACACGGACGCTCGAATAAAAGTTTCTCAGCGCTTCACTTTCTGTATGAAAATCTGCAAAAAAAAAAAGTTTATTTAAGCTTTAAAAAAATATTTTCGAGGTTGAGACGCAACTGCAGTTTCAGTGCGCAGTTATTACAACGGGCCACTAAGTTCAAACGAGGAAAGGCCGAGAAGGTAAGAATTTAGCTGAAATTTCTGAAAATCTGTTTAAATAAAAATTGCAAAGATTTTAACTAGCAATTTCGTTGTTTTCCCGTGTATTAAAGGTTGCGTATTATTGATTACACTTGTAAAATAGGGACCTGAAAAGTAGGTCCGGTCTATAAACGGTCACTAGACGTATTATAGGTCAGTAGAAGGTATTATAGGTCACTACCGATAATAGCGTGCAGTTATTCGACCCCCTTTATTAGGTTACTAGAATGCCTGATTGCGGTATAAATTATCAAATGTCATTTATCCAAGTTATTCTCATCACCTGAATACTATTACTACTACTGATAATAAAAGTAATTATTATAATGATGATAATAAGTGACAGAAGAAGTAGTCGTTGTAGAAGTTATAGATGAAGTTTTGTTTTATTTGAGGTTTAACGTTTCCGTCAACACTATTTAGGTCAGTTTGGAGACGTTAACGTTGCTTCAAATGTTGTGGGACATTTACCCGAAGTTATGGAATGATACGGGCGTATCTCAAGCCCTGCCGCCCAATGAAACCAATAGGGTAATAAGAATAAATAATAATAACCCTTTTATGTGTGGCGGCCGTAAAAAGTTTCCCTGCCCTACTTGATAGCGTAAATTTTATTTTCTTGTACTTTGGGATCATTGATTCCATCGGGGAATTTTGAAATTATCTGATGGTCACTGATGAGGCCTAATTGGCCGAAACTAGCTAGTCTGGCCCACTCAAACATATACACTTCATATTTTCCAGTTCTGTAATGAATTCCTTGCTTCGAAAGGATAACCCTTTTATAGAACATATTTATGGTTTATAAGCATGGACGGTCTTGTTTAATTCAATTATTTAAGCATAATTTTTATCATCATTATCATCATTATTATTATTATTATTATTATTATTATTGTAGTAGTAGTAGGAGGAGGAGGAGGAGAGGTGTTCTAGTGATATGATAATTATTATTCAATCGAAATAATGACTTAAAACATCAAAAGAAACATAGAAAAGGATAGCTATATAATATATTTATGTGTTTAAAGGGTAAAGGCAATTATATAACTTCTAAATGAGGATATTCTCTTTATACTGCTCCCAAGTGTGGGCACACCAAAATGTACAAGTTGACAAGTTTGAAATACAACTTCCCATGCAAAGAAAACTTCATCTTCGCAAGAAGCTAAGGGTACCGAGTTCACTACGGATCTTTCGCAACCTTATAACATCCGTCAAATGATCCTTTAAAATTGCATGCAAAATAATCAGAATCAATCTGATTGTTTTCACAAAGGGTCTAAGCAAAAACTTTAAAAGCTCTCAACCAAAATGTGACATGCAAATCCTGTTCTTAAAATTGCCAGTTGCGCTGTGGTGTGGTGAAAAAGCATCGGATTAGAGATCTAGAGGTATCCCGTTCGATTCCCGCAAGCGCCAAGTTTGTTTTCCTTGAGCAAGAGATTTTATCAACATTGCTAAGTTCTGATTTCTACCCAGGATGAAAAAGAGGGCCACATGGAAGATTAGTACTTATTACGAAAACACGCCTATACAAATAAATTGTAAATTTTACCATCGAAAATTGAAATTTTTCAGATGAAAAAAAAATCGATATTTTGCTTATTTCTGCTCAAAACATAGATTGTGGATACTCGTAAGAACCGCCTCGACGAGGCGGTTCCAACGAGTATCCACAATCAATGTTTTTGAGCAGAAATTAGAAAAATAACGATTACCCCTGCAAACCCCAGTTTTACTATATAAAAGTGGGTTTTAAGGGGGTCAATTTTTATAGGCGTGTTTTCATGATGTGGTTTATTAAATGTGTCACCCTCTATACAGGTGGTTTTTTATTATTATAATTATAAAAACTGTACAAAACACATCGAGTAAGAAATGTTCCGTGTAATTAGTGTCAATTATAATATTAGTGACCTACAATAGGTTAGGTCAATCGAAAATTCGAGTCAAAAAAATATCGCAAAATTTCATCACATCACGAAAACACGCCTATATAATTTTGACCCCCTAGAACCCCACTTTTATGTTGTAAAACTGGGGTTTGCAGGGGTAAACCTTATTTTTCTCTTATTGCTCTAAAATATAGATTGTGGATACTCGTTAGAACCGCCTCGATGAGGCGGTTCTAACGAGTAACCACAATCCATATTTTGAGCAGAAATAAGAAAAAATATCACAATTTTTCATCTTAAAATCCTCATTTTTTCGGCGATAAAAGTGGCAATGTATTTGTATAGGCGTGTTTACGTAATGAAGAGACTTTATCAACATTGGTAAGTATTGATTTCTACCCAGGATGAAAGAGAGGCCACATGGAAGATTAGTACTGGTTTATTAAATGTGTCACCCTCTATACGGAAGGTCGTTTTTTATTATTATAATTAAAAAAAAACATGTACAAAACTCTTCGAGTAAGAAATGTACCGTGTAATTATTGTCAATTATAATATTAGTGACCTAAAATAGGTTAGGTCAGTCGAAAGTTCGAGTATAAAAATATCGCAAAATTTCATCAGCAAAAATAACCCTTCTGCAGATATGCAAAAAAATGGCCTATGAATCGTAATAATCTGTCAATCATAAATACGGAAACTATCAGACATTGCTTGAGAAAAATGACATTTTCAGAGGCATAGCATTCAACAATTTCAAAAGAAATTATAAAAGCTGTCACAAACGGCGTCATGCGGCGTCATGACGTTACACGCACCTGTTACCACATGTTATTATTGCACGTGAGGTAATATCATTTTATGACATGGCGAAATTCTGGCAATTCCTTTCTTGAAATAAACAAAATCTTATAGTTGTATGAAGTGTGGATAAAATAATTGGCTTGCTTTGCACTTGTTCTGTTTTTCTGTATATTTCCACACAGAATGGAACGATATATGTGCTGGGGGCAGCAGATCATGACCGCCGTTTTTATATCAAACGCATTCACTTAATTGGATGCCACCCATCGGGGCTTGGGCTGCATGAAACTTACTGTACATGAGTACTGGTAAACCGCTGAGATCGTCTAAGCCAGCCCGGGCAAAGTGGTGCGAGTTGAATCATCCTTGCATATAAACCCTTTTGATTTGTTTGGAGCGTAGAGCAATTTCGGTTTTAGTCCAACAAAATTGGATACAACGTCTCCAAAATAACCTTAATAGTGTTGACGGACACGTAAAACCTCAAGTAAGCAGAACTAAATAACTAAAACTTAATTATATCCTGCGTATTTTCATCACGTGAAGAAGTCCGTGAAATACCCCACTTTATATTATTTTCTTTATTTCTTCTCCAAGACATAGGTTGTGAGTACTCGTTAGAACCGCGTCAATGAGGCGGTTCTAATGAGCACTCACAACGGATGTTAAGAGTATAAATGAGAATAAAATCACATTTTTTCATCAGAAAGATGGCCGTTTTAGAGATATAAAAATGCACTATGACGCACGTGTCTGTTATTGTAATGTATTCAATCAAATGTTGCTATAAATCTTGACGACGGTCAATGAATCACTGTAAATACAGTTCTAACTGGACACAATATGTTGAAAACTACCAAACAAGATGGAAGCGTTTCTACTAGTCAGTGATGTATTCATCTGCTCGAAACTTTATGGCACTGTAAATAACTCTGAAGTAAAAGTAATGAATATAAAATTGGAAAGAAACGTTGTGGTGTGTTTTATTCCCATGGATTTGATGCAGGCTATTCAAAGTCTCAGGACGTTTGGGCCAATCGGAAACCTCGGTTTAGCCTCGGTTCCATTTTGCCCGACCATCCCTGGTTATGTTAATGCCTAGATCGAAAGATTCATTTAACGATACATATTTCGTATACAGTAAGATTTCAATATTAAGACCACCTTTGGGTTTGTTCAAACGTGTTCTTAAAGACCACTTATGAACAGTCCAAAGATGGTTACGGACATGATGACACTGTGGACAGTAAACACAGAGGAAGATTAAGTGTAGCCTTCAAAATAAGCTTTTTAAAGCAGAATTAGTAATAATTTTAGGAGGCCATAATAGTGGAATTTCACTGTATATGGCAACGTCTTATTCCTACAAATGTTTCTTGTCTCTCCGAAGAATACATCAATAATACAATGCGTAACTTGTCAAATAAACACAATGTGATTACGCCTACACTTGAATGATGATTTACGATTCAAACTGACACAAGACTATGTCTGAGGCCAAATTTAAGAAAAGACTGTTTCCAGGCCCCTTATTCACATATAACCAGTCAACTGAAAATGCGCCATGCACCAGCAAATCCGAATTGATACCAGAATCAAAGCACTGCAAACACTTCACCATGCCCAGTCACTACACTGATATCAAGCAAGTGACATAACACTGTTAAAAAGAAGTCAAAGTGAAGCTTCATTTATCATTCCCTAATTAAAGCTTACAGGATGACAATTTACAATGTTCAAAAGGCCATAAATATCTCCAAAAGTAAGTAAACCAGAATTACAGTTCTCGTTTTCTGCAGATTCCCTCATGTTGCTTTGTATTCGTGTGAAGTTGACTGAAAAAATACAGTTTCTATTTACAGAATAGATAAAAGCTATACCACAAAAAACGTTGTTTCAACGTTCAAATAACATTAAATCAGAGATATCTAATTCAAGGTATTGTTGGTTGGTGCCTGATGCTTTATCTCTGGTCGGGCTCATCGAAGTCTAATTGTTGGTTTTCTTTGCTCCAGTATTCCAGTGGTTTCTTGCTGTCGAGTCCTCGCCGTTGTTTCATCTCTGACGTTGTTAGATTATTCGTGATCAAGGAGAGGAGATGTTGCACTGATGAGTTAGGAGGTCTTCATGCGGACTGAACAAATTATTTGTCTAAATCGCGACGGAAGTAAGGAAGAGGATTGTGGCAACGTAAAAATCGATTTAACACCCCCCCCCCCCCCACCCCAGTGGAATTCGTTTCCGCTGACCGTTCCAAGGCGGTTCTTCTGTCGCGGTTTATTTTTGTTATAGTTTGTCTTTGGATGATTGTGTCGATTATATTTTTTTTATTTTGGATAGCCTATTGGCCATTTTGTGGGAAAGGAACTGTCCTTTTGGCTTTCCGCTATTGATATTTCCATTAGGTCTGTTGTTTCATGTTGGTGTTTCTTTCCCTTAGGTGTTTGTGATGGGAACTGTGGGTTGATTGTATCGAGTCCTGATCATTGCCTCCACTTCTATTTTGGACTATATAATATATACATTTTTGGAATCAATCTTTGAACCTTGGTATATCCAAAATAGTGTTATAAAGAACCAAATGATAATACTGCTGGTGTTTTCTTTGTATGTGTTTTGTTTACATACTATTAACAAGAATTCCGCCGAAGGCTATGTCGTGCCTATTGGGGCGCAAAGTCACTGAACCGTGACATCTAGGCAAATGTCAAATATAGAAGCTTGCATAAAAGTTGCCATTCTTAAATGCAAGCTTGTACTAAGAACCATTAATGAAGCTCTAATAATTCTTGAGAAATGAACTTAACCATTAGGAAGAACGCTAGGGTTGTTGCAATATTCTACAAAGTCAGTGAACCATAAAATGTAGGTCAAGGTAAAATATGCATGCTTGTTTTTAAATTTCCATCCCCAGATATAAGTATGTGCCAAGTGTGATAAATGAAGCTCTTATAGTTATTGAGATCTTAACTTGACCATTAGGGTGAATGCTAGGGTGTCGCAATATTTTCCAAAGTCAGTGACCCATAAAATGTGGATCAAGGTCAAATATGGATTATTGCATTTAATTTGCCATTCCCAGATACAAGTTTGGACCAAGTGTCATTAATGAAGCTCTTATAGTTCTTGAGAAATAAACTTGACCATAAGGGTGAACGCTAGGGTGGTCGCAATATTTTACAAAGTCAGTGAACCATGAAATGTAGGTCAAGGTCAAATATATATGCTTGTATTTAAGTTGCCATCCACAGATGCAAGTTTGTACCAAGTATCATTAATGAAGATCTTATAGTTATTGAGAAATAAACTGGAACCTTTGGGTGAACGCTAGGGTGGTCGCAAATGTTGACGCCTTGACAAATGGACGAACGAACGGTCGGAAGACCGGACGCCTATAACGCGCCATGCTAATAGCAGGCGCGACAAAAAAAATCATTATTATGATTGAAAAGTGTGTTTATTTTTTCATCACATCTCTTTCTCGTCAGTCTCTTACCTCAGTGGCGATAAAACAGTTATTTACTAGCAGCTTGTTGTATAATCAAAGACATGGCCTCACGCTACTGTGGATGACACGATGCACTATTGTCAAAGGCCTTCCCAGCCAGCAAAGAATGCCGGGCCAACGTTTTAATTCTCGTCAGTCTCTTATACAGTGGCAATAAAATAGCAGCTAGCAGCTTGTTGTATAATCAAAGACATGGCTCCTCGCTACTGTGGCTGACACGATGCACTATTGTCAAAGGCGTTCCGCGCCAGCAAAGAATGCCGGGCCAACGTCGGGCCGATAGCGGTACGACGTTGGCCCGTGGTTTGTGCTGGCTGTGGCAAAAGACAGTAAACAAGCGAAATGAAAACAGATAATAAATATTTTTTAATGCCACATTAGAGAACAAATTAAACCTGTTATAGAAATCAATATAAATAATTATTCCTTTTGTATTAAGTACAATCACCATTAAAATTACCCTTGCCTATCTTTTCCTCAGGTGCTGATCCCTTACATCTTCTGTTCTGTAATTCCACTGTTCTGGTATTCTGTTCAATATTATGTTCTATAGTTCTGGTGTTCTTTAATTCCACTGTGGTGTTATTCCTTTACTCTTCTGTTCTATAAATCCAATGTTCTATAATTACTCTGTCCTGTTATTTTCTTCACGTTTCTGTTCTATGAATCCTATGTTCTGTAAATCCTTTGTCTAATGTTCTTCCATTACTATTCTGTTACTCCTGTCCCCTTAGTAACGACGTCAACGTCATTACGTTACGTTACTTATTGTTCATAAAACCTAATGTATAATTAATGAACCTAATTGTTCTGTGAATATTATATAATTAACAAAAATGAAATAAATGATTGCATGGAAATGTTGTTATCGTGGAGAATCCACGACACTCCACACCCCAATTATTTTCAATACATTTGTTATTTTGTTTCTGATTTACAAATGTAATATAACAATTGTGTATGAAGCTAAAGGTGGTTGATTTATGTTAATGCAAACATAACAGATAGACAGTCTATGATAAGAATGATCAAGAATGACGGAATATATATATAATGTCATCAACAAGAAGCATTTCAAGAGGATTTCAACTGATAATTACGGTAATTTAATTTGAGTTAAGAAGCTGAGCATCCTCACCCAAGCATGAAATATCTGTTCATTATTTGTTAGCAGCTCACTTGTATCCATTCGACAATCCGATTGAAGTGTCCCTCTTTCGAACAAAGATTTCAATATCTCCATCTCATTGTTTGGATTTTCCACTGAGATCTTCCTAGTGCCGCCAGCAGTTGACTGTGTGTTTACAGAATCAGAATCCCCTTTTCTCTGTACCTTTCCAGTTTCTAGAAATGAATGGTCCACCATCTGCTGATCTGTATCTTGCTGTTGTATCCATGATTTCTGTAAGTTTTGTTCAACTAAATAAACCTCAAGAAGTGTTTAATTCATTTCAAGGTAGTGAAAAAGGAACGAGAAAAGAAAGAAGTGTTTAATTCATTTCAAGGTAGTGAAAAAGGAATGAGAACACGAAGGATATATAATACAGCCGACAAGGAACTCCCATCAGAGGAACCAGATAAACGGCATGACAGAACAAAGAGCAATGATGGATGAGAATGTAATAAAACTCTAAATGAACTTCAGCAAGCCAAGTCAGATCTGGTATAGTGTAGAAAAGAAAATACAATTTTAAAAAAGAGAAATTCAAAACTAGAAGCAAAAAGGGCAATGATTCAATCATCACTTCATGGATATACTGAAACAATGCAACAGTTATCCAATGAAATAATCCAGATAAAAGAAAAACTTGAACATTTGGAACATAAGAGCTGTGCACCTGCTGTAAGGTCTCAAGGTTCCTTTGCTTGGACGGAGGCAATAGAAGGCAGCAAGGCAACTAAAATCGAAGATAATGACAAACGGAGGGTGGGAGCTGACCACAAATTACAGAAATCTTTGTTCTGTCATGCCGTTTATCTGGTTCCTCTGATGTGGGTTCCGTAGTGTAGTGGTTATCACGCTCGCTTCACATGCGAGAGGTCCCGGGTTCCGGCACCAAATAATGTGGCAAAAGACATAAAGTGTTTTATAAAAAGCCCGCATAAAATATGAAGATGCCCTTGTATTAGGAGGACGGTTGGAGGGACAGGGACTTACAAATACCACTGCTCTTTCAGCCAGGCACTGTCATAAACTCATGAAAATCCCGGGCAGAAGTTCTCACTTGATTGTCTCCCTTCCTTCTAACACTAATTCCCTTTAACTACCGGTCCTGGTACTTCTCGATGTACGGTACCGGGGAGATTTCACTACACTCCCCCCAACTTTATGATGAAAGCCTTCATCCAAGGTGGGGATATCTGAAAAGAGATATGACAGCCACAGGCCGCCACAAAAACCTTACCTCTTTGGTGAAGCACATCTTACCAGGAAACTGTCTTGAACTACAAGTCCAAGTGGTATCTTGTTGATGGACACTGTCTTGAGCTACAAGCCCAAGTGATTCCATCTTGTTGACTGTCTTGAGCTACAAGCCCAAGTGACTGACTGCCTTGAGCTACAAGCCCAAGTGACTTCTTGGTGAGTGATGTCTGTCTTGAGCTACAAGCCCAAGTGACTTCTTGGCGAGTGGTGACTATCTTGAGTTACAAGCCCAAGTGACTTCTTGGTGAGTGGTGACTGTCTTGAGCTACAAGCCCAAGAGACTGACTGTCTTGAGCTACAAGCCCAAGTGACTTCTTGGTGAGTGATGACTGTCTTGAGCTACAAGCCCAAGTGACTTCTTGGCGAGTGATGACTATCTTGAGTTACAAGCCCAAGTGACTTCTTGGTGAGTGATGACTGTCTTGAGCTACAAGCCCAAGTGACTTCTTGGTGAGTTATGACTGTCTTGAGCTACAAGCCCAAGTGATTTCTCCTTGAAGACTGTCCTGAACTACAAGCCCAGGTGATTTCTTCTTGAAGACTGTCCTGAACTACAAGCCCAGGTCCCTAGGTGATAGACTACAAGACGTATCACCCCAGGAGAATGGTTACATCTTCTTGACGACTGGACTACAAGCCCAGGTGATTTCTTGAAGATGAAGACTAGCCTGAACTACAAGCCCAGGTGATTTCTTGAAGAATGTCGACTGTCTCAGACTACAAGCCCATGTGATTTCTTCTTGTTGACTGTCCTGAACTACAAGCCCAGGTAATTTCTTGACTGTCCTGAACTACAAGCCCAGGTGATTTCTAGACTGTCCTGAACTACAAGCCCAGGTGATTTCTTGAAGAATGTCGACTGTCTCAGACTACAAGCCCAAGTGATTTCTTCTTGTTGACTGTCCTAAACTACAAGCCCAGGTGATTTCTTGACTGTCCTGAACTACAAGCCCAGGTGATTTCTTGAAGAAAGACGACTTTCTCAGACTACAAGCCCGAGTGATTTCTTCTTGAAGACTGTCCTGAACTACAAGCCCAGGTGATTTCTTGAAGAACGACGACTTTCTCAGACTACAAGCCCGAGTGATTTCTTCTTGAAGACTGTCCTGAACTACAAGCCCAGGTAATTTCTTGAAGAACAATGGATTCGTACAGCTGTTTTGAAATACAAGTCCAAGTAATCTCATAGATCTATGGAGTCATCCGGCTGTCTTGAACTACCAGTCCAAGCTTTCATCTTGAAGAATAATGGATTCATCCGACTGTCTTGAACTACAAGTGCAAGTAATCTCATGGATCTATGGAGTCACCCGGCTGTCTTGAACTACAAGTCCAAGCTTTAATCTTGAAGATTAATGGATTTGTCCAGCTGTCTTGAACTACAAGTCCAAGTAATCTCATGGATCTATGGAGTCATCCAGCTGTCTTGAACTACAAGTCCAAGCTTTCATCTTGGAGAATAATGGATTCATCCGACTGTCTTGAACTACAAGTCCAAGCTTTCATCTTGAAGAATAATGGATTCGTCCGGCTGTCTTGAACTACAAGTCCAAGTAATCCAATGGATCTATGGAGTCATCCGGCTGTCTTGAACTACAAGTCCAAGCTTTCATCTTGAAGAATAATGGATTCGTCCGGCTGTCTTGAACTACAAGTCCAAGTAATCCCATGGATCTATGGAGTCATCCGGCTGTCTTGAACTACAAGTCCAAGCTTTCATCTTGAAGAATAATGGATTCGTCCGGCTGTCTTGAACTACAAGTCCAAGTAATCTCATGGATCTATGGAGTCATCCGGCTATCTTGAACTACAAGTCCAAGTATTTACTTCTTGATGAACATCCGGATCTTCAGCTGTCTTCAGTTGTACTAGCTACTTGAACCACTGCCAGATTTTGTCTTCTGTTTGCAGAGCCATGCCTGATAAATCTTGCAGTCTTTCTTCCTGTGGCCATACTGTCTGCAGAAGAAGCACTTGATTGAACTCTTCTTTCTTTCTGCACTTGACGCATGTTTTTCTTCATCTGATGAAGACTGCGAACTAACTTTCAGCTTGCTTGAAAGGTTGTCCAGCACTGCCTCTAATAGCCGTTCTAGTCTACTTCCAGACAGAGCTTCTACAGCATTTATTGAAGCATCATTTCCTCTTTTTGGCTTCTTACCATCAACAGCCTGGGAAATATATTGTTGATACTTGATCAAATCTAATGCCTCTTCTATGCTGCGTGGGTGTTTGACAAGCATGTTTAGCTGCATCCTTGTCACTGCAACCTTGGCAAAATCTGGCAATTGCCTCCTGTTTCATGTGATCTTCTGGCATATTTATAAAAGCTGCTGTTGCCAATGTCGTCACACGGTCTGCCCAATACTCTAAACTTTCATCTGGTCGCTGGTAGGCTTGATGAAATTTAGCTTTAGATGTTTCGGTCAACTCTTTGACACCAAATCTGGTTTCTAGTTTTTTCATCATCCTACGATAAGAATATTTCTCAAAATCAGAAACCGCTATTGTGAAGAAATCTAGCGCTTTATCATCAAGACTCCACATCAAATAGTCTTTACTTTCAGTTTCTGACCATTTCATAACTCTACGGTAACTGTCAAATTTCTTTTTGAAAGACAGCCAGTTTGTTTTTCCATCAAAGCGCAAAGTTTTTGGATGTTTACGTGGATCTCCATGCCTCTTTGAATGTCGATGTAATGAGGTATCAGTGTCAGAGTCTGAAGATGATATATAATGCCTTCTTGATCTTGTCTTATACTTATTTGACCTTGACTTTCTCCTAGATCTATGTGACTTTGATCTTGAAGGAGATCTGGAGTCTGACCTTGACCTATCACTTTCTTCAGAACTTGACCTTGACTTCTTATGCCTCCTTGATTTTGACTTTAACTTTTCATGTCTCACATGTGACCTTGAACTTTCAAGTGTTCTGGAAGGTGTTCTTGACCTTGATGACCTTTTTGTCTGTGATTTTAACCTCCTTTTGGATTTGTGAGACTTTGACCTTATAGGAGACATGGATGGTGACCTTGAACTTGATGAATGTCTAGATTTATGCACTTTTGATTTTGTGCTTTTCTTTTTCAAAGATCTTAATTCTTTCTTTTGTCTTTTATAAGAAGGTCTAGGATTTGACCTTGATGATGACCTTGAAGATGACCTTGATGATCTGTGGGGCCTGTGTTTGGCTCTATAAGACCCAGAAACTTTTTCTGATTCTCTTGACCTTGAAGGTCTAGGAGACTGGTGTTTGGATCTACAAGAGTAACAAGACCCATTAACTTCTTCATTGTCCGTCAGCTGCTTTGAGCTTTCTGACCTTGACCTTGATCTGGGACTTTCTGGTCTGCTAGCTGCTGGACTTGGAGACCTGGATCTACAAGACCCTGAAGTCTCCTCTGTTGACATCTGTGTCTGTAATTCAGATCTGGAAGATTTTATTGTTGCTGTCAACAATGCCTCTCCAGCTGACTTCTCCCTCTGTGTCTTGGAAGATTGATCTTTACTTGAAGCTTTAAGTAGCATTCCCTCTGAAGCAGCTATATTTAAATTGTCTGACCTAGCTCTTTCACCTATCGCTAACATGGCGAATACTTCCGGGTGACTGAACCTTGAGCTAGGAACTTGAGATTCAGCTAACATAGCGCAAATCTCTCCCTCTTAGAACCCTGTATGACTTCCTGTTGCTAACGTAGCAGTAGTCTCTGGCTCAGTTGGCTGTAACCTTGGCTTGGCTAACATAGCTAAGCTATCTGGCTCCCCCGATGATGTTGCATCAATGGCGGTTGTCAAGGGCTCCCATCTGTCTGCACTCATTGGTGATGGCAAACTTGGTAGTTCCACTGCAGCCTGTGCACTGGCAAAGGTTCTCAGTGGCTCCCATATGTCTGTTTTTGGAACAGATGGTAGGCCAAGGTCATCTGTATCAAATGCATCTGATGTCTGTGGCTCTGAGAAGTCTATAATACTAAGGACTTCAGCTGATAGGCTTCCTCGGAGTGCTAGGTTGAGTGCCTCCTTTTTGACCACTTTGTAGGCCTTTCTGAACTGTATGATCAGTTTGGCTAATTTGTCACCAACTCCTGGAATCCTCTTCAGTTCCTCCACAGATGCTGTATTTACATTGATACTCATGATGTACAAGTGATACTTTAGTCGTTAATTGTAACTGTAAGAAGGTAAGCTACTTACAAAGCAACTAGCCTTTTCTTTTGCTGGCCTGTAATCACTTGTCAACCCGCTTTCTCCCTGCACGATGCACCTGAAAGTCTACAAGACGCGACAGGTCTGATCAAAGGGGGTGGGTAGGGTATTTTGAGCAGTTACTGTAAGATTCATTTAGGTCTACAAGACGCTAGAATGTTTATTGAAAATTGCCCTGTAAAACTGGCCTCCGTTTACGTAAGCATAAACAATTCCACCTAAGTAATTTACTGGCTGACCAAAAACTGAATAAATTTATACTTTATGGGTCAGAAATCTCAAGAGCACTTGAGCACTTTTTTGCAGTTAGTGAAAATCACTTGACTTATATTTAAACAATTATTTGAAGTACTGGCATCCTTTCCCCTCTTTGTGTTTGCTAGACACGGACAAGAAGTCAACAGGGAAAAGACGAAAAATAATTGTTTACTGAACTACAAATAAGGGTGTTTATCTCGTCGCCAGTAAAGTGTTTTATAAAAAGCCCGCATAAAATATGAAGATGCCCTTGTATTAGGAGGAAGGTTGGAGGGACAGGGACTTACAAATACCACTGCTCTTTCAGCCAGGCACTGTCATAAACTCATGAAAATCCCGGGCGGAAGTTCTCACTTGATTGTCTCCCTTCCTTCTAACACTAATTCCCTTTAACTACCGGTCCTGGTACTTCTCGATGTACGGTACCGGGGAGATTTCACTACAGACAGTAAACAAGCGAAATGAAAACAGTTAATAAATATTTTTAATGCCACATTAGAGAACAAATTAAACCTGTTATAGAAATCAATATAAATAATTATTCCTTTTGTATTAAGTACAATCACCATTAAAATTACACTTGCCTATCTTTTCCTCAGGTGCTGATCCCTTACATCTTCTGTTCTGTAATTCCACTGTTCTGGTATTCTGTTCAATATTATGTTCTATAGTTCTGGTGTTCTTTAATTCCACTGTGGTGTTATTCCTTTACTCTTCTGTTCTATAAATCCAATGTTCTATAATTACTCTGTCCTGTTATTTTCTTCACGTTTCTGTTCTGTGAATCCTCTGTTCTGTAAATCCTTTGTCTAATGTTCTTCCATTACTATTCTGTTACTCCTGTCCCCTTAGTAACGACGTCAACGTCATTACGTTACGTTATTTATTGTTCATAAAACCTAATGTATAATTAATGAACCTTATTGTACTGTGAATATTATATAATTAACAACAATGAAATAAATGATTGCATGGAAATGTTGTTATCGTGGAGAATCCACGACACTGGCAGGGTTTGGCCTCGGTAAATAGCACATCGGGTCTTCAATGGCATCGCAGGGCAATGGTTTTGGCTATACTCCAAGCTTCCATGAAAAAAGTGTACATTATACCAAACGTAACTAGTTCCTACAGTTCGCGTTATAATTTATATGCGTGATCTTTTACCTCTGTTTTAAGATTGCAATGTAATTGGTGTCAATCCATTACACTTCTTTCAAAGGAATCGGTGTGCACTTATTAGGGCATATGCGATAACAATGGTGTTCGTATTCGATAGTTACTTGTTTTGAATATGTAGCGTTTATCTGATTGTCCCACATAACAAATATCTGTCCAATGAAAACCTGTCTGACAAACGTGCAAAACTGTGACGTTTTTTGGTCCATTATGAATGCTTCAAGGTGCCCTCTTACCGCGTCATAGATTGCTTTATGACAGAACAACCATGCGGTGTTGTGCTGTCTTGTGAGAACTTATTCGTATGTAAATTTGCCATACTTTTCATAGTGCTGCTTCAAAAATTGATTGTGTGATCTCGTTACAACAGAGTACCCACTGTCTATGTTCTTGAGCAATAGTAGGGAAAATACTTCTGTAAACCCAACTCTTTACAGAGAAAACTATGTTTTACAGGATTGTTTATTTCTTGGATGCTTCTGAAGCATATTGAGACATCATTTACTCATGTAACTGGCGGTAGAAACATTCCAACCTAAAAGAACTCAACAGCAGTCAACGAAACCAAGTGATTTTCATAAACGGCCTACATTGTGCATCTCTATTAAAGCTCACTATTATATTTGTCCCAAGTGGGAATTAAACAGCAGCGATAAACGGCATTGTATTGTAGAACACAGTTATGAACGAAAGTAAGTGACAGCTCTAAGGATTTATTTTACTCAAATGAATAGTAAAAAACAAAGAGGCATTTTCTTGTATGAAAAGCGTTTTATTTTCTTCAATAGTTCAATGTTTTACGCATTACAAATACAGTCGAACTTCAATGGCTCGAACACCTTTGGGACCTCGAAAATCTGTTCGAGACAGGGGTAGTTCGAGCCACTGAAGTTCTACTGTAGTATGTTGTTAAAACTAAACACGTATGCCCGGGCCTGTAATGCATTCTTGCGAAAGTATTATTCATACGCATTTCGAAAACACGCCTATACAAATGCATTGTCAATTTTACCACCGCAAGAAAAATATAAAAAAAATAAGACGAAAAATTGTGATATAGAAAAATAATGCATACCCCTGCAAACCCAAGTTTTACTATATAAAAGTAGGGTTTAAGGATTCAAAATTATATATATATATATAGGCGTGTTTTCGTGACGGGATGTACTTAATGGTACTTGATTGCCGCAAACCTCAATAACATTTTCAATATATGAAAAGAACGTACATGTCATTTGTCACATATAGGCGTGCGATCGAAAATGTCTTCGGCCTGAATTGCGCATTTATTATTATACATGTCTACATGTACACATTGGGTTCTACAGCGGTACATGTACACTCACTTCTACATGAATTAGTATAATAAGAGGGGGTCGTTTGAAAGGGTTCGGTCAAACCCCTTCGTGTCCAAATTATATAAATTCATAGGGATTTTATAAAGAAAATAGCTAAACTGAGCAATTTAAAACCCCTTCGGCAATGCTGAACCCCTATTCCTAATGTCGACCACCCATCACCCCCACCAAGCATACATACTTACATACATACACGCGTACACACACACTGTATATATACGTACATGTATTCACTGTTGTCTTATGATTTTGACCATCCCGATGCCCTTGAATATATACGCGAATAAAAATGATTTTTCTGCTTTTGCAAGAAGAAAACAGATGTGAAAGAAACAGATGTTGGTTTAATTAGTAACAATTTTCTCGAGAATGTATCTAATCTTGGTTACTAAGCCATTTTCTAAGCGAAGTTTGCCTTCGAGTCATTTCCACAATAATTTTATCAAGCAGATTTTTACCTAATAACTAGAAAAATGCCCACAGGACATACATGTAAAATAATCTCTCTCTATCGAATGGTATTTTCGTTCGCTCTGCTGTATAGTGTAGTAGCAAAGTCGATGCAGAAGTGAACAATGCACACTACGGAAAGAACATCACGTGAACAAGTCCGTGAAATGAAGACCCCCTAAACTCCACTTTATATAGAGAAAAAGGGGGTTTACGGGGGTATTCATTATCTGCCTTATTTTTGCTCAAAACATAGAATGTGGGTACTCGTTAGAACCGCCTCAATCTAACGAGCACTCACAAACTATGTTAAAAGCAGAAATAACAAAGATGTTATCATTTTTACCCAAAATGTGTAACTTCTGACACCATGTTGGACGCCATTGTTTCACACGGACATGTTTTCCTAATGTGTTACTGAGAACAAGCCACAAAAATCATTTGTCGTCGCGCCCGAGAATGTAATACATGTATCGCTATGTATTGGTTTAAACATTATTTATTTTGATTTGTCAAACATTTACAAGCTCATACATAGACAGAATACAATAGTACATGCATACAGGATTTGAAAACAAGCATTCATATTTTTTTTTAATCATCTCCTTTTCAACGCTATGTATTGAACTCGGTAATCCACTAATGGAGTATGCAAAATAGTTAGATACGCCCGTAACGTGACAGTTACGACGTTCTTAACAACATCGCGTGTATTGGCATTTTTGTACAACATTTGCAAATTAAAAGCGTTTTTAATGCCCAATGACAAATAGAATCACTCGAAATAAATTGTTAACAGCTAAACTTCTTAATCAGGGTTATCGGTATCATAAACTACGAAAAGCCTTTTCAAAGTTTTATGCACTGATGAGTTAGGAGGCCTTCATCCAGATTGAACAAATTATTTGTCTCCTCCGCGACGGAAGTAAGGACGAGGATTGTGGCCACGTAAAATCGAGTTAAGCCCCCCCCCCCCCCCCCAGTGGAATTCGTTTCCACTGACCGTTCCAAGGCGGTTCTTATGTCGCGGTTATTTTTGTTATGGTTTGTCTTTGGGCGTTTGTGTCGCTTATATTATTTGACTTTGGATAGCCTTTCTGCTATTTTGTGGGAAAGTAACTGTCCTCTTGGCTTTCTACTATTGGTGTTTCCGTTCGGGTCTGTTGCTTCATGTTTGTGTTTCTCTCCCTTTGGTGTCTCTGATGGGAGCTGCGGTTTTATTGTATCGATTCCTGATCATTGCCTCTACTTCTATTTTGCATTTGTGTTCATGTATTACTGATTTTATTAATGCTCATGTTTTACTGAATTTAATAAACTGGCTGAGGAAAAGGGATAAAATGCTCGGCGAAGCCTCGCATTTTCCCCCTTATCCTCAACTCGTTTAACAAATTCAATAATACATGAACACTCATAAGATCCTCTATGACTATCACAAGCCATCGAAAAAATGAGGAGAAAGGCACGTGAACATCACGAAAATATGCCAACATAATTCTGACCCCTTGAGTCCCATTTTTATATGATAACACTTGGGTTTACAGGGGTAAACCTTATTTTCTTATTTCTGCTCTAAATATAGATTGTGGGTACTCGTTAGAACTGCCTCGATGAGGCGGTTCTAACGTGTACCAACAACCAATATTTTGATCAGGCGGTTCTAACGAATATTTTAGAGCAGAAATAAGAAAAATATCACACCTTTTCGCCCTAAAATTACAGTTTTTTTTTGTATTTTTTTGGCGAAAATTTATCATGTATTTGTATAGGCGTGTTTCGTAATGAAGTCAGCCGTTTTGGAAAATGTGACACTTGGATTTGTTTTCGTAATGACACGAAGCATATACAAACACAAAACAACATGCGTGTCAATTTTACATATTTGCGACTACAGGAGGAGATTTGGGACGGTTCGCTAAGAAATTCAACTGTAGGTTAGAGCTTTCAATTCCTGAGTGTATGAAAGTCCCTTTCTCCTATGGGTCTTGAATCGGATGTTTGAGTGACAATCCACCGCTCTTACACTGCGAAAAAGAGCCGACTTCCCTGAGATCGGTTATTGCGTAATAAACAAAGACAGATAACTGATAACTGGTGGGAGGAGGGGGGGGGGGGAGGGATATATGGGCCGCACTAACTCTCTTCCAGGAAGTCACCATCTATGAATATTATTCAAGTCTGATATCGCATGGACCCTCACCTTATGCCAGTTAAAATCATTTTTACAGTTTTACAAGCCCTGTAATGAAGTCACAATAAAGAAGGAATATCTCGCATTCGCTGTGTATGAACGCCCTAGAATGCCACGTAATCATACTTAATGCCGCACCGTGGACACCACTGATGTACTCATAGTATAAGACTGGACATTGGAATAAAGTGAACACATCCGTGTTGCATAGTCAATTATGTGATGGCTACAAAAATAGCACTTTCCTGATAAAACCGTATCATTTTCCTTATTTTCTGCTGGTGAACCTGTCAGAACCACCTCATTGGGTTGGTTCTAATGCGTGCGCACAGAGCAAAATATGGGAGAATAATTTTTACCCTTGTCAACCCGAATTTTCTTTGTATAAAGTAAAACCGGGGTTTACATGGGTTCTAACGTGTACCCACAATCTATATTTTGAGCAGAAATAAGAAAAATATCACATTTTTTTCATCTAAAACTTTCTTCATTTTTTGTGCTAAAGATTACAATGTATTTGTGTAGGCCTGTTTTCGTAATGGTATTAAACGCCGATCAAGTTCGCCCCAAAAGCAACATGTCCAGGGTCGTGAACGGGCCTCCGTAGCCTAGAGGATAAGATCGCTGACTCTTAATCATTAGGTCCCATACCGTTGTGGATTCGAGCCTGGCCCGGATCACATGTGAGACGCCATGTTCTGCAACGGAAGGTCAGGGTTTTTTTATCGAGTACTTCGGTTTTCGCCCATCTCTGATTAACTGTCGGCTCGATATGAGTGAAATAATCTTGAAAGAGCCGTAAAAAAACAAAACAAAACAAAACAGCGTCGTGAAAGATACCTCAATATCCAATTGAATTCGATTCCCTGCAGGCACAAAACGTTGACTCAACGTTGAACTAACGTCGAAACAACGTTTTCAACGTTGTTTCAACTTTAGTTCAACGTTGAGTGGCTGCTTGGTATCTGCTTTTGGATTTTGCAGATTTTGTTGGGTTTCCAGTCTTTAAAGTTGATGTATTGTATCTTGGGGATAAAAGGAATTGAATAAGACGTTTCTTAATCGGTCAATGATCGCGAATGACAAGCCTCATACATAAAGATAGCATAGTTATGTAACAATGTTGTCTTCCATCGCAGTGAAGCGAGCGGCAAAAATGATTGTGCCCAGAACAAGTAAAATCAAGAAAGCATTCAAAACAATCACACACTCATGACACTGCTTGAAGAAAAGAGATGGCTCCCAGCGGGAGGCAAACGATTTTTAAATACGTATATTTACGTAGTTAGGTGAAAGTAACGTTAACATTAACAACAAATTCCGTGCCATTAAACCTGGCATGGGAACAAAGTGCTCTCCGCCGAAAGAGGATGTAGTATTAACGCGACTGCGAATTGGCCATACTAGGGTTATTTATTTTTATATTTTAAATGGTGATGATCAGCCTTCTGGTGTAGGCTGTGATCGGCCTTTCACGGTTCAACATATCTTAACTGACTGTGTGGACTTTTCAACGTCCCGTAACATATACTTCAAAGCTGAGTTTGCCACAATTGTTTCCAGATGTATATGGTGGTAGTATTATTTAATTCTTAAAAGAAAATGGACTTTTTCATAAGATTTAATTTTTCTCCGATTTTTATACATTATCATTTTGACCGTTTTACTTTTAAAAACCTCATAACGATACATACCTTTTTATCATTAACCGGTTGACGCTTATGACCCACAAAGGGGGTTGACGCGTTGTTAAACACGAACTCCTCATCATCACCATCGTCAACATTACATTAAGGCCCTGTCACACTACTACGTATGAAACATTTTCAAGAAAAAAATATCTGATATTTTTCAAATTTCTGCTCTAAACATAGATTGTGGGATCGCGTTAGAACCGCCTCGCTGGTTCTAATGAGTACCCAGAATGTATTGTTTAACCAAAAATAAGAACAAGAGGTCCATGATGGGTTTAATTTCGCTCATCTGAGATATGATGTAATACCGTGGTTGATAACGATTCTTTTCCATATTTAGCTCTGACAGCCATTTCGTAGAGAGGATCAACACCATTTTAGCACGTTTCGTAGAGGGGTCACCAAAGGAACATTTCTGTGAAGTTACATTGACCTAGGAGGCGATGTTCATTGAAAAATTTTTTTTTATTTTTAGCTCTGCAGTCTTGTGGACATTTTATTCCGTGGAACAAAATAGAAGTGAAGGCAGTGACCAGGAGTCCACATAATTTATCCATATCTCCCATCAGAGACACCAAAGGGAAAGAAACACAAACATGAAATAACTAGAAACCTAATGGAAACATCAATAGTGGAACGCCAAAAGGACTGTTACTTTCGCACAAAATGGCCAATGGCTACCCAAAACAAAACCGATATAAGCGATACACACACTCAAAGACAAACTGTAACAAAAATACATGTAAACCGCGCCAGAAGAACCGCCTATGAACGGTCACTGAGGGGTATACAGTCAATTATGTTCTCGAAAGGGTTATCCTTTGGAAGCAAGGAATACACCACAGAACTGGAAAATATGGAGTGTACATATTTCATGGGCTAGACTAGCTGGTTTCGGACAATTAGGCCTCATCAGTGACCCTCAAATATTTTCAAAATTCAACAATGGAATCATTGATCCCAAAGGACAAGAAAATATAAACTACACTATGATGTAGGACAGGGAGGCTTTTTACGGCCGCCACACATTCCCAGACACCAGCTGTTTTTGCAAGTTTAGCAATCATCATTACTATTTTATTTTGTGAGGCTCCTAACAGTAAACGTTCCTGATAAGTTTTGGGTCGATCGTTTATAAATCAGCAAGGGTTAAAACGCACAATGAGAAGCTCCTTATTAGACTACCATTACGCAAACACGCCTATTCAAATACATTGCCACCTTTATCGCCGAAAAAATGAAAATTTTATGATGAAAAATTGTGATATTTTTTTTTTATTTCTGCTCTAAAATATAGATTGTGGGTACTTGTTAGAACCGCCTCGTTTTCGCAATTTTGATAGAATGAGACTCAAGGAACATTCCTGTAAAATTATTTTAAAATTGGCATCGCATCACGAAAACATGCCTATATAATTTTAACCCCCTTGAACCTTCTTTTATATAGTAAAACTGGAGTTTCCGGGGTATACCTTATTTTTCTTATTTCTGCTCAAAATATAGATTGTGGGTACTCGTTAGAACCGCCTCGAGGAGGCGGTTCTAACGAGTGCCTACAATCTATATTTTGAGCAGAAATAAGAAAAATATCACAACTTTTTATCATAAAAGTTTCATATTTTTTTCGGCGATAAAGGTGGCAATGTATTTGTATAGGCGTCTGCGTAATGATGTCAATGTACACAATGTACTAATTATAGTTGTGATTTGAAGAAACTGTTGACGGACAGACCATCACGAAAACATGCCTATATTTTTGACGTCTTAACCCCCCACTTTTATACAGAAAAACTGGGGCTTACAGGGGTACAAATTACATTATTGTTCGTATTACTGCTCAAAAACATAGATTGCGAGTACTCGTTAGAACAAGTACCACAATCTATGGTTTGAGCAGAAATTCGAAAATATTAGAATTTTTATCTGAAAATTTTCAATTTGTTGTGGTAAACTTTTCAAAACACTTGAATAGGAGTATTTTCGAAATGCTAGATGGACGGACGACGCGCACATAGCAATCAGAACAGCTAACCCGTCAGATCAGTTTAAATAAAATATACTCCTTTAAACCCTAATTTTATTATATAAAATGGGGTTTTAGAGGGTGAAAATTATGTAGGCGTGTTTTCGTAATGGGGACACAAGGCCTCGAAATCGTTATGCACGAATTTGAAGCGGCCCTCACCAACCGGGGCTTGAAAAAATTGATGGGCTGCATGATGCTTCCACGCAGAGCTGAATCCGACCGCACACGAGTACTGTTAAACCGCTAAGAAGATCTAAGCCTGCCCAGGCAAAGTGGTGCGAGTCGGACCGTCCATGCTTAAAAACCCTATTGGTTTCGTTGGGCGACAGGGTTTCACATGTCATTTCATCTCAATGTCGGGTAAAAATTCCACAAAATTGGAAGCAACGTCCCCAAAATGACCTATACAGTGCTGACGGGGACATTTAACCTCAACTCAAACAAACAAAACGAGTTGGAAGCTGACACGCAAATATAGGACTACGTCAGTACGCATTCTCCGCCCACATCGTCATAAACAACGAATAGATGATTTCCGACGCCACTACTTTTATACTGTTTATGTTTCCCAAACTTCGCCTGAGAACATTCCCTAGCAGACTTAATTATTCTATTGAATATTTGTAATTTAATAATTCCGAACACGGTTGTACACCGACAAAAGGTATTTGTTGACATAGATGCAATGACTCAGCTAGTGCCGTTGCTGACTGCCTACAACATTGCAGCTTGGCATTGTCCTGTTTGTAAGTATTAATCAATTGCCTTTAGTATATATGAACAGAACAAATGCCTCTCCTGCAAGACTATTTATTAGGAAAACATGTCCGTGTGAAATTATAGCCTCCAATATGGAATCAGAAAATGATAAATTTTAGGTAAAAATGATAAAATCTTCGATATTTCTTACTTCAACATAGATTGTTGGTGCTCGTTAGAACCGCCTCATTGAGGCGGTTCTAACGAGTACCCACAATCTATGTTTTGGGCAAAAAAGGCAGATACTGTATATCCCCGTAAACCCCACTTTTCTCTATATAAAGTGGGGTTTAGAGGGGTCTTCATTTGACGATCTTGTTATCGTGATGGATGAAATGCCATTTATTTGAATTGTTTTGGTAGATTGCATTTTGGAAAGGAAATTTGTCTCAAAAAGGCCGACGAGAGGGGTTGTGGTGGGGTATTGCTTTAGTCTACTGTGTGTAAAATCATTCATAAACTATATTTCTGATGATTTTTTAAAACACCGGACCATATCTCAAAAAAAAAAAAAAAAGAATAACAACTGAGACAGCTTTTTCCGTGAGTCGCAAATTTCCCAAGGAGTTAACTGTCTACATTTTAACAGACCAGAAACGATGCATTTTTCACATGGATGGGTTTGGGGCAAAACGATGTAATATATACAATAGCAATGCCACAGCTGTTTCTTCTTCAATCAATTTCTCCCTGAAAAGACTCTTCCACCTTGTATATGTAGTGAAATTTCGCTATTAAGACCACCTAAAATTAAGATTAATTTCGCTTTAATGAGCTTATATAGAAGGGTGAAGTTATTTTGTCTTCGTGATTTCTGCACCCAATAACCTTTGGGTAGAAACCACCCTTGGGACTGTTCAAAAGTGGTCTTTAAGACGACTTTTGAACAGTCCCAAAGGTGGTCCTAATGTAGATATTTTACTGTATTTAAGTAATGAATGTAACATCGGGTCACGGCTAGAGTTGAAGTGAACCACAGATCTTTACTCGTATCCCGATGTTTTTCAGATTTCAATGTTTAGTGTCCACTTAAACTTTGCACGTGACCCGATATTTTTCAGATTTCAATGTTTAGTGTTCACTCAAACTTTGGGCACACTAGTACTGGTAAACCGCTTAGACTTAGAGGATCAAAGTAGAAGTAAAACAAAGATCAGGAATCGATACAATTAACTTACTCTACCCACCAAAGACACCAAAGGGAAAGAAATACAAACATTAAGCGACCAGACCATAATGGAAACCTAAACAAAGGAAGGCCATAAGGACAGTTACTTTCCCACAAAATGGCCATATGGCCATCCAAAATTAAAAGACACAAGTGATACACACAGTAAGTAACAAACAACAACATAAATAAATCGCCACAGAAGAACCGCCTTGGAACGGTCAGTGGAAAGATTTCCACTGGGGGGCTTAAATCGATTTTACGTGGCCACAATCCTCGCCCTTACTTCCGTCGCGATTTAGACAAATAATTTGTTCAGTCCGCATGAAGGCCTCCTAACTCATCAGTGCAACACCTCCGTGAACACAAAAAATCAAAGAACCACAGAGGTGAGACAACGGTGAGGACTCGACAGCAAGAAACCACTGAAATGCTGGAGCAAAAGAAAACCAACAGTTAGACAACAAAGCCTGCCCAGGCAAAGTGGTGCCGTCGGACCGTCCATGCTTATAAACCTTATTGGTTTCATTGGGCGACAGGGCTTGAGATGTCTCAGTGTCGGGTAAAAGTCCAACAAAATTGGGAGCAACGTCTCCAGAATGACCTATACAGTGTTGACGGGGACGTTAAACCTCAAATCAAGCAACCAACCAACCAACTTAAACTTTACACGTGACCCGATGTTTTTTTCAGATTTCAATGTTTGTTTGTTTGTTTGATTTGAGGTTTAACGTCCCCGTCAACACTGTAAAGGTCATTTTGGAGACGTTGCTTCCAATTTTGTGGGACTTTTACCCGACATTGAGATGAAATGACATCTCAAGCCCTGTCGCCCAATGAAACCAATAGGGTTTATTAGCATGGAAGTTCCGCCTCGCACCGCGGTTCCTGGACAGGCTTAGATCCTTTTAGCGGTTTACCAGTACTAGTGTGCTCTGCGTGGAAGCATCATGCAGCCCATATATTTCTTCAAGCCCCCATGGGCGGGGGCTTTGATTTCAATGTTTAGTGTTCACTTAAACTTTGCATGTGACCCGATGTTATTTCAGATTTCAATGTTTATTTGCACGTGACCCGATGTTTTTTTCAGATGTCAATGTTTAGTGTCCACTTAAACTTTGCATGTGACCAGATGTTATTCATACTGCAATGAATCTTAATTACTTACGTTTACGTTATTTTCCATCCATTTTGTGACGAAATACAGTAAATTTCTTATATTAAGACTACTTTTGGAACTGTTCAAAAGTGGTCTTAAAGACCACTTTTGAACAGTCCCAAATGTGGTCCTTGATTAAGTGCAGCCTTCAAAATTAGGTTTTTAAAGCAGAATTAGTTTTAATTTTAGATGATCTAAATAGCGGAATTTCACTGTACATGCTTTCTGGTTTGAAGGCTGGAAATTTAATAAGCAGTTTTCTCGTTTGCGTCATAACTTCGCCATCGTCCAATGATGTTGGAAGGAACTATGTTTTATTTTGACGACACTGATCAGTTGACGTCACGTGCGTCAATGTATGATTCTTTAAAACATTGTCACTCAGTACTGTAGCCGTCTATAGGGGTTTCTGTAAACGCGTTGAAAATATGAAGCATGGTGTAATTTTTGTAAGTTATGAGCGTTCGATTGAGTTTTAGAAATATATTTGGCTGATCTTTTTTTAAACGATAAACACTAAAAAAATCTATCATTCATTCGCAAGCAAGGAATGGAGGTGCAGAATGCGGCGTCTGATCTGGTCAGGGTCCCGTTTGGGGTTTCCATAGACAAAAAGCATTGTTGAGAGAAAGTATATTATACAATTATAAAGAAGCATTACGAGTTAACGGATGGAATGGACCCTGTATTCTGTTAAATATTCCTATTTTTATGAAAATGTTAGACTCGCCAGGTAAACAAATCCGTAAACTGAAACCCCTCCAAACCCCACTTTACATAAAGGAAAGTTGGTTTACGGGGATATACATTATTGTCCTCATTTTTTTTATCAAAACGTAGATTGTGGGTATCTTTTAGATTGATTTAGAACAAATACTCACAATCTATATTCGGACTAGGAGTCAGAAAATGTAAAACATTTTCACAAAAATGTTAGTTCTAGAGATGAGCTGGACGCCATGTTAACGCACGGGTATGTTATCGTATTAATGACCACGCTTTTGAACTTAGGGTTTGCTCAGACAGAAGGAAAATCATCCATCACGTGAACATGTCCGTGAAATAAAGACCCCCTAAACCCCACTTCATATAGAGAAAACTGTGGTTTACGGGGATAAACATTATTTTCCTTATTTCTCAATGAGGCGGTTCTAACGAGCATCCAAAACCTAGGTTTGGATTATAAATAAGAAAAATATCACAAATTTTCATCAGAAAAATTACCTTTTTTGACTTTTTTAGAAATGCATTATATCATACGGATGTGTTATCGTAATGTGAAAAAGTCCGCGTAATGAACAAATTTGAAACTGCTCGTCGTACAGAAAAAGTGGTGTCTAAAAGGACAAATATTTTTAATTATTGCTTAATCTGGCTAAAAAAAGCTTGTGAGTACTATTAAGCATCCCCCGCCCATTGGGGCATGAAGAAACAAATGGGCTGCATGATGTTTCAAACGCAGAGCTGAAACCGACCGCACACTTGTACTGGTAAACTGCTTAGAGGATCTAAGCCTTCCCAGGTAATGCGGTGCGAGTCGGACCGACCATGCTTATAAGCCCTATTGGTTTCATTGGGCGACAGGGCTTGTGATGTCATTTCAATCTCAATGTCGGGTAAAAGTCCAACAAAATTGTAAGCAACGTCTCCAAAATGATATATATAGTGTTGACGGGGACGTTAACCCTCAAATCAAACAAACGAAACTAATAAGCATCAATATCACTGCGGTTATACACCCGTATCTCCAATAGGATTTGTTTGTTTGATTTGAGGTTTAACGTCCCCGTCAACACTGTAAAGGTCATTGTGGAGACGTTGCTTCCAATTTTGTGGGACTTTTACCCGACATTGAGATGAAAAGACATCTCAAGCCCTGTCGCCCAATGAAACCAATAGGGTTTATTAGCATGGACGGTCCGCCTCCCACCGCGGTTCCTTGACAGGCTTAGATCCTCTAAGCGGTTTACCAGTACTAGTGTGCGGGCCAGATTCAGCTCTGCGTGGAAGCACCATGCAGCCCATATATTTCTTCAAGCCCCTTTGGGCGGGGGCGAATCTCCAATAGGATGATTTTCTGATGAAAATTTGTGATATTTTTCTTAGTGTTGCTCAGAACATAGGTTGAGGGTGCTCGTTAGAACCGCGCTAAGGAGTACCCACAGCCTATGTGGAAGATAAATAATGTATACCCCTGTAGAAGCTCAGTTTTCTCTATATAAAGTAGAGGGTAGAGGAGTGTTCATTACTCGGACTTGTTAAAGTGATGACACTTTTTTCCTTATTTGTCTTCAAAAGCAGAGTTGGTTCACGTTAGAACTGCTTGAACGAGCAGCTATAATCCCTATTCAAACGACCACTAGCGGGTTATATTTACAGCGGGAATATGGAACATGTCAGCAATTTTGGAGTTTAACGGCCCGGTCAACACTATTTACGTCAATTTACCTAACCAAAATTTTCCTGGCAAGGCTTATACATGACCGTTAGCGGTACATGAAAACCAGTACAGTGCAAACACCACGAAAACACGCCTATATACGTCCGACCACCTTGGACCACCTTGGACCCCATTATTATACAGTAAAACTGGGGTTTACAGGGGTAAACCTTCGTTTTCTTTTTTCTGCTCTAACATATAGATTGTGCGTACTCGATAGAACCGCCTCAATACTAACATCTACCATAAATCTATATTCTGAGCAGAAAATAGCAAAATAACACAATTTTTCATAAAACAAAATCAATTTTATTTGGTAGAAAAATTTTCAATATATTTAAATAGGCGGGTCAGTGATAGTCATGAGGACTTCAGTTTTGAAACGCTGCTGCGCTTTATAACTTTTGGTCGACAAACAATCAACCCAAAAATCGGAGATTATGAATAGTCCATTTCCTCATGCAGCGGCAGTTATTGTTCAATGTTCCTGATTTGGAAGTAAACAGCATATGGCTTCGTTTGCGATAATGCTTCTGTTATGTTTATATGGATGTCTGAACTTGACAGGGTTGGCGTGTGTATTTACTGAGCACTTGCATTCGTTCTTGACATTGCATTTATTAACCCTTGTTCTGCTGAGCCCGGATATGCCTTTTCTTTGAAACAATGTAGATCCAGATCAGATGGCTTCTGAAGAAGCCATCTGATCAGGATCTACATTGTTTGTGATTCAGATTGTGAATTTATTGTAATAATTTGCTACACGTAATCTGATTGGTTGATAATCGGTAGTGGTTCAGCAGGACAAGGGTTAAACTTTGTGGACACTTTAGAAAACGGACCTTAGCATTCTCCAATGTATGTTTTCAAACGCGCATGCGCAGCAAACTGACGGACAGACGCATGCAGCTACCAACATGGCTGCTAGCAGCAAAGCCTCTGGCGACACTGTACTTATGTGCCGGTTTGCCTCAGTCTTTGCAAAAGTACCATTTTTCGCATGAGCTGGTCCAACTAGAATATCATTACGGAAACACGCCTATACAAATACATTGTAACTTTTATCGCCGAAAAAATGAAAATTTTGAGATGAAAAATTGTGATATTTTCCTTATTTTTCTTATTTCTGCTCAAAATATAGATTGTAGGTACTCGTTAGAACCGCCTCATCGAGGCGGTTTTAACGAGCATCCACAATCTTTATTGTAGAGCAGTCAAAATATAGATTGTAGAGACTCGTTAGAACAGCCTCGATCGGTTCTAACGAGTATCCACAATCTTTATTTTAGAGCAGAAATCAGAAATATGATTTGTACCCCTGTAAACCCCAGTTTTACAGTATAAAAATTGAGTTCAAGGGGGTCAAAATTATATAGGCGTGTTTTCGTGATGTTATGAAAACACACTCGTGTGACACAGTGCATTTTTTCACATCACCAAAATGGCCAAGAACTTTTCGAACGAAAAACCGACATACATGTATTTTTCTTATTTAAACTCCACACATACGTTGCGTAGCCCCCGCCCATCGGGCTTGAAGAAATAGATGGGCTGCATGATGCTTCCACGCACAGCTGAAACCGACCCGCACACGAGTACTGGTAAAACCGCTTAGAGGATCTAAGCCTGTCAAGGCAATGCGATGCGAGTCTGCTTATAAACCCTATTGGTTTCATTGGGTGGCAGGGCTTGAGATGTCATTTCATCTCAATGTCGGGTAAAAGTCCTACAAAATTGGAAGCAACGGCTCCAAAATGACCTTCACAGTGTTGACGGGAACGTTAAACTTCAAATCAAACACACATTCGTTGCGGATGCTCGTTAGATACGCTTCATTTGGGAAATTCTAACGAGTACCTACATCCTATGTTTTGGAACAGAAATAAGACATACCCCCCGTGAACTGAAGTTTCGCTATATAAAGTGGAGTATATGGGGGAGGGGATGTTCATTTTATGGACTTGTTCACGTGATGGCATGACTAACTGTCAAATCTTTGAAGGTTACATGTGACAACTACTTTTGAGTTTTAAAACCTATGTTTACGAATTACAGGCTTCAATCAAGAAACAAACTCAAAGGGAATGACTTTGCCATCATGAAAACATGCCAATATAATTTTGACCCCCCCCCCCCTCAATCCCCAGTTTTATACAGTAAAACAGGGGTTTACAGGGGGTTAACCTTATTTTTCTTATTTCTGCTAAAATATCGCTGCTCAAAAATATAGATTGTCGCTACTCGTTAGAACCGCCTCGCTGAGGCGGTTCTAACGAGTACCCGCAATCGACATTTTAGCAGAAATAAGAAACATAACACAACTATTTATCTAAAAAAAATCGGAGGTAAAGTTTACAGTTTATTTGTATAGGCGAGTTTTTGCAATGCTTCAAAAGATGTTGCTCTTCAAGATATATTTTGTCTTTCTTAGAGGGGCAAGAACTCTTGAAAAAAAAAAACACTACTTCCTCCTAAGAAGCAAATATCTTCCGTTAAGAGTAGGCCCCTTTATCTGACGGGGGATTAGAAGCCTCCGTGGTGCAGTGGTTACGCTACTCGCCTTGTAAACCAGGGATCGCAGGATCGATCCCGGGCTTCTCCAGACTTTCGGATGAGTCTTTAAACCGAGGTCCCGTCTCCGTATGACCTTAGCTGTTGGTGGGACGTAAAACTAAATCTCACTCACTCACTTTATCTGACGGGCTCCTGCAATGGCAAAAGCAACTACATGTAAGTCACATAGCTAATGACGGAAATATAAATCACCTTGACAAGTGCCAAGTTCGCTTACAAACATAGAAAAAAAATATTTACCAAAATTCCCGTCTCGATTTTCAGCAAAAATCTGGTATTAAGAATCCGGTTGGGTACCTGAAACGAGATAAAATATTCAAATATAGTAACAAAGCTACTTGACATGACCTAGGAATATACCGATAAATAAGTTTTGGACCGCCAGTACAACATACAGTCGAACTTCAATGGCTTGAACACCTTACGGACCTCGAAAATCTGTTCGAGACAGGGGTAGTTCGAGCCGCTGAGGTTACTGTCAGGAGGCATAACGAGATACTTTTAGACATCTTTTCGGTATTCTATAATGAAAACGTATGCTGTGTGTACTCATTAGAATCGCCTCATCGAGGCGATTCTAATGAGTACACACAGCATACATTTGCAAAATAAAAGTCTAAAATCTCCTTAATTAACCCACACGTTTTCTTATGCAGAGGAATTCCCTAGGGACTCAAAAACGTGTTCGATTCAGCCATGGAAAACGAGCCATCGGTGTCCGAGCCATCGAAGTTCGACTGTAATTGCAATAGTTATAGCATGTTCTGGCAAGTACCTGCACATTACGAAAACACGCCTATACAAAAACATCGTAAATTTTACTACCGAAAAATGACAATGTTCAGATGAAAAATTGAAATATTTTTCTTATTTCTGTTCTAAACATAAATTTTTCTGTTTGATTTGTGGTTTAATGTCTCCGTCAACACTGTATAGCTCATTTTGGAGACGTTGTTTCCAATTTTGAGGGACTTTTACCCGATATTGAGATGAAATGACATCTCAAGCCCTGTCGCCCAATGAAACCAATAGGGTTTATAAGCATGGACTCGCACCGCTTTGCCTGGGCAGGCTTATATCCTCTAAGCGGCTTACCAGTACTCGTGTGCAGTCAGTTGTAACTCTGCGTGGAAGCATCTTGCAGCCCATCTATTTCTTCCAGTCCCGATGGGCGGGGGCCGAACATAAATTGTAGATACTCGTTGGAATCGTCCCGATGAGGCGGTTTTCACGAGTACCTATCATCTATATTTTTGAACAGAAATAAGAAAATAATGTATACCCCAGCAAACCCCAGTTTAACTAGATAAAAGTGGGGTTTAAGGGTGTCGAAATTTTATAGGCATGTTTTCCTGATGATGTATCTTATAAACGAAATAAGACAATGACTAAATAAAATGTTTTTATTTTCAAATATGATTACCTTGCAAGTAACATTACTGGCCGCTTTGTTCCTTTTTATACCAACGGGAAGACCAAGAAGCAATGATACAACTTTTACAAAACTGAATTTAACATAATACTCGATGTCTGCAACAGTTGCATCAAGCTGATTTTCGCGATATTTGTCACCATTTCTACCCGAGTTTCTGAAGCCAACTCTTCCATTTTGGAAAAAGCCACTTTGTTGTAAATAGAAGGTTTAGTCAAAATCCTAACAGGATGGTAAACATCATTGAACCTCATGAGGCGGCTCCATCTTGGTCTACTCTGTTTTCGTAGGTCACCATCACGAATACATTTGACCCCCTTGAACCTCACTTTTATATGGTAAAACTGGTGTTTAGGTATACCTTATTTTTCTTATTTCTGCTGTAAAATATAGATTGAGGGTACACGTTAGAACCGCCTCATCCTGTAAAATATAGATTGTGGGTACAATCTATACAATCTATATTTTGAGCTGAAATAAGAAAAATATAACAATTTTTCATCTGAAAATTTTCATTTTTTTTTATTTCTTTATTGGTGGAAAATTTTACAATGTATTTGTAAAGGTGTTTTTTTTCGTAATGATTTGCACAAATCTGCAGGGCTGAAAGGGTTACATGGCTGTAGCATGCGTGTCAAGTGTTAGCAGTCTATGATGGAAAATCGTTCCTGTGGATTTCAGGAAATTACTGCTATTACTTAAAATCGAAACGCTGGAGATCTGAAGATCTCTAATCAGATTATATAATAGTGTGCATTTAGCGCTAATTATGGAAGGTTCATCTTAATAAGAATGTTAGCGCCGATTGAACGTTGAAAGAACGTTTAGTTAACCCTTATCCTGCTGTTCACGACAACCCCTAACTTTCCAAACTGTATATCCAGATCAGATGGCTTCTGAAGAAGACATCTGTTCAGCATCTACACTATCTGACATTCAGTTTGTGAATTCGTAGGAATAAACTATAAAAATCATCTTAAAAGTTTCATTAATGTTATCGGCAGTAAAATTACTATGTATTTGTATAGGCGTGTCATCTCTGTTGCAGATAGAAATCCAAACCCAAGGGTTGATGGGTATAATGGCAGATGAGGGTTCGTGGAGTTTCCGACATTATATGTTAACCCATCGTTATTCGATATTTTACATGTACGTCGTAAATGTGCGTATTAAGTGACATATCTAAATAATTGAGATCAAACTTCAATGTCTTAATTTAATTTTTTCCCAACTAGTTTCGGTTAATACAACCTTTTTCAAGGGGCATTATTGTAAACAATGAAACATGATGACATCAAAGTCACATAACGTCAGTGGCAACGACGTGACTTTGGCGTAAGAACACGATGATTCATCAACATTGAACTCAATTAACATAAACAGGATATTAGAAGATGCAAAATCACAGGAAAAATGCCCGGCCCGCACACTAGTACTGGTAAACCGCTTAGAGGATCTAAGCCTGTCCAGGAACCGCGGTGCGAGGCGGACCGTCCATGCTAATAAACCCTATTGGTTTCATTTGGCGACAGGGCTTGAGATGTCATGTCATCTCAATGTCGGGTAAAAGTCCCACAAAATTGGAAGCAACGTCTCCCAAATGACCTTTTACAGTGTTGACGGGGACGTTAAACCTCAAACAAACAAAAACACAGGAAAAATGCAAATTTAAAGCTTAATATTAAGACACCTATATTAACTGTCATGTTAAATGAAAACTAATCCTCAGGCCAATACCCTCCATTTTCGCGAAATACCAACCTTTTCTATTGCTATGTGCTACTGCTATCGGTAACATTTGACCATATCGCAGGTGAACATTACAATGTACATACGCTCCATGTTTGCAGGATGAAAGCCTACACAGCAATTAGGGATCTTTAACCTGCACATGGAATTATTCTCTCTCGCACAGGGGTTGTGTTTGGGGGAGGGGGGGGGGGGAGGGGGAGTTCCAGTAAACGTACAAATCCAAACGACGGTACACTTTGTGGCATTCATCCCTGCAAATAATACGGTGCATGAAATAAGAAGGCTTTCAATAATTTTTCTCCGAAAACATCCTTATTGCCTATCTGAAACCGGTCTGTTTTCAAATGATGAATGTTTGTTGCAATGTTTTGTCTATCACTTTGAGAAACTATCGTTTGAAATCTAATTACATTAGACATGATCTGACGGAATCAAGCAAGCTATATGAGTAGAGGCACAGCGTTTCCTATAATTTAAATGTGCGCCCATCGAAGACTCAGATCAGCCTGTGCATCCACGCAGTCTGATCAGTGTCTTCGCTATGAACTCTTTGGATAGCTAAGGGCCCAATGCTCGATCGTGCAGCAAGAGAAGTCTCATGCCAAACTATATGGTTGCGCAGACTGATCTGATCATCACGTGAACAAGTCCGTGAAATGAAGACCCCCCTATACCCCACTTTATATAGAGATAACTGGGGTTTACGGGGGTATACATTATTTTTCTAATTTTTGCTCCAAGACATAGGTTGTGGGTACTCGTTAGAACCGCCTCAATGAGGCGGTTCTAACGAGCACCCACAACCTATGTTTGCAGTATTTATAAGAAAAATATCACGGATTTTCATCAGAAAAATGACCATTTTGGAGATGTGAAAAATGCACTATGTCGCACGGGTGTGTTATCGTAATGTTCTTCGCTGGGCGCAGATGTAAATTGTAGGATATGCTGTGCTCCGGCTCATATTTCTTCAGAAAATTGTGTTTATTGTGATCGAAATGATACAGACGCCGTGTGTCTACACCTTCAAATTCCATGTCTAATCAAAACAGAAAATCTAAAGATTCAAATAATTTGATTAAAATAGAAACAAAACATTCAGTGATATGTAGACCAAAATCTATTTTTTGAAGCATTTGTACTTGTAAGGGAAAGTGAATAAGCGCAGACTAGTTGATTGTCCACAAGGATTGGCGCAAAACGGTCACAAATATACTATCCGCATTATCGGCTGCTCGACTTCGCTGAAAAAGCCAACTACACTTCTCGCGTCGCTTAAAGAGCTGGCCCCTACAGCACGGCTTTATAAGTGGTATGTATCCATAATAAAAAGATCATAAGGGACGAAACACAAAAAGAGAAACAGCTCTTATGATGAAAACTAGAAGTAAGGCAGTGATCAGGAATCGATACAATTAACCCACAGCTCCCATCAGAGACACAAAAGGGAAAGAAGCACAAACATGAAACAACAAGATCCTTATGGAAACATCAATAGCGGAAAGCCAAAAGGACAGTTAGTTACTTTGCCCCACAAAATGGCAAATAAGCTATCCAAAAATAAATAAATAATATAACCGATACACACACTCAAAGACAAACCATTCAAAAAACAATCCGCGACAGAAGAACCGCCTGCGAACGGTCAGAGAAACGAATTCCACGGGGGTGGGAGGGGGGGGGGCTTAAATCGATTTTACGTTGACACAATCCTTGCCCATATTTCCGTCGCGATTCAGACAAATAAATTGTTCTGTCTGCATGAAGGCTTCCTAACTCATTAGTGCAACATCTCCGTGAACACAAAAATCAAACAACCACAGAGATGAAAAACGGTGAGGACTCGACAGCGAGAAACCACTGAAATGCTGGAGTAAAATAAGACTAACAGCTAGAAAGGTTTCTAAGGTCGCCACACGGCACAGCACCAGTTGTAGTATTTAAACTGTCAGTAGTCAGCTCTAAGATGAAACTGAAGCATACAAGGGTGATCGTGGGCCACGACTCACTGAAATGCTGGAGTAAATTAAGACCAACAGTTAGAAAGGTTTCTAAGACCGCCACACGGTACAGTACCAGATGTAGCATTTAAACTGTCAGTAGTCAGCTCTAAGATGAAACAGATGAAACTGAAGCATACAAGGGTGATCGTGGGCCACGACTAGCTGAAATGCTGGAGTAAAATAAGACAAACAGTGAGAAAGGTTTCTAAGACCGCCACACGGCACAGCACCAGATGTACCATTTGAATTGTCAGTAGTCAGCTCTAAGATGAAACTGAAGCATACTAGGTTGATCGTGGGCCACGACTATCCAAAACAAGAACATTTGATGACGCAATTAAGAATTATCCCATAGGTCATTAATTTAAACATCACGTTACATGTACCAAATAGCAGTGAAGGCAATAATCAGGAATAGATACATTTAATGAATGTACGCAACGAACGAGGTCGTTCGAACGAGCACTCACAGCCTATGTTTGAAGCACAGTTACATGTTAGTCTTTCAACAGAAAATCGTCAGTGTTTGAAGTAACGAATGGTTTTTTTATCAGTTACCCTCTATATTGATTGCATTGCAGCACATTGACCTGATAAACATATGCTATCTCAGGACAAGTGAGCTTTATCAGGTCAACGTGACATTGCACTTTTACGAATGAACCGGACTACTGGAATAAAAGACAAAAATAGTATTTTTACTGAAAAAAAAATGAAAAGATAAAAAAAATACTATAGGAAAAATATAGTCAGCTGATACTAAAAATATCGACCGCCAGAATGCATTCTTGGACGCACTGAGGACCATAAATAATAGATCGTAAATTACTAATCAAGAGTGCACAAGGGGATAAGCTGATAAATAGAATACCAGATTCGTGTCATTTGATATCGAGTTTATCAGGCTCGGGTTCGAGAACGCATGTAGAATCGCTCGGCAAGCCTCGCGATTCTACAAGCGTTCTCGAAGCCTTGCCTGATAAACCTGATATCAAAAGACACTCACCTGGTATTCTCTATATTCTTTCTTGCCTTCTAATGACCACTTTTCATCATCACTGTCGTGATAATATTAAAGAAAGATGGAAGCTTTTACAAACTAGAAAGAAAAGAAAGAAAGAAAGAAAGAAACAGTAAAATTATTAGGAACGCGTTAATCTATGAAAATAATGAAAACAATTTCTTTAGCAATTGCATATGTTATTTTATGTGCAAAGTAATTAAGAACGCTATTAAGTCATAATTAGTTAAGTGATTCGAGGTGTTAACAATAATTATTAAGCTACCAGTTTAAAGAAATCATAACGACACCCCAGGTGTGAAAAGCTAATAATTATGCAGATGAGCTCCGCGATTTCTTGGAATAGCCTAGGGTGTAGAAACTACCATTACGAAAATACGCCTCAAGAAATACATTGTAAAATCAACCACCTAGAAAATGAAAATTTTAAACGAAACACGAAAAATGAGTATATTTACTATATATCATTGCCCCTACTTCTTTTTTTTTTTCAAGGGGGTCAGAATTATACAAGCGTGTTTTCGTGATGAGCCTAGAGTGAAGAGATTTCTCTTGAAATCACTTAAGACGCATCTTCATAAAAAATCCCTCCACCGAACACCCAGCAACCCTTATTATATCGATGGGTATGAACAGTCTCAGATCAACCTTTACATTACCATTGATATAGAGAACATCGTGGTTTGCAGGAGTACACTATATTGTCTCAATTTCTTCTTGCAATGTATTGCACGACCCTTTTAATCGCGTTAATGGCAACTACCCAACATTATAAATTTTATTTGAGCGTAGTTGCAATTTTGTGGGACTTCTACCCGCTATTGAGATGAAATGACATCTCAAGCCGTGTCGCCCAAAAAACCAATAGGGCTTATAAGCATGGACGGTCCGACTCGTACCGATTTGCCTGGCCAGGCTTAGATCCTCTAAGCGGTTTACGAGTAGAGGAGCGGTCGGATTCAGCTCTGTGTGGAAGCATCATGCAGCCATGTATTTCTTCAAGTCCCGATGAGCGGGCGCCGTTGATCAGTGTATAAGAAAGTTTTACTTTATTGTTAAGATATTCCTTCTTAGTTTCTCTCTGATTTGGCTGATCAGAATGTGTTTCTCTCAGATAAGGGTGTTTAGATGTGCAAAACAATAGTGAAGAAGGAGAATGTTTTCCTATAATTCTTCAACTCATAACCCGGGAGCCAAGTTTATAAATATACAGCTGTCGAAAGTTTTCTTATAATAGTGCCATTCATTTAGTACTCAATAACCGTAATTCATTTTTCAATCATACGTATGGTAAGTATTACAATTTCTCATCTGCATAATTAACATTTCCATAACCATGTAAAACATCATTTTATTGCAAAGGTATGAAAACCTAATGAATCAGGTATGAAAACCGAATGAATACTGTTGGAATTCACTTTGTCTGACACATTCATTGTAGTAGGCAATTAGCAACACACAAAGTATGTCCTTTTATTCCAATAACTGACAAACCTTGTTGACACAAGCTCAGATATTGTTCATACGCTCCGTAAAATTCTGGAATGGTGACAATGCATTATTTCATTGTTAACAAGGTACATGTAGCTCACAGGAGATTACCAGCACGTCACAGCTTGTCTTAGATCAGCCTCTATATCATCATACCAAGAATATATGTTCACCCATTGCACTAGATTTGCTGATCGGCTGTGTAGGTTATAAGTATTTACTGCTGCGTACAACGATAATTATTATTTAATTACATTGGATGCACTGACTATAGTTTATCAACGACCTTTGAGAGTTCGACGTGCAAGCGTGACAAGACTATTCCATGTTTTAGGGAAAGCAGGTTTCGGATTTCTTTTTTCACGGGATTTTAAAGTTATATATACGTTTATTGATTATGTCATTATGTAAAAGCCGTGGTCAAGTGGTCAATATGATGCAGTACGAATCTCAGTAAAACTATATCGCCAAATGTAAAATCCCAACTGAAGGCGACTTACCTAAAACACGGACTAGCCACAAATTAAAAGTGCAGTCACGTCTCACTGCGTTTTGAAAGACTATAGTATTCGCCCTCATGTGTTTTCAACGAAACGTATTCTACTGTCCATAAAAAAAATATATACTTGGGTCATGGCGTTATTATTATACCTTTTGAAGTTTATTTCTACACTCAGTAAATGAGCGGAATGCAATATGAGGACAAAAAGCAGAATTCAAACACTTGTCAGGGGGGACAGGGTGTACTTACAAGGTCCAAACAAAGAAGAAGAAGGAAAAAGAAGAAGAACAACAACAACATTTTTCAATGTAGCTATAAGGCTACTCGAAATTATTTTAAAATCATTCCTAGGAGTTTACGCTTCTTTTTCAAGATGCTGCTGCCAATGGCATTCAAAAAATTCTAAAAATCGAAAGAGATATTTCTTTTTATTATATGGCGTGGGTACGGCGTCTTTACGCTCCCTATCAAAACGGGCGTCGATATATGTAATATAACTCATCGCCCAAATCATTCATTACGAAAACACGCCTATTCAAATACATTGTAAATTTAACCGCCATAAAACGAAAATTTTAGTATTAAAAACATTGTGATATTTTTTCCTATTTCTGCTTAAAATACAGATTGTGGGTACACGTTACAATCGCCTCATCGAGTCGGTGCTTACGAGCACCCAAAATTTCTATTTTAGAGCAGAAATATTACAAATAAGGTTTATGGGTGGAGTAAGTTAATTGTATCAATTCCTGATCTTTGTTTTACTTCTACTTTACCCCCTGTAAACCAAAGTTTTACTGTATAACTGTGGGATTGATCGAGTTCAGAATTGAATAGGCGTGTTTTCGTGATGAACATCACGTCAAGTGTATTTCCCCAAACAACGGTCGATGTTTCCCCATCTATCTGTCTCTATGCGTAAGCCGGTGTGGATTAAATAAGGACAGATGAACAATTGACATCATCACCACGACAAGACAGCTTCAGTAAAATGCCTGGAGCAGAGCATGGAACTCACCACTACATTACCTTTGTTGACCAAAGCTTCGTGAGCGCTTTGGAAAATTATAAGTTTTGGCTGTCCAACCAATTTCATACCAATGGTAAGGCAGTTCCACAATTGTATGCTTGCACGGGTCAAAAATGATGGTGAGTTTTCTGATCTATTCCCTGTGACAAATGAAGTCAAGCAAGATTGTGTACTAGCCCCAGCACTAATCAGCACGATATTCTCTGTCATGTTCACAGATGCTTACCATGATGGTGAGATGTGAAGCTTTTCAACCATGAAGGTTGCAAGCAAAATCCAAAGTGAAGACATGGGTGCTAGACGCGTTCCAGTTCGCTGAGGACATGGCAAAGGGTTCTCACACAGAAGAAAATATGCCAAAAGGTGCAGATCTAGTATATGGCTCCTGTGACAGATATGACCTTACAATCAGCATAGAACATACCAGGATGGTTAATCGAACAGCGTCTGGCAAGTCTTACAAGGACCCACCATCACAATGATAGGTCTACGATTGCAAGTAATAGACAAGTTCACATACCTTGGGAGAACACAGTCAAGAGTCGTGCACATTGATGATGAAGCCAGTACCAGAGTGCAGACATGGGCCGGCTACGTGGTAGTGTTTGTTATGGGAGTGGAGTCAGACCACAGAAAGCTGAAATTTTGCAGAGCTCTACTGCTGCCAACATTAATACAATCCAACCTGTATTAAGCAAGCACCTAAAGTATAACCAAAATGTACTTGCACAAGCCAGGTGTCTGCTTACTACAGGTGAAATGTAACGCAACTGTCTTTGGTGCGATCCAAATCTTGCTTTCTTAAGACAGGTTGCTTGCAACATAGAGGTGGCGGTCACGAAGACAGGTATTGATGTATATGCATACGAAACGTGGACAGTTTACCAAAAGACTGAACCACTTCCATACAAGCTGTCTTAGAAAACACATTAAAAGATTAAGTGACTAGATAGGGTTCCAGACACAGTCCTGAAAAAGGCAGGGATGCAGTGTAGACACTCTTCTGAAACTGATGCAGTTAAGCTGGACAGGGCATTTTCCAGGATGCCTGACGAACGTTTCCCAAAGAAAATCATCTGTGGAGAACTAAAACTGAAAAATGCTCCGCTGGTGTTCAATAGAAGCGTTACAAGGACACCCTCAACATACCAACAGAGTCATGGGAACAAATTGCACAGGCGCGAGCAAAGTGGCAAGGCCCCAGCAGAGGAAGTGCTAGTGAATATTAGGCAAAAGGCGAAAAGTATTAGTAAGGCGTGCAGAAACATACACAGCGGAAAGCCTGAATTAAGGCATCACCAACAGAGCCTTCTCCCTAGACCTCTGTAAGAACCGTTGTCAGTTCTTAGATATCTGTCCAAAAAAGAAAATATTGTCATGAAATACTGAAATGTTCACTGATTAAAAAGCGCTCATTAAATACGTGTAATTTGATGCGACGCTACATTACGTTAAGCTGAACGTCGTCTTGTGACGTCTCCATGCTTAAAACGTGATTACCTTGACAACAAGTTAAGACATTTTACCGTACATGTAGCTGTCGACATTTTAAGGATTTCGAGGAACTAAAAAGTTGCATAGTATATAAGAGACATTTTAATATTAACAAATGATAATCTAGTTCATTTAAGGCAATTTGTAGGTTGCCGAAACGATATGGATGCGCATATCTCGCGGATTATTCGTGTTAGACCCGAAGTCCTTATAACCTCTCTTGCTCTATCTGCAACAGAAAGTTTAGAGCTAGAATTTATCTCATTAGTCATGTTTGAACACAAAGAACAGTAGCATTTGATTACGATTGGCGATTGTTTACGGCGTCTGACCAGGGTCACAACTGTTCGCTTAAAGTAAGGGAAACTAAGGGTTCAACAAAGCAGCCAAATCTGATGAGTTAGCAAGCCTTCGTGCGGAATAAACAAATTATTTGTCTAAATCGCGACGGAAGTAAGGGCGAAGATTACGGCCGCGTATAATCGATTTAAGACCCCCCCCCCCGACGTCTTATCCCGTTCCAAGGCGGTACTTCTGTCGTGCTTTATTATTGCAATAGTATAGCTAATGTACTTTTGTTTTGGGTAGACAATCAGCCATTTTGTGGGTAAGTAACTGTTCTTTTGGCTTTCCGCTATTTGGTTCTGGTTATTTCATGTTTGTGTTTCTTTCCCTTTGGTGTTTCTGTTTGGAGATATGGGTTACTTGTTTCGATTCCTGATCATGACCTTCGCTTTTACTACATGTGTGATCATATGCGTTTTATGATATATGTACATGGCGTTATCCACTAGCTGCGACGTTATATGATAAAATAAATTGATATTGGCAACCTTGTACAATCCGACAAATGTCGGGTAGAAAAACGAAATGTTTATTTGTAGGTTGCCGAATTGCGTGTATAAAATATATAATAAAACAAGAATTTGACTCGCCAAAGTTGTCAGACAGTAGAGTCTATTCTGGCAGAAAAGGAACACCGTGAAGCCTGCACTGTATGTTTTCGTGCATTTCACAGCGATCATAATACGTGAATGCAAAATTGCAAAACAATAAATCCGCTAGAAGGTGGTAAATCTTCACATTTTAGAGTTGTTTTGGCAAGTATTAGGCGTTTCTGTGCGATATATGAGCGGTCCTGAGGACAAATGAACCATAGAACATGCAGACCCAGCGAATACCCAGATCAGTCTGTACGAATGTACAGACTGATCTTGGTCTTCACTGGGACCTACGTGGACCCACAACTGTGTACTCTGACTGGGCCAACAATGGGGCTTTTCTGAATCTTCCGGAAACGATGATGTCTTAAGGCATACGTTGGTTTCACGTGCTCGTGTACCTGGACCAATTGGAGCTTTGCACACCGCTTTCTGACGTCGAGTGTGATAAGAAGACTTATATCTGGAATCTTATCATATAATTGACACATTATGTAAAATCCTTCTGATATTTCTTGTCAGCTTGTCAGAACCGGTTTCTCGCTGTTTCTATGTTTGTTTTATGTCATGTAAATGTTTTGTACTGCATGCACTGATGCACTGACTTTCTCGCACCGTGAAGGCTGAAAGCATGAAAAGGGGGTGGGGCTGGCGTGTTACAAGTATGTTCATTAGACGGGCTTCTTCTCGTGTTGACCTGCAGGTCTGATGAGATTTTCTGTCTGAACACTCACGTTTGGACAATTTGATACTTCGATATGGGCGAGGTAACCATGAACATACATATAAATTTCCTCAACTGGACAAATTGTGTTTAAGCAACGTCGCAGCCACGTAATGCAACGTCATTGTTGGTTGGTTGATTTGAGGTTTAACGTCCCCGTCAACACTGTCAAGGTCATTTTGGAGACGTTGCTTCCAATTTTGTGGGACTTTTACCCGACATTGAGATGAAATGACATCCCAAGCCCTGTCGCCCAATGAAACCAATAGGGTTTATTAGCATGGACGGTCCGCAATGCAACGTCATGACATAAGTATGTAACTTCTTGTTTATATGTTATGTTGACTTTACTAAGATAGTCTCCGCCCGCGCCCATCGGGACTTGAATAAATATATGGGCTGCATGATTCTTCCACGCAGAGCTGAATCCGACACGCACACAAGTACTGGTATACGCTTAGAGGATCTAAGCCTGCCCAGGTAAAGCGGTGCGCACGAGTCGGACCATCCATTATTATAACCCCAATTGGTTTCATTGGGCGGTAGGGCTTGAGATGTCATTTCATCTCAATGTCGGGTAAAAGTCCCACATAATTGGAAGTAACGTCTCCAAATGACCTTTACAGTGTTGACGGGGACGTTAAACCTCAAATCAAACAAACAAATACTAAGACAGTCTTTATACCCCGCTATAGGCACATGGCGGCTGAGCAACTTCGGGGGACGTTGCGGCGACGTTGATACGACGTTACCTGTTCGCTGTGTGCCTGTTCACGCGCTGACAGCAAACGATTACATACACATGTACAGTGATTAACCATAATTCAGAAATTTATGATAATGAACTTTGATACACCTGCCAATTATTTCGCAAACTTTTTCAATCTGTTTGTTTCCTAAAACTGCACTCCTCTGAAAAAGAGATCTACTCTCTAAAAGGAAGAACTTGCATCTAGGGAGCGAATTCTTCCTTTTAAGGGCTGATCCCTAACAGCCAAAGGCGACACAAAATGTTTGAAAGCCTTGTCGCCCCTGAATGTGTATCCATCCCCTTAAATTAGCTAATACTCGCTGCAATAGCCGAAAGCGTCCAAGTTTGTCAGAATGAAACGTGTGCCCGTCTCGAAAAAACCTTTCTGTGGGTTAAAAACAAGGTAAGAGTGGCCTGCTTAGCTACACAGAGACTAGCAAGTGTTGAAACTACATCACGTAAACAAGTCCGTGAAATAAACACCCCCTTAAACCCCACTTTATGTAGAGAAAACTGGGGTTTAAGGGGGTAAACATCATTTTTCTTATTTCTGCTCAAAGATATAGGCTGTGGGTACTCGTTAGAACCGCCTCGATGAGGCGGTTCTTACGAGCACCCACAACCTATGTTTGAAGTAGAAATAAGAAAAATATCACGGATTTTCATTAGAAAAGTAGCCATTTTGGAGGTAAGAATAACTGCACTTGGCGGACGGGTGTTTATCGTGATGTATAACTACTGTAATGATCCTAAGTATTGGGACAGACAGGCCAAAACAAACAGTGCAGACCCAGATCAGACGGCTCCTAAAGGAGCCGTCTGATCAGGGTCTACACAGTTTGCCATTCCATTTGCACTTTGTGGAGTCCTTGCAGGTTCGTGAAATAAATTTGTAAAACATTTAGGAAAATTACAGCAGGTCCTCAAGGTGTCCGAATTTTTAGGATTTTTACGATATTGCACTGTCCAAGCAGCAAAAACAAAGAAACTGATAAGACTACGCGGATACGCATGCCGGTCTTAAGCTCTGTTGTTTGCAAGAAGCGAAACGGGATCTTTTTTGCTGACGTGATCCATTTGCATGCAATGGCATGGTAGTTGCAACAGCTGGAATTGACAGTCACGCGAGAAGAAAATATTTTTTAAAAATAGTTCTCACTAGTTGTTTGAATTGTGCAGGTTTTTGCGTCCCCGTCAAGCAGCTATTTTTGTCATTTTGAAGACGTTGCTCCCATTTTGTTGGGACGTTCACCCGACACTGAGTTTAAATGCGATCGCAAGCCCTGCCGTCAAAACAAACCAAAATGGTACGGTGCAACCCGCACCACTTTGCCTGGGCAGGCTAAGACCAGCTAGGTTTTTTTCAGCTCTGCGTGGAAGCATCATGCAGCCCAATCTATTTCCCAAAGCTCTGGTGGGCTTGGGCCCGGTGTGATTGCTGATGAATACAGGTATACTCTTCCCGCGCGCCACCCGACTTAGGAGGAGTGTGGCTTCAGTAATGACCCACATCAATTTGTATGTACACGTATGTTCGTTTGTCCGCAAAAACTCTTGTGTTCGCAACTCATCAAACATCTTCGTTGGGCACATGACGTTTAAACAACTTCGCATCAAAGTTAGTGCAATTTCATGATTTTGTATCGATGTTAAGGCCAAGAACACATGAATGGGCTCTCCAATAGACTTGTAAAAAAATTGTATGCGAGTATATGATCACATTCTGCATCGAACGTTGCAATAAAAAAGATAGGCTACCGAGTTGGTTTAGGCACCAGGACAGCACAGAAACCAGAATCATTTGCCTAGAAAGCAATGGGAACCCGACGAAACTTGCCAAAATTTCCAGCTTTGGTCAAAAGAAATTATACTGGCCGATTGATTTTTTTCTATAAAATAAATGATACTTTGTGTCGTATTTATTGCACGACCCGCAGAAAAAGCAACCGACTGAAGTCGGTTTTTTCTAAGAGTGCCCTAAAATCACCGTGTCATTCTGTCATTCTGTCAGTCTGTCAATCTGTCGTTCTGTCTGTCCGTCCGTAACCCGTTTGTGAAAATTGGTGATAGTGACTTAACCGCTTGGAATATTTAAACAATTTTTGGCATACTGATAGATATCAATGAGATCTAACCAATGAACTTACGAAATATTACATTCCATTTAGTATAGCCTCGCCGAGGCGAAAAATGTGAAAATTTTCGAACATTTTTGAACTGCTTCTCCTCGGAAATAAAAATCAAAAATGAGTTCCTTTAAGAGCAATGAAAACATTCATAAGAAAGAAGTTGGGCCATACTACGTAGTTTCGGCTAATAAAGCCTCATCAGTGACCCTGTAATGATCCGGCAAAGAAAGCCAGAGGAAAAATACTGCAATTTTGCGAATTTCGAATAGGCAGTCGATTCAAAGACTGATATAAATCAAAATGGGGTCCAAATAATTAAAAACCTGTCTAGAATATGAGTCTAAACCAATAATTTATTTCTGATTTCTCAGAATATCCACGCTGATCTCAAAGTTGTATGGGCCGTTGGGCCGATTGAAGTCAAATTTCATATGGAGCCTCTATGGGATGGGGGAAACCAAAATTTGCTCATGGGGTCAAGGTCACATGACCAAAATGGCCGCCAAGCCATATATGGTTTGTCTGTCTGTCCGTCCGTAACCCGTAAGTGAAAAATGGTGATAGTGACTTAACCGCTTGGAATATTTAAACAATTTTTGGCATACTGATAGATATCAACGAGATCTAACCAATGAACTTGCGAAATATTACATTCCATTTAGTATAGCCTCGCCGAGGCGAAAAATGTGAAAATTTTCGAACTGCTTCTCCTCGGAAACCGTTGGGCCGATTGAAGTCAAATTTCATATGGAGCCTCTATGGGATAGGGAAACCAAAATTTGCTCATGGCGTCCAGGTCACATGACCAAAATGGCCGCCAAGCCATATATGGTAAAAACCCTTCAAAAATAGTCATCTCCAGAACCACTGGGCAGATTTCCACGAAACTTGATAAATAGCATCTGGGATGTAGGCCTATCATAAATTGCTAAAATGGTGACCCTGGGTTGACCTTGACCTTCTTTGGGTCCGTCTGTAACCCGTTTGTGAAAATTGGTGATAGTGACTTAACCGCTTGGAATATTTAAACAATTTTTGGCATACTGATAGATATCAATGAGATCTAACCAATGAACTTACGAAATATTACATTCCATTTAGTATAGCCTCGCCGAGGCGAAAAATGTGAAAATTTTCGAACTGCTTCTCCTCGGAAACCGTTGGGCCGATTGAAGTCAAATTTCATATGGAACCTCTATGGGATGGGTGAAACCAAAATTTGCTCATGGGGTCAAGGTCACATGACCAAAATGGCCGCCAAGCCATATATGGTTTGTCTGTCTGTCCGTCCGTAACCCGTTTGTGAAAATGGTGAAAGTGACTTAACCGCTTGGAATATTTAAACAATTTTTGGCATACTGATAGATATCAATGAGATCTAACCAATGAACTTGCGAAATATTACATTCCATTTAGTATAGCTTCGCCGAGGCGAAAAATGTGAAAATTTTCGAACTGCTTCTCCTCGGAAACCGTTGGGCCGATTGAAATCAAATTTCATATGGAGCCTCTATGGGATGGGGGAAACCAAATATTGCTCATGGGGTCCAGGACACATGACCAAAATGGCCGCCAAGCCATATATGGTCTGTCTATATGTCCGTCCGTAATCCGTTTGTGAAAATTGGTGATAGTGACTTAACCGCTTGGAATATTTAAACAATTTTTGGCATACTGATAAATATCAATGAGATCTTATCAATGAACTTGCGAAATATTACATTCCATTTAGTACAGCCTCGCCGAGGCGAAAAATGTGAAAATTTTCGAACTGCTTCTCCTCGGAAATCGTTGGGCCGATTGAAGTCAAATTTCATATGGAGCCTCTACGGGATGGGGGAAACCAAAATTTCCTCATGGGGTCCAGGTCACATGACCAAAATGGCCGCCAAGCAATATTTGGTAAAAACCCTTCAAAAATAGTCTTCTCCAGAACCACTGTGCAGATTTCCACGAAACTTGATAAATAGCATCTGGAACGTAGGCCCATCATAAATTGCTAAAATGGTGACCCTGGGTTGACCTTGACCTTCTTTGTGCCTAGGTCAAACTTTGACACATATGCTTTTGTGTTGGATTTTATCCTGCAAACGATTCAGAATACAGTACTAAAGTATAAGATATATTTTTGCCTCTTACGATAAGGCGCATTAATTGGGGGAACCGTTTTATGTCCAGGTCACATGACCAAAATGGCCGCCATACCCATATATGGTAACACTCATAAAGCTAAAAGCATCCGGCGGGTCGTGCACTTCAGCTGAAGCACTGGTTGTTGATTATAATTGGACGAAGAAAGGCCATGACTAACTAAGTTAGTTAATGAGCTAAAACAGCATAAAGAAGGTTAGGTGTCTATAATTTTGCGCATTTTTGGCGTAATTTATAAACGACAGTTCAGATTTGTAACATCAAAATTCTTAGAAAAAGTCACAAACACAATATGTGTATACAATATACATGAAATAGACATGTTCATTCCTAGTCATGCCCCCGCCCATAGGGGCTTGAAGAAATATATGTTGGCTGCATGATGCTTCCACACAGAGCTGAATCCGGCCCGCACACTAGTACTGGTAAACCGCTTAGAGGATCTAAGCCTGTCCAGGAACCGCGGTGCGAGGCGGACCGGCCATGCTAATAAACCCTACTGGTTTCATTGGGCGACAGGGCTTGAAATGTCATTACACCTCAATGTCGGGTAAAAGTCCCACAAAATTGGAAGGGACGTGTTGACGGGGACATTTAACCTCAAATCAAACGAACAAACAAACATTCCTGTTCGATAGTTATTGCGTTTCCCACATGCGAATGGTACTAGGATATTCTGGTGTCTGTGAGAAAGTGATTCTTATTAGACAACTTAGTAGACAACACACATTAATCGTTTCAGAAACCTGTTCAAAAATAGTAGCCTCTAACGGGCCTGGTATAGGTTTGTATATTCCGTGGATTTGACACGCTTCTCATTTATTTGTCTGTTTGATTTGAGGTTTATCGTCCCCGTCAACACTGTAAATGTCATTTTGGAGATATTGCTTCCAATTTGTGGGACTTTTACCCGACACCGAGATTAAATGACATTTAAAGCCCTGCGGCCCAATGAAACCAGCACGCACTGCTTTGCCTTTGCAGGCTTAGATCGTCTGAGCTGTTTACCAGTACTCGTTTGCGGGTCGGTTTCAGCCCTGCGTCGAAGCATCATGCAGCCCATCTTTTTCTTCAAGCCCCGATTGGCGGGGGCCGGACGCGTTTCTCGTATCCGATCATATTTTTCGACTTTCTATTTTAAAAAGTCAAACCACTGACAGCAATGGAGGATCGATTGTTTTCGAGTGTATGCTTCAAAAACTGGTCCATAAAGAGGACTTAGACTGGCTCATTTAACCTTAAGAATCCTGTAATGTGGGCAAACGTTCTATGGCGTCCGATATGGGCCTACACTGTTTGCCAAACCCAACACATGATTCCTTTCCAGATTCTATAGATAATAATCTTACGCACCAGTCTGACCTCACAGCGATAAGAATAGCGCTGTTATTTTCTATAAGTAACCGTTATCATCATTTCCTACAAATCACAATCACGTGGACATCAGCACTGGAGCTTCTGTGCTTAGTAACTTTGGGTCGATTTACAAACAATCAACCAAAAACACTCATGATACAACGGGGTTTGTCGTCACTGCTCATTACTTAAACTAATTTACATGAAGAAATTATTCTTGCTCACATTACGAAAACACACCCCATACAAATACATTGTAAACTTTACCACCGAAAACTGAAAACTTTCAGATGAAAAAAATCGATATTTTTCTAATTTCTGCTCAGAAATCAGAAAAATAAGGTATAGCCTGTACACCCCAGTTTTACTGCATAAAAGTGGTGTTCAAGGGGGTCCAAATTATAAAAGCGTGTGTGTGTGTGTGTGTGTGTGTGTGTGTGTGTGTGTGTGTGTGTGTGTGTGTGTGTGTGTGTGTGTGTGTGTGTGTTTTACGTCGCTTTCAACAATTTTTCAGTCATATCACGACGGTGTCTGGTTGCTACAGGGAGCTCAATGCTCACTTTTATAGTGCTGCCTCACTGAAGTATCATGTCCCAGACACACTACATGATACCACACCCAGTCACATTATCCTGACACTGGATCGACCAGTCCTAGCTCTACCCCGTAAATCTGAGTGCCAAGCGAGTAGCAGCTAGTACCATTCTTAACGACTTTGGTTTGTCGCGGCCCGGGATCAAACCCGTTACCTCCCGTTTCCCGGAGGGGACACTCTACCAACTGAGCTATCGGGGCCGGTTTGTGGTGCGAGTAGTAATTCAAATGTACTAGTCAGTTGCGTTCACTGAAGACACCATCGATTTGTGTGGAAATGAAATCTTACACGAACTGCCAGAGGCTCGTTTCATACGAATACCAGTTAACTGCCCTGTAATTTGCCAACATGTATGTGAGCAACCTGTTCAAAACAAAATGATCTTCTAATTATTGTATCATCACGAAAACATGCCTCTATAATTTTGACCCCCTTAAACCCCACTTTTATATAGTAAAACTGGGGTTTGCAGGGGTGTACAATATTTTTTCTTATTTCTGCTCAAAAACATAGATCGTGGGTACTCGTTAGAACCGCCTCGCCGAGGCGCATCTACGCGAGGCGGTTCTAACGAGTATCAACAATCTATATTTTGAGCAGAAATAAGAAAAATATCACAATTTTTCATCTGAAAATTTTCATTTTTCGGTGGTAAAATTTACAATGTATTTGTATAGGCGTGTTTTCGTATTGACAATAAATTACATATGAAATGTATAAAATTCTTTTCTTCATATAACGATTTTAAAGTTTATTTCCGTAGCAGTTAAAAATACAAATGGGATGTCTCGGCCGGCGTCATGACTTCATGTGTCAGTAACCATGTTCAATTACATGTACTTGCATAAATATATATGCACATGGCTATTTGAAGCCATTGTCAAATCGACCGAAAGCCGTGCTCAAACAGCAAAAATCATGTTCAAATCATGATATTCGCGTGCTGTTTGAACATGGATTTTGAGCTTTTGATATCACAAGACGGGCCCTGCTTTGTTTACCTTAGGTTGAGCGACTATAAGAATCTTATATGGGTGTGAGGGGTGGATTGAAAAGTCCGTCCAGAGGGACACTGTCCGGCATCACGAGGCTTACCGAGTGATGCCGGACAGTGATCCCGAGTGACGGATTTTTCTATCCACCCCTCACACCCATATTGGATTCTTTTTCTTGCATACCTTCCATTTCTATTGCGAATTTTTAATACTGCTGTCACTTCGGTTACCGACGTCCGCCATTTTGGGTTGACAGGAATGTTTAATGACGTCACGCATGACGACACCGCGCATGAGGTTGTAATCAACCAGTGCGTTTATCAAACACGCGATTATATTCGATTTGGGATCGGAACACCAGGGTCAGAACATAAATTTCTATCCCAGGGTAAAATCACGGATTTCCTTGTCTGGTGTGCAAGAAGTAATGTTATCGCCCTGGACGTAGCGTTTTATGGTTCTGTGACAACTTCATTGTAAACAACATTCAGGACCGGCCGCTATGTTGGTTCGCCGGTCGCATTTGAAGAGTTTATATAGAGTTGTTACGAGCCAGGCGTAGCAGAAAGAAAAAGCAAACAAGCCTTTTGGAAAATTTTAACAAAATTTATTTACAAGTTAACTTAAACCTGTAGAAGTAAGAAAATTAAATGTACTTAGCTCTGTTATGAAATATCCTGAATGAATCTATTTTCCTTGATCCCACAGAATTCACAGTCCAAAATGAAAAGTAATATCCTTTAACAATCCAACACAGAATTTAGAAATAACTTTTCTTAAATGCCCAAACATCAAACTCCAAAGTCTCACTCAATGAGAAAAATCAAGCTCTTTTATAGACCTTAAGATTTCTCTAGAATGTTCCAGAGGGCTGTGGAATAAGATGAGGTAATTTTCTAATAATAATGCAAACCTGAACTTTCTGGAAGGTTCTGAAGTACTTTTCCTTGTAAACTTGTTGTTTACATAAATACAATTAATCTGTGACTCAGTTTTCTAGAATCTTCTATAAGAAGATTAACAAGATATTTATAGCACTATTAGGTCAACACTGGGGTGAAAGTGGGAATCAGAAAAATAAATTCTTATGCATCACACTCCCCCTCTTCGAGGAAAAGAAAGATTTATGTAATAAAGCTTTCTTTTGCTTTAAGAATAATAAAATATTGAGCATAGCATATAAAATTACATGTATCTACAATCAACTTTAGTAGGAAAGAAAAACACAACTCCTGACACAGCTCAAGCTCTTGAAAGGGCATCAGGGATAATGTTATCTCTCCCTCTGATATGTCTTATGTCTAAATTATACTCTTGTAGCATAAGACTCCACCTGAGCAACCGCTGATTTTTGTTTTTCATTTTATGTATGAAAGTCAGTGGATTGTGATCACTGAAAACAACAATCGGTGCAGTTGTAGGGGGAAGATAAACTTCGAAATGTTGCAGAGCAAGAATCAGAGACAAGCACTCTTTCTCTATGGTAGAGTAATTTCCCTGATGCTTATTAAACTTTTTGGAAAAGTAGCAAACTGGATGATCCACACCATTTTCATCTTCCTGCAACAAAACACTACCTGCACCTACGTCACTAGCATCTACAGCTAGCTTAAACTCCTTTTCAAAGTTTGGTGCTAAGAGAACTGGTTCACTCTTGAGTATGGCTTTAAGTTTATCAAAAGCATTTTGGCATATTGCATTCCAATGGAATTTTGTTCTTTTGCTGAGCAAATTTGTCAAAGGCTCAGCAATGACAGAGAAATTATTACAGAACTTTCTGTAATAACCAGCCATACCAAGAAATCGCATCAGCTGTCTTTTGCACGTGGGTACGGGAAAATTTGAGATAGCCTCAACTTTAGCATCAATGGGTTTCACATGACCTTGACCTACAACATGACCTAGAAATGTCAAACTTGCATGGCAGAATTCACTTTTAGCAAGATTGATTGTCAATTTGACATTACTCAGTCTATCAAAGAATGCTCGAATAGTCCCAAGATGTTGATTCCACTGGTCGTTGTATATGATAGCATCATCGATATAAGCACTGCAGCCTTCCAGCCCCGCAATTACCATGTTTATTAAGCGCTGAAATGTTGCCGGAGAGTTTTTCGTTCCAAATGGCATGACTTTATAGTTAAATAATCCGTCTGGTGTTGTGAATGCCAAAACCTCCTTTGCTCTATCTGTGAGTGGAATTTGCCAAAATCCTTTCAGAAGGTCGAATTTCGTTATGTATTTGGCATTCCCGATGTTATCAATGCAGTCATCCATTCTTGGAATAGGAAAGCTATCTGTTTTACTTAAGGAATTAACTTTCCTAAAATCTGTACACATACGATATGTCCCATCAGGTTTTGGTACTAGAATACAAGGAGAACTCCATTCACTTTGGCTTGGTTCAATAAAGTCATTGTCTAATAGATACTGAACTTCTTCTTTAAGATATTTTTGTTTCACAGGATTCATCCTGTATGGGTGTTGTTTTACAGGTTTAGACCCATTTATGTCCACATCGTGAAATATTTTGTCTGTCCGTGTTGGAATGTCAGGAAATAATTGTTCATATTCAAAAATCAGCTGTTTCAGTTCATTCCGCTGATTTGGCTCTAGATGTGACAGTTTCTGGTCAAGATTCCGTAGAATGTCAGAATTCTGAAGTTTTGATGATGTGGGATCCGACTTCACTGAATTAATATCCTCACAGTCATTGTCACATGAATTAAGTGGAACAGAGCTAACTAGATTGACTGATGTTAAAGATGTATTGTCCCTATCTATGTATTCCTTAAGCATGTTAATGTGACATAGCTGCTTTAGCTTGCGCCTCCCAGGAGTGTTTATTATGTAATTTACGTCACTGATCTTTTTGTCTACAGTGTATGGACCATAATACCTGGCCTGCAACGATTTTCCTGGAATAGGCAAAAGAGCTAGTACCTTATCACCTGGTTTAAAATTCCTTTCTTTTGTCCCTATGTCATATAGCTGTTTCATTTTCCTTTGGGCTGACTGAAGATTGGTCCGAGCAGCCTCACAAGCTTTTGAAAGTCTAGTTTTGAAATCAGACACATACTGAAGTAAATTCAGGGAGGTGTCATCATTGGAGAGAAATTTCTCTTTGAGTAGTTTCAGAGGACCACGAACAGTATGGCCAAATACTAATTCAAATGGACTGAAGCCAAGAGATTCTTGCACAGATTCTCTAACAGCAAATAAAAGGAGATGGATGCCTTCATCCCAATCCTTCTCTGTGTCAAAGCAATATGATCTTATCATGTTTTTTAATGTTTGATGGAATCTTTCAAGGGCGCCTTGACTTTCAGGATGATAGGCTGATGACTTATACTGTACAATGCCAAGTTCATGCATTACTTGTTGAAATATTCCAGACATAAAATTTGAGCCTTGGTCTGACTGAATAGATTTAGGAAGCCCAACAAATGTGAAAAACTTCACTAAGGCCTTGACGATTGTCTTAGTTTTGATATTTCTTAGTGGAATGGCTCCAGGAAAACGTGTGGAAGCACACATAATAGTCAATAGATATTCACAACCAGACTTTGTTCTTGGCAAGGGACCCACACAGTCTATAATTATTCGACTGAAAGGTTCATCAAAAGCAGGTATAGGCTGCAAATGAGCCTTAGGTATAGTCTGATTGGGTTTTCCTACCATTTGGCATGTATGGCAGGACCTACAATGCTGAGAAACATCTGATTTTAACCCAGGCCAGTAAAAATGATTAAGAATCTTGTGATAGGTTTTATTGACACCTAAATGTCCTGACATGGGAGTTTCATGTGCCAAGTTTAATATTTCAGGACGGTACATCTGTGGAACCACTATCTGATGGTTGACAGTCCACTCGTCTTCTGCTGAGACGTCTGGTGGACGCCATTTTCTCATAAGAATGTCATTTTTGACATAATAACCGACTGGGACCTGAGATACTTCCTGCTCATCTAAAGCCCTTTCAAACAAAGGCGAAATTTCAGGATCCTTGTGCTGTTCTATAGCTAGTTGAGACCCGGACATTTTGTCATGGCCTAGATCTAAAGATGAGTTATTCTCATGAAAATCTGTCTGCTTATCAGGCAGGCTTGAAGACAGAGACCTTGTTATCTCGTCATTAAAAGACTGACCCAAAAAGGTATCAGTGAAATCAAAATCCTGTTCCCCATCAGTTTGCTTGGCCTTACGTGCCATAGCCCTTGTGACTGCACAGGACGGATAAAGATCAGGAATTTCCTGCTCAATGGGATCAGGCGGTTGGTCTATGCGAGGATTAGTAGTCAAAAGTGGGTTTACCACAACCTTATCTCCAGCTAAGTCATTGCCTAGCAACAAATGAACACCTTTAAAAGGTAAAGAAGGTCTAATACCAACAGCCACTGAACCGGATACCAAGTCTGATGACAAATAAACGTTATGAAGCGGAACATTAACAAATCCACATTCCACACCCTGAATAAGGACACTTTGGCCCAAAGAAGTCTTCTCAGAAAAAGGCAGAGTATCTGCAAGAATAAGAGATTGAGAAGCTCCGGTATCTCGTAAGATTTTGATAGGGGTAGGATGGGCATAACTGTCACCATTTAGTGACACAAAACCATCTGATAAGAATGGTTCATAAATCTCCATAACCGAATCAGTCTCAGATAATTTGATATCAGAAAGAGTTTCCTCCCTTACACAAGACTGTGGTTTTGGCCTTATAGAAGTCAAGCCTGTAGGCTTAAGTTCCTCTTGTCTTTCTCTTTCTTTCCTTCGCTTTAATTTTAAACACTCAGAGATCAAATGACCTGTATTTTTACAATAATAACAAACTACTTGAGATTGAGATAAGGGATTCTGGTCTTTGTTTTCACCAGAAGGTTTGGAAAAATTTGGGCTTCTGTTTTCACCAGAAGGTTTGGAAGGATTCTGGTTTTTATTTTCACCAGAAAGTTTGGGCATAGTACTAGATGTATGGCTATAACTACCAGAAGGATTACTGGGATAAAATCTTGGACCTGTCTGTGGATTATAAGGTTTTCGAGGATAAGGCCTGTTCACAACTGAGACTTTATGAGTCAAAGCATAATCATCTGCCAAACGAGAAGCCTCCTCCAAGGTTTCAACCTGTCTCTCATCGAGAAAAGATTTAATGTCTGAATTTATGCACCGTTTGAACTCTTCAACAAGGACAAGCTGTCTAAGTTTGTCATGATCAGAGCCTACTTTTTTAGAAGAACACCACCTATCAAATAATTGTTCTTTGGTTCGAGCAAATTCTACATGGGTCTGGGAAATTTCTTTTTTACAGTTCCTAAATTTCTGCCTGTAAGCCTCAGGGACCAACTCATATGCCTTAAGAATAAGCTCCTTGACCAGATCATAGTCTGAGCTTTGCTCGACAGTTAGCTGAGTGTAAATGTCTCGAGCCTTTCCGACAACAACGCTCTGCAAAAGTAAGGTCCAATGCTCTTTTGGCCATTTTAAATTTTCTGCAACTTTTTCAAAATGCAAAAAATACTTATCTACCTCCTTTTCCTGAAATGGCGGAACTAATCTGATGTGCTTTGTGGCATCAAAGTAACTACCAGAGTCAAAAACAGGGGTATGTTTCACCCTATCTTGACCCTGGAGTTCCATTTCCTTCAATCTTAACTGAAACTGCCTTTCTCTTTCTTTTTCTTCAATACTATATCTCATTTTTTCCTTTTCCAACTCGAGCCGTTCTTCTTTTTCTAATTTTTCTTTCTGAATGCGTTCCTCCATTTCTCTTTGTTTTTCCCTCTCTCTTTCTTCCATTTCTAATCTTTCCATCTGCATTTGTCTCTGCATTTCTCTTTCTTTTTCTTCCTTTTCATTTTTTTCTTTCTGTATGCGTTCTTCCATCTCTAATCTTAATTTTTCTAATTCAATTTGCCTTCCTATTTCAATTTGTCTCATTTGCAACTCAGTATGTGAAACCATAATGAGAGACAAAGCAGATGGATCGAAAAGTTCTTCATCAACAAAAAACTGTACCAAAATATTCTTAATTTCATGCTTCTTCATGCTTGTTTTGACAGTAGTGACCCCATAATGGGAAGCAATATCTAGCAAATCTGTCCTTTTGGCCAGATTAAACAACTCCTGAGTAGGCTGAGCCAAAAAGCTTCTCAAATCAAACGACATGTTTGCTTTTTGTTTGTTCTATAAAGTATTTATGGAAATACTGATTGAGGTTAATTTGACAAAGTTTTTTTTTTTTTGAAATGACAAGCCCAACGAGAATTTCACATGAAATGACAAGTCCTATTTCACCTGAAATGACAGTTCACATGAAATGACAATCCCCTATATGCCTATAGGGAAATACCAATTATGTGAAGCAACTGCAAAGTCTTTTTGATAAGAAATGACAATTACCTGCGTCACATGAAATGTCGGTTTTAAAATGCTTAAAATGGTTTTATCCCGGACGAGCCCCCCAATTTCTGTTACGAGCCAGGCGTAGCAGAAAGAAAAAGCAAACAAGCCTTTTGGAAAATTTTAACAAAATTTATTTACAAGTTAACTTAAACCTGTAGAAGTAAGAAAATTAAATGTACTTAGCTCTGTTATGAAATATCCTGAATGAATCTATTTTCCTTGATCCCACAGAATTCACAGTCCAAAATGAAAAGTAATATCCTTTAACAATCCAACACAGAATTTAGAAATAACTTTTCTTAAATGCCCAAACATCAAACTCCAAAGTCTCACTCAATGAGAAAAATCAAGCTCTTTTATAGACCTTAAGATTTCTCTAGAATGTTCCAGAGGGCTGTGGAATAAGATGAGGTAATTTTCTAATAATAATGCAAACCTGAACTTTCTGGAAGGTTCTGAAGTACTTTTCCTTGTAAACTTGTTGTTTACATAAATACAATTAATCTGTGACTCAGTTTTCTAGAATCTTCTATAAGAAGATTAACAAGATATTTATAGCACTATTAGGTCAACACTGGGGTGAAAGTGGGAATCAGAAAAATAAATTCTTATGCATCACAGAGTTTATATGGAGCTTTTGGGTGTTTTCGTCCTTTGCTGTCGGAATCGTAAGTTTGCATATGCAAGAACCGCGACCATCCATGGTTACTTCATTGCATTGACATTTGCCGGATCCCTCGGAAGATATTTGAACATTCGGCCTGTCGGCCTCATGTTCAAACAGCTTCTCCGGACCCGGCGAGTGTTAATGCATGAAAAACCATGGTTGATCCCTATATTCACACATGATGTGGTCGTTTTGTTTTTGTTTGATTTAAGGTTTAACGTCCCCGTCAGCACTGTACAGGTTATTTTGGAGACGTTGCTTCCAATTTTGTAGGAATTTTACCTCAAATTGAGATGAAATGATATCTCAAGCCCTGTCGCCCAATGAAACCAAAAGGGCTTATAATCATGGACGGTCCGACTCGCACCGCTTTCCTTGGCAGGCTTCATCTCTGTGGTTGTTTGATTATTTGTGTTCATGGAGATGTTGCACTGATGAGTTAGGAGGTCTTCATGAGGACTGAACAAATTATTTGTCTAAATCGCGACGGAAGTAAGGGCGAGGATTGTGGCCACGTAAAATCGATTTAAGCCCCCCAGTGGACTTCGCTTCCACTGACCGTTCCAATGCGGTTCTTTTGTCGCGGTTTATTTTTGTTATGGTTTGTCTTTGGGTGCTTGTGCCGCCTACATTATTTTATTTTGGATAGCCTATTGGCCATTTTGTGCGAAAGTAACTGTCCTTTTGGCTTTCCGCTGTTGATGTTTCCATTAGGTCTGTTGTTTCATGTTTGTGTTTCTTTCCCTTTGGCGTCTCTGATGGGAGCTATGGGTTGATTGTATCGATTCCTGATCATTGCCTCCACTTCTATTTAGATCCACTTAGCGGTTTACCAGTAGTCATGTGCGGTCGGTTTCAGCTCTGCGTGGAAGCATCATGCAACCCATCTATTTTATCAAGCCCCGATGGACGGGGGCCGTCACGTGTGGTCATATCATATTTATGACAGGACCCTATCTTCAAACTAATAGAAACCTTACATAATAAATTAATATTCGAAACTAACCTAGCGACAACATCAAATAATATATGTTTTTACGTCACAAATGAATAAGAATCGAAATGATTAACGACGATACAAGAAGTAATTAAAACGTCTTGCAAATTTCCGATTATATACTCCACAGTCCACCAGGGAAATGAGCCTTAAATAGTCTTGGCTTTGTGCCTTGTCTTTACGCTGCTACGCCAATGGTTATTGTCTCAGTGAAACTCAATTCAAACTGAAGGCGATCATCATTGAAAACAATAATGTTTGAAAAATGATACCTTATCGCTAAATACATCGTTATGTCGCATTCTTTCAGGTCAAAATTTGGAACCTCTTTTTTTTTTTTTTTTTTTTTTTGCTTCTCATTGGAACCGTTTTCGACCTCTTTATGAACCAAAACTAAGAAAAAAACTAATTAACAAAATATATTTACGTATGAAACTCATTTTTAATGACAGATTCCATCTGTCTATTCTTGCTGTGCTGCAAGTTTAAAGTAATTCAGGCTTTTTCTTCCGGCTTTGACCGCCATAGAAATATGAGTCCGCACAAAATGTAGTCCGGTTTGGCGCAATAATCCAAATTGTACAAGCGTATTAGTTATCCTTTAAGCGTAACACAAACTTTTGAAACAGACGACTTGACGGTTCAGCATTTCATATGAATCAGCTGCATCATGCATCGGCACTTGATTGATGTAACGTCTCGCTGTTCAATCCATGTCTCAGCTATGATCTTGAATGTTCTTAATGACACAAAGCTGCGTTCGCTAACTACACGCAATAGCTCACCACACAATTACGCTTATTTCACCTTCCTTTAACTTTGAAATTCCAAACAAATAGTGAAGATTTTGATAAGAAGACGCGTTCGGCAGCGTCTGATCTTGGTCTACACTGTTTGCCAAGCTCACCCTATGATTCCAGGATAACCCTCTTCCGTCTTATGGAATACCCCGATCTCACTGCGGCTATTTTCTACAAGACAAAAAGTTATTCTGACAAGTCAGTGATAGTCACGTAGACATTAGGACTGAAGCGCTTTTCTTATTATCAACTTCGGGTCGAATGCCAAACAATCAACCCAAACAGAGCGTCGTTTGTCAGTGTTGGATACATGTAAGTGTTATCTGTAAAATCTGCACATGAATCAAATGTTGGATCTGGCAAACAATGTAAACTCAGTTCAAAAGCCACACAACACGTTGCTGATCTTGTTCTTCACTTTTTGCATTAGTTACTAACATCTTAAGTTTAAACGAATCAGTCCAAGTCCCCGTTCATGACCAGCCTGCATTTAGAGACAATCGGCATGAGTGTTGTCAGTGCTTTGATGTATTCACTGCCTTGGGTTTCTGGAGTGCACTCTTCCATCACTGAAGTTGGGCTCGTCCATTCTGCTAAATATATGGCACCTAGAATTATATCACAGGACCTACACTGAGTATCTGTACCATATTCCAGGGTTGAAAGGGACAGCCTTTCTTTTCAATTTCTCCACGCAAAGTCAATATACACCTAAGTTGTAACTAACCTAAACTTGACCTCGAAAGTCAGAAAGAAAACCCATCAATATTCTTGTCTACAGCTGATCTGGTCAAACAGCAGGCTGGTCTTTAAGGATTAAATATTGACAGCACTAATAGAAAACAGTGTAAAACCTGAGCAGACTGCTGGGCAGACGCCGCATTGATCTGAGTATATAGTCTTCACCAAATTGAAAACAATGCCTACCGTAAGATTTTCAAGATGGCCATCAAAGAAGTCAGAACGGAATAATTTTATCTCCATTTCACCACAACGTCTCCATCTTGGATATCAGAATGAAATTAATTTAGTTATTCGGTATCACAACTTTGTTCTGGAGGAGCTATGAATATGGTTAACGACGGACGAAAGGACGGACGGACGGATGAACGTACGACGGACAACAGGCCACGGCATAAGCTGACCTGGATTTTTGCGCCAATTGAGCTAGCAAGAAAGATTAGGTACATCGTAGTTGTCCTGCATAACCTTAGAGTTAAGCATTACGCGGACCTGTTAACATCATACCATACCCATTAGTAGTCCCATTATTTTCCCTGAATAGCGACTAAAACTGAACCACTTAGATCAAAAAACAATTCTAGCCACTAGACGGAAATATTTCCGATTGAACTGTTCAATAATCATTTTATCCTCAAATTACGACCATAAAATACCTGCATATCCAATATGAAATTCTTATTTAAGACTTCATTTAACGTCAATCAATACACAATGGAAAACTAATGTTTCAGATACACAAAGGTTTGTTTTCACATGGAAATCGAACCCATTACATGACTGAATAATAATGGGGTATAAATAAGTTATTTTCAGGTCAAAGTACTAAAACTTAAGACCCTTATCGAACAAAGTTAATTCGTTAATGGGGACACTGCAGCATATACATGCATTTCACCAATTAAAGGTTCATCAAAACCTAAAGAAAAGTGTGCTCCGGCAGACAGTGGTCCTTTGAGTCAAGGAGAAACGGAGGTTTGGGCTTAGAGCAGGTATCCTCTTGCTACAGGTCAATGCAGCCGCTGATTTTATTTCAAAATTCTGCCTCATCCCTTGTTTTCCCCAGCGTTGGCACCATTAGAACAAGGAGGGCGGCATTTTAGTGATATTGGCATCATTTAGGGCTATTAGGCTTTTTGGCCCGTCAAATGGTCTTTTTTGTTCGGGAGCACGACATAATTAAATTAATTGGAGCATCACTGAAACAGAGGTTGACGCCTTATGGCCATTTTAACAGTCCAAAACGTGTTCTTGATACAGGTATTTTCATATGGGCCCCGTCAAGCGATTTTGGTACTTATCGCCTATGAGAGCAGTGAATCAAGAGGAACCTTCAGACAGAAAGCCATATCCCTGGCCCCTCTGAATGGCTGGGCATGCGCAGTTAAAATTTATCATGAAGGAATGCTCGAAGACACAAATTCGCTTGGTGGGGCGCATATATGGATTATAATGAATACTCCAGTGAAACATTTTGTCTATATGTAAGAGTGGAAGTATGAATAGACGTGCGGTGCATGTACACAGTATTACAAACAGCACTAGTCTGTGATAGGAGTAAAGACAGAGTAGAGGACACAGACTTGTAAATGTTTTCCACAGACTTCCATTATAGCCTTTACTGAAAAATATCGATGACTCAAAGATTTAATCTAGAATTATAGTTTGGACTTAGATGTATCAATCAAAAGTAAAGAAATATCATCTTGACCAGCATCCACATGCAGTGTCCGGGTTCTGAAGCTGGTTAGCCCAATCCTGCAGAAGATAAACAATGAAAAGGAAAACTTGAAAAAAATGTCCTATTTTGTGAGCCCTAGCCCACAAGTACATTTTTCTTAAAATTTGCAGGAAAAAAAAACTATTTGTCAAAACAACTTCTTTTAATTTCATCAAATCGATTATTGTTCAGTCACAGGACAGCTTACTTTCAAAATATACCCCTAATTCTCCATATACATGTATCTTTTTGGCAATAGCTGCCCTGCTTAAATTTACCAGTCTGTGACCTAGAAGTTGAGATGCATGCAAAACAATCATAGAATGTAACCGTGCCACAGCAATAGAAGAGATGTTTTTGCACCCCAGACAAGGAAATCCGTGATTTTACCCTGGGATAGAAATTTATGTTCTGACCCTGGTGTTCCTACCCAAATTCGATTACAATCGCGTGTTTGACAAATGCACTGGTTGATTACGACTTTGTATGCGCCGTCGTTAGGTTTGACGTCACAGCACGTTACCTGACGTCACTAAACATTCCTGCAGTGTCAATACAATATGGCGGACCTTGGTAACCGAAGTGACTGCAGCATTAAAAATCCGCGCTTTGAAATTGAAGGTATGCCAGTAAAAGACTCCAATATGGGTGTGATTGAAGAAATAAATGAACTGCATGATGCTTCCACGCAGAGCTGAAACCGACCGCAAACAAGTACTGGAAAACCGCTTAGAAGATCTATGCTTGCCCGGGCAAAGCGGTTTTAGGCGGCCCGTCCATGCTAATAAACCATATTGGTTTCATTGGGCGACAGGACTTGAGATGTCTTTACATCTCATTGTCGGGTAAAAGTCCCACAAAATTGGAACCAACGCCTCCAAAATGACAGTGTTGACGGGAACGTTAAACCTCAAAGCAAATAAACAAAACCAATTTGGGTGTGAGAGGTGGATATAAAAATCGGTCCCTCGGGATCATTGTCCGGTATCACTCGGTAAGCCTCGTGATGCCGGTAAGTGTCCCTCGGGACGGATTTTTCCATCCACCCATCACACTCATATAAGATTCTTATATTCGACCACCTTTGCTGTTTATCAGCCTGACAGTGTGTAGCACCCACAGAGTGACCAGTTTTCACTTATCACTTGTCAGATAACCAAGATGATATTAAACAACAAGCTCATGTGATGCTGGACAATAGAAGTGAAGGCAATGATCAGGAATCAAAACAACTAACCCACAGTTCCCATCACAGGCACCGAAGGGAAAGAAACACAAACATGAAACAACAAGACCCAGATGGAAACATCAATAGCGAAAAGCCAAAAGGACAGTTACTTTCCCACAAAATGGCCAAATGGCTATCAAAAACAAAATAATACAAGCAAATTCCACAGAGAATTTATGTCCACCGCCTTATTCTCATTTGTGGCTTTTGTGCTGTTAAAAAATAAGTAAGTTAATCAGGCAACCACTGTAATCTCTTAACGCGGGTTCGATAACTACATGGTTTTGTCAACATTCCTTCATAAAGAGTGAATGTTCATGAAGTCTTTTCTACGGACATTCTCTTTCTCCAGCTGATTCAAGAAGGGCAGTTGTCAGCTTCTGGTGAAAGAATATGCTCAGTACTGGTTAAATCACTTACGTATCAGCACTCACAATGCACCTACTACATATACAGTTCCATATTATATATGCGGAAAATAAACCTCCAAGTTAAAAATGTAAAAAAAGTGAACAGAATTATTTTAAGATTCTGTAAAAAGCACATGCATATCTTCAGACCATAATTCAAGCAAATTTTATGTTTTAGAAGGATTGGTATTAAACTGTAGGAATCGCGCTCACAAGGTCCCTACTACATTATACTCTTTCATAGAATTGATGCATTAAAAAGTCTAAGTTAAAAATGTGAAACAAATTAATTAAAGAATTCTGTAAAAAGTATATGCACAACTTCAAACCTTGATAAAGACACCTGTAAAATTTCAGAAAGATTGGTATAAAACTGTAGGAGTTGCGCTCACGAGGTACCTACTATGAATTCGGAACCATGCAAAAAAAGTCTAAGTCAAATATGTAAAAAAAAAGTAAAACAAATTAATTAAATAATTCAGTATAAAGCATATGCACAACTTCAAACCATGATAAAGACATCTGTAAAATTTAAGAAGAATTGGTATAAAACTGTAGGAGGAGTTGCGCTCACAAGGTACCTACTACATTATACTCTTTCATAGAATTGATGCATGAAAAAGTCTAAGTTAAAAATGTGAAAAAAGTGAAAACAAATAATTAAAGAATTTTGAAAAAAAAAAACATATGCTCAACTTCAAACCATGATAAAGACGCCTGGAAAATTTCAGAAAGACCGGTATAAAACTGTAAGAGGAGTTGCGCACACAAGGTACCGGCTATGAATTCGGAACCATGCAAAAAAAGTCTAAGTTAAAAATGTGAAAAACGTAAAAACAAAACAATAATTAAAGAATTCTAAAAAAAGCATATGCACAACTTCAAGCCATGATAACGGCCCCCGCCCATAGGGGCTTGAAGAAATATATGGGCTGCATGATGCTTCCACGCAGAGCTGAATCCGGCCCGCACACTAGTACTGGTAAACCGCTTAGAGGATCTAAGCCTGTCCAGGAACCGCGGTGCAAGCGGACCGTCCATGCTAATAAACCCTATTGGTTTCATTGGGCGACAGGGCTTGAGATGTCATTCCATCTCAATGTCGGGTAAAAGTCCCACAAAATTGGAAGCAACGTCTCCAAAATGACCTTTACAGTGTTGACGGGGACGTTAAACCTCAAATCAAACAAACAAATCAAGCCATGTTAAAGACACCTGTACAATTTCAGAAGGATCGGTATAAAACTGTAGGAGGAGTTGCGTTCACAATGTACCTACTATGAATTCGGAACCATGCAAAAAAGTCTTAGTTAAAATGTGAAAAAGTGATACAAATTAATTCAAGAATTCTGAAAAAGGGCATGCACAACCTCAAACCATGATAAAGACACCTGTAAATTTTCAGAAGGATCGGTTTAAAACTGTAGGAGGAGTTGCGCTCACAAGGTACATACCATAAGCTCGGAACCACGCACCACGCATCACGCACCACGGAAAGCCGAATACTATGTCCCCTCGCTTTTCTTCGAAAAGGCGGGGGACAATAAGCGATACACACACTCAAAGACAAGCCATAACAAAAATAAACCGCGACAGAAGAACCGCCTTGGAACGGTCAGTGAAAGGAGTTCCACTGGGGAGTGCTTAAATCGATTTTACGTGGCCATAATCCTCGCCCATACTCCAGTCGCGATTTAGACAAATAATTTGTTCGGTCCGCATGAAGGCCTCCTAACCCATCACTGCAACATCTCCGTGAACACAAAAATCAAACAACCGCAGAGATGAAACAACGATGAGGATTCGACAGCAAGAAACTACTGAAATGCTGGAGCAAAACTGATGACTGATAGGAGTTCTTACTTTGGTTTCGAAACATAAAATTAGTGTATACTAATTTATTTTAGTTCGATTGCGAGGGAAGCTTCAAGCTTATTTAATCGTTCTTGAACACTCATTCCGGATGCGAGAGAGGCTATTACACCTATGCTACCCATTTACACCTGGGTTGAGTGAGACAGTGTCATAATGTGTCTTGCCCAAGGACACACCTCGATACAGGTTCCCGGACTCGAAGGCACAGCGTCTCGATCATGAGTCGAACGCGCTAACGCGAGCAAGTTTGTTTGTTTTGAGGTTTAACGTCCAGTCAACACTGTAAAGGTCATTTTGGAGACGTTGCTTCCAATTTTGTGGGACTTTTACCCGACGTCGAGATGAAACGTTAACCACTGCGCTATCGAGGCTGACAAACATAAGATTGTGTTACCTTGAACCGCTTAATTGATTATATTTAATCAGATGCATTCGATGTTAGCCCTATATGTTTGTAGTGAGGTTTATAGGGACATTTATTTCGTGGCTTTGTTATCGATGCCAGAGGTAACATATTCTTATCAGTAACACGATCATATACAGTTTATTAGAGACCCCAAGGTCCCCAGGTGAAATAGTAATATTGACGATATTAATCATAATAGAGATATATTGTAGTTGGGTCAAGCCACGAGAAAATGGTTCTTCAACCATGGGCGTCCAGCGAGGACTCTGATCAGACTGCGCGGATACGCTGTCTGATAAGAGTCCTCGCTAGACACTATAGTGAAGTCAAGAAAGGTGACAGAAAGTTTGTCCATGCAGTCAGAGACGGGTGTATTCTAAGTACAAATATACACGTAAGTGATATCACTGAGACTGATGGGAACCTTCGCCGAGCCCATGTGTTCGACATCCTCTTTTCGCTTTTCCAGGCCCGAGTAATAATAAAATCGTGATAAAAATCATCCAATCATCGTTATTTGACACCAGCTGTAAGTGAGCAAACAATTTTTCTCGAATCTGTTTAATATTAGGTCGACTCAAAACAGGCGCAACGTCATCAACTGCTTAATTAACAAATTTATGACAATCCGGTCAATTTCCATTTCTAAAGGTTTTGTTTGTTTGTTTGAATTTAGGTTTCACGTCATGATCAACACAATTTAGGTCATTTTGGAGACGCTTTTTCAAATCTTGTGGGACTTTTACCCGATATTCAGATGAAATGGGATCTCAAGTCCTGCCACTCAATGTAACCGAAAAGCTTATCTGCATTGGATGGTCTGAATCGAATTACCTTGCCTGGGCATGCTTAGTCCTTCTTAGCGGTCTACCAGTACTCGTTTACAAACATATGTTGTCATTATGCAAACAGTGTAGACCCTCATCAGACCGCGTCTGATCTGGTTCTACACAGTTTACATGTATAAGAAGAATTGATATATGGGTAAATCATTACGTTACATCGACGGTGATGAGGTGTTAGTGCACCATCATACCGTACAGGTAGACATTAGGATAGTTCCAGTAAGCAACACGCCTATATAATTTTTTTCCCTTGAACCCCACTTTTATATAGTAAAATTTGGATTTAAAGGGGTAAACCTTATTTTTCTTATTTCTGCTTAAAATATAGAGTGTGGGTCTCGTTAGAACCGCATCGATGAGGCGGTTCTAACGAGTACCCAAAATCTATATTTTGAGCAGACGCCTCGATGAGGCGGTTCTAACGAGTACCCACTATATTTTGAGCAGAAATAAGAAAAATATCACAATTTTTCATCTTAAAATTTTCATTTTTTCGGCGATAAAGGTTACAATGTATTTATATAGGCGTGTTTTCGTAATGACTTTAAATCGGCATCTGAACAATGCCGAAATATTTGTCTCAACGTTGAATCAACCTTGTGTTCCTGCGGAGAGGTATCTGCCTATCTAAGTGGGAATCGATGCAGCTTCAGGGAGACAATTCATATAAGAAAAAAGCGTCTCCGCCGATGGAAGGAGACTTCTATTCCCTCCCAAGGAAAAGCTATTTCCTTTTAGGGTAGAATGTTGTTTAGAGGGAGCGAGTTTATAGGAAAATACAAATTAATAATAAAAGCATCGCAAACTGCATGATACCCATTATTGCATTTGCTTTTCAGATTACTATTAGAAATTAGGCAGACAGAATTCTTAAGCCTTGGTACAGGCTGTGCCAATAGCCTGCTACATTTCCTGGTATTGAATCCATATATGCCTAGCGGCCCTTTTCTGAGACATTGAAAACAGAGCAGATCAAGATCATGTCTTTTGGCGTGTCGTTGGTAAACTAGCCACAAATTCTCGTGCATTTAATAGCATCACGTGAACAAGTCCGTGAAATGAACACCCCCTTAAACCCCACTTTATATAGAGAAAACTGGGGTTTAAGGGGGTATACATTATTTTTCTTATTTCTGCTCCAAGACATATGTTGTGGGTACTCGTTAGAACCGCCTCAACGAGGGGGTTCTAACGAGCACCCACAACTTATGTTTTCAGTATCAATAAGACAAATATCACGGATTTTCTTCAGAAAAGTAGCCATTTTGGGAGATGTGAAAAAATGCACTATGTCGCACGGGTGTGTTATCGTAATGGTATTTGCAGGACAAACACTGTCGACTTTCAGCTTTATGTCAAGCCTGATTCCATTTCGACCCCAAACACTACCACGTAGCCTGTCAAATGCTGGACTAGCTTTAGTAATCCTGGCATTGACTTCACCATCAATGTGCACGACTCTTGACAGCCTGCTCAAAAGGAAGGTGAACCTGTCTATCTTTTCGACCTTTTACTGTCGTGTAAGGCTTGCAAGGTGCTGGCTGATAGGGCACCTCCTCAGTCTTGTTGATACTGAATGTGAGGTCATAGCTATCACAGGAGTCAGATAATTGAACTACACATTTTTGCATTTTCTCTGTTGGAGCATCCGTTGCCATATCATTAGCAAAGAGAAACTCACCAAGCACCTCTGCCTGTGTCAAATGCTTTGTTAATGTCAACATAGGTCATATAGCGGTCAATTTTCTGTTCCTGGCATTTCTCTTATAGAGGGTATATGTAATACAGTACTACTTTATTCTTGCTTTTAAGGCCGATTTGTACTCGTTGTAACCGCCTCATCTCACGTAAGGCCACAATCTTTATTGGAAGCAGAAGTTAGTAAAACAACACAACTTATAATTTGAAAATTTCCGTTAGAATACATGTACGCTATATCATATTGATGTCTTTCATATGGCTGTCATTACTGATAAAAGTCGATTGACTTCTATATGTGAAAGTTTGTACACCAATTACATAGATATATTCCCGGAACACCAAAGTTATAATTGCCACTAAAGTCATTAATATTGATGACGGATATTTATGGGAAACAGAATATGGGCCCCGTCAAGCGATTTTGGTACCTATCGCCTATGCGAGCAGCGAAGGTTCAGGCGAGCCTGCGCATCCGCGCAGTCTCGCCAGAACCTTCGCTGCTCGCTCATACAAGCAGTGAATCAAGAGGAACCTTCAGACAGAAAGCCATATCCCTGGCCCCTCTGAATGGCTGGACATGCGCAGTTAAAATTTGTCATGACGGAATGCTCGAAGACACAAATTCACTTGGCGGGGCTCATATAATGTACCTATTGTAATTGTGTACATTGGCTGCCGATAATTCCGTCTTGAGTATAAGTAGTTCAATTTGCATATAAATTTGTTTCAAAGCTTAGGTTACATACATGTACGTTTACTAAATATAGTATTTGTTATTTTTACGGCGTCGCAGTTCAACACAGCCGTCTGTCGTAGGGAACCCTTTCAATAACTGAAATAAAACGTTTTCAGCAAAAACAAAACATCTCTTGTGTTCTTCAAGTCTTTCCAAATTTTCGAGGAGCACCAGTCTTCTTCAGGATTTTTTTTCTTATCATAGGTTGCGGATGTTCGTTAAGACCGCCATCCGCCATATTGAGGCGGCTTTATTAGAAATCAGTAATATAATGCTCTCCGTTCTAAACCCCAAGTTTCTCTGTGTAAGTGTGGTTTACTAACGATTTTTCCACCCTTTACACTACACTTCCTCATAATCTTATAAAAGATAAACGTATTGGTTTAATTGAATGGACATTTCAACGGGAAGACTCCTCTATCTTGCATGCAATGTAAAAAATGTGTTTTTTCACTTCTGAAGAGCATAAAAACTATACTTACAACTTGGCCACGTAAAATCGATTTAAGCCCCCCAGTGGAATTCTTTCCACTGACCGTTCCAAGGCGGTTCTTCTGTGGCGGTTTATTTATGTTGTTGTTTGTTACTACTCACTGTGTGTATCACTTGTGTCTTTTTATTTTGGATGACAATTTGGCCATTTTGTGGGGTAGTAACTGTCCTTATGGCCATCCTTTGTTTAGGTTTCCATTATGGTCTGGTCTCTTCATGTTTGTGTTTCTTTCCCTTTGGTGTCTTTGATGGAAGGAGTAAGTTAATTGTATCGATTCCTGATCTTTGTTTTCCTTCTACTTTTTATGGTCATGTAAGAAGGTGTGTTAAGCTCTCACCTTTCTTCTTGACAATATTTACATAAGATTTGGTACTAAGTGATTTAGACAAGTTGTGGGTATTCCGATGGATACTAATTGCGCATCACTTGTGGTGATCTATTTTTGTTTTGTTATGAGAGAGACTTCATGATGTCCCTTTTGCTGATAACCAGTCTGAAATCATTGAAGCTTTTAGCTCCACTTCTAGATATTTGGATGATTTATTAAATATTGATAATACCTATTTCGATGGTTTGATCTGTCAAATTTACCCATCAGAACTTCAGTTAAATATAGCAAGTTCTTCTGATACCGAGGCCCCGTTTTTGGATTTACATCTATCTATTGTGGATGGGTTTGTTTCTTGCAAAAATTATGATAAACGCGATGGTTTTGATTTTGAGGTTGTAAACTTTCCTTTTTAAGATGGCGATGTTCCACATGCGCCATCCTATGGCGTTTATATTTCACAACTAATTCGATTTGCCAGAGTGTGTAGTCATGTAACTGACTTCAACACTCGTAATAAACTGTTAACGGCTAAGCTTCTTAATCAGGGTTATCGGTACCATAAACTACGCAAAGCCTTTTCAATATTTCATAAACGTCATTCTGATTTAATTTCAAAATTCCATACTGGGCTTAAATCGCTTCTGCAACAAGGTCTATCGGAGCCCGAATTTTATGGTGACTTAGTATATAAATTTAGAAAAATATATACCCGGAATGACCTCAGCACCCAATTTCGTGAAATCATTCTTCGATATAAAAAGATTGGGTACAACATAAATGTTATACGACAAACTGCATACATAGTAGTTAACCAAATCACGGTTGATAACTTTGCTTCCCTCTTTAATTGCACGCCGCAGGGTCAGGCCTCAGATTCTATGACGGTTCCAACGTAAAGGCTTATGTTGGTTGGAACCTGATTCTCTGTCTCTGGTCGGGCCCATTGGAGTCCTACTGTTGGTTTTCTTTTGCTCCAGCATTTCTGTTGGTGCTTGCAGTCGAGTCCTCATCGTTGTTTCATCTCTGTGGTTGTTTGATTTTTGTGTTCACGGAGATGTTGCACTCTAGTTAGGAGACCTTCATGCGGACTGAACAAATTATTTGTCTTAATCTCGACGGAAGTAAGGGCGAGGATTGTGGCAACGTAAAATCGATTTAAGCCCCCCAGTGGAATTCGTTTCCGCTGACCGTTCCAAGGCGGTTCTTCTGTCGCGGTTAATTTTTGTTATGGTTTGTCTTTGGGTGTTTGTGTCGCTTATGTCATTTTATTTTGGATAGCCTTTTGACCATTTTGTGGGAAAGTAACTGTCCTTTTGGCTTACCACTGTTAGTGTTTCCGTTGGGGTCTGTTGCTTTTTTTTTCCTTTTTTTGGGGGGGGGGGTTGGGGTTTACGGCCCTTTCAAGATTATTTCACTCATATCGAGCCGATCGTTAATCAGAGGTGGGCGAAAACCGGAGTACCCGGAGAAAAACCACCTGGCCTTCCGTTGCAGAACTTGGCGTCTCACATGTGACCCGAGCGAGGCTCGAACCACAGCGGTGAGAGACCTAATGATCAAGAGTCAGCGCTCTTAACCACTAGGCCACGGAGGCCCGGGGTCTGTTGCTTCGTGTTTGTGTTTCTTTCCCTTTGGTGTCTCTGATGGGAGCTGTGGGTTAATTGTATCGATTCCTGATCATTGCCTCTACTTCTATTTTACAAGGATGCATGTATTGGATACAAATAAAGTAGTCGCAGATAAGATTGACTAGGCGGAGCTATCCGGGTGTTGTCGATATATGTCAAATTCGTTGAGTCCATCAGAAGATTCGAAAGAGTGCCTTTCGCATGCTTTCTGCAAGCGGACCAAATGCCAACATACGCCACAGCTTTGTTTGTTTACAGTTTAATTCACACAATCGGGTGACTTGGTTTACCTTTTTGTTAATAGAGCATTCCAAAGGCCGGTACAAACGATATAGCCGCCAAGTCAATCTTATCTTCGACTACTATACTTTTTACTTGTAAAATGATGTACACTGGTTCAACGGGCCTCCGTGGCCTAGTGGTTAAGAGCGCTGACGCTTAATCATTAGGTCTCTCACCGCTGTGGGTTCGAGCCCACCTGTGATTAACGATCAGCTCGATATGAGTGAAATTATCTTGAAAGGGCCGTAAAACCAAAAATAAAAGAAAATATGTACAATGGTTTCAAAACATTCGTTACGTATGTTTAATTAGGAAATACAAGTCAATCAGTTATAGCAATGATGTTGAGTAATAAATCACAATCGCAGTTTGGAGGTCAGATGTGAACGTAGATCAAATCAGGAGCGCTTAGCGCTTGTGATTTGACTACTACAACTGACCCACAAACAATGATTTATTACTCAGCAAGTCACACACAAGAACTGATCTAATTCAATTCTATATAAATATGTTCTAGAAAGGGTTATCCTTTGGAAGCAAGGAATACACCACAGAACTCAGAAATATGGAGTGTACATGTTTTCTGGGCCAGACTAGCTAGATTCGGCCAATTAGGCCTCACCAGTGACCCTTAGATATTTTCAAAATTCCACAATGGAATCAATGATCCAAAAGGACAAGAAAATACAAACTACACTATTATGTGTAACACACTGTAAAGCGGCAATAATTTTGTTTTTGCTTCAAATCCTCCCAGCCTTTCCCCCTGATTAAAAGGAAAAGTCCACAGGTATTTTTACACTAACACATGTCCTTTTGTAACATTTTCGTTCGAGAAAATGACGTTTTACCGCTTGACGTCATAAAATGACTGCGTTTTGGGTCACGCTCTGGCGCATAATGACTTGTGGCAGAATAAATTACAGTTTCTTTCGAATGCCTGTACACATGTAGGCAGGCTGTATTGGAATGTACACTACCTTGCAAAGTATTTGTAATTTTAACTGACGTCGCAGTCAACTTTAGTTTATTTCCAAAAGTTTTGTAAAATACACAAGGCTTAAAAGACCAACAAAATGCAAGTTAATGGAAGATTGCTAAAGGAATCTGAAAGCGGAATGGAAAATCTGAAAAAACTCTGTCACCCCTTCCGAAGTGTTGTTCTTGCATGACAGTTCAATCACATTTTGAAACGAAAATGTCTGGTCTAAGTATCATCGTAGGTGGTGTTACCCTCTGAAAACTGTAGACCGGAAACAGTCTAGACCAAAATGAGACCGTATCGTACGAATATACGCTGATTGCCATCCTGATAAAGATTTTGACAACACTAGATTTACAAAAATTGACGTGCCAAAGAAATCGAAGCTGGAAGATGTCACTCCAGAAACTCAGAGAAGAAAGGGTTAAAATGCTTCATGAGTTCGCAATAGCATTATGTCTTATTCTAATGCATTTCCGTATGTAACGCGACGTCTAATTGGATAACGTCAAAAATTTGCGACGATATTTTTGCGATTCCGCGATATTTATAGGTTATTGACTTTATATTGTGAAATATTCGGCACGAGTTCATATCTCCGCCATATGAACGAGTGAAATCACTGAGAAGTTTGTTTACCCATAAGGCGCCAATCACGACAATTGTCGCCTGCTTTGTGGTCTGTCGGTTACTTTAGAAGTCATTTTTGCAAACCTTGTGGACCCAAAATCAGACTGCTCTTATATGTGGTCCTAAATCAGATTGGTCCTGTAGGAGCAGTCGATTAGACTGGTCCTGTAGGAGTAGTCTGATCTGGGTCCATACTGTTTGCCTGTTTGAAAAAAAAAATCAGCCGACGACATAAGCAGACTACATTTTCAGATGTAGTTTTTCTCGGCGTTTTAAGGGTTAATATTCGTGCCTAGCCATTACAAGCCCCTTTTCACCATATAAACTCAACAGAGGTGTACATTGTGCGACTTTAAGGTGATCACACTGATATGCTGTTTACTTCACAAAGTCTTTGGTTTAGTACATCAGCCACAAAGTTTGTACCACATTTAGCCATTCTAGTGGTCGAATAAAAACGCACGCTAGAATCGATAGTGACCATTGACCTTTAATGCATGTACGACCAGAGTGAGTGAGTGTTTATGTTTTACGTCCAAACAACAGCTAAGGTCATACGGAGATGGGCCTCGGTTGAAAGACTCATCCAAAGTCTGGAGAAGCGCGGGATCGACCCTCCTGCCCCTGGTTTACAAGGCGAGTAGCGTAACCGCTACACCACGGAGGCTTCTACATGTACAAATAGCAACAGTTTATAGACGAGAACTATTTTTCAGATACATAATGTGCAACTATAAACAATAACATGAAAAGCCCTGCTCACACATCACCGGATAGCACCAACGGCCGTTAAACGTATGATAAAATAATTAATCCGTTCGTCTCCGTTTGCACCCGTTTCAAGTTCGTTTCTCATCCGGTGAGTCCGTTCTTTGTACGTCGACTTCCTTTCATGTCCGTTACGTCCGGTGAAAAGTTTTGAGCATATTCAAAACTTAGAACGGACACGAACGGAAAAGGGCATCAGTTGGGTGTACGTTAGTTTTCCGTTTTGTCCACTTCTCGTTCGGTTCGAGTACTGTACTTGTCCGCGCGTCATCCGTCGGTGTCCGTTGGTATCCGGTAGACCCGATTCTCGACCGGACCTCTACCGAACATGCAACGGGTCAAACGTAGGTCTTCCGGACCTATACGGTACACTGAACGAGAAAAGCGTACCCGGAACGCACAGACACGGACATCTAACGGACATTAAATGGTTGTTAATTACCAGTTGGTCCAACCTGATGACGTACGCTTCTGGAAACACCTTTTAAGGGGATATCTATGTCTCGCTTTTCATTTTCTTGCGTTCCTTCGTGAACACATGGCGTGCAATACCAGAGCTGGGTTACGGTATCGTACGGCGTTGATACAGGCAGAGGTAGAATGACAGCCTTTTGAGATGGCGTGGTAATTATATGCGCTCTCTCTGTCACGTGACCGGTGCGAACACGTTCTGCATACTTTCTAAATGCGTTTTATCCATTGTGCGTGCGTAGGATGTTCGTTTTATCCGGCGTACGTCCGTTATGTGTACGATTCGAACGTGCATTGCTTGTCCTGTTCATGTTCGGTTGGCGTACGGTCATGGTTTGTGTGTTTAATACCAAGATTGCGGATGCTTCAGAGAGCTCGAGTTTCGATTTTTACAACCCGACAGCAAGGGATATAATTTAATTCTTGTTTTTATTATCCGTTCATCGTCCGTTGGTGCTATCCGGTAATGTGTGGGCAAGCCTTAACTCTTAATGCCCAGGAAAACGCTATTATCTTTGTTATATTTATTTAAATACATTTCCAGTCATTTGAGCCAGATTCTTACTTTCGTTTGAATGGCCCGTTGGAATAATGTCGTACTGCTACTGTCTTTGTGTCTAAATCTCGAAAAAATTTCTAACGATTGAATTTATTTTATTCACTCATTTTCATACGGACACTTTTATTCGAATGGCCATGTCTGTAGCGCGGGACGTCAGAAACGTTGCACTTTGACGTTAAGTAATGTTCTGTGTGCGCACCATAGGACTGTATGTCATTACAACTGTCACACTATCTGCAGTGTTTTTGGAAAGAATTTGGCTTATGATCATTATATTTTTATTGCATTATACATGTACATGTACCCATCACGAAAACATACCTATACAAATCTGACCCCCTTTGAACTCCACTTTCATATAGTAAAAATGAAGTTTACAGCGTGAACCTTATTTTGCAATTTCTGTTCAAAATATAGATTGTGGGTACACGTTAGATCCACCTCGATCTTAATTTTCTTATTTCTGCTCAAAATATAAATTGAAGGTACACGTTAGAACCGCCTCGATTCTTATTTTTCTTATTTCTGCTTTGAAATATAGATTGTGGGTACTCGGTAGAACCGCCTTATCGAAGCGGTTCTAACGTGTACCTACAATCTATATTTTTAGCAGAAATAAGAAAAATATCACAATTATTCATCTTTTTGCGGCGGTAAAATTTACAATGTATTTGTATAGGCGTGTTTTCCTTATGCATTTTATAAGCATGTTGGGGCACCAAAGATCAAAAAGGATCATTATTCCTATCAGTTATGCCCCTGATATAGCATTATGATAAACTTTAAGTGGCTCGAACTTTCCCTGTATCGAACACGTTTTCATGGTCCCAACAGTTTTCGAGCCAATGAAGTTTGCCTGCATAACGATAATAAACGAAGGAAAATAACTTACTCAAATCAAGCGACAGCTTTCTAGCACAAATTCCAAGGAATTATATAAACAGATGTCTACAAGACCAACCCAGCTAACAAACTGGCCATCATCCGTATAACTAATTATCGCTAATTCTCTACGCACCTAAAACTTAAGAGGTTTTATCGCCTTCCATTCAGAGAATATTTGTATTTCTACTATCAAATTGCTAATGATACAGTAAACATTGAGGGAGCAATCGAAATATTGATTACAGCTCAAGGCGCCTTGTTTCTATAGACTTATAAGGATGAGTTGATAATTGCCAATCAGTGCTCTCTCACTTATATTGCTGTATCATTTTGATTGTTTCCTTCCTGCAGTGAAAGGCCCCCGCCCATCGGGGGTTGGAGAAATAGAATGGTATGCACGGTGCTTCCGGTAGAGCTGAAACTGACCGAACATGAGTACTGATAAACCGCCTAGAAGGTCTAAGCCTGCCCAGGAAAGATGATGCGAGTCAGACCGCCCATGCATATAACTCTTTTGGCTTCTTTGGTTCAATGAGCAGTGGGGCTTTAGTTGTCATTTCATCTCAATGTCGGATAAATGTTTCACAACAGTGGAAGCAGCATCGCCAATATGACCAAAAAGTGTTAAAGAGGACGTTAAACCTCGATTCAAACAAAAACAAACTTGCTGAATGGAAAGTAGATTGTCATGTACACTACGACAACGTTTCCATGTTAAATATATAGAAACTTACACGAGTGGTCATTTCATATGTTTATGAAACTAGCCAAAGGCCAGAAAAAGCTTTCCTTTGAAATCATTTTTCAGAGGAGAACAGTTTAAACAATTATAGTGGAACATGCCTAAGAAATTATTTCAAAATTCAACCACTGGCTAAAGAGGAGAAGAGTCAAATATTCTTTTTAAGCCCTGGTGGCCATCTTGTTCATCCAAGTGCAACCGTTTGACCATTTTTTGTAAATGGTCACATGTGAAATTATTTCTAAATGCATTCACTAGTTTAGGAGAAGAAATCGTACAAAGTTTTTTTTTCTATTTTAGCTCTGGTGGTCGTGTTCACCAGAATGAAAATATGGACCAATTTTGGTACAGAGTCATCCAAGGAACATTCCTTTATAATTATTTCGAAACCCATCATTTAAAAGTTTTCCTGTTTTAGCTCTGGTCTTCTTGTTCATCAAAGCGGCATTACGATAACACATCCGTGTAATATAGTACATTTTTCAAACCCCAAAAAAGGTTTTTTTTTTCTGATGAAAATCTGTGATATTTTCCTTATTTCTGCTCCAAACATAGGTTTTGGGTGCTCGTTAGAACCGCCTCAATGAGGCGGTTCTAACGAGTACCCACAACCTATGTCTTGGAGCAGAAATAAGTAAAATAATGTTTACCCCCGTAAACCCCAGTTTTCTCTATACAAACTGGGGTTTAGGGGGGTCTTTATTTCACGGACTTGTTCACGTGATGAATGGATTGAGTAATTTTGGTAAAGGGTCATCCAAGGAACATTCCTGTGAAATAATTTCAAATTCCATCCACTCGTTAAAGAGTAGAAGTCATTTAAACCTTTTTATATTATCAGCTCTGGCGTCCATCTTGTTCATCCGAGCAGAACGGTATGAGAAATTTTGGTAGAGGGTCACCCAAGGAACATTCCTGTTGTTTAAAGGTTTTTCCTATTTTTTTATCTGGCGGCCATCTGGTTCATCCGAGCAAAACCGTTTGAGCAGTTTTGGTAGAGGGTCAACCAAAGTATAATACTGTGAAATTATTTCGAAATCCATATATTAGTTAAGGAGGAGAAGTTGTCTATATTTTTATTAGTATTATAAGTATTAAATTTAGCACTGATGGCCATCTTGTTAACCCAAGCAAAACGGGTTGAGCACTTTTGGTAGAGAGGCACCCAAGCAAGATTGCTATGAAATTATTTCGAAATCCATCTATAAGATAAGGAGAAGTCTTTTAAAGGTTTTCCTTTTTTAGCTCAGGTGGCCAGCTTCTTCATCCGAGCAGAACTGTAAGTGCAATTCCGGTAGATAACCTAAGGAACATTCCTGTGAAATAATTTCAAAATCCACCCCTAGTTAAGGAGGAGAAGTCGTTTAAAAGTTTTTTTTTTCTATATGTAGCTTTGCAGCCATCTTGTTCTTCCGAGCGGAACGGTTTTAGCAATGTTGGTAGAGGGCCTCCAATGGAGCATTCCTGTGTCTGTCCAGCAGTTTTGGAGAAGTCGTTTAAAGCACAAGTTGACACACGCACGCACGGACGACGGACAGAGACCAATCACAACACTTCGTGCTCAGTTGAGTTAAAAATATCAGGATTTTTATCTGGTAAAATTTTACCAATATATTTGAATAGGCGGGTTTTCGTAATGCCAAATCAATCAGCACTACTCCTCTTCATCTAAATAGTTCTAGAAATAGCTTTTTCACATAATGATAACACTCCCGCGTGTTACATGTAAATGGGGTCTTTCATGTCACTGTCTATCTCTCATCCGGTATGAGTGTTCGAGAGCGATTCAAATAAGCTTGAAGCTTTCATCGCAGTCGAGCTGAAATAAATGAGTATAAACTAAACTAGATTTTTTCTTTTCAGATGATAATTCGTTAAATTTTTTTCTCGTTTCTAGGCCATACACGGATACAGGTTGCTCGTTGAGTATCCAACTTTTCTCTACATTACGAAAACACACCCATATGACATAGTGCATTTTTTCACATCTCAAAAATGGCTACTTTTTTTGAAAATATTTATTTTTTCTTATTTATACTGCAAACAAAGATTGTGGGTGCTCGTTAGAACCGCCTCATTGAGGCGGTTCTAACGAGTACCCACAACCTATGTCTTGAAGCAGAAATACGAAAAATAATGTATGCCCCCGTAAACTCCAGTTTTCTCTATATAAAGTGGTGTTTAGGGGGTGTTCATTTCACGGACTTGTTCACGTGATGTATATGCAGCGGGATTCACAGATGTGTTCATTGCATGATGGAAAGGACATTTGGCTCACCATAATACAATCGAAACTGTATTAGATAAGACTTCCTTTCATTACATTAAAACTGGAATTTTTTGTTTGAAAAAAAAATACTGTGATATTTCTCTTCAAAGATTGCTTGTGGATACTCGTTGAAACTGCCTCGAGCCTACTTTCATACTATTTTTCGACAAAAATAAGAAAACAAAAAACGCAAATACCCTAGTAAAAGGTGAAAATAAATGCAAACCCTTCTTAACCTCCTAATCACTCAACCCCACAATGTTTTTAATTTAAGGCAGATTTATAGGGGTGCTCGGGGTGCTCATTACAATCTATGTTTCTAAGCAGAACTTAGAAGAATAAATAATAACCTTGTGAATGCGACTTTTCGCCTATAGGTTGAGGAGGCTCGTTAGAACCGCCTCGCCTCGGTGAGGCGGTTCTAACCAGTACCCAAAACCTTTGTATTGGAGGAATAATAAAGAATATAATGTAATATTCTCGTAAATCACCACCTTTCTTTATATAAAGCGGGGTTAAGAGGGGTATTCATCTCACGGACTTGTAAATGTACATGTAATAAAGGGGTCGTTAGTTTTCAAATTGTCAAATTTTCAAGCAAGCAAAACATCGAAAATCCTGGGTCCAGTTGTTGAAAGCCTTGTGAGCTTAACGAGCTCGTTAGTGGTCAAATTGTGAACCATTCTAACAAGAACAATATCTAAAGATTTGTTATTTTTGTTAAAAACTGTGAGCAGCTTTTGCATTTGCAAAAGATGCTCACATTTTTTCAGCAAAAATATCAGTATTTTCACCAAATTGAATGATCAAAGTATTAACGATACGTTAGCTATCGACATCGTTAGTTCTGAACAACTGTTCCCTGATATTTTTGCTAAACATCACGTGAACAAGTCCGTGAAATAAAGACCCCCCCCCCCCCTAAACCCCACTTTATATAGAGAAAACTGGGGTTTACGGGGATGAACATTATTTTCCTTATTTCTGCTCCAAGACATAGGTTATGGGTACTCGTTAGAACCGCCTCATTGAGGCGGTTCTAACGAGCACCCAAAACCTATGTTTGGAGTATAAATAAGAAAAATATAACAAATTTTCATCAGAAAAATTGCCTTTTTGTAGTTTGAAAAAAATGCACTATATCACACGGATGTGTTTTCGTAATGAATATGAGTGACAAAAGCTACTCACATTGTGGCTACTCACAGTTTGTCAGCAAAATATTAGTATTATATTGGCCATATTGAATGATCAAAGTTTCAACGATTTGTCAACTAATGCTGTCGGTAGTTTGGGACAACTGGGCCCTATTGCATATATAACATCTGACACAGGCTCGGTTTGTTAGGTTCGCAAACACAAGACAAACTGATGAGATCTTGTAATGCAAATAAGTGCTTCTTAGAACTACATCATTAAGCTCTTCGTGGAGTCGGAGAAGATTGCCATGTCTAAACATCGTTAAACATCGATATTCGTCATTGCTTAATAGTTTTCACAGTAAACACGGGTCATGCATGTGGTTATGAACGCTATTGTACCGCCGTGTGAACATTTAGGTCATACAAAGTCAGTCCCTCTCTCACAAAGAAAACTCCTCAAACTGCAGTATATGCACGTGTAAGAAAACAAAAAAAAAAAAAAAAATGTCAATGCCAAAAAATGAAAGCACAATTTAACACATCACGCAAACATGCCTATATAATTCTGACACCCTTGAACCCCACTTTTATATAGTTAAACTCGGGTTTGCAGCGGTAAACCTCATTTTTCTTATTTCTTGTCTAATATATAGATTGCGGGTACTCGTTAGAACTGCCTCGATTTTGTGGGTACTTAATAGAACTGCCTCGATGAGGCGGCTCTAAGAAGTACCTACAATCTATATTTTGAGCAGTTTTGTTTGTTTGATTTGAGGTTTAACGTCCCCGTCAACACTGTAAAGGTCATTTTGGAGACGTTGCTTCCGATTATGCGGGTGTTTTACCCGACATTGGGATGAAATGACATCTCAAGCCCTGCCGCCCAATGAAACCAACAGGGTCTATAAGCATGGACGGGCCGACTCGCAACGCTTTGCCTGGGCAGGCTTGGATAATCTAAGCGGCTTACCAGTACTCGTGTGCGGGTCGGTTTCAGCTCTGCGTGGAAGCATCATGCAGCCCATCTATTTCACCAAGCCCTGATGGGCGGGGTCCTATATTTTGAGCAGAAATAAGAAAAATACCATCATTTGTCCTCTCAAAATGTTCGCTTTTTCGGCGGAAAAGTTTACAAGGTATTTGTATAGGCGTGTTAGCGTAATGAACCGACATTGACAACTCTTATATGGGGCATAAGGAATAATAACTGCTTGTAGTTGTAGTAGTTGTTGTTGTTGTTTTTGTCGTCGCTATTGTCAGTGTGGTTTATTTGTCTGTCTATTTATTTATTATTGTTTTTGTTTCAGAAAATATCAGAAATGGGCTACGAAACATAGCAGCATTAACCATTGATATGTTATTCTATTGGGGTTTTAACAATTTGCCTCAGGATCATAATCGCGTTTTCAAAAGACGACATTCCATTTTTTATTATTATTTTTTGTTTTTGTTGATGATTTTCTTGTTGGTGTTGCTGCTGCTGTTATTGGCTTTGGCGTATTCTATTTTAAGCAAAATAATTTGATTTGCGTTACATGCACATGTACCAAGCTGGCCCTGTAGTTACACATACACGCATATCACCGTCTACGTTAGGGGGCGGGAACGAAATTGTTCGGACTGCGTGCGTTAACAGAATGTTCTGAGTCTTTCAGAACGCCCATGCTCAAAATGCATTTTGTTTTCGAATCATGAGCCGCATTGTATGAAAAGCTACCTATGGCGTGCGTGCATATACACAGTAAGCTAAGAGCCTTTTTTGTCCGTTAGAAACTTCAAAATGCCACAGTCTTTCCCAGTCCAAAGAGACAATGTCCCCTATCCGACTATACAAATGCAAAGGCGGATCTTTGTCCTGACTGATCGAAAGACACCGAATACCTGTTTCCCCGTGACGCGCATAATTTTGTCCTCGACAAGCGAAATTGTGTATTAATCATGAGCGCCCAACGAAGGCTGATCAGAGGCTTCGCTGTGCGCTGCAAAGATATCTGTTGACCCAATGTTTCTCCGTACAAATAGGGAAACTATATTATGTGACGATAACATATCCGTGTGACATAGTGCATTCTTTAATATCTCCAAAATGGTTATTTTTCTGATGAAAAATGTAATATTTTTCTTACTTGTACTCCAAACATAGTGTAGGCTGTTGGTGCTCGTTAGAACCGCCTCAATGAGGCGGTTCTAACGAGTACCCACAACCTATGTCTTGGAGCTCATAAAAGGAATCTAATGACTGCCCCCGTAAACCCCACTTTTCACTATCTTAACTGAGATTTAGAGAGGTGCTACTGTCAAACCTGACGAGGACTGACTTGGTAAGTAGTCTGAATTTTTTCTTCGCTGAGTGCACGTGCACGGCGTCCTCTTTTCCCTTCACATGGCACATAAAGCTAATAGTTATCTAAATGGTCATAGTACTTCCGTGTTTAGCACTTTGCCTCCTATACAGATGTAGCTGTATACGAATTATGAGAAACTTGACTTTTTCAACTTCCGCCGTTTGATCCATCCAATATTCGATAGTGTAAGGCTAGTTTTCGAGGAATAGCAGTTGTAATCTTAACAAATGCTGTTAAGTAGAAGTAAATTAAAGATCAGGAATCGATACAATTAACTTACTCCACCCATCAAAGACACCAAAGGGAAAGAAACACAAACATGAAGCGACCAGACCACAATGGAAACCTAAACAAAGGAAGGCCATAAGGACAGTTACTTTCTCACAAAATGGCCATATGGCCATCCAAAATAAAAAGACACAAGTGATACACACAGTAAGTAACAAACAACAACATAAATAAACCACCACAGAAGAACCGCCTTGGAACGGTCAGTGTAAAGAATTCCACTGGGGGGGGGGGGGGGGGGGTGCGCTTAAATCGATTTTACATGGCCATAAGCCTTACCTCTGTCGCCGTATACACTAATTTTGTTTAGTCCGCATGAAGGCTTCCTTACTCATCAGTTTCAGCCTTATCATGTTAATGTATGCATAAAATCGGATACGCTCGTACTCGCACGCTACATATAACTTCTCAGTTATGTCGCGTATAATTATAACATCGTCCGTAACAATGTGCCTGTTATGACATATAAAATCATGTCACAAAAATGCTTTGGCCATACGTCTAGAATATGGTAACTGGCATGTAACGCCACGACACCGTTCGTGACAATACTTTGTTTTCTCTTGAAAGATTTCGGCAATGAAATCCGATTTAAAAATGAAAGTATTACACTCGTGTTCATTTCATCTCGCCAGAGACTTGTTTCACAAGTTTCGTATGAAATCATCACTCGTGTAAGATCCTCTTTTTATCATACGTCAAACGTCGTAAGCAGTGCTTTAACGCCATTACATAATTTCCGTATATGACATGTGTGATACATATATCACATAGAAACGTCGCTAAACGTTACCACGTCGCTCTTCATAACGTTGTGATTTCCTTCGTTACTTTCAGACGTCACTAGGCGTGTGCGAAGTTATAAAACATGCAACGAACCTAAGTCCTGATCTCATGCTCTGTAAGCTAGACACTGCTGTAGTTTTATAAGACGATAAAAGGAACTTATACATCGCGGATATAATCGTAATTAGATCAGAACGCCGTTTTCCCTTCTATGTACAAATACAGTGACGACCCGCTATTATATGCACGACCATCTTAAAATAAGACGTGTTCTACTTTTTAAAGCACATTTAGAAGGTTTCGAATATTTTGCACAGTCACTCAAAAATGGTTATTTTTACTTCATCTTACAACCAATATGCTATTTATGGACAATGCCTTTGCCCCTGTTTTGTCTAGAAAGGCATTGGTATAGCGGAAAGGTCAGTGTTTTGGGGGTCCGACCCAAAACAACTAGTGGATCAGTGTTATATTGTATAATTGTCCACGTGACTGTCACCGACCAATAAAGTTAAACCGCATAATTAGCGTTTGCACGAATTCCAGTTAACAGTTAGAGTAAAATTTCTATATTAAGATCACTTTGGGACTGTTCAAAAGTGGTTTTAAACCACTTTTGGTCAGTTCCAAATGCGGTCTCTCTTTAGGAGATACTGGGCGTAGAAAACACAAAGAAAGAATAACTGAAACCTTCTCAGTAAGCTTTTAAAGGCCAGGTAAGTCCTCATTTTAGGTGGTCTTAATAGCGGAATTTTACTGTATTAAATATGGACTAACTAACTAAGTGGAAGCAATAAACAGTAAAATTCCGCTATTAAGACCACCTAAAATTAAGACTAATTCTGCTTTAAAAAGCTTATTTAGTAGATTTGGGTTATTTTTTCTTTGTTTTTTTCTGCATATAGTGTCTTGTGGTCTTTAAAGACCACTTTTGAACAGTTCCAAAGGTGGTCTTTATAGAGGAATTTTACTTGTATACCATATCTCAATTCTGCGGTATTGAGAATCTAAATCAAAAACAAATAACGAAACTAATTCTGTGTAATCCGATTTAATTCAATGCTGGCTTTATATTGGCAATTGCGGTTATCACGCTATGTTGTGTAATTGCAATTTCTTTAATTTTACTGACAACATCAACTGTTTACAACTGTTCGCACCACAACTTATCAACTCAATAAAACAACCACCATATTTCAACTATCAACTAGTCACATATTGCTGTTATCGTTATATCAAATTTCATCGTAACAATTGCATGATTCGGTGGGGATACACAACCAGATCATAAATTTTACAACAAATGTAGCAGTTGATACGCAATGAAATATACTGTAATGGCGGTGGTCTTGAGCCTGTTTGACCAGTGGCGAAAGTTGAAAAATCACTCGAAAAAACAACAACTAAATTTCTCTTTCCAAGAGGTCGGTAAGCACATCAAGCAATTTCGCTTGATGAGCGCACATGTACCGACCTCTTGGAAAGGATATTAGACAAAAGGCAATTAGATAATGTATTGCGCATTCGTGTTAACACCAAAACCTTTTATTTAAAGAATATAGGAAACGACTCTGTTAAAATTACACTTTGTCATAATAAGGTTGTATCCCTACACTCAAAGTACCAAGCTGTATAACCCTATAATAAATGGATTTAATTCTACAGGTGCACAGCCGTACTTTACTTGTCGTTTCTGTGTAAGGAGGGTTACCTGTAAAAAAACTGGGCAATGCTCACGTGCTGATTTAGCCAAGCAGTGCAGGCCCAGTTCAGACGCTACAAAAAGAGACGTCTGATCGGGCTCTACACTGTTCGCTGGAAGAACGGGAACTGAAGGGTATATTTACATGTAATAGTCTAAGACCGCGTTATAATGACATGTAAAATATAGTCTAAGTTCTCGTTATAACCGTGTATAAAATAGTCTAAAGACCAGGCTACACGATAGAACAAGATGCACATGTATACAACTTGATATAGACAAGTTTTGTTTCATAAACCTCTCAGGTAAGGCTTGGTTCAGGACCATTTTCCAAGCTTCTTTCAAATACAGTTGACCACCCTGCATTGTCAGTACTTGGATTCTGAAAGCAATCACACGCTTAACCCTCAAGGGCAATAGATTTTTGTTTCACCCTTTTCAATCGAAGACAAATTTCGGGAATTCCTATGCTGTTTTCTATAAACTCTGTCCCACGTTCCGTGATGCACTGCATTATGCTTCCACGCAGATGAAACCGACCCGCACATGAGTACTGGTTAACCGCTTAGAGGCTCTAAGCCTGCCGAGGCAAAGCGGTGCGAGTCGGACCGTCCATGCTCATAAACCCAATTGGTTTCATTGGGCGGCAGGGCTTGAGATGTCATTTCATCTTAATGTCGGGTAAAAATCCAACAGAATTGGAAGCAGCGTCTCCAAAATAACCTTTACAGTGTTGACGGGGACGTTAAACCTCAAATCAAACAAACAAAAAACTGTCCGACGGAAAAAGGGGTCTGCTCTTAATGAAAAGAATTCGCTCCTCGGGAGCACATTCCTTTAATAGATGAACCCTTTTGACATGCGAGACAAGATTCTTTTGAATTAGTTGCCTCCCCTGAGTGAGTGAGTGCTTGAGTTTTACGCCCCGACAACAGCTAATGTCATACGGAGACGGAACCTACGATTAAAGACTCATCCGAACGTCGGGAGAAGCCCGGGATCGATTCTGCGACCCCTGGTTTACAAGGCGATTAGCGTAACCACTACACCACGGAGGCTTCTTGCCTCCCTGAAGGTGTATATATTCCCCTAACGGCTTTAGAAATTTTCACGCGTCGCTTTCATTTAATGCACTTGTAAATTAATGCAAACATAGCAGACGTTCGTTCTCAGTTAAACATACGTTCATCCTCAGACTGAAAGCATTATTCTTCAGATTGTCTGTCAGCTTGAAGCTGCGAAGACTTAAATTACTGCTTAGAAGCATTTGCCTGCTTCGTATTTGAGAGCTTTCATATTTAGTCATTAAGTCAGTTTGGTGTTGGTGTGTGATTTTGATTAACCTACATGTATGTGTGATAACTTGAATCTCTGGGCAGATTTTGGGGGTGTCAAAATTATTTGTTACAAAACACCCTACTGGCACACGAATACAACATACACATGAACAATGTGTTATGTTACTTGCCAATCCTACGACTACACAAATATATATGTGCGCATTGGTAAGAACAAGTATTAGTAAAATTTCCCTTCAAAAGGAAAGGCTTGCACGGAGATGTTGCACTGATGAGTTAGGAGGCCTTCATGTGGACTGAACAAATTATTTGTCTTAATCGCGACGGAAGTAAGGGTGAGGATTGTGGCCACGTAAAATCGATTTAAGCCCCCCAGTGGAATTCGTTTCCGCTGACCGTTCCAAGGCCGTCTTTCTGTCGCGGTTTATTTTTGTTATGGTTTGTCTTTGGGTGTTTTTGTCCCTTATACATGTATTATTTTATTTTGGATAGCCTATTGGCCATTTTGCGGGAAAGTAACTGTCCTTTTGGCTTTCCGCTATTGGTGTTTCCATTGGGGTCTGTTCTTTCATGTTTGTGTTTCTTTCTCTTTGGTGTCTCTGATGGGAGCTGTGGGTTAATTGTATCGATTCCTGATCATTGCTTCCACTTCTATTTTGCACAATTTATAATATAAAATTCCATTTGGTCCTAGTTTACAGACAATTATACAAGCGTTTGCAAAATTGAAATTGGCTGTAACGGTTATTGACAAAGCATTATTTTCAGCATAGATTTTGCTATTTTGTGGTTAAGTCAATGTCAACCCAATGTCATTTGAACAAACAACATGTACAATGGTTTTGACTCCCTGATGCTAAATACCATGTTGCAAGGTAAATGGTCTATCGATTCTGAAATAGAAGTTTTTAATGCATTTTACCATTTATGGGCGTGGCGACCATGTTGGCATATTACCAGATAAATTAAACCGTCTTCCATAAAGGTGATGCATGAAATTTTCCTTCAAATGGTCTTGTAGAATAATAGTTTAATTTTGAAAGTCAAGGGTTGACCTTGACCTCTTGACTTCATATAGCCATTTAGTTGAATGCTTCTAATACGACTGACTTAAGTGTTATACAGGTATAGTTAATTAATAATGAAAAGTGCAGAGGTTTGCAATCTACAATTCATTAATATGCTAGTCAACGGAGTCAGTGTTTTGAGTTTTACGTCTCAACAATAGCTAATAACATACGGAGAGCTAAGGTCATACAGAGACTGGGGGTCGGTTTAAAGATCCATCCGAAAGTCTTGGGAAATCCGGGACCGATCCTGCAATCCCTAGTTTACAAGGCAAATAACATACACGTAATCATTACACCACAGAGGCTTCTAGGAAAAACGGATGCGTTACAAAGTGAAAACTATAACAGCATTGATATTTCAGCCTTTATTTTTCTTTAGCAGACATTACAAAAACACACCTATACAAATAAATTGTAAACTTTTCCGCCCAAAAGATGAAAAATTGTGATATTTGTCTTATTTCTGCTCAAAATATAGATTGTGGGTACTCGTTAGAACCGCGTCGATGATTTATTTATTTATTTTGGTTAAGGCGTAACAAACATTAACAAAAGCAATATAGTTATGGCCCTTTGTCAGAATGTAGGTCCTGCGATGTTTTTTTTTGTTGTTGTTGTTGTTGTTGTTGTTGTTGTTAAGGCATGACAAATACACGGAGAAAGGCAATATAGTTATGGCCCTTTGCCAGAATGTGGGTATTGTGATGGTAAGTGTGTGTGTTTCATGAGATATACTTTTGAAGCTATGACTGAGGTTAAGTCTTTTTGTTAAGGCGTGGCAAACACACGGACAAAAGTAATATAGTTATGGCCCTTTGTCATATGTAGATCTTGTGATGCCGTTCAGTCGCATTCACTTGTTAGAACCTCCATACTTGAAGCGGGTACCGGTAAAAAATCGCTGAAATAATTTTTATTAAAGGGGCGTGTTTGAAATTAGTAAACAGAAGTGAAGGCAATGATCAGGCCCCGAGGTTATAAAACTTTTTTTATTCTCAACTCACTTGAGCATGGGATTTGTCCTGCTCAAAATTTTTTTAAAATTTGTGAGCAGGACAAATAACATTCTCTGCTATCTGAGAAAGAAAAATCGCTCAACTTATTAGTATTTTAATTTTTATGTGCACCACAAATTTCATGCTCAGCTGAGTTGAGCATGAAAACAAATTTATAACCTCGGGACCTGGAATCGATACAATTAACCCACAACTCCCATCAGAGACACTTCATGAAAATTTCAACAAAGAAGTTTGAGCGACCAACGAAGACTAAGAAACTTAGAACACAGTAACCCTGTCACCCATTTGAAAATAAACGGAGTCTATATGCTTAAATGGAGGCTGAAGAGTGAGAGTTTAATTTACATTGGAAGGAAGTATTTGTTGGAAATCTCACGAGGTGGCTCAACACTAAAAACACGGGAGCTATTTATAACAGTGGCTCTATGGGGATACCCGTGACCTAAAAATACCAAAACGGAAACGAGGCTGCTACGTTCTCTTCCAAAACATCTTTATATTTTATAAATAAAATCGGATATCACTAAATCAAATGAATACTGGCTTGCCTTCGGAAAAGGCAAAGCAATAAAACTCAATGGACCGAATTGCGCCTGTTTCCAACGGATTTTAAAGCCCCAAATGAAGTTTGATTGCATACTAATCTGAAGTTTCCGCGATTTCATTACACATTACGAAAACACGCCTATTCAAATATATTGGTAAAACTTTACCACTAAAACTGAAATTTTTCAGATAAAAATCCTGATATTTTTCATATTTCTGCTCAAAACCATAGATTGTGGGTACTCGTTAGAACCGCCTCGCGCCTCGCCGAGGCGGTTCTAACGAGTACCCACAATCTATGCGAGGCGGTTCTAACGAGTGCCCACAATCTATGGTTTTGAGCAGAAATAACAAAAATAATGTTTGCCCCTGTAAACCCCAATTTTACTGTATAAAAGTGGGATTGAAGCGAGTCAATATTATATAGGCGTGTTCTCGTGATGATTTCGTTGTTTGTGAAGCAAAATCGCACATTGTATTTTTACCATTAATCGATTTCCTTTAGTACCAACTTTTAGACGAATAAAACAAAATAATAATAAAAATGCGAAACAGTGGCCGACAAGTTTGTTTAATGCTCGTATTTACAAGTAACAAAAGCCTACAGTGGCACTAGACATGATGCAACAATGCGATAACAATTGCAGCAATTTATTCCAAAGTAATTTGCTGGCTAATGTGTGTATTAGCCAAACTAGAAAGGCCAGACAAAGGTTGACAGACAAAAGTATTACATTGGATTCGAACAATACTGATGAAGCTCCTTTTTATTAGATATCAATTTAGTTTTGTGTTATTGTTGACTGGTTTTGCTAATGGTGTTGCAAAATCTGCTTCCCTTTTCATCGATTATCCTCTAATGAATACAAAGTTCTTAGCCCATTTCTGAAGTGTTGATAAGTTGCGAAATACAACAAAAGCCCAGGCACGGAATCACACCAATATGGTTTGTGCGACGTGCAAAGATAGACTCAGATCAGAATGCGCTCGCTTGCGCAGTCTGATCAGCGTCCTTTTGCGCCGCTTACTTTCGCTAAGTGGATATCCGAGCTTACACACATTAGGCGTATGCACATGTAAAAGAAACGATGACTCAGATCAGACCGCTTCTATTCGCAGGCTGAACTTATTCATCGCCTACACTCGTATTAGCTTTTGTATCGGTCTAAACATTACGAAAACACACTTATTCAAATATATTGGTAACATTTTACAGCCAAAATGCCTGATATTTTTCATATTTCTGCTCAAAATATAGATTGTGGGCACACGTTAGAAACGCCTCGGTTCTAACGAGTACCCATAATCTATATTTTATAGCAGAAAGAAGAAAATAAGGTTTACCCCTGTAAACCCCCGTTTTACTATATGAAAGTCGGGTTCGTGAGGGTCAAAATTATATAGGCGTGATTGTCTGATAACAAATTGATACGCATCTATTTCTACAGCAATAATGAGTCTAACGATACCTTCTAACGTCGGCGTTATAGAGTTTCTCACCCTTTGCTGGAAAACCACAGTATACGCTTGTCTCAAGTTATCTCAAACATTGATACATGTATCTCAAACAACTGCTGTAGTCAAACTAATTTTTACTACATCTGTGGTGCTTGCTATATGTTCCTTAGATTTTCACTCCTTTTATCTGAAACTACTAATGTCTCAAACCAATCATTCCAGAAGATAAGGGAGTCGACATAAAATCAGAATCAGGTTCTTGCCCATCGAGGCTTGGAGAAATACATGTAGATTGGGCTGTACGGTAAATCCACGAAGGGCTGAAACCAACCGCACAGCCTCTTAAACGGTCCAAACCTGCCCAGGCAAAGTGCTGCGTGTTGGACAGCCCTTGCATATAAACCTATTGGTTTGTTTTGGCGGTAGGGCTTGACATGTCATTTCATCTCAATGTCGGGTCAAGGTCCAACAAAGTTGGAAGCAGCGTCTTCAAAATAACATAAATAGTCTTGACGGGGACGTAAAAACAAAACTTAAGAATCCCTAATCTAACAGTTTGGGACAGGTCCATTTTTGTTTGTGGTGTGTTTTATGAAAGTTATGTTCGTACTGTAAGCAATCAGTGTAGAATCAGATCAGACGCCTCAGCGTTTGATCAGGGTCTACACCGTTTGCCTGAATGTACAAAAATTTGGACGTTAGGCATATATGCGATACTCATCTATTCATATACATGGTAAATTTTAACGCCGAAAATAAACGATTATTTTCCGGAGAAAAATTGAGATATTTAAGAAAAATAATGTACACCCTGTAAACCCCAGTTTCACTATATAAAAGAGGAGTTCAAGAGGGTCAGAATTAAATAGGCGTGTTCTCATGATGACATGCGTTACCATTTTCCGGAGTTCAAGAGGGTCAGAATTAAATAGGCGTGTTCTCATGATGACATGCGTTATCATTTTCCGTGAAAAAAATCCGCGAAATGAATTTATGTGTACCCTTGTGAACCTTACTTCACAAAACAATAAGAAGAATATTATCTTTTACCTAATTCTGCTCAGAAACAGGTTCTAACGAGCATCCACAATATATGTTTGGTGTATATTTTGCAAATGTCCATATGAATGACATTTTATTTAGGAGCATGAAACTGTAAGGATACAACAGCAGTTTTATTGTCGATTGGCACTAGCCTAGCCGCTCTTCCACAATGTGTCGCAAATCATCGTGACAATTTAGTGCTTAGCAAGGTAGGATAAAAAGTGAGAGAACAAGGGTTACTTTCTATCCCATGGTACACAATTCATATACAGCTCTACTTAAAGAAAGGGTACAGGAACATTCTTCTATTAAGTCCACCTTTGAGACTGTTCAAAAGTGGTCTATAAGACCACTTTTGAACAATCTCAAAGATGGTCTCTTTCTAGTCGACACTGTATGTAGAAAACAAAAAAAGAAAAAACAAACTGAATATTAAGCCTGAATGAGTTTTAAAACAAGATTCAGTTTTAATTGGGGCTGACCTTAATAACGGAGTTTTATGAATTCATTTTATTATGCTTTTGCTAGATGACAGGAATACGACAATGGCTGCAATTAAATGAATAGACCTTAATAATATCTCTCAATTCAGTTAAATGCGCTGATGAGGTCGACACAGAATACACACACACTCATCGTTTCTTCTTAACTCATATATGTCTGGCATGCCGAAAATGTACTACGAAAACGCGACTATACAAATACGTATGCATCATTTTTTCTAATTTCTGCTCAAAAACATAGACTGTTGGTACTATAGAACCGCCCCGTTTTCGTTAAAACTCAACTCGACATACCCACAATCTATGTTTTTGAGCAGAAATATGAAAGATATAAGAATTTTTATCTGAAAATTTCATAATCCTCTATGGAAAAGTTTTCAATTGTTTTCGTGATGCCAAAGGCACTTATAGCGCTAATCACAATTCTATTGCGATGGGTTTAGCGAGTCCACAGAGTCAGAATAAGGAACTTAACGTATAAGACTGTAAATCCCACTTGTCCTCAGTTACAATTGGGTTTACACTATAGTAGGTATTCATTTCATGGACTTGTTGACGTGATATGTCAGAATAATCTCAATGTGTAATTGCATGACTTAGTCTTTGTGATAACATCATGTGAACAAGTCCGTGAAATGAACACCCCCTTACATCACACTTTGTATAGAGAAAACTGGGGTTTACGGGGGTAAACATTGGTTTTCTTATTTTTAATCCAAGACATAGGTTGTTGGTACTCGTTAGAACCGCCTCAATGAGGCGGTTCTAACGAGCACCTACAACCTATGTTTGCAGTATTTATAAGAAAAATATCAAAGATTTTCATCAGAAATTGGTCATTTTGGAGATGTGAAAAAAGCACTATGCCGCACGGATGTGTTATCGTAATGTGATAAAAAAACTTCTTGGTAGAAAGCTTTAAATTGTACTTAAGTTACAAACTACAAAAGCTTCCCATCTGCCATTGTGCATGTGGCTATCGCTGAACATGTACAAAATCTAGGTACCGCTTATTTTATAGCAGCGCTAGTTTTCTTCCTGTAAGTTCAGAGCGCTGTGTATAAAGTAAAATCTGGACTCGGCTCTTGTAATTGGTCATTGGCAAGCAGTGTAGACCCTGATCAGACGCCGCATAATGCGGAGTCTGATCAGGGTCTACACTGTTTGCTTGAAATTCTGGGATTCGAGGGTAAAACGAAACAGGTAAGTCTTAGTTCAGGACTGTATTCACAGCCAGCACTCGGAAAAATTGACTGTGACCAACCAGTGCTGTCAGAGCTTTGATTCCCTAAAATATTGACACGCAGAAGTGTTCCTTTTCTGTTTTTTTTTTTTTTTTTTTTAATGAGGTTTAACGTCCCCGTCAACATTATTTAGGTCATTTTGGATACGTTGCTTCCAATTGTGTGGCACTTTTACCCGACATTGAGATGAAATGACATTTCAAGCCTTGCCGCCAAATGAAACTAATAGGGTTTCCTTTTTAGAACATATATTATATGCATGGACGGTCCGACTCGCTCCACTTTGCCTGGGCAGGCTAAGATCCTCTAACCAGTACTCGTGTGCGGTCGGTTTCAGCTCTGCATGGAAGCATCATACAGCCCATCTATTTCTTCAAGCCCCGATGGGCTCGGGCTGTTGCTTTGTCATGTGTCAAGTAGCACATAAGACCGCTAATACGCTCTTGTATGTGTTTTGTTTACAACAGAAACTAGGGAACTGAATGCTGGCTACAATAAAATAAAAGAACACTTAAATTTTATCTACTTCGAAATAAAGATACTTTGAGCAATAAAGATATTTAAAGCACTCAAGAAAAAAGCGTTTGATTTCAGTTCAGCTCTAATCAGTTGATGGAAAATGTATCTGATTATTACCGTGAAGGGGCCGGTACACAGCAAAGAAAATCAACATTACGAAATCACTCTTATACAAATACATTGTAAACTTTACTGCCGAAAAAAAATATATTTCAAGACAAAAAAATGTAATATTTATATTTAGAAGTAATTTAATTGGTTGATAGTCAGAAATGGGTGAGGAAAAATTAATTTATTCAGCAGGATAATAGTTATTATAGGCAACTTATGCCGATTATGTACTTAGATGAGCTCTATCTGTGAATTATTTAATCTTGAGGCCAGTTGTACAGAACAGTAAAATCACCTTTGGGAATGTTCAAAAGTGGTCTTTAAGATCACTAAATAAGGTTTTTTGAAGTAGAATTAATCTTAATTTTAGGTGGTTTTTATAGCGGTAGTTCACTTACAATGTAATTTCTTACTCGACACATCTAATACACTAAGATCGACAATAAGTTTGTTGTTGCCTTCCGCCATTGTCAGAAGAAAACCCGCCAACTGTATTGACTGTAACACATGCATTTCAATCATTTTGTAAGGTTTTTGTTGCGAGAAAATGGCGTTACCATCTAACGCCAAAGAATCTACGAATAACGTTGTGAAATGGCGTCTTTTCATGTCAAGGTCTGCCGTCCAGTGATTTGTTGCATTCGGTCTTTCCATTGCCTATAAAGGGACACTGTTTTAGAACTGCGTTTCATTTCTTCGAATTGCGAAGCTATAAATCATCCGTTTCATTTCAAGCCTTTTGCCTAACAGCGGTGCTTTGAACCGCCAGAAAAAACTAACTTTTATGCAAATATTTGCATTCCACATTAAGAGTTTTTTTTTTGTGAGAAGTTTTGTTAGACATTTCTAAAGATAAACAAAAAGTGTATTGTTACTTGCTGTTTTCTCGCTGATAACCGACGTAAGTTTGAATTACATGCTGCACCTGTTAGTCAGTCTTACAGCAACATTGTTTTATGTAAATTGATATACCTATCACCCCTACACCGGCCTGCCACACCCTGCATTTTTCATCACGTTAGCATGTCTGTTAAAAGAGAAGCGGGGCTTCGTTTCCTAATTTCTGCTCCAGGAAATAGATTTCGGACACTCGTTAGAACCGCCTAAATGAGGCGTGCCTCAATTGTAACGGGTGCCCACAATCTATATTTAATGAGGCGGTTCTAAATTTATATTTATAGAAGATATATGAAAAAAAAGTCAAAGATATTCATCCGAAAAACGTCACTTTTGGCGCCATGAAAAAATGCACTATTTCCCACGGGTTTGTTATCTTTATTCCACCGCCGAAACAGATGCCGAGTACATTATACACCAGACGTACGTCCGTCAAACAATTGTCGCAGAAGTTAAAGCGGTATGCCCGTATTATCTTGTGCGCACAAGATATTATCTTGTGCGAACAAAATATTATCTTGTGCGGACAAGATATTATCTTGTGCGGACAACATCATCGTGTCCGTACAACATAATATCTTGTTCGCACAACATAGTATCTTGTGCGCGCAAGATATTTAGTTGTGCGAACAAAGATATTTAGTTGTGCGAACAAGATATTATCTTGTCCGCACAACATAGATCTTATGCGAACAAGATAATATCGTGTGCGCACAAGATATTATCTTGTTCGCACAACTAAATATGTTGAGCGCACAATATATTTAGTTGTGCGAACAAGATATTATCTTGTCCGCACAACATAGATCTTATGCTAACAAGATAATATCGTGTGCGCACAAGATATTATCTTGTTCGCACAACTAAATATCTTGTGCGCACAAGATAATATCTTGTGCGCACAAGATAATATCTTGTTCGCACAACTTCCCAAGAGCTATGTTGACAAACAAGATAATATGTTGTGCGAAGAAGATATTTTTTTGTGCGCACAAGCTATTAAGTTGTGCGACCAAGATATTATCTTTTGCGCACAAGATATATTTGTTGTCCGCACAAGATAATGTGTTTCCGCACAAGATAATATCTTATGCGCACAACAAATTATCTTGTACGCGCAACTTAAAATAAAAAAATCATATCCCTTCCCATGTTCCGTACCGAGGCGTGTCGTAAACATAATGGTAAACTCCTCATAAGGTAAATGTCACAGACTAACAGTGACGTATCGTGAATATCTTGCATTATTCGGTGTAAAAACGGGTGGAATTATCCCCTGGTTTGACGATTTGCAGCATAGAAGTTGTATTCATTTGTATTGTATTGTCCCTCATTAAAGATTACTGAATTTCGAGTCCGTAACGCACCAACGGACTTAAAATTTCATTTTCTTCAAAATTATTTTTTCTTACAGACATTTTCCCACAGAACATGCATAATAGATATGTTGTATATCAAGTTTATTCATACAACTCTTGATTGTTTGTTTGTTTGATTTGAGGTTTAACCTCCCCGTCAACACTGTAAAGGTTATTTTGGAGACGTTGCTTCCAATTTTGTGGGACTTTTACCCGACATTGAGATAAAATGGTATCTCAAGCCCTGCCGCCCGATGAAACAAATAGGGTTTATAAGCATGGGCCGATTCGCACTGCTTTGCCTGGGCAGGCTTAGATCCTCTAAGCGGTTTACCAGTAGTCGTTTGCGAGTCGGTTTCAGCTCTGCGTTGAAGCATCATGCAGCCCATATACATACAACGCTTGAAGCATGTACCGTGTGTACGGGTATAATCGCAACTAAGTCCGACGTACTTATGCATTCCAATTTTAACCCTTTTTGTACCAAATGGAATCTTCCTCCTTATTTATAGCAGGAGTCCATTTCAAAATTTAGGGGTGACGGGTTGTGTTTTCAACAAAATTTATTTGTAAAATGACTGAACTTTTAACAAACAATGTAGGCCCTGATCAGATGCCGCGTTCTGCGGCGTCTGATCTGGGCCTGACTGTTTGGCAGGGTATCCGTTTTGGGGTTTCTGGTACTGAATGGGTTAAGACAGTCGTACGATGAACTTAGTTGCGCCTACGTTAGCAGTTAGATGCGCCTACGTTAGCAGCCCTCGCCCCCGCCCATAGGGGCTTGAAGAAATATATGGGCTGCATGATGCTTCCACGCAGAGTTGAATCCGGCCCGCACACTAGTACTGGTAAACCACTTAGAGGATCTAAGCCTGTCCAGGAACCCCGGTGCGAGGCGGACCGTCCATGCTAATAAACCCTATTGGCTTCATTGGGCGACAGGGCTTGAGATGTCATTTCATCTCAATGTCGGGTAAAAGTCCCACGAAATTGGAAGCAACGTCTCCAAAATGACCTTTACAGTGTTGACGGGGACGTTAAACCTCATTTCAAACAAACAAACAAACAAACGTTAGCAGCCCACGCCGGTGCAAACTACGCCTACTTTATACACTCGGTCTGCGAAATCAATTTTTACTCACAAACAAACTCTTCCCTTTAAGGGGAATAGGGACACCTGGCAGATGTTTCCGCCATTTTCCAAAGGGAGACAACTTTCGGGACAACCCGTTTGCTTTTCTATAAGTTCGGCCCCCGCCCACCGGGGCTTGAGGAAATAGATGGGCTGCACGATGCTTCCACGCAGCGCACACGAGTACTGGTAAACCGCTTAGAGAATCTAAGCCTGCCCTGGTAAAGGGGTGCGAGTCAGACCGCCCATGCTTATAAGCCCTATTGGTTTCATTGGGCAACCTCAGTGTCGGGTAAAAAGCCAACAAAATTGGAAGCAACGTCTCCAAAATGACATATACAGTGTTGAAGCGGGCGTTAAACCTCAAATCAAACAAAAACAAATTTTCTATAGGTTCTGTGCCACTGCAAAAGTGGTCTACTCTTAAAGGAAGGAATGTCTGCTCTTAAAGGAAAGAATTTGCTCCGCAGGGTCAAATTCTTTCCTTTAAGAGTTGACCCCTATTGAGATGGGAGACAAAATATTTTTGAAGGAGTTGCCTCCCCTGAAGGTGTTGCCATTCCCCTTAAGAAGAGGAGACCCTTATTGATAAGACATGCCTATCTGTTTCATGACAAATGTACATGTCCATTTTCAAACCAACTTATATAAAATGGTGTATCATTACCCTGATGTAATCTCTGACAATTTCGACGAAAGAAACGTCTGTCCTACGTTACATGTGCGACAACATTTCCTTGCGATATGATGCTGTCTCTAGTGTCTATATAATAAACGAAAATCATACGAAAATCTGTCGAGCTTTCTTACTCAGGATATAGGTTGTGGGAAGCCACATTGAGGGCGGTTCTAATGGGTACCCGTTATTCGTATGTTTCTGTGCAAAACTTAAGTGACCCCACAAATCTAGACAAGTGGAGGACCTTTTCCGGAAAAAGGATTATGCTGCATTATTACGGAAGTACAAAGAGAGTCAACTGGACTATGGTTGGGACGATATTTTTTACATTATGATAACACATCCGTGTGCTTCAGTAGATTTTTTCAAACCTCAAAAAGGTATTGTTTTCTGATGAAAATTTGTGATATTTTTTGCTTTATGATTTTTACTCCAAACATAGGTTTTGGGTGCTCGTTAGAACCGCCTCAATCCTCATTGAGGCGGTTCAAACGAGTACCCACAACCTATGTCTTGGAGCAGAAATAAGGAAAATATGTTTACCCCCGCAAACCCAAGTTTTCTCTATATAAGCGGGGTTTAGCGGGGCCTTTAATTCACGGACTTGTTCACGTGATGTCCATACTTCAGTTGAACTTCAGCGAATCGAACAAAACATTACGAAAACACGCCTATACAAATACATTGTAAATTCTTACCGCTAACAAATTTTCAGATGAAAAATTGTGATACTTTCCTTATTTCTGCTCAAAATATAGATTGTGGTACTCGTTTGAACCGCCTTATCGGTTCTAACGGGTACTCAAATCTATATTTTAGAGCAGACATAAGCAAAATGAGGTTTACCCCTGTAAAACCCAGTTTTACTACATAAACGTGGGGGTTTCGTTAGTTTGATTTGATGTTTAACCTCTCCGTCAACACTTTAAAGGTCATTTCGGAGACGTTGCTTCCAATTTTGTGGTACTTTTACCCGACACTGAGATGAAATGACATCTCAAGCCCTGTCGCCCAATGAAACCAATAGGGTTTATAATCATGGACGGTCCGACTTGCACCACTTTGCCTGGGCAGTTTACCAGTACTCGTGTGCTAGTCGAATTCAGCTCTGCGGGGAAGCATCATGCAGCCCATTAATTTATTTAAGCCCCATTGGGCGGGGGCTGAAACGTGGGGTTAAAGGGGGTCAGAATTATATAGGCGTGTTTTCGTAATATTTTGTTCTAGGCAGTTAGTTTGTGTCACTGAGGGTTAACCATTGTAATCAAGTGGTCTCTTCCATACTATATGTTGGACAAGTCCATTTGTCATATAAGGGTTCTCGGGCCTTTTTTCTGTTTTTGACTGAAAATTCTGTTAGCAAACAGTGCAGGCCCTATCAGACGCCGCGTTCTCACCACGAAAACACACCTATATATATATAATTTTGACCCCCTTGAACCCCACTTTCATATAGTAAAACTGGGGTTTCCGGGGGTATACCTAATTTTTCTTATTTCTGCTCTAAAATAGAGATTGTGGGTACTCGTTAGAACCGCCTCGATGAGGCGGTTCTAAACAGTGCCGACAATCTATATTTTGAGCAGAAATAAGAAAAATATCACAATTTTACATCATACAATTTTCATTTTTTCGACGATAAAGGTGGCAATGAGTTTGTATAGGCGTGTTTGCGTATTGTGTGGCGTCTGATATGTGCCGGTACTGTTTGCCAAGGTACCCCTTTAGGGGGTTACCGTATGCAATGGGTTGATCGCAGTATTTACATATGAGATGCCAAGTTCGGCAACGGAAGGTCAGGTGGTTTTTCTCCGGGTACTCCGGTTTTCGCCAACCTCTGATGAACGATCGGCTCGATATTAGTGAAATAATCTTGAAAGAGCCGTAAAACCAAAACAAAACAAAAATCACAGTGCTTGATATGGAGGCAATAATAAGTATGTATATGATGTAAGTAGTCTTGTTTTCAATTTCCCATTCAAATAAAGGTCTGTTGTATTACTCATTATCATCGCCCTGATAATTCGCCCCCGCCCATCGGGGCTTGAAGAAATAGATTGGGCTTTATGATGCTTCAACGCAGAGCTGAAGCCGACCGCATATATGAGTACCTTTACATGTAAACCGCTTAGAGGCTTTAAGCCTGCGCAGGCAAAAATGGTGCGAGTCGGACCGTCCATGCATATAAACCCTTCTGCTTTCTATGGGCGGCAGGGCTTGATATGTTATTTCATCTCAATGTCGGGTAAAAGTCCCACAAAATAGGAAGCAACGTGTCCAAAATGACCTTAGTAGTGTTGACGGTGACGTTAAACCCAAAATCAATCAATTGCCCTGATAAGTACCCGCAACATACTGGCCCCTGCCCATCGGGGCTTGAAGAAATAGATTGGCTGCATGATGCTTCCACGCAGAGCTAAAACCGATCGCACACGAGTACTAGAAAACCACTCAGCGGACCTAAGCCTGCTCAGGCAAAGGGATGCGAGTCGGACCGTCCATGCTAATAAACCAAAATGGTTTCATCATTGGGCGGCAGGGCTTGAGCTGTCAATTCATCTCAATGTCGGGTAAAAGTCCCACCAAAACTGGAAGCAACGTCTCCGAAATGACCTATACAGCGGTGACGGGGACGTTAAACCTCACATCAAGAAGAAAAAGATGCCCTTAATTAGATGTACTTTAAAAATCCAAAAACAAATCGGACACCTTGAGCACTTGCTGTATGTAATTCGCCTAAAAGTTAAACAAATTTGTTTTACTATCAGGCAAGGAGTCCAAAAGGTGAAGACTGACTGGCGATCAGTGTAGACCCTGATCAGACTGCTGCAGTCTGCAGTCTGATCTGGGTCTGCACTGTTTGCTTAGGCATGTCTGTCCCAATACTGAGTTTCACTATCCCTAAATGTTTGTTGCTAAGGTAAGATTGTTTGGGATTAAACATCGATTTCGTATAAGCCATGGTAAATGAGCAATTGGTATGCTAGTCAATGAAATTTCATTTTATTATTTTTTCTTACATGTTTAATAACCTAATCAGCATTTTCAATTACCGTTTTTCAGTTCCATTTTATTTAAAATTTGGAAAATCTCCAATGAGTTTCGGAAGTATTAATTACAAAATATCGGATTTTATAATAAGCTAATTTACGCTACTTTCTGTTTTCGTTGCACTTATGCGTTTCTTAAGCGTTTCTTTGGCGTCACTTAAGCATTTCTTTGCCGACTGGCAGAATTCACATGCATTTACAATAAGCTGAAATGTGTTTTAGATAAAATAATTTGAGAAATGAGTTTTACATACAACAATTAGACAGAGCTTAACAGAGCCCACAAACAGACCTATGCGACCAACATACATGTAGATACCAATCAGACTTTTACCTTCACTTAGGTTGGTCAGAACAGGAGTGAAGGCAATGATCAAGACTCGATACAACTACCTGACACCTCCCCGACAAGAAACCAAATGGAAACAGATAAAACACCAACACAAACAACTTCACCACAAAACGCAACAAGTGGAAAGTACTTTCCCACAAAATAGCCAAACGGCTATATAAAATATAAAGAATATTAGCAATACATACATTCAACGACGAACTACAACAGAAGACCCGCACTAGGATTAGGTCAGTATTACTGGTGATTTGGGTTGCGATAGGGGTGGGGGAAGGGGCTTCAAGTAAATCTCTGTAGAATGTTCATGAGCACTACGATAGCACACCCGTAAGGCATTTTTTTCACATTTCCAAAACGGCTACCTTTCTGATGAAAATCTGTGATAGTTTTCTTATATGTACTACAAACACAGTTGTAGGTGCTCGTTAGGACCGCCTTATTGAGTCGGTTCTAACGAGTACCCACAACCTATGTCTTACAGAGGCGGTACCCACAACCTGTGTCTTAGTTTTCTTATATATACTGCAAACATAGTTGTGGGTGCTCGTTAGAATCGCGTCATTGAGGCGGTTCTAAGGAATACCCAAAACCTATGCCTTATTGAGGCGGTTCTAACGAGAACCCACAACCTATGTCTTGCAGCAGAAGTAAGAAAAATAATACCCCTGTAAACCTCAGCTTTCTCTTTATGAAGTGGTGTTTACGGGTATGTTCATTTCACGGACTTGTTCACGTGACGAGGATCTGAGTCTTCGCTGGTCGCAAAAGTCCTATTATAAGTTTTGTCATGTGCAAGCTTATTTCAAATTAGTCCTTTCTATTATTTTAATGATTAAAGATCGAGAATTGTGCATGTAGGAGGAAATTAACCCTCGAAGCACAATCGGGACAAACAGACGTCATTTTCAAATATTTGTTTCTTATTTTGCACAGGAACTATTTTAAAAAGAAAGACAATATTTTTCGTTTTCTCTATATTTTTCTTTTTGCTTAAAGGCTAAAGAGTCCCATGCTAATTTATGACGTTGTCATTAACAAAGAAATTATCGTTAGCGGCAATTTGACGTACGATCGAGTACCTTGCTAATGATCAGATAATATGACTAATATGTTTGCCACAAAAGATGTATCACACTTTTTGATAACGTGTGATGACAATAACAATATTTGATATGACGTTTGTCAATGTACTACGGATATAAATACCGATTTTCGGTTAATGTCCGGCTCAGAAAAAAATCATGCAAAATATAAAATCGCCTCTTCTTTATTACAAAAATAAATAGACGGCGCAGAATACGAAAAAACGCCTATACAAATACATTGTAAACTTAACCGCCGAAAAAACATTAAGATGATTTTTTTTTTATTTCTGCTCAAATATATAGATTGTGGGTACTCGATTGAACCGCCTCATCGAGGCGGTTCTAACTAGTACCCACAATCTATATTTTGGAGCAAAAATAAGAAAAGGTTTACCCATGTAAACCCAAATTTTTATTTTATAAAATTAGGGTTCAAGGGGGTCAAATTAGATAGGCTTGTTTTTCGTGGTGCAGATCTACATTGTTACCCAAGCTTTTAATAAAAGCTCCTTGTAAAGCCCACTCCTGTAGAATAGAAGTGAAAGTAATGATCAGGAATCGAGACAATTACCCTACACCTCCCGTCCAAGACTCCAAAGAGAAAGAAACGCCAACATAAAACAACATAACCTTTAAAAAGACATCAGTGTTCAGTGTTTGAGTTTTACGTCCCACCAACAGCTAAGGTCATACGGAGACGGAAACTCTATTTATAGACTCATCCGAATGTCTGGAGAAGCTCGGGATCGATCCTGCAATCCCTGGTTTACAAGGTGAGTAGCATAACCACTACACCACGGAGGCTTCTTTTAAAAAGAAAGACAAAAAGGCAGTGTGGCCAAACGGCTATCCCAAATAACAAAATAGAAACAACAATTTAGCAGTATAAACATGCAAAGACAAAAAATGACAATAATAAACCACAACAGAAGTACTGCCTTGGAATGGTCATTTAAAAAGCTTACGTGACCACAACTAAGGCTACCACGATTAATCGTATAATCGATTAATCGATCGATAAATTCCACAAAAATGATTTTCATTTCTGATTTGCTTTTAATCGATTACTTGATAGGTACAATTTACTACCCAAAGTTATGCCTAAAATAGCTGGATGAATGGAATGGAAAACAGTGCAGACCCTGATGAGACGCCCCATCTGCGGCGTCTCATCTGGGTCTACACTGTTTGCTCAGGTCTGTCTGTTCAAATATACATATGGCAAAGTACGACGTATGGTAAGAGTCATTCTCAGTCAGCAAGCCAGACTGGTAAAATTATGACAAAACCCTTCGCTAATACTAATCGATTATCGATCGCAATGACAGGACTGATAATCGATTAGCTTTTCATCTTCGATTAGCCAGCTGTAGCCACAACCCTCGTCATTGGTTATATCGTGATTTAGACAAATACTTTGTTCAGTCCGCATGCATGGTTTATAGTCCTTTTGGGGCGGAAATTTGAAAATATTTGAGGGTCACTGATGAAGCCATATTGGCGAAACTAGCTTGTCTGGCCCAGAAAAAAAAACTTGGAACACTCTACGGTTTTCAGTTATGTTGTGTTGCTTCCAAATGACTACCCCCTTTATAGAACATTATAACTAATCAGTGCAACACCTCCGAGAACATAAAAATCAAATGCATACAGAGATACATTTAAACAATAATGAGGGCTCGACAACGTGAAATAACCGAAATGCTGGAACAATAGAAAACCCACAGCCCGACCAAAGACAGAGCATAAAGCACCAAACGACTGACTTAAAATAAGTCTTTAGGCCGAAGCCGTTATAGTGTCTGAGGCCCGTACCGCCGACAGGAGGGAAAGAGAAAAATATATTTGGCAGAGGTAAACGTTATTCATAACTCTGCTCCATCAATGAGGTGATTCTAACGAGTACCAACAACCTATGTTTTGAGCAATAATAATCACAACTATTTGTGCTGCATGGTGCTTCCGCGCAGGGCCAAAACCGGCCGAGCACGAGTACTGGTAAACCGCTTAGGTCAAAACCTGTCCAGGAAAAGTGATGCGGGTCGGACACAATCATAAACCCTGGCGGTTTCTATGGGCGGTAGGTTCGTCTCAATGTCGGGTTAAAGTCCCCCCCCCCAAAAAAACGAAACAACGTCTCCAACATGATATTAATTATCAGCCTTGACGCGGACGTAAAATAGAAGTGGAGGCAAAGATCAGGAATCGATACGATTAACCCACAGCTCCCATCAGAGATACCAAAGGGAAAGAAACACAAACATGAAACAACAGACTCCAATGGAAACATCAACAGCGGAAAGCCAAAAGGACAGTTACTTTCCCACAAAATGGCCAATCGGCTATCCAAAATAATATAATATTAGCGACACAAACACCCAAAGACAAACCATAACAAAAACAAACCGCGACAGAAGAACCGCCTTGGAAGGTCAGCGGAAACGAATTACACTGGGGGGGGGGGGGGGGGGCTTAAATCGATTTTACGTGGCCACAATCCTCGCACTTACTTCCGCAGCGTTTTAGACAAATAATTTGTTCAGTCCGCATGAAGGCCTCATAACTCACCAGTGCAACATCTCCGTGAACACAAATATTAAAAAACCAAAGAGATGAAACAACGGCGAGGACTCGACAGCAAGAAACCACTGAAATGCCGGAGCAAAAGAAAACCAACAGTTAGACTCCGATTGGCCCAACACAAACAAATAAACCCCAACACAAACAAAAAAAAATTATATTTCTTTAGTGGCGACTGATCATAAAATACAGTAAAATTGCTATATTAAAACCACCTTTGAGAGTGTTAAAGTCTTTTGAACAGTCCCAAAGATGGTCTCTGGCTGTAGATAACACAAAGAAAGAATAACTGAAACCGTCACAGTAAGCCTTTAAAAGCAGCTTTAGTCTTAATTTTAGGTGGATTAATAGGGGAATTTTACTGTACCTATATAGTCTCATTGAGACGATTCTAATAAGTACCTACAAGTTCACACTGGTAAAGGCAAGCGCGTGGGGTAAGGAACAAACCCACAGGATAAGGAAATTGTTCCGCTCAGGATAAGGAAGAACATGGCGAAATCGGCATCACATGTGCAGGTTTGTTGTTGTTCTAGATCTCGTGTTATGGTTACTTATCAATACGGCTGCTCACATTAGCTTCACGGAAGACACATATTATTCACAAAATTATCTTCGATGGTTCGAATTCGACAGTTAAAGCCAGTCAAACGGAGAACCGGACACAGTGGAGCTACTCAACCACGAAATCTCATTATTTTACATGAAACGCTCTTCGGGGAAGATGACATGCACTTTTTTGATAGTTGTAGACATACACATGATAAATTGGACTGTTGCAAATACGATTTAAGGAAAATTGGAAGGCCCACAGCTAATATGAGTAGCACTATTGATTAGTAATCATAACACGAGATCTAGAAAAACAACAAACCTGCACTTGTGATGTCGATTCCGCCATTTTCTTCCTTATCCTGAGCGGAAAATTTCCTTATCCTGTGGGTTTGTTCCTTACCCCGCGCGCTTGCCTTTACCAGTGTGAAGTTATGGTTTCGAACACAATCTGTATGTTGGACTAAAATAAGAAAAATAGCGCACGTCATTGTAAATTTAACTTTTCTCTTTAAAAACTGGGGATGGGGCTCACGGGTGTGTCGTTATTTATGTTATTTCTGCTGCAAGACATAGCTTGTGGGTACTCGTTTGAACCGCCTCAGTGAGTGAGGCGGTTCTAACGAGCACCCACAACCTATGTTTGCAGTACAAATAAGAAAAAAATCACGATTTTATTATCAGAAAAGTAGCCATTCTAGAGATGTGAAAAAATGCACCATGTCGCATGGGCGTGATATCGTAATGAGATTAAATTAAGCAGAGCCAGCAAACCAAGGTTTATTTTAACCTATTGATGGCATTAGAATATCCCACCTGACACTTTCGGCAGGTCCAATCGTGGTATGGTAAGTCTTGCAAAAAGTAGTATACTTTTATTTAAGACAAGGGGTGTGGGCGGCCTGGTAGATTTCATTTGTTGCAAGTATTGCAAAAATCGTGTTCTTTTATTTAAGGCATGGGGGTTGTCTTCCTTATTCCATTTAAAATCTTGCATACCATAAACAGATAGGGACCACCCGGATCAGACGCCTCATTCTGTTGTGACTGATCGTTCAGACTTGGATCAGACACCACATTCTGTGGCTGTTGACTGGGTCTACGCTGTGGCTGTGGATGGGTCTTCGCTGTTTGCCGATGTGCCCTTTTATAGAGGATAGGATTGTTTGTGCTAAAATCTGAGGAATAGACTAAACACAGTTTGTAGATACTTGACAACAACGAGGATTGGTTTTCCTGTCACACCTGATGTGAAAAACACTTGAGCCTGGGTACGGCAAAAACTGCCAGAAGATCGTTGCAACCAGCGAAGACTCAGATCAGACTGCGCTTTCGCGCAGCCTGATCAGAGTCTTAGCAGTTCGTATCATAATAGAAGTATCATAACAGATAGTAAATTTATGTAATTATCTGGGCTATCCGAAAAGCCATTATCCTAACGAGCCTTTCTGAGCCCTACTTCATATAGACAAAACGCGGACCTTATTTTATATATATTCTTCTCAATAATGATTTGGGTTCTAGTTGGAACCACCTCGAGCATCCACAATCTATGTTTGCACTAGAAATGAGAAAATATAAAAGTTATCGTCTGAAAAAAAAAAAACACTAATTCTAGAGATGCATAAGACGCCACATTAGCCACTGATGTGTTATCGTATTAATTACATGTAAATGTGGGTTTCTTGCAAGTTTTGTCGTACACGTGTTGGTACAATGAACGACATTTCCGCGAAAAAAAATGGGATAATTTTGTGATGGCAAATTTCTGCTGTCAGAGATATGCTTTGACAGCTGTGAATTTAAATTGTGTTATAATTGCCAACTTATGCTCGATGATTGTCAGTTAAGAACTCGAATCAGTTGTCATTTTGAAACATTACGTCTTGATAACTTCGGTATTTCTGCATGCCATTAATGCAAAGTGTTCTGGAAAGGGCACAAGTGATGTATCTGTCTATCTTCTGATATTGCGTCGATCAAATTTGGCCAATACCTCAGTAGTACTAAGAAATGTGGTTTATGATTTATACTAATTAGTGCGATTGCAATGAAAGTTTCAAGATTATTTGAATCGCTCTCGCACACTCATTCCGCATGTTATCACGCGCGCGAGAGAGAGGCAGTGTTTTTTACAACACTGCGTCCCATTTACACCTGGGTGGAATGGGGCAGTGGCATTACATGTCTTGCTTTAGGAAACACCTCGCCTCCGGTGACCGGATTCACAATCTCTTGATCATGAGTCGAACCCGGTAACCACTGAGATACCGAGGCTGCCACATAAGAAATGTGGATGTGTTTTGGTCAAAGACATGTTGGAGGATGCCTATCGAGGAATATGTACTAGAACTCGGAACCCATCAATCACGAGTCAAGTGTTTTACTACTGCAACAATGCTGATTTTATTATTACTATAAGTAGTAGTAGTAGTAGTAGCAGTATTATTATTGTTATTATTATTGTTATTATTAGACAGTTGGGTCACTGCCAAAAACAGATCTAAATATATAGCCAACAAGCGTTTTGATATACAAGCAAATGTAGCGAGTCGGGCAATTCATGCAGATAAACCCTATTGGTTTCATTGGGCGACAGGGCTTGAGATGTCATGTCATCTCAATGTCGAATTAAAGTCCCACAAAATTAGAAGCAACGTCTCCAAAATGACCCATACAGTGTTGACGGGGACGTTAAACCTCAAATCAAAATCAAACACTTATACAGGCACAATCTTGTATATCACCGTGCACATACACATGTACCAATACGACGCTGTCTACGCGTTAAATGCCTGCGCAAGTCTACTTCATTTAGTTTACAAAGTAGAAGTAAAACAAAGATCAGGAATCGATACAATTAACTTACTCCACCCATCAAAGACACCACAGGGAAAGAAACACAAACATTAAGCGACCAGACCATAATGGAAACCTAAACAAAAGAAGGCCATAAAGACAGTTACTTTCCCTCAAAATGGCCATATGGCCATCCAAAATAAAAAGACACAAGTGATACACACAATAAGTAACAAACAACATCAAAAATAAACCACCACAGAAGAACCGCCTTGGAACGGTCAGTGGAAAGATTTCCACTGGGGTCTTAAATCGATTTTACTTGGTCACAATCCTCGCCCTTACTTCTGTCGCGATTTAGACAAATAATTTGTTCAGTCCGCATGAAGGCCTCCTAACTCATCAGTGCAACATCTCCGTGAACACACAAAAAAATCAAAGAACCACAGAGGTGAGACAACGGTGAGGACTCGACAGCAAGAAACCACTGAAATGCTGGAGCAAAAGAAAACCAACAGTTAGTCTCCGATACAAGTCCGTGAAAAGAACACTTCTGAAAAACCCCACTTTTCAAAGAAAAATGCGGTTCATTATTTTCTCAATTTTTACTCAAATAAACATAGATTGCGGGTACTCGATAGGAGTGCCTAATTGGGGCGGTTCTAATGAGCACCAGAATCTGTTTGATATAGAAATATGGAAAATATATTAAGATAATCATCTGAAAAAAATGCTAATTCTACGGATGAAAGACGGCATTGTATAGCACACGAATGAGTCATCGCGTTATCAAGTCCGTTTAATGAACACCCCTCTAAATTACACTCTATATAGAGACATCACGAAAACATGCCTTTATAATTTTGACCCCCTCCAACCCCACTTTTATATAGTAAAACTGGGGTTTCCGGGGGTATACCTTATTTTTCTTATTTCTGGTCTAAAATATAGATTGTGGGTACTCGTTAGAACCGCCTCGATGAGGCGGTTCTAACGAGTACTCACAATCTATTTTTTGAGCAGAAATAAGAAAGAAATCACAATTTTTCATCATAAAATTTTCATTTTTTTCGGCGATAAAGGTAACACTGTATTTGTATAGGCGGGTTTGCGTAATGAAACTTGGGTAATATACAGTAAAATTCAGCTGTTAAGAGCACCTAAAATTAAGACTAAATCTTCTTTTGCTTTTAAAGTCTTTTTGAGAAGGTCTTAGTTACTCTGTCTTTGTGTTTTCTACACCCAATGTCTGCTAATAAGATACAAGGTTTGGGACTGTTAAAAAAAGGTCTTAAAGACCACTTTTGAATAGTCCCCAGTGAGGTCTTAATATAGTGATTTTCCTGTATTTTGTTTTCTTATTTCTGCTATAAGTCATATGTTGTGGGTTCTCGTTAGAACCACTGACGGTTGTGGATTCTCGTTAGAACCGCGTCAGCGGTTCTAACGAGAAGCCACAATCATGTTTGAAAAGGGTATGTTATTAGAAAATTATTGCACATTCACCCGAAAAATACGAAAGAATGCACCGTCATACGGATATGGTATATATAATTGCGTTAAGAATAAATTAACTCTCGTACCTTTGAAAAAGAAAAGTGTTTGTGTTTCTCTTGCATTGTCATAATTATATTTACATTTCAATGAACGCATCGAGTCGCGTGATTTTCAGTGACGTCAAGAGACCTCAGTCTCAATCATGGATATTCAACGTCGTTCCGCTCTTTGTGAAAAAAATTAAAAAACAGCTTAGCTTTAAAAGTTTGCCCGGTGATGAGGGGCAAAGAATGTAATTCTACAAAATAAACTTCACGTTTTTCTGTTTTTCATGAAAGTATGAACGACCGCGGGTCGCTAGCAAAATTTACACGAACCTTTTCGCGTTTAATTTACTTTGCATGCGACCCACTGGGTGCATACGTTCATGAACTGCAGACGAGTAGAATTCATTTCTTAAATGTCCACGAAGAACAACGTCTTATCACATAACATCGCTGTTATTTGGATCATAACATTACGAAAACACTACTATACAAACACATTGTACACTTTACCGCCGAAAAAAAAACTAAAATTTTAAGATGAAAATTTTGATATTTTCTTATTTCTGCTCAAACTATAGATTGTGGGTACTCGTTAGAACCGCCTCAACGAGGCGGTTCTACTGAGTACCCTCAATCTATATGTTAGAGCAGAAATAAGAAAATTAAGGTTTCCCCCTGCAAACCTCAGTTTTACAATAGAAAAGTGGGGTTCAAGGGGTCAAAATTATATAGGCGCGTTTTCGTGATGAAAATCGTGTGTAACGCGTGTTATATTATATGGTTACTAAACGTCATGACGACGTCCGTAATAGCTTTGATGTTTTCTTTTAAACTTCTTCAGCGATAAAATCCTATTTCAAATCGTTATATGATAAACCGAATCTTACACTCGGGGTCATTTTATATGAAATATATGAACCACGCCTGTGGCTTCTTTCATAAACTTCATAGAAATGAATAGGGGTGTTATATCCACTATTGAAGTTAAGGTAACGGTTTCTAAAAGCTTTGGTTGGTTTGTTGGTTGGTTTGAGGTTAAACGTCCCCATCAACACTGTAAAGGTCATTTCGGAGACGTTGCTTCCAATTTTGTGGGACTTTTATAATTCCAAATTACCGGCTAAAGGACTTGTTAACTTGATGTATTTTCAAAATCCGTGTTGCCTTCCAGATCGTTGTATATGCACGGAAAATGTGGCATAAAATTACGGACATCCCTCCAGTTTCTTAAAAGTCTAGAACATTTTTAGAAACATATTTTTAAAAAACAGAGCTGCTTAAAATATGAATTTGTCGGACAGTTTGTAACTCAGCGAAATTTGCCATTATCCACAAAGACAGCATCTTGTTATGCTCGTATTAAACACGAGTTTAGCATTTAAATCTTTCATACTCAACACGCGACAAATAAATACACGTGACTCCCTAGAAAACACATGTATATGAAATGAAAAGTAGGTACAAGGGAATAGTACATTATTTCCTTTCTTTCTTTTTTTTTCTTTTGCTCAGAAAAGAAAACATAAATTGTTGGGACGCGGTTGATTCGCTCAAAGAGGCGGTTCAAACGAGCACACACAATCTATCTGTATAATAATAAAAAAAAAACATGTCACAATTTTTCTTCACATTAACATAACACTAGAGTTTTGTTTGTTTGTTTGTTTGTTTTGGAGTTTAACGGCCCAGTGAACACTATTTAGGTCATTTTTGAGCCGGTCAGTTTACAATGTACCTATCCGCACTTTTCCTGGACAGGCTTAACCAGTACAGTGCACATTCTTTCGCTAGAAACTGACAACTGCCCTTCTTGATTCAGCGGAAGGGAATAACACGAGAGTAACTTTCAAGAAAATACTTCCATAGTAGTTTGACCCCTATAAACCTACTTTCATATAGTAAAACTGGGTTTTTCAGTGGTATACAATATTTAAACATAGATTGTTGGTACTCGTTGACGGTTCTAACGAATACCCACAATCTATATTTTGAGCAGAAAGAAGAAAATACCACAATCATCTTAAAATGTTCGGGTTTTTTTTTTCGGACGGTAAAACTTACAATGTATTTGTATAGGCGTGTTTTCGTAAAACTAAAAGAATGCCTATGTCACACGCGTGCACTATCCTAATGTCAATTTTATTTCTAACAACTAGCAATCTACTTTAACGAGATTGAACAAATGATAGAAATGCGTGTCTTGATAATTACATGTAAGTTCTCAATTTCACTTGACATTTTTTATCCATGTTTTAAATGACGGCAACATTTCAAGGTGAACAATTCAAACACTTTTCAAAATGCTTACTGATCATAATCCACATTCGTCATCACAATGATCCAAACTTACCAGCATCCAATATATCCTCCAAGCCTTATGATGAATGTAATGAAATGTTAGAGCACGATGTAATAGAGTCAAATAGTTCGATCTGAAACTGCCTCTGTCAGGGGTGATTCCAATATCTTATATGACACCAGGAGCATGCGTAGAGACGAGTGATATCGGGTCAAACAAACTCTGCCGCCAGTGTTAAAGTGCATGTTTAGCCAATAAGAGAGATTGAGAGAGAGAGAGAGAGAGAGAGAGAGAGAGAGAGAGAGAGAGAGAGAGAGAGAGAGAGAGAGAGAGAGAGATAGAGGCGTCATGTTACAAGAATAGTTCACTGTTTTTTTTTGTTTTGTTTTTTTTTCAACCAGATCGCCTTTTTAGATGGTTCGGGATGAAGGGGGAAAATAACACAAACGTGTAAATGCGTGCAACCGAAACTTGAACTATTGAAGTACCATTACGAAAACTCGCCCATACAAATGCATTGTAAACTTTACCTCCGAAAAATCGAATTTTTTAGATGAAAAATTGTGATATTTTTTTTTTATTTCAACTCAAAATATAGATTGTGGGTACTCGTTAGAACCGCCTCATCGATGCGGTTCTAACGAGTACCCACAGTCTATATTTTAGAGCAGAAATAAGAAAAATAAGGTTCACCCCTGTAAAGCCCAGTTTTGCTATATAAAAGTGGGGTTCAAGGGGGTCAAAATTATATAGGCCTTTTCGTGATGTTATCTGGTGCATCACGTTAAGAAGTCAGTGTCATGAACATCCCTCTAAACCCCACTTTATATAGAGAAAAGTGGGGTTTACTGGGGTATGCATTTTGTTTTCAAAAGCGTAGGTTGTGGGTACTCGTTAGAACCACCTCAGTGAGGCGGTTCGAACGAGGACTCACAATCTAGAAATAAAAAAAATATTATTAAAGGTTTTCAATTGCAAAAAAAAAAAAAAAAATAATATGCTAGTTTAACAGATATGAAAGATGCACTTTTCGGACACGGGTGTGTATATTAAGAAAACACGCCTATACAAATGCATGGTATATTTACCGCCGAAAAAAAATAACTCGAAAAATTTAGAATGAAAAACATGTGATATTTTTTTATATTTCTGCTCAAAAATATAGATTCTGATTACACGTTAGGACGGCCTCATCGAAGCGGTTCTAACAAGTACCCACAAGCAATATTTTGGGGCAGAAATAAGAAAAATAAGGTTTACCCCTGTAAACCGTTGCCCCCGCCCATCGGGGCTTACAGATATATATGGGCTGCATGATGCTTCCACGCAGAGCTGAAACCGACCCGCACACGAGTACTGGTTAACCTCTTGGAGGATCTATGCCTACCCAGGCAAAGCGGTGCGATTTTGCCCCTCCATGCTTATAACCTGTAAACCATAGTTTTACTATATAAAAGCGGGGTTCAAGGGAGTCAGAATTATATAGGCGTGTTTTCGTGATGAATTGTAATGGTGTCCTTCGGAGGAATCTGATCAGTGCCGTAAGAACGATGAACAGAACATCCCATACATTGAAACATGATATGCTTACAAAATACAAATGAAAATGGCTAGGAAGTTTCACATTAACATAAACCAAACTACATGTTTCAATGGCACCAAGAGGAAAAATATGCATAAAGAATACACTCAACGGAAATCAAAAGTAACAAGATTCCTCGTCCCCGACGAAGTGGCTACAGTCCAGGAAGTAAAAATAATGAATCGTCAATCCACAGCAAGGGGCAACATATATATATATATATATATATATATATATATATATATATATATATATATATATATATATATATATATATATATATATATATATATATATATATATATATATTTTTTTTTTTTTATTATTATTATTATTTTTTTTTTTTTGGGGGGGGGATGGGGGGGTAGGTGGGGGGGGGGCGCTTTAAAGGATTATTTCATTTACTTCGAGCGTATCGTTATTCAGAGGTGAGCGAAGACCAGAGTACTTGGAGAGAAGTAAACCCACATGACCTTCCATTGCAATCTTTAAGTGGCGTCTCGCGAACCACCTAGAATAAATTCTATAAAATATATAGAGGATATTTACTTTTTTGAGATGGATACCAAAAATATTTCATCGAGTGTGTTGAAAACATCATAATTTCCACGAGTGCGAAGCACGAGTGAAAATTAGGATGTTTTCAACACACGAGATGAAATACTTTTGGTATCCGTCGAAAAAAAGTTAATTTTCTTTTTATTTTATAATTTATTGGGACACTTACGGTAATTATTGATCGACCGAGGCGGTGACGTCACGATTTTGACCTGGCTACATGACGTCACAACTGTCAATTTCAAAGCATAAACCAATCGCCATTTTGGATTCAGCATTTCTAGTTCAAAGAATGCTTTTTAAGGTATGTGAATGAATGCGTTGTGCTTATTTGAAGTTAATTTTAATATTAAAGGCTCTACGTGGCATGCACCCAGCCACTGTAGAATCGATTCCATGTGTACCAGTCGCTCGCGGGCGGTTTTTCACGTTGAAAAAAAAAACACATACAACACGCTGATTTGAGCCCATATTTCCTCGCACAAACTCTTACTGAGCCATTCAGTGAACTGGTACGCCTTGTAGACCATTTGTAACAAGACAGCTTAGCCTAAATCTTAGAGGGAGCATTTAAATTGTGACCGAGATGCGTGTCGGCAAAAATCACAGCGCTGCTGTTGTCAAATATGGCGCCTGTTTATTCAGTTTTAATGACACTCTTCTGTCTTCAAACGTCAAAATATACTCTAACGACATAAGGAATTATTATTCTTAGTAAATAAAAGGAAAATTAACCCTTTTTTTCGACCATAACGTAAACAAAAAAATAGTTCCGGCACGCTACAGTGAAATGATATAAATGGTATCAGTCACATGTGAAATGATACGATATCATTTCACTTTTGGTTGATATCATTTTTATTTGTTTCACATATGCATTGATTTCACTGCTAAGTATAAAATAAATGTGCGGCTCGTAACCACCGGGGGGTTTTAATCAATTTTACAAGTTTTCACTCTATGCAAAAACTAGAGCCAGTGTTTATGAAACACTATGCCCCCAACTTCTTGACCCTTACACTGCTTGCCCCTAACAGTTATTGTGATATATAGTTTCATTATCAGTAATTAGTCTGTAAAGTGTCAGGGCAATAGCTCAAATCATTTTTGAGATATCTTGCTTACAAGCTAAAAACGCCCAAAATTTCAAAGGGCCATAACTCAAGAAAAAATCTGATTTTGTTTCAACAGTTAATCAGTTCGTCTTATCATCACCAATCAGTTTGTAAAATTTCAGCGCAATAGTTCTAATGAGTTTTGAGATATCTTGCTTACAAGATTTCACAGCATTTTTTTTGGCAAAGGGCCATACCTCAAGAAAGGGGCATAATCCTGATGAGAATAAAACTTTTTCATAAGGAATCCATTTATGAAATTCCAAAAACCTAGCGTGCATTGTTCAAAAAGTATGCTATGCAGTAAAAAGCGGGACGGACGGTCTGTAAAGTTTCAGGGCATTAACTGTATTTTTTTTCTTTTTGAGATATCGTGCTGACAAGCTAAAAATGCCCAAAATTTTAAAGGGCAATAACTCAAGAAAAAAATCTCAGTTTTTTTTCCAAAAGGTAATAAGTTCATCTACTCATCATCCCAAATCAGTCTATAAAGTATCAGGGCAACAGCTCAAATCGTTTTGAGATATCTTGCTTACAAGCTTAAAATGCCAATAATTTCAAAGGGCCATAACTCAAGAAAAAATCGGATTTCTTCCAAACGTTTATCAGTTCATCTACTCATCTACTGGAATCAGTCTTTGGTCGGGCCCCTCGGAGTCTCCAGCAATTCTGTTGTTGTATGCTGTCAAGTCCTCAGCCTTGTTTCATCTCTGTAGTTTTTTTTATATGTATGTTCTCGGAGATATTACACTGATGAGTTAGGAAGCCTTCATGCGGACTAAACAAAATTAGTGTATACCGCGACAGAGGTAAGGGCGAGGATTATGGCCATGTCAAATCGATTTAACCCCCCCCCCCCCCCTTCAGTGGAATTCTTTCCACTGACCGTTACAAAGCGGTTCTTCTGTGGCGGTTTATTTATGTTGTTGTTTGCTACTACTCACTGTGTGTATCACTTGTGTCTTTTTATTTTGGATGGCCATTTGGCCATTTTGTGGGAAAGTAACTGTCCTTATGGCCATCCTTTGTTTAGTTTCCATTATGGTCTGGTCGCTTCATGTTTGTGGTTCTTTTCCTTTCGTGTCTCTGATGGGTGGAGTAAGTTAATTGTATCGATTCCTGATCGAAGTTTTATTTCTACTTTAAAGTATCAGGGCAATAGCTCAAATCGTTTTTGAGAAATCTTGCTTACAAGCTTAAAATGCCCAAAATTTCAAAGGGCCATAACTCAAGAAACAAAATCGGATTATTTTTCAAAATTTGATCAGTTCATCTTCTCCGTCATCCCCAGTCAGTCTGTAAAAGTTCAGTGCAATAGCTCTAATTGTTCTTGAGATATCTTGCTTACAAGCTTAAAATGCCCAGAATTCCAAAGAGCCATAACTCAAGAAAATAATTTCAGATTTTGTTTTCCAAAAGTTAATCAATTCATCTTCTCATCATCCCCGATCAATCTGTTAAGTGACAGGGCAAATGATCAAATTGTTTTTGAGTTATTTTGCGTACAGGAGTAAAATGTCCAAAATTCCAAAGGGTCATATTTCAAGAAAAAACAGTCGGATTTGTTTTTAATTCATCAGTTCATCTTCTCATCATCCCCAATCAGTCTGTAAAGTATCAGGGTAATAGCTGTTATCGTGATCGTCTTCGAGATATCTTCCTTACAAGCTTAAAATGCACAAAGTTCCAAAGGACCATAACCTAAGAAAAAAATCAGAATTTTTCCAAAAGTTAATCAGTTCATCTACTCATCATTCCCAATCAGTCGGTAAAGATTCAGGACAATATCTCAAATCATTTTTAAATATATTGCTTACAAGCTTAAAATGCCCACAATTTTAAAGGGCCATAACTCAAGAAAAAATCGGATTTTTTTTTTCAAAAGTTTATCAGTTCATCTTCTAATCGTCCCCAATCAGTCTGTCAAGTTTCAGGGCAATAGCTGTAACGGTTTTTGAGATATCTTGCTTACAAGCTTAAAATGCCCAAAGTTCCAAAGGGCCATAACTCAAGAAAAAAATCGGATTTTTTTCCAAAAGTTAATCATTTTATCTACTCATCATCCCGAATCAGTCTGTAAAGTTTCAGGGCAATACGTAGCTCAAGTTAGTTTGGAGATAGCTTGATTACAAGCTTAAAACGCCCAAAGTTTCAAAGGGCAATAACTCAAGTAAAAAAATCAGATTTTTTTTCAAAAGTTAATCAGTTCATCTTCTCATAATACCCAATCAGTATGTAAAGTTTCAGCAAAATAGCTGAAAATGTTTTTTAGATATCTTGCTTTTAAGATTTCATAGCATCTTTTGCAAAGGGGCATAACTCCAGAAAGGGGCATAATCCTGATGAGAAAAAAAAAACAAGGGTCAATTATGTTTTCATAAGGAATCCATATATGATATTTCAAAAACCTAACATGCACGGTTCAAAAGTTATACTATGCAGTAAAAGTGGGAAGGACGGACGGTCGAACATGGCAAATACAATATGCCCCAACAACTTAAATCGGTATGAGAGGTAGAGAGAAAGATATGTCCCTCATGATCTCTGACCGGCATTACTTTGCAAGCCTCGTGATGCCGGACAGTGACAATCGGGACGAGTTTTTCTATCCATCTCTCCCGTCCACAAAAAAATCTTATATCCTCACAAAGGCGTGTTTGTTAATTTGTTTGTTTGCGCCTGAATAGGTTTTTTTGCAGACGTTGCGTCCGATCCTCTGGAACCTTTATCTGGCAGTGTGATGAAATGACATCTCAAGCCCTGCTGCCCATAGAAACCGCTAACAAAAGGGGTGTTTCATCAAGAAAACACGCCTAGATAATTTTGACACCCTTGAACCCTATTTTTATATAGTAGAACTGGTGTTTACCGGCGTAAATCTTACTTTTCTTATTTCTGCTCTAAAATTTAGATGGTGGGTACTCGTTAGAACCGCCTCATCGAGGCGGGTTTAACGAGTACCCATAGAACGAAGAAAAATATCTTATTTCTGCTCTAAAATATATATTGTGGGTATTCGCTAGAACCGCCTCATCGAGGCTGCTCTAAAATATAGATTATGGGTACTCGTTAGAACCGCCTCAAAATATAGATTATGGGTACTCGTTAGAACCGCCTCGATGAGGCGGAACGAGTACCCATAATCTATATTTTAGAGCAGAAATAAGAAAAATATCACACTTTTTCATTTTTTCGGCGATAAAGGTTACGATCCCGGGCTTCTCCAGACTTTTGGATGAGTCTTGAAACCGAGGTCCCGTCTCCGTATGACCTTAGCTGTTGGTGGGACGTAAAACTCAAACTACTCACCCACTCGGCGATAAAGGTTACAATGTATTTGTATAAGCGTGTTTTCGTTATGTTCCCATTGGTAAGCAATAATATTAAACACCATTGTCCAAGCACTCCTGCGACATATTTGTCGTTTCAAATTTGTCCTAACACTGCCAACACGCCAAAATTCGAACTAATGATAATTTATTAGTTCCTGTTACGATTCCCTCAGATTTCCATGACTAATTTGATCAACTTCCCGTTATAGGCGACAGCTCGTTACATTGTAGTTATTGCACAGCATAAAGCCGTTTCTGAAGACCATCTTACGACATATGCGAGCAGCGGTAGATTATATAATCAGTTAACGTACATGTATCACAAGTGTCCAATAATTATATGTTTCCTGAAGAATTCCTTGTATTTTTTTTTCACTGTCTTTATTGCGCTGAATATAGGCACCGAATAGGCAACACAACATTAGGCCATCCAGCTCTTCAGTGTAAAAGCTTTTTCGCTGTCTCTGTTCAAAAAACTTTCAACTTACAGGATTTGCCAGCATTCTTAAATTCGATTGAAGATAGCGACATTCTAACTGTCGGATGTAGAAATAAGATTATTTAACGACAGACGTAAACAAGTGTGCAAGCTGTCAAACAGTATAAATATATGAATTTACTTATTTAAGCAGGCTTTTGTCCCAGCACTCCTCTACAACAGGCCTGACACAACAGGCTTCTCACATGTTTTTGGCCTCAGACAGAAAGAGGTTCGACTATACCCTATAATGCCATTCTAGGTGGATATGTTGTCCCAGGCCTTCAGAGAGTGACCTTTTCGTACTAGTTCGTCAGCCTTATAGTGAACACTTGGAAGGGACCTTATTAGTCGAACTCATGTGGACATGTATGGCCCACTGTTCATTTTTTTTTTTTTTTTTAGCAAAAGATTCCCTGATCTTTATCATGATATAGAAAATACTGCCCAGTTCTTTTGGATCCCATTGTGGACTGTTGGAAGTATTTAAGGGTCACTGATGGGACCATATTACCCGAAACTAACACTCATGGTTAATGAAGCCCTGTTCACTCCATAATCTTATATAATAATGAAAATGTACCTCGACAGTTTTCAAACTCAAAAAGGCATTTTTTCTGATGAAAATATGTGATATTTTTCTTATTAATTCTCCAAACATAGGCTTTGAGTGCTCGTTAGAACCGCCTCATTGAGGCTGTTCTCAATGAGGCGGTTCTAACGAGTACCCACAACCTATGTCTTGGAGCAGAAATAAGGAAAATAATGGTTACCCCCTTAAACCCCAGTTTTCTCTATAAAAAGTGGGGTTTAGAGGGGTCTTTATTTTACGGACTTGTTCACGTGATGTCATGTTCAATTTCTGGTTGCTTCGACACCGTCAAGCAGTGAGTTGGAGACTGGTCTCCGCTCTTCTTCTCACTGTATTTACCATACGCATTTGGACAGCCAGGCCTGAGCAAACAATGTAGAACGCGGGGTCTACAATGTTTGCACCTCATTAAAGGCCCGTTTACACATTCACGATTTTGACCACGATTCGCTACGGAGCCGCAGTGAATCGTAGCAGCACCATAGTAGCACCGTAGATGGATCCGTCGTGATCCGTAATGAACCGTACTGATTCGGGAATGTCCACGAATGTTTTAAACTACATTCGGGGAGCCTCTACGATTTATGTGGGTGTGGTTTAGATCGTAGCGCAACCGTGGCGCCACCGTGGACACCCGTAGAAGCACCCTGAGTATATTCGTGGGCATCCGCGGGGTTCCTTGTCACCAGGATCCAGTGCGGACCGTGACGGTGAGCTACGGTGGCGCCACGGTTAGGCTACGGACGACTAGGGTTCATCACGGTATGCCACGGTCCTTCTACGGACGAGTACAGAAGCAGTACCGTCCTTCACGGCATGCCACGGTCCTTCTACGATGTCACTACGATTACTCTACGGTGCATCACGAATATACAACAATGTCTACGGTCTGACTACGATTGGCTACGACTTATACCGATGTAGCAAGAATGCGTCCACGAATGACTACGGTCGAGCTACTGCATACCACGATCTGTCAAGGAAAACGTCGGTATTTGAGCCTTCCATTCCCACACCGCTCTCACTACACTTTCAGAGGACAACATAGGAGCCTTATCTAGATACGCCAATTCAGTAATGATATATTAATTGTACCTCATTTGTCTTAAGCATGTGTCAATCGCTCACCCAATGTAATAGGAATAAGCCGTTTTACAAAAGGCACGAGCTACACTGTGTTCTAATCTGTGTTCTAAAGATTCCCTGATCTTTATCATGATATAGCATATACTGCTCAGTTCTTTTTGATCCCATTGTGGACTGTTGGAGGTATTAAGGGTCACTGATGGGACCTTATTACCCGAAACTAACACACATGGTTAAGGAAGCCCTGTTCACTCCATAAGCTCATATGGGCCCCGTCAAGCGATTTTGGTACTTATCGCCTATGCGAGCAGCGAAGGTTCAGGCGAGCCTGCGCATCCGCGCAGTCTCGCCAGAACCTTCGCTGCTCGCTCATATAAGCAGTAAATCAAGAGGAATCTTCAGACAGAAAGTCATATCCCTGGCCCCTCTGAATGGCTGGGCATGCGCAGTTAAAATTTGTCATGACGGAATGCTCGAAGACACAAATTCGCTTGGCGGGGCTCATATAATAATGAAAATGTACCTGATTACGATAACACATCCGTGTGCTATAGTACAGTTTTCAAACTCAAAAAGGCATTTTTTTCTGATGAAAATATGTGAAATTTTTGTCTTATTTATTCACCAAACATAGGCTGTGGGTGCTCGTTAGAACCTCCTCATTGAGGCGGTTCTCAATGAGGTGGTTCTAACGAGTACCCACAACCTATGTCTTGGAGCAGAAATAAGGAAAATAATGGTTACCCCCTTAAACCATAGTTTTCTCTATAAAAGGTGGGGTTTAGAGGGGTCTTTATTTTACGGACTTGTTCACGTGATGTCATGTTCAATTTCTGGTTGCTTCGACACCGTCAAGCAGTGAGTTGGAGACTGGTCTCCGCTCTTCTTCTCACTGTATTTACCATACGCATTTGGACAGCCAGGCCTGAGCAAACAATGTAGAACGCGGGGTCTACAATGTTTGCACCTCATTAAAAGTCCGTTTACACATTCACGATTCTGACCACGATTCGCTACGGAGCCGCAGTGAATCGTAGCAGCACCATAGTAGCACCGTAGCAGGATCCGTCGTGATCCGTAATGAACCGTACTGATTCGGTAACATCCACGAATGTTTTAAACTACATTCGGGGAGCATCTACGATTTATGTGGGTGTGGTTTAGATCGTAGCGCAACCGTGGCGCCACCGTAGACACCCGTAGTAGCATCGTGAGGATATTCGTGGTCATCCGCGGGGTTCCGTAGGGAACCGTAGACTCCTTGTCACCAGGATCCAGTGCGGACCCTGACGGTGAGCCACGGTGGCTATACGGTTATGCTACGGACGACTAGGGTTCATCACGGTATGCCACGGTCCTTCTACGGACGAGTACGGAAGCAGTACGGTCCTTCACGGTATGCCACGGTCCTTCTACGATGTCACTACGATTACTCTACGGTGCATCACGAATATACAAGAATTTCTACGGTCTGACTACGATTGGCTACGACTCATACCGATGTAGCAAGAATGCGTCCTCGAATGACTACGGTCGATCTACTGCATACCACGATCTGTCAAGGAAAACGTCGGTATTTGAGCCTTCCATTCCCACTCCACTCTCACTACACTTTCTGAGGACAACATCGGAGCCTTATCTAGACACGCCAATTCAGAAATGATGTATTAATTGTACCTCATTTGTCTTCTGCAATCGCTCACTTTATGTAATAGGAATAAACCGTTTTACAAAAGGCATGAGCTACACTGTGTTCTAATTTATCGGTTGCCGGTTATTATATAGACTGTTGCATTCTCGGGTCAGGATACCATACCAAACTCTGCACAGACTAGGCCTGGCCAGTCTTCAACTTCAGTTGGACAGGCAGAATGCACAAAACAACGTTGCAATCGTCGTCATTCGTAGTAAACCGTGGCGCTTCCGTCAATAACCGTACAAGCACTGTGTCAAATCGTTGTGGCACCGTCATCAACTGTAGGACCACCGGAAAGAACCGTACAATAACCGTAACGAACCGTAGCGGCACCGTCATCAACCGTGGGACTACCGGGAAGACCCGTGACAAACGTTGGTCATAATCGGCACAGTTCGGCATGAACTCGTAGAAACACCGTACTAGGGTCGTAGAAAACCGTAGTGGGTAATCATTCGAAGGCATCCGTAGATAACTTGATTTTCTCCACGATTTTTGAAACCGTGGAGAACCGGGATGAATCTTCGTTAGAACCGTAAATGTGTAAACAAGGCCTAATTGGCCGAAACTATCTAGTCTGGTCCAGAAAACATGTACATGTACACTTTATATTCCATTTCTGTGTTGTGAGTGAGTGTTTGAGTTTTACGTCCCACCAACAGCTAAGGTCATATGGAGACGGGACCTCGGTTTAAAGACTCATCCGAAAGTCTGGAGAAGCCCGGGATCGATCCTGCGATCCCTGGTTTACAAGGCGAGTAGCGTAACCACTGCACCACGGAGGCTTCTATTTCTGTGTTGTATTCCTTGCTTCCAAAGGATAACCCTTTTATAGAACATATTAAAACACAGCATCAGGTAGTAAATTGTTATTGTCTAAATTTAAAGAACAAGTATAGTAAGTAGTTGAGGTATACAGTATAATAAAATTCCTTTAATAAGACACCTTTGGGAATGTTCAAAAGTGGTCTTTAAGACCACATTTGAACAGTCCCAAATGTGGTCTGCCACTGGAGCACTTTGGGTGTAGAAAACACAAGGAAAACGTACCTGAAACATTCTAAATATGCTTTTAAAAGCATAATTTGTCTTAATTTAAGGTGGTCTTAATAGCGGAATTTTCACTGTATATTGTTCATACATGACATAGAAGACTTCTTCGTTCGAGTATTGAAGAATTGTTAACCATAAATCACACTCAATTATTTCTGTTGCTTTTTGCCCACGGTAACTTACTTTTATCAGAGACAAAATAAGACCTGCAAATTCATCTGGATAAGCTACACTTTATACTGTACAAATGTATAGATTTAAGATCGGTACACGGTAAGAAAACATCGACTTTTATTGTCTGCGCCCATGGCACTATAGACTTAGGGTTTAACACAGAAGTACAGCCATTAGTTACCCACAATGAAGGTTGACCTTTATTAGCTTGCCTGGGCCAGGCCCACAGGGTGAGCTTATAGTATAGGCAGGGGTCCGGCGTCCGTCCCCCGTCCACACCTTTGAAGTTAAATATCTCAATTGCTAGCTGGCCAATCTTACTCAAATTTTATGTTCCGCGGATTGATTGCATTAGGTTTTGGACCAGTTTTTGTCAGAACTGTGGTTGCAATAGAAACAAACACGTTCCGTATACTTATAATGATACCAAAAACGATGTCTCCAACTGTTGTCAACCTTTTTTCATCTGATCTTTATCAAACTTGCAGATAACCAAGAGAGTTATACAGTCTACGTCGAGTTCGAAATCGGGCTTCACAAGACCAACGGCTTAGGAGTTACCTGCCCTTGAACATAAGTATATGCGAAAAATGGTGTCTCCACTTTTTTCTCAACTGGTTTCAATCGGCTATTTTTGAAACATTTAGTAAACAAGGACAAGCATAATATCTCAGATAAGTTCTATTTTGGTTTGAATCTGACAACCGATCTCGCAGATACTTTCCAGTGAGCGTGAACAATTTTTCCACAGGCTTACAATTGAAAAAACAAAGTCTCCAACTTTCCTCAGCCATTTCTAATCTGATCTTTATCAAAAAAGATAACTAAAAAAGACAAAGTCTACGTCGAGTTCCTGACATGATCTTCACAGCAAGGCAGCGGCAAGAAAAATGTCAGGAACCTAAAGGACCTATACATGACCTTTGTTTACCTCACCAAAGTATTTGACACAGTCAGTTTAAGAGGGCCTTGGAAGATCATGGTGAAGTTTGAATGTACAACCAAGTTCATGGCAGTGGTTTGACATTTCCACGATGGTGTGCTTGCACGTGTCCGAAAAGATGGTGAGTTTTCAGATCCCTTCCCTGTGACAAACGGAGTCAAGCAAGACTGTGTGTTAGCCCCAACACTGTTCAGCATGATGTTTTCTGCCATGCTCACAGATGCTTTCCAGGATGGTGACAATAGCATACCTATTAGGTATTGCTTTGATGGGAAGCTTTTCAATCTCAGAAGGTTGCAAGACAAATCCAATGTGCAAACAGAGGTGCTGTGCTAGATGAGTTCTTCTTTGCTGATGACACTCCAAAAAGTGCTCCAACAGAAGAGAAGATGCAAAAAGGTATAGATCAAGTATCTGACTCCTGTGATAGCTATGGTCTCACAATCAGCATCAAAAAGACTGTGGTAGTCAATCAGCCAGCACCTGGTAACCCTTACAAAGAGCCAGCCGTCACAGTGAAAGGTCAAGGATTGCAAGTGATAGACAAGTCCACCTCCTGGGGAGCACACTGTCAAGAGTCATGCACATTGATGATGAAGTCAATACCAGGATTACATAAGCTAGTACAATATTTGACCGACTACGTGGTATTATAGGATCGAGGTGGAATCAGACTTGACACAAAACTGAAAGTCTACAGAGCCGTGGTGCTGACAACACTATTGTATACATGTGAAACATGGACAGTTTACCAACGGCACGCCAAAAGCCTGAATCATTTCCATACAAGCCTTCTTAGAAATCTCTTAAAGATTAAGTGGCAAGACAGGATTCCAGACAATGAAGTCTTGAACAGGGCTGGGATGCAGTGTACATACTTTTCTGAAATTAGCACAGTTGAGATGAACAGGCCATGTTACCAGAATGCCTGAGGAACGTTTGCCAAAGAAAATTCTCTATGGAGAACTAGAAATGGGCAACCGCTTCCAAGTCCATCAGAAGAAGCGCTACAAGAACATCCTCAAAGCTTTCCTCAGGGGCTTCAACATTCCAACAGGTTCATGGGAACAACTTGCACAGGACAGAGCAAAGTTGCGAGGTCTCATCAGAAAGGGTAAAAAGAATCAGTGAAGCTGAGCAGAAACGCGCAATGATCAAAGCCAGAGCTAAGGCAAGACCAACAGAGCTGTCTTCCTCCAGCCTCTGTTGCTCAGACACTTCAGAGCTAGAAACGGTCTCAGCAGCTATCTTAGAACCAACAAACAGTAACGTTTCTGAAATATGATTAAGAGTAATCATTGGCAGTAATGACAGATGAACTATTATCATTATTATGCTCCCCGAAGGGAGGGCCATATAGTCGCCGCTTTGTCCGTCCGTCCGACCGTCCGTCCGTCCATCACACTCTATATCTCTAAAAGTATTAATGGTATTTAAGTGAAACTTGATATACTGATAGGGGGCAATGAGGGGAATCATAGAATTCAAGAACCATAACCCTGTCACCAGTATTTATGGAGTTACTTCCCTTCTTAACTATTTCAATGAAAAGATTATCCGGATTATATCTCTGAAAGTATAGAAGGGATTTAAGTGAAAATTGATACATTGATAGATGGCCATCAGAGGAAGTGCAAAGTACAAGAACTGTAACTATATCACAAGTAATTACAGAGTTATTTCCCTTTTTAGTTTTTGCTATATTAAGCTTGTCCGGAGCATATCTCTAAAAGTTGTAAAGGTAATTTAGTGAAACTTTGTAAACTGATAGGGGGCTATGAGAGAAATCGCACAATGCAAGAAGCATAACCCTGCCAACAGTATTTACGGAGTTACTTTCCTTCTTAATTATGGCCCCACACAGTATTTTGGGTGCCCTATAGTAATCTCCTTGTCAGTCAGTTTCAAATCAAAACCAAAACATTAACCGGTTATAATTATTAGTATTATCCCTACTCCCATGAAACTTCACACTCATACTAACAATCAAAAGACCTACATTCTGACAAACCATATTGCTTTTATCCGTATGCTTGTCACGCCTTAACCAAAACTCTTAACCTCGCTCATAACTTCAAAAGTATTTGCCCTACTCTCATGAAACTGCATACACTTACTAGCACAAGACCTACATTCTGACAAAGGGCCATGACTATATTGCTTTTCGGTGTGTTTGTCAGGCCATAACCAAACAACTTAAACTCGGTCAATATTTTAAAAGTATTTATCCTACTCTCATGAAACTTCACACACATACTTACCATCACAAAACCTACATTCTGACAAAGGGCCATAATTATGTTGCTTATTTTCACTGAATTATCTCCCCTTTTTCAAAAAATATATCCTGTTGTTTCGGGTAATAGGGCTTTCATATTTCACATATGTATTCCATGTGACATTCTTCATTGAAAATCACTTACTAGGGAACACAAAACTGAGTTTCTTTGTCTTATGGTTTAAGATTTACATGCCCTTGCACGGAAGGGGCATTACATTTCTCCTTAATTTTGCAGTCTTTGTTCAAAATCACCAACTAGGGAATTCTTAGACTTTTGGTTAAACCCATTAGGTACCGGAAACCCAAAAAGGGGTCAGTGTAAGTGGCAAACAGTGCAGGCCCAGATCAGATGCCACAGAACGCGTGTTTGTCACGCCTTAGCCAACAAACTTAACCTTGGTCGTAACTTCAGAAGAATTGGCCCTACTCTTATGAAACTTCACACACATACTTACCACCACAAGACCTACATTCTGACAAAGGAGAATAACTCGTGTGTTTGTCACACCTAAACCAAAATCCTTAACCTCGGTGATAACTTCAAAAGTATTTTGTCTACTCTCATGAAATATCTCGCACATAATTACCATCACAAAACCTACATCCTGACAAATTGTTTTTGGGTGTGTTTGTCAGGCCATACCCAAACAATTTAATCTCCGGTCAGAATTTTAAAATTATTTGTCTTACTCTCATGAAACTTCACACACATACTTACATCACAAAAACCTACATTCTGACAAAGGGCCATAACTATATTGCTTATTTTCACTAATTATCTCCCCTTTTTCAAAAAATATCTCCTGTTATTTCATAACCTTGGGTAATAGGGCTTTCATGTTTCACATGTATATTCCTTGTGACATTTTCCATTGAAAATCACTAACTAGGGAACACAAAACTGAGTTTCTTAGCCTTATGGTTTAAGAGTTACAGGTCCTTGCAGGGAAGGGGCCTTACATTCCTCCCTTTTTTGCATTCTTTGTTGAAAATCACTACCTAGTTTCTTTATTTGTACTCCAAACATCAGCTGAGGGTACTCATTAGAACCTCATCATTCAGACGGTTCTAACGAGTACCCATAACCTTTGTCTTCAAACAAATCTATCAAACTTCAAAGTGTATAGGATCATTTCACTAAAATAACCCTCCTACTACTGCGCATCTTCGGGGAGCATCCCTCGGTTTCACCGATGCTCTTGTTATGTCGAGTTCTAATTTGGGCCTCCCAGGACAACGGCTAAGGAGTTACCTCCCCTTGAGCATAAATATTCGCGAAAGACAATTAATATCTCAGATGACTTTGAATTTGGCATGACTCGGACAACCGAATTCGCGGTTAATACGTTCCCTTGAGCGTGAAAATATTTAGCATAGGCTAACAATGAAAAAAACGATGTCTCTTCTTTTCTCAGCCATATTCTCTGACCGTTCCAAGATGGTTCGTCTGTCGCGGTTTATTTTTGTTGTGGGTTGTCTCCGAATGTGGGTATCGCGTATATCTTTGTTTGTGTTTCTTTCCCTTTGGTGTCTCTGATGTGAGGTGTGGGTTAATTGTCTCGATTCCAGATCATTGCCCGCAATTTTTTTTTTACAATGGAAAAAACGTCTCCAATTTTTCTCAGCCATTTCTATCAAACTTGCAGATAACCAGGAGAGGCATACAGTCTACGTTGAGTTCGAATTTGTGCCTCACAGGACCAAAGGCTTAGCAGTTGACTGCCCTTGAGCGTTAATATAAGCGAAAAATGGTGTGCCACTTTTTTGGCTTGCAAGCCAGTTAGATTGGAAAAGTGGTTCCGGTTTTAGACTTCTCTTTCTATGTTATTTTGGATCCTAAGGTGGTTTTTTTAAACAAAAATCAGCTATACAGTCAGCTTTTTCCGGTGTTCTGGTTCCCTCACCCTATAGCTCAATAGCTTTCGCATATTTTAATAGAAAACAGGGTACCAGTTTAGTGAGAGCTGGTCTAGTGACAGAGCTATCGTTTCTGTGCGAAAGTTTAACTAAACACCGAAGCGAATTTATCCACTAGGCCACGGTCTACTTAGCACTACCGTCAATACAGTTTACCTGACCACATTCATAAATCATCTGTGTAGCAGTCCGAACAGATGAATGCATTCGAAAAATGGATAAATTGTGGACACACAGAGTTCGGAAATATTTGAACTATGGAAACCTTCAATAACATGTGCGAGTATATATTGGACATAAAGGTGAATATTATACTTTCCACATTTTCAATTACCTGCACGAATGAAATTGAATAATTTCATGTGAGAAATTAGAATAACAGCATTTACTGAAAATTATGATTTACCTGCCTGAAACCTCCATTGAATCATAATGTATATGTACAAACTTATTAGGGCCCCGCACTGAAAGTGTGGGTGCTCTATAGTAATCACTCTGTCCGTTCGTCTGTCTGTCCGTCCAATTTTTTTTTTATCCTCCATAACTATCTTATTCCTGGATGGATTTAAATATATACTTGGCAGAAATGTTAACCATAATGTGATGGAGTATTGCGCGCAAGACTCAGGTCCGTACCTCAAAGGTCAGGGTCATACTTAGCGGTTAAAGGTCAAAAAAGGGTCTTTGTCGTGTCCAATCAATAACTTTATTATTCCTGGATGGATTTAAATATTACTTGGCAGAAATGTTAACCATAATGTGACGGAGTGTTTCGCGCAAGACCCACAGCCGTACCTCAAAGGTCAAGGTCATACTTAGAGATAAAGGTCAAAAAAGCGTCTTTTTTATTGTGTCCAATCTATAACTTTCTTATACCTGGATGGATTTAAATATTACTTAGCAGAAATATTAACCATAATGTGACAGTGTGTCACGCGCAAGACCCAGGTCCGTACCTCAAAGGTCAATGTCATACTTAGAGGTGAAGGGTAAAACAAAACGTCTTTTTTATCGTGCCCGATCAATATCTTTCTTATTCCTGGATTGATTTTAGAATAACTTGATAGTATTGTTAATCATCATGAGAGGATTGTTGTGCGCAACCAGGTTGGTTTCTAAAACCGAGTTATCATGTTCAAAATGATTCTTTGAGCTATGTTCTTTCATTTCCTTGTTCTTTACAGTTTTTTAACATCAACATTTTCCTACTCCTCTGATAGCGCTGTCGGGGCGCTAGTCAGTTTCACTGACAGCTCTAGTTATATTGAAGATACTGCCACCAATAAATGAACAAAGTTTACGGCGTACTGACAGTCAATTGCTCCAGTTTTTATCAAGATTAAGATTCACCTTAAATAGCTTTATACTGTTTATTTCTTTTAAGACTTTCAGATACAAACTGTTAACATTGGTAACATTGTTTACTTTGGTTGTCTCTTGTTTATAATACTTTGTACTTTGCTAATAAAAGATGTTAACATTTAATGTCGCTTCCTCCTTCGTCTTATACTCCCTTGTATGTATATTTGTGTCGTCACCTAACAATTACATGTTTACTGGCCACATGACATGAATGTATACTCAGTATGTATGAAAAACCGCCGCCGTTGTCCAGTGATTAAGGTCGCTTACTTGTAATCACTGGAGGGTCATGGGTTCGAGCCCCGCTACCGGCCATGATCGTTTATGTGAGAACATTTGGTAGCTTGTGTAGGAGGATCGGAGTCTAGTACTGGTCCTTTCCAGGAACGACGGTTAGGAAACTACCTGCCGGTATATGACTGAAAGATTGTTGAACGGGCGTAAAACCTAGCAAAACAAACAGTATGTATGATGTGTTCTACCACATTATTGTCTCATAAATCTGTTAGGGACCTTTATTTTGTTTTGTTTGCCCATTTCTACTTGCCAAATCGCATATCGTCCGTGCTCCATAAGTCCATAATTCCTCCTGTCTGTCTGTTAACAATGTCTTCTTCCAACTACTATTCAGATACTACTGAGCAAATTTCAATAAAACAGGGTCATCACAATGATCCCTTACTATCATAGTTGGTCAAAAGTGAGAATGTGATCATTGGGTCACATGTCAATGCCTCAGTTACCTTAACATTGAAATATTTCTTCCAATAAATGTCAGGGTACTGCCACATAGAAAATTGACACCTCATGGGTTTGTCCATTCCAATGTGTAGATAAACCATATATTGCCTTTGAGTACACTGCATCAAAAGTCTATGTCCCATTAACAAGAACAGTGCAATTTGTTTCCTCACCAGTACTTTCATCTAGATCAACTCGTACATCCATGTGGCGGCAATATGGCTACATTTACACCAGGAAAAGTACCCTTAAAACCAGGCAAGCCTTTCCTTTTAAAAGGAACCTTTATCTCAGCTGTTTTCGATTGAATCCTTTTGAAACCTTGAATAAACAGGAACAAACATAATATCTCAAATGCGTTTTAATTTGGCTTAAATCTGACAATCGGTTTCTAAGTCATGTTCCCTTGAGCGTGAAATATTTTACCATATGCTTACAATGGAAAAACGACGTCTCCAATTTTTCCAATATACCTTATTTTTCTTATTTCTGCTCTAAAAATATACATTGTGGGTACACGTTAGAACCGCCTCGTCGAGGCGTTTCTAACGAGTGCCCACAACCTATATTTTGAGTTGAAATAAGTTGAAATAGTAAATATCACAATTTTTCATCGAAAAAAAAATCGTTTTTTCGGAGGTAAAGAATACAATGTATTTGTATAGGCGTGTTTTCGTAACCGTTCTGTCTCCTTACCAAGGGTTTCGAATATCATTCAGTTGCTCGCACTACGCTTGTCTAGGTAAACTTTTCATGGTCTCCAAATTTTTTTTCCATTAGGAAAAACGCCTTATCACGCCAACATGTCCGTGAAATGAACACCCTCTAACACCCAACCTTGTATAGAGTAAGCTGGAGTTTAGGGGGTATACATTTTTTTCCTTATTTCTGCTAATAAACAAAGGTTGTAGGTATTCGTTAGAACCGCCTCAATGAAGCGGTTCTAAAGAGTACCCACAACCTATATTATGAGCAGATCGAGGCGGTTCTAACGAGTACCCACAATCTATATTTTAGAGCATAAATAAGAAAAATATCACAATTTTTCAGCTTAAAATTTTCGTTTTTTCGGTGGTATTGTTTACAATGCATTTGTATAGGGGTGTTTTCGTAATGTCACCAAGAGTTTCGAATACGAGCATTCAGTTGTTCGCACTTCCCTTGCCTAGGTAAAATTTTCATGGTCTACAAGTTTTTTTTCCATTGGGAAAAACGCCTATTTAAATATATTGCAAATTTTACCACCAAAAAAGACAAATTTCTGATGAAACATTCTGTTTTTTTTTTTTTTTTTTTTCATAATTCTGCTAAAAAAATAGATTGTGGGCACTCGTTAGAATCGCTTCGGCGACTCAGTTCTAACGAGTACCCATAATCTATGTTTCTGAACAGAAATAAGACACATTATGTATACCCTTGTAAACCCCAATTTTAATACATGAAAGTTGGGGTTGAAGGGGTCAAAATTATATCCATGTAGGCGTGTTTTCGCAATGTGTACCACTGAGGCTCGACTGAATATGGGCTGCGACAGGCGATAAAGGGATTTCAGCGAAGACAGAAATCAATCCGCTTAAACACATTACGAAAACACGCCTAAACAAATATATAGTAAATTTTACCACAGAGAAAAAAAAACTAATTTGTTTCATGAAAAATTGTTTTTTTTTTTTTTCTTATTTCTGCTCAATATATAGATGTGGGTACACGTTAGGACCGCCTCATCGAGTACGAGTACCCACACTCTGTATCTTAGAGTAGAAATAAGAAAAAATGTGTTTACCCCTGTAAACCCCAGATTTTCTATATAAAAGTGGTGTTCGAGGGGGTCAAAAGTATATAGGCGTGTTTTCGTGCTGAGAATCTATCAGAATTAAAATTAAAAAGAGAAACGAGCAGGAAATGATACAATCAGATCCCAAATTCTTCTTACAATATCATTAGGGAAAGAAGTCGAAACATGGAGTGACGATTTGTTTGTTTAATTTGAGATTTAACGTCCCCGTCAGCACTGTATAGGTCATTTTGGAGACGTTGCTTCCAGTTTTGTGGAACTTTTACCCAACATTGAGATGAAACGACATCTCAAGCCCTGTCGCCCAATGAAACCAGTAGGGGTTATAAGCATGGACCGCTTTGCCTGGGCAGGCTTAGATCCTCTAAGCGGTTTACCAGCGCTCGTGCGCGGTCGGTTTCAGCTCTGCGTGGAAGCATCATGTAGCCCATCTATTTCTTCAGGTCCCGATGGGCGGAGGCCAAATTGGAGTGACGACAGTAAACATAACGGACAACAGGTAAACCGGGTCAGCAGCTCTTCCCCAAACAGGTGGTGACACAGAATATCCAAACATATCGAAAAAAAGGAGCAATATACCTAATGGAGGAAAGAATCAGAATCACCAACATGACAAACATTAAACTGGAAGGACAAACGTAACTAAAGATGAACAACCAAAAAGGGGGAATAATCAGAAGCGTCAACGCAACAACATAATATGATTAGGGAAAAGAATCAGAACCACCAACACAAAACATGAAGGAAGCACAGCAAAAGTACAGACTTGGAACGGTCAGTAAAAATTACTGGTTGGTTCAAGTTAACCCTACTTTGGATGCATGGAGACGCATTGGGCAAACAAGCATTCAAATTACGCAAAAGGAAGACTCTACTCGCTAAAGGTGCGGCCCATATAGGTATTTTATTCAGCTCGTATGTTCAGGGGCACGAACCATTCATTACCTAAGGTAGGATGATTTCTGATACTACGAGTATGTCCACAGGTGTTAGTAACATACCTGTGACCCTATATATTTTTTTTAACACATTATGTCTTTTTTTTTGTTTCAAAACATGCATACATCTTAAAAAAAAAAAATCTGACAATCCACCCTCACCCCTAGTATAGAATAGAGACAAGGTGGCTCACTTAGAATCCAAATAACTACCCCTACCAGATTTGGCCAGTTCTTATTTTCAAAATAAGCACAGGTACCATATAAACCAACCTCCAACATGAAGCAGGCTGGCTAAGCTTTCAAAAGAGGTATTAACGAACTCCCTAGCCCAAACCGTTTGTCCGCAGTAAACATCGATTTCGGTACTTTCGGTTACTCGGAAACAATGCGACACATTTCGATACACGCATGTCTCATCACTAAAACAACATTGTCACAAATGCAACGGGCAAAAACATACATGTTCCAGTTAAACAAAATCTTTTATCATCGAAATAGGTTACTTACTTCGTTCAACTCACGACAGAAACGCTCGTATGCTTGAAAAGTTTTTGACAGCTAAAAAAAACTTTCCGACTCGGCCATCGCTGTTTTGAGTAGAAAATGAAACCAGCAATCTGATTGGTCGATATTTGCCGGTACTGTGGTTCCCCGTTTTTGTCACAGAAATTATAGACAAGGGCGATCATTTCGAAAACCACCCAGAGGGGGATTCTGGCGCATTTTTTTTTTTCGAGAAATAATGAGGGTTGTCACATGGTAAGCATCGGTGCTACGCAAATTACGCATGTGCGTATTGTAAAAAAGCAGTTAACAGTAATCTGCCATGCACAGAGCATGTCATATGTTACATTTGATAGGATTGCTCATACAGGAAAAAAGCTCCCTCGGGAGCAATTTCTTTCTATCTATCTATCTTCTTATACTGAGTCGGTCATATCTGGCCATTACCTCAGTTGATTGGGTGGCTAAATTTAGAATTTAGCTGAAAAAAAAAAGAGAGGCACTGGGTGCGTCCTTAAAACTATTTACAATCTGCATAACAGAGGTATCCTAAAACGCATACCTCTGAGTCCCAATCTTACACTGTGCGGGCTTTGAACTCTTCTGCGGACTTGGCATTCACCGCGGAGGAGGGAAGACTATTCCATTGGGGAATAGTTCTAGGAAAAAAAGAGTTCTTCAGGGCATCACTATAGGACTGGTATCTACGATATTGTGAGTCGTTTACTTTTGACGCCCTTGTTTGGGTCGACAGTGTTACAGGGGTCAAGTACCTATCTTTATCAATAGACACTGAATCAGAGTGTATCTTGTAGAAGAAGGTTAAAGAGGACTGCTCACGACGGGCCTCCAGGGACGGCCACTCTAGCTCATCAAGCATGTCACCGACGCTACTTCTATTTCGCCATCGCCTACAGGTCCATCGAGCAGCTGTCCTCTGCACCTTCTCCACCTGCTGAGTCTGAGTTTTAACATAGGGATGCCAAATGGGTGATGCATATTCGAGTTGAGGGCGAACCAATGTTTTATATGCAACATCCTTTGTCTGCCTAGGTGCAAAAGCCAAGTTCCGTCTAAGGAATCCCAAAGTCCTAGTTGCTTTAGATGTAATCTCTGAGATATGTTGACCCCAATCAAGATCGTCAGTGATGGTGATACCAAGATATTTGGCGGATTGAACATGCTCCAAAACTTGCTGGTGAAGAGTATAGTCAAACTTAATTTGCTTATCCGGAGGGTGTCTTGACACTCTCATTGAGTGACATTTGGCCACATTGAACTTCATTTGCCAATCGGCCTCCCACTGTGCAAGTTGATCCAGGTCATCTTGTAAAATAAGACAGTCAGAAGGAGAATATATGTTCCTATACAGGACACAATCATCAGCAAACAAACGGACCGATGACCTGATATTATCGGGGAGATCATTAATGAAAACCAAGAAAAGGACCGGTCCAAGGACCGAACCTTGGGGGACTCCAGATAAAACAGGGACTGGATCAGACGCTTGGCCATCAAGTACAACTTGTTGTGAGCGCCCAGAGAGCCATGAGCTAATCCACCTATGCGTGGATCCTCTTATCCCATAGTACTCCAGTTTATGTAATAGCCTTCTGTGAGGTACCTTGTCAAAGGCCTTAGCAAAGTCCATGATGATCAAGTCAGTCTGTTTGTGGCCACGGTTTATGGCCCCATCCAGATTGCTCACAATGTCATGGTAAAATTGAACAAGCTGCGTTTCGCAAGACCTTTGAGGGTGACCACTTCTTGGAGAGAAAAAAAAAGATTTTACATGGATTCCCCTTGCTGTACTGCTGTATTTTTGTTGTCGATACCCCGTTTTGGGGGTGTGGGGTCGGGGTTCGGCTGAACCACAGTCAGGGGTAGGGACAACAAAAATACAGCAGCACATGCAGCAAGGAAAATCCATGCCATTTTTTTTCTCATCACGAAAACACGCCTATAAAATTTTGACCCCTTGAACCCCACTTTAATATATTAAAACTGGGGTTTAAAGGGGTAAACCTTCTTTTTCTTATTTCTGCTCTAAAATATGGATTGTGGGTACTCGTTAGAATCGCCTCATACACGCGGTTCTAACGAGTACCCACACTCTATAGTTGGAGCTGAAATATGAAAGATAGCACACTTTTTCATCCTCAAATTTTCATTTTTTCGGCGAGAAAGGTTACAATGCATTTGTATAAGCGTGCTTTCGTAATGTGGAGCGTGATAGCTCAGTGGTTAGTGCACTTGCCTCTGATGCTAGAGGCCCCCCGGTTCGATCCCGGAGGCGGTGATTATTTCGGTGTCCGAACACTCTCCATTTGCATCATTTGCAGGGATGAAAGCCAACAAGTGCACCGTCCTTCGGATCGGGACGTTCACTGGAGGCCCCTGGGCAGGAAGAGTCATCTCCTGTGCAGGTTAAAGACCCCTACCGTAATTACAGGATTAGTACTGCGTAGGCTTTCAACCCTGCAAACCTGGAGTGTATGTGATGTACACCTGCGAGTAATGGTCAAATGTGACCGAACGATTATAAGTAGAAAGAAAAGAAAGAAAGGGGCTCAGTCGGAGCCCATTAACCCAATAAATAATTGTGCATAAATTCTCGCAATTTCATTTATCACAAACGACTTTCGTGACCCTGCTGCTCCATTTATTAGGAGGTTGTGCCCTTCAAGAGCAAGTTTTAGGGCTATATTCTGTTTTTCGTTCATAGCTGGTAGATGGGTATGATCCTATATTGATCGAAAACATATGTCGAAATATTGTTAATTCACGTACCTTGGACCCTAATTTCTGCTTGACACTAGCATAACATTTAAAAAAAAAAGTCTGGTAATCACCCATCACCCCACAGGTAGCTTTGTTTGTTTGTAATGTCCCCGTCACCATTATAAAGGTCATTTTGGAGACGTTGCTTCCAATTTTATGGGACTTTTACCAGACATTGAGATAAAATGACATCTCAAGCCTAATGAAACCAATAGGGTTTATAAGCATGGACGGTCCGACTCGCACCTCTTTGTCTGGGCAGGCTTAGATCCTTTAAGCGGTTTACCAGTACTCGTGTGCAGTCAGATTCAGCTCTGCGTGGAAGCATCATGCAGCCCAATTATTTCTTCAAGCCCCAAAGGGCCGGGCTGCCCCACAGGTAGATAGGGAATATGGTATATTATTTCACTTTTTAGGTTATGCTTGACAAAAACGCTGATCGGACGCCGAGTTATGTGAAGTCTGATATATGTATCCACCGTTTGCAAAGGCCTTTACAAATGGCGAACACCAGATCAGACCCCTCCTCTGATCAAGACCTACAGTCTTTGTCATATATACATCAATATATAAAACGCATGAAATATAAGTTTTATAAGAAGAAACGGTGTCCCAATAATTGAATAAGCGGTAATAGCCCAAGGTACGTGGCTTAAACCTGTGTTTATTCAACCCTACTAACACTTCTGGGTCAACTGTCTCCGAGTTTAGGCTGGAAATATTTCATGAACAAAGATATGGACCGTTTCTTTTAATGCTGAAGTTCCCGTCCTGCAAGCAGTGTACGCAAACTGGTCAGATGCCACGTCCTTTGTTTGGCGGCCGTGACTGTTTGCCAAATCCAAGACATGAGTCCATTTAAGATTCCATACATGTATAACCTACATAAACAAAACTCTATTAACCTCAAAACAATCTAAGAACATTGCGTATATTCTCTATGTATCGGCCGTAACCGAAGATGCATTTCACAATAATAAAGGCGTGCCCCAAGGATCAGTTCTGGGTCCATGTATTTTCCTCATGTTTATAATTAAGGCGTAACTATACCGAATTTAGTGACACAGAGGCCTTTCTGATATTTAATCTTCATCAGTGTGTCTCAACCCCAAAGTTTTGAAACCGAAACGGATGATGGACAAGTACCGGCAAACACAGCACATCCCCCTCCGAGCACACACCGACCGACGTAGCCTATGAGACAGGTCAGCTGGAGGCATCAGTCAAAATGAATGACATGCTAAAAGCACTATCAGGCTTTTGGCTGATGATACATGTACCATTATGTATCTTACAATCTCAAACCAAACAGACTGTCAAACTCTGTAGGCTGACCTCACCAAACTGGAATCTTGGAAAAATGAATGGCTCATGGCCTTCAACCCAGACAAATGTGAGGTCATCCGAATAGCCAAAAAAAAAACCACTCTAACGTTTATTAAAAGAAATATTCAAACTTACAACAGACGTATCAAAGAAACAGCATATAAAACCTATGTCCGACCCTTGCTGGAGTATTCATCCTCAGTCTGGAGCCCTTGGCAAAAGACATACATATATCCAGAACAGAGCAGTCAGATATATATTCAATGACAATGCTTACACTAGTATCTCAACTATGCTAACCGAAATAAAACGCCCTACTCTAGAAGCACACAGGAACATAGCCACTCTGGTTATGCTCTACAAAGTAGAAGTAAAACAAAGATCAGGAATCGATACAAATAACTTACTCCACCCATCAAAGACACCCAAGGGAAAGAAACACAAACACCAAGCGACCAGACCATAATGGAAGCCTAAACAAAGGAAGGCCATAAGGACAGTCACTTTCCCACAAAATGGCCATATGGCCATCCAAAACAAAAAGACACAAGCGACACACACAGCAAACAACATAAATAAATCACCACAGGGGGGTCTAAGCCTGTCCAGGCAACGCGGTGCGAGGCGGACCGTCCATGCTTATAAACCCTATAGGTTTCATTGGGCGGCAGAGCTTGAGATGTCATTTCTCTCAATGTCGGGTAAAAGTCCCACAAAATTGGAAGCAACGTCTCCAAAATGACCTTTACAGTGTTGGCGGGGACGTTAAACCTCAAATCAAACAAACAAACAAACAAAATCAAATTGGCAGAAATTCGTCCTTGACATTAGGAATCCGGTAAGAAGATGACTTGTTTGTTGTATTCGTTATCTGGACAGTCACCAATAACAATTCAGATTCAGATTCTGGGCTATTTCGGCCAAATCGGTCTCGCCTTAGTCATCGCCCCGTTGTCGTCGTCTTTCACTGTTCAATCGGATTAATGAGGCATTTTTTATACACTTTAGACATTTTAAATAATAAATATATAGACTATAATATTCGAACACGAAGCTTTACATGTAGTTTCATAGTGAATCTGAATCTGAATTGTTACTGATACCGTACGCGTCCGGCATTTAATTGTGCTGGGATTCTTACTATTTCTGCCAGCCAATAAAAACACACGTTTCAAAAGCTCTGATAATGGCCGATTTCGGGAAGTTTTTTTAGCTGTCAAAAACTTTTCAAGCATACGAGCGTTTCTGTCGTGAGTTGAACGAAGTAAGTAACCTATTTCGATGATAAAAGATTTTGTTTAACTGGAACATGTATGTTTTTGCCCGTTGCATTTGTGACAATGTTGTTTTAGTGATGAGACATGCGTGTATCGAAATGTGTCGCATTGTTTCCGAGTAACCGAAAGTACCGAAATCGATGTTTACTGCGGAAAAACGGTTTGGGCTAGGGAGGTCGTTAATACCTCTTTTGAAAGCTTAGCCAGCCTGCTTCATGTTGGAGGTTGGTTTATATGGTACCTGTGCTTATTTTGAAAATAAGAACTGGCCAAATCTGGTAGGGGTAGTTATTTGGATTCTAAGTGAGCCACCTTGTCTCTATTCTATACTAGGGGTGAGGGTGGATTGTCAGATTTTTTTTTTTTTTTAAGATTTATGCATGTTTTGAAACAAAAAAAGACATAAAGTATTAAAAAAAAATATATAGGGTCACAGGTATGTTACTAACACCTGTGAGTATGTCATGGTGCTTCTTTCTTTGGCCCCATTACGCAAACACACCCGTGCGACATAGTTCACCATTTACATCTCCAAAATGGCTTCTTTTCGGATGAAAATCCATGACATTTTTTCTTATTTATGCTGCAAACATAGGTTGTGGGTACTCGTAGAACCGCCTCATTGAGGCGGTTCTAACGAGTACTCTCAACCTATGTCTTGGAGTTAAAATAAGAAATATTTACCCCCGTAAACCCTAGTTTTCTCTATACAAAGTGGGGTGTAAAAGGGGGTATTCATTTCACGAACTTGTTCACGTGATGTGCAGTACTTATTGCGCGAGCTTTGGAGGCTATTAAGGGTCTGTATTTATTTTCTGGGACCAAGGAAACATTAACGTTCATCAGAACAAAACGAATTTTAGGGAAAATGGTAAAGTTGAAAATCACTTGGCAATGCAAGGAACTATGGAACATGACCAGATATTTTCAGGGACTACTACTAAGGTGGAAAGGCCTCATTTATGGGCCTCAAACTTGGTTTTGTCACAATCAATGAATTTGCATGTTATTTATCATTAGAATCTCAACACCGCCATTACTGTACACGTCCAATGTTTTACGCATTTTAAACAGTAGAATGAACTTTGGAGTATCCATTAAAAAGTAAGATTCCAGTACATAATTTAAAGCGACACGCAATGTAGCGTGAAAATGCAAAATAAAGGAGTTTGTTCCCCAGCGTAATGCAACGATGTAACAGAAATGTATATTACTTCAAAAGAGAGTGGGAGGGATTGTTACAAATCATAATGTTCTGTTTTCGCTGTCTTCTTTTTTAGACATTTAATCACTTCAAAGTCTGTTGATCTTAGCAAAAATAGAAACTGACAGTCTTTTTTAAAACAATAAAATGCAATCAAATGATGACATTAGCAAAACAATTTGTTTACATGCCACTGTCATTAAAACCCAATCATCATTACAAAAATACTCCCGGGATATATAAACATGTCTTTCACGTTCCTAGAACTAGGGTTTAAGATGAGAAGTGATATTCTTATTTCTAATTCAAGCAACAATTGTACGTGCCTCCGTGGCCTAGTGTGTAAGAGCGCTGACTCTTAACCCATATATGCCTAGCGGCACTTTTCTGGGACATTGGCAAACAGTGTAGATCCAGATCAGACGCCGCAGAACGCGGCGTCTGATCTGGATCTACACTGTTTGCTTAAGGAACATTCGTTTTTGTAAAATTTGCCACAAAGAAAACCAAATATGACACCCCTATAATTGGAAATGGACCACTCCAAACTAACTAGGTGGAAGATTCCATTGTCTTATATGGGTTAATCATTAGGTCTTTCACCGCCGTGAGTTCGAGACTGGCTCGGCTCATATCTATGATGCCAAAATCTCCTACGGAAGGTCAGGTGGTTTTTCACCGGGTATTAGGGGTCTTCGCTATCATTACAATCGGCACAATATAAGTAAAGTGAAATGATCTTGAAAGGGCCGTAAAACTGACCCCCCACCCCCCCCCCTCCCCCCCCCCAAAAAAAAAAATTAAGAGAAAAAAAAAACAATTGTGGGAAGTCGTAACACTGCCTAATTAAGGCAATTCTAACGAGTACACAGAGTCTGTATGTTAAAATATTCGACTCCAAAATGACCTTTAGTGTTGACAGCGGCCCCCTCCTATCGGGGCCTAAAGAAATAGATAGGCTGCATGATGCTTCCACGCAGAGCTGATTCCGACTCGTCACACGAGTACTGGTAAACCGTTTAGAGGATCTAAGCCTGCCCGAGTCGGACCATCCATGCTTATAAACCCTATTGGTTTCATTGGGCGACAGGGCTTGAGATGTCATTTCATCTCAATGTCGGGTAAAAGTCCCACAAAATTGGAAGCAACATCTCCAAAATGACCTATACAGTACTGACGGGGACGTTAAACCTCAAACAAAACAGACAAAACAAAACAGTGTTGACAGGAACGTTAAACCTCAAATCAACAAACAAATCATGAAAGTTTAAGTATAGTTCGAACAAATTGACCTGAGACTGGTGAACTCTATTAGCATAAATTCACACCCGACTGAATGCATGTATTTATCTTCGCCGTCTCCCGAAAATGGCGATAATAGTATTCAATACATAGAGGTCGGTCAATGGGTCGCAATTGACGTGATGCCGAAAATTCACGGAAAGTTTACGAAAGCCGACGTATTAGGCGATAACTGACAAATTTAGTCCATGCATAAAGGTTAGTCTCAGGTCAAATTTTTCGAACTATACTTCAGTAAACAACAATGTTCCATGTATATGCACGCGCATGTCGATCTTGTAATATAAAATAAGCCGCATCATGTGAAAACTTGTTTTAGCTATTCACGCACAACAAAGGTGCATATCAGTTTGCGCATCCGTATAGTACTCCTGTTTTATTTTATTAGTATCTGATATGGGGTTCTGCTGTAGATGGGCGTTTCAAACCCTTGAGCGGAACGAAAAGGTTTCCAACCCGAGAGATGACCGTGTTAAGCGGAACCGAGGCTATGGAAATGCCCTTCTACACCAGAACACCATATTAGATTCTTTTTCTTGCACAACACCACCGAAAATGGTCATGTTAATTTATTTAACGTTTTTATTTTCGCACACTATACTTGTGTGTAGGCTTTCATTCTGCAAACCTGGAGTGTATGTAATTCTGCACCTGCGAGTAATGGTCAAATGTGACCGATCGCAGTATCAGTAGAAAGAAAGAAAGAAATGTAGTTTGCCTGAGTAAGAACAGCAAGGTAAGAACAGAGTTTCTATCCTAGGCTAAAACCACATATTTCCGTATATGTATCTGGTGTGCAAGAACCAACATTTCCAAACCCTTGCTATTTTGTCTAGCTGAGTCGACACTTTCAGGGGAGGCAACTCCTGCAAAAGTATTTTTGTCTCCCATGTCAATAAGTGTCAACTCTTAAAGGAAAGAATTTGATCCTGAGGAGCAAGTTCTTTCCTTTAAGAGTAGATCTCTTTTTCAGTGGGACAGGTCTGAAAGAGAAACGAACAAGAAGTCCCGAAAGTTGTCTCCCTTTCAAAAATTGCGGGGGAAAATCTGCCAGGTGTTCCCATTCCCCTTAATTTGTCGCTAACCGCGAAGATAGGTTTTCTCGTGACAGAGCGTAGATGCCACATGTAGGAAGTAACTGAATGTTAAACCCTGAGTTGTAGAAGATTGGTGGTTAAATTTTCAATATACAGTAGAACTTCGATGGCTCGAACACCGATGGCTCGTTTCCTATGGCTGGGTCGAACCCGTTCTTGAGTCCCTAAGAAATTTCACTGCATAAGAAATAGGGACGGTAAAATTTAGTATATTTTCGTTTTTATCTTGCAAATGTATGCTGTGTGTACTCATTAGAATCGCCTCGATGAGGCGATTCTAATGAGTACACACAACATACATTTTCTGTATAAAACACCGAAAGGTGTCCTAAAGTATGCCGTTATGCCTCCTGGGAGTAACCCTCAGTGGCTCGAACTACCCCTGTCTCGAACAGATTTTCGTGGTCCTTAAGGCGTTCGAGCCATTGAAGTTCGACTGTATTTATATTTGAATAGGCACGTTTTCGTAATGTTAAATATGTAGGGTAACTCACTTGTCATCCCCTATCTTCCCCGAGGCCCTCATAAACCATATATGCATACAGAAACAACAACACAAACAAACAAATATATATTACTTCATTAAAGTTTATCATTACGAAAACACGCCTATACAAATACATTGTAATCTTTATCGCCGAAAAAATGAAAGTTTTAAGAGGAAAAATAAGGTATACCCCTGCAAACCCCAGTTTTACTGTATAAAAGTGGGGTCCAAGGGGCCAAAATTATATAGGCGTGTTTTCGTGATGGTATGAAACAGGATGATATCTCAAGGTCTCATCCGGCAATGGGTAGACAGCGAGACTGGGCTTATGCACAGGCTTGTGTGAGGCCTTGCTGTGTCGCACATGCTACAAATGATCCTTTCCCATGAGCTGTCTAAATACTTTTTTACGAAACTCTGACATGAAATTACTTTCCACAGGATGTCTCAGATTGAATCTCGAGTTTAAATCAATGCTTAAAGTACGCAGAAACATAATAAAAAGCCAAAAAAAAAAAAAATAAAATCGATATTCAATCAATTGTAAGCGGAAGTCAGCTCTCGCGGAGGCATTTTCAAAGTTTTCTCTCCTGAGATTCTTGCACCGTTGAATCGGAAAACATCCATTCTAGCCAAAAAGGGGTCACATGTAAATCAAAATAATTTTAGGATTGCAAACAGTGTTGATCATGATAAGGCGCCTCGTTTCGAATCTCTTTCGAATCTGAATTTCTACCATTCTACTAGTGAGAATTTGTCAAACGGGATCCTTGCTATAAGTGCAGTGTTTTTGTTTTTGAACTAGTATATTATACATTATTCAGGTATTAGAAGCGATTCTTGCCCTCTTTGATGGTCTTTGAGTTATATACATACATTCACCCATTGATATATGTTGTAAAATAGAGGTTTTCTGCTTCAAACATTGGTAGTGGGTGCTCTTCAAACTCGCCTCATCCACAATATACTTTTGAGAAAGAGTTAAGAAAATACTACTATGTAATCTATACCCATGTTAACTTTTCGCTACATAGACTTGGGGTTACAGGGTTACATTCTGGCTTTTTCCGTGGCCTATTAAAATTTCATTTTCCTATTGGGCATTTTTAACTGTAACACCTGGTGTCTGTGCTTCTGTGTGTGTTTTTTATTTCAAAGTAAACCTTCAATAAGGCTGTGAACTAAAGATACTGAAGAATTAGGGCCAGTCATTCTTACATTACTACTGGTTTGGAAAAAAAAAGATTTTGAGCAGCGGCTACAATTATACTCGTGTCTTCTCAAATATTATACACACTACGTTTTACAACATGTCAGCCATGTTGTTTTGCCTTAACAACCTTTGCAACATGTCAGCCATGTTGTTTTGCCTCTGAAAAGACTGCTGGGATCACCTTCAGGGGAGGCAAAGTATTTTTGTCTCCCATGTCAATACGGGTCAACTCTTAAAGAAAAGAATTTGCTCCAAAGGAGCAAATTCTTTCCGTCAAGAGTAGACCCCTTTGTCTGTGGGACAGGGCTTGCAGAACAGCCAACAAGAAGTCCCGAAGGTTGTCTTCCTTTGAAAAATTGCGGAAAAATTCTGGCAGGTGTTCCCATTCCCCTTAAACTCTAATATGCCGAACGTTTCGTAAAATGAACACTGGCAAACAGTATTGCCACAGATCAGACGCGTCTGATCAGGGTTAATACTGTTTGCTTGTAATACTTCTTTTGCAAAACTTACAATAACTAAAACAAAGCAAAACTCCGAAAATTGAAAATGGACCTGTCCAAAATTCGTCTTTAATCGAATATTCCATGTGTCAAAAATGGAAAATCGAAGTATTGAGACGGCCTCCTAAACGCGTTGCCATTTTTCCACACGGCTGCAGGCCAACACGAAACAACCCACGCAGTAAACACAGTTATCACATGACGTCGTATCAAAGAGTATATTCCAGTTAAACTTCTATAACTCAAATCTGGATGGCTCGCTCGTTTACCTGGGCTAATTCGAACTCGCCCCATCACGAAAACACACATATATACTAAAATAGAAGTGAAGGCAATTATCAGAAATCGACACAATTAACCTACAACTCCCATCAGAGACACAAAAGGGAAAGAAGCACAAACATGGCCAATTAGCTATCCAAAACAAAAAATACAAGCGATACACACACTTGCCCTTACTTCCGTCGCGATTTTGACAAATCGGTCCGCATGAAGGCCTCCGCATGAACCCTATTTTATCATCACGTGAACAAGTCCGTGAAATAAAGACCCCCCTAAACCCCACTTTATATAGAGAAACCTGGGGTTTACGGGGGTAAACATTATTTTCCTTATTTCTGCTCGAAGACATAGGTTGTGGGTACTCGTTAGAACCGCCTCAATGAGGCGGTTCTAACGAGCGCCCACAATCTATGTTGAAAGCAGAAATAATAAAGATGTTATCATTTTTGCCTAATATTTATCCTCTTCTGACACCATGTTGGACGCCATTATTTCTTACGGACATGTTTTCCTAATGTATAGTAAAACTGGGATTTTCTAATTTCCGCTCCAATCTATATTTTGATCAGAAATTAAAAAATATAACAATATTTCATCGTCAAACTTTTGTGTATTAAATTTACAGTGTGTCTAAATAAGCATGTTTTCGTAATGTTAAGTCTCCCGAGAATTCAATACTGTTTGAATCGAGGCGGTTCTAAAGAGTACCCGCAATCTATGTTTTTAGAGCAGAAATAAGAAATAAAATACACCCCTGTAAACCCCAGTTTCACTATAAAAGTGGGGTTTAAGAAGTTTTTCAAAATTATATAGGCGTGTTTTCGTGATGATGCAATAAATATGATATGTTACGGAGTTCGTTAAGGCGCCATGACTGCTCGAAAACCAAAATATTTGTGAAGAAAACAATGGTGCTCCGACAAAAATTGCCGACTTCATTATGATACACAGTGCATTTTTCAAAACTGGCCACCTTTCTGATGAAAATCCGTGATGTTTTTCTTCTAAATGCTCAAAACATAGCTTGTGGGTGACCGTTAGAACCGCCTCATTGGGGCGGTTCTAACGAGTACCCACAACCTATGTCTTGGAGCAAAAATAAGAAAATTATATTATATACCCCCGTAAACCCCATTTTTCTCTATATCAAGTGGGATTTGGGGGGGGGGGGGGGTCTTCATTTCACGGACGTGCTCACGTGATGTCAAGCTTTATGGACAGCAGCAAATATACTGGTCCATATTTTTTTTTTCTGGAAAGAAGCTGACATTTTGTTTCTCATCCATTGTTCATTAGAATGAGGTGAAGTCCTTGACTGCCAAGTACATTTATAAGCTAATGGCAACATAAAAAGTATAGAGTGTGCATAATTTAGGCGCATTTTGACGTTATTTGTGAGCGACTTTTCAGAAGTGTACCGTCAACGTAGCCTCATATAAAGAGTGACCAGAACATAATTTCCTGAACATCATGGATTAGCCAATATTTCGTTGTGTAGGTAATATAACAGTATTGCATTTTCTGCATGTAAAATTCGGGGTAAACTTTATTTTAACGTTTAATGTTCCACAAATACAGTCAAAATTCAGTGGCTCGAACACCTTTGGTACCATGAAAATCTGTTCTAGTCAGGGGTTGTTCGAGCCACTGAGGGCTACTGCCAGGGGGCACCACGAGATACTTTTGGACATCTTTTCGGTGTTCTGTATTGAAAAATGTTTGCTGTGTGTACTCATTAAAATCGCCTCATCGAGGCGATTCTAATGAGTACACACAGCATACATTTTCAAGATAAAACACGAAAATATCCTAAATCTTATCCTCCATATTTCTTATGTAGAGAAATTCCCTAGAGACTCAAGAAAGGCTTCGACTCAGCCATGGTAAACAAGCCATCGAAGTTCTACTAGATGTATAGATTTTGTGAGACTGTGAGGAGTTTTCTGCTCATGCCAACAACAAATGTTTCAGCAAAAATAATGAAAATAACCATTAGACCACTGCATACTTAACTTGGCCTTGTAGCGTTTTCTGGGCTGTTACATTTCATTTCTCGGGTTTCGACAAGCTGTGTAAAACGACCCGCGTAGTTGGAACGCAAATATTCTGTACTGCGAAGATTTTTAACAGACTGCGAGAGTATGCTAACTGATCTAAGGTGTCGTTTATACATTTTCTCAGGACTCCTTTCTTCTCTGATTTATACTAATTTATTTGAAAGACTGGAGTAAATGGCGTGTTCTTCTGTTGCGGTTTATCATTGTAACAAGTCCGTGAAATAAACACCCCTTAATCCCCACTTTATATAGAGAAAACCGGGATTTAGGAGATATACATTATTTTTCATATTTCTGTTACAAGACATAGGTTGTGGGTACTTGTTAGAACCGCCTCAATGAGCACCCACGACCTATCTTTGCAGTATAAATAAGAAAACTGTCACTGGTTTTCTTCAGAAAAGAGATATTTTGGAGATGTGAAAAAATGCACAATGTCGCACGGGTGTGTTATCCTTATCAATGTATTGCTTATTGGAAAGGTCTCTCAGCCCCTTTCCACAGTTTTCTTGTGGAAGATAAAGCAATTTCGCTCCAGTGCAGACATCTATTTACAATTTGCTATTTGCAATCAAAGCAGTCAAAAATTTGCAGGGATACTTCAGTGTTCTATGTGGTGTGTCTATTTGCCAAAATGATAAACGAAAGTTACAAGTATGGGCTCTTACGAAAAAAAAAAAACGTGTCCTACGCTAGAATTCCTGCAGTTGTCCGCGACTCGAAGAACTGTCTGGCAGCACGATTTTTGAAAGTTTGACGCCTATTAGCAGTAGATATGAGCTTAAGACAAGGCGAAATACTAATGAAGATGACCAGAAAGTGCTAGATAAAAACAAACCAGTCTACCAATGGCATTAAGGGGATGAGCAGAACATATATTACATATACATGTACAGTACAAACACAACGGAAAGGAATGTAATCATCTGACACTTCTTCAACGAGGAAAAATTGTTAATCAGCCTTAGTAGCCATTAATGAGCCTAATGCCAGTTTTCTTTATAAAAAGCCTCGCAGAAGCAAAGTTTTTAGAACCGAATGCTTTGTGTAACTTTAAAACTGTTTAGAATATTTTGATAATTTTGGCATGCATGCAGACATTGCAGCGATCAAACAAATGAGATTGGTTTTACCTATCCACACTTTTCCTGGGCAGCACAGTGCAGTGCACATTCTTTCGCAAGAAGCTGATAACTACCCTTCTTGAAATAGCGGAAGAGGAATAATGGTTATAGAAAAGATTTCATGATCAATCTCCGCGATCTATCAGTCATACGCGCACCGACTAGGCTACCGAGGCCGGCCCATAAATCCCATCACGATAACAAGTCCCTGAAACGAAGACCCCTCTAAACCCCACTTTATACAGAGAAAAGTGGTTTTACTGGGGTATACAGTATCTGGTTGATTTTTGTTCACAAAGAGATTGTGGGTACTCGCTATAACCACCTCACTGATGCGGTTCTAACGGGTACCCACAATCTATGCTGAAAGTAGAAATTAGAAAGATATTAGAATTTTTACCTAAAATGTTATTTCTGACACCATGTTGCACGCCATTACTTCACGTGGACATGTTTTCCTAATGCTATGAACACAGCAAATACTAGAACCGACCGCATGGAGAAATTACAAACAAATATTGTAGGTACTTTTTATGACCCGATTCTTACTGGAACGCGCAACACGTATTTAACAATAGGTAAGGAATTCATCACAAAAACACGCATATATAACCCTGACCCCCTGAACCCAACTTTTATATAGTAAAACTGGGGTTAAGAGGGGTAAACCTTATTTTTCCTATTCCTGCTCTAAAATATAGATTGTGGGTACTCGTTAGAACCGCATCGATGAGGTGGTTCTAACGTGTACCCACAATCTATATTTTGAGCAGAAATAAGAAACATATAAAAAATTTTCATCTTAAATGTTTTGGGGGGTTTTTTTTTGGCGGTAAAATTTACAATGTATTTGTACAGGCAAATTTTCGTATTGTTATTATTTAATTACATGTACAGCCTTATAAAGTCATGGATAAGCACATAGCACCACAGAAGAAGTTACAGGCTTCCCTTTCCCAATACAAAGAACTATCCAAATCAACATTTTACATACAAGAAAGAAATACCTGCAGTAAAATCAATATAAACAGAGTTAACGTTATGTGTATTTTGATCCCCGAACTACCCAAACAAGATCTGATAAGCAGCCAATTGTTTACAAAGCACGGATCATTTTGCGCCATACACCTGTCAAAATGGTATAAATATTATTCAAGATCAGCAAAGTATAATCGGAAGCATATTTATCATTTTGCATATTATCTAATAATATATTACTACGAAGAATTTAGATGCCTTAAAAAATAGTTCATACTTCTAAGTTATAAGTTGTCCGTTGTCTTATTTGTAATTTATACGTTGTCTGGGTTATGCATAAAGCGAATGGCTGATAATTCTATCGACCTCAGTATTGGGAAATGTTTACAAATAAATAAAAAAAATCATGCAAGAAGGTGCTTGTCGTATAAGAAATTACCTATAATGACCATGTGTATCTCAACCGAATGTTTTTTTTTTTTTTTTCCTGATTCACTGATTACCGGAAACTGAATTATCTGAGGGCAAATATTGATTGACTTATCGCATTGCCCAAACAGAGAAAACATACAACATTTTCTAGTCATTCGAAATCATTGATTCCTTTAAGGAATTTTTTAATGTGTCTTAGGGCCACTGATGAGGCCAAATTGGCCAAACCTTGCTTGTCTGGCCCGGAAAAATCTTGTTCACGCCGCGTGGAAGCATCATGCAGCCCATCTATTTATACAAGCCCCGATGGGCGGGGGCAAGAGGATCATACAGGAATGTCATGTATTATTGAATTTATTTAACGAGTTTCATAAATTTAATGATACATGAGCACGAATGCAAGCTTCTATTTATCAAATGATATTTAAAACGCATTTAATTCACGACTTTTGTGCAAAAATGTCAATATTCCGCCATTAGTAAACGCGACGTCGTTAAGAACGTCGTATATGTAGCGTTACGGAGCGTATCTAACTAACTTGCATATTAAATCCACTAGTGGATTATCGAATTTTTATACCGCAATCAGGCATTCTAGTAACCGAACTGCACGCTATATTATCGGTAGTGACCTATAATACCTTCTACCGACCTATAATACGTCTAGTGACCGTTTAAAGATCGGACTTACTTTTCAGGTTACTATTTTACAAGTATAAATAATGAAATGCACCCTTTCATACAGGGGAAAACAATGAAACTGCAAGTAAAAATCTTTGCAATATTTATTTAAACAGATTTTCAGCTAAATTCTTACATTCTCGGATTTTCCTGGTTCCAATGGCCCGTTGGAATAACTGCGCACTGTTACTGCAGTTGCGTCTCAACCTCGATACTTTTTTTTAAAAGCTAAAATAAACTATTTATTTGCAGCGCTGAGTAACTTTTATTCGAGCATCCGTGTTGTTTCCTACGTCTTTGTGGCGCGGTGACGTACGAAACTTTGCACTCTTACGTCACGTTATACTGCGTGTGCGCGCCATGGAATAACATGCCACACAGTCTGCTGTCTTTTTTGTTTATATTTGCTGAATTATAGTAAAACCCATTGATTGTTTTGAATTGCGGTATAAACTAAATGCATGGATAGTGTCTTTAATAATAAAATATAATCAGTGAGACAGACAATTTTATAGGGGCGAGCTTTACATGGCGTTTTTACATTCTCAGACGCGACGTCTTGAGGGCCCCGTCAAGCGATTTTGGTACTTATCGCCTATGCGAGCAGCGAAGGTTCAGGCGAGGCTGCGCATCCGCGCAGTCTCGCCAGAACCTTCGCTGCTCGCTCATACAAGCAGTGAATTAAGAGGAATCTTAAGACAGAAAGCCATATCCCTGGCCCCTCTGAATGGCTGGGCATGCGCAGTTAAAATTTGTCATGACGGAATGCTCGAAGACACAAATTCGCTTGGCAGGGCTCATATGATGGAGATAGTAACCATAACTCTGAAAATGTCATATTATTATTATAACACACCCGTGTGACAAAAAGAAAACCAACAGTTGGTTTTGTTTGTTTGATTTGAGGTTTAACGTCCCCGTCAACACTGTAAAGGTCATTTTGGAGACGCTGCTTCCAATTTTGTGGGACTTTTACCCGACATTGAGATGAAATGACCTCTCAAGCCCTATTGTCCAATAAAACCAATAGGGTTTATTAGCATGGACGGTCCGCCTATCACCGCGGTTCTTGGACAGGCTTAGATCCTCTAAGCGGTTTACCAGTACTAGTGTGCGGGCCGGATTCAGCTCTGCATGGAAGCATCATGCAGCCCATATATTTCTTCAAGCCCCTATGGGCGGGGGCCGAAAACCAACAGTTGGACTCCGGGGTGGGGGGAGGTGATCTGCGGAAGATAAAGTTCTACAAGTTAATGTGCGATGCTGGCGAAGCTGATGCTGGCATAGCTGGCTCCGGGAATAGGGGTTGGGGACTCAACGATTTTCTGGAAATAAGATGTTTCTTGTGAATTATCTGTAAATATTTCTTTTTCTTTGAGCAAAATTGAGGGATAAGCACCGTGCTTTTCACAACAGTTTTCATCATTTCTACATGTTTTCGTGTGATTTTTTTCCCCTTCTCCAAATTTTGCACAGATGGGGTCTTTTTAGACCTGCCCAAGTCTGTTTATTAGGTGTCCATTGTGGAAATAATTGTTTAAAAAATACATTGTAAATGAAATAGCAATACAGTCTTTTCTCATTCAGAGATGAAGACTAAAGAGACTTTTACATATTTGTGTTGTTTAAAGGGACTTTCATTTAAAAATAAAAAATGTAAACGTAGGGACTTGGGCAAGTCTAGGGTCTTTTGCACATCTGTTTTTGTCACGATGTCCATACTTCTGGCGATTTGCTGCTTTTTACGAGTTTTGGCAAAACTTGCGCGTTAAAAATATAAACAAAGATGTGCGTGTCTTTAATTGGCGATTTCATTTTATCTTAAGCCATCTTACATCTGTTACCACTTGAGATCGATCCTCGCTGGAATTCCTCAAATCTTGGCAATGCACCATCCTTCAGAGGAATTCAACGAGGTATGAAGAAATACTCACACTTTCAAATTGTGAAAGGTAGTTATTTTTATGAGATTCTCGACATATGATATTTTGTCTGTATCAACGAGCAACTGATTAGAACTCACGTGCAAGTCCGGAAATACCTTTTTGAATTATAAAAGGAGATAGGGATGTTATGCTTTGATTTTCTTGTGTACTTTCATATGAAGCGCGGAACATGTTGAGTTTGAGTTGTCTGGCTGCTGTAATGATGTCATCCTTGTCTGAAATTTCAGCCTCTGATGTGTCTTGGGTAGTCTGTTGATTTTGTGTTTTATCTTTTTCCATGATGAGAGTTGGCATGATTCGTCCCCGTGCTCTTCGCCCACCGTGAAGCCCTACAAGGTCTTCCGCCTCACAAGCTTATGTATAGATAGAAGATACTCTCGTACGAGCAAGAAACTAACGATTAAGCCGTCTACCCGCCGCCTTCTACGGCAGACGAGTTGTGAAAAGAACAAGAACAAACGGTGTGCATTTAGGTTGAAACAAAAGACAATGAAGATAATGTAAGAGATAATTCCCAGGGCTGACATGATAAGCTGACCGACAATACCGGGCCGCACGGCCAAAGTGACGTCCGTTTAGTGTGACGTTTTGTTTGACAGTTCTCGTACTGCCCAACAGCATCTGTGCTATCAAGTAAATCATGATAGCTCATTACTAAAACACGTCTATACAAATACATGGGCCAAAAATTAGAAATTTTAAGATGAAAAATTGTGATATTGCACGACCCGCAGAAAAAGCGACCGACTGAAGTCGGTTGATTTTCTAAGAGTGCCCTAAAATCACCGTGCCATTCTGTCAGTCTGTCTGTCCGTCCGTAACCCGTTTGTGAAAATTGGTGATAGTGACTTAACCGATTGGAATATTTAAATAATTTTTGGCATACTGATAGATATCAATGATCTCTAACCAATGAACTTGCCAAATATTACATTCCATTTAGTATAGCCTCGCCGAGGCGAAAAATGTGAAAATTTTCGAACTGCTTCTCCTCGGAAACCGTTGGGCGATTGAAGTCAAATTTCATATGGAGCCTCTATGGGATGGGTAAAACCAAAATTTGCTCATGGAGTCCAGGTCACATGTCCAAAATGGCCGCCAAGCCATATATGGTAAAAACCCTTCAAAAATAGTCTTCCCCAGAACCACTGGGCAGATTTCCAACATCTGGGATGTAGACCCATCAAAAAGTGCTAAAATGGTGACCCTGGGTTGACCTTGACATTCTTTGTACCTAGGTCAAACTTTGACACATATGCTTTTGTATTGGAAAAGTAAGAATGCATTTTATCCTGCAAACGATTCACAATACAGTACTAAAGTATAAGATATATTTTTGCTCCTTACGGTAAGGCGCATTTATTGGGGGAACCGTTTTAGGTCCTGGTCAAATGACCAAATGGCCGCCATACCCATATATGGTAACACTCATAAAGCTAAAAGCATCCGGCGGGTCGTGCACTTCAGCTGAAGCATTGGTTTTTCTTATTTCTGATCAAAACATGGATTGTGGGGACTCGATAGAATCGCCTCGACGAGGCGGTTCTATCGAGTACCCTTTATCTATGTTTTAGAGCAGAAATAAGAAAAATAATGTATACCCCCTTAAACCCCAGTTTTACTATATAAAAGTGGGGTTCAAGGGGGTCAAAATTATATAGGCGTGTTTTCGTGATGTACAGCAAGAAAGTCATTATGACTCGCAGAAAATTTGTAGAGTGCTGAAAGTTGACAATATCAGAAGTCTCATCAAAGAAGAGAAAAAAATATATATAATATTTTGTCATGCATATTTCAAAGGGATATTAGCAAAGTTAAAATACGGAGAAATTCTAGATGCAACACTAGAAACCTTTTAAAGATACCCTTTTATGATATTATTTGCATCAGATGAAAACTATATACATGTATCAATAGAAATAAGACATGGTATACAAACACAAAAACGGAAGCCATAACATCATACTGGTGATGTAAGAAAAATGTCAGATGGAGCCCACCTTTCAGGAAAGATTATGATATGATGTCTTAACCTTTTAATACCACAAGCACCGACTGTATACAGCTGCCTGAAAATAAGCTATAAATGGATAGAAGTCCAGATTGCCTTTGCTCTTTGCCCACATATTTCGTGCACAATATTCCATACTAAGGCAGCAACAATGTAATTTTAAATCATGTATAATTGAAATCAATCAAAAGGCGCTTAAGACCTAGTACTACCTACAATAATTGTTTTAATTCGTTTCACTGACCGTTCCAAGGCGATTCTTCTGTCGCGGTTTATTTTTGTTATGGTTTGTCTTTGAGTATGTGTATCGCTTATATTTTGTTTTGTTTTGGATAGCCAACTGAACTGGCCATTTTGTGGGAAAGTATCTGTCCTTTTGGCTTTTCGTTATTGATGTTTCCATTAGGGTCTAGTTATTTCATGTTTATGTTGCTTTCCCTTTGTTGTCTCTGGTGGGAGCTGTGGGTTAATTGTATCGATTCCTGGTCATTGCCTTCGCTTTTTTATGTAATGTTGGTTGGTTCCTGATGTTCTGTCTGGGGTCGGGCCCATCGGAGTCTAACTATTTTTTTTTAATTTTGCTCCAGCATTTCAGTGGTTTCTTGCTGTCGGGTCCTTACCGTGGTTTCATCTCTGTGGTTGTTTGATTTTAGTGTTCTCGGAGATGTTGCACTGATGAGTTAGGAGGCCTTCATGCTGACTGAATAAATCATTTGTCTAAATCGCGAAGGAAGCAAGGGCGAGGGTTGTGGCCACGTAAAATCGATTTAAGCTCCCAGTGGAATTCGTTTCACTGACCGTTCCAAGGCGGTTCTTCTGTCGCGGTTTATTTTTGTTATGGTTTGTCTTTGAGTGTGTGTATCGCTTATATTATTTTGTTGTGGATAGCCAATTGGCCATTTTGTGGGAAAGTAACTGGCATTTTGGCTTTCCGCTATTGCTGTTTCCATTAGGATCAAGTTGTTTCCTGTTTGTGTTTCTTTCCCTTTGGTGTCTCTGATGGGAGCTGTGGGATCATTGTATCGATTCCTGATCATTGCCTTCACTTCTATTTTGACTTTCTACCTTAATCGAAAAAAATGATGGCTTGTTTACCGTGATTAACCATTCAAACTCACTGTTGAGTCCATAAAGAATTTTTCTTATAGCTCCAGATATACAAACATGATGGTCGTTCAATATCTACTTAGAATCACGCTTGACTTCTTCTTTTTCTACATGGTCATCCCACAGCAATAGTCATTTCCTCAATAGATGCATCAAAGTTGAAATTCCTTTTTTTGTAGAATTCAAGGTATTTAGAGTCAATCCACCCTCTAACCGCTGCCTAAAGCTTTTCATCGCCAACATAGTTCTTTCTTCAAGTTCGGAAACAAACAAAAAATCACTGGAAGCCAGATCAAGAAAAGAGGATGGAAAGAGCTAGCGTTTGAAACCGTTCCGCTTCAATGCGTCCATGGAAATTATGCGAGTATTGACTTATGTTGCAACAACACACCTTTTGTACTTTTCCCTCGCCTTTTTTAATATAGCTACACTGGTTCAGAACATAAGCATATTAGTCCCCATTAATAGTCTGGCAAGAGGTAAATAGTCCATCAGCAGAACCCCCTTGCTACCCCAAAACAGAGTTGCCATGACTTTGCCAACTGAAGGTCGAGTCTTGAATTTCTTTGGACGCGGTGAACCGTGACCATTCCACTGGTTTTTCCCAGGATCAGAGTCATGGATCCAAGTTTCGCCTCCGGTAACAATTGCTTAAGGAAGTCTTCCGGAATCATATCTTTCCAAAGTGACGGTCGGGCAGCTCGTTGTTCTTTACTAAGGCATTGCACCCAACGCGTTGAAAGCTTCCTCATGCCCAGCCGTTCAAGTAAAATGGTAATAACGCTACCCTCAGATATTAACAATCTTCTTTCCATTTCTGAAACTTTCGTTCGCCTGTCCTAATTTGCTAGTTCCCTTAGAGTTTCGGACGGCACCACCCTAAAGCGTGTGTGCGTGTTTTCATTCATGTCTCTTTCCTTTTTCGGTGGTTTGAGATGGCTGTTTTAATTTAACTTTTCATGTGTAATCTTCTTTTCCTTTATGAAAACTCCAGTATTGCTCATGACGAGTCTCTATAAACTCTCATTTTGTATCCATTAAACCCTCTATAGGTCAATTGGAGAACAATCGACCTAGAGTTATAAGCCATGGAAACTCTTTAGTGCTAAAGTTCCACGTGACGGTCACTGATTTGTAAGAAATCCAGGGAACGGGTTCTTATAGAAAATTGTCGCAAGAATTTTATCGCTGTGAGGTCAGCGTGTTGCATAATATGGTTACAAGTCTGTAGAATCTGGACTGGCATGGGTTGGGCATGGCGAAGTGTGTAGATCCAGATCAGACGCCACAGAAAAGATCTACAGCGTCTGATCAGGGGCTACATTGTTTGCTTGTAGAACAAGACAGTGAGGATTAAAGTAAAATGTTAAATCACCGTTCAGATTTTTCTAGCATACACTCAGAGACAAACGACCCACCAGAGCTGCTTTTACTTTTATTTATAAAGACAACCGTTCCAATGCGGGTATTCTCTTATGGTTTATTATTGTTATAGTTATCTTTGCATGTATGTATTGCTAATATATTTTCATTTTGATAAGCCGTTTGGCCATTTAGTAGAAAAAAACTGTCCTTTTGGCTTTCCGCTTGTGACCTTTTCATTATGTTTAAGTTGTTTTATGTTGGAATTTCTTTCCCTTTGGTATCTTGGATAGATGGTGTGGGGTAATCGTATCGATTCCTGACCATTGCCTTCATTTCTATTTTGATAGCTTAATTTAACAGTTGAGCTTTTTTTTTTTTTTTTTTTTTTTTGGTTTGGGTTTTACGGCCCTTTCAAGATTATTTCACTCATATCGAGCCGATCGTTAATCAGAGGTGGGGGAAAACCGGAGTACCCGGAGAAAAACCACCTGACCTTCCGTTGCAGAACTTGGCGTCTCATTTGAGCTTAATAAACCGTATCCTGCTGAACATGACAATCCCTGTCTTTGCAAACCGTGTAGATCCAGATCTGAAACCATCTGATACGAATCTACACTTTTTCTTATTCAGTTTTCAAACTTGAATGAATACATTAAATAAAGTTATTAGATTGGTTGAATGTCAGAAGTGGGTGTGGCTAAATCAATTTTTACACCAGGGTAATGATTAATTTAAAATTTTGTTGTGTGTGTGTCTATGTGTTAATTTTATTTTTGTTTGGTGCATGCACAGTTTGAGTTTTTGTGCGTTTGGCTTTTTATTTCTGTTTGTGTCTCGAGATCTCTGTTTAACTGGTTTTCCTCAGTAAACTTGTCTGTTTCACTGATAGGTGTCAAAATTTAAATTTTACACGATCTAAATTTCAGTGCGGAGGATGAATATGAACAACTGCCTAGTTTTAATGACTTCGAAGTGCTCCATGTAATGATGACTTGGCTGTCCTCAAGCAGAAATGAAAACGGTCATGGCAGTATGCAATTATTTCCATCCGTCAATGTTTTAAGGTTTAAAATGTACTTTAAACTTTGCATCATAAAGACATGGTCAACAACCTGTCAGAAGCTAGTATCCCATAGTGAAATCGTAACAACAACGCGTGTTGGCATCGTTTCTATTTAATGGTTTGCAGTTTCAAAGTTACCATCTCCCTGTCTCATGAAGACACCTTACTTATCTATATTTCAGAAGCTTGGAATCTTGAAATTCAGTGGCACTAAGACAAAACTTTTAATCTGTAGACTCGGAATAACATTTTATTTTTTATTTAAAATCAAGAACTTTAAAATGCATTCTCGAAAGCTCGGAATTAGATGTCTATCAGGATAGACGTTGAGGGTTGTTGCTCGATGCCTAGTATGAAAGTGATGATAAGACTAATTGTTGCTTTTGACATTTTAGCCAAGGCTTGCATCCGACACACAAGAAAAAAATAAAATCGATTAAGGTATCATTGTAGTAATGGCAGCTGTACTATCACACAGATAATGCAGCATACCATTGCCTTTAAAATATAAAGAAATTCCTGGGAACAGGTCGTCAGCATAAACCTAAAGATTCATCGAATCCTTGAAGACATAACTGTTCCCATTTTTGCACTAGGCAGCTTAAAGCAACGGATTTGTTTAATCACAAATAATTAACACAAAAGCGTTGAACACATAATCAAGATGGTCACTGTCAATAATGATAGATCCACCGTCTCTAAGCATTATCGTGTAAATATAAACGAGTTCATGGGAACAAATAGTCATCAAAACACATAAGAAACAATACGGCGGATCCTTGGGGGCAATGGGTAGCCATCATTCTTTTTATTGTAGACAACGTAGTGAAAAACGGGTCGTTGACTAGTCATCAAATAACACGGATATACAACTGTTAAACGCCTGACTTAGATGGCCATGTCCAGTAATAAAGGATGAATCATTACAATGAAAGTACTTATAGGTTATTGACTTTATATTGTGAAATATTCGGCACGAGTTCATATGGCGAAGGACGCTTTGCGAGTGCGTCTCCGCCATATGAACGAGTGCTGAATATTTCACAATATAAAGTCAATAACCTTTTTATTATATACCCAAAACTGGGAATGTCTGTTAGAATTCAGGACTGCTAGCATAGAACTGTGAGTGTAAAATCAATTTATATATCTTTAGGTGGTTTAAAATTGAAATAATGCAGCTCGCTAAGTGTCTTCCTACACATTGTAAAACCAAGCCCAATGGCGCCAATGTGAAGATTACGTTAACGTTGGTGGATGTGACGTCATTAAAAACATTAAAGTTTTCCCACGCAGGACGCCATTTTTCCGAAGTGTCCGATTTATTTCTTTCAAAGTACTCCTGATTTTGTGAGAGATTTTTTTAAAGTCTTTACAGATTACAGGTAGGTCATATTTGCTTGCATAAAATGCGCTTCATGTTGTTTGTCACAGCCAATATTTCTTTTCTTTTACGTTCTGTCAATCAATTCGCACGACAAGATGGCTGCCGATTTTTAAGATTCAAAACTGAGAAATTTGAAAGTAGTCCTATTATGCACGAGGCTGCTTATCTCCGGGCAATATGAAATTGACTACGGGCAATATGGAATATTATCACGTATTCAGTACTATATTTACTACTATGATAACCCATGTTTTGCATGTGTGATAATGCTTGTTTCCATTTCCGGTTATCAGCCCGCCCGGTCTGATAACCGGAAACAGTGTATTTTGAACGGACGGCGGTTATCAGCCCACTCATGACGTTATTGTGATGTTGCCAATTACATGACGTAACGCGAATAGTTAGGCGTGACGTTACGCGCTTTTTTTGCTTGAATCACGCTTTTTATCACATTTTTTTTTTCAATTTATGAACGTCAAACACAGTAAGAATAGGATCTGAATATGTGATAAACAAATTATAACATGGGGTTTTGGTTATCGCCCTCTGTATCAACCCTCGACCATTATCTGCCCTCAGGCTAAAGCCTTCGGGCAGATAATGGGGTCTCGGGTTGATACATCGGGCGATAACCAAAATCCCATGTGATAATCTCTAAATATTGACCGGTAAAATCTATAGAATGTAAACGGGACATTTTCTGGGTATATAATAATGCAGATTATTGTCTTGAAATATAAAGGAGTTCCTATGAGCAAGTCGTCTCTCCATAAGACATAACAAATTACACTCTGGATCCTTTGGGATATAGGGTAACTACTCGTCATAACACTTGCGTTTAAATAAATTCTTACACTTGTTGTATGTTCTCCCGGTGGGCACATTGTAGGACTTAGTTCCATGAATAAATTGTTTCTTTTCTACAGACGATGGGTTATTAATTATATTGGCATCTTTGGATATGGCTTAGTGCCTTTCCTTTTCCAAGCACTTAGTGCATGTGTCTAATTGCTTCTTCACTGGCGACGTATCTTAGATCATGACAAATGATGAAATCATCTAAAGAAGAGCAGTAAACATCACAAAAACACGCCTATATATTTTTACCCCCTTGAACCCCACATTTGCATATTAATACTGGGGTTTACAGGGGTAAACCTTATTTTTCTCATTTCTGCTCTAAAAATAGATTTGTATACTCGTTAGAACGCCTCTGTAAAATATCACAATTTTTCACTGTAAAATTTTTCACTGTACAATTTTCGTTTTTTCGGCGGTAAAGTTTACAATGCATTTGTGTAGGAGTATATTCGTATTGCATCATGTTAGAAAGTCCGTGTAATTGATACCCTGAATATAGGAAAACGTGGGATTTACATGGGTATGTTCCTTTTTCTGCTTAAAACATAGATTGTTGGTACTCGTCGCCTCATTAAGGCATCTTGCCCAAGCAGTATCTGTTTGCAGTAGAAATAAGTAAAATATAATGAATTTCTTTGAACAGTCCTAGTTCTGCACATATAGAAGATGTCTGTGGCACACGGTTGTGTTATCGTAAGTAGTGCCTGCAAATTATACATTTGGTCGCGTTCACACAATACATGTCTTGTTCGGACCATTCGGTGCGATAAAGTATGCCTTAGATTTGCGTTCGAATTAAGTTTTGGACCAGTCATTGCCTTCACTTCTATTTTATACGTTTTTGTATGCCTTAGATTTGCGTTCACACTACGCTTGGGACTAGTCTAGTATGCCTTAGAATGCATCCACGCTACGTTCCGGACCAGACTTGCACGCCTATCTATGCCTTTGATTCACGTCCTCACTACGTTCCGGATCAATTCTGTGTATGCATTGGATTTGCATTTACATCTACGTTCCAGACCATTCCTGTGTCTTGTGATTGTGGCTCTCCCTGAGTCTTTCTTTTAAAAATTATATACACCTTAGTATGCCTTAGATATGCGCTCACACTACGTTCCTTGTCTAATGGGTAAGAGCGCTGGTATTTCACCGCTGTGGTTCGCGCCTTGCTCGGGCCACATGTGAGACGCCAAGTTCTGCAACGGAAGGTCAGGTGGTCTTTCTCCGGTCTTTCTCCCAACTTTGATAAACGATCGGCTCGACATAGGTGAATTAATCCTTGAAATGGCCGTAAAACCCTACCCTCATCATCCTTCCCCACCCCCTCCAAAACAAACTCCTGCGTTCCGGACCAATCCTTTACGCCCGGCCTCTCTGGCCTAGTTGATAAGAGCTTTTAGTCTTAATCATTACATTTAGATCTCTCAACGCTGTGGTTCGAACCTGGGTTGGGTCACTTATGAGACGCTGAGTTCTGCACCGGAAGGTCTGTTTTTTCTTTGGGTATTCCAGTTTTCGCCGACCTCTGATTAACGATCGGCTCGATATAAATGAAATAATCTTGAAAAGGTCATAAAACCAAAACTAATCAAAAAAACCTTGATGCTCTTAGATTGTTTTAAATTACGTTCCAGGAGGGTCGTAAAATGAGGTGAAGGTGTGTATCTTGCATCACTGGGGCGCAAAACGGATACTGGGTTACAGCCTGACAAGGCCGTTCTTGCAGTAGATAAGAGTACAGTCGTTATTTCTTCTTTCTGTATCTACACATCCATCTATTTTCATCTTTCTCTCCTGAACTTCACTTTCATCTCCTCAACTATTTATTCCATCCTACAAAATGGCAACAAGGGTTGACGTGCCTTTAAACCCCAAAGCAACCATCAAACCAACGCTACGTTCCGGACCAGTCATGTACGCCTTAGTATGCCTTAGATTTGCATCTACACTATGTTCCTGATCAGCCCTGTAGGCCTTAGTATTCTTTTCATTTGCATTTACACTACGTTTGGGAAGAGTCCTTTTACTCCGTAATCTGCCTTTGATTTGTGTCTACACTACGTTCCGGACCAATCATGTATGCCTTAGTATGCATGGCATTTACATTTACACTAAGTTCTAGACCAGTCCTGTACGATCTAGTATGCCTTGGACTTGCTCTGACACTATGTTCCAGACCAGTCCTGTATGCCTTAGTCTGCCCTAGATTTGCGCTCAAACTACGTTCCAGACCAGTCCGGTATGCCTTTGTCTGCCCTAGATTTGCGCTCACACTACGTTTCAGACCAGTCCGGTATGCCTTAGTCATACCAAACTAGTCTTAGACCGCCCGGCTACGTCCTAATAAAATCGTTAAACGGATTGTAGTCGCTGTAGAACTGGAAATTTTTCCCCAATTATGCCTGTAATACGAGTCTATATCGATCATAAGAAGACCTCAATACGTCCTGCCTGTCTGTATTTCGTCCACATTTCGTTCGTAACACGTTCAGGTTTGACAAAGTGCTCGTTCATATCATGCGAACACCTTTTCCACGCAGTCCAAACTCGTTCGTGGTCGTTTTAGATCCGTTTGCAACTAGTTCTTCTCCACCTCCAGTACAGTGAAGCCTATTCTAGATAGTTTGTAGCACGACCACCATGTTCATAGAAAGTTCATCTTGTTCTGACTACGTCCTCATTTCGTCCCAAGTGCGTTTGGAACGTAAATACTATGGCGTCCTGGACCGACGACTACAAAAATCTCGCGCGTTCTTTTCACTTCCTATTGCCGATCAGCAGATCAAATCCATGGCAGTTGTAATTATCACCTAACAATTGTTATAGTCATCACTTCCGTGTGATTAATGAACATTGCATCCTTGTTGTCATCATGTTTCAATTCCGGAGCGGACCAAAAAGACGGAACCTGTTAAGAGAAAGCAACCACTACCCCATAGCCCCAACCTGCAGCTCCTTTGAAGCCCAAACGGATCGATCGCTTTCAACACCTACTGCAAGTTGATACCCGACCCCAGCACGTTGTAACACAATCCTAATAAAACTGAAGTACGGCCGTCCCGTTCAAAGTACGTCCATCCCGTTTTTTGTGAGGTCATCACGTTTTTAGTACGATGTTACTCCGTCTAATTGCAGAACTGAATGGGCGGCAAATAATTTCGAGTAGGCTCACAGTTCAAAGCACCCTTTCCGTCCAAGCCCGCCCATGACGTTCATAAACAATTCGTTAAAGGTTGCTGCTACGTCAACTCCTTTCGCAGACAGTTCGAGTCCGTTTAGAAAAAAACAAAAACATCACGAGTTTGATGTGACGGGGGTGTTAGATTTACATTTACACTACGTTCCGGACCAGTCCTATATGCCTTAGTATGCGTTAGATCGACATTCACACTACTTTCAAGACCAGTTCTGTTTGTCTAAAAATACCTTAGATCGGCATGTACGCTTACATTCTGGCCCAGTCCTGTACGCTTTAGTACGCTTTACTACGCTCCAGACCAGTCATGCACGCCTTAATATGCAACAGATGTGCGCTCACACTACGTTCCGAACCGGTCCTGTAGCCTTAGTATGTCTGGTATGCTTTAGTTGTGCGCTCACACTACGTTCCGGACCGGTCCTGTATACCTTAGTATGCCTGAGTATGCTTTAGATGTGCGCTCACACTACGTTCCGGACCGGCCCTGTAGCCTTAGTACGCCTAAGTATGCTTTAGATGTGCGCTCACACTTCGTTCCGGACCGGTCCTGTATGCCTTAGTATGCATGAGTATGCTTTGGATGTGCGCTCACACTACGTTCCGAACCGGTCCTGTAGCCTTAATATGCCTAAGTATGCTGTAGATGTGCACTTACACTACGTTCCGGACCGGTCCTGTATGCCTTAGTATGCACGAGTATGCTTTAGATGTGCGCTCACACTACGTTCCAGACCGGTCCTGTATGCCTTAGTATGCCTGAGTATGCTTTAGATCTGCGCTCACACTACGTTCGAGACCAGTCCTGTATGCCTTAGTATGCCTGGTTATGCTTTAGATGTGCGCTCACACTACGTTCCGGACCGGTCCTGTATGCCTTAGTATGCCTGAGTAAGCTTTAGATGTGTGCTCACACTACGTTCAGGACCGGTCCTGTAGCCTTAGTATGCCTGAGTATGCTTTAGATGTGCGCTCATACTACGTTCCGGACCAGTCCTGTATGCCTTAGTACATCTAAGGTTTACATCTATACGACGTTGTAGACCAGTCCTGTACGTTAGGGACATAATAAGAAATAATTCCCAAAAGTATCCTCAATATTTTTATGCCCCCGAGAATCTTTGATTCGAAGTGTGTGTGTGTGTGTGTGTGTGGGGGGGGGGGGGCATAAAGTATTTGCCCTGTCTGTTTGTTTGTTTGTTTGTTTGTGTGTCCGTCACAAAAACTTTAACCTTGATCATGTGTTCAAAAGTATTTGACCTAAACCCATGAAGCTTCACACACTTATTCACCATTACAAGGCTACATTCTGACCAAGGGCCATAACTCTGTTGTCATGTTTGCCTGAATTATCTCCCCTTGAAATTTTGTAAAAAAAAAAATCTGAAATGGGGCATTGGTCACCTATAGTGACAGCTCTTATTTATCTGGTGCTATGGGAAAAAAACTCAAGATTGATTTCGGGTCAGCCACCATGGCAAGTTCGAATCGTTGAACTTCACTGCATGCATGACCCTGTGTGTGAAATATGCAGACCATAGAGGGATATGGCGCTCGGATAGATACTGTCGCAGACAGGGGGAAGTCAGTAATGGATAGCAACATATTAGGATAATCATGTTGCAAATTTGAAGAATTTGAGAATGTAAATCTATAATATAGGCATGTTTTCGTAATGTTACAACCTCTGTCCCGTCAAATTGGATACGAAGAAACATTTGTTGCCTCTCATATTACAATATTTACATTCTTCGTGTATTTAAAAAAACTATAGTGAACTGTTGGGACGAAATGGTGTTCAATTAAGAAATGAATACAATTTATTTCACGTTCATCGAAGTATGAACAACAAAGTTAAACTGGTTCAAGTGATCCCCCTTTTGGGGTTCACTTTAACTTTGCTCGTGTCCCCATATTGTTCGCTAAATTAATCGCCTTTCTTACATATATTTACATTGTTTGTCATCCATTTTGATGAAAAAAAGTTCAGCTTAAGGGCTAAAATTAAATCAAGAAAACAACTGCACACAGTTTTCCTATTGACAGAGCAGCAGCGTAGTTGCGCCATGACGTCGCCATCGTCCAATCATATTAGAGAGAATCATTGTTTATTTTGATGTCTCTGACGTCGTGTGGTTCGATGTACTGATTGAAGTACAGTGTATGAACAACATTGCGCTCAAACTGATAAATATAGGGATTTTCTGTAAATGCGTTGATAATGTAAATATACCTTAATGATTACATTGACAATCGACGTCTGATGATCACTAAGTGGGGTCAAAATAATCCATAGTTTCCTCCAATATGATTGGACAATGGCGACGTTCTGACGCCTTTTAGGCATTTTTTCATCACGAAAACACACCTATATGAAAAATGGGGTTTACAGGGGTAAACGTATTTTTCTTATTTCTGCTCTAAAATATAGATTGTGGGTACTCGTTAGAACCGCCTCATCGAGGCGGTTCTAACGAGTACCCACGATTTATATTTTGAGCAGAAATAAGAAAAACAAATACAATTTTAATCTTAAAATATTCGTGTGTTTTTTTCGGCGGTAAAGTTTTTATTGTATTTGTTTAGGCGTGTTTCAGTTATGTGCTGTTCTTAGATAAACTGTGAGCAATGCTTTTTCTTGTTTCAACCAGAATTTTTCGTCACATAATAGATAGAAACTATTGTAAATAAAAGTAATAAAGATAATTTATTTTATCATCGAAGTTTGTGTGTTTGTTTGATTTGAGGTTTAACGTCCCCGTCAACACTGTAAATGTCATTTAGGAGACGTTGCTTCCAATTTTGTGGGACTTTTACCCGACATTGGGATGAAATGACATCTCAAGCCCTGTCGCCCAATGAAACCAATAGGGTTTATTAGCATGGACGGTCCCGCCCCGCAACGCGGTTCCTGTACAGGCTTAGATCCTCTAAACGGTTTACCAGTACTAGTGTGTGGGCCGGATTCAGCTCTGCATGGAAGCATCATGCAGCCCATATATTTCTTCAAGCCCCTATAGGCGGGGCCGTTATCATCGAAGTAAGAATAACATTAAGTCATGAGCAAAGTTAAAATGAAGCCCGAAAGGGTTTACTTACTTTGCTCCCGACCCTATTCGTACCTGCATGAACGTTAAGAATTCCACCATTTATTAAGGGGTGTGGGAACACCTAGCAGATTTTTCCGCCATTTTTCAAAGGGAGACAACTTTCGAAACTTCCAGTTCGCTTTTCTACAAGCCCTGTCCCACTGAAAAAGGGGTCTACTCTTAAAGGAAAGAATTTGCTCCTCTCTGGAGCAAGACTTGATCCCTTTTGTCATGGGAGACAAAAATACGTTTGCAGGAGTTGCCTGCCCTGAAGGTGTACCCAATCTCCTTAATAAAACATGTTCTGTAAAATTTGTTTTCAGCTTTACAAAATTACAAATTTTTGTCTCTAGATAGCACTTGAACCATTTCTTAATACACTCAGCCTGTTTCGTAAAAGTTTTTTTCAGCTTTAAAATTTTACACAATTTGTCTCTAGATAGCACTTGAACAATCGTTTTCCCGTTTCTAAGAAAGCCTATCATCATTCATGTTAAATTTGTCATGTGAATTAATCTGTTGTTGTTAGGAAGAGACTGCGGTAATAAATTGCTGCTGTGGCTTCATGCTTTAACCCTTTTTGTACCAAATGGAATCTTCCTCCTTATATATGGTAGGAGTCCACTTCAAATTTTAGGGGTGTCGGGTTGTGTTTTCTTCAAAATGTATTTGGAAATTGACTGAACTTTTAGCAAACAGTGAAGGCCCTGATCAGACGCCGCGTTCTGCGGCGTCTGATCTGGGCCTGCACTGTTTGCCAGGGTACCCGTTTAGGGGTTTCTGGTACTGAATGGGTTAAGCTCGTTGGAAATTAATTGCTGTACACTGTGCCAGCAACAGGACCTTAATTAAACGTCTAATGAAAATGCATTGGAAGGCAAACTGTCAGGCATGTTAATATGCAGTTCAAGCTGCTCAGGGCATTACGAAAATAAACCAATAAAATTTTTCAGATAGAAATTCTGATGTTTTCATATTTATGCTTAAAACAGATATTGTGGAAAATACGTTATATTCGCGAGGTGGTTCTAACAAGAACCCACAACCAATAATTTGAACAGAGAAAAACGCCAAATGGCATTATGGACGGGTTTTTCAGGGTTAACCAAAAGGTAAACCGGGAAGCGGACGCCCAGCCGGCCGCCCGTCGCTATCCTAAAGGCCGGAAATTTTCCTTGAAAAACCCGTCCAAAAATGCCAATTTCCCCACACAAAATAAAAAGTTGCTCCTTTGCATCACCTTGAAATAAAGGTTAACCAAAAGGTAAATCTGAAATTGAAAAGTTATATAAGTTTCCAAAATGCCAATTTCCCACAAAACTGTTGCTCCTTGGTGGAAATAATGGATTGCACATGAAAGTGACCCCCCCCCACGCCCCCACGATTAAATAACAGTCCTAATATGAAAGCAATCCAGTGGATAATAAAGGTAATATATAACTTTGAAAATAAAAGGTTAATCAAAAGGTAAACCGGGACGCGGACGCCCGAAAAATGCCAATTTCCCATAAAAATGTTGCTCCTTGGTAGTAATAATGGATTGCGTATGAAAGTGAACCGCCCAATTAAACAATAGTACTAATATGAAAGCAATCCAGTGGATAATAAAGGTAATACATAACTTTGAAAAAAGGTTAACCAAAAGGTAAACCGGGACGCGGACGCCCGGCCGGGTCGGCCGGTCGCCCGCCCGCACGGACATCGCTATTCTAAAGGACGAAATTTTTCCCTGAAAAACCCGTCCAAAAATGTATACCTCTGTTAAACCCAGTTGTACAATGTCAAAGCGGTGTTTAGGGGTTCAAAATTATATAGGTGTATTTTCGTGATGGTGGCCAAAGGCAATGCGTGGGAAAAAGGTCCGTAGATTATTATGTAAAAATCAAAGTACCAGTATAGGATGTGGGTTCGTATTTTTTTTTTTTTTTTTTTTCAAAATCAATATAGACCGATAATTGAACTGCTAATAAGCATTTAATAGTGTTCATGCTCACTTTGCAGTGTTAAATTAAGTACGAAAAAAATTTATATTCTCTGCCTTTGAGGTAAATGAATCTTTAAAAGTTAATAGCCATTTTTTTTCTTAACAATCCCCAATATGGCCAGTGGCAACACTTAAGACAAGATCAGACGCCGCGTTGTGCGGCGAGAGAACCGGTTCTTCATCATTTTCTTGAAGTAAATGCATTTTTGTGAAACTTACCATGAGTAAAATTAATAAACACCCATTAAACTGGAAATGGACCTACCCAAATGTATACATTACGAAAACATGCCTATACAAATGCATTGTAATCTTTACTCCCAAAATACGAAATTTTAAGATGAAAAATTGTGATATTTTTCTTATTTCTGCTCAAAATATAGATTGTGAGTACTCGTTAGAACCGCCTCATTGAGGCGGTTCTAACGAGTACCCACAATCTATATTTTAGAGCAGAAAATGAGGCGGTTCTAAAGAGTACTCACAATCTGTATTTTGAGCAGAAATAAGAAAAATAAGGTTTACCCCTGTAAACCCCCCATTTTACTATATAAAAATGGGGTTAGAGGGGGTCAAAATTATATAGGCGTGTTTTCGTGATGAAGACAGAGGATTCTTTGTGTGGACATTGGCTTTAAACGACTCCGAACATCAAGTTAACAAGCCCCTGTAATGAACACCCCTCTAATCCCCACTTTATATAGGGAAAAGTTGGGTTAACAGGGGCATACATTATTTGCATTTTTGTGCTCAAAAACTTAGATTGCCGTTATTAGTTAGAATTGCCTCTTTGAGCACTCACAATCTGCGTTTGGACTATCAATAAGAAACATTCCGAAAACATGCCTATACAAATAAACAGTAACCTTAATCGCCAAAAAAATGACAATTTTAAGATGAAACATTGTGATATTTTTCTTATTTCTGCTCAAAAAATTGATTCTGGGTACTCGTTAGATCCGCCTCATCGATGAGGCGGTTCAAACATGTACCCACAAGCTATATTTTAGAGCAGAAATAAGAAAGTGAGGTTTGCCCCAGTAAACCCCTCGTTTTACTATATAAAAGTGGGATTCGAGGGGGTCAGAATTATATAGGCGAATTTTCGTGATGGAAAAACATCAAACAATTTCATTTCAAAAATGTTGGTGTAAGACGCCGTTTTAGGACGCGGAGGCATCACGAAAACACGCCTATATAATTTTGACATCCTAAACATCACCTCTATATAGTAAAACTGGGGTTTACAGGGGTAAACCTTATTTTTTTTCTTAGTTCTGTTCTAAAATATAGATTGTGGGTGTTCGTTAACCTCGAATATCATACTTACCTTTTTGCTTTTTATATCCTCATAATTCTTCATGCCGTTTAACCATTAACCGCTTGACGCTTATGACCCACAAAGAGGGTTGACGCGTCGTTAAACACGAAATCATCATCATCATCATCATCGTTAACCTCGATGAAGCAGAAATAGGAAAAATATCACTTTCTTTCGTCTTAAAATTTTCGTTATCTTCGGGGTAAAGTTTACAATGTATTTGTGTATGTGTTACTTTTCGAACAGAAATTCATGAACTTTTGGCTCTTGTAAAATAGGTGTTTATTCCTGTGTTTTTTGGAATTTACTTTACAAATTTAGTATCAAAATGATGGGCCTTTTATAGAGAAGACAATGATATATAAATTTTGAAGAAAAATATTGGATTTAATCAGAAAATATGTGTTTTTCTGGAATAATTAGTTGAAAATATTCACATTTCTGACTGGTTTCAAGTGGATTATGCCTGCTGGCAATTCATGTCCACAACCGTAAAAATGTCTTTTGTTCTCCTTATCTGGTGAATGTGTAATACCTGTGACATCAAAGGATATGGATCTAAACTCAGATAAGAGTTATTTTAATCTTGACAGCTCACTTACAGCTGTAAAACTTGAAGAAAACACTCAGGAGTTTGTCTCTTCTCAAATTCCATTAAACCAGGAATTTTATGAGCAATTAGATACGATTCTTTTGAATCAGCCGAGAGAGATTTATTTGGAAAAGTTAATTGAAGAAACCAGGGATAATGAAGGCTATTTGGAATGGTATCGTAGGATGCTTTATGATAGAGCATGTACCATTGAAGGATTCCCTCATGGCAAACTTATAGCAAGACGTGATACACCAAAAAAGCAAAAGTGTTCACAAACTGGCATCTGATTGCTTTATTATTCAAATGTTTATCAGTGGAGATGATACTGAAATAGAAAGTTTGTTTAGTAAATCAAAAGTCACCCCTGAACCTGAACAGATGGATCATGCACACACTGAACAAAATTTTAATTTGAATAATGAATTAGCAGCTATGAAAGCTGCTATACATTCTGCCAACTCCAAAATAGAAACTTTAGAAAAGAAAATATGTACATTAGAACTTGATGTACAAGAAAAAAACAAGTCAATAAAACAGCTGAAAGAAAATTTAAGTGCAGCAAAATTAACACTTTCACGTTTAGATGATGAACAAAAAACTAAGTTCACAATAATAGATACTTTTCGAAAAAGTGCAAACTCTACTCTGCGAAACATAGGTGATTTTGATAATTACCTGAATGATATGCGAATTCGACAAATAGAAAATAATGTCAAATCTGTAACAAACCAAGTTACAAACTGTGTCAAACAAATTCAGGGATTAAAACCATATTCAAGTTGTATAACAAAAGACAAAACCCAGACTATATATACACCGGAAACAGACCTTTTACACCAAAAATCTCCCAGTGGAGCATGTGGAAGCTCAACAGACTTAAAATCAAATGATGTAGTGAGTGCCAAGCCAAATGAACATGCTAAAAATAGAATGACAAATACTGAATCAACACCACAAAGCAATACCTTGAATCAATCATGTGATTCTGAAAAGAAAATCCATGCTAAAGTGACCACGGAAGTGGGGTCACAGAATGATCAATCGGTATCCCAAAAATCATTGTTTCATCAGAAATTTCAATCAACAGCACAACAAAACAATGTTACTGAAACAGAGGGTGTAAAAACTATGAACAGTAACATGAATGAGAAACCAAAGTCGCATGGATATGAAAAGTATCCAAATAATTTAGAGAACAAACCAAACAAGAGTCAAAGGCAATTAAATAATAATGACAAAGACAAACCTATAAACATCAACACTCGACCGAAAGACAAACACAAAACTTCTGATGCTACTTTTCGTGGTCATCCTAGAAGAAGGCAACCACCTAATGATAATGTCTTCATAGCTGCTTCCAGAAAGCACACAACTCAGTTCTTCATAGGAAATATTCATGAAGCTTCAACATACAATGGAATCGCAACATTCTTAAGTGAATATGAATTCCATCCAACGCAAATCAGACTATTTAGAACGCGCTCAGGAAATGTAGCAGCCAGAATAAATATACCCGATTCCGAGGCGGATTATATTGATGATGTGTACTGGCCTGATGGAATAGTCGTTAAAAAATGGCTCTCCAAACGTGAACTACAGGAACGTTATGAGAATCGTCTCAAGCATATTCACAATACAAAGCCAAGAAGATACGATAGCTATAATGATTATGATGATTATGATAGTTATCAAGATAACCAAGAAAATGACACATATGATAGATACAGTAGGGGTTATTCACATACTTCAAAGAGTAATGATTGGTTTGATTATGAAAATGGTTGTAGTTCAAAGCTGGACTAAAACATCACATAGTATATATTTAACTATACAGGTCTCATCAAACTATCTTCTGCCGTCACAATGCATAATGAACTTAAGATAATGTGCTGGAATGTAAGAGGTGTAATGTCTTCTGCACTCTGCCTCAGTAATATGCTAAGTATTTATAAGCCTGACATTATGGTTATATGTGAACATAAGCTGGCTTATCAAAATTTATCCTTTCTTAATTCTCTACATTTAGAGTACACTGCTTTCCCTTTTGCTGATACTGTTGACTATACAAACTCTGTTGCAGTGCTTGTAAAGCAACAGTTGATGTTTTCAGTTTCCCTCTTGTGGGAATGCTGCAATGACAGAATAGTACTTCTAGAATTGACATCATCTACATTCCAAAAAGTCTATATATGTGGAGTATATTTACCATATGATAATGATGTCGATTTCTATAAGCAATATATGCAACAACTATATGATATAATGAACAGTTATGCAGAGATTATGCTGGTGATTTCAATGCAAGAGCATTGGAGGATTCGTACTCGTACACACAAAAAAAGAAATCAAAGATTCTCACTGACTTTGTTGAGTTTCATAATTTGGAGCTGATTAACAAATCTAAAGTAAATCAGAGTATACCATAAACATTTGTGCCTACTAAAACAACAATAGACTACATCATGATAAATAAACAACATTTAGATCTTGTTTTATCATATGAAACAATGATTAATAGCAATATTGATATTGCATCAGATCACTTAGTTTTGTTTTGTACCTTATCAATACCCACAGAAACAAATATTGTAAACCAACATGAACCACTATTGGCATGGCATAAAGCAACTCACGAAATGCTTATTAATTATCAGATAAATTTGCATTACAATCTTGCTTCTTTATCTGAAATTATACCAACAAATAGCACAGAAATTGATAATTATCTAGATGCTATTGAAAAGGCACTGCATTACTCATCCAGAAGCAATATTCAAGAAGCACATTTTGTGCCTCATATTAAACCATACTGGACTTCAGAAGTCAAAAAAGCACATAAAAATGCAAGACAAAAACGAAACTTGTGGGTTAGTGAGGGTAAACCTCGTGGTATGATTCATGAAACTTATAAAAATTATAAAATAGCAAAGTCAGAATTTAAAAGCACTCAGCAAAAAGCAATATATGATCATGAAAATGATACTTTTGCAAAGTTAAACAATGCAGCCGAACATGATATCAGACTCTTTTGGCGACTTCTTAAAGGAACCAAAAGAAGAAAATCAAATATATGCTATAAGCTTAAACACAATAACATAGAAGCTAGGGACCCAGAGACAATTGCACACTTATTCAGTGAGTATTTTAAAATATTGTATAATTCAGTACATACCCAAACAGATACAAGTTACTATGAAGACATTCAAACTGTTTCTGAAACAATTGATATAACAGATATAATACGGGCTGTAAAAACCCTTAAAAAGAAAAAAGCACCAGGTATTGATAGGGTTCAAAATGAACACATTATCTATGGCGGAAGAACACTTAACATGTGTATATGTAATCTTTTCAATGTCATTATACATGTCAATTATATTCCAGTTGTTTGGAAGACGGGTTTGTTGATACCTATTTATAAAGGTAATCCAAAAGCAAAAGATGATCCAGACTCGTATCGTGCTATATCACTTCTCCCTGAGCTATACAAGCTCTTTGAAAAGGTTATTGATGAGAAAATTCATATGTTTTTGTCATCCAACCAAATACATTTCCCTTCAAAACAACAACAAGGATTTCAGAAACAGCTTAGTTCAATAACAGCCTCCTTCAAGTTACATGAGGCTATATACAATACAGTAGAACTTAACAAGGTAGCATATGTAGCCTTGTTAGATATAAAGAAAGCTTTTGATTCAGTTTCTCACAACTTGCTGTTTCAGAAGCTAGAACACTTAAATATTCCAAAATGGATTATTAAAGTAATTAAAGAAGCATATACAAACATCAAAAGTATTGTATCTGTCAATGGTGCAAGATCAAATCCTTTTAATATTAGAAATGGAGTAAGACAAGGCGGTGTATTATCATCATTACTATTTCTAATTTTTATTGATAGCCTGCTTGAAGAACTTGAAACAAGCAATCTTGGAACAGTTATATGTGATATCAAAGCAGGCAACCCAACACTGGCTGATGATATCTCCCTCATTGCCATGACACCTATAAATTTACAAAAAATGATTATAATTGCGCAAAACTATGTTAAAAAGTGGCTGTTGCAAATAAGCCATTCAAAAAGTTTTATTATGACAATAACAACATCAAGAAGGAATATACCACAACATTTTAAATGGAAATTAAATTCTCAACCTCTTGAAGTTGTTAGTGCTGCCAAACACGTAGGAATTTCAATGTCATCAAATTTAAAACCTGATATTGCTATTGAAGATGCCTGTCGAAAGGGGAGAGCTGTCTTTCATTCTACTTTTGGATTTGCTTCCAAAACTCAGATCTCAATGAACCCGTCTTCAAGTATCAAACTTTATTGTTCTGTAGTTCTACCAACCTTTTTATATGGGTGTGAAATGTGGCATAATATGACACAAACTAAAGTGAAGGAAATAGAAGTCTTTCACCATTATTGCTTAAAAAAGATCCAATGCCTACCAATGAATACACGTTCTGTTATGTGTCAATCATTGTTGGGTATGGGGTCTTTGGTAGGTGAAATTGATAAAAGAAAAATGTTATTTTTTCATAAAATTACCAACTTGCCAGATACAAGTCTGACAAAGAAAATCTTTTTGCGAAGACTGTTCTTATATGTTCAAAGACAGAGCAGCTTGTGTCAATCTGTTCAAATGGGATTTATCCCAGATCTTTATAAGATTTTAACAAAATACCAATTGGTAAAGTTTCTCAATGATTACATTCGAAATATTCCGCTTCCAACAAAATTTTGCTGGAACCGAATAATTCGTAGTTCTGTACATGAGTATGAATCAAAACAAATGCAAGAATTGATGCAGGCTGATTTAGATTTTAGTCGTTTCAAACATATGCATACAAATGCAGGTTTGTATCATCTCTGGAAGATACCGACCAGTGTTCCAGAATTGCGAGCGATTCACTTCAGTATTAAATGCATTACATTAGTTCCACAAAGAATAGATCAAGTTTGCTGTTATTGTAATTATCAGTTTACAGATTTATTATTACATGTTGTCACATCATGTCAGCTGACTCTTCATATTCGTGACATGTTTTTAGAGTATATTGTTGACCATTACACTCCAAACTTTAGTGTTTATGTAACTGGTTTAGATAATGAAGCTTTTCTTCATTTCTTATTAGGTAAAACATCAAAAGAAACTAAAGCACTTGATGATGATGAATATAAAAAACTCATGATGATATCAGCAAACTTCATCATATCATGTTCAAAACAATTTTACAGCTACCTCAAACTGGTTTAACTCAAGTATTCTGAGTCAGTGTTTGTGCATTGTGCTGTGTGTCCTTGTTTCAGTTATGTGCTTTAATGTAATTTAGTTTTGTCATAGTTTTGTATTTTGGAATTGATTATCTATGTAAATCTTGAAAAAGGAAATAAAAAATGATGATGATGATGTTTTTTCATAATGGTCTCGTAATAAAATCATATTCTGCGGCAGTTTTGTATGCTGTCATACTCAGCATTGCAAAATACATAGTTACAAACGGTACATGTAGATTGCATTACGAAAACACACCTAATATTGAAAAATACCAACAAATAATAAAAATATCCTGATAAACATTGCACGACCCGCAGAAAAAAGCGACCGACAGAAGTCGGTTGATTTTCTAAGAGTGCCCTAAAATCACCGTGTCATTCTGTCATTCAGTCAGTCAGTCTGTCTGTCCGTCCGTAACCCGTTTGTGACAGTTGGTGATAGTGACTTAACCGCTTGGAATATTTAAACAATTTTTGGCATACTGATAGATATCAATGAGATCTAACCAATGAACTTGCGTAATATTACATTCCATTTAGTATAGCCTCGCCGAGGCGAAAAATGTGAAAATTTTCGAACTGCTTCTCCTCGGAAACCGTTGGGCCGATTGAAGTCAAATTTCATATGGAGCCTCTATGGGATGGGGGAAACCAAAATTTGCTCATGGTGTCCAGGTCACATGACCAAAATGGCCCCCAAGCCATATATGGTCTGTCTGTCCGTCCGTAACCCGTTTATGAAAATTGGTGATAGTGACTTAACCGCTTGGAATATTTAAACAATTTTTGGCATACTGATAGCTATCAATGAGATCTAACCAATGAACTTGCGAAATATTACATTCCATTTAGTATAGCCTCGCCGAGGCGAAAAATGTGAAAATTTTCGAACTGCTTCTCCTCGGAAACCGTTGGGCTGATTGAAGTCAAATTTCATATGGAGCCTCTATGGGATGGGGGAAACCAAAATTTGCTTATGGTGTCCAGGTCACATGACCAAAATGGCCCCAAGCCATATATGGTCTGTCTGTCCGTCCGTAACCCGTTTATGAAAATTGGTGATAGTGACTTAACCGCTTGGAATATTTAAACAATTTTTGGCATACTGATAGCTATCAATGAGATCTAACCAATAAACTTGCGAAATATTACATTCCATTTAGTATAGCCTCGCTGAGAAGAAAAATGTGAAAATTTTCGAACTGCTTCTCCTCGGAAACCGTTGGGCCGATTGAAGTCAAATTTCATATGGAGCCTCTGTGGGATAGGGGAAACCAAAATTTGCTCATGGGGTCCAGGTCACATGACCAAAATGGCCGCCAAGCCATATATGGTAAAAACCCTTCAAAAATAGTCTTCTCCAGAACCACTGGGCAGATTTTCACAAAACTTGATAAATAGCATCTTGGACGTAGGCCCATCATAAATTGCTAAAATGGTGACCCTGGGTTGACCTTGACCTTCTTTGTGCCTAGGTCAAACTTTGACACATATGCTTTTGTATTGGAAAAGTGAGAATGCATTTTATCCTGCAAATGATTCAGAATACAGTACTAAAGTATAAGATATATTTTTGCTCCTTACGATAAGGCGCATTTATTGGGGGGAACCGATTTAGGTCTAGGTCACATGACCTGAATGGCCGCAATACCCATATATGGTAACACTCATAAAGCTAAAAGCACCCGGCGGGTCGTGGACTTCAGCTGAAGCACTGGTTTCTGATATTTTTCATAAATCTGCTCAGAACAAAGATTGTGGGAATCCGTTAGAACAATCTATGTTTCTGAGCAGAAATAAGGAAAATCAAGATCTGATTGTAATCTACCTACATAAAGCGCCCAAAGAAACCCCGATTCTCAAATAGACCCTCTTGTATACTTGCAATAATTGGCTTTTTATGAATTGGATGGGGCGAGGCATGGTCTAAATCGAACCCTGGTTAGTATCACTGAATGCGTCTTATCGTAAGAAATAAGAATATATATGGTTTAGGACTGGGGATCTGAACGGTTCCTGATATAGGAGGTCTTTTAAGCAGCTTAGAGTGTGGGGCATGGCCCCGGGGAACCCCAGGAATGCCCAAGACTGTTGTTTCTGAATGTGCCTCATCAGAAGGACCAAGAATAAAAATGGTTAAAGGTTGGGATCTGAAGGGTTCCTGATATAGAAGGTATTTTAAGCAGTTCAGAGTGTGGGGCATGGTCCCGGGGGACCCCAGGAATGCCGAAGACTGTTGTTACAGAATGTGTCATTTCAACCTGTTTTGGCTATTGCCAGTCAACTGACAATAGACCATTCCTATGAAATTATCAAAGTCTTAATTATACGTTTATAACGACATAGTTTTGAAAAATAGCCCGTGTTGTACCCAAATACACAAACTGTGGGTACTTGTTAGATTGAGGCGGTTCTAACGAACACCTAGAAATCAGTACGTTTGCAATATCAAGAAGAAAATAATCACACAGTTTCATATCAAATTTACCAAAGTATAATTGCACAAAGCATCATCTTACATACGTGTGTTTTTTGTATCCTGATGACACTGAAATGTTTGGCAATATTTGGTTTATTTACTTAATTGTATAATCCGTACATCAAGTATACACACCTGTACATATTGAAAACATAGCTACACTAGCGTCATACCATTGGGATCCAGAAAAGTCAAATGCCTTATTTGAATCTATATCACTAAATTACAATTTTAGTACTGTGCTAATTATATTTGTGATTATCTGGTTTTCTTAGAATTAAGAATCTCGTATTTTCTAACTTTAGCCACTACAATATCACTTATAGTTACGCATGTGTACAAACAAGAAAACAAAGCGTAAAATAAAACATGTACATAGGGCTACATGGGGGAGTGTTTGGGTTTTACGTCTCACCAACAGCTAAGGCCATACGGAGACGGGACCTCGGATTAAAGACTCACCCGAAAGTCTGAAGAAACCCGGGATCGATCATGGGACCCCTGGTTTACAAGGCGAGTAGCATAACTACGACACCAAGGAGGCTTCTTGCTACATGATGAGCGAATTTAAAGTAGAGACACCCTTTTATTCTGATATATATGAATCATAGTTTTACGTAAAGTAAGTCGGTTATGGTTTTAGGTTGTTTCAAGAAGGAGACACAACGTATACCTCTGATACTCTGCAAGTCGTAATGGGGGTATGTATGTACGTGGGTTATCTCAAAACTGTTTAGATTTAAGAGTGAAATCCTGTACTACTATTATCGTTCTCAGATAGATTGGTATTGTCATATAGAAAGTATAAACGTTTCCGAGCTGTCAATCAAGAGCGCTGTTTCATCCAATCGAAAAAATCGATTTTATTTAGTGCCGCTGTGTTGGTCACTAACGGCCATTTTCTCCCACAAATGAAGAAACGCGGTAGTGGGGAAGAGGATTTCAGGGTAATGGGGTTGTGTGGGAAGTTTATTATTAGGACTGTCAAACAATTGTCATGTTGTAGTACAGCCATATTGAGATAAATATGTACATGTATATATGATGGCACCCGCCCATCGGAGCTTGAAGAAATAGATTGCCTGCATGATGATTCCACGCAGAGCTGAAACCGACCCGCACACGACTACTGGTGAACCGCTTAGTAAACCTGCCCAGGAAAAGCGGTGCGAGTCAGTGCTAATTAACCCTATTGGTTTCATTGGGCGGCAGGGCTTGAGATGTCATTTCATCTCAAGGTCGGGTAAAAGTCCCACAAAATTGGAAACAACGTCTCCAAAATGACCTTTACAGTGTTGACCGGGACGTTAAAACTCAAATCAAACAAACAAACATGTATATGTGTATATACATATAGAGTGCATAAGTGACCGGTCTAACTGGCCTGGTCGTTGTTTCACTCGCTTTGTAACCCCAGGTCGTGGGTTCCGTCCCCGGTCGGAGCACTCGACTGGAGTTTTCTTAACAGATTTTTTCCTCCTCCTACTACAATGGTGCCTAGTGCCACGATGATAACCGTTTGGGCCCAGGGGCGGGACAGGGCAGATGCAGCGGAGTCAAAAGAAGCTGGAAATGAGATATTATTACATTAGTATCTCCTAAACATTTGAAACAAATGTCTCTCTGTAGTATGGAAGAATGTAGTATAGTACAACCATAATAAATATCCATATAGAGTGTATAACTGACTGGTTTGGTTGGATTGGGCCTGGTTGTTGTGTCGCTCGCCTTGTTACCCGACTTTCGTGGGTTCAATCCACCGGTCGGGGTACTCGACTGGATTTTTATTTTTATATACAGAATTTTCTCCTAAGACTGCAGTGCAGTCACAAATATTGTATGGTTGGTGTGCTGCGGGGCTAGCGTTGGGGCTTATGCGGACAACAAGGACTGGGATCGGCCTGCGCATTTGCGCAGTCTGACTGGGGCCCTTGGGGATTACAACTGCCCTCCTATAGTCTGCTGGCTTTTCAAAGAGAGATGCGCGAAATCTCGTGTCTTAGTGAGTAATTAAGCAGACTGATGCGGTGGGTGTGTTGGTTCATGTAGTATATGCTCATAGCATGATCTCTGCTCTATTTTATAATTCCTGAGCCCTGTGGTTAGGTTGTTTTTTTTATTTTTATTTATGTTTTTTTTTTTTTTGTTTTTTGTTTATTTATTTATTTTTTTTTTTTTGTTAAAGTTTTATGTTTCGGTAAGCAAGAAACACCAATATTGTCCGGAATACTTGATAACTCTAGACTTTCTTTGTTTCCGCCATATTGGCTGCAAAGCTTGTGGGACGTAGCAACAGTAACCAAGTAGGCGGAGCATAAGATAAGGTTCTCTGAAACGAATATTAAGAGAGGGTTGGCAAATCGTCGAGACTGTGTTTATTAAGTCCTGTCGTACTGTTCGCGGACAAAGAGGTAGTGTTGTTATTCTCAATAGCTCCACAGTCAGAAAAAAAAAAACAGAATTATTTTGAATATTGTTTTAAAAAGATGATGGCGTAGCGAGCTGCAGTTAAGTCTTAGTCTGGAATGTGTTCTAGTCCTAGTCTTTTACCAACGCAGACATTCGACGTAAGGTTTCCTAGCTTAGATTGTAGCTTGTGTTTGAAGGCTGCTACTAATGGTGAAGTTTCCTTATCATCTGAAAAGTCGTTCCAACTGCGGGTTACCGATGAAAGACAGGATGAATAAAAAAAGTTGTAAAATGCCTCGAATGGTCTCTGAATTGGAATTATTTCAATTGGTTAATTAGCAATATTTTGAGACACAACTAGGCTAATCCATAATTGATATCTGTCGTTTTTTCCAATAAAAGTAATTTCTTTTAAAAAAGAAAACTGCAAATCTCTACCCATGGGACTTGAATACAAAGGCGTTATAATTCATTTCTACGTATGTGTTATTTGATATTGTGATTGGTCTTCTCTTGGGAATGCCAGAACATCTAACTGACAGCTTTCCAATCATGATAAATGTCAAGGTACGCTTCAAGGATCTAAATCAATTTTAACATTAGCTTATCAGTCATTACAGTTTTTAACCCTTTTAGTACCAGAAACCCCTAAACGGGTATCCTGGCAAACAGTGCAGGCCCAGATCAGACGCCGCAGAATGCGGCATCTGACCAGGGCCTCCACTGTTTACTAAAAGTTCAGTCATTTTCCAAATAAATTTTGATGAAAACACAACCTGACATCCCTAAATTTTTAAATGGACTCATGCTATATAAAAGGAGGAAGATTCCATTTGGTTCAAAAAGGGTTAATGGTTCTCCCATATAGATATTGACACAAACATAAATAAGACACAAGAATTCCACGGAAGGCGGCGTCGCACCTGCCAGGGGCAAAAGTCGCAGGAGCCACAATCAGAACGTTGTTATTAAATAAGTAAATTTCATTCTTAGCAGTTGGTTGTTGATGTAAAATGTGTCAAAGGCACTGGACCAAAAATATAAGCCATGGTCACCAGGTCAAGGTATGTGCCAAATCAGTACATCGAGGAAAAGCACTATACAAGGCTTGGTGGCTGTAGACCATTTATTTTAGGACATATAAAACATTGACCTAAAATGTGTTTAAGTTACTAGAGTGCATAATATGGGTCAAGTTCACCAGGTCAAAGTACTCGCAGAGTCAGTAAATGTAAGAGAAGCACCATGCAAGGTTTGGTGGTTGTAGGCCTTATAGTTAAGAAGATATGGCATGTCAACCTAAAATGTGTAAAAGTCAATGGAGTGCGATGAATAGGTCACGGTCACCAAGTCACGGTACATGCACTGTCAGAACATCTAGAAGCAGGATATTGCAATATTTGATGGCTGTAGGCCTATTATTTGCAGAGATCTGGAACTTCGACGTAAAAAGTGTCAAAGTCGCTGGAGCATTACATATAGGTCATGGTCACCAGGTCAAGGTACCTGCAGAGTCAGTACATCTAGGAGAAGCATTATGCAAGATTTGATGGTTGTGAGCCTTTGATTTGAGGAGATCTGGAACTTCGACGTAAATTGTGTCAAAGTCTGTGGAGAGTAGAATATAGGTCAAGGTCACCATGTCAATGTACCTGAGAGTCAGTACATCTAGGATAAGCACTATGCAAGATTTTATGGTTGTAGGCCTTTTATTTGACAAGATCTGGAACATCAACTTAATTTGTGTCAAAGTCACTGGAGCATAAAATATAGGTCAAGGTCACCGGGTCAAGGTGCTTGCCTAGTTAGGTGCTTAGGATGAAGTTTCATGAAAGGTTTGATGATTGTTTAGTCGTATAGTTGATTACAATACAAACATCGACGTAATGTCGAACTTCGACGTAATGTTCAAAGTCACTGGAGCGCAAAATATAGGTCAAAGTCACCGGGTCAAGGTGCCTACAAAGACAGACGGTCGGGGAGATGCTTCATGCAAGGTTTGATGGTAGCTGAAGCTCGTAGTTGACTTAAATAAAAACTTGACGTAAATTTCGAACTTCGACGTAAATGTTAACAGACGGACGGACGAACGGACGCAAAATATAGGTCAAAGTCACCAGGTCAAGTTGCTTACAAAGTGAGAAGGCCAGGATAATGTGTCCTGTATGGTTTGATGGTAACTGAGGTTTGTAGTTGACTTAAACAAAAACTTTGACGTAAATGTCGAACTTCGATGTAATGAACAAAGTCACTGGAGCGCAAAATATAGGTCAAAGTCACCAGGTCATGGTGCTTACAAAGTGAGAAGGTCTATGAGATGTTTCATGTAAGGTTTGATAGTAGCTGGGGTTTGTAAAATAAAAACTTTGACGTAAATGTCGAACTTCGACGTAAATGTCGAACTCCGACATAATGGTCAGAGTCACTGGAGCGCAAAATATAGGTCAAAGTCACCAGGTCAAGGTGCTTACAAAGTGAGAAGTTCTACGAGATGTTTCATGTAAGGTTTGATGGTAGCTGAGGTTTGTAAAATAAAAACTTTGACGTAAATGTCGAACTTCGACATAAATGTTAACAGACGGACGGACGCACGGACGAACGGACAAACGGACGGAAAATCGGACGCCTATGTCGCACCCTGCTACAAGCAGGTGCGACAATAACAATGACAAAGAATATATAATACAACGTCATGACATACTTATTAACCCGTTTTGTACCAAATGGAATCTTCCTCCTTATATATACTAGGAGTTCATTTCAAAATTAAGGGGTGTCAGGTTGTGTTTTCTTCAAAATGTATTAGTAAAATGGCCGCAGTAAACTTTTCGCAAACACTGTTGGCCCTGATCAGACGCCGCGTTCTGCGGCGTCTGCTCTGGGCCTACACTGTTTGCCAGGGTACCCGTTTTAGGGTTTCCGGTACAAAATGGGTTAACAGGTCACATTAAAAATTGGAAGGACATGGAAAACACGATATTTTATACTTCTTCTTATTATTATTATATACACCTGACATCACGAAAACACGCCTATGTAAATTCTGAACCCCTTTAACCCCCATTTTATATACTACAACTTGGGTTTACAAGGGGAAACATTATTTTTCTTATTTCTGCTCTGAGTACTCAGTAGAACCGCCTCAAGGAGGCCGAGGCGGTTCTAACGAGTACCCACTTTTCTTTTCGCCTTTCGAAATTCTCCAGTTCAACCCTGTCAGCAATATCCATCAAACAGGACTTTACATTAAAGCATTCGTGTAGCAACGTACCATAAACAATGAACAACTCAAGCACCTTAGAACGGTCAACAACGATACCCACTAAGAGCTTGAATCGATTTTACGGTGTCCAAATTACATTACGAAAACACGCTTATTCACATTACGATAACACACCCGTGCGGCATAGTGCATTTTTTTCTTATCTCCAAAAGTGGCTACTATTCTGGAGAAAATCCGTAATATTGTTCTAATTTATACTGCAAACACATGTTGTGGGTGCTCGTTAGAACCGCCTCATTGAGGCGGCTCTAACAAGTACCCACAACCTATGACTGGGATAAGAAATAAGAAAAATAATTTATCCCCCCGTAATCCCCCAGTTTTCTCTATATAAAGTAAGGTGTTCATTTCACGGACTTGTTCACGTGATGAAATATATATTGAAAATTTTACCACCAAAAATGAAAATGTTCAGATAAAAAATTCTGATATTTTTCGGCTCAAAACATCGATTGTGGATACTAGTTAGAACCGCCTCGGCGAAGCGGGTCAAACGATTATCCATACGCTATGCTTCTAGACAGAAATAAGCAAAATAATGTATACCCCTGTAAACTCAAGTTTTACAAATATGAAAATAGGGTATAAGGGGGTCAAAAATATATAGGCGTGTTTTCGTGATGTTCACTCCGGGTTCAAATATTCTTCAAATCGTACATTCCCAGAGTCATTGAGGTCACAGATATTATGAACATACACAACGGAAAACAAAGCGACCAGTTCTCTCTGCATCTGCTTTCATTTCTTGTCAATTGTGATCGCTCATCCTGATGAGCACCTAAGTCTTTATTCACTGCTTAGATAGTACACTACCTGTAGTTTCTTTATTTAAACAGCAAATGATCTTGCTTGACCGTGTAAAAAAAGGAATGGGAAACGATAATGAACAGATACAATCATATCTCAAATTATCCCCTTAAATCACAAAGGAAAGAAGACAAAATACACAAAACAGACCATTGGTAAACCGAGTCAGCAACAGGTGGTGACTCAGATAATCCAAACGTAACTAAAAAGAAACAGCAAACATTACAGGGAAAAGAATCAGAATCACCAACACAACAAAATTATAAGTGAAGGCAAATGATCAGGAATCGATGTAATAAACCCACAGCTCCAATCAGAGACATTAAGGGAAACAGAAACACAAACATGAAACAACTAGACTCTGATGGAAACATCACTAGCGGTCCCTTGAAGGCCAAAAGGACAGTTACTTTCCCACAAAAAGACCCATTGGCAATGCAAAGCAAAATAATACAAGCGATACACACACTCAAAGACAAGACAACAAAAATAAACCACGAAAGAAGAACCGCTTTGGAACGGTCAGTGAAACGAATTCCACTGGGGGGGGGGGGGGCTTTAATTCGATTTTACGTGACCACAATCCTCGCCATTACTTCCGTCGCGATTTAGACAAATAATTTGTTCAGTCCGCATGGAGGCCTTCATCAGTGCAACATCTCCATCAGTGCAACATCTCCGTGAACTAAAAAATCAATCAACCACAGAGATTCATCTACGGTGAGAACTCGACAGCAAGAAATCACTTACATGCTGGAGCAAAGTTATACTCCGATGGACCCAACCAGAGACAGAGCAACAGGCACCAACCAACATTACATAAAATTAGATTCTCTCTAATTCTCAGTAAGCCTTTACGCTTGAACCGTCATAGAATCTGAGTCCTGACCCACCGGCGTGACATTAAAGAGGGAAGCAAAGTTGTCAACCGTGATTGGGTTAACTACCATGCATGTTGTCTGTCGTATAACATTTATATATGTATCCAATCTTTATATATCGAAGAATAATTTTACGAAATTGGGTATTGAAGTCATTGCAATTTTATATTTTTCTGAACTTATATTCTAAGTCACCATAAAATTCGGGTTCCGATAGACCTTGTTGCAGAAGAGATTTAAGTCCAACATTGAATTTTGAAATTAAATCGGAATGACATCTAAAAATTATGAAAAGGCACTAAACAAGAAGGACAAACGCAATCAAAAATGAACAAGTAAAACAATCGGAATCACCAACATAAAAACATACATAATTAGAATCAGACCCACCAATATAAAACATGAAGGCACCGACTTGGAAAGGTTAATAAAAATTACTGGTGGGCTTAAGTATTCTTTACGGGACCCCAACGCTCAGACTCACTTTCTCTGTGGTTCAAACAAGTATTTTTTTCGGTCCGCGCGAAGGTTTTCTAACTCTCTAAGTTCGTGTCTAACCTGGATGCCATTTCGAAAACACGCCTATACAAATGTATTGGAAGATTTTACCACCCAAAAACGAAATTTTCCAGATAAAAAAATTGACATTTCTTCTTATTTTTGCTCAAAACATAGATTGTGGGGACTCGATAGAACCGCCTCGTCGAGGCGGTTCTATCGAGTACTCACAATCTATATTTTTGAGCAGAAATTAAAAAAAAATGTTTACACCTGAAAACCCCAGTTTTACTCTATACAAGTGGGGTTAAAGGGTGTCAAAATCATATAGACGTGTTTTCGTGATGGCAAATTCCGAACCGGCTTTGTCGTGATTAGTCTCGTATGTTATTTTAACGGTATGGATTTTCGCATCAAGACTTGGGACTGCAAATTGTTTTATGGCATAAGCTGACATAAAAACAGGCTTTCTTAATTATTTATTCGTGGACACCACTGTCGCGTTGATCTACAATTCTCAAGAGGGAAGTTATTAATTATTACTCTTCGTATCTTTAATAACGTTTGAAGGAACTATTGATTTAAGCGTTTTATTGCTTATTTGCTAGATTTGTACTTAGATATACTCCAGACAGATCGTCAATCATTTGGAAAGCACGCCCGTTTGACACAGTGTGCTCCTTAATTGTTCTAAATTACAATTTTGTGATATCCATTTTATCTGCCAAACATAATTTGAGTGTGTTCGTTAGAACCGCCTCAATAACTCGTACATGTATCCAAGATGTTTTTGTATGGGCCCCGCTAAGCGATTTTGGTACTTATCGCCTATGCGAGCAGCGAAAGTTCAGGCGAGCCTGCGCGTCCGCGCAGTCTCGCCAGAACCTTCGCTGCTCGCTCATACAAGCAGTAAATTAAGAGGAACCTTCAGACAGATAGCTATATCCCTGGCCCCTCTGAATGGCTGGGCATGCGCAGTTACAATTTGTGATGACGGAATGCCCGAAGACACAAATTCGCTTGGCGGGGCTCGTATCATGATTTACTTTTTGATGTTGCTACATGTTGTACAATATCTGGGTAAACTGAAATTTACATCCTCAGTTCCCAATTCAGTTACATTTAGGATACTTGGCAACCGGGATAAATCAGGAGTGCCAAAGAATTTCACAACAGGCAGAGCACGTCAAACACCTAATACATGTGAACAAGGTCAACCAGCCTATAAAGTCATTATATTGATACATGTAGAAAGTAGAGTGGGTGAATGTTTGAGTTTTACGTCCCACCAACAGCTAAGGTCATACGGAGACGGGACCTCGGTTTAAAGACTCCTCCAAAAGTCTGGAGAAGCTCGGAATCGAGCCTGCTACCTCTGGTTTACAAAGCAAGTAGCGTAACCACTACATCACTGAGGCTTCTAAATAGAAAGTAGAAAATGAATTTTAAGCTTTCAAAATCCACTTTTATTCAAAATTACATTGACAATAACACAGTATTTAATTTAGATCTCTATCAGTGCCATTTCCTTACTGATGCCAAATTATGAAGACCCTGATCAGACTCCACATTCGTTCTTCCTCATCTGGGCTGGCTGTGCGCTGCTGTTCAGTATATTTTACGCCAGGCATATCAGTATATGTTTTCAAGCTATTTAGAAAAGTACAAGTTACGAGTATGCATTTTAAACGTAAGTGTATACATGTACAATATACATGTACATAAATTTTGTCTTGCTCACCGCACACTTATCTTTTCCCAAAATCAATAGCACATGGTTTGATTAAAATATCAACATCGGTTACAGATGAAACTTTTAATTTCTGACCTTCAGGTCAAAAGAAGAAATGTCGGCTTGCATTATAAATCTTAATTAGTTATCATATCCTAAAATGTGCAAGTGGATCGGTAACAATACTGCATCATACAGTAGAATTCCGCTATTAAAATCAGGTAAACTGAGGACAAATGCTGCTGTGGGTTAACTGTATCGATTCCTGATCATTGTCTTCACTTCTATTTTTAAAAGCATATTTAAATTATTTCAGCTGTTTTTCTGTATGTTGTCTACACACAGAGTCCTCTTGAATGAGACCACACCACGTTGGAAGTGCTTTAAATAGAGGATCTTACATGAGTGTTCAAGCATTATTGAATTTACTAAACGAGTTGAGGAAAAGGGATAAAATGCGAGGCTTTGCCGAGCATTTTATCCCTTTTCTTCAACTCGTTTAATAAATGCAATGATACATGAGCACGAATGCAAGATTCTATTTATCATATGACATTCAAAACGCATTTTTTTTCTATTTTTAAAAGCATATTTAAATTATTTCAGCTGTTTTTCTGTATGTTGTCTACACACAGAGTCCTCTTGAATGAGACCACACCACGTTGGAAGTGCTTTAAATAGAGGATCTTACATGAGTGTTCAAGCATTATTGAATTTACTAAACGAGTTGAGGAAAAGGGATAAAATGCGAGGCTTTGCCGAGCATTTTATCCCTTTTCTTCAACTCGTTTAATAAATGCAATGATACATGAGCACGAATGCAAGATTCTATTTATCATATGACATTCAAAACGCATTTTTTAAACGATTGTCTACCAAAATGTCAAAATTCCGCCGTTAGTAAACGCGACGTCGTACATGTAACGTTACGGGACGTATCTAGCTAATTTGCATATTTAATCCAAAAGTGGGTTTTAGAAAATATTACATGGCGTTATTACACTTTCAGACGCGACGTCATATGAAAAATATCTTTACGTACTTCCAAACTTGACATTCTTGTACATAATGAGGCGTACCTTAAACAATACGGGTATTTAACCGAATGGAATATAAAATGAGTATGTGGCAGCTATTCATTTTCATAGATTAAATTAGTAAAGGAACTTCAATAATTTGGTCCGCGCCCATCGGCGCTTGAAGAAATAGATGGGCTGCACGATGTCCCTTTGAAGATCTAAGCCTGCCCAGGCAAAGCGTTGCGAGTCGGACCGTCCATGCTTATAAACCCTATTACTTTCATTGTGCGACAGGGCTTGGGGTGTCATTTCATCTCTATGTCGGCTAAAAGTCCAACAAAATTGGAAGCAACGTCCCTAAAATTACATATACAGTGTTGACGGGCACGTTAAACCTCAAATCAAACAACGTACTTCAATAATTGATCGAATAAGTACCCAAAGCCTATCCCAAACATCAAAGGGATAGACGGACAAACACATCTTATCAAACAACAAAAGTGAAAAAAATAAAATTCATTAAAAAATTGAACAGCACCGAAAATAAAACAAATGAAACCACCAGAAAGTACCGCCTTGGAACAGCCAGTTATAACAACCGGAGGGTTTAAACCGAGTATATGGGGCTGCAACCTTCACCCTCATCTTCCACCGCGGTTTACACAATATAGTTGGCTGTTCGGTTCGCATGAAGGTCACTTAGCTCTGGTTTTACATAGACTTATATAAATGGAAAATCTTTAAAAAGCTTCTTTCTCTGAATCCAGAAGGCTCAGGTCTTAGATATTTGATATGAAGGTTCGTCAAGTGGACCTCTATCAAGATTATTCAAATTATAGTCCTGGGGCCAAAAATACCCCCTCCCTCGGGGCCCACGGGTTTTATATAGACTTATTTAGAGAAAATCTCTTACAATCTTCTTCTCTGAAACCATAAGGCCCAGGTCTTTGATATTTGGTGTGAAGCTTCATATTGTGGACTTCTAACAAGATTGTTAAAATTATAGCCCTAGGGCCATAAATGGCGCCTTCCCGCAGCCCACTGGTTTTACATGCTGGGAAAACCTTTAAAAATCATCTTGTCTGAAATCGCAAGATCTAGGTCTTAAGCTTTGTCTAGTAGACGTCTACCAAAATTGTTCAAATTGCAGCCCTGGGGCCAAATATCGGCCCGCCCCAGTGCCAACTGGTTAACATAGACTTATATAGGGGAAACCTTTGAAAATGTTCTTGTCTGAAACCGGAGGGCAGATGTCTTTGATTTTTGGTATGAAGCTTCATCTAGTTCTTATTTCTGCTCCAGAATATAGATTGGGGGGGGGGTACTCTTAGAACCGTCTCGATGAGGCGGTTCTAACGTGTACCTTCAATCTATATTTGGGGCAGAAATATTAAAAAATATTTCTGCTCTAGAATATAGCTTGTGGGTACTCGTTAGAACCGCCTCGATGAGGCGGTTCTAATGTGTACGCTCAATCTATACTTTGAGCAGAAATAAGAAAAATATCACAATATATCATTTTAAAATTTTCGTGTTTTCGGCGATAAAGTGTCAACTGTATTGTATAGGTGTGTTTTCGCGGGCAACAATTAAAAGCAACGAAAAGGCTGTGATGAAGCCTCGATGAGGCTTCGACAGTAACAACTCGTTGAAATACCTTTAGATTCCAGGAACAAAAGAAGACCACTATAATAAGACCACCTTTGGGACTGTTCAAAAGTGGTCTTTAAGACCACTTTTGAACAGTCCCAAAGGTGGTCCCTGACCAGAGGATACTTTTGGCAGAAAACTCAAGGAAGGATTAAGTAAAGTCTTCAAAATAAGCTTTTTAAAGCGAAATAAGTCTTGATTTTTGGCGGTCAGAATAGCGGAAGTTCACTGTATTTAGCTTCGTAACGCCTGTTTTAGCTACCATACTGTTTCATGTTACAAGAAGATAGGAAGGTTTTCGCAACAAGACTGCTTAACTAGAACTCGTTTTGTATCTAAGCAACGTTTCAAAAGTAATTATTCACCATGATAAAAAAGTGAAAAACCTCATGCATCATGTTCCATTTGCCACGTGAATTAATCCGCCATTGTCGGTACTTCAGCTTTGCGATATAACAAATTGCTGCTGTGAATTCATGAATTTAGCTCATTGGAAATAATTTGTTTATTTTGCTGAGTTCATGCCACGTCTATGGAACTACTGATTAATGCTGGAGGATTTATTTCAAGTGTTAGTGTTTTTGAGAAATGAGATTAAGTTATTTAATTGCCCAATAAATCATGAGCAAAAATGAACTTAAATGCAGTGCAGCGAAGAAATGTTTAAACACAAATCTTATCATCGATCATGCAAGGAAAAAAGAGGAATCGATCGAGTGTCTGTAATCTAATTTGCAACAGTTTAAAATATCTTTTAACTAAGATTTAAAGCCCACCTTAAGCCTTCATAAACGTGCGGTCTTGTTCTAGCATCCGAAAGAAAGCAGGTGCTAAAACGTTTACTGTCTTTCACTAGCCCAGCCTAAAAGGTCGATGACTGCAAACCTCGAGTCCCAGCGTGGCGGAGATTGATGTAGAACCATCTCGTTACCAAGTCCATGAAATGAACACATCTGTAAGCCCTCAACTGGGCTTTTCTGGGATATACAATATTTTTCTGCTCTAAAACAAAGATGGTTGTTGTACGCTACAGCGCCTCATTGAGACATTTCTAACGAGCAGCTTCACTCTACTTTTGAAGCAGAAATAAGAAAAATATGACATCGTTTCATCCCAAAAATATCAATGTTGAAAATATGAAAAACGGACAGTCACATGGATAATTTTATGTTACATTTATAGTAAAGGCACACGTCAGTTTAAATAAAAGCTTGTCAGTTCCTCGGGGGGCAAATTCTGTCCTTAAAGAATTGACTGTTGTTAGATGGAGAAACAAAACTATCTTTGAAAGTATGTTATACTACAGACTGCATGCATGGTAGTTAACCCAATCACGGTTTATAACTGTGCTTCCTTCTTTAATTGTATGAGGCGGATGGGGCCTGTGTCTCAATGACGGCTCCAGCCTAGAGACTAACTTGTAATGTCGGTTGGAGTCTGATGCTTTGTCTCTGGTCGGGCCCTATGCAGTCAAACTGTTTTAGCTCACCTGTCACGTAGTGACGAGGTGAGCTTTTGGCATCTCTTTTTGCCCGTCGTCCGTCGTGCGTGCAACCGTGCGTCCGTGCGCAAACAATTTCTTCAAACGACATCTCCTCCTTAACCACTAATCAGATTTTGACCAAACTTCACAGGAATGATCCTTAGGTGGTCCCCTTTCAAAGTTGTTCAAATGGTTCCGGTCCGTTGCACATCTGGGTCACAGGAGCCTAAAATAGATTTTTTTTCACCGAAAACTTAAAAAATCTTCTTCTCTGAAACCGCAAGGCCCAGGACTTTGATATTTGGTATTAAGCTTCATCTAGTGGACCCCTACCAAGATTGTTCAAATTATAGTGCTGGGGCCAAAATTGCCCCCGCTACAGAGCCCTTTTGGCTTTACATAGGCTTATATAGGGAAAATCTTCAAAAATCTTCTTTTCTGAAACTACAAGGCCCAGTCTTTGATATGTGGTATGAAGCTTCATCTTGTGGACCTCTACTAAGATTGTTCAAATTTTAGCCCTGGGGCCAAAAATGCCCCCGCTCCGGGGCCCTTTGGTTTTACATGGACTTATATAGGGAAAATCTTGAAAAATCTTCTTCTCTGAAACCACAAGGCTAAGGGCTTTGATATTTGTTATGAAGCTTCAGTTAGTGGACCTCTACCAAGATTGTTCAATTTATAGCCCTGAGACCAAAAATGCCCCCGCCATGTTGTTCTTTGGTTTTACATAGACTTATATAGGGAAAATCTTTAAAAATCGTATTCTCTTAAACCACAAGGCTTAGGTCTTTGATATTTGTTATAGAATAGAATAAGAACGAAACCAAATTCGTTGGTTCTTTGGTTTTACATAGACTTATATAGGGAAAATCTTTATAAATCTTCTTCTCTGAAACCACAATGCCCAGGTCTTTGCTATTTGGTATGAAGCTTCATCTAGTGGACCCCTACCAAGATTGTTCAAATTATAGTGTTGGGGCCAAAAAAGCCCCCGCCCCGGGGCCCTTTGGTTTTACATAGACTTATATAGAGGTCATCTTTGAAAATCTTCCTCTCTGAAACAGCAAGGCCCAGGTCTTTGATATTTGGTGTGAAGCTTCATCTAGTGGACCTCTATCAAGATTGTTTAAATTATAGCCCTGAAGCCAAAAATGCCCCCGCCCCGGGGCCATTTGGTTTTACATAGGCTTATGTAGGGAATATCTTTTAAAAAAACCTTCTTCTCTGAAACCGCAAGGCCCAGATCTTTGATATTTGGTGTGTAGCTTCAGCTAGTAGACCTTTGCCAAGATTGTTCAAATTATAACCTATGTTGATATTTGGTATGTAGCTTCACCTTTTTTGACCTCCCTCAACAATACGCACATTATAATCCTGGGGTCAATAATGGCCCTCCCCGGGGCCCACTTGTTACTCTATGGATCAGGTGAGCGATCCAGGGCCATCATGGCCCTCTAGTGTTTTATATTAGGATCACGTTTTGTCTGTCATCCGTGCGTAAACAATTTCTTCAAACGACATCTCCTCCTAAACCACTGATTGGATTTTGACCAAACTTCACAGGAATGATCCTTAGGTGGTCCCCTTTCAAAGTTGTTCAAATGGTTCCGGTCCGTTGCACATCTAGGTCACAGGAGCCAAAAATAGATTTTTTTCACTGAAATCTTTACAAATCATCTTCTCTGAAACCCTAAGGCCCAGGTCTTTGATATTTGGTATGAAGCTTCATCTAGTGGACCCCTACCAAGATTGTTCAAATTAAATTCCTGGAGCCAAAAATGCCCCCGCCCCGCAGCCCTTTGGTTTTACATGGGCTTATATAGGGAAAATTTTTAAAAATCTTCTTTTCTGAAACCGCAAGGCCCAGGTCTTTGCTATTTGGTATGAAGCTGCATCTAGTGGACCTCTCCGAAGATTGTTCAAATTAGAGTGCTTGGGCCAAAAATGCCACCGCCCCGGGGCCCTTTGGTTTTACAATGGCTGATATAGGGAAAATCTTTAAAAATCTTCCTCTCTGAAACCGTAAGGCCCAGGTCTTTGATATGTGGTATGAAGCTTCAACTAGTGGACCTCTACCAAGATTTATACCAAAATTTATAGCCCTGAGACCAAAAATGCTCCCGCCTCAGGGGCCCTTGGGTTTTACATAGACTTATTTAAAGAAAAATCTTTAAAAATATTATGTAGAACCACAAGGCCTAGGTCTTTGATATTTTGTGTGAAATTTCATCTAGTGAACCTCTATCAAGATTGTTCAAATTATAGCCCTGGGGCCAAAAATGCCCCCGCCCTGAGACCCTTTGGTTTTACAAAGACTTATATAGGGAAATCGGAAATCTTTAAAAATCTTCTTCTCTGAAACTGCAAGGCCCATGTCTTTGATATTTGGTATGGAGCTTCATCTAGTGGACCTCTACCAAGATTGTTCAAATTATAGCCCTAGGGCCACAAATGCCCCCGCCCCGGGTCCCTTTGGTTTTCCATAGACTTATATAGAGATATTCTTTGAAAATCTTCTTCTCTGAAACCTCAAGGCCCAGGTCTCTGATATTTGGTGTGAAGCTTCATCTAGTTGACCTCTATGAAGATTGTTTAAAAAAAAAAAAAGATTGTTTAAATTATAGTCATGAGGCCAAAAATGTCCCCGCTGACGGGCCATTTGGTTTTACATAGGCTTATGTAGGGAATATCTTCAAAAAAAATCTTCTTCTCTGAAACCGCAAGGCCAAGGTCTTTGATATTTGGTTTGTAGCTTCATCTAGTGGACCTTTGCCAAGATTGTTCAAATTATAGCCTTTGTTGATATTTGCTATGAAGCTTCACCTTTTTAGACCTCCCTCAACATTATGCACATTATAGCCCTAGGGTCCACTTGTTAATCTATGGATCAGGTGAGCGATCCAGGGCCATTATGGCCCTCTTGTTTTGTTGTTGTTGTTGTTGTTGTTGTTGCTGTTTTTTTTTTTTTGTTTTTTTTTTGTTTTTTTTGTTAGCTCTAGTATTTCAGTTATGCCATGCTGCCGAGTCATCATCGTTGTTTTATCTGCCTGATTACACTTTTCTGGAGCCCATGTCTGTTGATCTGAACATTTATATTTGCCATTTTGTCTATGGATTAACTGTTTTGGATTAGCGCTTTGGTACTACGACCTAAACTACTCTGTATTCTTTTGATTTTTATGTTCTCGGAGATGTTGCACTCATTCAGTTATTTATCTAAACTGCAACATTACCAAGGGCGAGGATAGTGGCCCCGTAAAATCGATTTAAAATTGACACGATCATCTAATACCCCTGATACAACGCATAATGTAGTAATGTAGTAATTTCTTCATTTTGATTTTTTTACTACATTATGCGTTGGCATAGTCGACGCGAAATGAAGTAAAAAAATTATTTCATTTCGCGTTGATATGCACCATATCGACGCATAATGAAGTAATGATGGTAGAACATAGCTGTCTTCGAAAAGACTTAGGAAGCAATACAGTTAAATTACTACAATTTAGACCACATTTGAGACGGTTCAAAAGTGGTCTTTAAGACCACAGTTGAACAGTCCAAAAGACGGTCTTCCACAAAAGCACACTGAAGGTCAAAATCACAAAGAAAATGTAGCTTTAACCTTCCAAATATGCTTTAAAAACAAAATTTGTATTAATTTTAATGTAGTAAAAATTTCAAAATGAAGAAATTACTACATTACTACATTATGCGTTGTAACAAGTGTTGACGGGGACGTTAAACCTCAAATCAAACAAATCAAACAAAAGACAGACAGGCAGACAGACAGACAGACAGACAGACAGACAGAATGGACAAAAACTATATACCCCCTTGCATACTTCGTATGCCGGGGGTATAAATAGATGGGCTGCACGATGCTTCCACGCAGAGCTGATACCGCCCGTACATGAGTCCTCGTAATCTGCTTAGAAGGTCTAAGCCTGTCCAGGAAAACTGCTGCGAGTCGGCCCATCCATGCATATAAACCCTATTGCTTTTAATTGGACGGCAGCGATTGAGATGTCATTTCATCTCAATATCGGGTAAAAGTCCCATAAAATTTGAAGCAATGTCTCCAAAATGACCTAAATAGTCTTGACGGGAACGTTAAACCTCAAATCAAACAAACAAACTGTTGACGCATAATGAAGTAAAATTAAGTATGTCACCCATCGCCGCAAAATGAAATAATTCTTTCATTTTGCTCAAACCTCTTAGCATCGACGCATAATGAAGTAAAAACGACATTTTATTTCATTTCGCGTCGACTATGCCAACGCATAATGTAGTAAAAATTTCAAAATGAAGAAATTACTACATTACTACATTATGCGTTGTAACACACCCCCATCAGAGATACCAAAGGGAAAGAGACACGAACTTGAAATTACTAAACCCTAACGAAAAAATCATAAAAGGAAAACCAAAAGGACAGTAGTGGCCAAACGGCTATCCAAAATAAAAAATATAAGCAATACATACATGCCAAAACGAGCTATGACAATAATAAACATCGAAAGTAAGCCTTCATCCCTAAACACGCATTACTGGGCATTCCAAGGCGCTTCTTCTGCCGTTTTTTATTATTTTTAATGTTCGTCCTTTCTTGTGTGTATTGCTATTATCTTGTTATTTTGGATAGCCGTTTGGCCATTTTGTGAGGAGGCACCTGTTATTTTGGCTTTCAGCCCGTGACGTTTTCATTATAGTGATGATAATTTATGTTCGAACTCCTTTCCCTTCGATGTCTTGGATGGGAGCTGTTAGGTAATTGTGTCGATTCCTGATCATTGCCTTCACTTCTAACTGTAGACGATGTTGGAGGATCCAGAATATATAAATCTGGTATGGGGTTCTGTTGTAGATGAGCGTTTCCAACCCTCTGGATGACCGTGCTGAGCAGAACCTCGGCTGTTGTAGATGGGCATTTCCATCCCGGGGGATGACCATGCTGAGCGGAACCGAGGCTACGCTGGTCATCCCGAGGGTTGGAAACGTCCATCTACAACAGAACACCTTATTGAATCTTTTTCTTGCACAACACTTCCCAAACATTTCCTTTTTATTTTGTAGCAAATAGCAGAAATACAGACAGTATTTCTTTTCTTCTTTTTTAAGATTTCATACAAAAGTCCTGTATTCAGTGCCCTTTAACAATAAATGAGTTAAATAATTATCATTATTATTGATTTTTTAATTCGTTCGGTTAGTTTTGACAGCTCGCCTATGTATATTGTTTACAAAATAAAAGTAGTGCGGAAGTAGTTCCGGCAGTTGAATAGAATTGAAGCGCACTTATGTTAGTTGCCTGGGTCGGAACACCAGGGTCAGAATATAAATTTCTATCCCAGGATAAAATCACGGATGTCCTTGTCTTGTGTGCAAGAAAATTGCATATACGGTCTGTACCGATGTTAGAGAAGGTGATCATGAAGGACTTTTATGCCACAATTGTTTGCTTTACTTTGTTACCCTTTGTTTTGACGACAACTGTATTCATAGTTTACGGGTTCCAATTCTTACAGCATGTTTTGATCATAAATATGACAAGATCTATAGTCTCTGCAATTTTGCCGTTTTATGATACTGTTTTAAATAATATATTAAGATCCTCAATAAAATAAGGGTTCATTAATCGAAAATAAGGCTTAGTTGACAACATGGCGCAATAAAATTTGTTAGATACGCAGGCACGCGTGAAAAAGAAAAAATACAAAAGAAAAGCCAAACACTACGGAACCCTGGAAGGGACATGCAATTTATTATAATATGCTGTGCGCACACGATAACAAGATATTATCTTGTGCGAACAACATAATATCCTGTACGCACAAGCTATTATCTTGTGTGCGCAATATAACATCTTGTTCGCACAACTTATTCTTGCAAAATTTATGATAAACGCGATGATTTTGATTTTGAGATTGTAAAGTTTCCTTTCTTGGATGGTGATGTTCCTCGTGCGGCATTCTATGGCGTTTATATTTCGCAATTAATTGGATTTGCCAGAGTATCTAGTTATGTACCTGACTTCAACACTCGTAATAAATTGTTAACTGCTAAACGTCTTAATCAGTGTTATCGGTATCATAAACTACGCAAAACAGAAGTGAAGGCAATAATCAGGAATCGATACAATTAACCCACAGCTCCCATCAGAGACACCGAGGGAAAGAAACACAAACACGAAAGAACTAGACCCTAATGGAAACATCACTAGCGGAAAGCCAAAAGGACAGTTACTTTCCAACAAAATGGCCAATTGGCTATCCAAAGCAAAATAATATAGGCGATACACACACTCAAAGACAAGCCATAACAAAAATAAACCGCGACAGAAGAACCGCATTGGAAGGTCAGTGACACGAATTCCACTGTGTGTGGGGGGAGGGGGTGCCTAACTCGATTTTACATGGCCACAATCCTCACCCTTACTTCCGTCGCAGTTTGGACAAATAATTTGTTCAGTCCACATTAAGGCCTCCTAACTCATCAGTACAAAATCTCCGTGAACACAAAAATCAATCAACCACAGAGATAAACCAACGGCGAGGACTCGAGAGCAAGACATCACTGAACTGCTGGAGCTGGACTCGGATGAGCCCGACCAGAGACAAAGTATCGGGCTCTAAAGATGACCTTGATCTTGGTGGCATCCACATGGGCCTAGTAAGCCACTATTCGTCTGAGGATGGCTAACATTTCTGACAAGTTAAGGACAAATCCATCCAATAATAAATACGTTATTGACCGGATACGAAGAAAGACCTTTTTTTTACATTTGACTTCTAAGTATGACCTTGGCCATCCAGGTACAGACCTTAGTTTTGCTTGCAAGACATATTTTCATTATGGCTTAGATTTCTGCCAAGTAATTTCAAAACCCATCTAGAAATTAGAAAGTTATTGACCATATTCGAAAACGACACTTTTTTTAGAAACTTGACCTCTAAGTATAACCATCCCGGGTCTGTTACGCGGCACCTTGTCCCATGATGGTTAACATCTCTGCCTAGAGATTTTAGAAAGTCTAACCAGAAATAATAAAGTTATTGACAGAACAAGAAAAAAGAACTGTTTTACCTTTTACCTCCAAGTATGACCTTGACCTTAACGGTATCGACCTGGACTTTACACATAACGCATTGTTTATATGTCTCCAAAGTAACTTTAATATGGATAAAAAACAACAACACTAATGACCAGACAAGACAAAAGAGCACTATTTACTTTTGACCTCTGAGTAAGCACTGAACGTTTGAGGTACTGACATTGGTCTTGCGCGCGACGCGTCGTTTTAAATGTCTGCCAAGTACTTTTCAAAGTCCATCAAAAGGACCTGTTGCAATCTATAAAGGCAGCTGGCCTACTGAAGTGGCGATTTCCCAAAGCAATCGAATGGACGCAAAACAGCGTTTTATCAGTACCTAAATGCATCTACTTTAACCCCTGTTAATTCATTTTCTCATTTTATATGCTGTCTGTGAAAATTTTATGATTGAAAACATATACTGACTTCGACATTTAACATTGCGTCTATGGGAAAAATATCTAGCCCTACCGAATTTACATGGTTATTTCACCATGTCCTACCCTCTAAACCAAATTCTTTCTCATACATAATTAATTGGCATATATGCATTCATCATAAAATCACAGTTTTATCGTGTTTAAGAGGGTGGGATTTTGTCGGGAGATGTTTACCTATTCACTTCAGAAACTATAGGAGATATTAATTCAAATAAGTACAGTTGAACGGTTGTTTTACATATATGGTAGTTGTTACAACCCTTTTTTAGCATACCTGGACGAGGTCCAGGAAGAGTAATTGCACTGTGCCCGCGTCGGCATTAGCGTTGGCGTTGGAGTCGGCTTCCGCATTTACGTTGAAGTTTGTAAGAGCTCATAATATTCCAGAGTACTGGCTATCGATTTAGAGGGACTAACCCGCACAGGAACAGTGCATGTAGTAATCTGATATGCCCAACATAAGAGCAGTCGTTTACTTGACTTAAAAATGACAACTATTTAGCATAATAAATTGGGGCAGAATACTGATCCCCGAGGAACCTTTATAAAACGTAATCGCATAGTCATGCTTTAAAGTGATGCTATTTAGTCCAAAAAGATAGTTGTTCAAACTAGGTCAATATGTCGTGTGCTACTGCAGTTTATTATCACTGCAGTTGTTGTCGATTTCACCGTTTTACGGTCATCGCATATATATTCAAAAAATCTTTATACAATTATTAGTTGTGTGGTTCTGCTTTCATTAAGCTGTTTATTTGCTACTCACTCTGGAGAAATAAAGATAGAAATAATGACTGTGTTGGAGGTATCTGTATGGTCTTTAGTTATCATGTAAAACAAGTTTATTTATTTGCGTTTCATTATTGCTGTCAAAGACAGACGAGTGACTTTATCTTTTTATAATCTACAATGACATCTAAGTCTTATCTTGGAGCTGTCTTAGCATGAGTTTTGAAAACATTGATGTGAAAATATTTTGTCTTTGTCTAGTGAGATAATTTTTATCAGTTTGTTTGCATGGAAGGGAAACAGGTTACCATTTTCATATTGAATCTGACAAGGAAATATTTTTCTCGTCCATATTGTGTGTTCACTGCTTTTTCAGAGTGCGAAGGCGTGTTTATTTTTTACTCTCAATTTTTGGCAGAATTTAATTATTTGAATTTAAAGACTCCTGAAGTGCTTGTCTTCTATATTTATGACGAGTACTTAACATTAATATATATGATGCATTTGGGTTCAAATATTTCTATCTGGCAAAATAATTATTGCAAAACAATCACACACTTATCAAATACTAACAAAAAAGTGTTTCAGAAATTATCCTGGTCGCGGCACCAAAATTTGCAAAACGGAAAATATGCTACCAGAGGCACAAGAAATATTTTGAACAAATTGTTTATTTATACATATGTATAGTATTTATAATGGTGAATTCAGCTCTTATAAAATAGTAATTTGAAAATTATTAACGTGAAATTAAGGTAAAATATATTCATGTGATAGCTTTATAATAAATCCGAATGCCGTCTACCCAAAACTATTTCCTTTAGATTTCATTTCATTTAGACAAAAAAATATATGCTCTTATTGGCATCAAACTTACAGTATGTCTTCCTAAAATGAGTCGACCCAGGTTACCACCCCAGGATGAATCAACCGGAAGTCATGTCACTATACATGACGTCGTAAATTTAAAACTGTGCTCAAGCGAACCAGGATATACCAAGCTGTCTTCCATATCAAGTTCATTAAGATCCAGCGTGGGCTAAAAAACGCTTAGAATGCAACTCGTCCTTAAAAAAAAATCGTTACTGACCGGACACGGAAAAAACATTCTTTTACTTTTGACCTCTTAGTATAACCTTGACCTAGCGGTACCGACATGAGTCTTGCACTCGACACATCGGCTTATGATGTTTTATATTTCTGACATGTAATTCTAAACAGTTTAAAAATAGACGGTTCTAACGACTACCAACAATCTATGATGTTTAAGCAAAATAAGGCAAACCAGAATACATCCGTTAACCACACTTTACATTAAGTGACGTTAAGGGGGGGGGGGGGGGTCTTTACACGGAGTGGTTTACCTCTGATGTCAAAGACTCCCGTTTTCTTTGCATAATTTTCCCTTGTTTTTAAAGACATCTTAAACAGATATAGTATTCCTCTTTCAAAAGCGCTGAGCGGCTATAATTTAAAAAGAAGAAAATTTCAAGCAACACACGTATGGATATTGTCAAACGGTCGATTTGCAAAGTGTTTAATTACAGTTGCAGTTTCTTAATTGTTTTTTCGTGGTCATTTCTGTCGCAATGCTCTAAAATTCTCGAGAGAGAAATGATTAATTGCTGTTCTTCTTATATCTAATAATGTTTGAAGGAAATATTGATTTAAGCTATTTTATTGCTTATTTGGTTGGTATGTATTCGAACAACTGCAGACTGGTGATCAATTAAGATGGAGAAGTTATCGCAAAAACGCAGAACTCATCTCAACGCTTTAATCATTTCAGTCGATTGTCTTGTTTAATTTTAATGCAATGCTAAGTAAACTTATGGCTTTGGAAGGAAAGATGTCATACAAAGGAAAGAAGATTCTCTTAACACACACATGTAGCAACTTAGATTTTGAGGCTGCATACGGCTAGTATCAATTACCTCAGCAATACACAATTTTTAAATTAACCAGGATAGGCGCATTTCTTCCTAACATAACTAAAATAATGTTTAATATATATGTGCTATGAAACATCACGAAAACACGCCTATATAATTTTGACCCCCTTGAACCCCACTTTATACAGTAAAACTGGGGTTTACAGGGGTAAATCTTATTTTTCTCATTTCTGCTCTAAAATATAGATTGTGGATACTCGTTAGAACCGCCTCGATGTGGCGGTTCTAACGAGTACCCACAATCTATATTTTGAGCAGAAATAAGAAAAATATTGACAATTTTTCATCTTGAAATTTTAGTTTTTTCGGCAGTAAAATTTACAATGTATTTGTATAGGCGTGTTTTCGTAATGTGATCACCAAAAAGTAAAATAAACCATGGTTCTCTTCATTATGATTGGACAATGGCGAAGTTAGCTTAGTTCATACTAATTAATTTTAGTTCGATTGCGATAAAATCTCCAAGCTTATTTGAATCGCTCCTGGACACTCATGTCGAATGTTATCACGCGCGCGGGAGAGGCAGTAACTTCCAATTTACACCTGGGTGGAGTGGGGCAGTGGCAATACGTGTCTTGTTCCAGGTCACATCTCGCCTCCGAAGGATTCGAACCCACAACCTCTCGATCATAAGTCGAACGGGCTAACCACTGAGTTATCGGAGCTGCCACTGAGGTATCGACGTTATGGAAACCTTTTATGTTAGTCGAATAACCAAAATCCACAAAAGTCTACGTCATCATGACGTAGGTTGTTGCCATTGTTTATGGCGTGTACAAAGATTTTACTAGAAAAACTGCGTGAAATTGTTTTCTTGATTCCATTTTAGCCCTTAAACGAGAAGTTTTCGTCACAAAATGGATGGAAAATAACGTACGAATAACATCGGTTTATTCATACATCAATTCATTATACAGCATCCATTTCTTCGTCACAAGACGTAGCCCGCCATTGGCAGAAGGAGGAAGGGAAAAACTCACAGAAAATGAGCACAACAAGGGATCAGGCTAACAAGTCCGTGTAATAAAAACTCCTCTAAACCCAATTTTTATATAGAGAAAACTGGGGTTTACGCGGATATACATTATCCGCCTTAGTTTTGCTTAAAACCAAAGATTGTGGGTGCTCGTTAGAACCGCCTCAATGAGGCGGTTCTAACGACTTACCACAATTTTTGTTACTCGTTAGAACCACCTAATGAGGCGGTTCTAACCACTACCCACAATTTATGTTGAAAGCAGAAATAAGAGACACATGTTAAATTGTTTACAATATTTGCCATTTCTGACACCATGTTGGACACCATTAATTCACATGGACATGTTTTCCTAATTAAGTGCTTTAAAAGCGGGAAAAATCAACCCTCTCTTTCTCAAATGGGGTGATAGGACTGCTAGAAAGTACTTACAACAATGCACAACAAACATGATAAAGAAAAACAAAACACATTTTGTTTTGTTGCATTGTAATAAGGCTTAAAATTTCATATTTATAATCAGGTTTTTAACAAAGTAGAAGTAAAACAAAGATCAGGAATCGATACAATTAACTTACTCCACCCATCAAAGACACCAAAGGGAAAGAAATACAAACATTAAGCGACCAAACCACAATGGAAACCTAAACAAAGGAAGGCCATATGGACAGTTACTTTCCCACAAAATGGCCATATGGCCATCCAAGATTAAAAGACACAAGTGATACACACAGTAAGTAACAAACAACAACATAAATAAATCGCCACCGAAGAACCGCCTTGGAACGGTCAGTGGAAAGATTTCCACTGGGTGGGTGGGTGGGGGGGGGGGGGGGCTTAAATCGATTCTACGGGGCCACAATCCTCGCCCTTACTTCCGACGCGATTAAGACAAATAATTTGTTCAGTCCGCATGAAGGCCTCCTAACTCATCAGTGCAACATCTCCGTGAACAGAAAAAATCAAAGAACCACAGAGGTGAGACAACGCTGAGGACTCGACAGCAAGAAACCACTGAAATGCCTCAAAACCTCAAAACCATTTCTGGTGATGTTTTTTTTTTATGTCCAGCGAACGAATTCATTATTTCATGAGCATGAGAAAATAGTTTGGGTGTGGATTAACCCATTTTGTACCAAATGGAATCTTCCTGCTATTATCTAACAGGAATCCATTTCAGAATTTAGGGGTGACAGTTTATCTTTAAAATTGATTAGAAAATAGCTGAACATTTTTTTTCAAAACAGAGTAGGCCCTGACTAGACCCGTGTTCTGTTGCGTCTGATCTGGGTCTGCACTGTTTGCCAGTATCCCGTTTTGAGGTTTCCGGTACAAAATGGGTAAACGGTCCAGTCAACAGTTCAGGCCATGTCGGGCTTGTCAGTTTCTCTATTCTTGGACAGGCTTACCATTTTGGTGAGATCGCCATGAGAATCTACTCTTATACTATATGGAGGATCTTACATGAGTGTTCATGTATTATTGAATTTATTAAACGAGTTGAGGAAAAGGGATAAAATGTTAGGCTTTGTCGAGCATTTAATCCCTTTTCCTCAACGAGTTTAATAAATTCAATAATACACGAGCACGAATGCAAGATTCTATTTATCATATGGCATTTAAAACGCATTTTATTCACGATTGTTTACAAAAACATCAATTTTCCACCATTTGATAAACGCGACGTCGTTAAGGACGTCCTACATGTAACGTTACGGGACGTATCTAGCTAATTTGCATATTTAATCCACTAGTGAATTATCGAAAATATTAAATGGCGTTATTACACTCTCAGACGCGACGTCATATGATAAATACGTACATAAAACATGAAACACAAGAAATGCCACAATCAACAAAAATACAAACATAGCCGTCCCAAATCTCACGTTAACACCGTGCAAAGAGCACCCTTCTAAAACCCGCTTTACATTTCAATAACACACCCGCGTCACATAGTGTATTCTTTCATTTCTCAAAAATTGCTACTTTTCCGACGAAAATATGTGATATTTTTTTCTTATCGATACTCCAAACAAAGGTTGTGGGGGCTCGTTAGAACCGCCTCATTGAGGCGGTTCTAAACGAGTACCCACAAACTATGTCTTGAAGGTAATCTTTACCCAAGTAAACCAAAGTTTTCTCTATATAAAGTGGGGTTTAGAGGGGTATTCATTTCACTGACATGTTAATCTTGTGATATAGAGGAAGATAGATTAATAAGGGTTGACAGTATTTTCCTTATTCTTCCATAAAACCCCTAGACTCTGGTTACTTGTTAGAACCGTCTCAATGTGTCGCCATAAAATGGCGGGTTAACTTCAGGCTTACTTCGATACAACGTTGATGTCCCATATCGCGGTTGCACCCCCCCCCCCCCCCACACACACACACACACACCGACGCCCATTATGGAAACACGCCTGTGCAAATATATTGTAAATTTTACCACAGAAAAATGATTCTTTTTTTTTTCAGATGAAAAAGTGATACTTTTCTTATTTCTGCTCAAAACATTGATTGTGGATACTCGGTAGAACCGCCTCGGCGAGGTGGTTCTAACGAGTACCCACAAACTGTGTATTGGAGCAGAAATAAGCAAAACAATCTATACCCCTGATCTACACCCCTGTAAACCCCAGATTTCTCTATATAAAGTGGGGTTTAGTGGGGTATTCATTTCTAGATGAGATGATATAGAGGAAAGTTAGATTAATAAGGGTTGACAGTATTTTCTTTAATCTTCCATAAAAGCCCTAGATTGTGGTTAGTTGTTAGAACCGCCTCAATGTGACGCTATAAAACGGCGGGTTAACTTCAGGCTGACTTCGATACAACGTTGAAATCCCATATCGCGGTTGCACCTTCCCCCCCCCCCACCCCCCGTCCCCACCCCGACGCCCATTACCAAATTTTACCCGTGACAGAAAAATGAAATTTTTCAGATAAAAAATTGTGATACTTTTCTTATTTCTGCTCAAAACATAGACTGTGGATACTCGGTAGAACCGCCTCGGCGAGGTGGTTCTAACGAGTACCCACAAACTATGTATTGGAGCAGAAATAAGCAAAATAATCTATACCCCTGATCTACAACCCTGTAAACCCCAGATTTCTCTATACAAAGTGGGGTTTAGAGGGGTATTCATTTCTAGATGAGATGATATAGAGGAAAGTTAGATTAATAAGGGTTGACAGTATTTTCTTTAATCTTCCATAAAAGCCCTAGATTGTGGTTACTTGTTAGAACCGCCTCAATGTGACGCTATAAAACGGCGGGTTAACTTCAGGCTGACTTCGATACAACGTTGAAATCCCATATCGCGGCTGCCCCCCCCCCCCCCACCCACCCCCCGTTATAAAAACACGCCTATACAAATACATTGTTAATTTTACCATAGAAAAGTGATTTTTTTTTTTTTCAGATGAAAAATTGTGATATTTTTCTCGGTTCTAAAAAGTATCCGAAATCTATGTTTTGAGCAGAACTAAGAAAAATAATCCATACCCCTGCAAACCCCAGTTTTTCTGTATAAAAGTGGGGTTTAAGTAGGTCAAATTTATATAGGCATGTTTTCGTGGTGTATTTGAGGCGGTCGTAAAAATGACCCATAATATACAGTCTGAGACGAGCAAACAGAAACAGTGAATTTTCGCTATAAACGCTCTACATACAATTTTTTGTTGGTGTTGTTGTTGTTGTTGTTGTTGTTGTTTTGTATAACAGAGAACATTTTTATTTAATATTCCCAGAAAACATGTCTACGACGAGTGTATATCCTATGAAGACAATTGCATGAGATGTCAAGTCCTGGCCCCGAGGTTATGAAACTTTTATTCATGCTCAACTCAGCTGAACACGAACTTTATAATGCTCATAAAGATTAAAATGGAAAGGTCTATTGCCAATCGACTGGCAATAGCCAAAACACGTTAAAATGGCTATTGACAGTTGACTGGCAATAGCCAAAACACGTTAAAATGGCTATTGACAGTCGACTGGTACTAGCCATTTCAACGTATTTTGGCTATTGCCAGTCGACTGGCACTAGCCATTTTAACGTATTTTGGCTATTGCCAGTTGCCTCTTGTTTTTTGTTGTTGTTTTTTTTTCTCTCCTTTTTTATTTATACTATACGATTGTCATTATTTTTACAGCAGGTCATATTTCATAAACACCATGCTCCTGGGCAGACAAACATATACTGCGCCGCTCCGAGGCGGTTCTGATGTTTGTCCATCCTCAACGGTTTTTAGCAGTAAATCAGCTAACAGCTAATGAGGACCACCACCCCTGTTGACACCACTTTTATCCACACTTTATACAGAGAAAGTAATATTTACATGGGTGTATCTTATTCTCATATAATAGATTTTGGAAAGTTCTAACGAATACCCACAATCTACGTTTGGACTGAAACAATATATACATTGTATATAAATACTAATAAAAGAGGCAATTTTCCTGCTAAGCTCAGCAGAGAAAGTTATTTGTCCTGTTCATAAATTTTAAAATGCAAACAATTGTTGGCATCTTAACATTTACGGTTAGGACAAATTTCATGCTCAAGTGAGTTGAGCATGAAAAAAAGTTTTATTACCTCGGATCCTGTTTTCTTGGATGAATTATAAAAATATAAAACAAAAACGTATCGTCTTCTGAATTATCCTAGAGAGTGGAAAAGGTTAAGACCAGCTGAACATTACGAAAGCACGCCTATACCAATACATTGTAACCTTTATCGCCAAAAAAATGAAAATTTTAAGATGAAAAATTGTGATATTTTTCTTATTTCTGCTCAAAATATAAATTGTGGGTACTCGTTAGAACCGCCTCATCGAGGCGGTTCTAAGGAGTACCCGCAATCTTTATTTTAGAGCAGAAATAAGAAAAATAGGTTTACCCCTGTAAACCCCAGTTTTACTATATAAAAGGGGGTCAAAATTATATAGGCGTGTTTTCGTCATGAATTATGACCACATTGATTTTAAAAAGTATATTTAGAAGGTTTGGGTTATTAGTTTTATTTTTCTTACATTAAAAATAATTCAGACCCGACAAACATTACGAATATGTGCCTATTATAATATCTTGAAAATTTTTACCACCGTAGAATGAAACTTTTCTGAAAAAAAAAAAAAAACATGTTTTTTTTTTTGTTTTTTTTCATATTCTGCACAAAACATACAATGTTTGCATCTGTTATAAGGCGGTTCTAGCAGAAATAGGAAAAAAACAACGCATACCACGTAAACTTCGGTTTTACGATACAAAAGTTGGGTTTAAGGGGGGTCCGCAAAATAATATAGGCATGCCGTCGTACTGTTATGTCAAAAACCGCTAGGGGAAGCTTCTATGTGTCATACATGCATTTTATTTCAATTACTTAGGGGATCACTGTATTCAAAATTGTCATAAATACAATTGAAAAATTTTGACGTAGGCCAATCATATATGCAAGTGCAATAGAATCGACACTGGCTTATGTAATACTAAATAGCAGTGAGGACAATGACCAGGAATCGATACGATTAACCCAAAGCTCCCATCAGAGACACCAAGGGAAAGCAACACAAACATGAAAAAACTAGACAATATCACTAGCGGAAAGCCAAAATGACAGTTACTTTCCCACAAAATGGCCAATTGGCTATCCAAAGTAATACACACACACTCAAAGACAAGCCTTAACAAAAATAAACCATGACAGAAGAACCGTAGTTTTCATAATGATAATGGATAACTGTGATATAGTGCATTCATTTTCGCCAAAACGTTTTACTTTTCTGATGAAAATTGTGATATTTTGTTCGTATTTATACTTTAATCATAGGCTGTTGGTGCTTATTAGAACCGCCTAATTGAGATTGAACGAGTAATCGCAACATACGCCTTGGAGCATGACTAAGAAAAACTATGTATAGCCCTGGAAACCCCAGTTTTCTCCAGTTGAAGTGGGATTTAAGGGGGTGTTCATTAAAGGGACTTGTTAGTTTATGGAAAGAATAGAAAACTGCGAAACAGCAAAAACATGTACTAACTTGTCATGCAAAAAAATTGTCATGCCCAAGCCAATACGGAATGCAAGGCCAACGTCGGACCGACATCGATACCACGTAGCAACGCCATAAAGATATCTACCCAACGTCGCTTTTTTGTGCTGGTCTGGGCACTACAGGTATAGTAGTTCCATAAACAAAGAACACTTGGTAGCTAATCGGATCACGCGGTTTCTTTCAGCTTAAAATCTATTATACTTTATACCACAAGAAACGGAACTGTGCCTTCGAGCACGTAAGCTCGATGAAGACTAAGACAAGCCTTCGAACCAATTCGTAGACCTTATCCTGTTGAATAAACTAATTTATGTAATGTATATGTTCAATTCACGAACTGCATGACAAACAATTTAGATCCTGTTTCTTCAGAATCCATCGGATCTGAAACTACACCATTTGCAAAGATACACGTCGCCTTAGCCTCACCCAACCCCACCCCATTTGCAAAGGTAGGGGGTGTCATGTTCAGCCGGATAAGGGTTAACATATAAAATCTTAACATGCTAGCGAAAGAATCCTCGTTCATTATGTCTAATTTGTCATACGAATTAATCTACCGTTGTTTGGACGTTTAGCATTACGATAACAAATTATTTCTGATGTTTCAAGGATTTCGCTCGGCAGGAATAAACTGCCTTTGATGCCGTCATCTTTTCATATCTATTACAGTGATGGCTGATGATGGTAGGGGTTGTCGTGTTCCGCCGGATAATAGTTAACATAAAATCCCTCCATGCTTGCGAAAGAGACCTCATTTATTATGTCTAATTTGTCATGCGAATTAATCTACCGTTGTTTGCACTTTTAGCATTACGATAACAAATTATTTCTGATATTTCATGGAATTCGCTAGAAAGAATAAACTGCCTTCACATCTACTACAGCGATGGCTGATGGTGGTAGATATTGTAAGCGTTGGCCTTGTGTTGTTAGAACATGTTGTTGCTGCTGTGCATTTTTCTATTCTGTTTACCTCTACTAACTGTCTGGCCGAAGCTAATACGGAATGCCAGACCAACGTCGGACAGACATCGTTACGACGTAGGAATGCCCTAGAGATGTCTACGCAACGTCGGTCCGCTGTTTTAGGCTGGCTTGGGCACTACAGGTATAGCCTTTTGCGTATTCTATATTATATTAAATGTCTGCTTGATTTCAACCAACTGAAACACAAACAAAGGTAAGTTGTATATCTTAGTTCGCTTGTAAAAAGCATTCATAAGGCAATCTACTGAATCTTCTTGTCAGTAGATTTAGCATGTTGAACCTTTTCCTTCATTCGCCAGAAATTGCCGTAGGCAATCGGCAATCTACAATTCCTGTTTTAAATGAATGGCTTTTCATACTAAAATTATGAAAGAAACAAATAATCCACTCTGTCTTGTTAACCCTTACAGATAGAAAAAAAATCACTGTTTTGCAGATTCGCGAAAAATATTCATCGTTCATGCGTTGTATTTTATAAGTGAGCATGACAAAACATACAATAAGACATGTGCGCCCAACGAAGACTCAGATCAGCCTGCTGCTCATCCGCGCAGTCTGATCAGAGTCTTCATTGTGTGCTCTAAGGATAGCTAAGGATCCAATGCTCCTCCATGCAGCAAGAGAAGTCTCTGATTAGACTATATTAATGCGCAGGCTGATCTGAGTCTTCGCTGTACGCACATGTCTTATTGTAGGTTTTGTCATGCGCTGGCTCAAGTATGTATATATGTAACGTATTGCTTCCTTCTGCATTTCAATAACATGCCTACTGCAGTATTAAATAAGTTTAAAACACGTTGCAATCCATGTTTCGTTGCCTCAAAACATATTAACAATTTTCTATGAATAATTTCACTGTTATATTCTGTCAGATTGTTGTACAGATTTTACAATGATTTTGTTTTATAAATATAAAAACATATCTTATTTATTCCCTTAAACCTTAAACATCCATTTTAAACTCGTTTAGATAAGCGTTTTTTTTTATGAAATCGCTTAGACAACATTTCGATATTATATTTTTACCAAGTAATAATTAATTGAGTACGAGTTTTATGCTCATTTTTAATGACAGATTCATTCTGTCATTTCTAGCTGTCCTGCGTGTTGTAAAGTAGTTCCGGCTTTCTTACGACTTTCTTCCGGCTTTGACCGCCAAAGAAATATGAGTCCGCACAAAAAAATGTAGTCCGGTTAGGCGCAGTTATCAAAATTGTACATCCTATAATCGCAATACAAACTTTTGAAGCAGACGACTTGACGATTTTATCTTACCTTTCAGAGAATAGATTCAGCATTTCATTTGCATCAGCTGCATCATGCGAGACTGTATAACTAGATCAATGCGGCACCGGCTCAGATGTCTGCTCAGGTTTTACACTGTTTTCTAACAGTGCTGTCAATATTTAATCCTTAAAGACCAGCCGGTCAGCTGCAGACCAGAATATTAATATGTCGTCCGACATTCGAGGTCAAGTCTAGGTCAGTTACAACTAGGTGTATATCAGACTTTGCGAGAAAGGCTGTCCCTTTCAACCCCGGAATATGGTACAGATACCTATGCAAGCAGTGTAGGTCCTGTGATATAATTCTAGGTGCCATATTTAGCAGAATGGACGAGCCCAACTTCAGTGATGGAAGAGTACACTCCAGAAACTCAAGGCAGTGAATAAATCAAAGCACTGACAACACGCATGCCGATTGTCTCTAAATGAAGGCTGGTCATGAACGAGGACTTGGACTGATGCAAAAAATGTAGAACAAGATCAGCACGGTGTTCTGTGGCGTTTGACCTTAGACTACATTGTTTGCCAGATCGAACAGTTTATTCAAGTGAAGATTTTACCTATAACACTTACATGTACCCAAGACTGACAAACGACCCGGCTATGTTTGGGTTGATTGTTTGGCATTCGACCCGAAGTTACTAATAAAAAAGCGATTCAGAGCTAACGTCTACGTGACTATCACTGACTTCTCAGAATAACCTTTTTCTTGCAGAAAATAGCCGCAGTGAGATCAGGGTATTCCATAAGACTGAAGAGGGTCATCCTGGAATCATAAGGTGAGCTTGGCAAACAGTGTAAACCAAGTTCGGACGCTTCATAACGCGCTTCTTATCAAAATCTTCACTATTTGTTTGGAACTTCAGAGTTGAATTAAACAGTTTAAATCTCAGTCCAGGACTTTTACCCCAACCTACATCCCACTAACACTTTCGGTGCTTTAATTTTGAAACCAAACGATTGCATGATTACAACACGCTTAGGCGCCATGTCCTTAAGCTAAAAAGGTTAAATCAATCAACCGTGACGTATATTTACCTGTCCGGCCACGATCCTGTGTTTTGTTTTGCTTGATTTGAGGTTTAACGTCTCCGCCAACACTGTATAGGTCATTTTGGAGACGTTGCTTCCAATTGTGTGGGACTTTTACCCGACACTGAGATGAAATGACATCTCAAGCCCTGTCGCCCAATGAAACCAATAGGGTTTATATGCATGGACGGTCCGACTCGCACCTCTTTGCCTGGGCAGGCTTAGATCCTCTAAGCAGATTACCAGTACTCGTGTGCGGGTCGGTTTCAGCTCTGCGTGGAATCATCATGCAGCCCATCTATTTCTTTAAGCCCCAACGGGCGGGGGCCAACGATCCTGTGTACCACCTTCACACCAGCACTGATAAAAACCACATGTTCAGGATCAAACTTTTGATGTGTGATGTAAGGTCGTGCCTAGAAAAGAAGAAATTGTATTTTGTTCTCAAAAAGGATCAAGTGAGAACGTATTGCAACATTTTTCATTAAACCCTGGACAGTTAGAGTGAGTGAGTGTTTGAGTTTTACGTCCCATCAACAGCTAAGGTCATACGGAGACGATACCTCGGTTAAAAGACACATCCGAAAGTCTGGAGAAGTCCGGCATCGATCCTGCGATCCCTGGTTTACAAGGCGAGTAGCATAACCACTACACCACGGCGGCTTCTAATGGACAGTTAGAAGCTGGTAAGCAATCGAATGGCGTTGACTCTGATTTTGGGTGCCACATGCGTGTGATCTATTTGTCTGTTGGAGCGACAGTTTACTATCAACAGAAGACGCTAGTGGACGTCGACGTAGCGGAAGACCGACGTCAGTACGTCAAGATCGATTCATCCGACAGACGCATATGCGAAGCAGATTTCCGCCGGCATCTGCTATACTGTACCTGTAGATAAAGGGTTTCAACTACCGACTAATAAGCCGGCCTCGGTGGCTCAGTCGGATGCGCGTCTGACTGGTGATCAGGATGTCGCGGGTTCGACTCCCGCCGGGGTCGGCAACATTCTTTCGTGGAGATTGATCATGAAATCTTTTCTACGGTCATTTTCTCCCTTCCGCTGATTCAAGAAGGGCAGTTGTCAGTTTCTGGCGAAAGAATGTGCACTGTACTGGTTAACCGCTTACGTATAAGCTTGCCCAGGAAAGTGTTAATAGGTTAACTGACCGGCTCAAAAATAACCTAAATAGTGTTGACTGGGCCGTTAAACCCCAATACAAACAAACAAAACCGACTAATAAGCACTGACACTGTTCGTCGCCCTTATGCGATGCACTTTTGAGAGCTAGACACCCCTGTCGTGACCAAAATTAAGATCTCGACACAGTACGGAACACTTACGCTGGTGCATGAAATACGTACATGTATATTGGCGTCTAAGCGACTCGCGTGATATGCGTTTCAGTGACACATCGCACTTCAGCGTGAATCACGCCGATTGTCGTTTCGGGATGTTTCGACACATAGGTGTAAGGTATGCCGAGGCGACGCGTGCGTAATAGAGCATGACATATCGGATGGAATAAGCGAAATGGTATGTCGAGCTATTGTAGCTAGCGACATTAAGAACATTCAAGATCATGACTGAGACGTTAACTGAACAGCGAGACGTTACATCAATCAAGTGCGTCGGCCTCTCGTGGTTCCATTTATTTGTTTACGCTCAGAATCCGGGATATCTAATCCAGCAGAATTACGAGCGTGTTTATAGTGGTGTTCTTACTCAAAAATGTCTTCAAGCCATTGGAATTCATGTACTGGACTGACCAGCCTTTCTCCTCCGATCACTTTGTGAAAAAATAGAGTGTTCTTTTGGGGGGAGGTATCAAAAACCGACCAGACAAAAATGTTACTAATTGACAGTAGTATTGTTAAAACTTGAATTTTAATGTTTGGTTTTGAAAACGTAAACAGTTTCTTTCCAAAATTTGAAACATTGAATGGCATTGCATGATACCACCGGTGTATAGACATCTGCAAACATATCATACAATAGAATTTGCGGAACTACTTTTCTAAATTTTAAGATCTTTTTAGAAAGGTTGTCTGTAAGTTTTCACAGTGTTTTGATTTTCTCATAGAATCTGTCATTTCAGTGCCTTTTGGCGCTTTGATTAATCTATGGCAATGCAATGACCAATTTTTGTCTTTATCGATAACAGTTTCGGTCTGTTTGAATGCACCAAGATACAGCCATTTTGACTTAGAATAAAAGGTAATAGGATCAGCCGAAATGCTCTGGTGAGGATGTTACCCTCAAGAAATCTCCGCGAATTGGCAGCACGTATAGTAGTCGCAACTAAGATTGGCTTGACACTGCAGGTGTTGTGAATATATGTAAAACTCGCGATACCGAACGTTGTATATACATAGTGTCACCGGCGTGTTATCGTAATGTGTTTTCCATATACCATTGCACATAATTTACACGAACTGTGACCAAGAGGGCCAAGATGGCCCTGAATCGCTCACCAGATTTGAAAATGTCATATTGCTTTTGAAAATGTGGATAACTGAGAACCATTTTTTTCCATGGAGCTTAACAACTGACATAAGTGGACAGTCGCCTGGGCACCATTCTTGCTAAGGTTGAATAAAACTGACTTAAGAATTCAGGATAGTCTGCCAGAAATTTTCTAAATTAAAAGTAACCGTTTGGGCGGAAGGTTACATAAGCAACCTTCCCATTAAGTTTAAGGGGAATGGGTACACCTTCAGGGGAGGCAACTCATGCAAAAATATTTTGTCTCCCATGTCAATAGGGGTCAACTCTTAAAGGAAAGAATTTTAAATTCTTTCCTTTAACAGTAGACCCCTTTTTCATCGGGACTGAGCCTATAGGAAAGCGAACAGGAAGTCCCAAAAGTTGTCTCCCTTTGAAAAAATGGCGGAAAATGTGCCAGGTGTTCCCATTCCCCTTAAATGAAATTGAACCAAAGGAATAGGAGGAGTGATCATTTAAAGGTATTTTGATTTAAGCCCTGCCTGCCATCTTGTTTATTGAAGCAGAACTGAAAGTTCTATTTTAAGCTCTGGCAGCTATCATGTTCATGCGAGCAGAATTATGTAGTGATTTCTGCAGAGGGTCATCTAAGCAACATTGCTATAAAGTAGAAGTAAAACAAAGATCAGGAATTGATACAATTAACTTACTCCATCCATAAAAGACACCAAAGGGAAAGAAATACAAACATTAAGCGACCAGACCATAATGGAAACCTAAACAAAGGAAGGCAATATTGACAGTTACTTTCCCACAAAATGGCCATATGGCCATCCAAAATTAAAAGACACAAGTGATACACACAGTAAGTAACAAACAACAACATAAATAAATCGCCACAGAAGAGCCGCCTTGGAACGGTCAGTGGAAGATTTCCACTGGGGGGCTTAAATCGATTTTACGTGGCCACAATCCTCGCCCTTACTTCCGTCGCGACTTAGACAAATAATTTGTTCAGTCCGCATGAAGGCCTCCTAACTCATCAGTTCAACATCTCCGTGAACACAGAAATCAAAGAACCACAGACTGAAATTGGACCAACATAGCAGAACCTTTCTAACTAGTTTGCGTCTCAAAAGTAGCATTCCAAATTGGACCAAAGATGAAGAGAAAGTTGTCACTTAAAGGTTTTTTTTTCTATTTCTAGCCCTTGTGGCCATTTTGTTAATCTGATCTATTTTGGCAGTGGGTGGCCTAAAGCAACATTCCTATGATTTGTGATTGAAATAGGTCCAAAGGTATACAAGTAGTTGTTTAAACATTTCTATTTTTAGCGCCGGTGATCATCCTGTTCATCATAGCGGGGCCATTGTAGCTTTTTTGTAAGGAACATTCCTGTGAATACTAATTGAAATAGGCCCAGGTGTTTAAGAAAAGGAGAAGTTGTCATTTAGAGATTTTTCTATTTTTAGCTATGGTGGCTATCTTTTTCATTGGAGCAAATCGATTCAGCTATTTGGGTAGGGGAGCCACCCAGGCAACATTCCTTTGAAATAGAAGTGAAGGCAATGATCAGGAATCGATACAATTACATACTAATCGTTCTGAAAAAAGGCAATCCCTTGGAGACAAGCATGGCAACGTAGAATTGAAAACCACGGAGTGTACACTATTTCCTAGCCCAGACTTGCTAGCCCCGGCCAATTAGCCTTCACCAGTGACCCTCAACATGTCGTTAACACGCCTATACAAATACATTGTAAACTTCGCCGCCAATAAAGAAAAATTTAAGATGAAAATATGTGATACATTGATTTTTTTCTTATTTGTTCTCAAAATATAGATTGTGGGTACTCGTTAGAACCGTCTCATCGAGGCGGTTCTAACGAGTATCCACAATTGATATTTTAGAGTAGAAATAAGAAACAATGAGGCTTACCCTGTAAACCCCAGTTTTACAATATAAAAGTGGGGGTCAAAATTATATAGACGTGTTTCCGTGATGAATATTTTTTTAATTCCGCTGTGAAATCAATGATCCCAAAGGACTAGAAACTATAACCAACCCTACGATGAAGAGCAGGGAGACTTTTTACGGCCACCACACATTCCCTTAACACCAGCCATGGTGAAGTTAAATGTTCTGAGAAAATGGTTATTCATTTGGAGGCAAGGATCGCAACATGAAATTGAAAACCATGGAGTGTACTAGGTATTTCTGGTCCAGACTAGCAAGTTTCGGCCAATTAGGCCTCATCAGTGACCCTCAAATATGTTATGTGCTAAGGCTATGTGCAAAGCGGCGGTAACGTTCAAACAATTTTTTGGGGTTTAACGAATCGTCAACCCTTGGGGGCCATTTTTGTCGTCTCCCAGAGGAAAGGACAAAAGGATAAAAGAAGTAGCAGAGGGGAAGAGGGGGGAGGGGCAGGGGAGAAAGGGGAATTGAATAAATGTGAAGAAACAGAAGAAGTAACAGCATTACCCATCTACCCATAGGAGCTGCAAGGACAGCAAGCCTTGCCTATCTGTAAGTCAATATCATTTGGACTCCACCGTGTAGCAAGATACATGTCACAGTTGCCTTTCAACAGAACAAATTAAAACTTTGAAAACATTGAAAAACATACGATCCCTCTTGAAGCCCTGAAGAGAATGTCTGATGTGACAATACTCTGTGGAAGTTGGTCCTTAAGTCTGATGCCCGTGGCGATGAAGAGAGCTGACAGAAGATCGGTCGGTCCATATACCACAGTACCTCTACTAATCGCTGCTTTCTGGTGGGAGAACCTGCAAGCATGGCTGTCTATTTAGCCAAGCGACAGATCATGTCGAACATTGACATCTCGATGTTTGCAGGCCAGTGTGTTGTATCACTCGGGAGGTAATGCTGATTGTGTGGTAGTCATCTCTGACAAACCGAGCTGTTCGGCTTGCACCGTCTTCAGCTGCTTGACACTGCACGTGGGTCCAATACTGACGTTGTAAAATCCATGTATCTTGAACATGTAAGTTGCTTCAAATCTCCAACCATGTTTCCCCGTTTTGTTACCCTGACTGCCGCACATTTCGTTGGGTTGAAAAGACTTTTGCCAGTTGTGTTCCATTAAAGGCATTGCTGCAGTCTGAAGTGCTGCGGTATCAGTCATGCTTGAGACCTTGTGATATAAAAGGTTGTCATTAGCAAAGAGGCGAGCTCCATAGCACTTTCTGTGGCAGGTCAAGCATGTATGGGCAGAACAACAAAAGTCCGAACATGGCACCTTGAGGAACACCGGATACAGCTGAGGCAGTCGTTGAAAATTGGTCTTTGACCAGGTCTGGTAAGCCCCTGTTGGTTAGGAAGTTCTGGATCCACTGTAAGAGGCTTCTTCATATTTTTGTTGTGTCTGACCTTTATAGTGCTCAAGCCATTCATGTGGAACTTTGTCAAAAACAATGCTAAAGTCAAGAACGACAGTGTCTTTCTGTTGGCCTTAATCTATTTCTGCTGCAAGGCCTTGGACTTGGTCAGAGTAAGCTGGTTTTCACACGACTGCCTCTATCGAAATCCGTCTTTGTTGTCTGACATACAAGATGCAAATGACCTCAGTTGGGGGACCCATGGAAAATACCGCCAAAACAGTGAAAATATCATAGGGGAACGACTGACTCCCCTTATTTTGCTTAGTAGTAGATATAAGAAATGTAAAGTATGCCCGTATGAATACCATCTATACCTGTATACAGATGGTTAACTAAGGACTTGATTGCTTTACTATCAACTATTACTGCGATAGGCCACATTTGACCATTACTCGCAGGTGTAGTCTCCCAAGAATCGTTCTTCCCTCGCACCATTAGAGATTGGAATGCCTTTCCCGATTCGGTCATTTCGACAGCTGAATGTTCTGAGGATTGTGTAGCTAAGTTTACCTCTTTGGTGAGAGCTAGGGACTAACTTCCATTGCCACATGTCCTCTTGTATGAATGTCATTTGACGTGTCACCAGTAACAATTCTGATCCTAATTCTCATTCACCCGAGAATTGCAGAAGGAAAGGACTTTTAACCTGCACAGGAGATGATTCTCCCTGTACAGCGGGCCTCCAATTAACGTTCCGATCGGAAGGACAGTGCACCTTGTGGAATTTATCCCTACAAATGATGCCAGGGGAACATGTTCGGACACCAAACTTTATTGTCGCTGCCGGGAGTCGAACCGTGGGCCTCTAGCATGAAAAGATAAGTGCACTAACCACTGAGTTACCGCGCTAGCACTATTGATATTTTTGTGTTCTACACCACTATAATGGACGTCTCCAAAATGACCTATACAGTGTTGACGGGGACGTTTAACAGCAAATCAAACAAACTCTACACCACTATTAACTACCTATGGGGTGTAAATGAGTGCGTTTGCTCAAAAGATAGTACCTTTATTCCATATTATCTATAACAAGAACATGTAACACTTTTTGCTATAATTCCTTTACAGTTTTCGTTCCAATTTTCTTCAGAAATTATCTTCCATCATGCTTAATTCGTCAAGAGAATTCGTATGCAGTTATTGGCAACTACAAGTCTGTAGCACATTGTGTATTAATCTCCTCCTATGCCTACCCTGTTACTTGGGAATGCTTTCTAAAATTTTATTATAAATATATGGAGAAAAGCGTATTCATCACGAAAAACGCCTATATAATTTTGACCCCCTTGAATCCCACTTTTATATAGTAAAACTGGGATTTGCTGGGTTAAACCTTATTTTTCTTATTGCTGCTCTTAAATATAGAGTGTGGGTACCCGTTAGAACCGCTTCAATGAGGCAACTCTAACGAGTATCGACCATCTATATTTTGAGCAGAAATAAGAAAAATATCACAATTTTTCATTTTAAAATTTTCATTTTTCGGCAATAAAGGTTGCAATGTATTTGTATAGGCGTGTTTTTGTAATGGTAACAAGAGCATGTAACAATTTTGCTATAACTCCTTTTCAGTTTTCGTTCCAACTTTCTTCAGAAATCATTTCACTTCCATAATGCTTAATTCGTCAAGAGAATTCGTATGCAGTTATTGGCAACTACAAGTCTGTAGCACATTGTGAATTAATCTCCTACGATGCCTACCCTGTTACTTGGGAATGCTTTCTAAAGTTTTATTATCAATATATGGAGAAAGGCGTATTTAAGGAAAATCAGTACAATACGATAATACATCCGTGCGACATAGTGAATTTTTTCACATCTCCAAAATGGCTATTTTTCTGATGAAAACTTTGATATTTTTCTTATTTTGGTGCTCGTTAGAACCGCCTCATTTAGACGGTTCTCTAAGTCTTGGAGCAGAAATAAGGAAAATAATGTTTACCCCCGTAAACCCCAATTTTCTCTATATAAAGTGGGGTGTATGGGGTCTTTATTTCACGGGCTTGTTCACGTTATAAGTCTTCAAGACCACTTTTGAACTGTCGGAAAGACGGTGTTTATATAGGTTTTTTTTTTTTTTTTTTTTTTTTTTGATTTGAGGTTTAACGTCCCCGTCAACACTGTAAATGTCATTTTGGAGACGTTACTTCCAATTTTGTGGGACTTTTACCCGACATTGAGATGAAATGACATCTCAAGCCATGTCGCCCAATGAAACCAAAGTCAGAATGGACGGTCCGAGTGTTTCTATAGGAATTTACTGTATTTGATATTATAAAATATTGCATCTCTTATATGCTACTTTTGGACATTCACCAAGCCTCTTGTTTTTTTTTTTTTTTTTTTTTTTTTTTTGGGGGGGGGCATTCTTTTTGAGGGCATTTGCAAGTAGTTAGGGTCCAGATCAGAGCTACATAATGCGGCGTCTGATTTGAGTCTATAACATTTGCTAAATGTACCTGCATTTTTGGAAAACCCACCACGAACGAATACTTTACTCCCCTGTAACTGGCAATCGGACCGCTTCTAAGCTATTAAATGGAAGATCATACTAGCAAAGGTTTGTTTAATAGCAGTATAAGTAAAGTACCTTGCCGATTTACATGAACAATAATGGGTTATTTTGCAAATTCAAAAAAGCCTATTGATTAAACGAAGATAATTTGTCCCGTTTCGCTCTCAAGCCCTAGAGTGTTATGCAATTATATTGCTTTTTGTCCCCAGAATTTACCACAGAATAGTTTTGTGACAAACAGGAAAATGAAACGCCTCCAGACTTAGGCAACAATGAAAACAAAAACAAACTAAAATATGCGAACTGACGCACGGAGTGTTTAAACTTAAGTTTAACAAGTCCAAATAAAAGGATACACATTATTCTACTTTAAAACATAAACGTTGGTTCATGTAACCGTTGACTATCACATGCGCCAACAGGAAAAGCAAAGAAAACGTTTTCTTTGCTTTTCCTGTTGGTGCATTTGGTAGCCGCTCTTCTATTATTGTGGGGTTCTCTGGTCTTCTTCGTTTGTATTCTGCATTTCTATCGCATCTCCAAAATGACTACTTTTCTGATTAAAATCCGTTTTTTTTTTGTTTCTTATTTATACTGGCAACATAGGCTGTTGGTACTTGTTTATAACGAAAACACGCCTATAAAAATACAATGTAACCATAATCAAGATGAAAAATTATGATATTTTTCTTATTTCTGCTCAAAATATAGACTGTGGGTACATGTACTCGTTAGAACCGCCTCAATGAGGCGGTTCTAACAAGTACCCACAATCTATATTTTAGAGCAGAAATAAGAAAAATAAGGTTTACCCCTGTGAACCCCAGTTTTACTATATAAAAGTGGGGTCCAAGGGGGTCAAAATTATATAGGTGTGTTTTCGTGATGAGCTGATGCGGCGCTAACGAGGAACAACAACCTATGACTTGGAGCAGGAATAAGAAAAATAATAAATCCCCCGTAAACCCCATTTTTCTATATAAAGTGGGATATAAAGGAGTGTACATTTCAAGAACTTGTTCACGTGATGGGAACAATCAGAACACCTACAATAATATGTTGCTTATCAATCTTACTCTTTCACATGACACAGGATGTCATTGATTTGTCTAAGCTCAGACCAGTGCCTATAAAACATCCATTTGTCATTTTTCATTTCTTTTTGTTTTATTATTATTATTATTATTATTTCTTCGGGGATAAACGTTAGATCATTGCAATCCAGTGTCATGTAACTTTACTTTAAACATTTAATAGTTCTCGTATTCGTTGTGCTATTTATTGCTTTATAATTTATTGGCTGCGGAGATGTTTTGCTCCTACTGGATTGATCGTTTTTCGCGCTGTGTTACTTCACTAGTTCATGTTTGAAGCACAGATTTTCCCTTATTATTATTCTTTTTACCTCTAACGACATAATAGTCGTAGAAAAGTAAAGAAGCGTAGCTGGAAAGAAAGGGCCGGTTGGGATGAAAAATAGAAGTGAAACCAATGATCAGGAATGGATACAATTAACCCACAGCTCCCAGCAGTGACACTAAAGGGAAAGAAATACAAACATGAAATAACTAGACCCTAATGGAAACATCAATATCGGAAAGCCAAAGGGACAGTTACTTTCCCACAAAATGGTCAACTGGCTATCCAAAACAAAATAAAACAAGCGATATACACACTTAATCAAAAAATCATCGCGTTTATCATGAATTTTGCAGGAAACAAACCCGTTTACAATAGGTAGATGTAAAAAAACTGCTCTAGCAAAGTGGTGTTAGTCCGACCGTCACCGCGGTAGGGCTTAAGATATCAATTCAGCTCAATGTCCGGTAAAAATCCCACAAAAGTAGAAGCAGCGTGTCCAAAATGAACTAAATGGTGTTGACGTGGATGTTAAACTTCAATTTAAATAAACAAAATCAGTGATGAAATGGGCCCCGTCGAGCGATTTTTCGCTGCTCGCTCATACAAGCAGTGAATCAAGAGGAACCTTCAGACAGAAAGCCATATCCCTGGTCACACTGAATGGCTGGGCATGCGCAGTTAAAATTTGTCATGACGGAATGCTCGAAGACACAAATTCACTTAGCGGGGCTCAAATAACGATGAGAATTTACACCATGAAATAAATGCTAAAGGAAAACAACAATTAGACCCCGGTTACAAAAACAAAAGTGTTATCTTGCTGATGATGAAAGATATTATATGTATCGTTATTGCATGTATATATTGTAAAGTGTATACGTTTCCAAACCATGTATAACAGCAAAGAATACAATATTTAATACCAACCACATTATGAATTTTGCCATTCCTGGCTCTATATATCATGGCAATGTAAACCCTACATTAAAACGCATCATGTGAACAAGTCCCTGAAATAAACACAACCAAACCCCATTTTATATGAAGAAAACTAGGTTTACGTGGGTATACATTATTTTTTTCTTACTTCTGCTCAAAGAAATACGTTGTGGAACTCGTTCGAAACGCCTCATTGAGGCGGTTCTAACGAGTACACACAGCCTTTGTTTACAGTATAAATAAGAAAACTATGAAGGATTGTCATCGGAAACGTAGCCATTTTGGAGATGTGAAAAAATGCACTATGTCGCACGGGTGTGTTTTCATAAAGGTCTGTCGTAAATTATTTTTTATCAAATTTCCCTTTATACGACTTACTTTTTGGAACAGAAAATTCGGCTCATATGCTATAAAGATATCTAAGCAGGGCTATCTATGACAGCATTATATAACGAAACATTACAAGTTCGTGGGACCTTTTCAAAGTAGAAGTGAAGGCAATGGCCGTATTCGACTAGAACGTTTCTTGAAATTTCCGTGAAATACCACGCAGTAGTATGGTGTCTTTTTTATAATAGCCGATCACATGGTCCAATCAAATTTATTTTAATGTTCAAGTACATACATGTAAGCGATGGTGGAGCACGATTCTAATCGATGGAAAAGTCAAATCTCTCGTGCACCACGATCGCCTTGACACAAATAAAACATTTGATTGGACCATGTGACCGGCTATTACAAGAAAGGCACCGCACTCATATGTGGAACCAATGATCAGGAATCGATACAATTAACCCGCAGTTCCCATCAGTGACACCAAAGGGAAAGAAACACAAGCCAGAAATAACTAGGTCCTATTGGAAACATCAATAGCGGAAAGCCAAAAGGACGCATTTTCTTTCCCACAAAATGGCAAATTGGCTATCCAAAACAAAAAAGATATAAGCATTACACACACTCGAAGACAAACCATAACAAAAATATACCGCGACAGAAAATATCAAAAAAGAAAAATATCAAATATGTATGTATATTTGTTTTTATTCTACGGCCCTTTCTTGTATCGAGCCGGTCGTAAATCAGAGGCGAAAACCTGAGTACCCGGAGAAAAACCACCTAACCTTCTGTTGCAGAACTTGGCGTCTCAAATGTGACCCGAGCCAAGCTCAAACCCACAGCGGTGAGAGACCTAATGATTACGAGTCAGCGCTCTTATCCACTAGGCTATGTAGGCCCGTGCTATACATATATGTGTTGGCATTCCAAATGCATGCATATGCTAAATTATGGCTGTTATATGCTGAGTACTTTATATGAACTCATTTGACAGAACTACTAACACAGGCCTAAAACTAAAATGCTGTCTTTCTGGTAAAGATTGACGGACATAGAAGGGAATGCAATGATTTCTTTCAAACCATTTTCCTTTAATCAAATTCTAGTAACTCTATACTTTACGAGTAATGTCTTATGTAGACATATCTAAAAGCTTTCTGACAGATAATGTGGCTAATCCTCAATTGATATAGCTTTATATTTTCGTCGAAGCAATTTCGTCTGAAAATTGAAACTGTAAATCTCAGCCCTTGGGACCAGATAATAGAGGTGTAAGAATTAATTTCAACGTATGTGTAATGTTATATTGTAATCTCGTCTCTCCTGGGATAGCCTCTAAATCTTACGGACGGCTTCTGCGTCATGACTAGTGTCTAGTTATGTTTCTGGGATCTAAATCAATTTAAACATTAGTGTATTTATGACTTGTTGAACATCCATGCGAATTTGTCTTTAATAATATATAAGAAACTCAAACGGTGTACAAGTTAAAAACGCCAATTTGTGTTCGAAAGAAAATTTAACAGCGAAAGCCAAGACACTACTTTTGTGATTCGATAAGTGCAATTGAAAGATACAATGGCGAGCATGCGCAGTAGATGTCTGGTTAACGCAGAAGCATGTTCCTCGTTTGTGATCGCTGCGAGCCGGGCTCTATTTCCGGCGTCGACATTTGCACAGCAGTGGTCGGTGAAGTATGGTCGATGTTTTCTCCGAGGGCACCAGTGTTCTGCACCACGTATGACGGTTTCCAGTCATTTCGTACCCAAGTTATTTCGCAACTAAGTCATTTCGTACCATTTTGGTCATTTCGTACCCGTTTTATTTTGCAATTTGGTCATTTCGTACCCACTTTGGTCATTTCGTACCCTATTCGATCATTTCTTACCCACTTTTAATTTTTTTGGGAAAGGTTTTCGGTTATTTCGTACCCTCTTTAGGCATTTCGTACTAACTTTTAATTTTTCTGGGAAACGTTTTTGGTTATTTCTAACCCATTTTTTTTCAAATGAAGGTACAACATGACTTTGGTATGATATGAATTGTTTTAAAGCTTTTCTGTACGTCACCTGAGCCGAAGGCTCAGGGGGAGCTATTATGATTAGTCACTGTCCGTCGTCGTCGTCCGTCCGTTTGTCCGTTCATAATTTCTTTAAATGACATCTCCTCATCCACTGAACAGATTTTGCCGAAACTTGAGGAAAAAATGATCTGTGCATGGACCTCTCTAAACGATGTTCAAAGAATTCCACTCCATGCAAAACTCTGGTTGCCATGGCAACAAAAACGGATAAAACTAGAAAAAAAAAAATAAAATATTCTTGTCTGAAACCAGAAGGCCAAGGTCTTTGATATTTGGTACGAAGCTTCATCTAGTGGACATCTACCGAGTTTGTTCGAATTAGCGCCCTGGGGCAAAAATGGCCCCGCCCCGTGGCCCAGGTGTTTTACATAGGCTTATACAGGGAAAACCTTTAGAATATTCTTCTCTGAATCAGAAGGCCTAGGTCTTTGATATTTGGTATGAAGCTTGATCTAGTGTACCTCTACCAAATCTGTTTAAATTAGAGCACTGGAGCAAAAAATGCATAGGTTTATACAGGGAAAACCTTTAAAAATCTTCATCTCTGAAACCAAAAGGCCCAGGTCTTTGATATCGAGGCGGCTTTATCGAATTTCAACAATCTTTGCTTGGAGCAAGTTTTTATCAGAAAATTCTCTTTTATAAATAAAGAAAGAAAGAATAACATATAATAAATAAATAAATAAATAAATAAATAAATAAATAAATAGCCCCTTTGTCTGTCGGTCCTTCCCAGATACGAAATGACCAAATGACTTGGATACGCATTTAATATTTCAAAGTTATTTCGTTACCGTTTTGGTAAATTCGTACCTTTTAGTCAATTTGTACCGAGGTACGAAATGACCAAAACGGTAACGAATTGACTTGGATACGAAATGGTTGTAAGTGGGTACGAAATGACTAAAAATCAGGTACGAAATTACCAAAATGGTATGAATTGACTAGGGTACGAAATGACTTGGGTAAGAAATCACCGGTTACCCGTATGACCACATGAACAGTGTAAAGCCGTGCCCATATATGATGAAGTCAGTGCCAAGACTACCTAAGCTAGTGCGGTTTTTGCCGACAATGTTAGTTTTTCTTTGTTTGATTAGAGGTTTAACGTCCCCGTCAACACTATATAGGTCAATTTGGAGACGTTGCTTCCAATTTTGTGGGACTTCTACTAGACATTGAGATTAAATGATATCTCAAGCCCTGCCGCCAAATTAAACCAATATAGTTTATGTACATGGACGGTCCAACTCGCATAACTTTTCCTGGGCATGCTTATAACCTCTAAGAGGTTTACCAGTACTCGTGTGCGGTTGATTTCAGCTCTGCGTGGAAGCATCGTGCAGCGCAATCTATTTCTTCAAGCTTCAATGGGCGGGGGCCGTCGTCAATGTTAGGATCGAGGTTGAAGCAGACCTGATACAAAACTGAACGCCGTGTTGTTAATACTATTATACGCATGTGAAAACTTACGGTATGCCAAAAATACTGAAGTTCAAAGTTGCAAGACAGGATTCCAGACACACATGCCATTAGGGATGCAAAGTGTACATACCCTTCTGAAACTGGTACAACTAAGTTCGACAGGCCATATTACCAGAATGTCTGATGAACGTTTGCCAAAGAAGATTCTCTATAGAGAAATACACTCTTTGAAAACGTTTCCATGGTGGTCAGAAGAAACAATACAAGAACTCACCCAAACCCTCACTAAAGGACTTCAAGATACAATCAGGTTCGAGGGTATGGCTTGCACAAGACAAAGCAAAGTGGTGAAGCACGGGCCTGCGTGGCCTTGTAGATGTTGCACTGATGAGTTAGTAGGCCTTCATGCGGACTGAACAAATTAATTGTCTAAATCGCGACGGAAGTAAGGGCGAGGATTGTGGCCACGTAAAATCGATTTAAGCCCCCCAGTGGAAATCTTCCACTGACCGTTCCAAGGCGGCTCTTCCGTGGCGATTTATTTATGTTGTTGTTTGTTACTTACTGTGTGTATCACTTGTGTCTTTTAATTTTGGATGGCCATATGGCCATTTTGTGGGAAAGTAACTGTCCATATGGCCTTCCTTTGTTTAGGTTTCCATTATGGTCTGGTCGCTTAATGTTTGTATTTCTTTCCCTTTGGTGTCTTTTATGGATGGAGTAAGTTAATTGTATCAATTCCTGATCTTTGTCTTACTTCTACTTTGTGGGTAAGCGCACTGACTCTTAAACATTAGGTCTCTCACCTCTGTGGTTCGAGCCTGGCTCGGTCACATGTGAGACGCCAAGTTCTTCAACGGAAGGTCCGGTGGCTTTTCTCCGGGCACTCCGGTTTTCGCCCACCTTTGATTAACGATCGGCTCGATTTAGGTGAAATGATCTTGAAAGGACCGTAAAACCAAAAACAAACACGGCGAGGCATCATCAGAAGAGGTTCTGGTAAACATATGAGGCAAAAAGAATCGTCGAAGCCGGGCAAATACGTGCTCAGCGCAAAGCCATGTTTAAGGCACCAGCACATTACGAAAACACGCCTATACAATAGAATGGAATAGAAAAGAATAGAATAAATTTTATTATCCAATCACGGACCCTTGCCGGCATCTAAATAAAAAAAACATATCATTTGATTGAAAACACAGAAGACAATTACCAAAAACTACAACAACCCAACAAGAACAACAAATAAACAACATAAAGCTCGCATTGTAATGCATTGTAAACTTTACCGCCGAAAAAAAACGAACATTTTAAGATGAAAAAGTGTGATTTTTTTGTAGTTATTTCTGCTGAACATATAGATTGAGGGTACTCGTTAGAACCGCCTCATCGAGGCGGTTCTAACGAGTACCCACAATCTATATTTTAGAGCAGCAATTAGAAAAATAAAGTATACCCCTTTCAGCTCCATTTTCACTATATAAAAGTGGGGTTCTAGGGGGTCAAAATTTATATAGGCGTGTTTTCGTGATGAGCAGATTTTTCTGCTTAAACTTCTCTTGCTTTTTCTGCAACAGGCAGACTAGAGCTAATTTTGGTCTCATCAGCCATCTTTATAAAAAAAACACAGACAGTAGCAATTCACACATGTGATTAAGACTGGTCATTTCCAGTTATGACAGATCGTTATTCTGACTACAATATGCCATCCGCGTTTTCGAGAAAATGTTTATCGGTTCTTTTATTATTTTTTTTTTGGTGTGTAGTAACATGTGTCTTAAACAGATGAAGGCAATGATCAGAATCGACACAATTTCCTCACACCGCCCATCAGAGACGTCAAAGGGAAAGGAACACGAACAAAAATTAACATCACTATAATGCAAACGTCACAGGCGGAAAACCAAAAAGACAGTTACTTTTCCAAAAAATGGCCAAACAGCTATCCGTATTATAATTAGTTATTGGCAATACACATAAAAAACGTCGAACATTAACAATAAAAAACGACAAATGAACCGCCTTGAAACGGTCAGTAAAATTTTCACTGGGAGGCTTAAATCCAATTTACGTGGCCACAGTCCTTGACCTTGGTTGTGTCATAGTTTAGACAATTTGTTCAGACCGCGCGAATGATTTGTAGCTCATCAGTGCAACATCTCCAAGAACATAAAAATCAAACGAATACAGAGATGAAACAACGATGAGGACTTGACAGCATGAAACAACTGAAATGCTGGAGCAATAGAAAACCAACATTTGGACTCCAGTGGGCCCGACCAGAGACACAGCATCATGCACCAACTTTCATTACCAAAATAAACGTTTTAGTAAGGCTGGAGCCGTCATATAGTCAGAGGCCTGGTCCAGTGGCGTACAGTTAAAATGGGAATCAATGTTGTCAACCGTGAATGGGTCAACTACCATGCATGCAGTCTGTCGTATAACATTTATGTTGTATCTAACATTTTTATATCGAAGAATGAGTTTATGAAATCGGGTACTGAGATCATTACAAGCATATTTTTTTTTTCTAAATTTATACACTAAGTCACCATAAAATTCAAGTTCCGATAGGCCATGTTGCAGAAGAGATTTAAGTGCAACACTGAATTTTGAAACTAAATCGAAATAACGTCTATAAAACCTAGAAAAGGCTTTGCGAAGTTTATAACACCGATAATATCCGATTAAGAAGTTTAGCAGTTAATAATCTATTACATGTGTTGGAGTCAGTTACATGACTAGACACTCTGGCAAACCGAATTAATCGGGATATATAAATACCGTATGATGTCTTACGAGGAACATCACCCTCCAAGAAAGAAATATTTACAATCTCAAAATCATGAGCATCGCATTGTTTCGCATATCTACTTGCTGCTAAGAATGAATCAATTTAAACAGAAAAAAAAAACAAGAGGCTGAAGGCGCGAGTGACTATTTTCTTTGACTATTGCACTTATCGAATCTCAAAAAAATTGTGCCGCGTTAAGATGTTTCCATACGTACACGCCCAGTGAAATCAAATTATCCTGCGTATCAACAAGTCTGATCAGGATCTTTGCAATGCGCTATATTGGTCGTTATTCACAAAGCTTTTTCATGCAATCAAATAATATTGTAAAGTAGAAGTAAAACAAAGATCAGGAATTGATACAATTAACTTACTCCACCCATAAAAGAAACCAAAGGGAAAGAATTACAAACATTAAGCGACCAGACCATAATGGAAACCTAAACAAAGGAAGGCCATAAGGACAGTTACTTTCCCACAAAATGGCCATATGGCCATCCAAAGCCAAAAGACACAAGTGATACACACAGTAAGTAACAAACAACAACATAAATAAATCGCCACAGAAGAGCCGCCTTGGAACGGTCAGTGGAAGATTTCCACTGGGGGGGGGGGGGGGGTGCTTAAATCGATTTTACGAGGGCACAATCCTCGCCCTTACTTCCGTCGCGATTTAGACAAATAATTTGTTCAGTCCGCATGAAGGCCTCCTAACTCATCATTGCAACATCTCCGTGAACACAAAAATCAAAGAACCACAGAGGTGAGACAACGGTGAGGACTCGACGGCAAGAAACCACTGAAATGCTGGAGCAAAAGAAAACCAACAGTTAGACTCCGATGAGCCCGACCAGAGACAGAGCATCAGGCACCAACCAACATTATCTCTCTAATTTTCAATAAGCCTTTACGTTGGAGCCGTCATAGAATCTGAGGCCTGACCCACCGGCGTGCAATTAAAGAGGGAAGCAAAGTTGCCAACCGTGATTGGGTTAACTACCATGCATGCAGTCTGCCGTATAATATCCATGTTGTACCCAATCTTTTTATATCGAAGAATGATTTTACGAAATTGGGTGCTGCAGTCATTGCGGTTATATATTTTTCTGAATTTATATACTAAGTCACCATAAAATTCGGGTTCCGATAGACCTTGTTGCAGAAGAGATTTAAGTCCAATATTGAATTTTGAAATTAAATCAGAATGGCGTCTAAAAAATTTTGAAAAGGCTTTGCGTAGTTTATGGTACCGATAACCCTGATTAAGGAGTTTAGCCGTTAATAATTTATTACGAGTGTTGAAGTCAGTTACATGACTACACACTCTAGCAAATCGAATTAATTGCGAAATATAAACGCCATAGGATGGCGCACGAGGAACATCACCATCCAAAAAAGGAAAATTTACAATCTCAAAATCAAAGTCATCGCGTTTATCATAAATTTTGCACGAAACAAATCCATCTACAATAGATAGATGTAAATCCAAAAACGGGGCCTCGGTATCAGAAGAATTCGCTTTATTTAACTGAAGTTCTAGGGAGTAAATCTGACTGATCAAACCATCAAAATAGGTATTATCAATATTTAATAAATCATCTAAATATCTAGAAGTAGAGCTAAAAGCTTCAATAATTTCAGATTGGTTATCAATGGAAAGCGACAAAATGACGTCTCTTTCATAACAATACAAGAACAGATAAGCCACAAGAGGTGCGCAATTAGTACCCATCGGAATACCCACAATTTGTCTAAATAACTTAGTAAAGTAGAAGTAAGACAAAGATTGTTGCGGCAAAATAGTTTTATTTTCATTGTTAGAAAGAAAATGAAAGACTTGAAGAAAGTGGTACTAGGAGGTGCCACGATAACTTGGAACAGCCATCTGAAGCCACCGAACTAATGACATTAAGGGGCAGGGAAGGCAACTCCTGCAAAAGTATTTTGTCTCCCATGTCCTGAAGTGCAAATTCTTTCCCATTACGAAAACACGCCTATACAAATACATTGTAGATTTTACCGCCGAAAAAAAACTGAAATTTCAGATGAAAATTTGTTATATTTTTCTTATTTCTGCTCAAAATATAGACTGTGGGTACACGTTAGAATCGCCTTATCGAGGCGGCTCTCACGAGTACCCACAGTCTATATTTTAGAGCAGAAGTAAGAAAAATAAGGTTTACCCCTCTAAACCCCAGTTTTACTATATAAAAGTGGGGTTCAAGGTGGTCAAAATTTAATAGGCGTGTTTACGTGATGCTTTAAGGGTAGGTCCCTTTTTCGTAGGAACAGAGTCAGATTGTAGATAACGAACATGAATTTCAGAAAGTTGTCCCCCTTTGAAAAATGTCTGAAAAATCTTTCCCCTAAACACACACGAATAAATAAAAAAAAAAAAACAGACGAACGCCAACATAGCAAAAGTTAAGGTCAGTATTTTATGATAACTGAAGGATAGCTTTCCTTAATCTACGTTGTTTGGTATCTCACCGAGGTGGTTCTAATGAATACTCTCAACATAGGTTTTTATGGAAAATTGACAAAATCTATCCTTCAGTTATCACAAAATACCAACCTTTTCTGTCGCTTTGACACGTCTGATGTTTGGATTAAACGCTAGAATCTCGATCGTGCAAACTCTGTTATCGCGATAATACACACACTACCCAATAGCCAATGTTCACTGTACTTAATTATTCAACGTGAATTCCAGCTGTAAAGAAAAAATTAACAATTACCAGTGAATGAACACCTTCACGGTTCAAATGTCAAATGTTCTTGGAAATGCAATATTCACAGCGCTTTCTATAAAAGGCAGGCTTTATGACATTAAACATTGATTTTAATGCGTTTATACACCCTTCCCTCGTATCATTTTCTATAAAAAAATAATCACTACAGGCAATGACCCTCAGTTTCTTTGATCTATTACTACAATATATACAGTTTAAAATGTCATCAAATGCTGATGCCAGGAAATTTATTTGTAATTGTTTTCCAGTTCTCACAGATTTATGGTAGATAAATACACATCGGACATGTTTTACCAATTTCACGAGGAAGGCAATTTGCGCACGCCCAAGAATGACATCATAAAGGGAATTACAAGGCCTGCCAGCTGAGCCAATCCGAAACAGACGGGTCAACTTTTTGGGGAAAAATTTGTTTCACTGGAGCAAATAAATAATAGACTCCGTATTGGAAGTGATAGCAAACATATTTCGGCAAAGTTGCCTACATTGAGTATGTAACCATTTCTTTAAAACATAGCAGGCACACGCAACAGATCGATAATCACGTTTATTCACGGGAACAACGGAAGTTCGCTGAATTTTCAAGCTATTTGCTACTGACAAATGTCATCTTTCCATTACGATATATAATCAATGTGTCTCATGCTGTCTGCGTTCTTGACTAATGAAAATATAAAGAAAATACCGTAATTTCACGTACTGAACCAGTATTTAAGATAAGAAATACATAATTATTCGAAAGTTTTAAATATGGGGTATGAAAAAAGACTAATAATCACCATAGTGGAATGGGAACCATCTTCAGCGAGAAACGCAACATGGCCTACAGTCAATCCCGGTACCGACTTACGGCATAGGACTGTAAACAGCAAACTTGTTATAGATGTCCAGTAACATGGTCAAAACGGTGCAACTAGACGACCACAAGCGAGTTTGTTCATCAAACATGGTTCCCCGTAGCACCATGGTTAACCGTAATTATCTAAATTATGATCGAATCGAGGCTGGTTCAATGGCGGGAAATTCATGACGTCACATAAGTCGAACCAAACCAGAGTGTTGGTTTCTCTGGTACAACAGTGTGCAAGATGACAGTGAAATGTATGGAAATCTGTCGGCCCAAAGACAAAAACACATTGTAAGTGTTGTTAAAGAATGTCTTTTCGAAAACAGATAAAAAATAGGCACAATATGAAAGAAAACATCGACAATGCAGTTTCTGAATTTATCAAAATGGTGATCATCCTCGTCGTCCAAAACCACCAATCATGTCATTGCGGTTGCCATGTTTTTGTTAGTGTGTGTGTGTGTGTGTGTGTGTGTGTGTGTGTGTGTGTGTTTTTTGTGTGTGTGTGTGTGTGTGTGTGTGTGTGTGTGTTTTATTATTATTTTACTAAATATCTACCAGGAATTGTACGATTACACTTGTGAAGGAACATGTGCAGTTTGACTTCCGGTACCAGAGTCCGGTTTAACATTTAGTAATAATGGCCAATGGCACACACATACAGAAAATATAATAACTAGTGCATCCAAAGTCATACGGATTATGCGAAAACTAAAATATAAATTCAGTAGATCTGCTTTAAACCAGATATATATATTTCGTACGTACTACCTATTCTTGAATATTACTCAATAGTATGGGATAGCTGTTCTGTTCAAGACATGCAAAGTTTAGAAAAAATACAGAATGAAGCTGCTAGGGTCGTAACAGGTCTTACAAGGTCAGTGTCTTTAGTAAATCTTTATAGGGAATGTGGTTGGGTACCCTTGTCTGATCGGCGTAAGCAACAGAAAATGGTTTTCGTGTACACAGTTTATAACGATACAGTTCCTCCATATATAATTGATCTTATTCCCCCACTAGTTAGAGAAGTATCAAATTATCCATTAAGAAATAGCAACAATATCACAGTACCATATACTCGCACTGAAATTTCCAAAAAATCCTGTATTCCGTCTAACATCTCTCTATGCAACTCTCTTGATAACAATGTTCGTGCAGCTGGAAGTGTTTCCGCTATTAAGCAACAACTTAAACATAATGCCCCTCAAAATCCTAAAGTTCCCGTATATTTTTTTCTGGTGAAAGGTTCTTTTCAATAATGCATGCTCGGATCAGGAATAAATGTAGTGACCTTAAAGGTGATTTATATTCGAAACACATTAGTCTTATTCCATACTGCAATTGCTCAGAAGTTGTCAAAGATGCTGAACACTTCTTTTTCCAATGTCCTTACTTTCAAACAGAAGGTGTTATATTGTTTCAGACAACAAGGACCTTTCACCCTTTAAACTTGAATACAATTCTATACGGTGATGCATCTTTGACCGGATTAGAAAATTCACTTATTTTCAATGCTGTCCAAAAGTTCATTAAAGACACAAAACGATTTAATAACCAGTGCTTCAGCTGAAGTGCACGACCCGCCGGATGCTTTTAGCTTTATGAGTGTTACCATATACTCAATGGCGGCCATTTTGGTCATGTGACCTGGACCTAAAACGGTTCCCCCAATAAACGCGCCTTATCGTAAGGAGCAAAAATATATCTTATACTTTAGTACTGTATTCTGAATCGTTTGCAGGATAAAATGCATTCTCACTTTTCCAATACAGAAGCATATATGTCAAAGTTTGTCCTAGGCACAATAAAGGTCAAGGTCAACCCAGGGTCAACATTTTATCAATTTATGATGGGCCTACGTCCCAGATGCTATTTATCAAGTTTCGTGGAAATCTGCCGAGTGGTTCTGGAGAAGACTATTTTGAAGGGTTTTTACCATATATGGCTTGGCGGCCATTTTGGTCATGTGACCTGGACCCCATGAGCCAATTTTGGTTTCCCCCATCCCATAGAGGCTCCATATGAAATTTGACTTCAATCGGCCCAACGGTTTCCGAGGAGAAGCCGTTCGAAACTTTTCACATTTTTCGCCTCGGGGAGGCTATACTAAATGGAATGTAATATTTCGCTAGTTCATTGGTTAGATCTCATTGATATCCATCAGAATGCCAAAAATGTTAAAATATTCCAACAAAAGCATGTGTCAAAGTTTGACCTAGGCACAAAGAAGGTCAAGGTCAACCCAGGGTCACCATTTTAGCAATTTATGATGGGCCTACGTCCATATATGGCTTGGCGGCCATTTGGTCATGTGACCTGGACCCCATGAGCAAATTTTGGTTTCCCCAATCCCATAGAGGCTCCATATGAAATTTGACTTCAATCGGCCCAACGGTTTCCGAGGAGAAGCAGGTCGAAAATTTTCACATTTTTCGCCTCAGCGAGGCTATACTAAATGGAATGTAATATTTCGCAAGTTCATTGGTTAGATCTCATTGATATCTATCAGTGTGCAAAAAAAATTGTTTAAATATTCCAAGCGGTTAAGTCACTATCACCAATTTTCACAAACGGGTAACGGACGGACAGACAGACAGCCCATATATGGCTTGGCGGCCATTTTGGTCATGTGACCTAACCCCATGATCAAATTTTGGCTTCCCCCATCCCAAAGAGGCTCCATATGAAATTTGACTTCAATCGGCCCAACGGTTTCCGAGGAGAAGCAGTTCGAAAATGTTCACATTTTTTCGCCTCGGCGAGGCTATACTAAATGGAATGTATATTTCGCAAGTTCATTGGTTAGATCTCATTGAAATCTATCAGTATGCAAAAAATTGATTAAATATTCCAAGCAGTTAAGTCACTATCACCAATTTTCACAAACGGGTTACGGACGGACAGACAGACAGACAGACTGACAGAATGACAGAATGACACGTTGATTTTAGTGCACTCTTAGAAATCAACCGACTTCAGTCGGTCGCTTTTTCTGCGGGTCGTGCAATTCTTAATGTAATCAAAGTATCCATCTGTTGATGTTCATCGGTTTCCTCTTATGCACGGCTACCATGACTAACAGATTCTCACGACAATACCATTTTTATTTATTTATCTATTTATTTGTTTATTTATTTATGTATTTACTTCAACATATGTTTTTCTTTATTGTCTTTTTGCTATTACCACGTGCATAATGAAAATGTGTATGTTACTGTAGGGGAAGGGCCGTAACTAATGTTGAGAGAACTTGTGGCCCAACCCCGTTGCTTATTATTGTATGCAATAAAATATGATTAAACTAAACTAAACTAGTCCGGTTGGTGATCGAACTCGCTCATTGATGTGTTCCGGTAGAAAAAAACAACAACAACAACAACAAAATATTTTCATTTTCAATGAAATTATTTTGCTTTCAATTGTATAAAATGTATCTCTTACTAGCCATTTATAAGGGGAATACGAACACCTTCAGGGGACTCGAACCGCCCACAGTCTTAATTTTTAAGCAGAAATAAGAAAAATATCACAATCTTTCGTCTAACATTTTCGTTATAGGTGGTGTTTTCGTAATGCTAAACGGTATAACGTATATACAACTACAAAACAAAAGCAAGTCGATGACGCGCCACGGCATATCCCCGCGTTGTGAAAATCATGTCACAATAAAAGGACTGGTGACCTCAAGACATGCCTCCCGTGGCAAAATATTTGCACCACCGTATTCAACTTCATTATCTTCGATTTGATATGCAACCATGATTATGTTTGTGAAAAAAAAGAATTTGACCCCTGGGGCTCCCAACCCCCGGCCTCGCCCCAGGGTGTTACTTCAGATTTCCAAATGTGTTCCCTCAGTCCTCAAACATAGGGCTATTAACTGTGACAGTGTCAAGATTCTAGCTCAAAAAGCTTAGACAGTCGAAAAAATGGACCCTACATCCGACTTTGTGACCTCTGATTACCCCCAGATATGACCCCGGTGCACCATTTTTGCGACACCATATTCTACTCTTCATTACCTTCGATTGACATGCAGCATGACTATTTGTGAAAAAGATGAATTTGGACCCCTCGGGCAGTGTTGGGGCACCACTCCCTGCTTGGGGGATCACGTCATTGAGGCGGTTCTAAGGAGTACTCACAACCTATGTCTTTGAGCAGAAATAATAAAAATAATGTATGCCGCCGTAAACCCCCAGTTTTTTCTGTACAAAATGGGATAGAAAGGGGTGTTCCTTTCATGGACTTCTTCACGTGATGGCAGATTCGTTTTCGCTTGTCGCGGCTCATGAAGTGTGAGTTACGAGCGTATGCACGAGTGTTTATTACACGGACATTCAAACGTGGCCGGCCTCTGTGGCTCACTCATATGCGTGTTCGTTGATTCAATTCCCGCTAGGTCTGCAACATTATCCCGTGCAGATGGATCTTGAAATCTTTTCTACGGTCATTTTCCCCCCTTCCACTGATTTAAGCAAGGGCAGTTGTTAGTTTCTGGCGATTGAATGAGCAGTGTTCTGGTAAATCACTTATATAAGCCTGCCCAGGAAAACGTGTGGTAAACTGATCGGCTCAGCAAGACTCTAGAAGAATTTTTATTATCACAATAATTCTTCACAATCTCCAGACGTTTCGGCTTTTTACAGCCTTTTTCACGGATTTTTCTTTCAAGCTATCACATATTTTTCCTATTCATCTTTCCATCTTTGTGCGTCAAAGGTGTCTAGAAGAATTGACTGGGCTGTTAAACTCCAACCAAAGCCAAGTTGATTACGTGATACAGTAGCTGGAATGGACAAAACGACAGAGTAAACTCTCATAACAGAGTATATAGTGATTGCTGGCGTGACACGAACTGAACTGGATAAGGCGATAGAGCCCAGTCATAACAGAGTACACACAGATCGCAGGCGTGACACGAGCTAGACTGAACAAAACGAAAACGTACAGTCTACGGATCGCAGGTGTGACATTGACTGGACTTGACCTGACAAAACATCAGTGCAATCTCATAATAGAGTATATGCGGATCATAGGCATGACACGGACTAGACTGGACAAAACGACATAGTGCAATCTCATAACAGAGTAAATATACAGTTCTCATGCATTTAACGGACCTAACTGGACAAAGCGACAGAGTACAGTCTCATAACAGAGTATATACTAATTGCAGGTATGTCATTGACTCGACTATACTGGACAAAACGGCATTGTAATCTTACAACCGATTAAATGCGGATCGCAGGCGTGAGTCTGGCTGGACCGGACAAATGACAGAGTGCCATCTCATAACAGAGTATATACGGATTGCAGGCGTAAATGGTCCTGGACTCGACAAAATGATCGAGTGCAGTCTCAAATCAGAGTATATGCGGATTACATGCGTGACAAGGACTGGGCTGGAAAAAAACACAGAGCCAATCTCATAACAGAACATAACGGATCTCATAATAGAATATAACCGATCAATGGCGTGATACGGACTCGACTGGACAAAACGACAGCGCAGTATATGCGGATCGCATGCGTTACAATGAATGGACGGAACAAAACGACACAGCGCATGTTTTTTTTTTTTTTGTTTTTTTTTTGGTGGGGGTGGTTTTACACCCCTTTCAATATTATTTCACTTATATCGAGTTAATCGTTAATCAGAGGTGGGCGAAAACCGGAGTTCCAGGAGAAAAAACACCTGGTCTTCCGTTGTAGGCGACAGTGCGCAATCTCATAACAGAGTATATATTGATAGCAGGCGTAACACGTGTTCAACTGGACAAAACGACGTACAGAGTACACTCTCATATCAGAGTATATGCGGATCGCAGGCGTGACAAGGACTGGACTGGACAAACGACAGAGTGCAATCTCATAGCAGAATATAAACGTGTCGCAGCCGTAAAACGAACTGGACTGGGCAAAACGATATAGTGCAATCTCAAAGCAGAGTATAAACGGATCGTGGCAAAATGGCAGAGTGCAAACTCAACAGAGTAGACATGGACCGCAGACGTGACACGGACTAGACTGGACAAAACGACTGAGTGCAATCTCATTACAGAGTACATGCTCATGTATATACGGACTGCAGGCGTGACACGAACTAGACTGACAAAACGACGATGCGCAAAATCATAACAGAGTATATACGTTCTGCAGGCGCGACAGGGACTGAATTGGACAAAACGACAAAACGTAACAGAATATATACATATTGCAGCGTAACACGGACTGGACTGACAAAACAACAGAGTGCAGTCTCATGACAGAGTATATACAGATTGCAGGCGTAACACGAACTGGACTGACAAAACAACAGAATGCAGACCCATGACAGACTATAGACACAGACTGGACTGACAAAACAACAGAATGTAGTCTCATGACAGAGTATATACGGATTGCAGGCGTGACAAGGACTGGACTGTCAAAACAACAGAGTGCAGTCTCAAAACAGAGTACATACGGATTACAGGCGTGACACGGACTGGACTGTCAACCCAACAGAGTGCAGTCTCAAGACAGAGTATATACGGATTACAGGCGTGACACGGACTGGACTGGACAAAACGACAGTGTGCAGTCTCATAATATAAGAATCTTACATGGGTGTGAGGGGTGTATGAAAAAAAATCCGTCCCCAAGGGTCATAGTCCGGCATCATGAGGCTTGCCGAGTGATGACCGACAGTGATCCCGAGGGAAGGAATTTTTCTATCCACCCTCACACCCATGTAGGATTCTTTTTCTTGCATACCTTTCATTTCCGAGCTTGGGTTTTTAACACTGCAGTCTACATCGGTTGCCGACGTTCGCCATATTGTGATGACACTACAGTGATGTTCAGAGACGTCCCGTAAGGTGCTGTGACGTCAAACTTAACGACGGCACAGCATATGAGGTCGTATTATCAAACACGCGACAATATTCGATTATGGGTAAGAACACCAGGGTTAGAATAGAATTTCTATCTATCCCAGGCTCTCAGGATTTCCTTATCTGGTGTGCAAGAACAAAGTTTATATGGATTGCAGGCGTGAAACGGACTGGAATGGACAAAACGACAAGGTGCAGCCTCATAACAGAATTTATACGGATTGCAGGCGTGTCACGGACTGGACTGACAAAGCAACAGAGTGCAGTCTCATGACAGAGTATACACGGATTGCAGGGGTGACACTGACTGGACTATAGAAATCTCACACACGTAACAGAGTTTATATGGATTGCAGGCGTGAAACGGACTAGACTGGACAAAACGATAGAGTGCAATCTCATTACAGGGAGGCGTGACACGGCTTATAGGAATAATTTGATTTCGGAGTCTCGGCTTAATTTGCATCAAGTTCATGTGAAGATTTTCTGGAATTAATAGGATTTTGTCAACAAGGAATTGAAAGTCTGCTTTTTGTGAAGCTTGCCAGAGTGCGATATTCTCAAACTGACAGTAAAAAATTGTTATTTGAGGATTGGTTTTATTTGAATCTAGCGGTCGTTTCAATAACATTTCATCTGTATGAGACGGCCGTTAGTGAAAGATGGTAGGAAACCTACGAGTCCAAAAGAAATACTTCTGGAATTTGGAGTGAGTGTTTCAGTTTTACGTCCCACCAACAGCTACGGTCATACGGAGACGGGACCTCGGTTTAAAGACTCATCCGAAAGTCCGGAGAAGCCCGGGATCGAACTCTGGAATATGGACCTTTACCTGATGATTTCCTTCCATCATGAAAACATGCCTATATAATTTTGAACCCTCGGACCCCACTTTGATATAGTAAAAATGGGGTTTACAGGGGTAAACCTTATTTTTATTTCTGCTCTAAAATATAGATTCTGGGTACTCGTTAGAACTGCCTCGTTGAGGCGGTTCTAACGAGTAACCACAACCTATATTTTGAGCAGAAATAAGAAAAATATCTTTTTTTTTTTCATCTTAAGTTCTTCAATTTTTCGGCGATAAAGGTTACAATGTATTTGTATAGCCGTGTTTTCGCAATGTCACCACGAAAACACACCTATCTATTTATTTTTTCTTATTTCTTGCTTTGTATGTAGGATTGTATGTTAATTAAATCGGATTTGGAACCTTCCAACCCAAGTCGTTTCTTTTCTGCCTCCTGCCACATGGCGCCCGTTTCTTTGCAGATTTTTTTATGTTCCTGTCTTGTTTTGCGTGGTTGTGTTAGGGGTTGGGGGTCTAATTACTTACGTTTGGACGGCTACACAGTACAACAACGGACATTCTACAATTCTTATATCATAACAGTAATAAAGAATACATAAAGAGCGTTTATTTTTGCCTTGACCATATTACTCCAGCACGAGCTAACTATCACTAATGCCAGTCGAGTACCTCAGGTCGTCTCCGTCAACACTTTTTAGGTCATTTTTGAGACGTTGCTTCCAATTTTGTGGGACTTTTACCCGACACTGAGATGAAATGGCATCTCAGTTCCTGCCACCTAATGTAACCAATAGGGTTTATATGCATGGAGGGGCCAACTTGCACATCTTTGTCTGGGCAGGCTAAGACCTTCCAAGCGGTTTGTCAGAACTTGGAATATAATGGTATGACAAGACAATAAGCGCTACGGTACAGCTAAAGACGTTTGTTTTTAGATTCTTATTTTTTCGTTTTGGTTTATCAGTCCTTTCAAAATGGTTTCCAATTGATCGTTAATCAGAAGTGGGCGAAAACCGGACTACCCAGGGAAAAACCACCTGACCGTCCGTTGCAGAACTTGGCGTCTCATTAGTGTCGCGAGCTAGGCTCGAATGACAGCGTTGATAGACCTATTTCAAACTTGGTACAATATATACCATTGCAATCTAGCAAAGGTTTGATTATATTTTGGTGACATTGACCTTACTTTCAAGGCACAGAGTACCATAATATAACAGTTAATTTTGTCATGTCTGCATCATGTCTCATTAACGAATTGATGAAATTTACTCAAACTTGGTACAATATATCATTGCAACCTACTAAAGAGTTGATTAGATTTTGTTGACGTTGAACTTATTATTACACCATACCAAAGATTTGATTAGATATGGTGACTTCGACTTTATTTCAAGGGCTCATGCGCCACCACCTCCCATACGATCAATTTTGTCTTGTTTGTGCACTATCTCATGAACTAATTCAAGAAATTTGGTCAAACTTAGTACAGTTTACCATTGCAACCTAGCAAAGGTTTGATTATATTTTGATGACCTTGACCTTATCTTCAAAGGCACAGGTTAAAAAAAAAACAGTCAATTTTTTATTGTCTGCACTGCCTACCAAAGGTTTTATTTTATTTTGGGTGATTTTGGCCTTATTTTTAAGGTCAAAGGCTCCTGAAAACTGTCCGTTTGGGGGAGTAAAACTGGCTGGTCTGTTGGACTAAAAACGCATGGCAAATTAATGGAACACTTTCAACCTTGTAGACTCATTATTTCGCCAGAAATTGACAACTGCCCTTCTTGAATCAGCGGGAGACAGAGAATAACCGTAGAAAATATTTCATGATTAATCTCCACCGCGAAAGGATGTTGCCGACCCCGGCAGGTATCGAACCGACGTCCTCCAGATTACCAATAAGATGCGCATCCGACTGAGCTACCGAGGCCGGCACAACAAAATTGTTGATATTTTTTTTATTTTTCCACAAAACAGGATTTGACTTATGAAAATAGTCAATGTCCATGAAATGTCAAAACCTGTTTTCTGCTAAAAATACGAAAAAATATTTCAAAATGCCGTCTGCTGGTAAATACCCAGCATGCAGAGCGTTAAATAACACATTTGACACTGTATGGGCAGACAAGTTAACTTATTTATTCTGATGCTGAAAAAAAAGTTAAATCTTTTAGTATTTTCTTGTCTGAGACATAATTCCTGTATCAAATAAGGAACGTATACCTAATCGAGTTTCTTTTGGCCAGGAAAATGTCGGAAATATTGCGGATTTTCTCCTAACTTATGTCAGCTTACCATGACAGTATATAATCAGACTGTCTCATGCTCGCTAATTTCTTGACTAATGAGAAGGCAAAGACTGAAGAATTGCCATTGATCCATCTGCAAAGTTAAAATTGCAGTCCTATATACCATGAAATCCTTCAACGCGACCTGCATATGTATGAAGTAATGCACTCAAGAAGTACGCTGTTGCAAAGTTTATAACCCAATATATGCCAAGAGTATCGCCCTGCCCATCGGGGCTTGGGGAAATAAATTGAAATGCATGGTGCTTCCGCACAGAGCTGATGTTGTTGTTGATTTGAGGTTTAACGTCCCCGTCAACACTGTATAGGTCATTTTGGAGACGTTGCTTCCAATTTTATTGGACTTTTACCCGACATTGAGATGAAATGACATGTCAAGCCCTGACGCCCAATGAAACCAATAGGGTTTATGAACATGGACGGCCCGACTCGCACCACTTTGCCTAGGCAGGCTTAGATCCTCTAAGCGGTTTACCTGTATTCGTGTGGGGATGGTTCCAGCTCTGCTTGGAAGCATCATAGAGCCCATCTATTTCTTCAAGCCCCGATGGGCGAAAAGCCATGAAATTTTGTATTCATTAAATCCAAACCTTTATTACTTGATTTGACTCAAATGAGTTCAAGTTTACCTGCAATAACGTAGAAATTTTAGACTTTGAAAATTGATACTAGCACGTTTTTGAGGAAATGGACAAAATCTGGCATCGTGGTGTCATCAAGTACCTCCATAAAAAGGGGTTAGCTCCTGAGGACATTCATGCCGATACGGTTGCTACATTAGGGGATGATGCTCCTTCGTATTCAACCGTGAACGTATTCAACCGTGAAAAGATGGGCAGCAAGTTTTAAGATGGGCAAAGACAGCCTTGAAGATGATGACCGGTGTGGTCGACCCACAACGGCAACAACTGTGGAAACCATCAGCCAAGTGCATAGGGCCGTGATGGATGACAGGCGTTTAAATGTGAATAAGTCAAGTAACACTGTTGGCATCTCCCGTGAACGAGTAGAGAACATTCTACACAGAGAATTAGGAATGTCGAAGGTTTCCGCCAGATGGGTGTCACGGCTTTTGACGCCTGACCAAAAGTTGACCAGACTGAACCTGTCACAAGCCAACTTGGCTATTTTTGAAGCAGACCAAGATGGTTATCTTGACCGTTTTGTCACACAGGATGAGTGTTGGGTTCATCACTTTAAGCCAGAGACCAAAAGACAATCCATGCAATGGAAGCACCCTGGCTCACCCCCTCCAAAGAAGGCAAAAGTCGTCTCCTCTGCAGGGAAGGTGATGGCGTCAGTGATCTGGGATGCCTAGGGTATAATATTTATAGATTACCTTCAAAAGGGCAGAACAATTAATGGGGAGTATTATGCAGTTCTGCTAAACAATTGCGGAAAGCAATTAAGGCTAAACGACCCGGAAAATTGACAAAAGGGGTATTGTTCCATCATGACAATGCGCCTGCTCATAAATCGATTGTCGCAATGGCTGCTGTGCATGACTGTGGCTTCACACTTGTAGATCACCCTCCGTATTCACCTGATCTAGCTCCATCAGATTATTTCTTGTTTCAAAACATGAAAAAGCACTTGACTGGGCAGCATTATCGGTCAGACGAGGAGGTGATAGCTGCTGTGGAGGAGTTTTTCAGGGACCATGATGACACCTTCTATACCACTGGGATCCAAGGACTCCAGCATCGCTGGAGGGAGTGTGTGGCCAGGAAGGGAGACTTTGTTGAAAAATAAGGCACTTTCAGCATGGACAAATTATTGGATCTTGGTCAGGCTCAGAACATTTCAGCCTGTCCTCGTAAACCGCTTAGAATGTATAATTGAATGATTAAAGATACTTCAGGAACGCGTCGAACCAGAACCCAAAATAGAAGTGAAGGCAATGGTCGGGAGTCGATACAGTTATCTCACACTTCCCATTCAAGACACCAAAGGCAAAGACACACAAACACAATACAACCTCACGATAAAGACGGTTACACGTTATTTCCCACAAAATGGCAAAACGAAAAAGATATAAGGAATACATACATCCATGTGATAAATCGAGGATCTTACATGAGTGTTCATGTATTATTGAATTTATTAAACGAGTTGAGGAAAAGGATAAAATGCGAGGCTATGCCGAGCATTTTATCCCTTTTCTTCGACGAGTTTAATAAATTCAATAATACATGAGCACGAATGCAAGATTCTATTTATCATATGACATTTAAAACGAATTTTATTCACGATTGTTTAACAAAAATGTCAATATTCCGCCATTTGTAAACGCGACGTCGTCAAGGACGTCGTACATGTAACGTTACGGGGCGTATCTAACTAATTGCGTAATTGGCATATTAAATCCACTAGTGGATTATCGAATTTATTACATGACGTTATTACATTCTCAGACACGACGTCATATGATAAAGTGCATTCATTCATACCTCCATGACAGTCATTTTCTGATGAACATTTTTTGTTTTTCTTATTTTCACTCCAAACATAGGTTTTGGGTACTCGTTAGAACCGCCTCATTGAGGCGGTTCTAACGAGTACCCACAACCTATGTCTTGCAGCAAAAATAAACAAAACATAACGTACACCCCTGTAAACCCAGTTTTCTCTGTATAATGTGGAGTTTAAGGGGGCGCTCATTTCACGGACTTGTTAACGTGTTGCATGCAAAGACGAACTGTAATAATAAATAAACCACAATAGAAGACAGACGAACCGCCTTGGAATGGTCAATAAAACAATTTATGTTTATGGGGGGGGGGGGGGGGGGTACGGGGTCACAATCCTCGCTCTTGATTCTGTCATGGTTAAGACAAATAATTTGTTCAGTCCACGTGAAGGACTTCTAACTAATAGCATCGCAACATCTCCGAATATATAGAAATCAAACGAATACAGAGATGAAACAATGATGAGGACTCAACATCATGAAATAACAGAAATGCTGGAGCTCTCCAGTGGGCCCGACCAAAGTCAGAGCACTAACCGACATTACTTAAAAAGTGTAAGTGCTAGAACCTTCATAGAGTCCGAGGCCTGACCCGCCGGCGAGCAATTAAAGGTGCATTATTGAGCTATCTGGAGAAAATGCTTCCAAAAATAAAATACATAAAGCCGGTATTTTTCTTTAAAACAATACAAATGAATGCATTTTATGCAAAAATGTGAACAATAATGATGACAGGTAAACGAGCTTGAGAGGGATTCCCTAACTAGGTTTCGCACACTAGTTAGATCTATTTTTAGTTCGTGACAAAAATAGAATCCCATATATGACGTTATGCGACGTTCATTTTTGGCCTTGTTTGCTTAGGCCATGCCTGAATCGGAAGAATTATGACGCTGAATACCATGCCAAAAGTGACGACACTCAGAGACGATACTGTCGCCATGTATGTGTAAAGTGACAGATTTATTTTTTAGAACAGAAATACCGAACACATGTTCAGAGCGAAGGGTAAACACGAATGAAAACGACCATTTTCACAAGGTTCTGAAGCTGTATTTGGCTCCAAAAGTGTACACATGACAAAGGAGTATGCATTGAAGATCAAAACCAGCAAAAAAAATTGAGACCCGGTAGCTCAATAATGCACCTTTAAAATGGGAAGCAAAGTTATCAACTATGATCGGGTTATCAACCATGCATGCGGTCGGTCGTATAACATTTATGTTGTACCCAATCATTTTTTATCCGAAATTAGGTACTAAAATACGGAAAACAGGAAGGGACATATTTTTTTAATATGTTGTGCGAACAAGATATTATGTTGTGCGAACAAGATAATATCTTGTATCTTGTGCGCACAACATAATTTATCTTGTGCGGACAACATTTTATACTGTGCGCACAAGTGCGGACAACATATTATCCTGTGCGCACAACACAGATCTTGGGAAGTTGTGCGAACAAGATATTATCTTTTGCGGACAAGATATTATCTTGTTTGCACAACATATTATCTTGTGCGCATAAAGTTATTATCTTGTCCGCACAATATATATGTTGTGCGCACAAGTGCGGACAAGATCATATGTTGTGCAAACAAGATAATATATTGTGTATTGCGCGACTAAGATAATACCTTGTGCGCACAAAATAATAAGAATATGTTGATAATATCTTGTCCGCACAAGTGCGCACACTATATTAAAAAAAAATCATGTCCCTTCCCGGGTTCCGTACTAAAATCATTGCAAGCATATATTATTTTCTGAACTTATATAAGTCACCATAAAATTTAGGTTTCTTGTTGCAGAATGGATTCAAGTCCAATGTTGAATTCAAGTTCAAATAAATTAAGTCCAAGGCCTATCCCAAACATCAAAGGGAAAGGTGATTACATGTAACACATCTTAATAACTTGCATAGCAGCTCCCAAACAGGTGGCATCTCAGTTAAATAATTTGCTAGATTGCGCAGCTCCGAAAATAAAACAAACACGAAATTAAACGAAACCGCAGTTTAAAGCCCAAACCTAAGCCTGCCCAAGGGAAAATGGTGCGAGTCGGACCGCTCCTCAAACGTTAGAGGAGGGTTTGAGACGTCATTTCACCTGAATGACGAGTAAAAGTTCAAAATTTGAAACAACGTCTCCAAAATGACCTAAATAGCGTTGGCGGGACGTAAAATCTCAACACCAACAAACAAACAATTCTTGAGTGCCAAACCTGAGACTTTGACAGACAGTATGCGTTTGATCTAGGTCTATATTGCTAATAACATGAACTGTTTTTGTAAAACGTTAAGCAACAAATATAGCACCTCTGCGTGGAAGCATCATGCAGCCCATCTATTTCTTCAAGCCCCGATGGGTTGGAACATACATGTATATAAGAAAAATAATGTATACCCCTGTAAACTCCCCAATGTGGGATATAAAAGGGCTTGTTAACATGACGCCTATCACTTGTTAGGACGACCTCAGTATGGCGAGGCAAGAGTTATATTAATGTTGTCATTCTTGTGCAGATTATTGGATATATTTGTATGACCACGTCTTCGACTTGTCATCACAAAAACACGCCTATATAATTTTGACCCCCTCGAACCCCACTTTTATATAGCAAAACTGGGGTTTACAGGGGTAAACCTTATTTTTCTTAGTTCTGCTCAAAAATATATACTCTGGATACTCGTTAGAACCGCCTCCATGAGGCGGTTCTAACGAGTACCCACAAACTATACTTTAGGCAGAAATAAGAAAAATATCACAATTTTTCATCTTAAATTTTCGTGTTTTCGGCGATAAAGGTTACAATGTATTTGTATAAGCGTGTTTTCGTAATGTTCATGATTTTATGTGTGTATTTTCATATCGCATTTTCGTTTCTATTTAGTGCATAAAAACTGAGAAAAAAATACGTATGAAAACCGGCATGCTTAGTGCCATGAAGTTAACATTACGAAAACACGCCTATACAAATATATTGCCAAATTTTTGGTAAAAAGTTAGAATTTTAAGATGAAAAATTGTGATATTTTTCTTATTTTTTCTCAAAACATACATTGCGGGGACTCGATAGAACCTCCTCGTCGAGGCGATTCTATCGAGTACCCACAATCTATGTTTTTGAGCAGAAATAAGAAGAATAACGTATACCCCCTTAAACGCCAATTTTACTGTATAAAAGTGGGGTATGAGGGGGTCAAAATTATATAGGCGTGTTCTCGTAATGATATTAATTTACAAAGACCCGATCTGAGTATCATGCAGACAATAATGCAAATTTTACGGTGTAATGATTCAAATGTTTTGAACAAACTTGTATGTAAACAGAAATTGAAAATTTTCAAACTGCACATTTAGCAATACCGTCTGTTTTTATCGTATCATTTCTGCGTTGCAAATATAATTGCATAATATTTCTCACGAGCTATTGCCTGATATTGCAGATTTCATATTAAATTTAATACCAGGTGTATCATAGATTTTACTGCACGTAAAATTCATAAATGCAACAATTAAACCAATATATGCCTAACGTCCCTTTTTTAAGACACTGGGAAACAGTGTAGACCCAGATCAGACGCCGCGTCTTACCTGGGATACACTTTTTGCTTACATGCCTGACATTTTTATAACAGATAACAGACAAAACAAATCTGACACCCCCTTAATAAGAAATGGGTCTTTTCCCAAGCTGTAAAATAAAAGATTTTATTGTGATGTGTGGGTTGATAATAGCAACTGATAAATTTCAATTATTGTTTTTGCTTTATGTTATGGGCAATAAATAGAAAGAATCGCAGAAATAGACAAAATATCACCTAAATCTGTGAAAATATTAAATATAAGACCGTCAATTAAGATTCTAGTGTTTTCTAGAGGAAAAGGTTTTAACACATAGGACACCCATGATCATGTACCTGGAAAAACCGAATGCGTATCCTGAACCAACCTGCGAGATCATAAAGTTGAGCCTATGCAGTTTGACATACGCGACCAGCAAAGACACCAGCCTGTTCGCACAGCAAGGTCAGAGTCTTCAACGTCTGCCCAGTGCATGCATAACTCAAAATAATAAATTATATCGACAATTGAAAATTTTCAGATAAAAAATTCTGATTTTTTTTTTTTTTTTTTTTTTTTTTTCTTTTTCAAATTTCTGCTCAAAAAATAGATTGCAGAAATAAGGAAAACAATGTTTACACCCTGTAAACCCCAGGTTTACTATATAAAAACGCGTTTTCGTGGCGGATGACTTTAGCGACGAGGTAAGACTGTAAATGAGCAGTCATGTCTGATTCATTCGAGTTTTGCATTTTTGAGCGCACAGGCTAAAATAATAATTACATGTACACATCCGTTTGTACGTTTGAGTGGGGTTGGGGATCTTACCGCTTACTGATCGCAACTGTCAAAGCACCAAACATCATTTTATCAAGTCCAATTAATAAATAACCTACGCGTGGGTCGATGTAAACACTTTTTGTACCAAATGGAATCTTCCTCTTAAAATATAGCAGGAGTCCATTTCGAAATATAGGGGTTACAGGCTGTGTTATCTTTAACATTTATTCGGAAAATAGCTGAACTTTTTTGCAAACAGTGTAGGCCCTAGCGTCTGATCTGGTAATACATTGTTTGCCAGAGTACCAGTTTTGGGGTTTCCGGTACAAAATAGGTTAAAGTCAAGACAATGATGGATTATTTGGTAGTCTTGATATGAAATTTCATGAAGCTGCATGAGACCATTCTTTAGATATCCGTAACTGAAGTATATACATGTACCTACAAGATTTCGCCCGCCGTTCAACGCATCCTACAAGTGCCCAACCAAGTGTAAATGGGTATCTGGTTTAGCTTAAAGATCATAGCTCTGCCTTTCACGAATATCTTTTGCCCAAGATAAGATAGGGTGCTTGAAACAAATGCAGCCCACAGTACATTTACAGCCTGTACGTGTACGGTACAAAAACAAATGGATGTTTAAGAACTAAATATGTTTATGTACAGTGTCAGTTACTCGCGTGACATGTATCTAACCGCTGTCTCCTTATCACTAGCTCTCACCGGTTTTCGCCCACCTCTGATTAACGATCGGCTCGAAATAATCTTGAAGTGGGCCTTAAATCCAAACCAAATGTATGTACAGATATTTGTTGTACTTTTACTATGATGAAGAACTGGCCGAGTTCATTTAAAGCAATAACAGACTAAAGATCATTGCCGTCTTTGAATGCAAATGAGGGCAATAATAGACATGTAAATAGATCTGGTACATAATAAGCATCGATTTTGCTTCAATATACGACCCAATCACTAGACTTATTGCAACCGTAATAAGGGATAATCCCTGAAGAGTTTTGCATGGAATAAGAATGACGCTTTAAGTTTCCTGTTTAGCACAAAGCTTGTCTAAATAATGAACTATCATTATTTGAACTGTGTCTCAAGAAAACCTGTTTATAATGTGTACGGACAGCGAAGCATTTGATCAGTCTGCGCGGTCGCGCAGACTGATCAAATGCTTCGCTGTGCTTTACAGGTTTCTCTGGGGTTTCTCTATATAGCTGCAACGGAAGTTCAGATGATTTTTCTCCGGGTTGTCCGGTTTTCACCCACCTCTGACTAATGGTCGGCTCGATATGACTGAAATAATCTGGAAAGAGCCGTACCCCCCCCCCCTCCCCCCCCCCCCAAAAAAAAAAGACATATGAAGGTGGCTCAGCCAGAAAGTATGGAAGCAAAGTCTCCAAAATGACCTATACAGTGTTTAACGTCCCTGTCAACACTGTATAGGTCATTTTGGAAACGTTGCTTCCATACTTTCTGGCTGAGCCACCTTCATAAGAAAATCTTTTTTATGCCATCTGCGAACAACAAGGTGCAGATTAGCTTGCGGATCCGCACAGTCTTATCAGCATCACGAAAACACGCCTATATTATTTGACCGCCTTAAAACCCACTTTTATATAGTCAAACTGAGGTCTATGGTACACATTAATTTTTCTTGTTTCTGCTCAAAACATAGGTTGTGTGTACTCGTTAGAACCGCCTCAATGAGACGGTTCTAACGAGCACACAAACCTATGTTTTATTGTGACGGTTCTAACGAGTACACACAACCTATGTTTTGAGCAGAAATTCGAGAAGTTCAGAATTTTTATCTGAAAAATTTCATTTCCTTTATTTATTTATTTATTTATTTATTTATTTATTATTTTTTTGCGGTAAAATTTTTCAGTATATTTGAATAGGCGTGTTTTCGTAATTTCGCTCTTTTGTTCCCTGCTCTGCTACGGTTGTACAATACCTCCACTTTATGTAGCTAAAATGTCTGGACACGTGCTGACCTGGGTTTTTGTTTGATTTGAGGTTTAACGTCCCCGTCAACACTGTAAAGGTCATTTTGGCCGACATTGAGATGAAATGACATCTCAAGCCCTGTCGCCAAATGAAACCAATAGGGTTTATTAGCATGGACGGTCCGCCTCGCACCGCGGTTCATGGACAGGCTTAGATCCTCTAAGCGGTTTACCAGTACTAGTGTGCAGGCCGGATTCAGCTCTGCGTGGAAGCATCATGCAGCCCATATATTTCTTCAAGCCCCTATGGGCGGGGGCGGAGCTGACCTGGTTAGCTGTACAGGTTTTTGACTTACCTGGCACAAACCCCGAAGACAGACTTTCTAGCGACGCAGATCATTAATCGCCATTAATCGTCGTTATTGAAAGCCAATACATCAGATCAATGCACCCTTGCTATTCTTAAAATTGAATAGTACATTTTATAAGTGTTTATCTTAATTGGACATAGTTTCAACCATCTCTCGGTCAAATCGCGATGACGGAGAGTTCAACGATCGCGGCCATAATCTGAATGTTCACACCCTACACCCCCGTCTGAACAATAGTTCGTCAATCATTACTGACAATGACCAATCTTAATCATATTTGAGAAATGTTACTCTTTGTGCGTTCTAAGATGGCTGATGAAACCGATTCTAGCTGCAGATAGAGTAACAGGGGCTAGAGGAAGACAGCTCCGTTGGTGATACCTTAGCTCTGGCTTTGCGCTGTCCGCGCTGCTGCACAGCTTCACTGATTCTTTTTGCCTCGTATTCACTGGCACCCCTCCTGATGAGACCTCGCCAATTCGCTCTGCCCTGTGCAATTTGTTCCCACAACTCTGTTGCAATGTTGAAGTCCATGAGGGACGCTTTGAGGGTGTCCTTGTAGACCTTCTGATTGTCTTGGGATCGTTTGCCCATTTCTAGTTTTCCATAGAGAATTTCCTTCGGCAAACTTTCCTCAGGCACTCTGGTAACATGGCCTGTCCATCTTAACCGTGCTTATTTCAGAAGAGTATGTACACTTTGCATCCCTGCCCTGTTCAGGACTTCCGTGCCTGGAGTTAAGAGCTTTCTAAGACAGCTTGTATGGAAGTGATTCAGTCTTTTGGAATGCGTTTGGCAAACTGTCCATGTTTCACATGCATACAATAGTGTTGGCAGCACCACAGCCCTGTAGACTTTCAGTTTTGTGTCCAGTCTAATTCCACTTCAATCCCAGACATTGCCACGTAGTCGGCAAAATACTGCACTAGCTTTGGCAATCCTGGCATTGACTTCACCATCAATGTGCACGACACTTTCCAGGTTTTGGCTGATAGACTATAAGAATCTTATATGGGTGTGAGGGGTGGATGGAAAAATCCGTCCCAAGGGTTACGGTCCGGCATCACGAGGCTTGCCGGACAGTGATCCCGAGGGACGGATTTTTCTATCCACCCCTCACACCCATATAGGATTCTTTTTCTTGCATACCTCTCATGTCTTAGTGCGGATTTTTAATGCTGCAGTCCCTTCGGTTACCTGTGATGACACTACAGGAATGTTTAGTAACGTCACGTTACGTACTGTGACGTCAACCTTAACGACAACGCATATGAGGTCGTATTCAACCAGTGCATTTATCAAACACGCGATTATATTCGATTCTGGGTCGGAACACCAGGGTCAGAACATAAATTTCTATCCCAGGGTAAAATCAGGGATTTCCTTGTCTGGTGTGCAAGAATACCTCAGTCTTTCTGGTGCTGATTGTGAGATAATAACTATCACAGGAGTCAGATACTTGGTATTTACCTTTTTTTATTTAATCTTCTGTTGGAACACCTTTTGCCATGTCAACTGTGCATTTCGCATGCTTTTGGCAAGCGGACCAAATAGCCAGATACGCCATAGACACGTGTGTGTTACATTTGAATCCACATAATCTGGTGACCTGAAAAGTCCAAAGGTAGCTCTGCCTGCGACTGTTTAAGCAACTGTAACTTTGGCCTAATGGTAAAGAGAGATTAGGTGTTCCATATGTGAGACGTCAAAGCTCTGCAACGGAAGATCATGTGGTTTTTCTCCGGGTACTCCGGCTTTCGCCCACCTCTGATTAACGATCGACCCGAAATAATGAAATAATCTTGAAAGTAAGACCAAAAACAACGGCAACTTCTATCTGTCTCTTCCATCCCGTTTCTTTGCTACTATAAAATCACGGGTGTACGTCCGTCCATCCAAACCTTGTGAATGCAACTACTTTTTATTTCTTGCAATATTATCACAAAACTTGGTACACATATTGCTTAGGAACTGCAGATGTACATAAGGATATCCGAATTTTTATCTTATCCCCTTGGGTCATGGGGTGAGGACAAACGTCAAATGTTTAAGAAAATGCTTTAGAATGCAATTACATTTTATTATTTCTTGCCCTATTGTCACAAAACTTGGTACACATATTGCTTAGGAACTGCAGATGTGCATAAGGGAATCCGAATTTTTGATCTTATCCCCTTGGGTCATGGGGTGAGGACAAACGTCAAATTTTTAAGAAAATGCTTATGAATGCAGTTACTTTATATTATTTCTTGCCCTATGGTCACCAAACTTGGTTCACATATTGCTTAGGAACTGCAGATGTACATAAGGGTGTCCAAATTTTGATTTGAACCCCTGGGGTCATGGGGTTATGTCAAAGGTCAAATTTTCAAGAAAATGCTTGTGAATGCAACTACGTACTTTATTTCTTCATGTATGGTTGCGAAACTTGCTATACATATTGCTTATGGACTGCAGATGTGCATTTTAATCAGTACCCTTGGGGTCATGGGCTGAGGTCAAAGGTCAAATTTTCAAGAAAATGCTTGTGAATGCAACTACTTTTTTGTTATTTCTTGCCATATACTCACCAAACTTGGTACACATGTTGCTCAGGAACTGCAGATGTGCATAAGGGTATCCAGATTTTAATTTGAACCCCAGGGGTCATTGGGTAAGATCAAAGGTCAATTTTTCAAGAAAATGCTTGTGAATGCAACTTCTTCTTTATTTCTTCATCTATGATGGCAGAACTTGCTACAAATATTGGGTTAGGGATTGCAGATGTGCATGAGGGTATCTAAATTTTGATGGCCAAACTCGCTCTTCATATTGCTTAGGGCCTGGAGATGTGCATGAAGGTATCTAAAACTTTGATCTGACCCCTAGGGTCATAGGGTGATGTCAAAGGTCACATTTAGAAAAAGCGGTTATTTGCGACGGTGCGCCATCGACATGCTCTCGTTATGTTTGTATTGCATTTCAATGTATGATGGCTGATATTTGAAATAAATACATAAATAAATAGTATCCGTAAGCCGTTAGAACCGCCACATTTGAGGCGGTTCTGACGAGAAACCACAGACTATGTTTGTAGCATACATGAGAAACATACCACAGTTTTTTCTTCAAAAAATGTCATTTTTTAACCATGAAAGCAAGGGTATGTCACTCTGGTATATGCGTGAACTATCGGCCATCGTTAAGTAAGTAAAGTAAGTTAAACGATTAATTCATACTTTTTGGGTACATTGTTTTACAATCGACCCAAAGTCATGAAGGACATAAACTGAATTCGTGCTGTTGTCCACGTGACTATCACTGATTTGGGGAAAATACTGAGTCGCGCTATTTTTATCGATGCAACATGTAGGTCAGAGTGTTTCATTTGGCAAAAATGTATACCCAGATCAAACGCCGCGAAATGCGGCGTCTGTTCAGCCGGCTGCTCAGGGTCTACACTGTTTGCTTTAAATAATGGTATTTAAAGTATAAGTCTCAGTTCAAATCGGTGCTGAAATACATGACAGTATTCCTAAATAGAGTTTTAAATCATCCCTTTGTATTTTGATTCCAATGACCGTTACTGCGTAATAGTAATTAAGCCACAACAAAGGTTATCCCTTACAATCCTTAAGCACGGTGCAGGCATCTATGCAAACATTGTACATGTAGAACTTCGATGGCTCGAACACCGATGGCTCGTTTACCATGGTTGTGTCGAACTCGTACTTGGGTCCCTAGGGAAATCCTCAAGATAAGAAATGGTGGGGGATGATTAAGGAGATTTTAGTCTTTTATATTACAAATGTATGCTGTGTGTATTCATTAGAATCGCCTCGGTGAGGCGATTTTAATGAGTACACACAGCAAACATTTTAATTATATAACATCGAAATATGTTCAAAAGTATCTCGTTTTGCCTCTTGGCAGTAACCTTCAGTGGCTCGCACTACCGCTGTCTCGAATAAATTTTCATGGTCCCAAAGGGGTTCGAGCCATCGAAGTTCGACTGTAGATCCTGATGTGATGACTCTGAGCCATCTTGTCGGGATATATATTGCTTACCATTCAGGTAGACACCCTAGTAGACAAATTAGTAGAATGGACGTGCCCAACTTCAGTGAGTGTACTCCAGAAACACAAGGGTGAGAGGATTTGAGGGCACTGACAGCACTGACTGGCAGATTGTCTGAGTGGAGGGTGTGAAAATGTTCATGAACGGGGACTTGGACTGTTTCGGTATACTCTTAAGATCTTGTATCTAATACAAACACGTTTTGTGGCATCTGATCTGGGTCTACACTGTTTGTCAAACCAAACACATAATTCCAGTCCAGATTTTACAGATAACTCTCTTCCATGTACGCAGTGCTCTGCTCTCATAGTGGAACAAATAACACGGCTAGTTTTCGGTCGATTGTTTGTCAATGGACCCAAAGTTACTAAGTAGAAAAGCTCTTCAGTGTCCACGCGATTATCACTGACTTGTCGGAATAACATTGTTATAGAAAATAGGCGCAGTGAGGTCAGAGTGTTGTGTATAAGGGTTATCTTGGATTCATAGCCTGGCAAACAGTGTAGACCCAGACATTACGCCACAAAACGTGGCGTCTGATCAAGATCCTCACTATTTGCTTAAAACCGGATTTTGAGGGTTAAATGAAACAGTTTTAATCACAGTCCAGGACTATTACTCCGACTTACACTCAGAGACAATGGACCCACCAGTACTCTCAATGCTTTGATTTTGGTTTTCATTCACATCAGGTTTGCAGAAACTCCGGAGTTGAATCTCCCCAGAAGTTTTACTACTGACCGTCCCAAGGCGGCCGTTCTTTTGCAGTGTCTTATTTGTTATACTGTTGGTTCACGTTTCGTGTGTTTTTGTGTGTGCCTCTGTGTCACTTTCTATAGGTGACATGAGACGGCTGCGATCTTGGATTGTGGCCTTTCCTGGGTGACCTTTTCTTACTAGTTTACTTGAAATGAGCACTTTCTAATTCTGAAGCCGCATCAATCAGGCGTCTTACTGACAAACGCTCAACTTTACTTTTCAACACACTTTTAAAAACATTTTCCTACAGACGTGGTAGACAGTATTGTGCATGTATTCTGCTACTGCATTGTTCCACTTTCAACCTATCCAGCTTTACAGATGTATTAAAATGCATACTTGACATGAGTCTGTCGCTTTGTGCAAACAGGCAATTAGTCATCTTGATGTATTTCTCACTTTATTGAAACCCAGAAGCAATCTTGAGGCTTCCGCAGATGCAAAACTTGCCCATACGTGACAATTGGAATCGTCCACTTATTAGCTTTCCAGATTCAGGGCTGTTGGGGTTGTTTTGATTGCAGAAAGTTTGGCAAAAGTATCCATATTCTTAGCATACAGTTTATATCCTACGTATAGACGTTCTGCGGTGTCTGGCCTACACTTTCTGCCAGTCTCATTTTATGATAACTTACCCGTGCGATATAGTACATTTTTCATATCTACAAAATGGCTACTTGTCTGATGACAATCCATGATATTTTTCTTATAAATGCTCAAAACATAGGTTGTGGGTGCTCGTTAGAACCGCCTCATTGAGGTGGTTCTAACGTGTACCCACAACCTATGTCTTGGAGCAGAAATAAGAAAAATAATGTATACCCCCGTAAACCCCAGTTTTCTCTATATGAAGTGGGGTTTAGGCGGGTCTTCATTTCATGGACTTGTTCACGTAATGATGATATCTTAGGGATGCTATGTAAATATGGGTTTAATTAAATTAAATGTGAATCAGCGCATGGTAGGTCAACAGATTACCGGTTCTCAAGTTGGCGGCATAAATGAGATATACTTCTCTCAGCCATTTGGTGGTCGTCCTGGAGACTCCAAAATATATGTATATACAGTCGAATTTTAATAATACGAATATTCATTATCTCACCAAGTCCAATTGAACATCCCCCTAATATGTCTAAACCCGTATTTATAATGTGAAAACTTGGGTTTGCGAAGGTAAATATTATTTTTCTTATTTCTGTTCCAAAATATAGGTTGTGGGAACTCATTGAGGCGGTTCTAACGAACACACAAAGCATATGTTTAGAGTATAAATAAGAAACAAATGACAAAAATTCATCAGCAATTCTGATGTGTACACCCAACATACCTTATCAGGATAAAATTGGAAAAGCCACCCTATACGGATATCTGTGGTTATTGGAAGAATTCTCTAAGGATATATGCCCGAGTTCAAATTAGCCCAGGTAAACGAGACATCACTGTTTGAGGTATTGAAGTTTCACCATGCAAAACTACAAAGCTCAACACTCAGATTCTTATGATTTTGATATTCCACCAGTTCGTACTTTTTGCGTCCAGGTGAGATTCCCCTGCCCCCCCCCCCCCCGCCCCCCTACACACACACAAAAATCTATCCAATTGGCGGGCGGAAAAATGTGAATTGCGAATTCTCGCCTTATTCACCGTAGGTACTTATAAATTAGGACTTCAGGAAAAGAGTCCGAAATCATTGCCATTCAAGTTGCTGCGTATTTGCTATTTGGGGCGATTGCTATTCCATATACATGTAGGTTTGTTTGTTTTGTTTGATCGGAGGTTTAACGCCCCCGTAAAGGTCATTTTGGAGACGTTGCTTCCAATTTTGTGGGACTTTTACCCGACATTGAGATGAAATGACATCTCAAGCCCTGTCGCCCAATGAAACCAATAGGGTTTATAAGCATGGACTGTCCGACACTCGCACCGCTTTGCCTGGGCAGGCTTAGATCCTCTAAGTGGTTTACCAGTACTCGTGTGCGTGTCGGATTCAGCTCTGCGTGGAAGCGTCATGCAGCCCATCTATTCCTTCAAGCCCCGACGGGCGGGGGCCGAATATACATATGTACTAGCGGGGATAGGAAACCAGTAATTAAGTGACAACCATTTGATTGATACATTGTTGAACTGTTGTTTAGTATATACATGTATTGCACAGGTCACTATAATTAATAAATTTCTTACTTACTTGATAATTACTGCGCTGGAAATACACTTTAGAAACTATATACAACGGATACAGACTGTTTTATTTCTAAATCTTCATATGATAGATTTATTCTTGTAAACATTAATAGATTATTAATAAATTTACTGTAGATGGAAGGTAAAATACTTGCAAGAACTTGTACATGAATAATATGAAATAAAGGCACTGCCTTTTGAGCAAACACACTCACTTACACCGTATCTACTAAGTCATATTTGGCTAAACAAAAAAAAACGGGACTATGGTGTGGGGGTGGGGCGTTGGATGAGTCCATAAAATTATTTACAATCTGATAAGCAGAGGTAAACTAAAACGCATACCTCTGAGTCCCAATCTATACTGTAGGATCTTTGAACACCTCTGCCGTCTTGGCATATATCGCAGACGTGGGAAGACTATTCCACTGAGGAATTGAGCAATAGTTCTGGGATGGCATCACTATAGGCCTGGTACCTACGGTAGTATGCGTTATTTACTTTTGATGCCCTTGTTTGAGTTGAAACTGTCACATGGGTCGAGAGACACTATACCGGCGTGTATCTTATAAAAGGAGATTAAGGAGGACTTGGTGTAGAACATAAAAAATACCACTAGTGCTAGAGTGGTAGCTCAGTGGTTAGCGCACTTTCCTCTGATGCTAAAGACCCCCGGTTCGATTCCAGGCAGCAACAATAAAGTTTGGTATCCGAACATGTTCAATTGGTATCATTTGTAGGGATGAATGCCACATAGTGCACCGTCCTTCGGCTCGGGACGTTAACTGGAGGCGTCCTGCGCAGAAAGAATCAGCCCCTCTGCAGGTTAAAGATCCTTACCGTAATGCTATGATTACCAAGTAGGCATTTGTCCTGAGAGAGAGAGAGAGAGAGAGAGAGAGAGAGAGAGAGAGAGAGAGAGAGAGAGAGAGAGTGTGTGTGTGTGTGTGTGTGTGTGTGTGTGTGTGTGTGTGTGTGTGTGTGTGTGTGTGTGTGTGTGTGTGTGTGTGTGTGTGTGTGTGTGTGTGTGTGTGTGAGCTTACTCTGAACAAAGTCCAAGACTTTGCAGCAGGAATATATGAAGGCAAACAGATAGACACCGTCGCTCTTGACAACCTGTATGACAAAGTTCCACATAAATGGTTTGAGCACTGTTAAGCTCAGACATAAATCACTTACAATGGATCCAGAGCTTCCTGGCCAACAGGGGCTAACCTGACTGGTCAAATGCACGATTAACACGATTGCCCCAGCTGTATCCGGTGTCCCTCAAGATGCCATGCTCAGACTTTTGTTGTTCTGCCCATGCATAAATGATCTGCCGCAGAAAGTCAGCTCTGCAGTTCACCTCTTTGCTAATGACAGCCTTTTATATCACGCGATCTCAAGCACGACTGATACTGCAGCACTTCAGAGGGATCTTGGCAGAAAGTCTTTTCAACCCAACCAAATGTGCGACAGTCAGTATTACAAAATGGAGAAAGAAGTGAATGCAATGATCATGAAACATGGTCGAAGATTTGGAGCCATTTACATGCTCAAGATACACAGCCATGAACTGTCAATCTTAAAGACTTTAAGGTACCTGGGCATCCTTTATTTAAGAAACATGTCATGGGAATCCATTTTGATGCACCTGTAAAAAGGCAAACAGCAGCCTGGCGTTTCTTTGGAAGGGAGATAACCAGCTGGCCTGAAGATGTTGAAGCATGATGGTAGAGACCATGGTAAGACTTATCCTGGATTATGCCAGATCAGTATGGGGCCCTCATGTAGTATCCAGCAACGCGAGCAGCTTGGTTTGTCAGAGATGACTACCACACAACCAGCATTACCTCCCGAGTGATACAAATTAACACCTTGGCGGGCAAACTCACCAGCATTGACAGCAAGTTGTCAATGATGGGCATGATCTACATGTATCTCTTTTGCAGGTTCTCCGATCCAAAAGCAGCGAACAGTAGAGAATATATGGACCGACAGCTTCTGTCAGCTCTCCTTCATCGGCACGGGCATCAGACTTAAGGGACAACCTTCATAGAAAATTGTCACTTCGGGGATCCTTGAGGGCTTCAAAAGGGATCTTCCCTGAACTACATAAAAACTATTTTTAAAAGTTTTTATACGTTCTGTTGTGGGCCAAAGGTGACGGGAGTCCAACTGATACTGACTTACAATTGGGCAAGGCCTGCTGTCCTTGCATCAGGTAGGGGTAGAGGGGGCGTTGTTACTTCTTCTGTTTGTACACTTTTATTCAATTTCCCCTTTCTCCCCCGTCCCTCCCTCTCTTCTCCTCTACTATATCTTTAGTCTCTTTCTCTGCGAGACGACTCAAAATGACCCACCAGGACTGACGTGTCATTAAACCCAAAACAATTGTTTGAGCTTCACAGCCGCTATGCACATAACCTTAGTGATGATGCTCCAGTGTTGGTCCTGTGTGCACTTCATGGGAAGAAAATTAGATAGGGGGACTCAGTTAGTTTGCAGCATAGACACTTTAAAATATCCTGAAGCACTAGCGTTATTCTATGGATTTGTGGCTCATCACCATTTTGTAAATCTTGGGAAGGTAGAAATCCACAGGTAGCCAGATAGCTCATTGTATCTCTTACTAGTCCCTGGGCTTTATTTTATACCCCTGAGCAACAGTTTGTGAAAAATTTTAAATGCTTGACCAGACGAGACGCGCATTCCACCCTACCGAAAAGAACCGGTAAATGCTTCGGTAAATGCTCCGGTAACTGGTGGGTCCAATCGCGGTGCTGGGTTTTACCGGCTCAGTTCCTTTAAACGCGTGATGTAGTTTCGAAACTTTCCCGCGACCAAACTTCGGCGTTTCATGTAACCGTCATTCGAAGGTAGAAATCCGCAGGTAGCCAAATGTTACTATTCCAAGGCTTTATTTTATTCCCGAATAATGATTTGTGAAAAGTTGTAATTAATTGCTTGGCCAGACGAGCAGCGCTTTCCACCCTACCGAGAAGCTCCGGTAAGTGCTTCGGTAAATGCTCCGGTAATTCGTTGGTCCAAGCGCGGTGCGGAGTTTTACCGGCTTACCGCAGTACGTTTCAGTTCCGTAGTTTCGAAACTTTCCCCGCGATCAAACTTCAGCGTTGATACAACGGTCTTCGATAAGAGGTTTTTAAAATTATTTCGACGCTTTCTGTGTTTCTGATGTAATGGGACTTGACTCCTTTTGATTTTGAGAAGTAATTTTTGGATGTGAATACAATTCTCATTAACTCTGTAAAGATGGTGGATTATCGCGAGAATTTGAACGAGATTCCAGGCGAGATTTTGGTGCCTAATTGTGTTGTTCCTGCCTCTCTACAGTAATAGGTAGCTTTCCACTAAATGTTTTCCATAGGCGACAATAGTAACCTTTTACCTGCTCCCAGAAAAACTACACATACAAAACTTTTCAAACCTTACTTGTTTATAGAGCCATCCTAGCCCAACAAGTTAATGAGAAAAAATCCACATGTTGTCCGGCTCATTTTCAAGTTACAATCAACCATGTTTGTTGACCTGCTAGAACGGAGTAAATAAAACCAACATTTTTAAAGGAGGGGTGACCATATAAAATCAGCAAAAATTTCTTTGAGCTTGCAGATATATTTATAAAACATGCATCATTTTAGTCCCTTATACCTATCATTTTCTCACATTGAAATAAAACATGGGATATATATCCAATGGAAGCAAGTCTGGTATTTAGAACGCAACTAAAAGCTCTGTCCCAAAGTGATAAAACCCGGTACCTCCCAGTATTTAGTGTAATGCTACCTATACCAAACCCTTATTTTCTTTATGTTGCATCAAAAGAATTGCCAAATAGAAATTTAGGTCATATGTAATAATTTAGTCATGCATAATAAAAGTTCAGTCACACAGAATCTTTCAAGTTTGCGATAAAGTTATCGCTTTCAGATTCAACAATGAAAGCCGAACAAACCATAGTTTTTGAAAAGCGCAAAAGTTTATCTCTTTCTGGAATGGAACCCAGACACCGGCTTGCATCAGTGGTTCTTCTCCAATGTCTTTGGAACAATTCAATCCTAAAGTGCAGAGAATTATGCCTAAATAGCACCGATACTCATTGTATGGCTATTTTCACACCTACACCCCCTATTTAAAGTAAAAATGGCATTTTGAGGACAAAAATGCCAAGAAAATGTTAATAAATGCCTAAATGCCATGAGGAATATAGCTGAATATATCTGTCCACATCCTTTTACATGAATACAATGAAATAGAACTTATAACGGATGAGAAAACTTATCCGGATTTTGCAGCGGGCTGTTCAGAGAGACAATTTTGAAGTTTTGCTTTGGTTTGAGACATAGTCCTAGTGCCATGAAACCTTACACTTATATTCCAGATGGAGTTGATTCTTTCTTGTGTTTGTGCAAATACAATTACTGTAAGCCTCCTTTCCAAACACATCAATAAAAACTGATTTACATGGCTTCAAAGTAACCCCCCCCCCCTCAAGAACATAGGTGTGTCAGAGGCAAAAATACATCAAATACATCCAGTTAGACCTAAATTAGCATTACCATCACATTTTTTACAGTATCTATGTCAAAATACATGCAATGAGGATACATTTTATGAAACAGAATTGGACAGAACCTACAAATGTGTGGAAATATTATGTAATGACTGAAAACAGGATAGTGGTCTACTTTTGCTATAGGTAGCTTTCCACTAAATGTTTTCCATAGGCGACAATAGTAACCTTTTACCTGCTCCCAGAAAAACTACACATACAAAACTTTTCAAACCTTACTTGTTTATAGAGCCATCCTAGCCCAACAAGTTAATGAGAAAAAATCCACATGTTGTCCGGCTCATTTTCAAGTTACAATCAACCATGTTTGTTGACCTGCTAGAACGGAGTAAATAAAACCAACATTTTTAAAGGAGGGGTGACCATATAAAATCAGCAAAAATTTCTTTGAGCTTGCAGATATATTTATAAAACATGCATCATTTTAGTCCCTTATACCTATCATTTTCTCACATTGAAATAAAACATGGGATATATATCCAATGGAAGCAAGTCTGGTATTTAGAACGCAACTAAAAGCTCTGTCCCAAAGTGATAAAACCCGGTACCTCCCAGTATTTAGTGTAATGCTACCGTAAAGCAAACACTTCGTGTGATTGCTATTAACATTGTAAAATCGAAAATGATAAGAAGAAACAACAACAAAATACAACTTTTGTGACCAAACTGTCCTACATGTATAACACTTAGCTTTAATTAGCACGTTCTACATGTATAAAGATTGACAGACGGTGTCCAAAGTTAAAAAAAAAATAGCACCATGAACTCGCAGTGTTTGCGTTTTGATCACTAACCACACATAGCTAAAACCGCATTTTTCATCGTAGGCTTATTTGTATATCTTCAGTTTTCTTCAGACATTAACCCTTTATGTACCAAATGGAAACATCCTACTTATATATAGTTTGAGCCCATTTCAAAATTTAGGGGTGTCATGTTGCGTTTTCATCAAAATTGATTACGAAAAAGTCTGAATTTTTAGCAAACAGTGGAGGCCCTGATCAGACGCCGCGTTATGTGGCGTCTGATCTTGGCCTTCACTGTTTGCCAGAGTACCCGTTTTGGGGTTTCTGGTACTAAATGGGTTAATGCCGTTATAAATCAGTTATAAATCACAAATGTCTGTAAACTACCTGCAACATGCAATCTCGCGGCAGCTGCCTTCGTTATTGTGAAATAATTAAAAGGCGAGAAGTCTGGCCCACCAGAAATCACAGTGATACGCAGGAAAACAGACCGTGCATAATGCGATGCATCACTTTTTAAGATCTTTTTAGGGCGTGTTAAGGGAAGGGAAAGTAGGCCTGGACCAAAGGATATACAACATTTTCATGCTCAAATCACAAAAAAATGATATTTATAATTTTTATAAAGATTTGAAACATTTCTTATCTATGTTCAAAAGATACATTGTAGATGCTCGACTGAACCACCTCAATGAGGCGATTGTAATGAGTGCCCACAAACTGTTTAAAAGAAGAAATAAATTTCTGTTGCAAACACAGATTCTAGTGTTTGCTAGAAACACCTTGAGAAAAAATGTTAAAATTTATGTAAATCCATGTAAACCTCAGTTTTCTTTATATAAAGTGGGGTTTACAGGGATCTTCATTAAACGCTGTTAATGTGATGATCCATATTGAAATCAACATGACCGGAGATGACCAATATAAGCCAAAGTGCTTTCTGTCAAATCCTATTCTCACTGTGCTTGCATTGTTCAATGTATGGTGTTGTCATTCAAACCAAAGGCATGACCGCACAAAAGTCGGTATAAAATAAAGAAAACAGCACCTATTGCAATTACACTACTGTATGACAAGATCAGCTGGACATCCAAATCCAAAATATATGAGCCCTGCCAAGCAAGTTTGTGTCTTCGAGCATTCCGTCATGACAAATTTTAACTGCGCATGCCCAGTCATTCAGAGGGGCCAGGGATATGGCTTTCTGTCTGAAGGTTCCTCTTGATTCACTGCTTGTATGGGCGAGCAGCGAAGGTTCTGGCGAGACTGCGCGGATGCACAGGCTCGCTTGAAACTTCGCTGCTCGCATAGGCGATAAGTACCAAAATCGCTTGACGGGGCCCATTTGTATAACTCTCAATACACACAGCCCATTATAACGCTTGATATAAAATGAATGATCGTTTTTGTTGATTAGTCACACCACAGTTGTAGAATGACGAATTTCCAACACAAGGGTGACCTATTTCGAATCTTCTAAAAGGTAGGAGACTATTAGTGGATGGCCTAGCGATCAGACTGGTTTTCTTCTGCATTGACGTCAGCTTGTTGTTGAATCATTTCTCTGATAAACGACTAATAGCCGTTTAACTTGTATGTTTGTTATAGTTCGAACAGATTGTCCTGAGACTGGTGAACTCTATTAACATAATTTCACACCCGACTGAATGCATGTATTTTTCTCTGTCGTTTTCCGAAGATGGCGATATTGTTATACAATACATAGAGGTCGGTAAATGGGTCGTTATTCACGGGATGCCGAAAATTCACGAGAAGTTTACGAAAGCCGACGTGTTAGGCGGTCACATTGACTAATTTATTCCTTGTATAAAGGTTAGTCTCAGGTCAATTTGTTCGCACTATATATATGTTTCTGTATTAATGCTTTATTAACTGTAGAAGGTTCCATGTATATTTCCAGCCTTTCGGTGGCGTGGCGTGTCTACGTGTACCATAGGGTTAATATACCCGTGTGCATTCTTACATATCTCAAAAACTAATATTTGTTATTAGAAGCTATTTGTTTGATTTATGGTTTAACGTCCCCGTCAACACAGTATAGGTCATTTTGGAGACGTTGCTTCCAATTTTGTGGGACTATTACCCGACATTGAGATGAAATGACATCTCAAGCCCTGTCGCCCAATGAAACCAATAGGGTTTATAAGCATGGACGGTCCGCCTCGCACCGCGGTTCCTGGAAGGCTTAGATCCTCTAAGCGGTTTACCAGTACTATTACGTGTGCGGACAGTTTCAGCTCTGCGTGGAAGCATCATGCAGCCCATCTATTTCTTCAAGCCCCGATGGGCATAAGAAGCTATAGATTTTCTTATTTGTGCTTCAAAATAGATTGCTGGTACTCGTCAGAACAGCCTCAAATTGACTAATTGAGGCGTTTTTGACGAGTACCAACAATCTATGATTTGGAGAAGACAAACGAATAATAAATTTATTCCCCTTTTCTATGCTGTATAACAAAACGTGGGGGTTTCCAGATGCTTACTTCACGTACACCTACTTATTAGCATGATGTGGCTATTTCGGAGTAAGCGTGATTTATCCTAACGTAAACAGCTGTTTGGACTTTTGCCTTTTTATATAGAAGTAAAAATAAGTAAATAAGAAACGTTCATGGGGGCCTCATAAAACGCATTACGAAAACGTGCCTATACAAATAAATTGTAAATTTTATTGCTGAAAAAGAAAAAAAATTGTAAGATGAATAATTGAGATATTTTTCTTATTTCTGCTCAAAATGTAGATTGTGTGTACTCGTTTGAACTGCCTCATTGAGGCGTTTCTAACGAGTACTCACAATCTATATTTTAGAGCAGAAATAAAAAAAATAAGGCTTACCCCTGTAAACCCCATAAACGTGGGGTTCAAAGAGGTCAGAATTATATAGGCGTGTTTTTGTGATGGCAAGTAGACGGATGATAAAAACTAACAGAGAAAACAAAATAATAACAATATATGACAATAGATGTAACATTCACCAGTAAAATCAGAGTTCATCGTATCTGAAAAGCCCAAGTTTGCCTCAAAGGCATTTATTCTTGATTATTTAGGACTATCATTTCATTTCATAATATTATATAGCCCTCAGTGTTGACTAAAGAGAAGTCCTCTGTCTTCAACAGGTAAGGTACCTCCTTGGGGAAAATCAATAGCTTACTAACTGTTGACCAGAGTGTATCTTATTGATTTTTCCCTTAAGTGCCTCAGTCAGGGGTTTCAACAAGAGCTACTTATCACACCTTTGATCTGCTACAGAGAGTATATCACAGGGGGCAATAAAACAATTATGAACACACAGTGTGTCCTACTGACTAAGAACAAATGCCTTTAAATCACAGCTGGTGTGAATGCTGTCTGGTTTGAAGTGCTTATTCTGGCTAAATTCAAGGAAACATAGCACTAAACAAGAAAGTCGCATTAGACTTCGATTGTAAAGTCTAATTGTTGAAAACAGGTGTCTTTAATAATTCAATAATTTGAATTATGAGAGAATATTAAAAGAGCGCAAGTGTTGTATCAAAGGTTTGCACATGTATCCACTTGACATTACGTTAACACGCCTATACAAATACATTGCCACCTTTATCGCTGAAAAATGAAATTTTATGATGCAAATTTGTGATATTTTTCTTATTTCTGCGGGCACTCGTTAGAACCGCCTCATCGAGGCGGTTCTAACGAGTACCCACAATCTATATTTTAGAGCAGAAATAATAAAAATAAGGTATACCCCCTTAAACCCCAGTTTTACTATATAAAAGTGGGGTTCAAGGGGGTCAAAATTATATAGGCGTGTTTTCGGGATGGAGACTGTAAATAAACGGCACTTTCAGCCAAGACTAGCTGCAAGGCTTAGTTGAGTTGTGAATACATGTACGTATATTCTCGTCATAGTCACCACTGTTCGCACAAAAGTCATTACGAAAACATGCCTATACAAATACATTGTAACCTTTTTGTAGAAAAAAAAAAATTTTAAGATGCAAGAAATGTGATATTTTTCTTATTTCTTTTCAAAATATAGATTGTTGGTACACACTAGATCCGCCTCGGTGTGACGGTTCTATCGAGTACCACAATCTATACTGTAGAGCAGAAATGAGACAAAAAAAAAGGTTTTGCCCCTATAAAGCCCATTTTACTATATGAAAGTTGGGTTCGAGGTATGTGTTCTTGTAAAAGTACTTTATCCTCAACAATGAGTCACATCATGTTAACAAGTCCGTGTAGGGAACCCTCTGTAAACCCCACTTTATATAAAGAAAACTGGGGCTCCCTTGCCCATTTGGGCTTTGAGAAATAGGTTAGACTCTATGGTGTTTCCGCGCAGAGCTGAAACTGACCTAACTTCAGTACTGGTAAACTGCTTACACGATTTAACACTTGTCCTGCTGAATATTCATATGTGCCACACCCACTACAGATTATCAACCAATTAGATTAACTGTAGCAAATTATTACAACAAATTCACAATCTGAATGACAAACAATGTAGATCCTGATCAGGTGGCTTCTTCAGAAGCCATCTGATCTGGATCTACATTGTTTCATCGGCGACCTACCCGCGACCTTGCTGCAACCTTTATAAAACCTCCGTGCGACTTCTGCAACCGCTCCGCGATTGCCATTATTTTTAGTCGCGGAGAGGTCGCATCGCGGTCGCAAGCTCTGTGGGACCGGGGTTTTAATAAAGGAAGTAAGCGACGTGGAGACACACGCAAAAAAATGCACCAACGGCACAAAGCCAATAAGCAAGTAAGACGCTGCAATAGAACGACCGCCTTGGGGCGGTTAGCAAAACTACTTGGGGTTGTCCAGGAAAACTGGTGCGAGTCGGACTGCTCCTTAAACCCTTGTGGTTTCTTTGGGCGGTAGGGCTTGAGAGGCCATTTCAGCTCAATGTCGGGTAAAGTCCCACGTCTCCAAAATGACCTTCTTAGTGTTGCCGGGGACATAAAACCTCAACACAAACATACAAAGAAAACCTGGGTTTACAGAGGTACACAATTATTATTCTTATTTTGGTCTAAGGCATTGGTTGTGAATACTCGTTAGAACCGCCTCAATGAGGTGGTTCTAATGAGCACCCTCAATCTATTGTTTGGACTAAAATAAGAAAAGATTAAAACATATAAATGACGCCATTAGTATAGTTCGAACAAACTGACCTGAGACTGGTGAACTCTATTAACATTATTTCACATCCCAATGAATGCATGTATTTATTTTCGCCGTCTCCCGAAGATGGCGATATTGTTATTCAATACATAGAGGTCGGTAAATAGGTCGCAATTCACGAGATTCCGAAAATTCACGAGAAGTTTACGAAAGCCGACGTATCGGCGATAACATTGACTAATTTATTCCTTGCATAAAGGTCAGTCTCACGTCAAATTGTTCGATTTATACACGGATGTATTATCAAAATTTCATACCAATATGTCGACTTGGAGAAACAGTTTAGGTTGCATGCAGACATTCAGACGGTTTCCGCTTTATAATGGGGTATAAAGATGGAGTTCGAAATATTAAACCTTCTCCGCATACCTAACGATAATACATCCTTGCGGGCTCATGGCGCCGTTCCTACTTGTAGAACTGGAATATGGCTATGGATAGTTAGTGCTCGTCAGAACAGACCCAGTGCGGCTGTTCTAATGAGTACACACGATCAGTGTTCTTGGAGGAGATAGGGAAGATAATTGACACCCAGTAAATACCATGATAAGGTAAGGTTCTGAGGGATGCATGGACTTATTGATCCGATGTATGAAACAATTGTTATACATATATTTAACGAGCTCCATACTAATTTCTAAAATCAAAAATACTTTTGAAGATCCAAAACTGCTCCATCAAGAAACCCGGAAAAACATTTTATCGCCAGTACACGTCACCTAAAATAAGCCGCATGGAAGTGAAAAAAAATGATAAAGTTTGCCTTTGGAAGCAAACAACGAAGTTTAAAATCTATCTGAACCAGGGCTCAGCAATTCCTACACAATGCAATGTGCACCCAACCACACAGTATTACAAGAGTCGTCTCTGTCCCCCTAAAGGAGGTTTGGTTCCTGATAGTCATTATAGAGCATAGCATAGATTCAACTAATCAGAGTACTGATATCAATTCTTGATTTTCACGAAGGTTATTTTGAAGGACAATCTTTGTCCGTTTCATTTCAATTTATTTTAATAAAAGGCACATTATAGTCAGAGAGAACACTTATATTCAGTACAATTATTATCTGAAAATTGTTAGCATCAGCATCATCATCATCATCATCATCATTATGACTTTGATTTAAAAGTGTGACATAATTAATACAAACCTAACCTCCCTTGTGATCCTCAAACATATGCCTTGCTTCATTTTACATAATACATGTACAGTAGAACTTCAATGGCTCGAACTCCGATGACTCGTTTACAATTGATGAGTCGAACCGTTCTTGGGTCCGCAGGGAATTCCTCCAAAGACGATATAGGGATAATGAGGGAGATTTTTCGTTTTTATCTTGTAAATGTATGTTGTGTGTACGCATTAGAATCGCCTCGATGAGGCGATTCTAATGAGTACACACAACAAACATTTATAATATTGAACACCGAAAAGATATCCGACAATTATCTCCAATAAGCCTCCTGGCATGGCACTTGTTGTTATCTTCCGTGGCTCGAACTACCGCTGTCTGGAACAAATTTTCATGGACCCAAAGGGGTTCAAGCCATTGAAGTTCGACTGTAATTATAAGTAACAGCAAAATATTGTATGACACCCTTTTATGTAATAGATATAAAACAAACCCAAAATCTCTCACGACGCCGTGTTTTGTATTTTTATGTGCTTCATATCAAAGTCTTTTTATGGCTTAAAATGGCTTTGTTCCATCAATGCTTTTCCTTTTACAGTCGAACTTCAATGGCTCGAACACCTTTGGGACCTCGAAAATCTATTCGAGACAGGGGTAGTTCGAGCCACTGAGGTTACTGTCAGAAGGCATAACGAGATACTTTTAGACAACTTTTCGGTGTTCTATAATGAATATGTATGCTGTGTGTACTCATTAGAATCGCCTCATCGCCAGGACACGTCACCTAAAATAAGCCGCATGGAAGTGAAAAAAAATGATAAAGTTTGCCTTTGGAAGCAAATAACGACGTTTAGAATATATCTGAACCAGGGCTCAGCAATTCCTACACAATGCAATGTGCACCCTACCACACAGTATTACAAGACTCGTCTCTGTCCCCCTAAAGGAGCTTTGGTTCCTGATAGTCATTATAGAGCATAGCATAGATTCAACTAATCAGTGTACAGATATCAGTTCTTGATTTTCACGAAGGTTATTTTGAAGGACAATCTTTGCCCGTTTCATTTCAATTTATTTGAGCAAAAAGCGCATTACAGTCAGGGAGAGCACTTATATTCAGTACAATTATTATTTGAAAATTGTTATCATCAGCATCACCATCATCATTATCATCATCATCATCATCATCATTATGACTTTGATTTAAACGTGTGACATAATTAGTACAAACCTAACCTCCCTTGTGACCCTCAAACATATGTCTTGCTTCATTTTACTTAATACATGTACAGTAGAACTTCAATGGCTCGAACCTCGATGACTCGTTTACCATTGATGAGTCGAACCATTCTTGGGTCCGCAGGGAATTCCTTCAAAGACGATATAGGGATAATGAGGGAGATTTTTCGTTTTTATCTTGTAAATGTATGTTGTGTGTACGCAATAGAATCGCCTCGATGAGGCGATTCTAATGATTACACACAATAAACATTTATAATATTGAACACCGAAAAGATATCCGACAATTATCTCCAATAAGCCTCCTGGTATGACACTTGTAGTTACCTTCCGTGGCTCGAACTACCGCTGTCTGGAAAAAATTTTCATGGTCCCAAAGGGGTTCGAGCCATTGAAGTTCGACTGTAATTATAAGTAACAGCAAAATATTGTATGAAACTCTTTTATGTAATAGATATAAAACAAACCCAAAATCTCTCACGACGCCGTGTTTTGTATTTTTATATGTGCTTCATATCAAAGTCTTTTTATGGCTTATAATGGCTTTGTTCCATCAATGCTTGTCCTCTTAGTTGGTAAATTGTTCCTACCTCCTTTCTAAATGGAAGTAAAGGCAATGATCCGAAATCGATACAGTTTTTGTACTTTTGATGTGCCTTCATATCAAAGTCTTTCAAGGGCTTAAAATGGCTAGTCTGGCCCAGAAAACATGTACACTCCATATTTTTCAGTTCTGTGGTGTATTCCTTGCTTCCAAAGGATAACCCTTTTATAGAACATATTTAACTTCACTACAGCTGGTGTGTGGGAATGTGTGGCGGCAATAAAACGTCTCCCTGCCCTACATCATAGTGTAGGTTATATTTTCTTGTCCTTTGGGATCATTGATTCCATTGTGGAATGTTGAAAATATCTGAGGGTCACTGATGAGGCCTAATTGGCCGAAACCAGCTAGTCTGGCCCAGAAAACATGTACAATCCATATTTTTCAGTTCTGTGGTGTATTCCTTGCTTCCAAAGGATAACCCTTTTACAGAACATATTTGTTCCTTTGTTCAATGATTTTCCTTTGGTTGGAAAAATTTTCCTTCCTCCTTTCTAAATTGAAGTGAAGGCAATGATCAGAAATCGATACAGTCCACAATGACCTTTCAACTCCCATCCAAGACACAAGAGGGAAAGAAGCACCAACACAAAACATCATCACAAGCAGATTCCTATAGCGACAGTTTCTCCCACCCCCCCCCCCCCCCCCGCGCAAAAAAATGGCGACCTAACGGCTATCCGAAATAAAAAAATATATATATATCACCAGTATATACATTAAAATTCCGTTATTAAGACCACATGAAATTAAGACTAATTCTGCTTTAAAAAAAGCTTATTTATTAGGTTGAAGTTATTCTTTCATTGCATTTTCTGCATGCTGTGTCCTCTGGTCAGAGACCACCTTTGGGACTGTTCAAAAGTGGTCTTAAAGACCACTTTTGGACAGTCCCAAAGGTGGTCGTAATATAGGAATTTAACTGTATATGAAAAGACAAATAATGGCAAAAATAAACCACAACAGTAGCACCACATTGGAACTAACGGTCAGTAAATACGGGGAGGGGGACGGAGTGCTTAAATCAACTTTACGTGGCCACAATCTTCGCATTTCGTTTTTTTTTTGTGGTTAAAACCAACGGTTAGTTCAGTCATTGCGTGAAGGATTCTAACGTCTCCGTGCAACATCTTTGGGAGCATAAAGTCAAACGAATACAAAGACGAAACAACGATGCATGAAAGAAATGAAATGCTTTAGCAAAAGAGAACCAAAAAGTAGACTCCGGTGGGCCCGACCAGAGACAGATCATCAGGCACCAACTTACTTAGAAAGTAGGTCTTTAGGCTGGAATCGTCATAGAGACTGAGCCCCGACCCGCCGGCAGGCAGATGAAGAGGGAAACAAAATTATCAACCGTGACTGGGCTAGCTATCATGCACGCAGTGTGCCGTGTACATAAAATGTTTGTTCTTATTGAATTAGGTTCTGAAGTCCTTGCAAGTATATATTTTTCTTTTATACACAAAGTCACTATAAAATTCAGACAGGCCTGCGAACCATAACATGCTATTATTGCTAAAGCTTCCCCTATTTTTAGTGTCATTCTTAAATCAAGCATTCGCCAGCATACAAACGTTGGCTTACACCAGAGAGACGTCGAGTATGGATGTCGGCCCGAAATTGGCCCGTCATTCCTTACTGTGTTCAGTATTATGCTCGTTTTAAATCCGTCTTAAAGCAAATGCTATAAAGCGATGAAATACGCCTTTTGCATAATGACTATTCGATTGGCGCCTGAATGATTACATTTTATGCTCTCTCAGTTATATTTCTGTAACAAAGATAAGGCTCTAATGCAAATCACACTAAAGTTGCCGATCTTTAATCTTAAAATCGAACCTCAACAGATTGTTCGTTTAATATGTAAATTGCATTTCTTTCAAGCGGTGTTTCAAGAGACGTTATCAACATGTAAGTGCGAATAATGAAAATAAGAAAATTAATTGCATTTTGATCTCTTGAGAAAACAGATAGAAGAGCAGCACCATTACTGTTGGATTTAACCCCTCAAAAGATAATGTGTTTATTAACTTGCGCATATTGTCTTGTTATTCTCATTTCAGCAGCGTCAGTGTTCTTTTTTTTTTCTCTGTCATGAGATACAAAATTTGCGCCTTTCCAAATTGGCCCTCAAAATGACCTGAAAAACAACAACATGTATATACTGAACCGCAAGTGTTTACAGGGTAGTACTTAGGCTCCCGCCCATCGGAGCGAGGAACAAATAGATTGGGTTGCATGTGTTTCCACGCACAGCTGAAACCCACACATAAGTGCTGGTAAACCGCCTAGGTGCAGTGGTGCAGTGGATAGTGATGACAACTTTGCTTCCCTCTTTAATTGCATGCCGGTGGGTCAGGCCTCAGATTCTATGACGGTTCCAGCGTAAAGGCTTACTGAGAATTAAAGAGATCTAATTCAATGTAATGTTGGTTTGTGCCGGTCGGGCCCATCAGAGTCTTTTCTTTGCTCCAGCATTTCTTGCTGTCGAGTCCTCAACGTTGTTTCATCTCTGTGGTTGTTTGATTTTCGTGTTCACGGAGATCTTGTACTGATGAGTTAGAAAGCATTCATGCGGACTGAACAAATTATTTGTCTAAATCGCGACGGAAGTAAGGGTGAGGATCGTGGCCAAGTAAAATCGATTTAAGCCCCCACTCCACCCCAGTGGGATTCGTTTCGCTGACCGTTCCAAGGCGGTTCTTCTGTCGCGGTTTATTTTTGTTATGGTTTGCGTTTGGGTGTTTGTATCGCTTACATTATTTTATTTTGGATAGCCAATAGGCCATTTTAACTGTCCTTTTATCTTCTCGTTATTGATGTTTCCATTAGGGGCTGTTATTTCATGTTTGTGTTTCTTTCCTTTTAGTGTCTCTGATGGGAGCTGTGGGTTAATTGTATCGATTCCTGATCATTGCCTCTACTTCTATTTTGCCCTGATGAGATCGAAACCCTTCAAGCGAAAAGAATAAATTATTTGTCTAAACCATGACAGAACCCCAGTTTAATAGATATAAGACCAAAAGTCAAAAACTTTTACTAGCCGTTCATGGGTGGTTCATCTCTTGTTGTGTAGTATTGTTATAGTTCGTATTTGCATATATATGTTGCTTATATATATTTTTTATTTTGGATTACCATTTGGCTGTTTTGATGAACAGTTTTGTTACACGGTAACTGTCCTTTTGGCTTCTCGCTTGTGGCGTTTTTTTTATTGTGGTGAAGTTATTTTATGTTTGTGTATCTTTCCCTTTGGTGTCTTGCACATGAGATGTGAAGTAACTGTATCTTTCCCTGATCATTGTCTGCACTTCTATTTTAGACTCTGAACCAGAAGATCACGGCTGAAGATTTTTGTCTTGATCAAATTCAGAATTGATACTGGTGACACGTCAAATGGCATTCATTCACCAGGACCTGTAATATGGGAAGTTAGTTCCTAGCTCTCACCAAAGAGGTGAACTTAGCTTCACTATACTCTGCACAATGATCGAATCGGGAAGGGCATTCCCATCTGTAATGATCCGGGGGAAGACGAACCCTTTGTAAATGTCGGAATTTGCTGTAGGGATCTAAAATGCCAATGAATGACGATTTCTCTTGGAATGCTGGCAGCACACTTTAGACATTTGTGTAATAGTAAAAGCCTACTGTCTCTTCTCCTTTTTTGAGAGATTCCCATCTTAATGTTTCTAGTATTACAATACTAGTTGCTGTCAGCAAATCTAGCGAATCTATTCTGAACCTTTTCTATTTCTTTTTGAAGGACCACTCCCTTGCGATCCCAGATACAACTACTGTATTCCAAGATTGGTCGAACCTTTGTATGCTGCCTCTTTTACATCCTGGGGACACTGAATAAGATTTCGCCTGAAGAAACCAAGTGTTCTATTTGCCGAAGTACACATGTTGCTATGTGCATTCCATCTCAAGTTATGAGTGATTTTCACGCCAAGTTATTTAAAAAAATCCACATTCCCGAAGACAGTTCCCTCTAAAGTGTAAGAAGCCTCCATTTTATCGATTCTCTTCATAGTTACCTGCAAAATATTATTCAACCGGCTGAAATCTCATTCCTTATTTTTGGCCAACACCCTAATCTATCTACATCAGTGAGTCATTTGCATCTCTAACTTCCCGGTATTATTTCTGAGTCCGTGTCAGTGGAAACATCATTAATGTACTGGAAAAACAACAATGGACGAATATCAGTGGACCCCAGACAAAACTGGTGCCAATTCCAAAGCTTCACCATTAACAACAATTCGCTGTTTTCTGTATAAAAAAGGAAGGCGTCTATCAATTTAAGAGTCACACACCACCCCCTCCCTAGGCCATAACCAAACAATATGGGTTAAAGTAGTTCGTGAGGGTGTATGACAAGGGTCTTCTCGAACTCAATAATAAATGTGTCCACCTGTCCCCTTTTGTCCAAGATTTGTACCCAGTCACTGATGACCGTTCTCAACTGAGTTTCACAACTATGCCTTTTTCTAAATGCATGTTGTCTGTGTGATAAAGGTTTTTATCATATGACGTCGCGTCTGAGAGTGTAATAACGCCATGTAATATTTTCGATAATCCACTAGTGGATTAAATATGCAAATTAGCTAGATACGTCCCGTAACGTTACATGTACGACGTCCTTAACGACGTCGCGTGAACTAATGGCGGTGTAGCGTGAGATTATTGATCCCGTGAGATTCTTCAGTCGCACCGGAAGTGGTTGAAATCCCTCACGGAGGGGTGTGAGATAATTCAGCTGTGAGATTTGTAATACGATAACTCTATAAGAGACTGGGGTATCGAAACTCTCTTAGTATTTTAAATGACAAGTTATGCTGGCACATTAATTAAACTTTAAATTAGAAGCTATGTTACTAGTGATTTTATTTATTTATTTATTTATTTATTTATTTATTTATTTATTCACCAAGCCCCGATTGGCGGGGCCCCAATAACAAACAACTACTATAGAATGTAGAAGGATATTATCTTGATTAAAGACAACTCTGTTAAGCTGAACTTATATTGGGTTCCGACTTGACCAAAGCAAAACTGCAACGCCCGAGATCACTCAGGGCGACTGGACTTAGGGTCGAAATGGTCCGTATTCATATATGGTGATGTTGATTATCAAATTACAAAAAAAAAAAAAAAATAAAATAAAATAAATAAATAAAACTGTAGGGACATTTCTTGTTCGTTTTGTTTGATTTGAGGTTTAACGTCCCCGTCAACACTGTATAAGGTCATTTTGGAGACGTTGCTTCCAATTTTTCCCGACATTGAGATGAAATGAAATTTCAAGCCCTGTCGCCCAATGAAACCAATAGGGTTTATGAGCATAGACGGTCCGACACGCACCGCTAAGCCTGGGCAGGCTTAGATTCTCAAAGCGGTTTACCAGTACTGGTGTGCGGTCGGTTTCAGCTCTGCGTGGAAGCCTCGTGCAGCCCATCTATTTCTTCATGCCCCAATGGACGGGGGCAAGCTGACTTCGTACTTCTAACTTCTGCTTTGACGTTGTAAAGGTAGGTAAGTAAATAGGTAGGTGGTTTGGTGGCTAGATAGGTAAAGAAGATGGGTGGCTGGGTAGGTAGATAGGTTGGGTTTGAGGTTCAACGTCCCCTTCAATACTATATAGGTCATTCGGAGACGATGCTTCCAATTTCGTGGGACCCGACTGAGATAAAAGGACATCTCAAGACATGCTGCTAATAGGGTTTATATGCATGGACGGTCTGACTCGCATCACTTTGCCTGGGCAGGCTTAAGCGGTTTACCAGTACTCATGTGCGGTCGGGCATCATGCAGCCAATCTATTTCTTCAAGTCCCGATGGGTGGGGTAGATTTAAGTAGGTAGGTAAGGATATGTGTCTTGGTAGGTAGGTAGGTAGGTAGGTAGGTAGGTAAGGAGGGAAGTGGGTAGGTTTGATTTGAGGTTTAACGTCCCCGTCAATACTATATAGGTCATTTGGAGACGATGCTTTCAATTTCGTGGGACCCGACTTTGAGATGAAAAGACATCTCAAGACCTGCCGCCCAATGAAACCAATAGGGATTTTATTCATGGACGGTCCGAATCGCATCACCCGCCTGGCAGGCTTTTGCGGTGTACCAGTACTCAGGTGTGGTAGGGAATCATGCAGCCCATCTAGTTCTTCAAGTCCCGATGGGCGGGATCGATTTAGGTAGGCAGGTAATGGGGTGTCTTGGTGGGAAGGTAGGTAGGTGTTTGTTTGTTTGTTTGTTTGTTTGTTTGTTTGACTTGAGGTTTAAAGTCCCAGTTAACACTGTGAAAGTCATTTTGGAGACATTGCGACCAATTGCGAACAATTTGTTGGACTTTTACCCGACATTGAGATGAAATGACATCTCAAGTCCTACCGCCTTAAGAAACCAATAGGGTACTTAGGTAGGTAGGCCGGTAGGTATAAATAAGTAAATGTATGTCTGGCCGTCCGTTCCCATACGGAAAGAAGCCTCGGTGGTGTAGTGGTTATGTTACTGGCCTCATAGACCTGGGGTTACATATTCGATCCCGTACCTACCTATCTACATGCCCACCGAGCCAAGAAGCCATCAGACCATTTCCCTACCTACGTACCTACCAGCCTACCTAGCTACCATGTAGTCCATCTATTTCTTCAAGCCCCGGTGGGCGGGGCAGGACTGCATACCTACCTACCTACCTGCGCACATACCGACTTAGTCACCCCCGCCCATCGAGGCTTGGATAAATAGATGGACTGCATGGTGCTTCCACGCAGGGCTGAAACTGACCACACATGAGTACTGGTAAACCGCTTAGAAGGACTAAGCCGATGAGTCAGTCCGTCAAAAGCATTTTGGTTTCATTGGACGGCAGGGCTGGAGCTGTCATTTCATCTCAATGTCGGGTAAAGGTCCCACAAAATTGAAAGCAACGTCTCCAGAATGACCTTAATAGTGTTGACGGGGACATTAAACCACCAATTCAAACAAAAACATACTTACTTAGTTACATTCCTACCTGCCTATACATCGCCCATAGGGGCGTGAAGAAATATATTGGCTGCATGATGCTTCCACGCAGAGCTGAATCCAGCCCGCACACTAGTACAGGTAAACCGCTTAGAGGATCTAAGCCTGTCCAGGAACCGCGGTGTGAGGCGGACCGTCCATGTTAATAAACCCTATTGGTTTCATTGGGCGACAGGGCTTGAGATGTCATTTCATCTCAATGTTGGGTAAAAGTCCCACAAAATTGGAAGCAACGTCTCCAAAATGACCTTTACAGTGTTGACGGGGACGTTAAACCTCAAATCAAACAAATCAAACAAAACCTGCCTATACATCTACATACCTTCCAATCGATCGACCGGCCCCAGTTGGTAGAGTGTCCGCTCCGGGGAACGGCAGGTCACGGGTTCGATCCCGGGCCGCGACATACCAAAGTCGTTAAGAATGGTACTAGCTGCTCCTCGCTTGGCAATCAGATTTACGGGGTAGAGCTAGGACAAATTGTTTTTGGTTGTAAAATTTTGTCAATATATTTGAATAGGCGTGTTTTGTTGATAAACCTACCTACATGCATACCTCCACTCTACCTACCTGTCGCATCCGCCCATCGGGGCTTCAATAAATACATGGGCTGCATGATGTCTCCGCGAAGAGCTGAAACCGACCGCACACGAGTACAGGTAAACCGCATAGAGGCTCTAAGCCTGCCCAGGCAAAGCGGTCGGAGTCGGACCGTTCATGCTTATTAACCCTATAGGTTTCATTGGGCGACAGGGCTTGAGATGTCACTTCATCTCAATGTCGGGCATAAGTCACACAAAAATGAAAACAACGTCTTCAAAATACCGTGATGACAGGGACGTTAAACCTCAAATCAAACAAACAAACAAAATCTACCTACCTAACTTCCTACCTACCTACAACGGCCCCGCCCATAGGGGCTTGAAGAAATATATGGGCTGCATGATGCTTCCACGCAGAGCTGAATCCGGCCCGCACACTAGTACTGGTAAACCGCTTAGAGGATCTGAGCCTGCCCAGGAACCGCGGTGCGAGGCGGACCGGCCATGCTTATAAACCCTATTGGTTTCATTGGGCGACAGGGCTTGAGATGTCATTTCATCTCAATATCGGGTAAAGTCCCACAAAATTGGAAGCAACGTCTCCAAAATGACCTTAACAGTGTTGACGGGGACGTTAAACCTCAAATCAAACAAACAAAAACCTACCTACAACGTCGAAGGTTGGCCCCCGCCCATTGGGGCTTGAAGAAATAGATTGGCTGCATGATGCTTCCACGCAAAGCTGAAACTGACTGCACATGAGTACTGGTAAACCGCTTAGAGGATCTAAGCCTGTCCAAGCAAAGCGGTGCAAGTCGGCCCGTCCATGCTTATAAACCCTATTGGTTTCATTGGGCGACAGGGCTTGAGATGTCATTTAATCTCAATGTCGGGTTAAGTCCCACATTGGAAGCAACGTCTCCAAAACGGCCTATACAGTGTTGACGGGGACGTTAAACCTCAAATCAAACAAAACAAACAAACAAACAACGTCGAAGGAAGACGTTAAAAGTAAGCCTACCTACCTGCCCACCAGACCATTCACCATACCTACCTACCTACCTAGCTACCATGCAGCCCATCTGTTTCTTCAAGCGCTGGTTGGTGGGGTCGATTTTGATTGGTTGAAAGAAAGTACTGGGTTCGGTAATTACTTCTGGGTTTTTTTTTATTATTATTTTTATTATTAATATTTTATTATTTATTTATTTTTCTATTGAAACGGTCAAGAGAAAACCTGTTTGGTTGACATTAGGCATTATTACCCCATATAAGCAAAGAGGTGTGAAAATCAGTCAGTGTGTTTTGATAAGCATGGGGACAACAGGAAATGTCAAACCATAAATCACACATGTTAATCACCTTTGTGATATAACCAAAATTTAAATTCCATGAAGGGTTTAACATCGTTTTGAAGCTAGGAATACACCGTAGAACTGAAAAGGTAAGAGTGTACATGTTTTCTCTAAGCCTCGGATTATGATTAATATTATCATTATTAATTATTATAATTGTTATTGTTATATTATTATTATTATTTTAATGTTATTATTATTATTATTGTAAAAAGGCACTTATATTGAGACCAGGATTATGCTACAGTGTTCCAATCCATTTAGGCTGAATAATATTTTTTAAAATTTCCACAAAACTTGTTTTTTAAAAGTATTAATTGCGAGAACACGCCCATTGAAGTATATAAAAATTTTACCATCAACATTTTAGATAAAATATTCTGATATTTTTCATTTTTCCGCTGGAAAACAAAGATCGTAGGTACTCGTTAGAATCGCCTCGCCGAGACGGTTCTAACCAGTACCTACACTCTATGTTTTCAAGCGGAAATATGAAAATAGTATACACCGCTGTAAACCCCAGTTTTACTGTATAAAAGTGGAGTTTAATGGGGTTCGTAATAATTTCAAGAAAATACATGTATCCGCATATTTTTTGTTCTTTTTGAACGCATGGAAACCTATTTATGGCATATTTAATACACGCATCTTTCGAATAAATAAACCAATAAATAAAGCCTGTGATAAAAATGTTCTATTTAAAGTTCGTAATGTATGCAGATTTATTTAGACATTTTATACAAAGGGGCAGGGGCTAACAGGAAATGGATGACATTTCTCACGGCCTTCTTGCGCATGCGCAGATATACCTTGGTATTAAGGTTCTCACGGGTTTAAAGATCTCACGCTACAGCGGAATATTGGTATTTTTGCAAACAATCGTGAATTAAATGCGTTTTAAATGTCATATGATAAATAGAATCTTGCATTCGTGCTCATGTATTATTGAATTTATTAAACTCGTTGAGGAAAAGGGATAAAATGCTCGGCAAAGCCTCGCATTTTATCCCTTTTCCTCAACTCGTTTAATAAATTCAATAATACATGAACACTCATGTAAGATCCTCTATATGTGATCCTAGTGAGCCATGACATGTGAGCAAACTATACTTTCGAGCAATATACATGGAACACGTTTCAGCGATACAGTTCGATAATTTCGAGCAAGCCTTTTTTCTCCTTTTTTATTCGCCAGAAGCCATTCCTTGGGGATTTCACCCGTATCAAGAGATTGTTGGAATAGATGTACAGATACTGGATCAAGCTCATTTGCTAGTTCTTTTAGTACTTTAGAGTGAAGCTCATCAGGTCTCAAAGTTTTAGACGCATAGAAGCCTTAAAGTAACTTGGTCTCTCCCTTCGATGGCACATGAAAGGCGCTTATCTTCCAGTAAATGGAACCTCCTCGATCTCGGTTTTATTGAACGCACCATCGAATTAACACACTAGTTCCTGTGCCCTCTCGGAGTCTTGATTCAGCAACTCCATCCCCCCACTCTTATTTTGAGGCGCGATACCTTGTCTATTTTTTATGACTATTGATATATCTGTAGAAGTCTCTGGGGTTTGCCTTTACATCACCTTCCAAGTTATTCACATACAAAACATGCTGACCGGCCCCGATAGCTCAGTTGGTAGAGTGTCCGCTCCGGGGAACGGGAGGTTTCGGGTTCGATCCCGGGCCGCGACATACCAAAGTCGTTAAAAATGGTACTAGCTGCTCCTCGCTTGGCACTCAGATTTACGGGGTAGAGCTAGGACTGGTCGATCCAGTGTCAGGATAATGTGACTGGGTGTGGTATCATGTAATGTGTCTGGGACATGATACTTCAGTGAGGCAGCACTATAAACGTGAGCAATGAGCTCCCTGTCGCAACCAGACACCGTCGTGATATGACTGAAAAATTGTTGAAAGCGACGTTAAACCCGAATTCACACACACACACACAAAACATGCTGATGTTTGTAGGTAAACAATTATTCTGAGTTGCAAATTTATAGCATTTTTTATCAAAACTTGTGACTGGAATATAATAAACTTCATTTTTAAAATGCATAGGCTGAGAATGAGAGAGAATCTAAAATGATGTAATGTTGGTTGGTGCCTGATGCTCTGTCTCTCGTTGGGCCCATCGGGTCTAACTTTTTCTTTTGCTCCAGCATTTCAGTGGTTTCCTGCTGTCGAGTCCTCAGCGTTGTTTCATCTCTGTAGTTGTTTGATTTTTGTGTTCACGGAGATATGCACTGATGAGTAAGGAGGCCTTCATGTGGACTGAACAATTTATTTGTCTCAAACGCGACGGAAGTAAGGGCGAGGATTGTGGCCACGTAAAATTGATTTAAGCCCCCCCCCCCCCCCCCAGTGGAATTCGTTTCACTGACCGTTCCAAGACGGTTCTTCTGTCGCGGTTTATTTTTATTATGGCTTGTCTCTGAGTGTGTGTGTCGCTTGTGTTGTTTTGTTATGGATAGCCAATTGGCCATTTTGTGGGAAAGAAAATGTCCTTTTGCCTTTCCGCTATTGATGTTTCCATTAGGGTCTAGATGTTTCAAGTTTGTGTTTCTTTCCCTTGGTGTCTCTGATGGGAGCTGTGGGTTAATTGTATCGATTCCTGATCATTGCCTTCACTTCTATTTTAAAAACATATTTTTTGTTAATTTGTTCTTAGGGTTTCTAATTTGTTCTGTTTCAACTGATACTCATTACGATAACTCACCCGTGCGACATAGTACATTTTTTCACATCTCCAAAATGGCTACTTTTCTGACGAAAATCTGTGATAGCACCAAGACATAGGTTGTGGGTACTCGTTAGAACCGCCTCATTGAGGCGGTTCTAACGAGTACCCACAACCTATGTCTTGGTGCAGAAATAAGGAAAATAATGATTACCCCCTAAACCCAAGTTTTCCCTATATAAAGTGGGGTTTAGGGGGGTCTTTATTTCACGGACTTGGTCACGTGATGCTTAACGTTAGAGAATTGTTTATTTCAGGCACAAAAATAGAAATTAAAATTTTACATTTTTTAATTTAAAACAGCTTAAACATTTTGTTTCAGTGGTTCTTTATGGGTACTTTCTTTTTCTCTTATAATTGCTACAGTCTGTTTAGCTCTTTCATAAAATAAAATCTCATTTTTTGGAAAAACTGCAATATTAAAATTTTTATTTTTAATACTTTATTCTCATCCAAATTAGGCCACAATAGGCGGGCTATGTTGGCTTCTGACAACTCTTTTTTGTTTTATTTTTGTTTTTTGTTTTTTTTCTAGTCCTTTGGAATATTTGATTTCACTGCGGTTAAGGTTCTTCATTACACTTGCCTAAGACAAAATAGGTAGGCCCCTGCCTTGCAAGTTTCCCAAAATATAATCCTTATTTCAGTCGTTTTAAAATGCATGTTGAAGGTTTTGAGTCATCACCGGGTATTTCAGAAATATCCTGTGCCTTTGAAAATAAATACATTTCTCAAATTGTTTAACTTTTACTGAAATAAAAGTGAAACCGCTTTCTAGACTTTTTGATAGTTCCCAGCACAGTTGTAGATCAATAGTTCGCATCAAATACTAGTGACTTGAACAAAAGGCTACCTGCTGTAAAAACCAGAACATTTTGACATGGGCGCCGCCTTTTTTGAAAGAAATGTAGGTAAACAATTGCAATTGCTCCAGATATGCCATCCAAAGACATATTTTACCCATAACCAATGTATATGCAGTGAAACTTCAGCTACGTGGTCTTCTTCCTGCATATGTATAATGACAACGCCTGTCTTGGAATTGTGTCAACAGAATAAAAATGTAGCTGTCAAATTTGTAGACAAGCCAAGCTATGTATTCATATGCCTTGGAACTAATTTTGCAAAAAATAACTACAGCACACTGTTTATTATCTATTCAAAAAGTAATATTCTATTTGAAACTGCCTTGCAACTAATTTTTTCATACTTACCAAAAATAAACAGATGAAAAGAGATTTTTTTTTTTTTTCTATTTTTTTATCAAAACAAATAAATTCATTAGCCCGGTTTTAAATTCTGAACAGCTTACACAGATCAATATTGGAAAAACCGCTATTTTATTTGACACTTTAAATTATTTGAGCCGCGACTAGGCAAAATATACCTGCAGCGACAACAATAATGGATTTGAGGTAAAATTGGAGTTTGTGCCTCACAATAACCGGTACTTTTAACACTGCTTGACAGAAGTGCGCTGACAATTTGTCATATTATGATGACAGGTTTTCGGGAGTACTATCTGTGAAATTTAAAGTCAATATACAAGTAATCTAAAACAGCTACGCCCGAGACTACAGGTTTTAAAATGAGTTGCATTTAATGACAAGTTGATAGACTTGTTTTAACCCTTGTCTTGCTGAATGTTCATTTAAACCACACCCGTTTCTGTCTATCAACTAATCAAACTTGATATAATTCATTGCTACAGGATCATGAGCAGAGTTTCAGACAGGGTATATCCTGGTCGGATGGCCGAAGACGTCTGATCTGGATCTACACTGTCTGCAAAGATAGGAGTTGTTGCGAACAGCAAGATAGGGGTTATTTTACCTTAAAATGTGCAGGATGCCTGAGGAAGCAAAAACGTGAACAGTTCTAGACTTTCTTTGCTGTCGCAAGAGCGTGCGAAGAATGCCCCGATGAGACTGCGCAAGTCGTTGCGCAGTGTCACTGGTGGCTCCGCAGCACTTACCTTGGCATCTCGACGCCTGTGTATTGCATATCCCAGTGAACCCCAACTCACACAGAGAAAAGTTGGGTTTACGGGGACGTAATTTGTCGTACTTATTTCGGCTCTAGGATTGGTGGTTCAGAACTACGACTCCCAACTATTAGGACTCCCACCGATGTGGTTCAGGACGTACGGAGATCATATGCGAGACAACAATCTCTGTAACGTAAGGCCGGCTAACGGAAATTTGGTACTACTAGATAACGACTTTTGGATACGGGCTGGGGCTAGTGATAGTTACCTGATTAGCACTGGCCCTTCCCCGGATGACCCTGAGAATACCTGAACCTAGGCTCGAACCACAGATTTTGTTTAACAAGCATATATTTATTATTATTATTATTATTATTATTATTATTATTTGTACTAATCACTGCCCCGATTGACCCCCACCCATACGTACCATATCTTTCCTTTTGGATGAGACGCTTGTCTATAATAAGCAAATGTCTGATCCGAAAGAAAAGAAACTACAAATTCAGAATGCCAAATATTTAACACGATATATCACTAAAAAATGTTGATCTTTATGCTTCATTTTATATGTTGAGCATGTTATTATTGCCCATATGTCGTTGTATGACCTGGATTGAAAATAAAGGAATTGTACTGTAAAAAAAAAAGTAAGTAGGTGACACAGCAGATAGATAAATTGAAGAATTTTTTTTTAAACTAGCTAACCTGCCAAAAATTCATCTGTTTGTTAATGGTGGCTCATCTAAACAATTCTAACAATTCACTGGATAAAAACTATTTAGTTAACAATCCGGTCATGGAAAGAGATCAGAAGCATATTAACAAGTTTTATGATAGTGTACAGATTCCTTTAAGTTCCCACGCCCTTGTCAAGACTGCCTCATTCTAATGAGTACCACAACCAATGTCCTGGAGCAGAAATAAGAGACAAAATGTATACCCGTGTAAACCCAAGTTTTATTAAAATGAAGTGGGGTTCACGGGGGTGTTCTCAAGATGAAATGGCTAACGTTATGTTGTTTGCTTTTCTACATAACAATTCACTCTTAAAACGGGATGGCCTAACCTGAGAAAGAAATTCATTCCTTTTAGTGTACACCCTATTGCGAAGGGAGAACAAAATATTTTCGAAAGTCACCTCAACTGAATTTGTATGCATTTTCTTTCAGATTCAGGGACTAGTTGGTCAAAACTAACGATGTCGTTAGTCAATATACCGTTAAACCTTCAGCCATGCAGTTTGCCAAAGATACTGATTTTGGTGCTGAAAAAATGACTAGTTAGTGGTACTGTTGCTTAAAAAAAAATGTGAGTAGCTTGTCCGACTCACTTTTTTCAGCAAAAATACATTCTTCCAGCAAAAATACCACTAACTACTCACATTTTTCCAGCAAAAGTACCGCATTTGCAAAAAAACTACTCACCTTTCATCAGCAAAAATGCCACTAACTACTCACAATTTTTTTCAGCAAAAATGCCACTGTTTTACATCACGAAAACACGCCTATATAATTCTGAACCCCTCGAACCCCACTTTATAAAGTAAAACTGGGGTTTACAGGGGTGTACTTTAGTTTTCTTATTTCTGCTTAAAACCATAGATTGTGGGTACGCGTTAGAACCGCCTCGATGGGGCGGTTCTAACGTGTACCCGCATTCTATGTTTTGAGCAGGAATAAGAAAAATATCACCTTTTTTATCGGATTTTTTTTATTTTTTTCGGCGGTAAAATTTACCATTTGTTAGTGTAATGTAGTGTTAGTGTTTTCGAAATGAATATCGCACCTGCAAAACACCACTAATGAAACAAGTTAATATAAAAGGGCTTTGAAACAACTGTGTCCAGATGTTTAGACCAGTCTCTATAGACCTTCCAAAACCATTATAAGGTCTACATAATGATGTAACAAAGGTTTTTGTCTCTGAAGATAATAGTTTTACGCTATTTGTCACGGAAACGCAGTGTATTTGGACAGGAAGCATGAATCAACTTGTCATCGAACTAAGAACCCGAGAACTAGTTGATTGCATCCAATCACGCATTAGGCTCGTTACAGCATAAACAGCAGTGAAGAACGTTTCAAGAAATTCTAAGCTGTAATTGCAAGATGGTGGACGGCTGTAACCCATATGTACCGAAAACCCCAAACGGGTAATTGCCAAACGGTCCAGATGCCGCAGAACGCGGAGTCTGATCAGGGCCTTGTTACAACATCACATGAAATAACGCCATCAAATGAAATAGTCTATCAATTGATGATAAGTTGCGTGCAAACGTAACATAAAATGAAAAATATTTCATTTGATGTTGAACGGCTTGCAAACAAAATCTTTCATTTGATGTTCACTTGCAAACAAACGTAACATCAAATGAAATATCTATATCTCTTTTATTTAATGTTGAGTTGTACCCAAACGTATTATCAAATGAAAGAGTTGATATGAACAGTTTCATGCAGATATAACATCAAATTAAATAATTATTATATTTGACGTTGAGACAACGTGCAATCGTAACATCAAATAAAATAACCTTTTCGAACTTCAAACAGGGCTTTATCTGTGATTTCTTTGTAACTTGGGTCGATTCATATAGGATTCAGAACACCTTCACGCGGACCGTACAAATACATGGTTGAACAACATTGAAAGTGAGCGTGAGAGTTGGGACCCCGTAAAGTGTACTTAAGCCCACAAGTAATTTATTGCTGACCGTTCAAAGTCCACGTTTTTATTGCGGTTCGTTGCTGCTGTATTATATGTTCAGCTTTCGGTCGATGTATGTTTGTCCAAGCTAACATTCTGCCCACCCCACTATAATAGTTACTCGCTCTGCTCTCCGTTTTAGTTCGCCTGAGCCGAAGGCTCGTAGTGAGCTATAAGCGTAGTAAGGCTCCAGCGACCGGCGTCCGTCCGTCCGTCCACACTTGCAACGAAGTACAGTGAAATTCCGCTGTTAAGATCACCTAAAATTAAGACTTATTCTGCTTTAAAAACTTATTTAGTAGGTTGCAGTTATTCTATCTTTGCGTTTTCTGCACACAGTGTCCATCGGTGATGGACCACCCTTGGGACTGTTCAAAGGTTGTCTTAAAGACCACTTTTGAACAGTCCCAAAGGAGGTCTTAATATAGGAGTTTTACTGCATATCTCTTGAGCCAGCAGACACGTCTTGATCAAATTGAATGTGAAGCATTATCAGGGGATGGCTAAAGACTGCATGAGGTTTTTGGGCAGATCGGGTTGGTTCTCTGGTATGGGAGAACTGTTCTTTTGTGTCATGTGTTTGAAAGTTGCAAATTGCGTAGCTTTGAGTAGCTTTGATCACTCTTTAAAAAGCATAAGGCATCGATGAGATAGATAGTGTATAATGAATAGTGTCTGAACAAATAGTTATTTCATATGATGTAACGTTTTCATGCAATTCATCATCAAATGATTTTTTTTTTCATTTGATGTTGCTTTTGCATGCAACTCAACATCAAATAATCTAACTCTTTTATTTTGTGTAACATCAATTGCAACTCGACAGCAAAAGGAAGTAATTGTTTCAACTGATGTTTCGTTTGCATGCAAGTCAACATCAAATGAAATAATTCTTTCATTTGATGTTACGTTTGCATACAACTCAACATCAAATGAAAGTACCCCGGGGCGGTGCCAATCTGAAACCCAGGGGGCATTTATGTAGGGGACCACTAGACATTGCTACATACTTGCTACATACAAATTCGGAGAAGAATGTGTTTTTAACCTTTCCCATTATAAGTCTATGGAAGCTGTAAGTTGCCATCGGACCGTGACCATTTATACAATAGCACAAGGCTCCACATGAATTCTGAAGAAAAAAAATGCCAAGGGGTTTCCGAGGAGAAGTCGAAAATGTGACTTAAGGACGGACGGACGGAAGACGAACAACGGGCCATGGCATTAGTGGATAACAAAAAAAAACAGGAATCAAAGCATGGACTTGGAACGGTCAACACTAAATTACTTGTTGGCTTTAGTGCACTTTACGGGATCCCAACAAAGAAATTAACGATCAAGAAGACACTTTTGAAAGGGTTATTTCATTTTGTATTACGATTACATGTTGTCTGAACATTCAATGGGATTATTCTTTCATTTGATGTTATATTTACATGAAACTGAACATAAAGATATAGAGGATCTTACATGAGTATTCATGAACTATTGAATTTATTAAACGAGTTGAGGAAAAGGGTCAAGTGCGAGGCTTCGCCGAGCATTTTATCCTATTTCCTCAACGAGTTTAAAAAATTCAATAATACTTTAGCACGAATGGAAGATTCTATTTATCATATGACATTTAAAACGCATTTTATTCATGATTGTTTTATAAAAATGCCAATATTCCGCCATTAGCAAACGCCACGTCGTTAAGGACGTCGTACATGTAACGTTACGGAGCGTATCTAACTAATTTCCATATTTAATCCACTAGTGAATTATCGAATTTATTACATGGCGTTATTACACTCTCAGGCGCGACGTCATATGATAAATAGAGAATACTAGGTTCGTGTCTTTTGATATCAAGTTTATCAGGCAAGGCTTCGAGTTGCCTCAAGATTCTACAAGCGTTCTCGAAGCCAAGCCTGATAAACTTGGTATCAAATGACACGGATCTGGTATTCTATTTATCAGTTAATCCCTTGTCACTGTTTAAATATGCAATTAATGATCAGTTATCGATTGCCTTTAGTGCGTTCCAAGAATCCAGCGTGCAATAATCGGTCCATATACGAGGGTAGGCTGAAAAGTTCTGAGCCTGACCAAGATCCAATGGTTTGTCCATGCTGAAAGTGTCTTATTTTTCAACATAGTCTCCCTTCCTGTCCATACACTTCCTCCGGCGATGCTGGATTCCTTGGATCCCAGTGGTATAGAAGGTCTCATCTTGGTCCCTGAAAAACTCCTCCACAGCAGCTATCACCTCCTCGTCTGACCGATAATGCTGCCCAGCCAAGTGCTTTTTCATGTTTGGAAACAGGAAATAATCTGATGGAGCTTGATCAGGTGAATACGGAGTGTGATCGACAAGTGTGAAGCCACAGTCATGCACAGCAGCCATTGCGACAACCGATTTATGAGCAGGCGTATTGTCCTGATAGAACAAGACCGCTTTTGTCAATTTTCCAGGTCGTTTAGCCTTAATTGCTTTTCGCAATTGTTTTAGCAGATCTGTATAATACTCACCATTAATTTTTCTGCCCTTTTGAAGACTGATGTCATCACCTTCCCTGCAGAGGAGACGACCTTTGCCTTCTTTGGAGAGGGTGAGCCAGGGTGCTTCCATTGCATGGATTGTCTTTTGGTCTCTGGCTCAAAGTGATGAACCCAACAGTCATCATGAGTGACAAAACCATCTTGGTCTGCTTCAAAAATAGCCAAGTTGGCTTGTGACAGGTTCAGTTTGGTCAACTTTTGGTTAGGTGTAGAATGTTCTCTACTCGTTCACGGGAGATGCCAACAGTGTTAGCTAACTGATTCACAGTAAAACGCCTGTCATCCATCACGGTCCTGTGCACTTGGCTGATGGTTTCCTCAGTTGTTGCCGTAGTGGGTCGTCCACACCAGTCATCATCTTCAAGGCTGTCCTTGCCCATCTTAAAATTTGCTGCCCACCTTTTCACGGTTGCATACGAAGGAGCATCAACCCCTAATGTAGCAACCATATCGGCATGAATATCCTTTGGAGCTAGCCCCTTTTTATGGAGGTACTTGGTGACACCACGATGCCAGATTTTGTCCATTTTCTCAAAAACGTACTAGTATCAATTTTCTCCGTCTAGAATTCCTATGTTATTGCAGGTAAACTTGAACTAATTTGAGTCAAATCAAGTAATAAAGGTTTGGATTAAATGAATACAAAATTTCATGGCTGTTCGATACCTGCTTCTTAGTCAGGCTCAGAACTTTTCAGCCTACCATCGTATTTAGCATCATCTGCCCGTAATATTTCCTATGAAGAGGCGGTTCTAACGAGTACCCAAAATATATGTCTGCAGTCGCAACGAGGCCCTTCCTTTGTGCAAACTACAGCATGACCTCTCAGTATGACGAAACATGCGCATTTGATATTAACGAGGGCTAGAAGGCATTTTTTTTCGCTTGACAGGGTTGGTGTTAAAAATTGTAATCATCATTCGTGTACCATGTAGTGTGATAATGATGGTTAATATGTTCTTCATGATTTTTTCCGTTGTCATGTATATATTTGTATATATGTTGCTTTGCAGAGGGCCGCAAGGAAGATTGTTTCGACAATTGAGTCACCCTCTTTAAATAAAGTCTTTACTTACTTACTTACTTTACTTATGATTTTGAGCAGAAATAAGAAAAATAATGAATACCCCAGTAAACCCGAGTTTTACTATATGAGATTGGGTTAAAGGGGGTATAAATTATATGGGTGTTCTTTCGTGATGATATAATGAAATGTTACATATATCTTTCAAGTCATAACGTGTATAAGTCCATGTAATGGGCGCTTCCGTAAAGCCCACTTTATATAGAAAAAAACTGGGGTTTAATAGGGGGTGCTCATTATTGTTCTTATTTCTACTCCAAAAATAGGTATCAATGAGTCGGTTTTACATCCACATCCTATGTTTCGAGTATGAATAAGATTTCAGAAAATTAACCTTTTCAGAGCTATGATATAACGCAAATCGTGGCACTGATGAGCTCAGAACATTAACCTGTTCATAGATATGATATAATGCAATATGTCGCACTGATGAGCTGTTGTAATGCCTCGGAACCATTGCGAAAACACACCTATGCTAATGTATTGGAAATTTTACTACCAAAACTTATTAATCAAATTACAGGATTGTCACCAAAACAGCACAATGTATCAATTCAATTTCATAAGATTCCAATACTTTTCATTAATATTTTTACTGAAACAGTCTCCGCAAAACGGCTACTTATTAATGTGGTAAACAACACAATTTTAGAAGGGTCTGGACAAAGCACAGTTTCCCAAAAAACCTTGTTGTTACCATACAAGGATTGGACAAGCTTACATATACGCCCGAGAAGAACTAAATCATTTTCGCGATTTGTCCGCGTGACACACGCGCATTGCGAGCGTGTAAAATTTTCGCTTTTCAACCGCAGTTCATCGCGTTCATACGCGATTGCAACGCGTTTAATATCAGCCAATGAAAGTGATTATTCAAAACGCGTTAGGTAAACTCAATACGAGAAGTCCAACCAATAAGAATAAGACAGGTAAGGGAAGATACAATGCGTGAATGCGAAAGAGCACGGGCCAATCAAAATCCTCTTAGCTCGTATGTTTGACCCATATTCTTATTTTAATTTTTAATTCATTCATAAATTAATGGCGGTATTGGTCTCTCTTATCAGTAGTGATTTCTTTGATAAACACACACACAAACATTTACATGTAAAGCCATATTTTGGATTGCATAACATCATAATGTCTGGCAGTTTAGAGATAATAAACACTAGGGGTAACCCGAGGAATATGGTGTAGGGGACCAAGAGGGTAATCATTTACCCTGGGATATGTGTTTGACAAGTCACGTCTATTTACTTGTTTGTGGGCGCTCATCAGAACCGCCTTGTAATGGGTGTTTATGGTCGAAAACACACCTATACAAATTTGACCCCGCTATACCCCACTTTTAAATAGTAAAATTTGAATTTAAGGGGATATATATTATTCTTCTTATTTCTGCACAAAATATAGATTGTGGGTACTCGTCAGAACCGCCTCGCTGAGTCGGTTCTAACGAGTACCACAACCTATGTTTTGTGCAGAAATATTAAAAAAACGGAAAATGTTCAGTTTTGGTGGTAAAAAAATCAATAGATTTGTATAGGCGTATTCTCACAATGAAGTACCAACAATCTCTGTTTGGAACAAAGAAAATGAAATACATAAAAATAAGGAAAATATGGTAAAGTAGAATTAAAACAAAGATCAGGAATCGATACAATTAACTTACTCCATCCATCAAATACACCAAAGGGAAAAGAACACAAACATTAAGCGACCAGACCATAATGGAAATTTAAACAAAGGAAGGCCATAAGGACAGTTACTTTCCCACAAAATGGTCATATGGCCATCCAAAATAAAAAGACACAAGTGATACACACAGTAAGTAACAAATAACAACATAAATAAATCGCCACAGAAGAACCGGCTTGGAAAGGTCAGTGGAAAAATTTCCACTGGGGGGCTTAAATCGATTTTACGTGGCCACAATCCTCGCCCTTTCTTCCGTCGCGATTTAGACAAATAATTTGTTTAGTCCGCATAAAGGCTTAAATACACACATTTTTTAAAGTTCATAAAGTTTAGCGCCAAATAGCAAACAGTGCAGTACCAGTTCAGACGCAGAAAATCTAGGAGTCTGATTAGGGCCTACATTGTTTCCAAATGCTTCAGACATTTTCATAATAATTTTTGAAGACAACACAACCTCATACTCTTAAATTTTGAAATGGTCTTGTGTTATTTACAAGGTGGAAGATTCCATTTGCCGCCAATTGGCAAAGGGTGCGAACCCAGATCAAAGCCAACAGAACTAGGCATCTGATCAGGACCTACACTATTTGCGAAAAGTTCAGGCATTTTTTGTTTTCCAAATTATGAATTTTGAAGAAAATGGGGAATAATGGAAATGATAAAAAACAAGGTCAGGCGCAGCAGAAGTAGGCATCTGATCAGGGTCTAGATTATAAAAGATTACAAAAAGTGTAGTCATTTCCAAAATAAATTTCGAAAAAAAAAACCACAACCTGAATCTCCTACATTTTGAAATAGACTAATGTTATGTATAAGGTGGAAGATTCCAATTGGTAAAACAAATGTGTTAATTAAAATAAATAAATGAAAATTACAAAAATAAATAATTAAACAAATGAGCTGCTTTTGTCAGTGACTGAACATGAATTATTTCGGAAATTTTGAAGAAAAGACAACCTCACACTCTTAAATTTCGAAATGGTCTTGTGATATTTACAAGGTAGAAGATGCGATTTGGCGCCAATTAGCAAAATGTGCAGACCAATATCATACGCAACAGAAATAGGCGCCTGATCGGGGCCTTCATTGTTTCCAAAAGGCTTCAGATATTTTCAAAATAAATTGTGAAGAAAACGCAACCTCACACTTTTAAATATTGAAACGATCTGGTGCTTTTTGCAAGATGAAAGATCCCATTTGACGCCAAATGGCAAAACAGTGCATATCAAGATCAGACCTAGCAGAAGTAGGCGTCTGATCAGGACCACCTTTGTTTGCCAAAATATATATTTTGAAGAAAACACAACCTCACAACTCTTTAATTTTGAAATGTACTTGCTCTAATAACAAGGTGGAAGATTCCATTTGTCTCCAAATGGCAAAAAAACATGCAGACCAAGATCAGACGCAGCAGAAGTAGGCCTCTGATCAGGGCCTACATTTTATGCAAAGGGTTCAGGCATATCCAAATAAATTTCGAAAAAAAAAACACAACCTGATTCTCCGAGTTAATTAAACAAAATAAATGAAAATTACAAAAATAATTAATTTAAACATGGGCCGCTTCTGTGAGTTGTTATGCATAAGAATTTATTTTTCTGATTCCCACTTTCACCCCACTGGGTGACCTAATTCTTCTTAAGGAACTTTCTGGAAAGAAATGAGTTACAGCTAAGTTTTATTTGGTAAACAACATGTTTACAAGGAAAAGTACTTTAAAATTTTCCAGAAAGTTCGGGGTGGCATTATTTTTAGAAAATTACCTAATCTTATTTCACAGCCCTCTGGAATGTTCTAGAGAAATCTAAGGGTCTATAAAAGAGCTTGATTTTTCTCTTTGAGTCAGACTTTGGAGTTTGAAGTTTGGGTTTTTCTAAATTCTGTATTGGATTGTTAAAGGATATTATATTTCATTTCGGACTGTGAATTCTGTGGGATCAAGGAAAATAGATTCATTCAAGGATATTTCATAAAAGAGCTAAGTACAGAGAATTTTCTTACTTCTACAGGTTAAAGATATTTTGTAAATAAATTTTGTTAAATTCTTCAACGAGGCTTGTTTGCTTTTTCTTTCTGCTACGCCTGGCTCGTAATAGAGTGAAAGAACATGAATTATTTAGAATCTAGAATAAATGACGATAATGAGGTGTTGTTTTAAACAGCTATCTTTATAGCCCCGATTTGCAACTGGGTGTCATAAAACCTTTGGTCAATAAACATCCTGCATTTTGACAGTCAACTTCAATCACTATGCAGTACCTGTATTTTACCCTTTACCCCCATGCAAATGTAAATGGATAATTGACTAGTTCGCCGTTCAGAAATAATCAGATATGTTATGTTCAAACTGAACACAAAAATCTGGAATAAGGAAAATTTGAAGAAATAGCAAAAGGAAATAAAAGAGAACAATAAGTGTGTAATAGTTACACGCAGTATTGACTGGTTGCTTTTTAAACGCGAAGCAGTCTATGAATGTGCACTATCTGCGTTTTCGACACTCAGGTTTGATTGGCTGGTCAACAATCGCGATTTATAGGCAATATCGCGTTATTCATAAAAGCAATTAATTGGCTAAAATGTCATTCGCAAGTGAAACGCGTGAATCGCGAGTGCGAATCTAGCGCGATACAAATGCGCAACAAATGCGTGTACGCTGGCAAGTTTCACGCAAGCGGGGGTGTAGCATTCAAAATGCAGCTAAATAAGATCCTTTTGAAACCAAGAATACACCAAATAAACGATATTAGCAAACCCGGTTTTGTTGATCTACAGCGGAAGATAACTGAAGGGAACTCCCCCCCTCTTCAAGAAAGTCAATTTCGGCACAAAGCCATTTTCGGCGAAATAATGTCCGTTCCCGGACAAGCCCCATCTTACGACATGAAAGTCGAAACAAAGGAAAGAAGCACAGCTGGAAAAATAATGCTCGCCTATCGTGGAATTCGAAACCGAGGTCCAATGCCATCCTTGATGCAGTTGTCAGAAAGTGACCATAAATCTTTAAGCTATGCGTGATCCACCAAGGTAGATAATTATATGCAGGAATAAAAGAATCTTATATGGGTGTGAGGGGTGGATGGAAAAATCCGTCCCGAGGGTCACTGTCCGGCATCACGAGGCTTGCCGAGTGATGCCGGACAGTGATCCCGAGGGACGGGTTTTTCTATCCATATCTCACACCCATATAGGATTCTTTTTCTTGCATACCTTCCATTTCTATTGCGAATTTTAAATGCTGCTGTCACTTCGGTTACCGACGTCCGCCATTTTGTGACGACACAACAGGAATGTTTAGTGACGTCACGCATGACGACGCCGCGCATGAGGTTGATATCAACCAGTGCATTTATCAAACACGCGATTATATTCGATTTGGAGTCGGAACACCAGGATCAGAACATAAAGTTCTATCACAGGGTAAAATCGCGGATTTTCTTGTCTGGTGTGCAAGAAGAATGGTTTCAACATGTTAAAGATTACTCATAGAAGAGACATTTGTCATATTTCAATAACGTTGATAATTTCCATTTGTACATGTAAAAGATGCAAATTCAAATTAAATTTTGCATTTGGGAATCGCTATGAAAATTACTATACAAATTAACTTTAACCCGCAATGCACTGATAGCGAACATGTCGTCTGTTTCCAATCTGAGTCATTCCTTTTAAAGCACAACAGAACGGGTTGGAAATGGATCCGAAACAAATACGTGCTTTTTGTCAACGCATTTCTGAATATTCAGCTTGAAAGCTTTTTTGTTCTAAATGAAAGATGGTTTTATTAAGACCGACAATATTAAAAGTCGGCACAATTGTTATTTAAAATGACGTTTTGAAAGCTTTTCATGACATGTTTTGACTAATTATTTGTAAATGCACTCTAAAATTTTGTGAATGGGAACTTGTATGATTTGCTTTTAGGGCTTAATTTGTCTGTAAACACATTCAATTAATCATTCCAAGCTCAGTGAAAAATACAACGGATGTAAATATTGATGCATTATAATACGATTTTGAGACTGAAAGAAGAGGATTACAGGTCGCCAAGTTCCAGGCTATTTATCACGCAAACATGCCTATATAATAACGACCCCTTAACCTTTAGCATGCTGAGAACTGTTCAGTATTCGCCCTTTGGAGGGGGTACCCTTATTTCGGCAGCCATAATTTCCTTAAAACTGAACCGATTCTGCTCATACTTTGACACGTTGTAGGTAAGATATCTTCCGCCATTTCTACTGGAAGTAGTATGGGTCACGTGACTTACAAACATGGCGGTCACGTTATCTGACCGGTAACCGTTTAAGACACTAAAAAGGAGCTACAGGTCAAAAGCAGTCTGCCCAGGCAAAGTGGTGCGAGTCTGACCGTCCATGCTTATAAAACCTATTGGTTTCATTAGGCGACAGGGCTTGATAAGTCATTTCATCTCAATGTCGGGTAAAAGTCTCACAAAATCGGAAGCAACGTCTCCAAAATGACATGTACAGTGTTGATGGAGACGTTAAACCTCAAATCAAACCAACAGACAGGACACTAGCGTAGGATTAAATTGATAGCTCGTGTAGCTACCTATATTATTGTGACAATTTTATCACCAGTAGTTGTTTAGATAGATTTGGTCTTGTGATAAATCAGGTAAGTGGGACATGTTGAAGACTGGTATCTGAAAGATCGCAAATTTTAACTTCATTTCCGGGTGTAAAATTAAACAGCCGGTAATGAGGGTAAAACCTGGGCCATTGTAAAAAAGAACCATCCTTCCTGTGTAGGAGAACCTTATCCGATGGAGTGTACTTGGTTTCTAATGAGTGCAGTTATTCGACCCCCTTTAATAGGTTCCTAGAAAGGCTGATTGCGGTATAAAAGCTTGAATAATAGTAAGCTGGTTTATAATGCATATAGTAATGTGACTAATTAGTTATTATGTTGAATTACTTTTGGATAAAATTGATTTTTCACATGCTTGGGCCAGTTACAGTACATTTTCCAGAGTAAGGTTACTACGAACAGTTACAGCAAACTTAAGGGATTTTTATAAATCCTTTTGGAGAAATTGTATATTTGATGATACTTCGAATATTCTAAGTGGGAATAAGCTTAGAACTTATCGTAATTTTAAAGCATCCCATTGTCTAAAGAGGTATTTACGAGTATTTGCCAGAAATGAAATAATCACATAATAATATATATAAAATACGCATAAGTTGTCATAAACTTCATGTTGAAGAAGGTAGAAAGAGGAAAACATATCTTTGAGAAATAATTTGTGAGTTGTGTAAAATTAAAGTTGAAGATGAAATGCATTGTGTAATCTCATGTCCTAAGTTAGAAAACAAAAGGAAGTAATTTTTGACAATATCATTGAAACTTGCCCGGCATTTTGTTTTATGAAAAACCCTGATAGCTTCAAATATATCATGTCTAGTGAGGATTATGACTTCAGTGCACTATGTATATCTTTTTTTTCTGAGCTTGATGTTGAAAGAAATTTTATGGTTAATAATGGTATCAATAGTACTTAGTATAGTTAATTCTTATTGTTATTAAGTATATATGACTTGATGCTATTTGAGCCAACTCCTGGAAGGAGGGTTCTTAGTAGCTGATGTTGTGCTGTGTGTCGGCCATAAAAGTCTTACCGTTCATCATCATAGTGCAGATTATATTTTATGGTCCTTTGGGATCAATGCGTTCATTTAGAAACATTTTGAAAATAGAGTTCTGCTTAAGCCGGTGCTAGAGGGCGTGACCGGTGTTGCACATTTCAGTACTGGTCACGAATAAACTCAATAAAACCGAGTCTGCTATTTCGTTTATTTGGTGCATTCTTTGCTTCCAAAGGATTTAACTTTTCAGAACTTATTTAACCTCAATGTAGCTGGTGTTGTGCCGTGTGTCGGCCGTAAAAACTATCCTCCGTGCATCCATCATAGTGCAGATTATATTTTCTGGTCCTCTGGGATCATTGAGTTCGTTTAGAATCATTTTGAAAATAGATTTCTTCTTAAGCCGGCGCTAGTGGGCGTGGCCTGTGTTGCACATTTCAGTACTGGTCATGAACAAACTCAATAAAACCGAGTCTGCTATTATTGTTTGTTTGGCGTATTCTTTGCATCCAAATGATCTAACTATTCAGAACTTGTTTATAAGCATTTTCTTCTGTGGCTTGAAATGGCTAATTACGGAAAACACGCCTATACAAATACATTGTAATTTTACAATCGAAAAACAAACCCATGAATTTTAAGACGAAAAATTTTAATATTTTTTTCTTATTTCTGCTCAAAATATAGATTGTGGGTACACGTTAGAACCGCCTATGATGAGGCGGTTCTAACTAGTACCCACAATCTATATTTTAGGGCAGAAATAATAAAATTAAGGTTTACCCTGTAAACATAAATGTGGGGTTCAATGGGATCAGAATTATATAGATGTGTTTTCTTGTTGTTTTCCTGAGTAACTTTCTGTTTCAACCTTGCTCAGGACACTTGGAAACGATTTTAGGCGCAAATAGGTGAAAATTTTGTCTAAAGACAAATACCAGTATCGTTACCATCACTTACTGAAGAGGCTGACGACCGAGCCAGTTACTTTGCATAATTGCTAGTTCTGACTCAATATTTCCTCTGTTGACCACTGAATAGTAGGTATTGACAAATTGAACCCTTAACCCCATATGAACTAAGGGTACAGGAACAATAGACAGTACCTGAGTGCAGGCTGCAACAAATGGTTCTGAACGGGAACTTAGACTGTTTCGTTTAAGTACTTTCAGCAAGTAGTGTACACCCTGATCAGACACCGCTTTCTGTGGCGTCTGATCTTGGCTTTCATTGTTTTCCAAACCCAACAAGTTCAGTTCTACAGGTACCCATCTTCACACAACACTCTGAACTTACAACGCTAAGAACTGAGCCAGGAAACAGCATTTCCTACAGTGGAAATCTTTCCACTGACCGTTCCAAGGCGGTTCTTCTGTGGCGATTTATTTATGTTGTTGTTTGTTACTTACCGTGTGTATCACTTGTGTCTTTTTATTTTGGCTGGCCATATGGCCATTTTGTGGGAACGTAACTGTCCTTATGGCCTTCCTTTGTTTAGGTTTCCATTATGGTCTGGTCGCTTAATGTTTGTGTTTCTTTCCCTTTTGATGTCTTTGATGGGTGTTATAAGTTAATTGTATCGATTCCTGATCTTTGTTTTACTTTTACTTTACATATGTGCCCAGCGAAGACAGTCCGCGAAATCTGATCAGTGTCTTCATTGTGCGATCTAAGGATAGTTAAGGCCCCAATTCTCCTTCATGCAACAAGACAAGTCTCTCGTCAGACAATATGGATGCGCAGGGTTGATCTGATTCTTCGCTGGGTGCACATGTAAATTGTAGGAAATGCCATGCCCCGGCTCAACTGATATTCCAGTGGGCATCAACAACGTTAAGCAGTTTTGGGTCAAACGATCCACCCAGAAACTTAGAGCTAATAAAACCAGGCACATACAAATACTTTGTGGGTGTGGGGTGACTCTTTTAATCAGAATGATATAAGTTATTATGCACTAGAATTCTGCTTCTGATATTATGCAGATTGCCAATCTAAAGTGGGAGTTAACATGAAATGTCACATGTAAATTTTACTTTTTGAATAATTGTGCCTAGAAAATTGCATAAAATATTGTCCTCGGAAGCAAAGGCAAATAATTTGATTGATTTTAAATTAAACTTCCATGATTTCAAGTGAATACGCATGATTTGTTTCCCACATTATTGGAAAAGCGACTGTTTTCCGGAAACAGGCAGAGATTTTCCATTTATCTGAATCCATTTTTTCCATGAGGAAGTTTGTCTCAGCGTCATCTGAGAGCATTTTTCTAGGAAAAGGGAGATAAGCGGAATCAGTCATTGTTGTTAAGTGCGGACAGAAAATTAATACCGAGGGTCCAGCGGTCACTTGGTAAACGAGGCTTTGCCGAGTTTACCACGTTACCACTGGACCCAATGGTTTAACCCAAGGGGTTGGGTCGATAAAATTACCTTACAGATCCAATAGAGGACACCAAACGGAAAGACGACCCCGCCCCCCACCCCCCGCCAAGATAAAGCAACTTCACCGTAATTAACCCATTTTGTACCAAATGGAATATTCCTCCTTATATAGCAGGAGATCATTCAAAACTTTTGTGGTGTCATGTTTTTTTTTTTGTTTTTTTTTTTTTTCAAATTTATTTGGAAAATGGCTTAACTTTTCGCAAACAGCGAGCAAACTGTTTGCCAGGATGCCCCTTTTTGGGGTTTCTGGTACTAAATGGGTTGAAACATCACAAGCAGAATGCCAAATGGGCAGTTATTTTCCCAACAAAATTGCCAGAATAGCTAGTAAACCAAGCATTATATAGAGGAAACAGCTTTATCGGGATAAGCAATATGCTTTTCTTATTCCTGTTCCAAGACGTATATTGTGTGTACCCGTTATTTCTAACGAGCACCAACAACCTATGTTTGGAGTAAAGATGAAAAAAATTGCTAGTTGTCATCAGAAAAATTATCGTTTAGGTGATATGAAAGATTGCACTTTGTCTCAGAGATTTGTTAACGTAATGAATACAGATCCTCATATATTTCCTAAGGAGCAGAGGATTATGTTCACAGGAAATTAAATAGAAACCATTACGAAAACACGCCTATACAAATACATCGTAACCTTTATCGCCGAAAACGAAAATTTTAATATGAAATATTGTGATATTTTTCTTAATTCTGCTCAGTATAGATTTTGGGTACTCGTAAGAACCGCCTCGATGAGGCGGTTCTAACGAGTACCAACAATTTTTATTTTAGAGCAGACATAAGAAAAAATAGGTTTACCCCTGTAAACCCCAGTTTTTACATATAAAAGTGGGGTTCAAGGGGGGGGTCAAAATGATAAAGGCGTGTTTTCGTGATGTAAAGTCTGGCCGTGGAAAAAACATAGTGTCAAGTCCTTATCGTTGTTAAATCTAAAATTGTACTGATGAGTTTGAAACCCTACACCTAGACTGGACAATAGCAGAACTAGTGGGAAGGATTGTAGCCACGTAATCGATTTAAGCCCTCTTACAACGTCAAATGAAATAACGCCATCAAATGAAATAATTCTTTCATTTGATGTTGAGTTGCTTGCAAACGTAACATCAAATGAAAGAATATTTCATTTGATGTTGAGCGGCTGTTAATCGGCTTGCAGATATAAGTACATCAAATAAAAGGATTTTTCATTTGATGTTCACTTGCAAATAAACGTAATATGAAATGAAATATATATTTGTTTCTTTCATGTTCAGTTTCATGTAAATATAACCTAAAATGAAATAATAATTTCATTTGATGTTGAGACAACATGTAATTTTTGCTAACAAGTAATTTATTGCTTACCGTTCCAAGTCCATCATTTGATTCTTGTTTTTTTTTGTTTTTTGTGTTGTTGTTGTTGGCTTATGTCTAGGCCTGTTTCCGTCATCCGTCATCCGGCCGTCGTTAATTTTTCACATTTTCGACTTCTCTTCAGAAACCCTTAGGCCAAATTTCTTCAAACGTCATGTGGAGCCTTGTGCTAAAGGGGTATTTAACATGTATACAAATTGTCGCTGTCCGATGGAAACTCTGGTTGCCATGGCAACTTACAGCTCCCATAAACTTATAATGGGGAAAAATATATAATCTTCATCTCAGAAAATACGAGGCCCAGACTTGTAGCAGTGATGTTACGATTGCTCGTTGACTCAAAATCAAATAAAACGATTATTTTAATTTTGATGTTATATTTGCATGAAACTGGACATATCAACATTAAATGAAAGATTCTTTCATTTGCTGTTAAATTTGCGTGCAACTCAACACCAAATAAAATAGATATTTCATTTGGTGTTACGTGTGTTTGCAAGTGAACATCACGTGCAAAATTCTTTCATATGTTATGTTTGCAAGCCGCTCAACAGCCGCTGAACATCAAATGAAATATTCTTTCATTTGATGTTACGTTTGCACGCAACTCAACTTCAAATGGAAGATTATTTCATATGATGGCGTTATTTCATTTGATGTTGTAACAAAGACTCCCCTCCGCCCCAACCTCCGCCCTCGCCCATGTCAAATTTTGCTTACCGTTCGAACGCGGTGCTTCTATTGTGGTTTAACATTGTCACTGTTTGCCCTCTAGTACTATTTTCATTTTGGATAACTGTTTTTTCATAACGTGATCAAGTCCGTGAAATGAACACCTCCTAAACCCCACTTTATATAGAGAAAACTGGGGTTTACGGGGATATACAATATTTTTTCTGATTTCTGCTACAAGACACAGATTGTGGGTACTCGTTAGAACCGCCCCAATGGGGCGGTTCTAACGAGCACCCACAATCTATGTTTGCAGTAAAATAAGAAAAAAGATCAGGGATTTTCATCAGAAATGTCGCCATTTTGGAGATGTGAAAAAAAAATGCACTTTGTCACGTGGTTGGGTTATCGTAATGTCTTGTTTTGGAAAGGAAAATGTCCTTTTGGCTTTCCGTTTGTAATGCTTACACGTGGTGCCGTTGTTTTATGTTGATGCTTCTTTCCACTTGGTGTCTGTGTTGGAAGGTGTTAATTAATTGCATCAATCCCTGATCATTGCCTTCACTTAAAGTTTGGATTCGCCAGCGTTTGATCGTGTGAATACGGCTTTCGGCTACTATGGTAGAGCCTTCAAAAACTAGTAATAAAGTTTCGAACTCCTTTTGGGCCATGGAATGTTTTTCTAGACATGCCAGGGTAGTTCGAGCTATTGAGGGTTAATCCTAGTTCCAGGCCAGGAGGCATGATAGGGATATTTGTTTGGTTTTATGTATGCCGTGTGTACTCATTAGAATCGCCTCATCGTGGCTATTCTAACGATTACACACAACGATAAAAATGAAACTTCTCTGAAACATTACGCAAACACGCCTATACTAATACATTGCCACCTTTATCGCCGAAAAAAATGAAAATTCTTTGATGAAAAATTGTGATATTTTCTTATTTCTGCTCAAAGTATAGATTGTGGGCACTCGTTAGAACCGCCTCAAACAATCTATATTTTAGAGCAGAAATAAGAAAAATAAGGTATACCCCCGGAACCCCCAGTTTTACTATATGAAAGTGGGGTTCAAGGGGGGTCAAAATTATATAGGCGTGTTTTTGTGATGGATGTTAAATATCTGCAGTATAAAAATGTGACTAGTGGCTCAGTGACTTTGAAACAGTCATGTTAAACGGGTAGTCAGATTTTGAGGCATCGAAGTTTCACAGAATCGGACATAAAGACAATGATATTGGAAATAATGATAAATTGCACCAGAACGCCGGGTCATTAGATAACAAAGCATGTTTAATGTGTGTCTGTTTTCATACTAAAATGAAGTTAAATAGCTGTCTACCAGAACAATCATGCTTATTTGTCTGTGAGTTATACAGATAAAAGATGGTTTTTGGTTTTAAATTAATTACTATTGGGCCAGAAAACACGCTTTCCTGGAAATTGATCATGTAATATTTAACCCTGTAGATGCCAATCACATCAATTGTCGTCTGGTTTGTTGTCTACTGCTTACTTTAAAAGTCATTGTTGCAAACAGCGTGAACTGCTCCTCTAGGAGCAGTCTGAGCAGGGTCCACAGAGTCGACAAAAACAGACGACATTTTCAGATGCAGTGGAGGGTTAAGATCGCGCTCTCTTTTTCGTTCATTCAAGTAAGTTTGCACCCGTCCATCGGGGCTTGGAGAAATAGATTGGGCTGTACGATTCTTCCACGCAGAGCTGAAATCGACCGCACACGAGTACTGGTAAACCGCTCAGAAGGTCTAAGCCTGCCCGGGCAAAGTGGTGCCAGTCGGGCCCGTCCATGCATATAAACCCTATTGGTTGTTTGTTTGTTTGATGTGAGGTTTAACGTCCCCGTCTACACTATATATGCCATTTTGGAGGCGTTGCTTCAAATTTTGTGGGACTTTTACCCGACATTGAGATGGAATGACATCTCAGGCCCTGTCGCCCAATGTAACCAATAGGGTTTATAAGCATGGACGATCCGACTCGCAGCGCTTTGCCTGTGTAGGCTTAGATCCTCTAAGCGGTTGACCAGTGCTCGTGTGCGGTGGGTTTCAGCTCTGTGTGGAAGCAACATGCAGCCCATCTATTTCTTCAAGCCCCGATTGGCGGGGGCCGGATAAATCCTATTGGTTTCATTGGACGACAGAGATTGTGATGGCATCGCATCGCAATGTCGGGTAAAGGTCCCACAAACTTGGAAGCAACGTGTCGGAGATGACATAAATGATGTTGACGGGGACATTTAACCTCAATTATTCAGTTAAGCAGTTGTCCTAGATATAATTACCGACGAATGAATGTGCATTGCATCCGTTAACAACTTAGAAAGTCTCAGCCTGTCAAGAAACCGAACATCACGAAATGATCGAGTGTTTTCCCTAACGCTGTTAAAACCATTACGAAAACACGCCTATCCAAATACATTGCAAAGTTCACCAACGAAAAAAACGACAATTTTCAGATGAAAAAAACTGATATTGTTATTATTTCCGCTCAAAATATAGATTGAGGGTACACGTTAGAACCGCCTCATCGAGGCGGTTCTAACGGGTTCCCACAATCTATATTTTAGAGCAGAAATAAGGAAAATAAGGTTTACCCTCGTAAACCCCAGTTTTACTATATAAAAGTGGGGTTCAATAGGGTCAGAATTTTATAAGCGTGTTTTCGTGATGAAAAACAAGTTGGCCATGATAGCCCTTGATTGCTCACTCGTATGTATCAGGCTGACAAAGGAAGGAGTGCTTCATCTTCCAACGAAACATAATTTATCTTTAAGACGAAAGCGTAAAATTTAAAGAGAAAAATTCCACATCAAAACATACATTCTCATTAAGTGTTTCACAATTTGGTGCATCTTTGGCCTCTAGAGAGCAAGCAATGCATTAGTGATATACCCGGTCCAGTAGTCTGTAGTTTTGACCTGACAACATCGAATGAACAATACAAAAACCATCGCTATAGCCCTTATCCTGATGAATAAATTTATTTGGCACCACCCATTTCCGACTATCCACCAATCAAATTTCTTGATACAATGTACTCGTTCAATTCTAAAACTGCATGACAAACAGTGTAGATCCTGATCAGATGTCTTCAGAAGCCAAAGGTATGGGTTCAGTTGGATAAGTTTTAGAAGGTCAGTATCCAATTCCGAAAACACGCCTGTTTAAACATTTTGTAAATTTTACCGCCGAAAAAAAAACGAAGCTTTTGGATGTAAAAAGAAGGATACTTCTTATTTATGCTAAAATGATGATCGTAGGCACCCATAAGAACCACCTCGTCGAGGCGGTTCTAACGAGTTTCCACAATCGCCCACGTTAAAACTGCTTCAATTTATATTTAGAGCAGAAGTAAGTAAAATGAGGCTTACCCCTGTAAAGCATGCAGTGTTACTTTATAAAGGCGGGGTTGAATGGGGTCAAAAGTATATGTCTGTGATTTCGTGATGGGTTTGCAGAGCCCAGACATCATGTGACATGTAACAAGGCCTTAATATGAGAGGATAGTAGGATAGATCCTGCCAACCATTTGTTGAAGCGTTCTCTATTTTGGCAGAAAGGAACATAATTCACACAAAGTATAAAGGCTTTGGATATTTTTTAGTTTTATGGCCCTTGTAAGGTTATTGCACTCATTCCGACCTGATAGTTAATCAGAGGTGGGCGGAAACTGTAGTACCCGGAGAAAAGCCACCTTGCCTTTCCGTGCAGAACGTGAGGCTGGAACCGACAGCGGTGGAAAGACCTAATGATTAATGGCCATTACTCCTATTCACTAGTTTAGGATGAGTCAAAGTATTAAACATTTTTTTTTTTTTTTTGTTTCATATTCGTTTCTAATGCAACAATGCTATCTAAGAACAAGACAAAATGAATTTTATGTATACGATCTATGTATAATAAATTTAATGCGACAGCTCAATTGTTTTTTGTTTTTGTTTTTTATTTGATGTTTAACGTCCCCGTCAACACTGTATAGGTCATTTTGGAGACGTTGCTTCCACTTTTACCCGACATTGAGATGAAATGACATATTAAGCCCTGTCGCCAAATGAAGCCAGTAGGGGACGGTCCGACGCGCACCGCTTTGCCTGGGCAGGCTTGGATCCCCAAAACGGTTTACCAGTACTCGTGTGCGGTCGGAGAAGCATCATGCAGTCCATCTATTCCTTCAAGCCCTGATGGGCGGGCGGCCCCCGCCCATAGGGGCTTGTAGAAATATATGGGCTGCATGATGCTTCCTCGCAGAGCTGATTCCGGCCCACACACTAGTACTGGTAAACCGCTTAGAGGATCTAAGCCTGTCCAGGAACCGCAGTGCGAGGCGGACCGGCCATGCTAATAAACCCTATTGGTTTCATTGGGCGACAGGGCTTGAGATGTCATTTCATCTAAATATCGGGTAAAAGTCCCACAAAATTGGACGCATCGTCTCCAAAATGACCTTTACAGTGTTGGCGGAGACGTTTAACCTCAAATCATACAAACAAACCTGATGGGCGGGGGCTAGACAGCTCAATTGTACTATTGCGCTTATGTGTCAAGTGTTTGCTGTTTAAGAAACAGATCAGCTCTCGCTGTGATTTGTTGAAAAATAAATCACAGTTTGGACGTCAGTTGTAAAGTAGATCAAATCAATTTTTCTAAGTACAACTGACCGACAAACTGTGATTTATCACTGAACAAATCACGGACAGAGCTGATCTAATTCGATTCTAATCCGCTGAAAATCGGCAATAATGTTGTTGTTTCCTTCAAAATCTCACAACCTTTCGCCATTGCTAGAAGAAATCCCGCATATAATTATTGCCTGTAACACATGCATTTAAATCCTTTTTGAGACGCTTTCGATGCGAGAAAGTGAAGTTACGCCGTCTTACGTTAAGGAATCTACAGTGACGTCATAAATCGGATGCTGTTGTTGTCGCCGTCGCCGTCGTTGTTGTTGTTGTTGTTACTTCTTTTGCTTATGTATTAAGGTGAGGTGTTCGATCATACAATAATGATCAACCATTTCCTAAATTATGACAACAACCACATCAAGCAGCCTTGGTAAAAATATTCTGTTATAAAATTTGAATCTAAGAATTGGTTTCAATAACAAGGTTCAGCAAAGAACACGCTTGCATAATGAACGCTCTTGAAACCCTGCTTTAAATAGAAAAAACAGTGGGTTTTCTAGAGTCTACATTATTCCCGTTACTTTCGCTTAAAGGCATATGGTGTTGATTCTTATCCGATCTACGATTGTAGTAGAAAATATACCATCTTACACGAGTTGTTATTTTATATGAAATTTATGAAACGAGTTTCTAGCGATTTTCATAAATTTTATAGGAAATGACCACGATTATTACATAACGATTCTGTATCGGATTTTCCAAAAGAAATTCAGTAGACGACAGACATATGGTTGTCAAGGACGGCGTCATTGCGTTGCGCGCCAGTACCCATGTGTTATTTAAGAACTATATCAGCTCTAGCAGCGATTTCTTGTGTAATATATCACTGTTTGGAGGTCTGTTGTAAGGTAGATCAAATCACGAGCCCGTAGCGCGAGTGATTTATCTTCTAACAACTGACCGACAAGCTGTAGTGTATTACTCAACAAATCACGCAATAAAGATGATCTATTTCGATGCTAACACACTGAAAGTGGACTAAATAGAGTTGTTTCCTTCATATTCGCTCAACATTCCGCCATTGTTTAAAGAAATCCCGCCATAATAATTAACTGTAACACATGCAGTTACCTGTTTTTGTAACGTACTTTATTCGTGAAAAAGACGTTACTTTGTCTAACGTCAAGAAAACGATCGATGACGTCGCAGAACGTCATGAATCGGCAGCTCTTCGCGTCACGCTTTTTTCGCTTAGTGATTTGTCATTTAATATATCACAGGATTTAAGCATTGGCTACAAGCCATGACCAAAGAGCCTGCAAAGTTTCAAACTGATCTGTATAAAATGTATGAGGATATGTGCACACAAAGAAGCCGCCGTCTGTCGAAAATTGCCAGGTCGAAAGAGGGGTTATAAGGTGAATATCTCTGCAAGAAGAACCCAGACAGAAAACAAAATGCTGCTGATGCTATATATAAAATTTCAGGACTCTTAGCTCTAACCTTTTGGTACCAATTATAACGTACTTTGACAGTATTTAAAAAGTTTCAAATTCGAAAACAATATAAATTAAATTGGCAATAAAGCCAAAATCACATGCATATCTTCTAACCATGACGACACAGCCCACAAAAAATCCAATAGATCGGTATAAATGAGTTTGAGGAGTTGATAAGACAAAATATCCACCGTCTTGTGGTCAAATGCCCAAGTCACAAAATAGTAACAAGAGGGAATGACTCCACAAGGTGAACCTAAAAAACACAACGAAAAAAATACCGGTCTGCTTATTTTTATGCTGATGCGATATATAATATTTTAAGATTCCAGCTCTAACCATTTGGTGCCCACTACAATGCACAAAAATAGTTTCTAAATCCCCAAAACGGCTAAGTTCAAAAGATGAAAAAAGAAATGATGCTTGTGCCAAAATCACATGCACATCTACAGACCATGGCAAAAGAGCCTATTAGGTAGGAGTTGCGCACAGAATGTACCCGCCGTCTTGCGTCATATTCCCTAGCCGAAAGTGTGTCGTGTGTTGGGGTGGGGGTGGAGGGGGATAACTCCACAAGAAGAACCATGATGGAAAAACGAAGGAATATGGTTTCGCTTATTATTCATGATGTTGCTATATATAAAATTTCCGGATTCTAACTTTAACCATTCTATGCACACTAATAGTATTTAAATGTCAAAATCACATCTGCAGACCATAACAAAAAGAGTCTGCAAAGTTTTAAATCAATCTGTATAAAGCTTTATGAGGAGTTTCGCACACAAAGTACCTACCGTCTGCCGTCAACTGTCCACGCCGCAAAAGGGAATAAAGGGAATAACTGCGCAAGGAGAATCCTGGCGGAAAATTGAAAAATATACGGGTCTGCATTCTTGATCGTATGCAAATGTAACGGACGGACGGACGGATAGACAGGCACCCCCCCCATGAGATGCCACCTCAGTGTCTTCGAAGATTGGGGGCGGGGGGCAAACAAATGCCAACTAGAGGGGAAGGCGTCCGGCTCCAGATATATATGTTTTCCTAATGCTACAAGAAGTATAACGTGATAAAAGGAGGCACTTCTCGTGACTGTTTGCTAATCATGAATCAAATCTGTGGAATAAGTAATCCATGCAGGGTCTAATTGTACACTGGCACGCATTCGAGTCATTGGTTACCCATAAAATAGGTGCGAAGAGCGTGTTCCGAGTTTATTCTAAGTCGGTAGTGCATTTCGTCATTTTGTTTTCTGTTATCTCAAAGAGACATCAACTTGGTTTCATTATACTTTTATGATTTTCTGAGTTTTTACTGCGATGCCTGAGGTAATCTAGTCAATCAAATACATGTACTGACCTCTATCTGAAAATAAAAACAGAGTTGAAGTAAATATATATGAAATAAGCCACCAGCATCTTAAACTATTTTATTATTGCTATTGTTGATTAATTTTCAAGTTGTTTTCCCCTCAGATTTGGCACTGACTTGAAAACACTTCTGCAACTAGACCGGCCCCGATAGCTCAGATGGTAGAGTGTCCGCTCCGGGGAACGGGAGGTCACGGGTTCGATCCCGGGCCGCGACATACCAAAGTCGTTAAAAATGGTACTAGCTGCTCCTCGCTTGGCACTCAGATTTACGGGGTAGAGCTAGGACTGGTCGACCCAGTGTCGGGATAATGTGACTGGGTGTGGTATCATGTAATGTGTCTGGGACATGATACTTCAGTGAGGCAGCACTATAAAAGTGAGCATTGAGCTCCCTGTCGCAACCGGACACCGTCGTGATATGACTAAAAAATTGTTGAAAGCGACGTTAAAGTTCAACTGCAACGCTATTTTTTCTATGACTTATCATTGAATACATATAAAATACATCTCGAATAAGCTATTCGCCGTACTTCTTGTTACGGAATTATGTATTTATTAACAATTTACATTCGGTTCACCTGTGGGCAATTGCGAACCGGAAGTGATAATCCGAGTCACGTGACTCTGAACCCTGTGACGTCAATTGTAGAACGGAAGTGGAAATAGCGTGTATTTTACATTGACTGTTCGAGAAAATTGTGATAAAAAACATCTTGTTATCTGAAATAAATTCCAAAAATGCCGACGCGATGTGTTGCACCGGGTTGTGGCAATACCCAATGATTGGTATTTGGATACTGTGAATATGCGTGTTAACCTGAATGGATTATACATTTAAATTCGAGAACGTCAGTGAGTAGTTGAAAGACAAAGAAGCTGAACATATTTTTGCAAAAATCATCTGCAAACCTAACCAGTGAGAATCTTTTCTTCAGACACTATATCCAAGCCCATGCAGAAACCCAGTTCTAGGTGTACTTGTAGGCAAGCAGGCTACAAGAGAAACTGCATTGCTTGGAAGCAACTGTTGGTCTTAAATGCTCAGCTAATTTGAGCATGAAACTTTGTCTTGCTCATAAATGTTGAAAATGCCACACAATAATCACTGGATCCTGCAGAACTCTGTGTGTTTTGGGCCCCAGGTGTCATATTTTTCGGGCATCTGCAGATTTCAGATTTCTATTTTACCCCCATATCCTGCTGCCTAAAAACATTTGTATCTGTGAACGAATCGGTTTAGTTCATATTATATATACATTCAGTTCACAACTGCATGAAAAAAGTGTAGATCCTGATCAGATGGCTTCTTCAGAAGCCATCTGATCTGGATCTACACTGTTTGCAAAGTTAGGGATTGTCATGTCCAGCAGAATAATGGTTAAAAAGCTTGGTCAGTATGAGGCCTGTTTGGCTAATGTTTTTCTGGATTTCTTTGTTTATGAGCATTACAGATTTCATGCTCAAATCAGTTGAGCATGATGAGAGTATCTTTAATTTATACTACCGGACCAAAATTTTTTGTACAGCACCACAAACACACAGTGTGACTTATGTCCAGTAAATCCTAGAAACAAAAATGATATCTTACAATAAAATATGCCTTCAGTCCTGTAGGTACTGTACTACATATTCTGTCCAGTAGAAGATAACAGACTTTACTAGCAGTAAGAGGCTTTTTCATTGCATCTTATCCTCTCTGTATGATTTAAAACTTGTTTTCATGATTTGTGTGATCACAGCCATTTCAAGAGTATTCAACAATAAACTTAAAATGCTGAATGACATGAGTCATGGAGGAAGGCACCGTGAAATAGACCTAAGTGTCTCAGTTATTATGGACTGGTCGCCCATCATGCATTTTTGTTTGCATTCAGGTTTAACGGTCCAGTCAACACTATTTAGGTCATTTTTGCAGTTCCATTCACCTATAGATCCACACTTGTGTTTGGGCGAGCATATCCATATGCAGTTAACCAGTACATTGCACATTCTTTCTCCAAAACTGAGAACTGCCCTTCTTGAATCAGCGGGAGAGAATGACCATAGAAAGGATTTCAGGATCAAACTCTACAAAGAATGTTGCCGACCCGAACCCATCAGGGCTTGAATAAATAGGTTGGGCTGCATAATGCCTCTGTGCAGAGCTGTAGACAACCTCAGGAGTTCTGGAAAACCACTATAAAAGCAGATCTAAGCCTGCCCAAGAGAAGTGGTTCAAGTATGTGACTGCCCATGTGTACAAACTGTTGGTTTCTTTTCATTAGGCAGCAGGGCTGGAGATGTCATTTCATCTCACTGATGGTTATAAGTCCCACAAATTGGGAACTATGTCTCCACAATGACCTTTACAGTGTTAACAGGGGCATTGAGCCTCAAATCAAACAAATTGTAGACTAGATACAGCTGAATAAATCTCTGGCCTTGATGCCGTAATAGGTAAGAGCTCAAGACTTCTTTTATTAGGTCACCTGTGTTTTTAACCTTTAACCTGCTGAATAGTCAATTAAGCCACACCCACTTATGACTTTGAACCAATTAAATTACTTGATGCAGTTTATTTCTACGTATGCAACATGGCGATACATTCTGGAAGTAGATACTTTTATAAATTGAAAGTGGTTAACAACCACAGTCTGCTAGTAACCCTACAGTTTATTTCTACATATTCATAAACTGAATGTCAAACAGTGTAGATACTGATCAGATGGCTTATTCAAAAGCCATCTGATCTGGATCAACACTGTTTGCAAAGATAGGGCTTGTCGCCAACAGCAGGGTAGAGGTTAACGAACTTGGCTCCTGTCACCTGAGATGCCAAGTTCTGCAATCTGCCTAATATTAGTGAAAAAATCTTGAAAGGGCTGTAAAAACGAAACATAATAAAACAAAACAGAAGGAACACTGTCATTTGTTAAAGATCTGTTTAATACAACTGACTGAAATCAGAGCACTGACAACACTGTTGGGTTGTTTGCCTTTGTGTGTATGATAACTAGATGTAACCTTGATTCTGAAGCAGAACAGTCACTTAGACTGTGAACAGTTCATGAAAAAACCTACAAGAAGCTTGGGTGGCCAGCAAAGACTGAGATCAGCCGGCGCCTTAGCAGTCTGATCAGAGTCTTTGCTGGTCACATGTAAAGTTCTACTATATACTACAGTCTATGTAAACCAAAATGAGCAAAAGGTCTTGTCTTAGTGGATGGGTGAGTGGGTTGATTTTAGTCTGCTGGCTGCATGGTCACATTGTAGGCTTTGTCTTGAATTGGGGGAAGGGGAAGAATGACTATATGTAGAAAAACTGTTATCCTCTTTGCACTAATAGTCTCTTTGATATTTGAAACCACAGTATTGCTCTGATGGCCAGCTCTGACGTATCTTGTTCACAGCACAAGCTGGTATCACCTTCCGCATTCCTCTTCCAAGTCTGTGCCACACCCATCTCGTAAAACGTCTGTATGCAACATGGCGGTACATTCTGGAAGTAAATAATTTTATAAATTAAAAGTGGTTAACAACCACAGTCTGCTAGTAACCCTGATCTTGCTGAATATTTTAACCACACCCATTTCTGACTTTGAATAAATCAGATTACTCGATGAAATTAATAATTTATAAGCTGAATGTCAAACAGTGTGGATCCTGATCAGATGACCTCTGATCTGGATCTACACTTTTCCAACGAATGAGGTTGTCGAGAACAGCAAGATAAGGGTTAAACCTTAATGGCCTTGTTCTGTCTAAAATGTAAACCTCCAAACAGACATAACCTGTGAACAAAGACCACTCTTGGCCATTCCTTTGTGCCATCTTTGTAGACAGGCTGGATTGTTCCTATAGATGTATGTATATATTATATGTAGATATGCTATTTTTGATAGCAAACATGTACAGTAAAACAGGTCTTAGCAGCCACCTCTATTAAGCAAGCAGCCTGTCATAAGCAAGCAAGCATTGGTTACCTGAAAAGTAGAATGCATAAAATTTACCTGTATAAAGCTAGAACCTGTCAATAGAAAGCAAATTTCGAATATGTTTTGAGGCGCTTGCTAATACAGGTTGGACTGTATACATTTGGTAAATCAACCTTATCATCCATCCACAGTGACAAGACCTTTTGCTCATATCCGGGCATAGATCATAGAATATAGTAGGTACATGCGATCAGTGAAGACTGATCAGCCTGCAAAAATGTACAGGCTGGAGTCTTTGCTGGTCACTCAAGCCTTCTTGTAAATTTTGTCATGCGCTGGCTCTTAGTATAACGAAGGATACCAATGAACTACCCAGGCCTACCCAATGGGGAAAGGGCATGTCTGTAAATACCAAGAATAAAAATAAAAAAAAATATTTGTACATATAATGCTGTTATTTTTCTTGCCCCTGTCCTTGATCTTATATAGTTGGAGTACCAGAATGCCATCTTTCTCAGACTCAGCTACAGTATGACATCAATGCAGGTCTATAGAATACATTCTGTTTGTGCTCAGTTTCACCAGCTGCTTACCAAAACCAATTGGTTGGATTTTGCTTGTTTCCGGGTTTTAATACCCAGTCAACACTATTTAGGTCATTTTTTAACCCGTCAGTTTACCTAGCCACCCTTTCATGGACAGGCTTACACATCAGCGGTTAACCAGAACTATGCACCTTTTTTGACGGAAACTAACAACTGTCCTTGAATCAGCATAAGGGAGAGAGAATGATTATTGAAATCGTTTCATGATCAACCTCCACAAAAGAATGTTGCTGACCACACAGGTATCAAACCGATGTCCTCCTGATCTTCAGTCATAAACAAATCCGACTGAGCTACTGAGACCGGCTTACAGTTTCTAGGAGAGTTGATGAGTAAAACACCGTCACCTAGCTGGTAAACACATTCAATGGCTCATACTTACTCATGAATTGGCTCATCATCACCAACATGACCATAGTTGTCCAAGAATTCATAGAAGGATGTCTCTATAACATACTGGTTCAGACAATTTCCTTCATAGCCAGGATGCTGTGGGATGCACTGAAGGTCTTCTACTAAGTTGTCAATGAGACCAATCTCCCTGCAGCATGTGCTCTCATCTACAGATGGCATGGGAATACAAAATCCACATTCACACCTGAAAAATAAAATGGCATACAAATTTAGGGTCAGACGCCAATGTTACATGCTAACTTGAGGTTTTTTTTTCTCTGTGCACTCTGCTTTTGGCCTACTACCCTCATGTATTGGGGCTTGGAGAAATAGATTAGGTGCATATTACTTCCACGCAGATCTGAACCAATCGCACATGAGTACTACTGGGAGGTTCTTAGCCTGCCACGGAAAAGTGGTGCAAGTCTTGCTTCGAACCCGAAAGGGTTTACCCTGTCCTTGTGTGGATCAGTTCTGTGTAGAAGCAACATGCAACCCAATCTATGTCTTCAAGCCCTGTGGGCAAGGACCATTAGCATGTGTTGCCAGAAATTACAATTTAATTTATTACACAAGTCATCTTTGCAAACAGTGTAGATCCAGATCAGATGGCTTCTGAAGAAGACATCTGATCAGGATCTACACTGACATTCAGTTTATGAATTTGTAGGTATAAATTTATCCAAGTAGCCTGATTGACTCAAAGTAAAAAATGAGTGTAAAATGGGTGTGGCTACACTGAATATTCAGCAGGACATGGGTTAATCCCGGAGTTTTTTTGCTGAATCTAGCACAAAAATATTTACCTTTTGTTTTTTTTATTTTTAGTTTAATGACTCAACCAACACTATTTAGGTTATGTGGAGCATGTCAATGAACTATCCATGCTTTTCCTGGACAGGCTAATTTATTGCACTTTTTGGCCAAAAATTGACAACTACCCTGGTTGAATCAGCAGAAGGGAGAGAATGTTTTTAAAGTAATTTCATGATCAATCTCCACGAAAAGTTATGCTGACACTCACAGGTCTCGAATCTTGGTCCTCTGTACACAAGTCGAATGCGCGCCTGACTGAACTGCAGAGGCCGGCCGGTTACTTGTTGCAGTAATGATTAAAATACACCCGGGTATCACCCCACTTTGGGTTCAACACACACTTGTCGCCAGGGATGACAGAAGAAGATAAGTCCAATGTTTTGCTGTTACATTGTAGGTTATCTGTGGCATTTTTGGTGTGTAAATATCTATACTGAGACTATAATAACAAAAGCAAGCCAATAATTTCACACTTCAACAAGGGGTGGGGTTGCAAATTTTTCCACTTTTCATAAACAATGAATGAGCAGGAATTATCTTGGCTTTCTGGCTCATTCTATTGAAAGTATTTGGCCCTATTGCGGGTTGTAAAGATGACAAAACAGTTGTCAGCCCCCACTGTCTCAACCAGTGCCCCCCCCCCCCGCCCCCCCCCCGATTTTTTTATTTACTTCCTCCTTTCCTTACGTTATTTTCGGCTATCAAAATACGAAACGGAACCTTACTAATATTGGGCTAATCAGTAGTAAAGTGGACGAACTTATTTTTTCCTCGTCATGCATTTTTTTTTGTTTATTATTCTCGCTAACTTACCAGTCTGTGTTGCCGAGCCTATCGCTCAGCTGGCCCTCCAAATCTGACTCGGTAGATGTGTCCGATTCGGAATCTTCCGAGTAATCGGGCGCAGATTCTCTTCTTGGTTCAAACTGATACGGCTGTACCGGCCTGATTGACCCAGCTAAAACAGAATCACCGTCATTCTCCTCTAACTCTCTAAGATTTGCACTGTCCGCCATAGCTGTCACTTCGAAATGTGTCTACAAATGACGTCACGCGCAAGTACGCATGTGAAAATCTAAATTTGGACAGGTGCGAAAGAACGGTAAATCACTTAACTTTATTGGCTTATAACTTCCCCTAGATCTATATAACCTTTTGAATTCTCGCGACTTTTTGTAATTGCTTATTTTTATCTGTGCTACATGGATAATTAATAAAGATATGGTGGTAAAATTACCGTTTCCGTTGAACTTTAAACCCGAAATCACACACACACACACACACACACACACACACACACACACACACACACACACACACTTCTGCAACTAACGCTAACATGATAGTCACGTTAACATTGATTTTATATAGAGAATCTTACATGAGTGTTCATGTATTATTGAATTTATTAAACGAGTTGAGGAAAAGGGATAAAATGCGAGGTTTCGACGAGTTTAACAAATTCCATAATACATGAGCAGGAATGCAAGATTCTATTTATCATATGACATTTAAAACGCATTTTGTTCACGGTTGTTTACAAAAATGTCAATATTCCGCCATTAGTAAACGCGACGTTGTTAAGGACGTCGTACATGTAACGTTACGGGATGTTTCTAGCAAAGGAGCAGTCCCTATAAGGCCCATTTTATGGCCCCTTTTGATTTTTTTTAAACTTTGCAGACTCAACATAGGATGTATTTGCTGTAATGTGGTGAAATTTCAGATCCACAGATGTAATGGTATTGGCTCTATGAGCAACCAAAGTGGGTGGGGTAATTCTACCCCATTGAGAGACTCGTGGTTTTTACGCTATTATCTCTAGCACAAAGCAACCTGGCAAGTGGGTCTTTTTAGTATTGTTTAGACCTTTATAGATATTAAACATAATGTATATGTTTTTGTGGAAAAATTCTTCGTTTTACCACTATACTCACTTATAAGTCGTACCTAAATTTCAGCTTAATTTACTGACCGTCTTTACGCAAAACCACAACATAAGTTTATTTCCTAAGCTACTGCAAAAGTACTTGAAAGGGATAATTAAGATATAATGGGCATTGCCAAATTATGAGCATTTCTTTCTTCTGTAATTACTTATAGAGTTATCTGTCCCTGAATCCATTTTTTGACATGTTTTCTGTCATATTTAAAATCTATTGATATATGGCAAAAGGATTCTTCAAAACAGTCAAAAATTCAGCACACAATGATTTTCTGTCGATCTTATGAAGCTTTTAGGTGATTTGTAAATATCTTCTTTGATAATGACTTAAACAATATGGTTGGGTTAAATACACCACTTTGCTATTTCTACTGCAAAACTTCCTTTGCTTTATGTCAACTCTTCTTCTTAAATCTATCTTACTGACAATAAGATGAAGTTAGAAAAAACGAAACTTTCTCATAATCTTTTGAATAAGAATTTAGAATCTTTTAGGTCATACTTACCTATAACATTGAAATATAACTGAACTTAATAAATCTTGCATTACTTCAAAACATTTATTTTGAAGCTTTTCTGTTGATTTTACATGTATTTGGAACTGCAGCCAAAATGGTTAGTAGAAAACAGTGGTTCATCTTGTCCAGATTCCATATATTATTTCGGGCCAAGAAATGATGCTTGCAGAGCCCTTCAAGCACTGGCTTACCCAGTCCCTTCACTTGTATATCATTTTGGAGCCTTCAATAGTCTCATAGTCTCTGGCCTTTGATTCTGGTACTCTTTGAGCCTTTCATTTAACTCTTGACACCACATACATGGTTGACCAACTGGTAGGTGTTGTTTTTTTTATAAATTTACCTATCAAGTGATTTCGACAGCCAGTCTTAAATAGATTATCAGCTTTGGCTGACCAACAATTGCTTAGGGATTTGACAGGAAGCAGATCCTGATTTAGACACCGACAGTTATGGTAGAAATCCAGTAAACGAAACAAGCATTCAATATTTTACACCTGAACCCATGGTGATGGTTGGCTGGACATATAGGGTCCTTCATCCCACTGGTAGTCTGTGCTATTGACCCTTCTAAGGCAGTGGTTCTGGTGTGGTTCATGTAATGCTTTGGCTTGTTGATGTCCCCTTTGTGTGTTACATTTGCTGTGTGTCTTTTGTTTAACATTTTTATCACCCCTTGTGAGGAAGAAATTGTTGATTTTTGCATATGTATTTTGTCTGTCCTTGATTTGGCCACATCTTGTGATTGTGGCTTTCCTTGAACCTTTCCTTTTTACTTTTGTTCATGGGTTAACATGTCTAGTGTTTGACTTTAGTGTGTTTGTCTTCTATCCTGTTGTCTATCAGACCGAGAAGGATGTTACTGTTACAAATGAATTTAGTGCTATGTATATACACGGTAACCATCTATCCTTTCTATTCATCTTCATCAGACACACTTGATGCATTCCAAGCGTCTATGGCTGCATCTACGACGTGGCCTATGTGAGCTCTGTTAAGTTTAGCGTCATTATTTTCTGTATTGTATCTAAAGAAACTTAAGTACCAGAGTAAATATGCCATATGTGCACAGCAACCAACTTCGGCACCGACAGTACCACCCACTAATGGATTTAGTCACTGACTGCACTCGATCCATAAACTATTACGTTTTGCTGGTCAGCCCCCGCCCATAGGGGCTTGAAGAAATATATGGGCTGCATGATGCTTCCACGCAGAGCTGAATCCGGCCCGCACACTAGTACTGGTAAACCGCTTATAGGATCTAAGCCTGTCCAGGAACCGCGGTGCGAGGCTGTCCAGGAACCGCTGTACGTGCTAATAAACCCTATTGGTTTCATTTGGCGACAGGGCTTGAGAAGTCATTCACCTCAATGTCGGGAAAAAGTCCCACAAATTGGAAGCACCCTCTCCAAAATGACCTTTACAGTGTTGACTGGGACGTTAAACCTCATATCAAACAAACAAAACGTTTTGCTGGAAGTATGCCTGGAAATAATCTTGGCTTTAAATATACTTTCCTCCTCTTTAGGCATCAAGATTTCATACCGCCCATTCTCATTGAAATGCTCATCTGAGTAACACTGAGCTTGTTTTAGCTGATATATGCCCATGCTCAAATCCCTAAGCTCATTTTCAGCCAGTTGAGGAAACTTCTAAACCTGCATCCTGCACCTTTTTCCCATTTAACACGTCCCCCCCCCTCCCCAATCATATTTTAGTACTTTTCTCTCCAGCTTGTTAGGACTTTTCCCCAATGCCATCATTCTTTTGGTAGCCGGATTTGAACCAAGCACCTTTCGATTGTAAGTCTAACGCACTAGCCACTGAGCTATCAAGGCTATTTACTTTTAATAGAATGTGGTGTAGAGCAAAAGAATAAATATAAAAGTTCATGTAAAAACAAGATGTGTTTGTGAAACACTGATGCCCCTGGACAGCGCATGCTAAATATGAAAGCAGTACCACTAAGCAATCGAAAGAAATGGCCAATGTTCAAGTCTTAAAAAAGTAGGTCAAGGTCACAAGGTAAAAAATTATGAGATCATTGGAAAGGTCTTGTGACATAGAATGCACATGTGAAATATGAAAGCCCTATCACTTACCAATCAAAAGTTATGGCCAATGTTAAAGTTTTTAAAAAGTAGGTCAAACTTCAAGGTAAAAGTCATGAGGTCAAAATTATGGTACCACTGGAAAGGTCTTGTGAAAAAGAATGCACATGTGAAATATGAAAGCCCTATCACTTACCAATCAAAAGATATGAACTATGTTAAAGTTTTTTAAAAGTAGGTCAAATGTCAAGGTTAAGGTCATGAGGTCAAAAGCTATCGTACCTATAAAAAAGGCCTTGTGACAAGGAATGCATATTTGAAATATGAAAGCCTTACCACTTACCAATTGAAAGTTATGGCCAATGTTAAAGTTTTTTAAAAAGTAGGTCGAATGTCAAGGTCACAAGGTCAAAAATTATGCTACCACTAGAAAGGTCTTGCGACAAGGACTGCACTTGTGAAATATGATAGCCCTATCACTTACCTATCGAAAGTTATGGCCAATGTTAAAGTTTTTAAAAATTGTGGAAAAAGGAGGTCAAAGGTCAAGGTCAAGGTTACCAGATCAAAAATTATGGTACCACTGGAAAGGTCTTGTTATAAGGTAAACACATGTGAAATATGAAAGCTCTATCTATTACCATTCAATAGTTATGCCCAATCTTAATGGTTTTGTAGGCAGACAGACAGATCAAAAACTATTTGCCCCCCCCCCCCCCCCCCCCCAATCTCGATTCCGGGGGCATAATAAGTGTTGTCATCAAATAAAAGATCAGTTTCTTTATTTCTAGATATTTCTGTTGCAACGAATGTGAACAGTTATTGTTTCTACCATCAATTATAGTATGCGCTAGTTCTTACTGTTCACAAATATGATTTGTGAAGATGAATTGACATAAAGCCAAGGAAATTTTGCAGTAGAAATAGCAAAGGGGTGTATTTGACCCACCCATATTGTTTTAAGTCATTATCAAAGAAGATATGTATAAATCACCTAATAGCTTCATTAGATCGACAGAAAACCATTGTTTGCTGATTTTTTGACTGGTTTTGAAGAATCCTTTTTGCATATATTTATAGATTTTAAATATGACAGAAAAAATGACAAAAATGGATTCAGGGACAGATAACTCTATAGGTAATTATAGAAGAAAGAAATGCTCATAATTTGGCAATGCCTATTATATCTCAATTATCCCTGTTAAGTACCTTTGCAATAGTTTTTGGAAATAAACTTACATTGTGGTTTTGCGTAAAGACGGTCAGTTAATTTAGCTGAAATTTAGGTAAGACTTATAAGTGAGTATAATGGTAAAGTGAAGAATTTTTCCACAAAAACATATACAATATGTTTAACATCTATAAAGGTCTATACAATACTAAAAAGACCCACTTGCCAGGATGCTTTGTGCTATAGATAATAGCGTAAGAACCACAGGTCCCTCAATAGGGTAGAATTACCCCACCCACTTTGGTTGCTCATAGAGCCATTACCATTACATCTGTGGATCTGAAATTTCACCACATTAAAGCAAATACATCCTATGTTGAGTCTGCAAAGTTTAAAGAAAATCAAAAGGGGCCATAAAATGGGCCTTATAGGGACTGCTCCTTTGAATATTTAATCCAATAGTGGATTATCGAAAATATTACATAGAGTATATTACTCAGTCCATTTCAAATACGGGATTTATAAACCGAGGGAGGTTAAACATCCAATAAAGAAACGAGTGCGCTTGCGCACGAGTTTCTTTATCGGATGTTCAACGTCCCGAGGTTTATAAATCCCATATTTTAAATGGGCTCAGTCAATAAACTGTATATTACATGTACATGCATTTGATAGAACTGATGAATCACTTTGCATATTATTCTGGACACAGTTCACACTTAACATACAGTCCATGTAAAAGGTAGATCGCGCAGTGACACAAAAGCTGACTGAAACAAAAACTGTATAGACGCCATCTTGAAGGCGCTTCCTATTGTTATGAATGAGAATAGAAGAAATAAAGTTATTATAGTGATAAAATAATTAAAAATGCGAGAGAACGGTAACTAAACGTACCCCTCATTCAGCAGTTATGGCCAGATAATCTTTATTTCATCGTTGCATCTGACTCGAACGTCACGCATTCTAAACGTCTGTTGTTATCTTCTCAGACGCCATTGAGATGACGTCATGAACAACGTCGACGTGTCTGAAACTTTCCCGCGTTTGAATATAGCGATTCATTGTAAAAGCAGTACCTTGTATCTTTTGCCAAAAGTAGTTCCAGCTACAAAGATTTATTTCCCCGTCTAGTAAGAGGAAATATTTCTTCCAAGCAAAAAGGAAAATATCAAGTTTATATCTGACAGAAATCATGGTATTTCACTGTTATGCATGTAATATATGGCGTTATTACACTCTCAGACGCGACGTCATATGATAAAAAAGATTATCCTTTGAAAGCAAGGAATACATCACGAAACTCAAATCTATGGAGGGTACAATTTTTATGGGACAAACTAGCTAGTTTCGACCAGCTAGGTCTCGCTATTTTCACCATTCCACAACGAAATCCCCAAGGACCAGAAAATTATAATGGAATATACAGCCTTTAAACCCACGTTTTATATCGACAAAATATTGTTTATATGGCTATATATTATTTTCCTAAACATGACTTGTTAACGTGATGGCAAAAATGCAAAACAACCATACATACATTGTATACTCCAGGAATAGGCTCTTGGAATGCCATTTCAATGCGAATCCGTGCGATATTTATGCCCCCAATTTCGAAGAAGTTGAAGGGGAGGCTTGTGCGTCTGTCCGTCCGTTACGCTTTTTGATGCATAGCATAACTTTAGAGTGGTTTTGAAATTTCATATATGGATTCCTCATGAAAAAAAAATCTGACACATATTTTTTCTCATCAGGATTATGCCCCTTCCTGAGTTATGGCCATTTGAAAAAATATGGATGGAATCTCTTGTCAGCAAAATACAAAAAAAGTCAAACCTGTCTAATTCGGCCAGCTCTCCGACTGAGAAAAATGGCCGGATTAGACAGGGGCCGGGATAGAGAGAATTACTTACTTGTTTATACTGATTCATGCTAATGTGACTGTTCAGCACTTTTGAAATTATCGACAGTTTTAAAACTCGCACGTGCGTACTGGCATTTAAATTGGTATTAATTACATCTCACATAAGTTTGACACTTACTGTAGAATAAAACAAGGTGATGATAAAATGTATTAGGACAATTGAAATGAGCACGATTACTCTCACACTGCAAATGCAATTTTCAACATGTAAATAATGGTCACATGATCACTTACAACAAAGGAACAGAACAGAAAATTTATTGTGACTTAAGCATACAAGCTCATCGCCAAATTAACATACATATACAAATATTTTACGCATGCAAAATTATTCATATCGCACTAATTACTCTACTGTAAGTGAGAGTAAAATAAAATGTATTTGACAGAACGATTTTATGATAGCGTAATTTGCAATTTGTACCATGCAAACAGATAAGTTTCCCTTAGTTTAACATATTGTAGTACAGATAACCAAAACAAGTTTAATATATTGTGTTAAATTCATTCTATTGCATTAAAGAATGAGTTTCTGATTATAAATGCCTTTGTTAAAAATACTGATAGACGTCTTAGAGTACGTCCACTTGAATTTAATAATTGGATAAATTTTATCAAATTCGGATGACTATAGTAATATCTTGAGATGTACTGAGTTCGTAAGGTCTGATAGATCGGGCATATCAAAATAAAATGAAATTTATCCTCTATGTCGGATGTTGTGCATAAAGTGCATTTTCTGTTGCGCCTCTCCACACCTGTGTGTCTTCCCGTTTCAACTAGAAGCTGGTGGGACGAAAGTCGTAATTTTGTGCGTGAATTTCTATGTTTACGATTGGTAATACTTAATAAATACGGAGAAATTTCAAAATTTTGACATAGTTCTCCATATAGGACCATGACCGTGCTTGTATTAAGACCATTTCGCATTTCTACAAGAAAGTTATGTATTAATCTAGTTTTTAATGCCGGTATAAACGCGTTTATGTTTACTGAATCTGGATATATCCATACTTCGGCAAAGCCATTAGATTCTAGTAGATGTTTAAGCTTAGTAAGCCAATAGATATTCCGGCTATCGGTTGACATATGGGTTTTCATCTCATTATAATCGGCGTTAATTATACAATTTTTGTCTGACTTCCGCATTAACCTAGACCAATATTTGACAATTCTAGCCTGTCGTTCTATATGCAATGGATATCGTCCTAGCTCGGAGGACATTGCGTAATTATGTGTTGTCTGTTTGACATTTAGAATATATTTACCAAATTGTCTGTGTACCCTCTCTATTCAGCATTTATGAAGCCCATACTTCACAACCATAATTCAATACGAATGCTACGAGGGAATCAAACAAGTTTAATGCTATGTTTAATGGCGTGTCCACTTCATGTAATAGATTCAGCAACTGGTGCATAGATTTTAAGGCTTTCCCAGATAAAGTTTTAGCATTAGGAATAAACGAACCCCCACTTGAAAACACTACACCCAAGTATGCAAAACTGTTGACGGTCTCGATTTCTTCACCTGCATAAAACCACTTGTCCTCTTGACTTATCCTACCCCCATTTCTGAATACTACTATTTTGTTGTTTTGCACATTTACAGTATGGTTCCACTTTTTACAATAATATTCAAGATTATTCAAATGATTTTGAAGTCCTTCTCGTGTTTCAGGAAACAAGACTGCGTCGTCTGCAAACAGTAAAAGATAAGCTGCAGCTGGTCAATGGTAATTCCATCAGTCAAATTTTCTTGTTTTAGGTAACGGCGAAGACCTTTATCATGTAAAGATAAGCAACTAAGCCCGTTGAATAGAGTTCACGTCCCCGTTAACACTGTTCAGATCGTTTTGGAAACGTTGCTTCTAAATTTGTGGGATTTTTACCCGATTTTGAGATGTAATGTTATCTCAAGCCATGGCGCCTAAACAAACCAATGGGGCAATCTGATTGAAACCCGATTTAAGCTGAACCATGTACGCCTATATATAGAAGATAACCGCGTTATTCTTAAGGTGTTGCGTTAGAGGTTTGTCTATAGAATCTGGTAGGGTTTGGCAAACAGTGTAGACTAAAATCAGACGCCACAGAACGCATAATCTGACCAGGGTTGCTTTATGTAACATGAACTAATTATACCTGTGGGTCCCATTTGAGAATCGTCATCGTAGTAGTCAGCTTTTTGATTGCTTAAAAGCAGCAGCCCCGCCTTATCTTGTTTTTTTTCTCATATCTAAAACTTTCTGAGAAAATTAAATTGAAATGAAGTCTTCTGAGTGAACTATAGAAATTATGATATTTGTTAGGACAGTGCAGCCTAACACGAGACTGCCGCTGATTTAGTCTTGGCAACATTTCAGCATATTATTTAATCGGTTTTACTAAAAGTTATATATGGTGAGTACTACGATGTCAATTCTCAAATGGTACCCCAAGATTCACATAAAGTTGTTTTGAAAGAAGTTTCATCTTGGCGTGGAAAACGGATGACATAGATATGTCTATGTGCAATAATGAAACATATCTCGCGGCAAAAGGGTCTTCTTATATTTGGTACAAGTATGTCTATTGATCAATGTTGTCATGGATTTACAAAACAGAAGTAAAGGCAATGATCAGGAATCGATACAATTAACCCACAGCTCCCATCAGAGACACCAAAGGGAAAGAAACACAAACATGGAACAAATTGACCCTAAGGACCCTAAGCGGAAAGCCAAACGGACAGTTACTTTCCCACAAAATTGCGAATTGACTATCCAAAAGAAACAAAACTACAAGAGATACACACACTCAAAGACAAACCATAACAAAAAACCGCGACAGAAGAACCGCCTTGGAACGATCGTGTCGAATTCAAGTCTGAATTCATCGAAACGAAACAAATCTGAAACTTTTCGCCGTCCTTATAATGACTAAAACAGATCACTTACTACAAACTGTTCACAGTTTCAGGACTTGTTAGACAACGGAGCTAGGGTTCGACAAAAGTCCGCAATAAGATTTTCGCATGGCGATGACTCATAACAGCACACCACCAAGTCTGATAAAATTCTTCGTTATTTCCGTGTTTTGCCAGCCAAATGTTCGTAATTGGCCCATGTGGACGGTGAAAGCTGTGAACACGTGTCGGATTGTTTTTTATAGGTTTTGCTTAGTCCCTGTCCCATTACTGGATCCATTAGAGCTGTCTCGATATAAGTGTTCGGGTCCTGTAATTTAACGAGGGATAATTCTCACTCAATATAAGCTTCGGCACGAAAAAAAACCTTCTTCGGGCTTTCCGACCAGGTAACACACAGGCCGGTCTGTTCAGCGTCTAAGAAAAACAAGAGTCCTGAAAAGCTATATATAGCAACCTGTCGTATTGTAAAATCCAAGCAGCAAACACAAAGCTTCAGATCAGACTGCGCATGTGCGCAGTCTGATCTGTAGCCTTGTTGTTCGCAAATGGTAAACAGCTTTTCTCGTGTTGCGGCCTATGTGTCTCTTTATAGAGCAAAATACTTTGTTTGGATGCTGTACCTGTTGTCGTCAGCATAAGGGCTCATCAAGCAAGCAAATGATTACAAGAATAGAAATAACATCTAATCGAGACATAGTTGTTAATCTTATATCGCTAGCAGAATGAATACATTTAAAGGGGAGGCAGTGCTTACCAAACTATTTTGTCTCGCTTATCACTGAGGGGATATGCTTACTGGAAAGAATTCGCTCCTTAGAAGATCCTTTATTCATAGGAGCTTAGTACACAGAGAGAAAACAATGAAAATAGAATTCACAAAAGTCGAGCCACCCCACCCCCTACACACACACACGCACGCGCGCGCGCGCGCAAACCACCTTCACCACCCCGAAAAACAACCTTGCAAAATATGTATGTCGTATATCGTCTCCTGCTGAGAGACAGAAACAATTTAAGCCTTCTGTTTATGTTTTAAACTCAGAGTTGTGACGTCATAGCCAGGTCAAAATTGTGACGTGCGACACGATTGATAAATTACCGTAAGTGTCGTTATTAATTATTAAATAAAAAGAAAATTTACGTTTTTGGACAGATACCAAAAGTATTTCATCTCGTGTGTTGAAAACATCCAAACTTTCAACAAACTCGATGAAATATTTTTGGATATTGTACCTGTTGTCGTCAGCATAAGGGCTCATCTAGCAAGAAAAGAAATAACATCTGGCTAGCAGAATGAATACATTTTAAGAGGAAGCAGTGCTTTCCAAACTATTTTGTCTCACATATCACTGAGGGGATATTCTTATTGGAAAGAATTCGCTCCTCAGAAGGTCCTTTATACATAGGAGATTAGTACACAGAGAGAAAACAATGAAAATAGAATAACAAAAGTCAAGCTCCTACCCCCCCCCCCCCCAAACCCACACACACCACCACCACCACCACCACCACCACCACCATCACCCCCATAAACAACCTTGCAACCTTGTCGTATATCGTCTGATGCTGAAGGAAAAACTTTGAGAGACAAAAACAACTTCTAACACTGGCGAAAAAGGTTCCTATATAATGTCCATTTTAGTTAATCTCATCTGTGCGTGTAGCTAGTAGGAGGAAATATGAACACTTGTAGTAAAATGCCACTATGTGAAGTTTTATAGCACTGAATAGTTGAGCGCAAAAATGTTGTAAGTGCACTTACACTTTTTTGTACCCATTTTTATTTAAATTTTTTTTTAAAGTACAGCGGCAAGTTCTAGGCATACATCAATTTTTCAATGCTGCGTGATAGCACTTTCGTATGTAACAACATGACATGAACTAGTCTGTGAAATGAAGACCCCCCCCCTATACCCCACTTTATATAGAGAAAACGGGGGTATACATTATTTTTCTTATTTTTACTCCAAAGACATAGGTTGTGGGTACTCGTTAGAAGCACCTCAATGAGGCCGTTCTAACGAGCACCCACGACCTATGTTTGCAGTATTTATAAAAAAAATGTCAGGGGTTTCATCAGAAAAGTAGCCATTTTGGAGATGAGAAATATGCATTATAACGCACGGGTGTGTTATTCTAATGATATCAAGCAGCCGGATTTAATTAAAAGAAGTTGAGACAAATTCTGTGCAACACTGTTTCTGCGCTAATAGTTTGCAACATTCTAATAGAAAATTGAAGCAAATTTTTAAATAAGCATTTAATGCTTGTTTACAATGTGTATCATGTCCTTGGTTAGCCATTTAAGTTAATAAAAAATCTCAAAAATGTCACTTACACCTTTTTACAATGAGCAGATCCTATGGCAATGCATCGTATGCAATTAACTTTGATTCATCTGTTACATCTCGTGTATTATGCCAAAGAATCATGATTACGTTAACACCTCTTTATGATGTAATATTAGTATTTATCAAATGTGAATGTAATAACGGCATGTTTTCTTACATGTTTTGCAATGAAATATAGAGATTTCTCAGTGAATTTCATTTTATTTTTCACTGTTTGGGACTACTTTTTTCTCAAAATCTAATGCTGTGGTCAGTTTTTCCATTGTCAGATGATTGATAATTAATGAAGTGTTTAGGAATTGACGCTAAGCCCGTTTTGAAGCATGTAAAGAAAAAAAAAAAAAAAAAAAAAAAAAAAGAAAATTCGATTTTTAGTGTAAGATCAAATTTTATTTCACTGATGAACACCAAAACTTGTATTTTCACTCGTGGCCATTGATTGGTAAGTGATATTGCTTTCATATTTCATCTGTGCATTCTATGTCACAAGATCTGTCCAACAGTACCATATTTTTCGACCTCGACCTTGACATTTTACTTACTTTTTAAAATCTTTAACATTGGCCATAACCTTTGGTTGATATGGCTTTCATATTTCAAATGTGCATTCCAAGTCATAAGATCTTTCCTGTGGCACCATAATTTCTTACCTTGTGACCTTGACCTTTGACCTGCATTTAAAAAACATTACTATTGGCCGTAACTTTCGATTGGTAAGTTAAAGGGCTTTCATATTTCTCATGTGCATTCCTTGTCACAAGACCTTTCCGGTGATACCACAATTTGTCACCCTGACCTTGATGTTTGTCATAACTTTTAATTGGTAAGTGATAGGGCTTTCCTATTTCACATGTGCATTTTATGTCAAAAGATATTTCTAACAGTTCCATATTGTTTGACCTTGTGACCTTGGCCTTGAAATTTGACCTACTTTTAAAAAAACATTAACATTGACCATAACCTTTGATTGGTTAGTGGTAAGACTTTCATATTTCACCTGTGCATTCCTTGTCACAAGTCCTTTCGAGTGGTGCCATAATTTTTTGACCTCCTGGCCTTGACCTTGATGTTTGACCTACTTTTGGCATTTAAAGCATGTTAGCAAGATATCTAAAAAACCATTACAGCTATTGCCCTGAAACTTTACAGACTGATTTTGAATGATGAGAAGATGAACTGATTAACTTTTTGAAAAAAAAAATCTGAATGTTTTTGTTTGAGTTATGTCCCTTTGAAACTTTGGGCGTTTCAAGCTAATAAGCAACATATCTAATTTTCTAAGCAAGATATCTCAAAAACCGTTAAAGCTATTGGGCTGAAACGTTACATACAGATTGGGGATGATGAGAAGATGAACTGATTAACTTTAGAAAAAAAAACTGATTTTTTTTTTTTTTACTTTAAGTATGGCCCTTTGAAACTTTGAGCATTTTAAGCTTGTAAGCAAGATATCTCAAAGCTAATCGAGCTATTGTCCTGAAACTTTACAGACTGGTTCGGGATGATGAGTTAATGAATTGAATAACTTTTGGAAAACATCCGATTTTTTCCTTGAGTTATGGCCCTTTGGAACTTTGGGCATTAGAAACTTGTAAGCAAGATATCTCAAAAACTATTACAGCTATTGCCCTGAAACTTTTATGACTGATCGGGGATGATGCGAAGATGAACTGAAAAAACTTTTGAAAAAAAAATCTGAATTTTTTACTTGAGTTGTGGTCCTTTGAAACTTTGGGCGCTTTAAGCTTGTAAGCAAGATATCTCAAATACGATTTGAGCGTTTGCCCTGAAACTTTACAAATTTGGGATGATGAGTAGATAAACTCGTTAACTTTTGGAAAAAATCAGTTTTTTTTTCTTGCGTTATGACCCTTTGAAACTTTGAGCATTTTAAGCTTGTAAGCAAGATATCTCATAAACCTTTACAGCTATAGCCCTGAAACTTTACAGACTGATTGGGGATGATGAGAAGATGAATTGGATAATTTTTTAAACATATAGATCTGATTGTTTTTAATTGAGTTATGGCCCTTTGAAACTTTGGGCATTTTAAGCTTGTAAGCAAGATATCGTATCTTGTAAGCAAGATAGCCCAGAAACCATTACAGTTATTGCCCTGAAACTTTACAGTCTGATTGGTATGATTAGAAAATGAACTGATCAACTTTTAAAAAATATCCGATTTTTGTTTTCTTGTTTTTTGTTCTATGGTCCTTTGAGAATGTCAACATTGCAACCAATAAAAACTATATATCTCAATAACTGTTACGGGCAAGCAGTGTAAGGGTCAAGAAGTTGGGGGCATAGTATTTCATAAACACTGGCTCTAGTTACATCTCTAAAATGACTACTATCCTGGTGAAATTTCATGATATAATCTTAGGTTGTGGGTGCTTGTTAGTTGAGGTGGTTCTAACGAGTACCAACAACCTATGTCTTGGAGCAGAAATAATGTATATCCCCGTAAACCCAAGTTGTCTCTGTATAAAGTGGGGTTTAGGTGGGGCTGTTCATTTCACGGACTTATTCACGTGATTGATCAAGCACGGTAATCGATCCATATATGTTCGAGTTATCAAAGTTTTACTATAATTGTATATTTTTGCGGCGTCTCTTGGTGCCAATTCTAGAGTATGATATTCATTATCTTTTATCTGTCCATACGTTTCTTTATTTGTTTCGTACACATCGTTCTGTGCTCAAGGGTCAGTTAGATTTGAGTAATGCAAGTGGCGGACAGCAAGGTGTTGTTTAATGATGTTTTCCTGCTAGGCTCAGCCGACTTATTATCTGATTATCCATTAAACAGGAAAAAACTGATGTTACTGCGTCTAGGTGTTAGACATAAGTAATATTCTTCTACCAGATAGACATCTGGGGTTACCACTGGGAACGTTTATTTAATTTTTCTGTCGTAGGAAGTAATTTCGAGTAGTAGCTTGAGACGCCAAAGTCTTAAATTATCATCTAAGTGCATTCTTTTCTCTAGCGATAAGATGTTTAGAAACTAAGCCCGCTTAATAGTCCAGCTCAGACAATGCATCGGCTAAAAGCTGATGATTTGTTAAGTATTAAACAACATAATTTTTCCTATCTCGGTGCCTGTGGGTGTGATGTATGTTGCTCTTTCTAGTTTTACTAAGAAACAACTGACTCTGCTTCTTCGTATATTAGATCCTATCTAGGCAATCTGTCATTTCTAGCTGGCAGAAACGTTTTCAAGCTGCATCCGGCTTACACTACCACTGAAATATGTGTTCCCCCTAAATTTAGTCCGGCTTATATTCAGTTTTTGGCGCAGTTTCACTCAAATGATACTTTTGAACATGTGTTTTGCATGTGTGTATACATTTATTGGTTTAAATTGGAAACTTCCATGAATGATCAGATGATACATGCCTTTTAAAAACGAAAAATGAATCCACGAAAAATATCCATGAAGTCGGTCAGTTGAAAGTAGACAACATTCAGAATTTTTCCCTAGTTTTCAAAGAAAATCAGACTCAGCATTTCGTATGACCAGCTTCCTACAGTTGAATCGTATAAATTGTGAAGCCCCGTTTTCTCTGATAAACTATAAGACAAAAAATGAAAATGACATCTGCAACTGTCGAAAATTAACTCTTTCGTCCTCGTGTTTCAGAAGTGCACTCTTCCATCACTGAATTTGGGTACGCCCATTATACCATTACGATAGCACATCCGTGCGACATAGTGCATTTTTTCACAACTCTAAAATGGCTACTTTTGTGATGAAAATCCGCGATATTGTTCTTATTCATACTGCAAACATAGGCTGTGGGTACTCGTTAGAACCGCCTAATTGAGACGGTTCAAACGAGTACCCACAACCTATGTCTTGGAGCGGAAATAAGAAAAATAATGTATATCCCCTTAAACCCCAGTTTTCTCTATATAAAGTGTGGTTTAAGGGTCGATCATTTCACGGACTTGTTTGCATGATGCTATAGGCAAAAATGAAGATCCTAGTGAGATGGCTCATTATGAGCCATCTTAGCAGGATCTAGACAGTTTGCATACTTATCTATAGCGGACTACACGGTTGAAAGGGGTAAGATCACTACACAAAAGACGTGACGCGAGAAACTGCAACCATTCAGTGGAAAGGTCTAAACAGTTTCTGAATAACTTTTGTATGCTAGAATAGCGGCCCCGCCCATCGGGGCTTGAAGAAATATATGGGCTGCATGATACTTCCACGCAGAGCTGAAACTGACTGCAGACGAGTACTGGTAAACCGCTTAGAGGATCTAAGCTTGACCAGGTAAAGCGGTGCGAGTCGGACCGTCAATGATTATAACCATATTGGTTTCATTGGGCGACAGGGCTTGAGATGTCATTTCATCTCAATGTCGGATAAAAGTCCCACAAAATTGGAAGCAACGTCTCCAAAATGACATATTTAGTGTTGTCGGGGACGCTAAACCTCAAATCAAACATAGGCCAAAACAGCTGTTAGCATAAATAAACTATTATTTCATTAACGAATCAAATGAGACTCAACGGCATTGAACCTTTTTTCCTTGTTATATAAGCGGATGCGTGTAAATTACCTTGAAAACTATAAATTCTTACATTCTACATAATTTCTTTTGTAGACTTCCAATTTTGATCATTTTACAAAAAACGTTCACATTTAGAGATAAAATATTTCTTTCAAAACTTCGAAACATCGATTTTCACCATAGTACACATCTACAAACATTTCGCGCCCCGCCATTGGGAGCTTGGAAAATAGATTGAGCTGCATTGTGCTTCCGCGCAGAGCTGGAACCGACCGAAATTGAGTTCTGGTAAACCGCTTAGGTCTGAGTCTGCGCAGTAAAAGTGGCGCTAGCCGGGTCGCTCATTCATGACTTTTTCTGTCGTCAAGTGTCATGTGACGCCCTATACGGGAAACCCCGAAAAGAGTCGTTGGTACACGGTGCAGGCCCAGATCAGACGCCGCAAAACGCGGCGTCTGACCTGGGCCTTCACTGTTTGCAGAAAGATCGATCTCTAAATCCGACACCCCTAAAATGAAATGGATCCCTGCTTTACATAAGAGGGACGACTCCACTCGCCAGCCTCGATAGCTTCTGACAAGTGATGGGGTCGACAACATTCTTTCGTGGGATCATGAAAAGAAAATTTTATTATCTCCCATCCGCTGATTCAAGAAGGGCAATTGTCAGTTTCTGGCGAAAGAATGTGCACCGTACTGGTTAACCGCTTATGTATAAAGCCTGTCCACGAATTCTGGTTAAATAAACAGACGGGCTCGATATGACCTAAATAATAGAGTTGAGGACCGTTAAAGTCCAAAACAAATAAAAGATTCCATTCAGTACAAAACATTTCCGCTTTATTTGAGTCCTGTCATTCTCTTCTGATTCCAGGCTTTACACATATTCTGCTTTCATAAGTGAGTGAGTGTGTTTCAGTTTTACGTCCCACCAACAGCTAAGGTCATACGGAGACGGGACCTGGGTTTAAAGACTCGTCCGAAAGTCTGGAGAAGCCCAGTCTGCTTTCATAAGAAGAGTTATGAAAAAGTTAGTACCCAAACTTTTTCACAAATTATTGGTGGTTGTGCAAGTCAGTTTTTGACAGCGTTTAATCCAACATGGATTAGCATTTCTCGCATGTGATTAATATCGGCCATTGTCAATAACGACAGACGAATTGTATAAACATCCAAGATGTTATAGTTGTATTCTTATGTACAAAGACTTTGACAGACAGGAACAAACAGATTACTAGCAGAGGCCACACCTCCGGTATATTGACTACTTGTGGGTTCTTCCGATTTCAGAAAGAGGCTGGATTCAACTCTTCTGTTTTTTTACTGTTCGATTCACGCAGCCAGCAGTAGTGGAAGCTCTCCCAATTATCCACATCACGTGATTGGACATTGAATTTTGAAAAAAAAAGCCAATTTGATGTTTTATTATGTGCATTGACCTTCTTTTGTGCAGAATCGATATTTATTTTAATTTTGCATTGTTCAAAATTGTTTAAAATAATTAAGTTTATCGAATAATGTGTTTCTTTATTCAACTTTCTTCTATGTTTCTGCAATAAAGGGGACAAAAGCAAGAGTTTCGTTTGCAAGTCAGTCTTCCATCTTTACCCTCTATCACATGACAAACTCTTGTTTCTAAAATTCAGCTTCCAGATGAGCTAAATCGAACTCGAACCGGCGTCTGTGACTTGTGCAATGGCCAAACTTTGAGCATGCGCTGTCTGGTCAGATTCTTGCCTCCCTGTGGATATCCCAGTATCTACAAAAAGTCACGTGCAAAAGCGAAGAATTGGATTGGTCTGCTTCGTTGTTCATATAATTAAGTGCCCGTCATAAAACTGTTTAGATACTGAATCGGTGTATAGAAAATGTACATGTTGACACCTGCGACAACCAAAGACCAGATCAGCCTGTGCATCAGTGCAGTCTGATCATAGTATTCATCATTTACATGAGCCATCTATGAACCTTATCCGATCTTTTGAGCGTCAACCAACCATCAACAAAACTCGAGTGAACAGGTCGATCTTTATACAGAGGACGCATGTTTTAATGACAGTATTTGTTCCCATTATTGTGCCGCTATAAAGTATTTGCCGTTATAAAGAATCCCAGTTTGGAGTATGATAGGTAACAAAAGGCCTTTTCCCCATTATGACTCCAAGAAACAAATGTTATAGACCTCACTGAGGCGATTCTAACAAATATCTATAACATTTGTTTCTAGGAGTATTAGATTGCAAGAATATGTTATGACTATGGACTTTCCAGCCCGAGGAAAGCCCACGTCGCTCGAAACCTATGTAACGCCTTTAGCAAAGTAGTCATTCCATTGAAATTGCCCTTTTTCGAGTTTTGCCGCTATAACGAATGGCGGTATAAAGAGGGCTGGCTGTATTTACAGGTCGCACACGCCTTTTCGTGCTATTTGTCATCCATCGGCTCCAATACGGCTTAACTAGATATTCTTTTATAATATTATCCATTAAGAAAGACGGAACTGATGTAACAGTGTCTGGGTGCTAGAGATAAGTAATATCCTTCGACCAAATGGACACTTGTGGCTTGCCTTAGGGACCTTTATTAAATTGATGTGTTGTAGGAAGCATTTGTATATATTAACTGGCGACGGTAGCATCTAAAACTAAATCTATCATCTATGTCCTGAGGACACCTCTTGCCAAATGAATGCCAAAAGATGCGCCGCCTTTCCGATAGTTTAATAATATTTTATTGCATACAAACAAAGCAAATGGGTTAGGTCACGAGTTCTACCAACATCTGTTACGACCCTTCCCCTTTCCCATTGTGACATAAACTGTAGACCTCTGTGCATGGAAAGTCATTCTCCTTGCAAGTCAACTTGATCGCCATCTAGTAATGTAAAACAATAAATTATCCAACCCGGTAGCGAATTCAACTTTGCTAGAGAGGCAAGGGTCATCGTTTACTTTTTCCTCTTTACTTATTTTTAATCGGGGAATTCCATGCATGCTGTGAAAATCATGAATCGGAGGATTTCAGTAGGTTTTGGTATTTAAAGCATGGTTTGGCAATGTTTTACAACATATGGCTCAAGCTATCCATGTTATGCAATTTAGACTTTCTCTGTAGGATAATATCAACTGGAAATCAACTTCATGTTATAAAGTGTCTTTTAAACCGACATACAGACCAAACTTTCTTATGCCTACCATATGAATTTAAATTCATTAGCGAACCAAATTACAAGCACCAATGAGTATTTGCTTGTCCCCGTCAACATGATTTAGGAAATTAAATTTTGGAGACGTCGCACCACTTTTCCTACTGAGTTAGACCTAAGTTGTTTACCAGTACCAAAATGCTCGGTCGGTTTCTGATCTGAACGACAGTACCCAACATTACGAAAACACGCTTATACAAATACATTGTAAACTTTACCTCCGAAAATTCAATTTTTTTAGATGAAAAATTGCGATTTTTTTTCTTATTTCTGCTCGAAACATGGGTTGTGGGTACTCGTTAGAACCGCCTCGCTTAGGCCGTTCTTACGAGTACCCACAACCTATGTTTTAGAGCAGGAATAAGGAAAATAATGTAATACCCCTGCAAACCCCAGTTTTACTATATAAAAGTGGGGTTCAAGGGGGGTCAAAATAATATAGTCGTGGTTTCGTGATGATCTATTTTTGCAAGTCCCGATGGACCGGCGCGCTCAAATGAGTAGAGGGTCGACATGATTGCGTGATGTGACAATGAAATTTGTTGTAGAATGTATATTGTGTGATAATTCAGTGGGGCCTTATCCCCCACCCCCACACATACACACACTCCTCACCCCCACTAACCACCACATGGTCGAATGTAACTTATTAGAAATTTGCGGCTTGCTCTGTGCTGTTCCTGTAAATATTTTTTTCAGAATTCGGTATCAATACGAGGCTTTAAGTTACCTTTGTAGTAATTACTGTCATAAAGGTTAGACATACACGTTGTGGTTGAATTGAGGTTCAACGTCCCCATCAACACTATTTAGGTCATTCTGGTGACATTGCTCCCAATTTTGTGGGCCTTTTACCCGATGGAATGACATCTCAAGCCCTGACGCTCAATGAACCCAAAAGGCTTATAAGCATATAGATATCTAATTTACAGATTTGTCTATGTCACCTGCGACGAAAACGCATAATATTGAACACTGCAACAAAGCTAACAACCAACATTTTTGTTGTTAAACGGAAATGCCTATCCCTTAGCAACACGTCTTTATGCTACGTCACGATTCACACACAGACATAACTTCGACAACTTACTTCCCGTCTAATGCATTTCTTCAAACAGTGCGAGTGGTATCACAGTAGGGGGCGGCTTATGAATCTACGCAAAAGTACAGCAGCATCTCAAAAACACTGGTTGCGTGTATAAAAGCTGTCAAATTTATTCAAACGTCAATCAGGTCATTTACTCATCACTAAGAGTCTAATGCCAAATAGCAAAAGTCTAGAATCTAACTATTTTTTTTAGATTATTTCTGACAAGGTAGAGAAGACAAAGGGCCATATTTCATGAAGCATTTTTTTTTTTTTTTTTTTTTTTTTCAGATTTTTTCCAGAAGTTAATCAGGTCCACTACTCATCATTTCCATTCTATTCACAATGTTTCAAGGGTTTCTGAGATAATTTGCTGACAGGGTAAAACATGACAAACTTTGCAAAGGACCATAACTCATTAAGTATTTTTAGAATTGATTCAAACCTTCACCTTTTCATTACTAGCAGCTTAATAACAAAATAAAAAAGCCCTCTAAATCCAAGTCATTTGGCCGACAATGCAAATATTCCCCAATTTACAAAGGGTCATAACTAATGAAGTGTGTTTTTTTATTCAGAATTTATTCAAACGCTAATCAAGTCATCTACTTATCAATAGAAATCTGCCGGTCTCGGTAGCTCAGTCGAATGCGCGTTTGACTGGTGATCAGGAGGACGCGGGTTCGAAACCTGCCGAGGTCGGAAACATTATTTCGTGGAGATTGAGCATGAAATGTTTTCTCCGGTCATTCTCTCCCTTCCGCTGATTCAAGAAGGACAGTTGTCAGTTTCTGGCGAAAGAATGTGCACTGTACTGTTTAACCGCTTACGTATAAGCCTGCCAAGGAAAAGTAAGGATAGATTCACTGACCGGCTAAAAATGACCTTAATTAGTGTTGACTGGGCAGTTAAACTCCAATACAAACAAACAATAGAAATCTAATAAAGAAGCATAAATGCTATAGCTCCAACTGTTTTAACCCATAAAATGCCAATCACGACTATTGTTGTCTGCTTTGTCGTCTGCGGTTACCTTAAAAGTTTGTTGGGTTTTTTTGCAAACAGTGTGGACTCAGATCTGACTATCTGATCTGGGCCTACATTGTTTGCCTGTACGCAAAATATTTATAAAAGGTTTTTAAAAAATCAGCAGACGACATAAGCAGACGACATTTTCAGATGTAGTTTTTCTCTTTTCTCGGCGTTTTTTAAATTGCCGACAAGGTGTAAACTACAAGGTGAAAATGCCAATATTTACAAAGGACCATATCTCAAGAACTATTTTTCAAAACTTATCTAAAGTGTAACAGAATATCAATTTATTCAAGGGGTTTTGGGATATTATGCTGACAAGATTTTATCTTAATTTTGTTAGAGTGCTATAACTCCGAAGAGGGTCATTACCCTGACAAGGTGAGCTTGAAACGTCATTTAATCTGAATGTTGGGTAAAAGTCCCTACAAATCGTAAGCAACGTCTCCAAAATTACTTGGGGACGTAAAGCCCCAACACAAACAAACTTGTATCTGAAGATAACAAGTTTCAGACTAGTCAAACCAAGTATAAGATATAGAGTGCCGGCTTATATTTAAAAATATAGTTAGTCGGTCTACACCAAGCTTAAAATAACGAGCTGCGTATGGCTTTCATTAAGCTAAAGACGAGTTCCGGCCTATACAGATCCAAAACCTACAGAAAGATAGTAGAATTCGTTATATCTTTCATGATTTATTTCATAAGATGTTCTGTGGTAAGATTGTACACATTGTTTAAACAATTTGCGTGGTAATTGTATCGATTCCTGATCATTGCCTTCACTTCTTTTTTGAATTATTTTTACCATCAAACACATTAAAAAGGCATTTTCATTTCCTTGTTCCTAAAAAGCTTTCTTGTGAAATATGGTTAGAAATGGTCCAGTGGTTTCTAAGCAAAACAGTTCATAGCAGAATGACCTTGGGTCAAGGTTAAAGAATGTTACCTTGACCTTGAATACTCGGGTAGTTTCTTTTACTCATTTAGCTATCTGCGTCTACAAATTTTCAGATCACAGGCTGCAATAGTTTCCGAAAACCACACAGCTTTGAATGTTTCCCGTACGAAAGCCCATGCGAACTATGATATTGGCTAGAGTCTCCATTGCTACATACGAAGTTTCATGACCATCGGCCCACAGGTTCCGGTGAAGAAGATTTTTAAGGGTTTTACCTTATAGGCGCATGGCCACCATTTTTGTAATCTGACTTGGCCCCGCGAATAAACTTTCCTTCCCCCATCCCATGGAAGCGCCACATGAAATCTGACTCCAATCGGCTGAGTGGTTTCAGAGGAGAAGATATTTGAAAATGTTGACAAACAAAAGACAGATGACAGACGACGGAACCTTGCCATACTATAAGCTCACCAATGAGCCTTTGACTCAGATCAGTAAATGACGAGTGTCGACCTACACAAATATGTTGCTAAGTATTGCCGACCTAAACACAGCTATATATAGTTAAGGGCCGAATACACGAGTGGCAGAGTACACATAGCTATAGAGAACGAGTGGCGGCCAACACAAAACTAAATTCTGAATAGTCAGATCCTTTGGAAGCAAAGAATACACCAAATAAACGAAAAGAGCAGACTCTGTTTTACTGAGTCTGTTCATGACCAGTACTGAAATGTGCAACACTGGCCACGCCCTCTAGGATCTCTGTTTTCAAAATGATTCTAAATGAACTCAATGATTCCAAAGGACCAGAAAATATAATCTGCACTGTGACGATGTACGAGGAGACTTTTTACGTCCGCAACACGGCACAACACCAGCTGCAGTGAAGACAAATACGTTCTGAATAGTCAGATCCTTTGGAAGCAAAGAATACATCAAATAAACGAACATAGCAGACTCGGTTTTATTGAGTCTGTTTATGACCAGTACTGAAATGTGCAACACTGGCCACGCCCTCTAGCACCGGCTTAAGCAGAACTCTATTTTCAAAATGATTCTAAATGAATTCAATGATCGCAAAGGACCAGAAAATATAATCTGCACTATGAAGATATACGGGGAGACTTTTTACGGCCGCATCGCGGCACAACACCAGCTGCATTGAAGATTAATAGGTTCTGAATATTTAGATCCTTTGGAAGCAAAGAATACACCAAACAAACGAAAAAAAGCAGACTCGGTTTTATTGAGTCTGTTCATGACCAGTATTGAAATGTGCAACACTGTCCACGCCCTCTAGCACCGGCTTAAGCAGAACTCTTATTTTCAAAATGATTCTAAATGAACTCCGTGCTCCCAAGCTTTCGAGTGGCATGCTACACAAAGCTAAAATGTCGAGTGTCGGCCCACACAAAACAGATGGCTCACTGCTAATGATAACGGATAACAACAACAATAAAGATAACGTATATATACAAATGTTGTAGGTGCTCATTAGAAGCGCCTCGGTGAGTACCTACAATATACACTAGAACTTCAATGGCCAGAACTTAGATGGCTCATTTACCATGGATAAGTCGAACCTGTTATTGAGTCCAGAGGGAATTTACGATATAGGGATAATTTAGGAAGGTTTCCGTCTTTTTAATATCTTGCAAGGCGATTCCAATGAGTACACACAGCATATATTTATAATAAAGAAAACCGAAAAGATATCCCGAAATTATCTCCATTATGCCTCCTGGAATGGCAACGATAGTAAAACTTCACTTCATCATTACGAAAATACGCCTATACAAATACATTGTAATCTTTTTTCGCCGAAAAAAGAAAGATTTTATTATGAAAAATTGTGTTATTTTTCTTTTTTCTGCTCAAAATATAGATTGTTGGTACACGTTAGAACCGCCTCGATGAGGCGGTTCTAACGAGTACCCACAATTAGTATTTTAGAGCAGAAATAAGAAAAATAATGTTTACCCCGGTAAACCCCAGTTTTTCTATATAAAAGTGGGGTTCGAGGGGGTCAAAATCATATAGGCGTGTTTTCGTGATGTGGTCCCAAAGGGTCCCATCGAAGTTCGACTATGTTTTTTTTCAGAATATATGGCTTACTCAAGGCTAAAGCTATCTAGTGTCAGCCAGCATCAAGTTTTATTGTGGCCTTTTGTTGGGACATTGTTTCACCCCAATAAGATAAGACGTCGCAGCTTAACGTGAACTTTGCTTACCAGTAAATGGTAATGCTCTTGGAGACAATCTAAATTTATAACGTCTGTGATGATATCTCGTACATACAAACTCGGAGGAATGAGCCGCGAGGGAAATTACTCTGAATTTTTCAGTGTAGAATCTTACTTCACGAACTACAGTTCCATAAACAATTAGTGCTAAGCAGGAGAAATTAATTTTCAAGAATTTAACACAGCTGACGCGTTTTCAAAGGAAAATTCAGACGTTAAATCCTGCATTTAACTGCAGTTTTAACCCGTATGTGACAATTAAAATCTTCCATATAATTTCATAGGTTTGACAGATCTATTTCAGTTTTGGCGCTGTCAGATTTGTTTGATTTGATGCAAGTCACGTTTGAGACTTATTCTTCTACTTTAAACTGGCCATGTCGAACCTGATCAGATACCGCGCTATGTGGCGTCAGATTTGGGTCTACGCGATATGTCGGTGTCATAAAAAAGTGATGCTAGCCATATATGGGTTATCTGCTTAATTTGAAGTAAACTGTTCGTTAAACCGGAAAAATCAATAAACAGCACAGCCCAAGTTTACAACCAGGCTTCCTGAACCCATTGTATACTAGTGGATTCTTCCATTGCTATGTTGGACAAGTCCATTTGCCATATAAGGGGTAGTAGACATATTTTGTTTGTTTCTATTCTATTTTTAATGGAAAGTTCTGTTAGCAAATAGTGCTGGCCCTGATCAGACGCCGCCTGATCTTGGCCGGCACTGTTTGCCTAAGTATCCCTTTAGGGGTTTCCCGCATGCAATGGATTATATTAAAGAAATGAAATGTGAAAAGCATTTTAAGTTTATTAATACCTGCAGTTGTATGGTATGAGAAATTTTCGATTGAGTTGGGGTTTAACGACTCGTCAACGCTTGTAGGTCATTTTGTTTTGTCTCCCAGAGAAAGGGAGAAAAAGAGATAGACGAGATAGTAGAGGAGATGAAAGCGAGGGACAAGGGAGAAAGAGGAAAATAAATGTAAGTGTAGAAAAAGAAATGACAACATTACCCCCTCTACCAGTACCTGCTGCAAGGACAGCGGGCCTTGGTCAACTGTAAGCCAATATCAGTTAGACGCCCAAGAGAGGCAAGATACACGACACCTTCGCTTCACCCAACCACCCAAAGGTATGTCAATTTAATACATTCATTAGTTTTAATACAGTCCAAAAAATTCGTTGGTCATACGAACTCTCGTATTTGCACAGACATAGCTTTATCCACAAACGCAAAATATGGCTTCTTTCTTAAATAATTCAATGAAGCCCTAATTTAACCTTAGCACTCTCAAGGCTAATTCAGCAGACGGCAAATTCTTGATATTTTTTTTCTTATTTTTCACACACACAAAAAAAAACAAGACTTGGCATCTCATGCAAATTGTCTCCAAAGGAGACAATTTGCATGAGATGTCAAATCCTGTTTTCTGAAGAAAAATATTTCAAAATGTCGCCTGCTGATAAAAAACAAATACCCAGCATGCAGAGCGTTAAGAAATGATTGTGAATCTGTACACAGATATTCAGGGCTCAACACTTTCACTTAGATCATATGGGCCATAGCATGAGATAACTTGTTTTGCCATTTGCGAACAAAAAAGATGCAGATCAGCTTGCGCATGCGCACAGTCTGATCAGAAATGTGAGGTCACTGCTTGGATAGTGCAACACTTCCGGTTGTTTCTACATGTATATTTAAAATGTTAAATTTCTAGCTAGTCTGTACAGCTGCGCAGTCCAGTTTGTGTCTAACCTGTCCGTAGTGCAAGCAGACAAATTTTCTAGTGACTCGGCTTATATACAGTCGAACTTCAAGGACTCGAACACCTCTGGGCGCCATGAAAATGTATTCTAATGCACTTGCATATATAACGCGACGTCTGATTGGATAAAGTAAAAAATTTGCGACAGTATATTCTGCGATTTACTGTCGGAAATCCGACGTCACCTTGTAACGTCGCTTCTCATTGGTTGGTATTGGGTTTTATGCAGCTCACTCTGCTTGTCGTTTATGGGAAAAAGAACATTTTTTTTTAAACAAAACAAGTGAATAAATGCATTAGAATGGGGATAACTGTATTGAACATTGTCCTTTGGGGAGGTAAATCGTCGGTTTTACGGTCGCAAATTTCGTTTCACTGCTCCGCTGACGCGTCGCCGTAAAACGAAATTTCCGACCGTAAAATCGCCGATTTACCGCCCCAAATGACAATTGTGAATACAGTTATCCCCTAATTCGAGATAGGGGGAGTACCACACACAGAGATTTAATCATTGCACCAGACCGGGGGTATTTTTAGATCTTTAAAATAAAGGTATGTCGTGTGTACTCATTAGAATCGCCTCATTAAGGCGATTCTAATGAGTACGCACAACATACATTTTCGAGACAAAAAGGGCAATTCTCTCTAAGATAATAGCTTCCAGTAATGGAAAACTTTTCCTAGGGAGTCAAGATTTGATCGATTGATTCTTTTGGGTTTAACGACACTTCAACCCTTGTGTGTCACTTTGTGTCGTCTCCCAGAGAAAGGTAGAGAGGAGATAGAAGAGACAGTAGAGGAGATGAAAGTGAGGGATAGAGGAGAAAGAGAAAAATGAATAGAAGTGTAGACACAGACGAAATAACCACACTCTTCCTCTACCCTTACCTGCTGCAAGGACAGCAGAGGAAGGACAGCAGAACTTGCCCAACTGTAAGCCAATATCAGTTAGACGCCCCAAAGTCGCAAGATACCTGTCACGTTTGCCTCACCCAACCACCCAAAGGGGAGTCAAGAACGAATCCGAAGCAACCATGGCAAACGAGCATTCGATATTCGAAGTTTCACTGCAACTGTCATCACGTAAACAGGCCGTGTAATTAATATCCTTCTAGACCCCACTTTATTCAGAGAAAAGTGGGGTTTACGAGGTATACCTATTTTCTTTGTTTGTGCTCCAAAACATAGGTTGTGGGTACTCGTAAGAACCGCCTCAATGAGGCGGTTCTAACGAGCACCCTCAACCAATGTTTGGAATAAAAATAAGAAAAATATCACAAATTTTCATCAGAAAAAAATGTTATTTTTGAGATATGAAAAAAAGTATTATGTCTCACAGATGAGTTACCATAATAACTGTAGATTCTTATTTCGACGTCCGTCTTTATTGTTTGGCTTTAAAATTATTTTCACTGTAAGGATATTACCTCTTATCAAAGTTTGATTCAGAAGTAACCCATTGTCAGCATTTGAAAACTTGTCGGGATATTTCGCGAACAGTGATGGCTTCGATAAGATGTGAACCAATATTCGTGATATGTTTTTTTCTTATTACTGTTTCAATCATAGATGGTAGGTGCTAAGTAGGACGACCACAATTTGCACAGCCTTGTAAAAGCTACTTGTCTGTATACGAAGTGAGGTTTACATGCGTATTTACTGCACGCACTTGTTTACATGGCGTAATGTTACAGACAGAATTAAGGCACTACTTTACTGAGCCAGAATTGGAAGCGAGATAACTGTCGTATAAGTAATGTAGCTTGGCGCAAGAAGTTACTCGGTTGGGAACAGACACACAACGTTGAATCAAGAGTGATCGCCTGCGGGGACAGCAATTCGAACTTAATTTGGTCCTTGTCTGTCGTAAGTGCCGTCACCTTAGTTCCGCATTTAAAAGAAGCAGTCTGACATACATTCCCTAGCCTATTGAATTGACACGGAATTATTTTTGTAATTGCTTCGAGCAGCTTGTCATCTACAGGACGGAAAGTGACATCTGTTAATACACTGTCGAGGAATATGCACAAGAACATGTTACTATAAATGTGTCTAAGGTCAGTGCGTACAAAAAAGTAAAAATAGAGCTAGCTCATAAGAAAATTACCCTTAGCAGTCTCCAATCCAAACACGCGTGCGCAGTCAACTAGTACGGCTAGTCACGTGATCTTTTGCAGGAAGTTATCCCGCCACGGGGGGTGGAGTTGCTGAATCTGACTCTGAAAGGGCAGAGGATCTGGTTGCACAATTCAATGATTTAAGGATAGTGTTGCTAAGTTTACCCGTCTTTTGTGAGAGCTAGGTATCATAGGTCTTGGTGTATGGATGCCATTTGACATTTCACCATTAACAATTCTGATTCTGATCCTGACCTCAATTTCTTTTCCAAAGGTCTGCGAGCAGCAAAGGCATAGGCGCAGTCTCGCCATAGCCTTGGGACAATAAAAATTTTCTGATGACCCGACTCCATTTGAGAAGGTTGAAAACAACAGGATTGTCCTTATAGACATATCCATCACGAAAACACGCCTATATAATTTTGACCCCCTTGAACCCCAGTTTTATATAGTAAAACTGGGGTTTGCAGGGGTAAACCTTATTTTTCTTGTTTCTGCTCAAAATATATAGATTGTGGGTACTCGTTAGAACCGCCTCATCATTTTTCTTATTTCTGCTCTAAAATATAGAATGTGGGTACTCGTTAGAACCGCCTCGATGAGGCGGTTCAAACGAGTACCCACAATCTATATTTTGAGCAGAAATAAGAAAAATATCACAATTTTTTATCTAAAAAATTTCGATTTTTCTGAGGTAAAGTTTACAATATATTTGTATAGGCGTGTTTTCGTAATGAGTCGCCAGGATCCATAGATCTTGTTGAGACTTGAAGACAGGCAAGTGGGTTTCTGATAAAAAAATAATGTTTTTTAATACCAAAACAACAGGAAAACGAGCATAAAATAAACAAACACCAACTAGTCTAAAAAATTTTATGCAAAAGAACATGTACAGTAAGAGATTGGATGGACTTTTATTTCAGTTTTTGTCAATTCATCAGCTAACTCATATTACAGACTACTTACCCCTAACTAACCACACACATGTATTTTCTAAGTAAAACAGAAGTGAAGGCAATGATCAGGAATCGATACAATTAATACACACCTCCCATCAGAGACACCAAGGGGAAAAATTACAGACAGGAAATAACTAGACCCTAATGGAGACATCAATAGCGGAAAGCCAAAAGGACAGTTACTTTCCAACAAAATGGCCAATTAGCTATACAAAACAAAAAGATACAAACGATACACACGCTCCAAGACAAACCATAACGAAATTAGACAGAAGAGCCGCCTTGGCACGGTCAGTGAAAAAATCGCCCGGGGGTGGGGGGGTGGGGGGGGGGGTGGGCTTAAATCGATCTTACGAGGCCGCGATCCTCACCCTTATTTCCGTCGCGATTTAGACAAATACTTTTGTTCATTCCACAGGAAGGATTATCCGCTGCTGAAGAAGGTAGTACATAATTGTGCCAGACAATGAGAAAAAAGGGTCTATAAAATTCTTTGTATTATTATTATTATTATTATTATTATTATTATTATTATTATTATTATTCATATTATATGAACAACCACACAATAAGGCCTGTAAGCTGGAGTTTGGACTTAAGGCTTCCTAAAAGGATCTACTTCATGTCCGCGAGCAGCAAAGGCTCTGACGAGACTGAGCTCTTGCGTAGGCTCGCCTGATCCTTTGCCGGTTATCTATGGAATAAATAACCTTTTCCACTATCAAATTTACAAGTCAGTAAAATTAACAACCCCCTAAACCCCATTTATACAGAGAAAACTGGGGTTTATAGGCATATACATTATTTTTTCTTATTTATGAACTACGATATAGGTTGTGGGTACTCGTTAGACCTCCTCATCGAGGCGGTTCTAATGAGTACCCACAACATACGTTTAGAGTTATCATACAAAATACAAAATGACCATTTTGGAGATTGGTGTGGTGTCGTTTTTTGTTTCATTTTAGGTTTAACGTTCCCGTCAATACTATTTAGATCATTTCGGAGACTTTGCTTCCAATTTTGTTGGACTTTTACCCGACATTGAGGTGAAATGAGATCTCAGTCCCTGCCGCCCAATGAAACCAATAGGGGTTATATGCTTGGACCATCCGAGTCGCACAACTTTGCCTGGGTAGGCTTAGACCTTCAAAGCGGTTTACCAATACTGATGTGTGGTCGGTTTCAGTTCTGCGTGGAAGCATCATGCAGCCTGATCTATTTTTCTAAGCCCTGATTGGCGGGGGCCAGAGGGTTATCGCAGTGATTTATATATTTTGCATGGCATTGCATTTCAAACTTATAAACTGAATCACCTTTTGCTTTGGCAGAAATTTCGCTATTTGACAAGAAAGACTTTCTGTCAGCAACCACGTAAACGTAATCTGTCACAAAAGTTACCTACTTCTAAAGAAAACCAAATTGCTGCTCTGAAGCCATTTTTTTTAGACAAAACAATTTCACCTGGAAAGTGTATCTACTCACCTTATCCCTTTTTGTAACAAATGGATATAACAGTCTCTGTTGTCTCTGTTGTCAGTCTTGTCTCTGTCTTTGAAACGGGCAAAAAGAAACAGAAACAAAGACGTTCAAAACCAGCCCCTGAAAAAACCCAAATTAAACCTGTGAATAAGGTACATGTAAAGCCTAAACAAAGCCAATCAGTTGAGACCCAGACATCTAATGATTCAAAAAACGAGGTGGCCCCAAACAGCAACAAGAAGAGCTACAGCACGGCTGTGAAAACGGGGCAACAGAAAGTCAACAAACCAAGCGGGAGTCAAACCCAGGTGCCGACAGGAATACAACAGCTGAGCGGCGCCATTCAATAGCTAGTCAACTGTCTGAGGGTATTAAACGCAACCGAAGATTCATCCGCATCACCAATCGAAAACAGTGGAGGAAACAAAAGAAAATTCAAAAAGAGGTACAACGGGGTAAAAAGACGGTCCTAAACCTATCACACAGAACGTTGTCTAATGCTGAATACAGACTACTGGGTAAAGGATTAAAATATTGTCCAAAGCCAAAAGGTCATGATAAAATTCAACTGAAACAAGATGTGTTTGAATTTACGAGGCGGCTTAGACTAAGAGAGTATTTTGCTGCAAAAAAACAGTGATGATACTGAAAGTGAAGACAATACCTGTGATAGTAAGTTTGAATATATCAGACGCAACACTGATCCCAAATCAACCTTTGTTCCCCCTTCTGGCAGAATCACCAGTTTGGATTTTTACATTGATTCTATAACAAATGAAATTCTTCAAAATGATAAAAAGTACAAATTTACCCCTAATTTATCACCCGAAGAATTAGAATCCCTTAAAAGATTACGAAATGATGACACTATTGTTATCAAGAAGGCTGAGAAGGGATCTACTGTTGTGATAATGAATCGCATGGATTATATAGCAGAGGTAGAAAGACAACTTGGAGATGCTAAGTTTTATGAAAAACTAGATGATAATCCGCAAGAGCAATTTCGTAAGGATATAAATGAAGTGCTTAGTGCAACGAAAGTATCAGAATCTACCCGTGAAAACCTTAGTCCATCTGGAAGTGACAGAGTTCCTGTACTTTATATACTGCCTAAAATTCATAAGCAATTAGACTCAAATCTGCCACTTGGATATCCGGGAAGACCCATTGTCACAGGCTGCGGTTCACTGACTGAAAATATCTCAGCGTATATTGATGGTATACTGAAACCCCACATGGAATCTTTGCCTTCATACGTGAAAGATACATCCGACTTTATTACCAAAATCCATAGCTTAAAGGCCATCCCACAAAGTGCGTTTTTGGTAACTTTAGATGTTACATCGCTTTATAGCAATATTCCTCATGATGATGGTATTAAAGCATGTGATCTTTTCATGTCTGAAGGCGGGTATTCACAGGAGGCAAGATCAACCATTTCAAAACTTATTAATCTTGTGCTGACTAAAAACCATTTTCAGTTTGATGGCAAGAACTACCTTCAGGTTCTAGGTACTGCTATGGGTACTAAAATGGCACCCAGTTATGCCTCTTTATTTATGGGAAAACTGGAGATGGATTTTCTTGATTCCAGTGATAAAAAACCTTTGATCTGGTTAAGGTTCCTGGATGACATTTTTATGATTTGGAATTATAGTGAACAGGACTTGCATGATTTTATTTTCAAAATCAATCATTTTCATAATACTATTAAGTTCACTTACAATTATTCTAACCAAGATGCTACATTCCTTGACGTGAATATTCACAAAAGTGAAAATGGTGAGCTTGAAACCAGTGTTTATGAAAAAAGCACAAATTGTCATCAGTATATTGAATTTTCATCATGTCATCCGCTCTCTTGCAAACAGGGCATTCCATATAGTCAGGCAAAACGTTATAGGCGTATAACATCTGATAATGTCAGTTTGGAAAATGAGCTTGACCGGTTAAGGGAATATTTTCAGGAGAGAAATTATCCAAATCTTATCATTGAAGAGGCTGTCAAAAAGGTATCTTCAATTAGTATGGATGATGCCCTTCAATCAACTTCCCGCACAAATTGTCAGAAAATTGTTCCTTTTGTATGCACATACAACCCGTCTTTGCCTAACATTGGTAAAATTATCAATCAGTACTGGAATCTTCTAAAGTACTCTAAAAGCAAAAGTGTAAGACAGTTGTTTAACTATAAACCTATTGTTGCTTACAAAAAGACCGTCAAATTTGCGAGATATGTTGGTTCATTCTCAACTGAATAAAACAGTAAGGTCTGGTGCTGTTTCAAAATGTAACAGACCCCGCTGTTCACATGGTGCAAGCATCACAGAGTCTGGTTCATTCACATGCACAACTTTGTCTTCATGTTTCAATTTAAAAGAAAACTTCACTTGTGCTTCCTCTGATGTAATATACCTCATTACTTGCAAAAAATGTAATTTACAGTATGTCGGCCAAACCCAGCAAAAATGTAGTCAGAGAATGAACAAACATAAATTTGATATAAAGCATTTTCCTGAGACTCCTACAACAGTTTCAGAGCATTTTAATTTGCCTGGACATAGCATCCAGGATTTTTCCTTTATGCCTATTGATAAAGTTTCTGGAAATTGGAAAAGGCTTATGAAGGAAACTTCCTGGATGCACCGTCTTGGAACACTGACTCCTTTTGGGTTAAACTCCAAAATAATGTATTAGTCTTCATGAAGTTTTTACTGACTTTACCTGTGTTCGCACTGCAACTGCATTCCTGTCAGTAATTTGTATCTAATAATGATCCTTTATTGAGACTTTTTACGCCAACTGATGTGTTTCTATTTGACGTCGTCACCATTGACGTCGTGTGACGTCGACGTCATTTCCTGTCTACTTGTTTATTACACTTGATAAAGGGCAATAATGGCCGAAACGTTGTGTTAATAAATAAATAAAACCAATTTGAAGTTGTTCTCTGAAAAAATTTCATGATTATTTAACGTATCAGAGAACAGAGCATCTTTTGATCCTTCAAAATGGAGACAAGAGAAACAATCATCAGGAAAATTGAAAAATTAGCAGACTTTCAAATGAGGAAGTCCACTCATATGCGATTCTTGGAGAACTGTACCACAGAAAGTGTTATTCCAAATGGACTTAAGCTGGAACTACAAGTACAAGTGGGAGAGAATTCACGTCTTCAAAAGGTAGTTGATGAAATTCTCAGGAAGACAACATTAGAAATCACAAGAATGGTGACAGACGAGCACTACCTTCAGCTTAAAGAATCCAAGCCCAAGATGAAGGAGCTAGAAGATCAGCTGAGGAAAACTCTCAATGATGAGGGTGAGTTCCATAAAATTACTCAGAATATTTTCACCAAAACTGAAGCAAAAAAGAACAAAATCATTGACAAACAAGCAAAGAAGCTCAGTAAATTAACTGACAACAGAGACTGTTATATCAACCATATATCTCAGGCTGATGGCTCTAAATCGGACAAAGCTAGTACAAGCAAAACAAACACTAGTATGAATACTCAAGGTGGAAATAAACCGAGTGGTAATATTGGGGAAACGGGCAAAAAGAAACAGAAACAAAGACGTTCAAAACCAGCCCCTGATAAAACCCAAATTAAACCTGTGAATAAGGTACATGTAAAGCCTGAACAAAGCCAATCAGTTGAGACCCAGACATCTAATGATTCAAAAAACGAGATGGCCCCAAACAGCAACAAGAAGAGCTACAGCACGGCTGTGAAAACGGGGCAACAGAAAGTCAACAAACCAAGCGGGAGTCAAACCCAGGTGCCGACAGGAATACAACAGCTGAGCGGCGCCATTCAATAGCTAGTCAACTGTCTGAGGGTATTAAACGCAACCGAGGATTCATCCGCATCACCAATCGAAAACAGTGGAGGAAACAAAAGAAAATTCAAAAAGAGGTACAACGGGGTAAAAAGACGGTCCTAAACCTATCACACAGAACGTTGTCTAATGCTGAATACAGACTACTGGGTAAAGGATTAAAATATTGTCCAAAGCCAAAAGGTCATGATAAAATTCAACTGAAACAAGATGTGTTTGAATTTACGAGGCGGCTTAGACTAAGAGAGTATTTTGCTGCAAAAAACAGTGATGCTACTGAAAGTGAAGACAATACCTGTGATAGTAATTTTGAATATATCAGACGCAACACTGATCCCAAATCAACCTTTGTTCCCCCTTCTGGCAGAGACACCAGTTTGGATTTTTACATTGATTCTATAACAAATGAAATTCTTCAAAATGATAAAAAGTACAAATTTACCCCTAATTTATCACCCGAAGAATTAGAATCCCTTAAAAAATTACGAAATGATGACACTATTGTTATCAAGAAGGCTGATAAGGGATCTACTGTTGTGATAATGAATCGCATGGATTATATAGCAGAGGTAGAAAGACAACTTGGAGATGCTAAGTTTTATGAAAAACTAGATGATAATCCGCAAGAGCAATTTCGTAAGGATATGAATGAAGTGCTTAGTGAAACGAAAGTATCAGAATCTACCCGTGAAAACCTTAGTCCATCTGGAAGTGACAGAGTTCCTGTACTTTATATACTGCCTAAAATTCATAAGCAATTAGACTCAAATCTGCCACTTGGATATCCGGGTAGACCCATTGTCACAGGCTGCGGTTCACTGACTGAAAATACCTCAGCGTATATTGATGGTATACTGAAACCCCACATGGAATCTTTGCCTTCATACGTGAAAGATACATCCGACTTTATTACCAAATCCATAGCTTAAAGGCCATCCCACAAAGTGCGTTTTTGGTAACTTTAGATGTTAAATCGCTTTATAGCAATATTCCTCATGATGATGGTATTAAAGCATGTGATCTTTTCATGTCTGAAGGCGGGTATTCACAGGAGGCAAGATCAACCATTTCAAAACTTATTAATCTTGTGCTGACTAAAAACCATTTTCAGTTTGATGGCAAGAACTACCTTCAGGTTCTAGGTACTGCTATGGGTACTAAAATGGCACCCAGTTATGACTCTTTATTTATGGGAAAACTGGAGATGGATTTTCTTGATTCCAGTGATAAAAACCCTTTGATCTGGTTAAGGTTCCTGGATGACATTTTTATGATTTGGAATTATAGTGAACAGGACTTGCATGATTTTATTTTCAAAATCAATCATTTTCATAATACTATTAAGTTCACTTACAATTATTCTAACCAAGATGCTACATTCCTTGACGTGAATATTCACAAAAGTGAAAATGGTGAGCTTGAAACCAGTGTTTATGAAAAAAGCACAAATTGTCATCAGTATATTGAATTTTCATCATGTCATCCGCTCTCTTGCAAACAGGGCATTCCATATAGTCAGGCAAAACGTTATAGGCGTATAACATCTGATAATGTCAGTTTTGAAAATGAGCTTGACCGGTTAAGGGAATATTTTCAGGAGAGAAATTATCCAAATCATATCATTGAAGAGGCTGTCAAAAAGGTATCTTTAATTAGTATGGATGATGCCCTTCAATCAACTTCCCGCACAAATTGTCAAAAAATTGTTCCTTTTGTATGCACATACAACCAGTCTTTGCCTAACATTGGTAAAATTATCAATCAGTACTGGAATCTTCTAAAGTGCTCTAAAAGCAAAAGTGTAAGACAGTTGTTTAACTATAAACCTATTGTTGCTTACAAAAGACCGTCAAATTTGCAAGAAATGTTGGTTCATTCTCAACTGAAAAAAACAGTAAGGTCTGGTGCTGTTTCAAAATGTAACAGACCCCGCTGTTCACATTGTGCAAGCATCACAGAGTCTGGTTCATTCACAAGCACAACTTTGTCTTCATGTTTCAATTTAAAAGAAAACTTCACTTGTGCTTCCTCTGATGTAATATACCTCATTACTTGCAAAAAAATGTAATTTACAGTATGTCGGCCAAACTCAGCAAAAATGTAGTCAGAGAATGAACAAACATAAATTTGATATAAAGCATTTTCCTGACACTCCTACAACAGTTTCAGAGCATTTTAATTTGCCTGGACATAGCATCCAGGATTTTTCCTTTATGCCTATTGATAAAGTTTCTGGAAATTGGAAAAGGCTTATGAAGGAAACTTCCTGGATGCACCGTCTTGGAACACTGACTCCTTTTGGGTTAAACTCCAAAATAATGTATTAGTCTTCATGAAGTTTTTACTGACTTTACCTGTGTTCGCACTGCAACTGCATTCCTGTCAGTAATTTGTATCTAATAATGATCCTTTATTGAGACTTTTTACGCCAACTGATGTGTTTCTATTTGACGTCGTCACCATTGACGTCGTGTGACGTCGACGTCATTTCCTGTCTACTTGTTTATTACACTTGATAAAGGCCAATAATGGCCGAAACGTTGTGTTAATAAATAAATAAAACCAATTTGAAGTTGTTCTCTGAAAAAATTTCATGAATAGGGGCTTGAAGAAATATATGGGCTGCATGATGCTTCCAAGCAGAGTTGAATCCGGCCCGCACACTAGTACTGGTAAACCGCTTAGAGGATCTAAGCCTGTCCAGGAACCACGGTGCGAGGCGGACCGTCCATGCTAAAGCCTAGGTCACATAGCCCGGCCGATGTTCGGAATCGGTGGAGCTCGGTAGATTTTTGGGGTGTCGCCGAGTTCCCCTCATCGGAGGCATAGCTCGGTGACGTGAACGGGCTCCGTCCGTAAATCTACAGGCGACAGACCAAACACCGGTCGATGACCGTACGGAGTCTGTCTTAACAGAGGAGATTTTTTCGGCCTATGTGGAAGCAACTACCGGCCGGTGGTCGATCGGACATCGGGGGGTAAACGGCCGGTACCCGAGCAGGTCACAGGACACCGTGTGATCACCGGACGGGTTGTAAACGGTCTTTGAACACTGTCCGGCCGATGCTCGGCCGTTGTAACTCGGCGGGGGGCGATGGTCAGCTATTACATCACTGTATATATGTCCAACCTGCCTGGCATGGTCAGTTCATCACTATGGCTGCACCGAGAAGACTTCGATTGGCGTTGTAAGAACTCGAGCTAGGTCAGGCGAGGTTCCAGTACAACTTGGTCCTGGCGGCAATACTCGAAGAAGCCGAGAGGGAGCGACAGAGAGCCGGCAGAAGAGAAAGACGTTGGTGAGTGCGAGAGCGGATCCTACGCAGACTCCTTTTCGGCCAATATGAGACGCTCATGAGGGAACTCAAGGCCGAGCACGCTGCCGACTTCAAGGCCTACCTCCGCATGGAGCCACAGATGTTCCAAGAGTTGCTCCACCGAGTCGGCCCTCGCACTGCCAAAACCATAAGGTAACTTTACACTTTGTGAACGCAGTGTGAAATTGTACTGCATATACTGAATTTCATTTCTTATTTTGCAAACACATGCCTTCCGAACATATTTATTATTGCTTGATTTTAATCATATTTCACCCTCTTCTGTTGCAGGCATCTAACCCCCTTGGACCCTGGGCTGAAGCTGGCGGTCACCTTGAGGTTCTTCGCGACCGGAAGCAGCTACCGCAATCTGGCGTTCGCGTTTCGTGCCCCACATAACACAATCTCTCTGTTCGTCCCCGAGGTGTGTCAGGCCATCTACGACCAAAATACGAGGACGAGATGTGGGCCACTCCCCAGACAGAAGATGAGTGGCGCCTGGTGGCCGAGGGATTCGGAGACAGATAGAACTTTCCCCACTGTTGTGGCGCGATCGATGTCCGGCCGAGCTTCGGCCACTGTCCCTTACATCGGTCACCCACCGGTACTATATTTTCCAAGGCTCGGTCCCACATCGGTCGGACCTCGGCCGAAACTCGGTCGGTGTCCGTTCACAAAAGCTTGTCCTCTGGTGGCCCCAGATGCACGGGACACCGGTCGATACTAGCTGTACACCGGCCGATGCGTATTCCGATGTGGTAAGGATGGGGCTGCGATGAGGGAGCTCGGTGAGAGCCCGTCGAATTTTAACTCTGAAGTTAAATTCCGCCGAGCTGCCCACCGATGCGGTTTTAAGCCCCAAACGCCGGCCGGTGCCCACGGGATTCCGGCGGGTGTTTGGCGAAAGTCGCATCGCTCGCTCATCGAAACCTTATCGGCCGGGCTATGTGACTTAGGCATAATAAACCCTATTGGTTTCATTGGGCGACGGGCTTGAGATGTCATTTCATCTCAATGTTGGGTAAAAGTCCAACAAAATTGGAAGCAATGTCTCCAAAATGACCTTTACAGTGTTGACGGGGACGTTAAACCTCAAATCAAACAAACAAACAAAACCAAATGGAATATTCCACCATATAAATAGCAGGAGTCCGTTTCAAAATTTAGGGGTGACAGCTTGTGCCACCTTTGAAATTAATTTGGAAAATAGCCGCAATTTTTGCAAACAGTGTAGGCCCTGATCAAACGCCGTATTCTGCATTCTGTGGCGTTTTATCAGGGCCTACACAGTTTATCAATTGCCCGTTTTGGGGTTTCTGGTACAAAATGGGTAAAGTTCAACAGCTGCGTAGTGCTTACTGACAGAACGTCTTGATATCTAACTTAACTTGAAATTTCAACTCTTTTTCTTTCACGAATGCATCACTAATCTTATAAGCGAAATGCATCCGTCTGCTCTAAGACACTACGTACAGACAAGAGGAACATGATGGTCCTTTATCGCTAACCTGAGCTAAGGTTTTTACTGACTTAATATTCGAGTTGCACAAGGTAGATTGCTTTAAGACTTTGTATAATTTTTGATCCCATGGGTATCATTTGAACAATCTTGGTAGAGGTCAGCTAGACGAAACTACAAGTCAAATATCAAATGAGGTCCACTAGACGAAGCTACAAGTCAAATATCAAATGCACGAGTCTTATGGTTTTAGTACAGAATGTTTAGATGACGCTTCATAGGCCTGGGCCTACTAGTTTCAGAGAAGAAAAAGAAATGAAAAGTTTTTCCTACATAAGTCAATGTAAAACAAGTCGGTCCCTGGGTTGGGCCAATTTTGGCCACAGGGCTATGATTTGAACAATCATGGCAGGGGTTAAGTAGATGAACCTGTGTACCAAATATCAAAAGCCTTCGCCGTCTGATTTCAGACAAGAAGATTTTTAAACGTTTTTCACTATGTAAGTTTATGTAAAACCAGTTGGCCACGTTACGGGGCAATTTTTAGCCACAGTGCTATGGCGAGAACAATCTTGGTACAGGTCAACCTGATGAAGCTACATACCAAAATATCAAAGACCTTGGCCTTCTGGTTTGAGACAAGAAGAGTTTTAAAGGTTTTCCCTACATTAATAAATGTAAATCATGTCGGCCCCTGAGCGGGGCCATTTAAGCCCCAGGGCTATAATGTGAATAATCTTGGCAGCGGTCTGAATTTAGACAAGTTTTCCTTACAGAAGTCTATGTAAAACATGTAGCCCTCGGAGTGACCATTTTTTTGTCCATGGCTTTAATTTGAACAATCTAGGTAGAGGTCACCTAGATGAAACTACATACCAAATATCAAAGATCTGGGTCTTTTGGTTTTAGATAAGAAGAATTTCAAAACATTTCCCTATATAAGTCAATGTACAACGCGTGTGCCCTTGGGCAGGGCCATTTTTTGCCCCATGGATATAATTTGAACAGTCTCGGCAGAGGTTCACTAGCCGAGGTTGTGTACCATATATCAAAGGCCTGGGCCTTCTGGTTTCAGGCGAGAAGATTTTCAAAGCTTGAATTCCTTATACATGTATAAGTGTAAAACATGTCGGCCCCTGGCAGGGACCATCTTTGGCCCTATGGCTACAGCTTGAACAATCTTGGCAGGGATCAACTAGACAGAGCGATGTACCAAATATCAAAGACCTGGGTCTTCTGGTTTCAGACAAGAAGATTTTTTAAAGGTTTTCCCCCAAATATGTAGGCCAATGGACGAGGCCATTTTGACCCCAGGGCTATAACTTAAAGAATCTTCGTAGATGTCCACTAGATGAAGCTGCATACCAAATATCAAAGACCTGGGCCTTCTGGTTTCAGACAAGAATAGTTTTAAAGGTTTTTCCCTTTATAAGTCTATGTAAAACATGTGGCAGCCCCCGTCTATCGAGGCTTGAAGAAATAGATGGGCTGCATGATGCTTCCACGCAGAGCTTAACCGACCGCACCGCTTAGAAGATCTAAGCCTGTCCAGTCAAACGGTGTGAGAGTGACCGTCCATGCTTATAAATCATATTGGATTCATTGGGCGACAGGGCTCGAGATGTCATTTCATCTCAGTGTATGGTAAAAGTCCCACAAAATTGGAAGCAACGTCTCCAAAAGGCCTGTACAGTGTTGACGGGGACGTTAAACTTCAACTCAACTCAAACAAAAAAAAACATGTGACCCCATTATAAGGCCCAGGGCTATAATATGAACAATCTTGGCAGGGGTCCACTAGACAAAACTGTGTAACATATATCAAAGGCATGGGTCTTCTGGTTTCAAACAAAAATATTTTTTAAAAGTTTTTTTCCCTAAATAAGTCTATGTAAAAAGGTGGACCCCGGGCCGGGGCCATTTTGGGCCCCAGGGCTATAATTTGAAAATTCTTGGCAGATGTTCACTAGATGAAGCTCCACTAGACAGAGCAATGTACCAAATACCGAAGACCTGGCGGCCGTTTCACTAAACTTCGTAACTCTAAGATTTTCTTAAGTTCGATCTTAAGAATTCTTAACTCAAAATTTGCGTTTCACTAACGTCAAATTCTTAAGTTTTTGCGTAAGTTTGTTCGTAACTTTACGATAGGGGGTAGGCAGTCGTAACTTTAAGAATTTCGTAAGTGTCATGGCGGCGGTTTAGATTCGCGCCCAATTAGAGCAATAAATCGCAATTTCCAAGCTTGGTGAAGCTTGAAATAAAGAAAATCTTACCTGTTTTCACTAATCCTTAGCAGCGCCGACATTATCAGTGACCCAGTTTACTGTTTTCTTTGATAAACACATCATTTCGAGACTTCAGGATGAGACAGAAGCATAAAGCACCTGTTGAAGACTTGCAACTCATTAAACGGTGTTTGCCTGTGTCAGTCGTCATGAATGCTTTTTTTTTTTTTTTTACTTCGCCATAAGTTTTGTTGACATTTGTGCGCGAGGAGAAAAGAAATCATACGTCATCATGACGTCATATTCTATTGCTGAATACTCAGGGTAAAACATGGAGTTCTTCCTTTAGAGGTAATGGCCAAATATGACCGACTCAGTATGAGAAGATAGATAGATAGATAGATAGATAGATAGATAGATAGATAGATAGATAGATAGATAGATAGATAGATAGATAGATAGATAGATAGATAGATAGATAGATAGATAGATAGATAGATAGATAGATAGATAGATAGATAGATAGATAGATAGATAGATAGATAGATAGATAGATAGATAGATAGATAGATAGATAGATAGATAGATAGATAGATAGATAGATAGATAGATAGATAGATAGATAGATAGATAGATAGATAGATAGATAGATAGATAGATAGATAGATAGATAGATAGATAGATAGATAGATAGATAGATAGATAGATAGATAGATAGATAGATAGATAGATAGATAGATAGATAGATAGATAGATAGATAGATAGATAGATAGATAGATAGATAGATAGATAGATAGATAGATAGATAGATAGATAGATAGATAGATAGATAGATAGATAGATAGATAGATAGATAGATAGATAGATAGATAGATAGATAGATAGATAGATAGATAGATAGCCCCCGTGTGCCCTTAGGGTACAAAGTATCAGTCAGCCCCTCTCTCTCTCTCTCTCTCTCTCTCTCTCTCTCTCTCTCTCACACACACACACTTTCCCCTACTCTCACACTCACGACCCCCGCCCATCGGGGCTTGAAGAAATAGATGGGCTGCATGATGCTTCCACGCAGAGCTTTTGTTTGTTTGTTTGATTTGAAGTTTAACGTCCCCGTCCACGTTGGAGATGCTGCTTCCAATTTTTTGGGACTTTTATCCGAAATGGGAAAAAATGACATCTCAAACTCTGCCGCCCAATGAAACCAATAGTGTTCATTAACATGGACGGGCCGACGCGCACCGCATTGCCTGGGCAGGCTTAGATCGTCTAAGGGGTTTACCAGTACTCGTGTGCGGGTCTGTTTCAGCTCCGCGTGGAAGCATCATGCAGCCCATCTATTTCTTCAAGCCCCTATGGGCGGGGGCTATCCACACTGAGCTGAAACTAACCCGCACACGAGTACTGGTAAACCGCTTAGAGGATCTGAGCCTGCCCAGGCAAAGCGGTGCGAGTCGGCCCGTCTATGCTTATAAACCCTATCGGTTTCATTGGACGGCAGGGCTTGAGATGTCATTTCATCTCAATGTCGGGTAAAAGTCCCACACAATTGGAAGTAACGTATCAAAAATGACCTGTACAGTGTTGACGGGGACGTTAAACCTCAAATCAAACAAACAAAAGTCTCACACTCTCCTTCTCTCCCCGATCCCCTCCCGCTCTCCCCTGTCTCCCTGTATTTCTCCCTCTCACCACCTCTCTGCCTCCCTCGCCCACTCACCCTTCTCACTTAACATAGCTGGAACAGCCCATTCAGCACTCAACAACGGACCAACGTCAGACCGACAGCGATACAACGTTGCAACGTCGCATCGCTATCGGCCCACCGTTTGTTTGTTTGTTTGTAGCCTATTGGAGTTTAACGGCCCAGTCAACACTATTTTATGTCATTTATGAGCCGGTCAGTTGACCTATCCACACTTTTCCTGGGCAGGCTTGTACGTTAGCATGTTATCCAGTACAGTGCACATTCTTTCGCCAGAAACTGACAACTGCCCTTCTTGAATCAGCGGAAGGGAGAGAATGACCGTAGACCGTTTCATGATCAATCTCCACGAAAGAATGTTGCCGACCCCGGCAGGTATCGAACCTGCGTCCTCCTGATCACCAGTCAAACGCGCATCCGACTGAGCTACCGAGGCGGCTCGGCCCGCCGTTGGCCCGTCATTCATTGCTGACTGGGAGGCAAAGCCATATATATATATTGCCAGGACTTTGAGGGCTTCATCTGCTCTGGACATAGATGAGACCGGAAATGGTTGGTCCGAAAATTGTATTAATCAATTTTAGCTCTGCTGTTTTCGAAGAAAACGACGAGGTATTGTCATAGCTCTGGCGTCATCTGCGTCGTCGTCGTCGTCGTGCAAAAACTTGGATATTTTGTAATATCTCTGTCATTACTGAACATATTTACTTGACAGTCGGACTAGTTGTTCATTATGAAAAGGGGAACTCATATCAATAGATGAGTTTAGGACGCCACCGGTCGCTAAGGAAATGCTACCCAAAGAATCCGTATTTTTGCGCATGCGCAATTTTGTTTGGCAATAAATAACCGTTGTTCAGACTGATCCGACAGCAGTTATTAATTTCTTTGAATTTGACAATTTTAAAAATAGCGTAAGGTAAAGGTGACGTATATGTCTTGCGTCACTGTGGCGTCCAACTGGTATTGGCTGACAATTGGGTAAGACCTGCTATCCCTACAGCAGGTAAGGGTAGAGGGAAGTGCTCTTATTCCTTCTGTTTCTACACTTCCATTCATTTTCCTCTTTCTCCTCTGTCCTTTACTTTAACCTGCGATCTCTTCTATATTTTTTCTCCATTTCTCTGGGAGACGAGACAAATTACCCACATGGGTTGACATGTTGTTAAACCCAACACAATTAATCATCGAATAATTAACTGACAATGGTCGCGTCTTTTTGCAATAATCGCAAGAAAAACGATGCGACAGTGAAGAAAATTGGTTGGTTGGTTGAATTGTGGTTTAATGTCCCCGTCAACACTATTTAGGTCATTGTGGAGACGTTGCTTCCAGTTTTATGGGACTTTTACCCGACATTGAGATGAAATGACTTCTCAAGCCCTGCCGCCTAATGGAACCAAAAGGCTTATATGCATTTGATGGTCTTTGCCTGGGCAGTCTTAGTCCTTCTAAGCAGTTTACCAGTAATCATGGACGGTCAGTTTCAGCTCTGCGTTGAAGCACAATCTATTTCTCCAAGTCCCTCAAGAATTCAAGGTTGCGTCAATTATCCACATATTCAAACGGAAAAGGAATCCTCAGTTGTGTGGCAATCATCGAGGCATCTCTTATTTTATCAATTGATGGGAAGTTTCTTTCAAGAAATTTACTTCACTGACTGTGTGAACACACTGAACAGTCCGAAAGCCAATGTGTGTTCAGTGTGTGATCAGAAAGGACAGCTTCATGAAAAACTGACACGATCTTCACAGCAAGGTAGCTTCAAGAGCAATGTCAGGTTTGTTGAACTCACCAAATCATATGACGAAGTCGGTCGTGAGGGTCTTTGGAAAATTATGACGAAGTTTGGTTGTCCGACCAAGATCAGTATAGCAACTGGAGGCCGTTTCGCGATGGCATGCTTGCACGGTTTCCAAAACGTATGGGACGCCCTTTTCCTATTTATTCCCTATTTATAGATATCCATAATTATTTATGGATATCCACAATCCGAATTATGGATATCCATAATTATTTATGGATATCAATAATTATTGATGGATATCCATAATTCGATTTAATTTGTATATCCATAATTCGAATTATAATTCTAATTATAATTCGAATTATGGATATCTATAAAACGATCTGAATTATGGACATCAATTAAATTGAATTATGGATATCCATTATTCGATTTATGGATATCTGTTATTCAAATTATGGATATCCATAAATCAGTCGAATTATTGATATCCATAATTCAGAATTATGGATATCCATAGATCAGCTGAATAATGGATATCCATAATTCGAATTATAGATATCCATAAATCGAATTATGGGTATCTATAAATCAATCTGAATTATAGTTGTCCATAAATCGAATTATAGATATCCATTATTCGATTTAAGGATATCCTTAATTCGAATTATGGATAACCATAAATCGAATTATGGATATCTATATGGGTTAAATAGTAAAACGGCACCGCATAAAAATGATGATGAGTTTTCTGATCCATTTCCTGTGACAATGGAGTCAAGCTGCTCAGCATAATGTTCGCTGTCATGCTCACAAATGCTTTCCAGGATGGTGACAATGGTATACCTGTTTGGTATGGCTTTGATGGGAAGCTTTATCAACCTAAGAAGGTTGCAAGTGATCCAGAAGACGAGTTCCCCTTTGCTGACGACATGACAAAGGGTGCTCCAGCAGAAGAGAAGATGCAAAAAAGTATAGATGGCGTATCTGACAGTTATGAATTCACAATCAGCATTAAAATATCCGAGATGGTTTAATAACCAGAACTTGGCAAACCTTATAAGGAGCCCACCATTACAGTGAAAAGGTCAAAGATTGCAAGTGGTAGACAAGTTCACCTACCTTGGAAGCACTTTGTCAAGATCGTGTTTTGTTTGATTTGAGGTTCAACGTCCCGGCAAAAATGTAAAGGTCATTCTGGAGACGTCGCTTCCAATTTTGGGGGACTTCTACCCGACATCGAGATAAAATGACATCCCAAGCCCTGCCGCCTAATGAAACCAATAGGGTTTATAAGCATGGACAGTCCGACTCGCACTGCTTTGCCTGGGCAGGCTTAGATCCTCTAAGCGGTTTACCAGTAGACCTACTCGTGTGCGGGTCGGTTTCAGCTCTGCATGGGAGCATCATGCAGCCCATCTATTTCTTCAAGCCCCGATGGGCGGGGACCTTCAAGAGTCGTGCACATTGATAATGAAGTCAATGCCAGGATTGCAAATATAACTGCAAGCTAGTGCATCATCTGGCCGACTACGTGAAAGTGTTTGGAATCGAAGTGGAATACGGCTTGACACAAAGCGGAAAGTCTACAGAGCTTTTCTTAGTTCAGAGTAATTGGCCTTTGACCAACTTGCCCCGCGGACCAACTAGCCCCGGTCTCCCCATTAGACCATCTAGAAGAGAAATGGGCAATGAATTCTCTAGGACCAGTATCCAGAATCTCGTAAATACCAAGACACTATTTTGATGAGAATAACGAAAAAATCCAAAGGCTCCTTTAATAGACCCGCTCCTCCTCATCCCCCAACACCCCACCCCCTCCAAAAAAATAGTAATAAATAAATAAAAACACGCACGCACGCATGCCACTGTTTCTTAAATGATTTAAAACAAATGTTTTAAAACTTTAAAAATTCATATCAGCAGGAAGTGATCAGAACAGTTGGTGTTTGTAATTAAACAATGAAATTAGGTACACTTTATTCGTAACCGTGTGTGTTATGGAACTGAGATTTGATAAATAAATAAAAAAAATAAACATTCCGCACCTGTTGTAAGACAAATGACCCACTATGCTCCAAATGCATTAGGACGATCGGGCCTTGTAAGCTAACTAGCACCATCATAGCCCATATAAACCACCAGGAAATCATTTGTTTGACGTGAGGTTTAACGTCTCTGTCAACACTACATAGGTCATTTTGGTGACGTTGCTTCCAACTTTGTGGGATTTTTATCCGATATTGAGATGAACTGACAATCCATGCCGCCGCCCGCAATGAAACCAATAGGACGGTCCGATACGCACCACTTTAGCAGAAGCAGTTTACCAGTAGATTCAGCTCTGCATGGAAGCACCATGCAGCCTAATCTATTTCTCCAAGCCACGATGGGCGGGAGCCCAACCAAGAAACCATCATGGGGGGTCTATTGTAAAGTACATGTCTAGGTCTACAGATTTACCAGAGAAAAGGGGAAAAAAATCCGTAATTGAAAAAGAGACGTCCTGATATGCTTATTAAATGACCATAAGAGATAGGCTATGTATGGTTATGAGGCGAGAAGATAGGAAAAAAAAATTGTGTTGAAGATTTAACTACCAACAAACAGTACTGACTCTTCGGTCGGTGCTAGATATTCGAAATATTCCGAAAGTTTAGCGAAGAACTATTGTTTTCAACTTTGTCGGGCTATGCGAAATAGATTTGACAGCATGGGGCTTCCGCACAGAGCTGAAACCGACCGCACAGGTCAGAGTAGGCTTCTGGTAACCGCAAAGTAATGCGAGTCGGACAATTCATGCATATTTATAAAACCCTACTCGGAGTATTGGTTTCATTGGGTAAAGTCCCACAAAATTGGAAGCAACGTCTCCAAATTGACCTAAATAGTGTTGACGGGGACGTTAAACGTCAATTCAAACAAGCAACTGAAATGAATCGGCTACCGATACAGGCTAGGCCTACGCCTAGGTTTTACCCGACCATAAGACATGAGTCGGAGTAAGCTCCCTTGCGTATTTAAATTGATGACGTCATTGATAACTACGTAACACATAAATAATGACAACACAGTGTGCAGGTATGACAGATATTTGCCAGCTTTCATCATTTAACTTGGGCCTGTCCGTCCCCTCTATGACTTCTTCACAGCGCCGATGGAATGAAACAACTTTGATGCAAACAGGTTTACTAGATATTTATTTTTCCCCATTCAAAATGTTTCGTTTTTTGCTCCTCGCAATCGGTCAAAGTAAATCTAAACCAACAAAACATGTGAGTCCTCATGTCTAAAACGTGTTTTTATTACAATAAATTCCCGCAATCTCAACCTCCGTGCGTAAAATATTTATCTTCAGCATTAGAGAGTAGCTACGAATTCTTAGCTACGAAATTCGTAAGTCATTTAACTTAGGAAGACGTTAGTGAAACGCACGCGTGATTTTCTTAAGAATTTCGTAAGTCGAGTTCTTAAGTCTACGAATTTTGTAAAGTTACGAAGTTTAGTGAAACGGGCCCCTGGGCTTTCTTGTTTCAGACAAGAAAATTCTTAAAGGTTTTCTGGAAAGAAGTCTCTGTAAAACATGTGGGTCCCTTGATGGTGCCATTTCGGCCCCAGGGCTATGATTTGAACAATCGTGGTAGAGGTCCACTAGATAAAGCTACATGCCAAATATCAAAGACCTGGGCCTTCTGGTTTCAGACAAGAATAGTCTAAGGTTTTTCCCATAAGGGTCTATGTAAAATATGCGGCCCTTATAGTGGGGCCTATTCTGACCCCGGGGTATAATTTGAACAACATTGGTAGAGGTCCATTAGATGAAGCTGCGTACCAAATATCAAAGACCTTAGCCTGGTTTCAAACAAGAAGATTTTAAAAGATTTTGCTCATTTTCATTTGCTCATAATTGCAACCACTGGGTCGGTATCTCTGCTGGTGGATGATTCTTTCGTCCCCGAGGGTATCAACAGCTCAGTATCAGTTCCTTCGTGCTGAGGTTGATACTGCGGTGTTGACGTCAGCACTCAAGTACTGATTTAAATAACTATATTGTATCTTTAACTTGTGCAGTATAAAATTCTTACTTTTCTAAAGCTCAGACTGACTTGTCAGCTAAGACATGTACCTTAGCGGATTTGGTTACCACGTTTTTTTATATTTTAAATATTGCAAGTCTCGATACTTTGGACATCTCCTTCCTGATGCCCGGGACTTCCGTGGAGCGTGGGCCATGTTTGCTGATGTTGGCTCGGTGAAGGCCTATCTGGATTGGGCGTCTCTTGCCTAATGCCTCCTGCTGACATGTTTCATGAGCTACGTCGGTCGGTGTGTGCTCGGAGGAGGATGTGCTTTGTTTGGCGGGTCTTGCCCATCATCCGTTTCGGTTTAAAAACTTTGGGGTTTAGACACACTGGTGAAGATTAAATATCAGAAAGGCCTCTGTGTCACTAAATTTGGTATAGTTACACCTTAACTTCCCCTGCTTGATGCCATGAGTTCGGCATGGAATTAAATTCTTCGAACAAATTTGAAAGAGGGCCACCCAAAGAAAATTTCTGTCAAATGGCTAAAATATATTCAGTGGTTTAGGAGGCGAAGTCGTTATAAAAAAAATGGTGGACAAACGAAGATACAGACGGACATATGAACGGACAACGACGGAGTGACCTATCACAATAGTTCCCCCGGAGCCTGTTGTTCAGGTGAGCTAAAAAGCAAGTTTAATGTTCTAACAAAAGAGACAGTCTTGTTGTCAACCATAACTCGCTTTTTAGTTCTGTTTTCATTACCCTTTACTTTCCTGAGTTTTAGAAGTCATTTTTTCCGTCTCAGATATAGACAAATCTTTGCTGTTATGAAGAGGCTTCACAAAGAAGGCAAACAGTGTAGATTTTGATGAGAAGGCTCGTTTTGTTTGTAAGTATCTGTATCGATCAACAAGACTCGAAGGGTTAATCTTGTAAACTTGATGCATAGGTCTATAAACTGAAGACTTATAATGCTTAAACCTGAAAATGAGACAAACAGACATCTCAATCCATTTACAAATCATCTCCTCAGTAGCATTATTTCAATAATCTTTAACCCTTATCCTGCTGTTCACGACAACCCTGTGCCTTTGCAAGCAGTGTAGATCCAGATCAGATGGCTTCTTATTTTGACTGACTGCACATATCTATGTAAGAGAGGTGACATCACATAGTGAAAATGCTCATTCTCCTCTCAGGCAAGGAATTGGCGAGGTAGTCCGGTTGTCCTCGCTTAGACAAATGGCAGATAAACTTCTAGTCCATCTGTGCATTCTGGCTTTGGACGAGAAGCTCCTCAGAATCAATTTTACGTCTAAACTGCTACTCATAAGACACAGACAGAACAGTTTTGAAAGAAATGCCTCCTTGGAGGATGAATTCAAAAACTTAAGTTCAGCAGTTTAATGAAAGACCACAACTTGCTATTTAGTTCAGCATCACGAAAACGCTACTTTATAATTATGTCCCCAATAAACCCCACTTTTATATGGTAAAACTGGGGTTTACAGGGCTATACATTATTTTTCTTATTTTGGCTCGAAAAACTAGACACACATGAGTAAGCTGATATGGTGCCGATCTGCTAATACGGTGCCTACCAGCTAATATGGTCCCAGCAGTTGCAACTTGAACTTCACGGTGTCAAACCATGCATGTTTCTCGGATTACGGTAAACCGCTTAGAAGGCAAAGTGGTGTGAGTCAGATCGTCCAATGCATATAAGCCTTTTGGTTTCAATGGGTCGCAGAGCATTTCATCTCACTGTCGGGTAAAAATCCCACAAAATTGGAAGCAACGAGTCTCCAAAATGACTTAAACAGTGTTGACGGGGACGTTAACTATCAATTAAAACAAACAAACAAACAAACAAACAAAAAGCTAGAGTGTGGGTACTCGAGGCGGTTCAAACAATCTATATTTTGAGCAAAAATAAGAAAAATACAAGAATTTTATCCGAAAAGTTTCATTAATTTTCAATATATTTGAATAGGCGTGGAATTGTTTTCTTACGAATGTATCAATAAAACTTATAGTCTAATACCCTTGTTTCTGAAGTGCTTTATTCCGTCATGTCTATTCTAACCAATAGAGGGTCAAGCCAACTAATCATCAAAACAGTGACGAACAGTGTAGATGCTGCTGGATCAACACTGTTTCCTGGAATACTGTTTGCATAAGTACAAGTCGAGCCAGCGGAGGACGGCGGGCCAACGTCGGGCCGACAGCGATACGACGTGGTAACGTCGTATCGCTGTCGGTCCGACGTTGGTCCGCTTTTTTGTGCTAGCTTGGGATATTAGTATTGGTCACCAGGGTGGAGAGGATTAATCTTGCAAGCTTGATGCATAGGTCTGAAAACTAGAAACATATACGCTTATAATGCTTAGGACTGAAAATAAGGCATACAGACGTATTAATATCCATTTACAAATCAGTAAACTATCCCCCCAGTAGATTTCTTTCAATCATCCTTATCCTACAATGTCTTTTAAGAGGAACGGTGCATTGCCCTATAAGACAACTCTTGCATAGATATTCCTGTAGGGATCTTACATTCTCTAATAAATACCATTTTGGCCCCACAATAAGGTAACACATCCGTTTGACACAGTGCCTTCTTTTATATCTCCAAAATGGTTAGTTTTCTGATGAACAAGAATTTCGCCAAAAGACATCGTATGTGGCTACTATTGGGACCAAATCTGACTTGAACATTTGGGTGACTGCAAAGGCTGATGATACAAATGCTAATGGATGGGTGAACAAATAAAGAAGATGTGTTTGTGAAACACGAACAAGTCCCCTAGCCGAAGTTATTATTTTTTTCTTTAAGGTAAGCCACAGGTCAAGGTTACAGGTCAAAATGATTTGAATGAGTGGGAAGCCCTTGTCACAAGGAACCTAAATACCAAATATGAAGGCTCTATCTCAAATGGTTAAAATGTTATGATGAAGTAGGTCACAGGTCGAGGTAAAGGTGACACGTCAAACATTCTGGTATGAGTTGGAAGCACTTGTCACAAAAAACACCATACCAAGTATAAAGGCTCTACCAAAATGGTTCAAAAGTTATTACAGATGTGTTTTTTTTTTCTTCTTTAAAGTAGGTCACATGTCAAGGTCATGGTCAATATTTTTATATGAGTACGAAGCCTTTGTCACAAGGAACCAACATGCTAAACATAAAGTCTTTATCTCAAACGGTTCAAAAGTTACAAACAATGTTATGTATTTCTTTAAAGTAGGTCACAGGTCAAGATCAAGGTCACATGCTAAATATGAAGGCTCTGTCTCAAACGGTTCACATGTTATGAAAAATGTTAACTTTTTTCCCTTTAAAGTAGATCACAGATCAAGGGCAGGGTCACAGATCTAAACTTTTTGTCTGAGTGGAAAGCCGTTGTCACAAGTAACATACGTGCCACATATGGAGGCTCTACCACAAATGGTTCAAAATTAATGATCAATGTTAAATTTAAAGTTGTCACAAATCAACCAACCAACAAACAAACAGACAGGGCAAAACAATATGTCCCCGCTATCGCTATCGAGGACATAAAAAATGTGATATTATTCTTATTTTCATTGACAACAAAGGTTGTAAGTGCTCGTTAGAACCGCCTCGTTCTCAACGAGTACCCACAACCAATGACTTGGAGCAGAAATAAAAAAATGAATACCTCCGTAAACCACAATTTTCTATATATAAAGTGGGTTTTACACGACTTGTTAACGGTGTGAATATAATCCTCCGGCTAAGGGTTTCGGCTTATAGGAAAGCAAAGAGGAAGTGTAGAAACGTGTCTCCCTTGAAAAGGCGACAAACGGGTCTATGACATGGGTATCCAAATGGGGAACATGTCACCTGGCAGATTTTCCGCCATTTCCCAAAGGGAGACAACTTTCGGGGTTTCCTATATGCTTTTCTATGAGCTCTGCCCCACTGAAAAAGGTGTCTACGTGTAAAGGAAAGAATTGGCAACTTTTTTTGAAAGAGTTGACCCTTATTGTCATGGGAGGCGAAATGAGATTCCGCTCCTGAAGGTGTATCCATTCCCCTTAAACCTGACCGAAGTTGCGCCTACATATGTGAAGATGGTCCGCGCATATGCAAATAGGGCAGGCTCAGGCGAGACTGCGCATGTTTGAATGTGCAGTCTCGACTTAATTTTCGTTGTTAGCATAGACAATAAGCTGATGGAGAGGAAAGTCCAGGGAATGCGTCATATCTCAGACACTTTTGACTGACTGTACATAATGACAATAACTACTTTAACTCTCTGAAACGGGATAATAATCATTGGTGTCGTGGCCTTTAAATTGAAGGATAGACCCTCGCTCAAACAAATAACAGTTAACGACGTTGCATACACGTTGTTCTTGGTGTCTACCATAACTTGTTATTTTAATTCGATTGTATGCTACTGGACTCTTCCATTGCTATATGTTGGACAAGTCCATCTGTCATATAAGGGGTGCCGAGCCTATTTTATGTTTCGTTTTTCTTCTATTTTTGAAAATTCCGTAAGCAAACAGTACAGGCCTTGGTCAGACGCCGCGTTCTGCGGCGTCTGATCTGGGCCTGCACTATTTGCCAAGGTACCCCTTTAGGGGTTTCCCACGTGCAATGGGTAAAACCTTACAAAAAATAATTTGTTCGTCTTTGAATTTAGACCTGTCCATTCTTGTATAAAGATGTTTCAGCTTCAGCTAGTAATCGTTCAAATGAAGGCATACAATGTACATCCTCATGAGACAGCTCATTTTGAACCGTCTCATCTCAATCTACGTCGTTTGCTTGAGTGCCGGATTACGAAAACAAGTCTATTTAAAACACCGAAAAAAAAACACACGAAAATTTCAGAAAAAAAAAAATTATATTTCTCTTATTTCTGCTCAAAATGTACATTGTGGGAACTCGTAAGAACCGCCTCATCGAGGTGGTTCTAACGAGTACCCACAACCTTTATTTTAGAGGAAATAAATAAAATAAGGTTTACCTCTGTAAACCCAAGTTTCTCTGTATAAAAGAGGGGTTCAAGGGGATCAGACTTATATAGACGGATCAACGTGGTTGAAAGGGTTAATCTTGCGAGCTAGATGCAAACGTCTATAAAAACTGAAGCTGTTAAACGCTGAGACCTGCAAATGAGACATACAGACATATTAATCCATTTACAAATCGGTGAAACATTCCCTAAGTAGAATTTTTTCAATCTTCCTTATCCTTTAAATCCTACTACAATTTCTCTGAAGGGGAATGACGCATAGCCATATGGGGCAACCCTTTCTAATTAATAGGGGTGTTCTGAGAAATAAGGAGCTTTTTTCTTTTACGATAGTCCACTTTTATGGTTTTAGATTATAGGAAAGTAGAGATCTATGCTGAGTGTCTCCATTCCCTTTAAAAAGTGACAACAGACGTGCCTGTGTGGCACTGACAATGTGTGAATGCACAGTCTCGCCTGGGCTTTCTCTGCTTGCACACATCACAAGCTTGCGGAGAGAAGCCATATCTCCCTGCGCATGTTGATGTGTGGAAACGACTTCCCCTCCACGACAATGGATTGAAGCTGTGAATGACATGTTAGAACGTTCGCATTTGGTACTAGACCTTCGCTCAGTAAACTTCAAGTCACCCGTCAGTGTGTATATGTCTGCTTCTTTTCAGCAGAGAATAAAGATAACGAAAGAGGAAGTTTATGTCCACCCCAAAAGACAGCCGTAAAAATCTTTAAAAAATCGGACACCTTTAAATTGTGTTTCACGGTCCAGCAAGTAGTCGTAAAAGTGCAGACAGAATGGAAAACTGTGTAGAACATGATCAGACTGCTCCTTTATGAGCAGTCTGATCGGGATCTGCACTGTTTGCTTAGGCATATCTGTCCCATTACTTCGGATCATTATGGTATGCATGTTGTCTATAATACTGAAGTGTTGTTGTTGTATTGACAACAAACATAGAAGGGAACGCAATGATTAGAAATCGACAGCAACAAGGACAATAGAACAGTAGGGGGAATTCAATGATGAGGATTCGATGCAATCATCCGAAACACCAAAGGAAAAGGAGGACGTCCACAAAGCAACGACAGTATAATTAAAACATTACAGACAGAAAGCAAAAGGACAGTTTCTCTCTCTCCTCCTCCCAATCAATGGTTGTCTAAAATAAAAAACAAAATATTACTAAAAGACATCTAGTGACAATAATAAAACACAACAGAAGCATCGCTTTGGCGCAGTCAGTAGAAAACTTCAAGGGGTATGATGATGTGGAGAGGGGGCTGTTAAATCGATGTGGCCACAAACCTCGCCCTTATTTTGCCGTGGTTTACACGTTTACACAAGTAATTGTTTTCAGTCCGCGTGCAACATCTCCGAGAGTATCCAAATCAAACAAATTCAGAATGACTGATTGTTTGAATCTGGCCCAAAAAATATATGTACTCCATACTAATCAGTTCTGTGGTGAATTCCTTGCTTCCAAAGGATAACCCTTTTTAGAACATATTTATTGACCAGTCAGCTCCTGTGGGTCATTTTATGACATTTCCCAGATAATAATAATAATAATCGACCGTCTTTACAGACGGTAACACATTTAGTATACTAGTACTAATCTTCCATGTGGCCCTCTTTTCTTTCTCTTCCTGGGTAGAAACCAGTACTGAGTAATGTCGATAAAGAAAGGAAGAAAAAAAAAGATAGAAGAGATAGTAGAGAAGATCGCAGTGAGGGTCAGAGGAGTAAGAGGAAAATGAATGGAAGCATAGAAACAGAGGAAAAACCAACAGTCCATTCTACCCTTACTTGCAGCAAGGACAGCAGGCCGTCCCAGCACGCCACCTTTGCTTCACCCAATAACCTAGAAGCATCCGTGGTTATGCTACTCGCCTTGTAAACCAGGGATCGCAGGATCGATCCAAGGCTTCTCCAAACTTTCGGATGAGTCTTTAAACCGAGGTCCCTTCTCCGTATGACCTTAGCTGTTGGTGAGACGTAAAGCTCACACACTCACTCACTCACGCTCGCCCAATAACCCCAAAATTCAGAGATGAAACAACGATGAGGACATAATGAAATGACCAAAATCCTGAAGCAGAAAACAACTATTATTGACCATGAAGGTTGACATAGCATGACAAATTTGTACTTACAACCTTATCGGCTTGTTTTGGAGTTTTCTGAATTGGTTTGCACAACATAAACATAGTTACTGTGCCGGCGTACTACAAAGCCTACCATAAGATCTGTGCGATCAACGAAGATTCAGATCAGTCTGCGCGGATGCGCAGGCTGATCTGAGTCTTCGCTGTTCGCCTGAGCCTTCTATAGCCACTGGGCTATCCAATGAACAACAAGCTAAGACTCTTGACAAGACAGGCTTGATGTACAGATTGATCTGATTCTTCCCCAGACGCACCGGTATTGCAGTAGGCTTTGTTGTGCATTGGCTCGGTGAATAAAAATCCAAGACAGCTTATTACCGCATATTTTGGTGGTCTGCATTATCCCAATCCATGAATATAAATTACAAATTATAACACTAGCCAAACAAATCAGAGAATAAAAAGAAAACTACAAAGTCCATGTGATTACTTGACATGTCAAGCCATCTTTTTTCTTCTTTTTTTTATATCTTTTCAAGAATATGTCGGTTACGTATGCTTACGGAACCGCGAGACAGGGAGGCGGGGAGGACCTAAGAACCTTCGACAAGTAGACTAAAAAATTCCTTTTGTTGCTAATATATAACGTCCACGTGAATACCACTGATTCGTTCAAATCCAGGGAAAGGTTATCTCGTAGAAGTGCTAATCATGTCCCTCTGTCTGGTAAGTAAAATAAGTAAGTTTATTTTCTACTTTGAACATAACATGTTCATGTGTAGTACATATGCAAGAATAAATACAGGTGTATCATATTCATATGAATACAATACCACATATAAATACAAACTGGGTTCAATGCGCAAATTGCAAAAGTAACATTAGAGACAAACACAATGGGAGAAACACATAATAGCCTCACGAAAATAAGTAAATTCTTCATTTACCGAGAGTAACTCATTTGTTACAACCAATCTTCCGGCCCTCTTAAAACATTTATTCATGCAGGACAAAATTAACCCACAGTAAAATTATAGCTTAGTACATTGACCTGAAAAGAAAGCTGGCATGTTATAAGAAAATCAAGGGAAATAGTGGTCGCGGTAATGAATACAATTCAATTCAAATTTTAGTCAGATTGCCAGATACATTGTAGCGCATCTCACATAAAACATATACATATACAAACACCACAATAGAATACATTTAAGTTACGCTATTAAGACCACCTAAAATTAAGATTAATTCTGCTTTCAAAAGCATATTTAGTTGGTTGCATGCAGTTATTCTTTCTTTGTGTTTTCTGCATATAGTGACCTCTGGTCAGTGACCACAATTGGGACTGTCAAAAGTGGTCTTAAAGACCACTTTTGAACGGTCCCAAAGGTGGTCTTAATATAATAATTTTACTCTAGTTATAATCATTATATTTATAGCTGTTTGTTGACATCCAACCAAGTATTTGTACACGCACTGACCGAGCCCGAATTCTTAACGTCCGGTGGAATAGCATTCCATGGTGGAATAGCATTCCATATTACGGGATCAGAGTATGAAAGGCTTTTTTAAAAAAAATTCTTGGCTTCGGTTTTAGTATCGTTAAATTTCGATTAAAACAGTTTGGCAACTTTGAAAATGATCGATTATATACTGTGGAACAAGGTTATTTGTTGAACATAGTTTTTGCTTTGTTTACAAACATATTTTGATCGAATGACAGTGTATTTGTCTTTTTCCTGGCACTTTCTAAGTTTTCATCGTCATTTTCAAGTATCAGTTTACAAGCTCTACTTTGTAGTTGCGTTAATTAAGTCATATTATAATTTGAAGAATTACCCCAAATTGTATTATAATAGTTAAAATGCGGTTATACGAGGGGCGCTCATTGAACTGAGTGACTAATGATCCACCATACCATATTAAGGGCAAGTGGAGATTGCGCTGATTTCGCGGGCGAGTGTTTTCTAAAATCGGGTGAATCCGTTCAGTCTTTCAAAAGTTATTGAAAGTTCAAGTCGGTTCAGTCATATACACTCAACCCTTACTGTTTGCAATATGAAAAACAAAACAAGCTTTGAAATAATGGCATACATTCAAGGTCGCGTTGGTCTCACAGATACAGTGAAATTCCGCTATTAAGACCACCTAAAATTAATACTAATTTAGCTTTAAAAAGCTTGTTTAGAAGATTTCAGTGCTTCTTTCTTAATGTTTATTCAACCAGTGTCCTCTGGACAGAGACCACCTTTGGGACTGTTCAAAAGTGGTCTTTAAGACCACTTTTGAACAGTCCCAAAGGTGGTCTTAATATAGGAATTTTACTGTATACAGTGAAATGTGTCAGATACATGGGACCGCCCCCGCCCATCGGGGCATGGAGAAATAGATTGGGCTGCATGGTGCTCGCAGAGCTGAAACTGGCCAAACACGAGTAAGTAAGAACGTAGGTAAGTAAGTAAAGTGAAGTAAGTAAGTAAGTGAGTGAGTAAGTAAGTAAGTAGTCTTTATTTTACGAGGGTAACTCAAGCTAATCTTCCCCGAAGCCCTCAAAAACATTCACACACATATACTACAATTGCATGATGAAACACATTAAAATATGATGAAGTTACATGATAGTTAAAAATTAAGAAATGACAAAACATGCAAGCAATGGCAGAATAATGATATGGATAAAATCAGTCAAAAATAATTCTGATAGGCGGAAATGGCGGTGGAGGTAACAGTACTGTTATTGATTTAATGAAATAAATTTATTTTCCTCTCATCCGATTTAAGCACTATTTTAAACGATTCTAAAGTGTTTGATGTTTTAACTGTAAGCGGAAAATGCTGCGCCAGAATATGAAAAACTGTTCATGAATAAATTTAGTTTAGGTTTAGGAATAAGAAAATGTTTGTTTGAGACAGATCTCAAATTCAAGTGAGTAATACTTGCATCATTGTCAGCGCCTCCTAGTACTGGTAAACCGCCGCTTTAAAGGACCAAACCTACCGAGGCAAAGTGGTGTGAATACGACCGTCTAGTGCATATAAGCCTATTGGTTTCACTGGGTGGCAGGGCTTGAGATGTCTTTTCATCTCAATGTCGGACAAAAGTCCCACAAAATTGGAAGCAGCGACTCCAAAACGACCTAAATAGTGTTGACGGGGACGTTACACCTCAACTCAAACAAAGATACATGGATATATGTTGTCTCTAAAACGTCAATTTTCAGGTGGTAAAACGAACCTAAAGGAAGAGCCCCGTCCCGACCAGCACAGAAAAGCTGCTACAAAAGCTAATGTTCTGCAGTGGTAGATATTGTCAACAAGATGCAAGGCTCATGGGGATATTGCTGATAGTGTTGGTGTTTCATCGGGGACAGTTCATAAGATTTTGACTCAGGGGTTGAAACTTAGGAAGGTTTGTGCACGATGAGTCCCACATCTCTTGACCAAAGAACAAAAAATCGCCCGTGTAAAATGGCCAAAAAATCTTTTGAAATAGCACAATATTTTGATAAATTGAAGTAGAATTTCGGAGCTGTTAACAGGTGATGTTACCCGGGTATATTAATTTGAGCCGCAGAGGCGCATCAGTAACAAGCAGTGGTTGCGAAAAGACCACGCAAGGTCGGTCCTAGTCAAAAGAATTTAACCGATTTAGTACTGGAAACCCCAAAACGGGTAGTTGGCAAACAGTGCAGGCCCAGATCAGACGCCGCAGAACGCGGCGTCTGATCAGGGCCTACACTGTTTGCAAAAAGTTCAGCTATATTTCACACACATTTTGAAGAAAACACAGAAAAAATTTGAAATAGACTCCTGCTTTATATAAGGAGAAAGATTCCATTTGGTACAAAAAGGGTTAAAGCGCGGTAAAAGTTTTGTATGCGGTAGTTTTCAATTGCGATGGACCCGTTGTTCAAATTCCAGTACCAAATGGCAAGACAACCACAGGCAAATTTTATAAGAATGTTGTGTTGTCAAAAGAAAAGGCACACTGTGAAAACGTAGACCTGCAACCGGCTTAAGAAGTTTGTGTCTAATCCATGACAATACACCTGTTCTCAAGTGTGTTCTTGTCCATGACTTCTTGAAAGAGGAAAGGGTAGTTCAGTACTCTCATCCACTTTAGTCCCTGCGACTTTTCCCTGTTTCCTCTGCTAAAGAAAACCCTTTCTGGTCGTCGTTATGAATCTCGAAGTGCACATGGTAGTGCAATTTACCAGTGTCTAGGGAATACATAAAAAGGCCTGTTTCTCTGCCTTTATAGAGTAGATTTCGAGACTTGAAAAGTGTGATACTTCGAAGGGTTGAAGTAAACAATTTGTGAATGGGATTTATAACGCGCCCTGTAGAACCCCAGTGGCAGTATTAAATGAATGCCCCTCGTGTATTAGATTTATAAAACAGAGATCTGTGTTCAAGACTGTTTGGACAGAAGCCAGATATAGGAAGACTACTTTCTACAGACATGTGGTAAATGACTATTCCATCGATGATTTTCCTCTGTGTAAACACCCAATATTTTATCACCAGTTGTAAGTTGCAAATTGGTATAAAAAGTATACTGTGATCAAGCATTATTTTTTCTGCCTTTTTGATATAAACATTATATTAGTGTTTTCAGTATTTAAAAGCATACCATTTACTTTACACCATTCTTGAAGAATTAAAAAGGAATCTAATAAATTTGACCTGAGTATTTCTAAGTCAGACTGCATATCGTAGATAGTAGTATCATCGGTATAGAGGTCAGTGACTGAAACTTTGCCGGAGAGAATTGAAGGTAAGTTGTTGATGAATATCAAATGGGTCTGGTATTGATCCCTGTGGATCGCAAGAAGTAATATAAGCAAAATTTGAAATTGTTCCATTTACTGATACAACCAGTGTTCTATTATTCAAATAGGACATAATTAAAAGTATAACATTCATTAGCATTGCACTTGTATAATATGAAAGCTTTTTTAAGAATTTTTTTTTATAAAAATCTTATTTTACTCTTATTTATTGCTTTCAGCCAGCGTTATGTAAAATGTTTATGAGTTTTGTTTCGATAAAGTTGGTTAAGAGTAGGCAAAATAGATATTGGACTATTATCTGGACTGGGCTTGCGTACTACGACACTTGAAAATGAAAACGACGTAGACTCCATTTCTATATTGTGAGCTACACGGTGTGCTTAAAATACTGAAATGAACACATTGTGGCATGTACAATGATCGATGAAAACTCTTCTCAGCCGACGCAAGTGCAGTCTTTAAAAACGGGCCGTGTAGTTTTACGTGGGTGTGGTTGAGTGAGGCAAAGGTGACGTGTTTCCTGCTTCACTGGGGCCTCCAACTGATATTAGCTTTCTGTTGGGCAAGGTCTGCTGTCCTTGCAACAGGTAAAGGTAGAGAGGGAGTGTTGTTATTCTGTTTCTGCACTTCCAATCATTTTCCTCTTTCCCATCTATCCCTCACTTTCACCTCCTCTACTGTCTCTTCTATCCCTTTTTTCCCTTACTCTGGTAGACAACAGAAAATGACCCACAATGGTTGACGTGTCTTTCAACTCAAAACAATCAATAAAATATAGTTTTCACGCCATAGTGGGATTTAATGTCGCATGCAAGTAAGACTTACTTTAAAGAGGGTGACAGAGTACCAAATACAATTAACAGTTTATCTTCCACGAGGCCCTTTTATCATCATTACAAAAACACGCCTATCTAAATATATTGAAAATTTTACCTCCTTAAAATGAAAATTTTCTGATTACAAATTGCGATATTTTTCTTATTTCTGCTCGAAACATAGGTTGTGGGTATTCGTTAGAACCGCCTCGCTGAGGCGGTTCTAACGAGTACCCACAACCTATGTCTTAGAGCAAGAATAAGGAAAATAATGTATACCCCTGCAAACCCCAGTTTTACATTATAAAAGTGGGGTTATAGGGGGTCAAAATCATATAGGCGTGTTTTCGTGATGTACTATTCAAGAAGGTTTGTCAATTACCCCAACTAACAACATCAACTTTCGGCAGACCATGCAATTTCTTATAAATACAGTACAATTCCGCTATTAAGACGACCTAAAATTAAGACTAATTCTGCCTTAAAAAGCTTATTTAGTGCGCTGCAGTTATTTTTTCTTTGTGTTTTCTGCGTACAGTGTGCTCTGGTCAGAGCCACCTTTGGGACTGTTCAAAAGTGGTCTTAAAGACCACTTTTGAACAGTCCCAAAGGTGGTCTTAATATAGGATTTTTACTGTACATGCATTATGTTCAGACATATAATGATACATAACATAGCATATTGACAAAATCAAGTTCTTTTATTTAGGGGAATGGATGGCAACTCTTTCAAAGATATTTCAGAAATAATTCTGCCTCCCTTATCGATAGTGATCCACTGTTGCAGGAAAGGCGGATATTGGTCAGACTCCCCATTAAAATACAATTTTGAGCCAAGGAACTTAAAATCGGTCAAAATGTCATGCGATGCCAATGAAGATGTGTATCTTGAAAATCTTTATTCATGTGCAACAGCTACTAATCCTGAGCAAGGCATAAAGTGTACGAGTCCACAGAAGCCTCCGTGGTGTTTGTTTGTTTGTATTGGAGTTTAACGGCCCAGTCAATACTATTTTAGGTCATTTTTGAGCCGGTCAGTTTACCTATCCATACTTTCCTGTGCAGGCTTATACGTAAGGGTTAACAAGTACAGTGCACATTCTTTCGCAAGAAACTGACATAATCTTGACCTACCATTGGTTAAAGATCTCGTTTTTTTCCAACATAATATGCCGTTTAATAATCCTTGCCTTCCATTGGTTGGTGATATCAACCAATGAAAGGTCAAGATTATGTCGATTAAACGATATCTTTATTGTTTTAAATTGCACGCTACTTTTTCAGAGTGGAAAGAAAAACAAGCAATGACATATTTTTGTTTTCTGTTCCATTCTAATTTTATTGTTTTAAATTCCATTCTACTTTTTCAGAGTGGAAAGGAAAACAAGAAATATGTCGTTGTTATATCATTTATACGACATATTTCTTGTTTTTCCTCTCCACTCTAATTTTATTGTTTTGAATTCTGTTCTGCTAGATACTGGAACAGAAATGTCCCTTCCCGGGTTCCGTAGATCACAGACTTGTCCAAGCCTTCGCTCTTTGCAGAAGAATTTTCAACCAAAGAATCAGATCTAGCGTGTGCGTTTGAGTGATTTCACAATCAACTTTTTGCGTATCGTGGCCTATAATAATGATGGCAATCAACATTGCTTCAGTACAAATTGATAATCAATAGCTTTTCTCTTGTAGTGCCAACGAGACAGACCGCAAAATCATTAGGACATACTTAACATCAGCTGTCATTATTGCTCCAAGACTTGTTGTTCTCTCTTAAAGGCAGAAAGCTTCCAGTCAGCAATTAATTTGTATCTGAGCATGTTCTAATTCCTGAAAATCCAGACTACTCGAAAATGTTTTCCATCGGTTTTATGACCTTTAGAAATAACAGTCGTAATCAGACTAAACAAACAAAGCTATGTCATTGTTTGTAAGTATTAAATAAACATTGAAAGCATTGATGGGTCGATTGTCCCAAAAAGAAGGCGGGAAAAATTGTCTTTGAACCTGGACTTTGTTTCGCTTGATTTTCAGATCCGTGCACTGTAGACTCTGGTCGGACGCCACGTTTTGTGGGGTCTCTGTTTATTTATCATATCCAGGTTTCACATATAACCCTCTTTACAAATGAGCCAGCGCACGACAAAACCTTCAATAAGACATGTGCACCCAGCGAAGATTCAGATCAGCGACAACACAAACACGAATCGACCAGACCCTTATGGAAACATCAATAGCGGAAAGCCAAAAGGACAGTTACTTTCCCACGAAATGGCCAACTGTTTTTAGCATGCATCTTGGGACATATCTTAATCAAATCAAAGCGCTGACAGCACTAGTCTCTGAGCGTAGGCTGGGAGAGATGTCGCAGGTACGTGTAGCTCGCCCGTTTCTTGCCTTGTCTTTCTGTTTATATAAAGCATATGTATGAAAGGTATTTTTATTTGATCTTATTTCAGACAACGGGACAGAAACATGTAAGCTTTAGGTGTCTGAATATGAATCACACATCCCTTAACGTTGTGCTTTCATTCATGTGAGATGCTGAACTTTCAGTTGTTATGCCACCCAGGTGAGATAATGATGCGCTTTCAGTTGGTATGCCACCCAGGTGAGATAATGATGCGCTTTCAGTTGTTATGCCACCCGTGTGAGATAATGATGCGCTTTCAGTTGTTATGTCATCCATGTGAGAGATATTAAATTACTCAACCATGAAATATAGTTCACACCAACCAAGATACACATGTATATTTTTGTCAATCATTAGGTCGCCCGGAAGTTATAACCCCGGAATAATATTTCTCCACCCAGTACACATTACTAGTCAGCAAGCGCTCAGCCATGCAATACACAGGTCACACTGCCCTAGATATGTTTCCAGACCAATCATTCGGTCAGCTGAACTTATAATCCACATATGACAATTATACATTATATAATCTTCTAATTATAAGTTAAAATCACTGGACCATGAAATATAGTTCAAACTGACCTAGATATATTTCTTTGTCAATCGTCCTTCATATGATATTGCTCTAATAACCAGTATTCAAGTAGAAGGCAAAGTCACTGAACCATGAAATATAGGTTATGCTTAACTTGATATACATTTCGAGACCAATCATCGCAGTCATGCAGCTCATATGTGTGGCGCATGTACATGGTCATCAAATAGTCTTATTTCCAAAATATAGTTTTCGTTCTGCGACGGAAGGTCAGGTGGTGTTTCTCCGGGTACTCTGGTTTTCGTCGATCTCTGATTAACGATCGGCTCGATTTGAGTGAAATAATCTTGAAAGAGCCGTAAAATCCAAACAAAAAATCACATAAGGCAAAATTATTGAACCATAAAATAAAGGGATCGTTTTCAATCATATCTGATTACAAATGACTTGAAGGGTTGGATAAGGGCGCTGAATGTTAATGATTAGGTCTGTAACAGCTATGTTTGGCTAGGGTCACATGTGAGACGCCGTTGGGCAACTGAAATCCAGGAGTTTTTCTCCGGGTACTCCGATTTTCAATTTTGAGGTTTTCAATTCTAAACTAGACATGTGTCCAAAGTACACAGATGCCCCCGCCATATATCTTTGTCGATATGGCTTGTACCCATTCTCTAGAATGGCACGGGGGTGTCCGGAGGGACCCGGAGCTGTCCACAGGGACCCAAGGTCTGTGTCAGTGAATGCATCTTATCATAAGGAACAATAATATATATGGTTAAGTGGTAGGGATATGAATTGTTTCTGAGATATAAGGCCTTTTATGAATTGAAGGGGGCGGGGCATGGTCCGGGGTTGACCAGACGGAGACAAAGTCTGTGTCTTAGAATGAGTCATATCAAAAGGAACAATAATATGTATGGTTTAGGTGTTCGAATCTGATTAAGTCTGTGTCAGTCAATGCATCTTTTCATAAGGAACAATAATATATATGGTTTAGGGGTGGTGACATGGATAGTTTCTGAGATATAACGAAGGGGGCGGTGCATGGCCCAGGGGGGACCCAAAGTCTGCGTCTTGGAATGTGTCATATCATAAGGAACGATAATATATATGGTTTAGGTGTTCGAATCTGATTAATTTTCAAGGTAATTAGGCGGGGCATGGGCCGGGGGTGACCGGAGGGACCAAAAATCTTTGTCTTGGAATGTGTCATATCATAAGCAACAATAATATATATGGTTAAGGTGGGGGGGGGGGGGGGGGTGGGTCGGGATGGACCCAATGTCTGTATCAGTCAATGCATCTTATCATAAGGAACAATAATATATATGGTTAAGGGGTGGGGATATGGATAGTTTCTGAGATATAAAGACTTTAATGAAGCAAAGGGGGCGGGGCATGGCCCAGGTGACTGTAGGGACCCAAAGTCTGTGTCATGGAATGTGTCATATAATAAGGAACAATAATATATATGGTTTAGGTGTTCGAATCTGATCAATTTTCAAGATAATTAGGCATTTTGACAGTTTTGCATACAAATTTCTATATAAATGGTGGGGGGGGGGGGGGAGTCGGGATGGACCCAATGTCTGTATCAGTCAATGCATCTTATCATAAGGAACAATAATATATATGGTTAAGGGGTGGGGATATGGATAGTTTCTGAGATATAAAGACTTTAATGAAGCAAAGGGGGCGGGGCATGGCCCAGGGGTGACTGTAGGACCCAAAGTCTGTGTCATGAAATGTGTCATATCATAAGGAACAATAATATATATGGTTTAGGTGTTCGAATCTGATTAATTTTCAAGATAATTAGACATTTTGACAGTTTTGCATACAAATTCCTATATGACAATTTTGACCTGTTAAGCAATCTGACCCCTGGGCCCACCCAGGGGCATGACCCTGGGTCAACTTGAACATGAACTGATAGGTCTTGGTCTGAGTAGATGTCATACCAAATTTCAACTTTGTAGCACAACAGGTAAAAAAATTATATGCGAGTCCGAGGTTTCAGCTCGACATTTCAGCCCGAGGTCGACATTTCAGCCCGAGGTGGTTACGAACGTGACATACGCACGAACGCACGTACGGACGTAACATCACGGCGAAACGCTATATGCCCCACTCCTGCCAAGGCAGGCGGGGGCATAAAAATGGTAAACAAACTGCAGCATTTGAAAGAGAACCAACAGTATACCTTAGAACAAATGAACAAGAAGTCCTTTCCAAATCCTTGCATTAAAATATATATTGCAGTCTTTGACATAAAAATCTGCAAACTTGCAAGTATTAATAATAACTTAATAATCGTTTATATGTTTTCATGCAAAACATATTGGCAATGGGATTCGAAATCACGACCCTCTGCTCCAAAAGTCAGTAAAGGACACTTGGTCGAACACGTTTCCACTGGACCATTGTTCTTATCTATGCTTATTTCCAATGTTTAGCATATATATATATTGCATTATAAACACTGAAAAATATAGGCCAACTACGTTGCCATATGTCAAATGAAATTGCACGACCCGAAGAAAAAGCGACCGACTGAAGTCGGTTGATTTTCTAAGAGTGCCCTAAAATCACCGTGTCATTCTGTCATTCGGTCAATCGGTCATTCTGTCAGTCTGTCTGTCCGTCCGTAACCCGTTTGTGAAAATTGGTGATAGTGACTTAACCGCTTGGAATATTTAAACAATTTTTGGCATACTGATAGATATCAATGAGATCTAACCAATGAACTTGAGAAATATTACATTCCATTTAGTATAGCCTCGCCGAGGCGAAAAATGTGAAAATTTTCGAACTGCCTCTCCTCGGAAACCGTTGGGCCGATTGAAGTCAATTTTCATATGGAGCCTCTATGGGATGGGGGAAACCAAAATTTGCTCATGGGGTCTAGGTGACCTGACAAAAATGGCCGCCAAGCCATATATGGTCTGTCTGTCTGTCCGTCCGTAACCCGTTTGTGAAAATTGGTGATAGTGACTTAACCGCTTGGAATATTTAAACAATTTTTGGCATACTGATAGATATCAATGAGATCTAACAAATAAATTTGCGAAATATTACATTCCATTTAGTATAGCCTCGCCGAGGCGAAAAATCCGTAAACCATGAAAATTGGTGATAGTGACTTAACCGCTTGGAATATTTAAACAATTTTTGGCATACTGATAGATATCAATAAGATCTAACCAATGCACTTGCGAAATAATACATTCCATTTAGTATAGCCTCGCCGAGGCGAAAAATTGTGAAAATTTTCGAACTGCTTCTCCTCGGAAACCGCTGGGCCGATTGAAGTCAAATTTCATATGGAGCATCTATGGGATGGGGGAAACCAAACTTTGCTCATGGGGTCCAGGTCACATGACCAAAATGGCCGCCAAGCCATATATGGTCTGTCTGTCTGTCCGTCCGTAACCCGTTTGTGAAAATTTGTGATAGTGACTTAACCGCTTGGAATATTTAAACAATTTTTGGCATACTGATAGATATCAATGAGATCTAACCAATGCACTTGCGAAATATTACATTCCATTTAGTAAATCCTCGCCAAGGCGAAAAATGTGAAAATTTTCGAACTGCTGCTCCTCGGAAACCGCTGGGCCGATTGACGTCAAATTTCATATGGAGCATCTATGGGATGGGGAAACCAAACTTTGCTCATGGGGTCCAGGTCACATGACCAAATTGGCCGCCAAGCCATATATGATCTGTCTGTCCGTCCGTCCGTCCGTAACCCGTTTGTGAAAATTGGTGATAGTGACTTAACCGCTTGGAATATTTAAACAATTTTTGGCATACTGATAGATATTAATGAGATCTAACCAATGAACTTGCGAAATATTGCATTCCATTTGGTTTAGCCTCGCCGAGGCGAAAAATGTGAAAATTTTCGAACTGCTTCTCCTCGGGGACCGTTGGGCCGATTGAAGTCAAATTTCATATGGAGCCTCTGTAGGATGGGGGAAACTGGGGTTTGCTCATGGGGTCCAGGTCACATGACCAAAATGGCCGCCAAGCCATATGTGGTCTGTCTGTCTGTCCGTCCGTGGCCCGTTTGTGGGGGTTGGTAATGGTGACTTAACCGCTTGGAATGTTTGGGCAGTTTTTGGCATACTGATAGATATCAATGAGATCTAGCCAGTGGACTTGCGGGATGTTGCATTCTGTTTGGTGTGGCCTCGCCGAGGCGAAAAATCCGTAACCCGTTTGTAAAGGTTGGTGGTGGTGACTTGGACGCTTGGGATGTTTGGACAATTTTTGGCATACTGGTGGGTGTCGGTGGGGTCTGGCCGGTTGGCTTGCGGGGTGAAGCATTCCGTTTGGTATGGCCTCGCCGAGGCGAAAAATGTGAAAATTTTCGAACTGCTTCTATTCGGAAACCGTTGGGCCGATTGAAGTCAAATTTCATGTGGAGCCTCTATGGGATAGGGGAGGCCGGGGTTTGCTCGTGGGGTCTAGGTCGCATGGCCGGGATGGCCGCCAGGCCTTGCTCGTGGGGTCTAGGTCGCATGGCCGGGATGGCCGCCAGGCCATGTGTTGTCTGTCTGTCTGTTCGTCCGTAACCCGTTTGTGGGAAATGGGGATAGTGACTTAACCGCTTGGAATATTTAAACAATTTTTGGCATACTGATAGATATCAATGAGATCTAACCAATGAACTTGTGAAATATTACATTCCATTTAGTATAGCCTCGCCGAGGCGAAAAATGTGAAAATTTTCGAACTGCTTCTCCTTGGAAACCGTTGGGCCGATTGAAGTCAAATTTCATATGGAACCTTTATGGTATGGGGGAAACCAAAATTTGCTCATGGGGTCCAGGTCACATGACCAAAATAGCCGCCAAGCCATATATGGTAAAATCCCCTTCAAAAATAGTCTTCTCCAGAACCACTGGGCAGATTTCCACTAAACTTGATAAATAACATCTGGGACGTAGGCCCATCATAAATTGCTAAAATGGTGACCCTGGGTTGACCTTGACCTTTTTGTGCCTAGGTCAAACTATGACACATATGTTTTTGTATTGGAAAAGTGAGAATGCATTTTATCCTGCAAACGTTTCAGAAAACAGTACTAAAGTATAAGATATATTTTCGCTCCTTACGATAAGGCGCATTTACTGGGGGAACCGTTTTAGGTCCAGGTCACATGACCAAAATGGCCGCCATACCCATATATGGTAACACTCATAAAGCTAAAATCATCCGGCGAGTCGTGCACTTCAGCTGAAGCACTGGTTATTACTATATTAGCACCAAAATGGTTCTTTTACATGAACAAAGTACGTGGAAGGCGAACCTCTGGTGCCAGAACATGACTAGCTTTAATTTCAGCCATGAGGTACTTCCAAACGAGCACTTTACCGGAACGCCCTATTTGACATACAGACATAACCAATATTTCTGAAGGGGTGTCAAGAAACTTAAACTTAAGTAATCTCTTTACTTATCACCATTTTACACCAATATTCTAAACAAACTTCTTTTAGGAACAAGTATGTATTGAAATGTCCACAATCCCCTTTAATAAATATACCATTTACAGCTTATTTATTATGAATATGGAATCCTAACAAACCCCCTTCCGGAAGAGTCCAATATAATACCAAATACAGTAGAACTTCGAAGGCTCGAACACCAATGGCTCGTTTACCATGGATGAGTCGAACCCGTTCTTGAGTCCCTAACGAAATCTACATAAGAACTAGTGGGAGATAATTAAGGAGATTTTAGTCTTTTATCTTACAAATGTATGCTGTGTGTACTCATTAGAATGGCCAACAAGATGTCTAAAAGTATCTCGTTATGCCTCCTAGAAGTAATCCTCAGTGGCTCGAACTCCCCCTGTCTCGAACAGATTTTAGAGGTCCCAAAGGCATTCGAGCTATTGAAGTTCGACTGTACAAATATAGGTCTTATAAAGAGTATTCTATTAATTCATTACTTGAATAAGTATATGTAGAATAATTAACGCTGAGAAAAATGAGCACTGAATTAAAATTGTGCCCCAAAAACTGAAGAATAAAAAAAACATGAAATTTCCAAGAACAAATAAATGAAAATAAATAAACATCCTTTAAGTAATTCATGCTTTGTCGGCGTACCAAAGTTTAACTTCGTGTACAAAAATCCTTTACATAGCTACAAATCAAGGGAAATAAATTTCTTCAAACGAAATTCAATTTCTTCAAACGAAATTTCTTCAAACGAAGAAAAAAATATATTCTGTATCTGTTACTTTTGAGAAATACCTCATAAGGTTATAAAGTAAACTTTCAATGACTCAAACACAGATGGCTCGTTTCTCATGGCTTACTCAACCCTGTATTCGTATTATCAACAAACTGTATGTTGTGTGTGCTCATTAGAATCGCCTAAATGAGGCGGTTCTAATGACTAGACAGAACATATCCATATTTAAATTAAATATTTATGGATAATTCAGATATCAAGAAAATGTATGTTGTGCGTACTCATTAGAATCATCTCGATGAGGCGATTCTATTGAGAACACATAACATATCTATATTTAGATAAATATTTATCGACGACATAATTTAGATGTTATCAACTAACTGTACGTTGTGTATACTCATTAGACTCGCCTCGATTAAAATTAGTACACACAACATATCCATATATTATCTATCGATAATATAATTTAGATATCAACAAACTTTATGTTGTGTATACTAATTAGAATCACCTCACTGAGGCGATTCTAATGAGTACACACAACATATCCATATTTAGATAATTACTTATCGGTAATATAATTTAGATATCAGCAATCTGTGTATACTCATTAGAATCGCCCAAGAATCGTCTAGCTGGGGCGATTCTAATGAGTACACACAACATATCCACATTTAATAGACGATTGGAAAGATATTCCTCAATAACCCCAATTATACATCCTGACCAAGTACTTTGAGTAACTCTCAGTGACCCAACCTACCTATATCCGGACTTAATTTTCACTGTCCGAAGGGTATTCGAGCCATTGACGTTTTTCAGTTCAATGCTTTTTTATTGTAGCTACTATTAGTCTCACATCAAGCGAAAAATCTCCGTCAGACGTGTGATCGACCACCTTGGTTCGACAAAGCCTCGACCCATTACCCGTTAAGAAAATCAAAGCGCCGACAGCAATGATGGGTCGATCGTCTTTGAGTGTAAGCTGGGAAAATGGTCATGAACGGATAATTGGAGTGCGTCGTTTAATCCTTAACAGCAATGACGTCGCGCGCTCGTACATATTCATTTGAGGCTAAAACTGGTTACAGCTATTTACATGTATTTAAAGGGTTATTGCACTGACATCAGTGGATACGATCACGAGGTGGAATATCGGGGGACGCACTCGTGTCCTCCGATATTCCAGCTCGGGACAATATTCACCGATATGAGTACAACAACCTTATAATACTCACTAATCATGCTAATACAGTGTCAAAATAACAGGCAATGGTATTAACAAAATAGGATAATCCTACCGTATTTATTTATTATTCCGTTCATTCGTCCGGAATCAAACTTCAGCTCAAGTCATCGGCAGTTTATTGGTTTTACAAATTGGCCTTTGTCGGTCATTCCAGACAATCTATTAGCATTAGAAGAACAGGCTCTGTAAATCACGGTGGTCAAACGGAGTTCAGCGTCGCTAATTCGGTAAATGTCTTAAAGCCGCTAATTATACCTGGGCAACAGAAATCGGACTGGATAATAATTACAGCATATCTGATACGAGGCAAAACTCTTGTATAGTCTCATATTTCTCAGAATTTGGGCTATCTTGCGGCCAAAATATTTCACTACAAAAATCTAACTGTTTACCATCACGAAAACACGCCTATATAATTTTGACCCCCTTGAACCCCACTTTTATATAGTAAAATTGGGGTATACAGGGGTAAACCTTATTTTTCTTATTTCTGCTCTAAAATATAGATTGTGGCTACTCGTTTGAACCGTCTCGATGAGGCGGTTCTAACGAGTACCCACAATCTATCTTTTGAGCAGAAATAAGAAAAATATCACAACTTTTCATCTGAAAATTTTCGTTTTTACGGCGGTAAAGTTTACATTGTATAAGTATAGGCGTGTTTTCGTAATGCCATGGAATACGATGCTTATCAAATTGTCATTTGTGTCGATTGTACTTTCATGGAGAATGGTGGAGACAATATAATTTATGCTAACATGCCCGTGTAACATAAAGCATACTTCCATAGTTTTTACTTATTTCTGCTCAATGCAAACATAAATCGCCGGTGCTCGTCAATGACGGGGTTCTAACGAGTACCTACAATCTATGGGTTTGAGAAACGCATAAGAAAACTAAAGTATAACCTTCAAACCCTGATGTCTCTACATAAGGTGGGGTTTGGAAGATTGTTATCGCGAAGTTGTCGTTGGTAAGAGGCACGCTGCTGCAAACGAATGCTGCTTCGTTCAAAGGAAGTAATTCCGACATCTGAAAATGTTATGCTGAGACTCTGCAACCAACGGCGTTATCATAATGAAAGTTCAGAGGACAATATCAAAAATTCTGTCTAAAATAGCATGTTGAAAAAGGGCCATGAAAATTAACAAAAAATTATCTAGGTATGTTACACTAATGTCACGTAGTTTCTGTCATCTAACTGACAGTATGTTAATTAACCCTTGTCCTGCTGAATATTCATATATGCCACACCCACTACCGATTATCAACCAATCAGATTACTTGATGCAAATTATTGCAACAAATTCAAAATCTGAATGGCAAACAATGTAGATCCTGATCAGATGGCTTCATCAGAAGCCATCTGATCTGGATCTACATTGTTTCAAAGATAAGGCATATCCGGGATTAGCAGGACAAGGGTTAACCGGTAGCCTTTCATACCTGACTTACACTACGCTGAGCTAATAAGCTAACTTAACAGAAGCTGGAGATAAAAAAGGGGTAGTGTATTTTATTTTCAAAAAGGACCAAAATCTTCTCATTTTATTTAGCAAAAACTATATGCTCGAGTTGGCAGTAAAGCCTTTTTGCTCCCTTTGGCACAAAATTAAAACAAGTTTACCAAAACATTATGATAATAAATTCATCAGTTTTTGCCGCTTCATTCAGTAGTTTTACTATATATTCTATACATTTAAAGGCATTTATTCTTGACACAATAGCACACATCGTGTATGTGTTCATAATTGTTTTATTGTCCCTTGTGATATACTGTTTATAGCAGATCAAAGGCGGCCCTTAATAGAGAGATAAGTAGCTCTTGTAGAATTCCCTGATTGAGTCACTTGAGAGGAAAATCAATAATATACACTCTAGTCAACAGTTAGTAAACCAATGATTTTACTCCAGGAGGCCCCTTACCTGTTGAAGAAAGAGGACTTCTCTTCAGTCAGCATTGGGAGCTACATAATATTATGTAATGAAATGATAGTCCTCAATAATCAAGAATAAATGCCTTTAAAAGGGTGCTTCCAAATATATGAAAAAGGACCAAACCGTTGTTGATAAAATTTCAGTAAAATGCATGTGGACTTTTGAGAAACAATGCGGAATCATGAGCTGCTGGCACAGAAAAGATATTTTAATTTATTTATTTTGTTTTATGAGGAATTTATCGATGAACTTAAGCCGATTGCAGTTACCTGGATGTCCTTTAAAGTTGGACATGTTCTAAGATGAAAATAAAAGAAAATAACAGCTGATGATTTATACGGTGCATTTTGTGCTAGCCGCCACTTACATGTACATGTACCAAGGTTCTTGACCGTATCTGTGCTTGAAATTTGAGATAACTGAAATTCTTTCTTGTATGCGAACCCTTAAGAAAGGATTCAAGTAATTCCATGTGAAATAAAGTGTACAGTAAAGTTCATGTATTCAGACCACCCTATCTTTCTGGACATTACGCAAACACGCCTATACAAATACATTGCCACCTTTATCGGCGAAAAAATGAAAATGTTATGATGAAAAATTGTGATTTTTTTCTTATTTCTGCTCCAAATATAGATTGTGGGCACTCGTTAGAACCGCCTCATCGAGGCGGTTCTAACGAGTACCCACAATATATATTTCAGAGCAGAAATAAGACAAATCAGGTACACCCCCCCCCCGAAACCCCAGTTTTGCTATATAAAAGTGGGGTTCAAGGGGGTCAAAATTATATAGGCGTGTTTTCGTGATGGAGGACATTGAAAACACGCAGAAAGAACAGAGACTAAAGCCTAGGCTACACGCTAGAACCAGTTGTATGTAGCATGATACAGAGGGCCCTCGTTATAATGACAGTACAGTAAAACCTGTCTTAGTGGCCACCTCTGTTAAGCAAGCAACATGTCTTAAGCAAGCAGGCATTCAAGTCCCAAAAAAGGAAAATGCATTAAAATTCACCTGTGTTGAGCAAGCACCTGTCTTAAGCAAGCACTTTTGAATATCCCATAGGTGGTTGCTTAATACAGGTTGGACTGTAATTGTTCCCTGATATTGTGTCGTTATAAAGACTTTGTCGTTATAAAGAATCCAGGTTAGGAATATATTTGGTAATAAAGGGCTTTTTCTCCCCTTCATTATTTCAAGAAACAAATGTCATGATCTTCATTGGTCAGATTTGCCTTGAAAAAAGTTATATTTTTCAAACTGTATGAAACAGGGCATGCTCTGTTTCAAAATGTGTTTGACCTATCCTCAAAAAGTTTTATGTATCAAAGTTTCAGTGTGACCTACATGGCCTGTTATAATTCCATCTTTCAAATTACATATAACAAAGTTGTATCGAGTAATGCGTCTGGGCTTATGTTTTCAAAAGCAGAAGTGTGTTTGATTTTACATGTTTTCAACAGTTGAATTCCCTAGTATATACCTGGCTTTCATCTACAGACAATCTTTTTATATGCAATGGACTGGTAAAAGTTAACCCTTCAGTCACTTTTAATTTAGCAAGAATCATTCATAGTTGTCAACAAATAAACAAGGAGGACACCAATAATACCTACCATAATATACCTACCTACCATAATATACATAAAACTGTAGAACCGAAAAGCCTCTGTGCAGTCGGGTCATATTCTACACACTTTGTCAATCCACAGCAGTTTTGTAAACTTTATTATTAATAAAGACAAAATCTAGTACTGTAGACGACATTCTAAATTTCGTTTTATCATTCGTTTCAGAGAAAACAGGCTTGACATTAAAGGTGCATTATTGAGCTATCGGTAAAAAAAATGCATCCAAAAATAAAATACATAAAGCCGGTGTTTTTCTTTAAAACAATACAAATGAATGCATTTTATGCAAAGATGCGAACAATTATGATGATAGGTAAACGAGTTTGAGAGGGATTCCCTAACTAGGTTTCGAACACTAGTTAGATCTATTTTTAGTTCGTGACAAAAATAGAATCCCCATATATGACGTTATGCGACGTTCATTTTTGGCCTTGTTTGCTTAGGCCATGCCTGAATCGGGAAAAAATATGACGCTAAAAACCATGCCATAAGTAACGACACTCAGAGACGATACTGTCGCCATGTATGTGTAAAGTGACATATTTATTTTTGGAACAGAAATTCCGAACACATGTTCAGAGCGAAGGGTAAACACGAATGAAAACGACCATTTTCACAAAGTCCTGAAGCTGTATTTGGCTCCAAAAGTGTACACATGACAAAGGATTATGAATTGAAGATAAAAACCAGAAACAAACTTTTGAGACCCGGTACAATAATGCACCTTTAAAGACGATTCGCATGAAAAAATACTGCATATTTCCTTTGAAATACGGCACAGAGGACATTCCGAATTTCCTTGTATTATAATCTTTTCTACGAAAATAATGCTTGAAATTCCAAGTGAATCGCCTGCTCTGAAAAAGCAAGCTTTTAAACAAAAAGTCTTAAAGACATTCGAAACTTCTTCTGTACTTACAGTCGAACTTCAATGGCTCGAACACCTTTGGGACCATGAAAATCTGTTCGAGACAGGGGTAGTTCGAGCCACTGAGGGCTATTACCAGGAGGCATAACGACATCTTTTTTATGTGTTCTATAATGAAAAATGTATGCTCTGTGTACTCATTAGAATCGCCTCATCGAGGCGATTCTAATGTGTACACACAGCATACATTTGCAAGATAAAGACGAAAATATCCTAATTTTTACTCTCCCTATTTTGTACGTACAGAAATTCCCTAGGGACTCAAGAACGGGTTCGACTCAGCCATGGCAAACGAGCCATCGGTGTTCGAGCCATCGAAGTTCTACTGTATATATGATTTGTGCTTTAAAAGTAAACATTTAAAGACTTGTATTACTTTTTCTGCGGAAATAATGCTAAAAATTAAAGCCTTGAAATTCCAAGTGAATCGTCGGCTCTGAAAAAGCAAGTTTTTAAAAAAAAGTCTTACAGACTTTCGAAACTTCTTCTGCTACTTTTATGTTATTTGTTTGTTTGATTTGAGGTTTAACGTCCCCGTCAACACTGTAAAGATCATTTTGGAGACGTTGCTTCCAATTTTGTGGGACTTTTACCCGACATTGAGATGAAATGACACCTCAAGCCCTGTCGCCCAATGAAACCAATAGGGTTTATTAGCATGGACGGTCCGCCTCGCACCGCGGTTCCTGGACAGGCTTAGATCCTCTAAGCTGTTTACCAGTACTAGTGTGTGGGCCGGATTCAGCTCTGCGTGGAAGCATCATGCAGCCCATATATTTCTTCAAGCCCATATGGGCGGGGGCCAGCTACTTTTATGTGGTTTGTGCTTTAAGGGCAAACATTTATAGGCGTGTAAAACCCGATTGTTAATGAGTCCGAACATAATGAGTCCGAACATTTGGATAATTTACTTTAACTTCTCGTCTGCGTGGTTGTCTGTCATCAACGAAAATCTATACTGACAATAGCATTACGAATTGCGTGACAGTAAACTCATGGGACACCACTGTAGTTGACTACTTTACCGCACATGTAGTCTGGACTAGAATTTCCAGCACCACTTAAAATTAGTTTTAACAGTTTTCTTGTATCGCTGGAAAATAAGCTAAATTATTTAGTCAGCGTTATCATTTATACCAACTTATCTCATTCTACTTGGAGACACATTAAACTGCGACAACAAATGAGCATCATCATGAGATAACGTTCTAGCTTTTTGCGAACAACAAAGGTGACGATCAGCCTGCGCATCCGCGCAGTCTGATCGGCCCCTTTGTGTTCGCTGCTTGGATGGTAGAATACCGTTAGTTTGTATATTGTCTTATCTGGTCGTAAACGCTGAAGACAGTGCTCAAATAGGTCAGACACCACAGACAAGACCGCCAGTACCTAAAAGCTCAGATCAGCCTATTAATCAGTGGAGTACGATCAGAATTTCCGCTTTGCGCTAGAACCCAAGCGTCTTCTTTCTATTATTAGTATTATTCATCTCGGTGTTTTTTTGTTGTTGTTTTTTTTGGTTTGGGTTTTACGGCCCTTTCAAGATTATTTCACTCATATCGAGCCGATCGTTAATCAGAGGTGGGCGAAAACCGGAGTACCCGGAGAAAAACCACCTGACCTTCCGTTGCAGAACTTGGCGTCTCACACGTCGCCCGAGCGAGGCTCGAACCTACGGCATTCATCTCGGTGTAGGTTAGGAGTCTTCTATACTGTAAAGTTCACCTTTTGAGAAGCGGTCTTACTCTATCATTGAAATGTATGTTGCGTGTATTCATTAGATTTCTTCTTCTTCTTTTCTTCTTCTTCTTCCCGGCATGGGTCAGGATTCTTCAAGACTGTAAATTTCACCTTTTAAGAGGTGGTTTTACTTATCATCAAAACATACGAGCAGCGTTCATTTAATTGTGTCACTAATGGCCTACCATATATCGCGTGGCTGTAAGGAACAAGTGGAAAATGCGTTGGTTTCACAGGGGCGTGATTTTCTATAATACGATGAAATTTCGATCTAATCCGTTCAGTATTTCAAAAGTTATTGAAAGTTTCAGTCGGGTCAGTCATATACACTTACTGTATGCAAAATTAAAAACAAAACAAGCTTCATCAAAGGTCGCGTTGGTCTGAATGTTTCAGTTTCACAGATTTTATAGTGAACTGTGTCAGATACATGCGGCATATCGTCACCTGAGTTCTATAGTGTTCTATGTCCTTTTTTGAAAAGTATAAGCATTATATACCATTGGAAACAGAATCGAAAGGCCTATCTCCATACTGGCTAAGATGTAAAATTTCATGCCCTGGGTAGCTTTACTATGCAGTTCATTTTTTTGTTCTATCTCCAAAATGCATACAATTTTCGCTAAAAGTGTTCTATGTCCATCATAAGCCAATCAAAAGAAAGCCTTCACATGATTGCAGAGACTATGTGACCCAGTATCGAAATGTCATTGGTTGAGGTCATGGTTGAGGTCATAAATTAAGTAATAACTTGGATATAACAAAACTTGTAGTAAAAACAGGAAAGTACAAATATTTAAATGAAGAATAGATGCTTTTATCACATCAGATAGTTTTATTTAGACAAAGTAAGTGCATCTAAATTGCATTTTAAAATTCCAATACAATGTCTCCATTATACTTTGTTCTATCTCACAATAAATTTTCTATACTGACCAAAATTTACATGAAAAGTTCTATGTCCAAACTAAAAATTGGCTTTTTCTAATTAATTATTATTATTATATTTTTTTGGTCATCAAAATTTTACATCAAGTTTCTCTGGGACTTTGCTGCATAATATTACTACTAGTTTGCCATTTTCATTACTATTTAGAGCCTCTAAACTTCGGATCCATTTTTCTCGATTTTAAGAAAAAGGGACATGGAACACTATAGAACTCAGGTGACCATCTGTTGTTTCAAAAAGGTCAATTTTCAGGTGGCATAAAATTTAAATGTGGTCAAACTGACCTGAAAAGAAGAGCCCCGTCCCAGCCAGCCAAGAAAAGCTGTTATAAAAGCTAATGTTGCTGCTGTGGCAGATATGGTCAAATAAGATGCAAGGTTCGCGCTGAAAGAAATTGCTGATAGTGTTGGTGTTTCATCAGGGATAGTCCGTAAGATTTTGACTCGGGAGTTAGAACTAATAAAGGCATTTATTCTTGTTACAGTATGGTTGGTGCACGATGGGTCCCAAAGAACAAAAGACCACCCGTGTAAAACTGGCGAATAATCTTTCGAAATGACAACCATAGAATTTCGGAGCTGTGTACAGGTGATGAAACCTGGGTCTATTATTCTGAGCCGCATAGACGCATCAATAACAAGAAGTGGCTGTGAACGGAAGACCAAGCCGGTCATTGCCAAAAGAATTGCATGCGGTATTTTTCAGTTGAGGTGGACCGATTGTTCACATTCCCGTTCCAAATGGCAAGACAATCAGAGACATTTTTAGCTGTCACGTAGTGACAAGGTGTACTTTTGTGATCACATTTTGTCCGTCGTCCGTCGTGCGTGCATCCGTGCGTCCGTAAACAATTTTAAATGAGTATATCTCTAAAACCCCATGGCCAATCTTGATCAAATTTCATGAGAAACATCATCAGGTAGGGGTAAAGGCTGCATAAGGTTTTTGGGCTGATCAGATTGGAATTCTGGTTGCCATCGCAACATATCGCTCCCATAGACTTACAATGGAAAAAAATCATCTTCTCTGAAACCACTAGGCCCAAAGCTTAGATATTTAGCTTGTAAAAATGTCAAGTGGTCACCTACATAAATCCTGCCAATCATGCCCCTGGGATCCAAATTGGCCACACCCCGTGGCGCCTTAGCTCCCATACACTTATAATGGGGAAAAAAGCTTCAAACATCTTCTTCTCTGAAACCACAGGTATTTAGCATGTAGCAACGGCAAGTGGTCACCTACATAAATCCTGCCAATCATGCCCCTGGAGTCCAAATGGCCACGCCCCGGGGCCCCTTAGCTCCCATACACTCATAATGAAAGAAAGCTTTAAAAATCTTCTTCTCTGAAACCACAGGGCCCAGAGCTTAGATATTTAGCATGTAGCAACGGCAAGTGGTTACCTACATAAATCCTGCCAATCATGCCCATGGGGTCCAAATGGGCCACGCCCCGGGGCCCCTTAGCTCCCATAGACTCATAATGGAAAAAAGCTTCAAAATCTTCTTCTCTGAAACCACAGGGCCCAGAGATTAGATATTTAGCATGAAGCAACGGCAAGTGGTCACCTACATAAATCCTGCCAATCATGCCCTGGGGTCCAAAAGGGCCACGCCCTGGGGGCTCTTAGCTCCCATAGACTCATAATGGAAAACAAGAGGCCCATGGGTCACAATGCTCACCAGAGCTCAGGGGGTCACTGCCCACTGGAAGCAATGTATTTTAATTAACCATGGAAGCCCTGTGCCCTAGGATACTACAGATAAAATTTGGACCCAATAAGCCTCGTGGCTTTAGATTCGATGTCGCTTGAATGTGTTGTTGCAGGACAACAGATGACAATTGACAATTTCCCATCTGTGGCAACAAATAGACCAAAAAGAACATTATTAAAGGAACATTTCTATGAAAGTGTGACAAAATATCTTGAAAGGCATTAATGTCATTTTTCAATTTTCCCCGTTATAGGACAATGGAAACTCAAAACTTGGCATAGCAAACAAACCAAAGAGCCAAAGTTCATAAACCTGAGCTCAGGTGGACACTGCCCAATGGCAGCCATGTATTATAACATGATATGATTTTATTATACCAATTATAAAGTCTCCCAAATAAACCCCATACCCAAATGAGCACCCATGTGGACTGTATCTGAAATATTAGGTGTTTTATAAAAGTAGAGAGATCGGGGCATGGACCCAATGGAGCCCTGGTTGGTGTCACTAAATGCGTCTTATCAAAAGGAACAAAGACATATATGGTTTATCTGTGGGAATATGTATGTATGGTTCCTGAGATGTAAGGCCTTTTTAGCAATGGAGGGAATCGGGCATGACAGATCCCAGAAAAGCCCAAGAGTATATACGGTTAAATGGTGGGGATCTGAATGGTTTCTGAGATATGAGGCACTTTAATGAAGTGGCAGGGAGAGAAATGGCCCCTGCGGACCCCCAAGGATGGGGGTGACTGAATGTGTCTAATAACAATGAACAAGAATATTTGTGATTATAGGATGGGGATTTGAATGGTTTCTGAGATATATGGCCTATTATGAAGTTGAGTCTTATCATAAGGAACAAGAATAAATATGGTTAAGGGGTGGGGATCTGAACGGTTTCTGAGATATATGGATTTTAATGGAGTAAAGGGGTGGGGCAGGGCCTGTGGCACCCCGGGGGAACCTGCATGCTGGTGTCACTGATTGCGTGTTATCATAAGGAACAAGAATATATATGATTTAGGGGTGGGGCTCTGAACAGTTTCTCAGATATATGGTCGTTTGTGAAGTGAAGGGGTGGGTATCTGTAAGGTTTCTGAAATATTTGGCCTTTTACAAAGAGGAGGGGGTTGGGTTGGGCATGGTCCCGGCATATCCAAGGGGACCCCAAAATTGCTGCACTGAATGCAACTTATCGTAAGGAATGAGAATATATATGGTTTAGGGGTCGGGATCTCAATGGTTTCTGAGATAAATGGCATTTTATGAAGTGGAAGGAGTGGGGCATGTCCCCGGCACATCCGGGGGGGACCCACAGGTTGGTGTCACTTAATGCGTCTTATCATAAGGAACAAGAATATATATGGTTTAAGGGTGGGGATCTGAATGGTTTCTGAGATAAATGGCCTTTTATGAAGTGGAAGGGTCGGGGCATATCCCGGGGGACCCCCAGTTTGGTGTCACTTAATGCATCTTATCATAAGGAACAAGAATATATATTGTTTATGGGTGGGGATCTGTATGGTTTCTGAGATATATGGACTTTAATGAAGTAAAGGGGTGGGGCATGGCCCATGGCACCCTGGGTGGACCCGCATGCTGGTGTCACTGTTTGCATCTTATCTTAAGGAACAAGAATATATATGGTTTAGGGGTGGGGCTCTTAACAGTTTCTCTGATATATGGTTTTTTGTGAAGTCAAGGGGTGAAGCATGGCCCGGGAGCACCCTTGGTGACCCCTAGGTTTGTGTCACTGAATGTGTCTTATCATAAGGAACAAGAATATATATGGTTTAGGGCAGGGGATCTGTATGGTTTCTGAGATATATGGCATTTTATGAAGTGGAGGGGGTGGGGCATGTCCCCGGCACATCCCGGGGGACCCCCAGGTTGGTGTCACTTAATGCATCTTAGCATAAGGAACAAGAATATATAGTTTAGGGGTGGGGATCTGAATAGTTTCTGAGATAAATGGCATTTTATGAAATAGAGGGGGCAGGGCATGTCCCAGGCACATCCCGGAGGACCCCCAGGTTGGTGTCACTTAATGCATCTTATCATAAATAACAAGAATATATATGATTTAGGGGTTGGGATCTGTAAGGTTTCTGAGATATAAGGCATTTTATGAAGTGGAGGGGGCGGGGCATGGCCCCGGCACAACCTAGGCGACCCCAAGGTTGACATAAAAACATACGGCTGAGAGAAGTTCACACAAGTAACGTGTTTATGTAAGTTTTGTCAAAATATCTGCAATGACTTGGCAGTAAATGCCATTTTTCAGTTTTCCCCATTATAAGTCAATGGAAACTCTAAGTTGCCATAGCAACAAAACTAAAAGGCCAAATTTCATAAAAAGCACAAAACCTGTAAAGGCAAATATGGTGAATATTTTCATAAAGTCTCAGCCTCCTAGAGCATATGGTTTCTGAGGAGATGTTTTTTAAGTATTTTTTATCTATTTTTTGCATTTTGGTTTCCATGGTAACCAATAAAAATGAGCAGAAGGCCTAAAATCATACGGCAGATAGTAGATTACCTATGGAATATTTCTATAAAAGTTTTGTCAAAAATATCTGCAGAGGCTTGGCAGTAAATGCCATTTTTCTATTTTCCCCATTATAAGTCTATGGAAATTCTAAGTTGCCATAGCAACCAAACTAATCAGCCGATTTTCATTAAAAACACAAACTTTCAATCCCCCTGCCCAAGGATGCTACAGATGAAATTTGGGCTGAATCGGCCCAGTGGCCTCAGAGGAGATGTCGTTTGAAAATGTTCACGAAGACGACGCAGACGCAGACGACGACGGACAACTGCCTATCCTATAAGCTCCCCCGGAGCCTTCGGGTCTGGTGAGCTAAAAAAGCTTCAAAATCTTCTTCTCTGAAACCACAGGGCCCAGAGCTTAGATATTGAGCATGCAGCAACGGCAAGTTGTCACCTACATAAGCCCTGCCAATCATGCCCCTGGGGTCCAACTGGGCCACGCCCCGGGGCCCCTTAGCTCTCATAGACGCATAATGGAGAAAAGCTTCAAAAATCTTCGTCTCTGTAACTGTGAATCACAGAGCTTATGGTAGATATTTAGTATTAAGCAACATAAAATAGTCACCTACATAAATCCTGCTAACCCTGCCCCTGCGGTACAAATGGGCCACACCCCGGGGCCCCTTTGTTCCTATAGACTTATAATGGAAAAAAAAAACTTAAAAAATCTTTTTCTCTGCCCAGAGCTTAGATATTTAGTATGTAGCAACATCAAGTGGTCACCGACATAAATCCTGCCAATTATGACCCTGGGATCCAAATTGGCCACACCCCATGGCTCTTTAGCTCCCATAGCCTTACAATTGGAAAAACTTATAAAATCTTCTTCTCTGAAACCACAGGGCCCAGAGCTTAAATATATAGCATGTAGCAATGTCAAGTGGTCACCTACATAAATCCTGCCAACCATGCTCCTGGGGGTCACAATTGGCCATGCCCATGGGCTCATTAGCTCCCATAGACTCAAAATGGAAACTAAAGAGGGCCAACTTACATTGTACATTCTGTCCATTTTCACCAATAATTTGAATTCTGCAAAATAACAACTGTATTGTATTCTTATTTGCAACTTTTTTGACATGTAAATCTGCTGTTCCTAGAGAAAAGTTTATCCAGCAGATGTATTTTGAATTTTGTCAACATTTTTTATTGTTTTCGTGTTTGCAACAATATTTTGACTTGTAAATCTGTAGTTACTTGAAAAAGTTGAAAACAGATTCTCTTCAAAAAGATTCAAGTAACTTTTTTTCTACATATGTGCAAGAACAGGAAAAACTAAATTGGTGATCAAGAGAATAAGTTAATGCATCAGTATTCTGGGGATTGAAGTGGCTCATATTATTTTAAGGTGTTTAAGATGTATAAGATTCTGTGCTTCTACAGATACATTTTTGGCACAGATCACCACATAGATTCTACACATATTTATCTGTCATAGTTTATGCCTTGTTCTCATAATTATGTCCACTGTAACAAAATTAATTCTTTGTGGGTTGAAGATAAGATATAACAACCAAAATATTTATGACAGAATGGTAACTTTATAATGTGAGCCTTATAGATCAGTGTGACTGAGTAAAAGTCAAATATACAGTCTGCAGAAAACTTAGGAGACTTTGGTCTCTCACTTCTGATATGTTAGCAGCTGTTCAAGATCACCAGTGTTTCTTCTGTAACCTTTGTCATACCATGCAATAGTGTTGTTAACCACTGTGTCAAAAGGAAATTGTAGCTACAGATATTGATTTCTTAGTCAAATTATGACTATGGCATGTACAAAGACTAACTGCATAGATTCAAGAAGTCTTGTATATATCCTACACCATGCCTTTCAAGATTACATCCTGAAGAGATCAACCCGTTCAATTAATGTACAAGTATATTGACAACCTTGGATCTAGAAGATATCTTTTCTAAACATCACTTATGATTATCTGGCACACAGGTGAGCGATATATAGGTCCATTTGACCCTCTTGTTTAAGAATAGTGTGTTGTCAAAAGTAAAGACACACTATTAAAAACGTAGACCTGCAATCGGTTTAACAGGTCTGTCTTATCCCTGTACTCACAAGACTTCTTACAGTTCAGCTCTCTCATCAACCTAATTCACGAGACCTTAGTCCCTACGACCTTTTCCTCTTTCCTTTAATAAAGAAAAAAACCCTTTCTGGTGGCCATGAAGTGCACTTCATAGTGCAATTTACCAGTCTTCATGGTCACCTACCATTACGCAAACACGCCTATACAAATACATTGCCACTTTTATTACCGAAAAACAACGAAAATTTTATGATGAAAAATTGTGATATTTTTCTTATTTCTGCTCAAAAAATTGTGATATTTTTCTTATTTCTGCTCAAAATATAGATTGTGGGCACTCGTTAGAACTGCCTCATCGAGGCGGTTCTAAGAAGTACCCACAATCTATATTTTAGATATATTTTAGAGCAGAAATAAGAAAAATAAGGTATACTCCCCGAAACCCCAGTTTTACTATATAAAAGTGGGGTTCAAGGGGGTCAAATTTATATGGGCGTGTTTTCGTGATGAAAGGCCTACTTCTCTGACTTTACAGAATGGATTTCGAGACTTGAATAGTGTGTTTACGTCAAGGTAGAATACTTCGAAGAGTTGAAGTAAATGAAATGTGAATGGAATTAGCAACGCGCCCTGTAGAACCCCAATGACAACATTAAACATTACGAAAACACGCCTATACAAATACTTTGTAAATTCTACCGTCGAAAAAAACAAAGTTTAAGATGAAAAAATGTGATGTTTTTCTTATTTCTGGTCAAAATATAGATTGTGGGTACTCGTTAGAACCGCCTCGCAGAAATAAGAAAACCCAAGTTGTTCTATATAAAAGATGGGTTCGAGGGGGGTCAAAATTATATACGAGGTGTTTTCGTGATGTGAAATCCTCTCGTATGTTGCGTGTACTCATTAGATTCTAATGAGTACACAACATACACTTATTTTATAAAAGAATGAAAATATATCCATAAACTAGCGCCATTGTATCTCCTGATACTATGATTGACCCTCAGTGGCTCAAACTTTTCCTGTCTAGAATATAATGGTATTAATCAAGTTATTTCGTATTGGCCCTGGCCAAGTTACAGGTCCGTGATCTGCTGATTTGCCCGAAGCCGAAGGCCGAGGCCAGCTGAAGGCCGAGGCTAATACAGCTGACCTGTAACTTGGCCAATACGAAATTACTCGATTAATGACAATTTTATTAATTGGCACAATTAAAAAACATCATTTATGTTTTTTGACCTCCAGTTAATATTGACTGACCTGGTGTAATACAGGATAGTCAATTAATAACAAATTTTGTTAATGCTCTGCATGCTCAGTAATTTTCAGCAGAGGACATTGTGAAATACTTTTCTTATTTTTTCTATGGAGACAATTTGCATGAGATCTGCATGAGTCCTGTTAGAAAAGTATCAACAATTTGTCGTCTGAGTGTAGTAAAGGTTAATCGCAACTTCCTCTTGGAGCCATTGGCAAACAATGTATGACTGTGGCATTTCTAGCTCATTTTTTCGAGTCAGAACAGATTGGTTTTCAAACTCTATAATTCCTATATTAAGACCACATTTTGGACAGTCCAGAAGGGGACTTCTAGACCACTTTTGACCAGTCCCTAAGGTGGTCTCTTATTAGGAGAAACTGAGTGTAGAATAAACAAAGTAAGAACACCTGAAACTTTCAATAAGCTTTCAAAAGCAGATTTAGCCTTAATTTCAGGTGGTCTTAACAGCAGAATTTTACTGTATAAGGTTTGCTCTGGTGAATTATCTAAAATGCTGTTTGCTTCATTGTGGATTTCCATAGTTATTAACAATTCGATATGGCCAGCTTTCTTTTTTCCATTTTTATGGTTTTACGGCCCTTTCAATATTATTTCATTTATTTAAAACCCATCGTTAATCAAAGATGGGAGAAAACTGGAGTATCCAGCGAAAAACCGCCTGACCTTCCGTTGCAGAACTTGGCGTCACACATGTGGCCCGAGCAAGGCTTGAATCATAGCTGTGAGAGACGTAATGATAAAGAGTCATCGCTCCTTCCCAACCGTCTTTGTCAGCTTTCAAACTCTGAGATTTTTGCTTGTCATTCCATAACTCAATGAATTATGCAGATGACAAGGTTAAACATTCTATAATTGGTCCTCTCAGATGACCTTGAAACTTTGCAGACATCTAAAGGGACTTGAGCTCTACAAAAGTTACATATATGATGTCTCTGGGTTGACCTTGACATATTTTACGGCAAGATCAAATTGGGTCTCCGACGCGTTTGAATGCAGAAAAAGGTAAAACAGTGCTTTTATCCAAAACAAGTGTAGTTGTTGAAATGAAAATAGGTCTTATACGAGCCTCTGCCAAGGTCATTCAGGAACTGAATGCCCATCAAAATTTCAAACAGCTGCTGCTCAGAAACCACAGAGCTAATTGGAGTTAGATTTTATACAGAACATGTCTGCCTCATGGGAACAAAATACATTTGTCCTGGTCATATAAAAAAGATGGCCGCCATGTCCATATATGGTAACAGCCCTTTAAAAATATTCTACTCCAGAACCTAAAGCCAGATCACCTTGAAATTTTGCAGACAGCAACAGAGACTTGAGCCCTACAGAAGTTATATAAATGATGATCCTGGTTTCAACCGTACATATTTTATGGCAAGGTCAAATTCTTTTTGACTGAAAAATGGTAAAACAATGCCATTATCCAAAACAATTGTAGTTTATGAACTGAAGGTAGGTCTTACAGGAAATTCTATGAATGTCAAAGATCAAGGTCATTCATTGATCTTTGCCTAAGGTCACTAGGATTGTATGTCCCTCAAAATTTTAAAGGACTTCATCTCCAAAAATGCTATGCATATTTCTATTTAATCTTGTTATGTGCAGCTTTCATGCAAGGGGGAATGGAAAATTTCGTTCAAATGGTTTTAGGTCACGACTAAAATGGTTCTATAAACCTGAAGTGGTCTTTTTTCTCCAGTACAGCTAGGCTGATGGCCTTGAAACTTGGCATGTTGTATCAGGTGACTGGGTACTTACAAATTAGTTCAAACAATGGCCTATGCCTTGATCTGTTTTATGACAAATATGATCCCTTGGACTTTTGAATGGGAAAAAGGCAAACCACCGTATTTTTCAAGAACAACTGTACTTTAAATATGAATGTAGTTCATCAAGAAAACGTGCCTATATAATACTGGCCCCCCTGGAGAATCCCATTTTTGTATAGGAAAACTTGGGTTTACAGGAGTAATCCTTAATTTTTCTTATTTCTGCTCCAAAATATAGAATGTTTGTACTTGTAACCGCCTCGGCGAGGTGATTCTTACATGTACCCTATATTTTGAGTAGAAATAAAAAACTATCACAATTTTTCATCTTAAAATGTTTGTTTTTCTGGAGGTAACATTTACAATGTATTTGTACAGGCGTGTTTTCATAATCAGTGACTTAATTAGGTGAGGGATAGCTGTCCTTGGGCTACTTGTTTACTCAATGTTTGTTAGTGCCATGATGCTTTTACCTACTGTATGCCTTGGTCTAGTTAAACTACATATAGTGATTACTGTGAAATGTCAATGACTTGAACGAGGATGACTTGTTTTACCCTAGCTAATTCAAACTCACTCATCGGTCCCTGGAGAGCTCATCCAATAGCAAGATAATATTTGGGTATTTTTCAGATTTTATCTTCAAATAGTATGTTTTCAGTTTTCATTAGAACCACCTCCATGAGGAGATTTTTTATGAGAACACACGGCATACCCTTATTTAATAGATGCTCATAAAGACATTCTTTAGCCTTTTGAGGTGGTTCTAAAAATAACCTTCAGTGACTCGAGCTAATCCTGTCTCGAACAAATTTTACGGTTCCAAAACGTTTGACATATTGAAGTTATTACTGCATATTAGCTTCATGCTTTAATTATCAAGCCTCATAATTTGTCTTATATTATCTTGAAATTGTATTTATGTTTGTTGTGTCTACTCATTAAAATCGTCTCAATGTGAATGTATGTTATGTGTACTCATTAGAATTGCCTCAATCAGGCAATTCTAATGAGTACACACAACATATCGTTACTATATAAATGATCAAAAATATCCATGTCATCCAATTACCCCTCCTGGGTAAAACCGTCAGAGGCTCAAGGCAATTCTAATGAGTATACACAACATATCTACAGTTCATAGATAATAAAGAAGGTATCCCTGTCATCCACATGCAATCAGACCTGGTGCTATCTTGAACAAATTTTCCCAGTCCAAAAGGTGTTTGAGCAGTTCAATTGCACATATAGTAAAATTCCTATAATAAGACCACCTTTGGGACTGTTCAAAAGTGGTCTTTAAGACCACTTTTGAACAGTCCCCTATAATAAGACCACCTTTGGGACTGTTCAAAAGTGGTCTTTAAGACCACTTTTGAACAGTCCCAAAGGTGGATTCTTATTAAGAGACACAGGATGTAGAAAACACAAAGAAATAATAACTGAAACCTTCTCTAAATAAGCTTTTAAAAGCAAAATTAGTCTTAATTTTAGGTGGTCTTAATAGCGGAATTTTACTGTATTTTCTTAATTTAACTACCTTTTTCTTCTACATCACATTAACAAATATGTTTAATAATTAATAACCCTGTAAAGCCCTTTTATGTCAAGAAAACTGTGGTGGATATACAGGGATATACATAATTTTTCTTATTTTTGCTCCAAGACAGAGGTTGTGGGTACTTGATAGAACCGCCTTATCAAGGCAGTTCTAAAAAGCAATCACAGCCTATGTTTGGAGTACAAATAAGAAAACAAATCACACATTTTTATCAGATTTGTTTGATTTGAGGTTTATTGTCTCCGTCAACACTTTAAAGCTCATTTTGGAGATGTTGCTTCCAATTTTGTGGGACTTTTACCCGAAAATGATATGAAATGACATCTCAAGCCCTGCCACCCAATGAAACCAATAGGGTTTATATGCATGGACAGGCTGGCTTGCACCACTTTGCCTGGACAGGCTTAGATCCTCTAAGCTGTTTACCAGTACTAGTGTGCGGATCGGTTTCAGCTCTGCGTGGAAGCATCATGCAGCCCATATATTTCTTCAAGTCCCGATAGGCGGGGGGCCAACACATTTTTATCAGAAAGGTTTACCATTTTGGAGATATGAAAGAATGTACTTTGTCACACGGGAGTGTTATCTTAATGAAAAGACAACTTACGTTTGAATAAAACTGCTCCCTTTTCATGTAAATCCAATCTTATAATATCTTATAATATCCATAAACTCACATTTGTCCAAAGAATTGTGCTGATGCTTCCTTAAGTCACACACATCTGGTTGAATCCCTCACTTCAAATTCATATCATGTATCTCATTTTATCAGTTATCCCCTATATTAACTGCATTGTAACAGACTGACCTGATAAACATGTGCTATATCAGGATGTGAGCTTTATCAGGTCAACGTGGTATTGCACTTTTATGAACTGGACTACTGGGAAAAATGGCAAAACTGTAGGAGTGTACAAGGGGAGTAACTGATAAATAGAATACCAGATTCGTGTCATTTGATATCAGGTTTATCAGGCTTACCTTCAAGAACGCATGTACAATCGCTCGGCAAGCCTCGCAATTCTACAAGCGTTCTCAAAGCCTTGCCTGATAAACTTGATATCATATGACACGAACCTAGTATTCTCTATAAGCTAATGCGTCCCTTTGCTACAAAAGTGTCTTTTATTTATGTAGATTTGGCTTTTTTTTTTTTCAGATAATTTTATTTTATTTATATTTTCCTTATTTCTGCCCAATACAAAGATGGTGGGTGCTCTTTAGAAGAGGCAGTTCTAACAAGTACCTACAATCTACAGTTCTGAGTAAAAAATAAGGAAAATAATATATACCCTTGGAAACCCCAGTTTTCTCCATATAAAGCTGAGTTTACAGGGGTGTTCATTTCACAGACATTTTAGCTTGATGATTTCACACATAGACTCCAAACTAAAGAAAACATTTAGTGGCAATATCCTGACGAAATGGATATTTCATGAGAACTTTTCCCTTGAGAGGGTGTCACAACAGTTTCCAAGACAATTACGTGAGCAAACAGAATCTAGATATCATCTAACAGTAAACCAATTAACAGCAAAAGCGAATTAAACTACTGTCCTTTTTTTATTAAAACAGAAAACAAACATTTGCTGAAATGCCATAATTTAAGATCACATCACACCAATGGCACACATGGAAAAACATGACCATGACCATGATGTGTCATCCAAGAACACATCAAGTACCAACAGCCACAACAAGAGCACAGCAAGCAGGTTCCATGCCCGTTTGTTTCATCACGAAAACACGCCTATATGATTTTGACCTCCTTGAACCCCACTTTTATATAGTAAAACTGGGGTTTTCCGGCTGGTATACCGTATTTTTCTTATTTATGCTCTAAAATATTGATTGTGGGTACTCGTTAGAACTGCCTCGATGAGGCGGTTCTAACAAGTGCCTACAATCTATATTTTGAGCAGAAATAAGAAAAATATCACAATTTTTCATCATGAAATGTTCATTTTTTCGGCGATAAAGGTGGCAATGTATTTGTATAGGCGTGTTTGCGAAATGTTTGTATGTCACAAAGGGAGATAAATGATTCGAATTGCATGACAGAGTTATGGAACTTGGTCAGAATGTAGCACTTGTGATGATATATACACCCGTGAAGTTTGAAGGCTTTATTATTTTGTGGTATTAAAATGAAAGACAAACACTTTTTTAAATGGAGAGAAAAGGGAGATAATTCAGTCAAATTGCATGGTAGAGTTTTGGAACTTGGGTAGAATGTAACTCTTGTGATGGTGAGTATGTGTGTAAAGTTTCATGAAGCTAGGCCAAATACTTTTGGAAATATGATCAAGGTTAAAGTTTTTGGTTAAATGTTTGAAAAAAAGGTCAAAGTTCAAAGTCACAGGTCAAAAGGTTTTGCACCAATGATAATGTCATGTCCCAAGGAACATGCTTGTGAAGTTTGAAGGCTCTGTAGTAAACAGTATTGAAATGAGAGGAAAAAAAATTGTTTCAGGAAAAATTAGAAAAGTGAAGATAATTCAGCCCAAATCAGCAATACAGTTATGGCCCTTGGTCAGAATGTAGCTCTTGTGATGGTGAGTATGTGTATGAAGTTCCATGAGGCTAGGTCAAATACTTTTGAAGTTATATCCAAGGTTAAGTTTTTTCGGAACGCCAAAGGCAACGACAACGCCGATGCCAGAGTGGCGACTTTTTTTCTTTGAAAAACAAACAAGCAAAAACTGAGAGTCAGGTCAAAATATGCAAAAAAAAAACAGCTGAGTGCACATTACAAAGTGTCCTCTTTTTATTTTGAAATAGTTCACATATCGAACTTCGATGGCTCGAACCACTTTGGGACCATGGAAATTTGTTCGAGACAGCGGTAGTTCAAGCCAAAGAGGGATACTATTAGTACCATACCTGGAGGCATAATGGAGATAATTGTGGATATCTTTTCGGTGTTCTGTATTATAAATGTATGTTGTGTGTACTCATTAGAATCGCCTCATCGAGGCGATTCTAATGAGTACACACAACATACATTTGCAAGGTAAATGGAGAAAATCTTCCTAAATTACCCCTATATCGTATTTGGAGGAACTCCCTGCGGACTCAAGAACGGGTTCAACTCATCCATGGTAAACGAGCCATCGGAGTTCGAGCCATCGAAGTTTTACTGTACTTTGGAGTATCACCTTAAGTTTAAATAAAAATTTGCTAAGGGCCATATTTTAACCCATCACGAACCCAATATACATTGGTGTCCTAGTTTTGATGCACAATGATATATTTGCAAACTGTGTAAATCCAGATCAGATGGTCTCTGATCTTGATCTTCTCTGTTTGCCATTCAGTTGGTGTATTTACTGGAATAAAGTATATCAAGCAACTTAATTACTGCAAATCCTAAAAATTCGGATGCTGTAATTCTCCTAAAATTTTAACAAATTTGTTTCACACCCCAGGAAGCAGTCCAAGAGGAACATATGGAATGGCTAACAGTGTAGATCCTGATCAGACTGCTCCTTCAGGAGAAGTCTGATCTGGGTCTGCACTGTTTGCTTAGGCCTATCTGTCCCAATACTTAGGATCATTATGGTAGTCAAAAATGGATGTGACAAAATTAATTCATTCAGCAGAACATGGGTCAAATTAAAACACCCGACTGTAAGCATAGGCAACAAGCCTAGTAAAAGAACCCGTCCTTCAATTAGTAGTTTTCATATTTTGCAAAATAACTATGCCAATATTTGCAGCCTGAAAACTGTATGCACTGCTTCACATCATGGTGTAACTATGTTTCAGCTTGATCTAATGTAAACTATAGGAGTTGGCTTAGTCTTATCTTGCTGTTCACGACAACCCCTATCTTTGCAAACAGTGTAGATCCAGATTCTTCAGAAGCCATCTGATCAGGATCTTCACTGTTTGATATTCAGTTTATGAATTTGTAGGAATAAATTACATCAAGTAATCTGACTGGTTCAAAGTCCAAGATGGGTGTGGCTAAAATGAATATTCAGCAAGAGAAGGGTTAATATGAAATTTTGAATAGGGACATTACTTCTGTTATTTTATGGACTGAAAGTTCAAAACAATATGTGGAACTATAAATCAAGACATATTAGCTTGATCAGTCATAAATTGTTGGAGGAGTTAGCCGGAAGTGAAAACTTTACAGAAGTTTTCAAAGGAGCATAACCCTATTAATATTGGGTGAACTGTGTGTACTTGAAATAATATGCACTGCTTCACATCATGACCTAACTATAAATCAAGATTCAGCTCAACTGGATGTAAACTGTAGGAGGGATTAGCCTGAAACGAAAAGCTTACATCAATTTCCAAATGGGCGTAACTCTGCTAACATTTGGTGGACTAAAATCTAGAGATAATATGCACTACTCTACTTCGTAGTGTGAAAAGTTTATAAAATCTCGGCTTGGTCTCATATATACTATAGGAGTTAGCCAGAAACAAAACAATAACAGAAATTTTCAAAGGGACATAGTTCTGTTAATATTTGGTGGACCTCAACTTCAAAACAATATGTGCTGCTCTACAATATGGTCTAACTATATATCTAGTTCCAGCTTGATTGAATGTTAATTATAGGAGGAGTTAGCAAGAAACAAAATGCTTACAGAAATTTTCAAAGGGGCATAACTCTGTAAATATTTGCTGGACTGCAACCTTGAAACAACATGCACTGCTCCACATCATGGTATAACTATATATCAAGTTTCAGCTTGAATTGACCTAAATAGCCAGATGAGTTTGCTGGAAACTAAATTTTTACAGAAATTTTCAAAGTGGCATAAATGTGTAAATATTTGGTGAACGGTAACCTCAAAATAATATGTTCTGCTCCACATCATGGTCTAACTACATGTATATATCAAGTTTCAGTTTGATCCAATGTCTACTGTTGGAGGAGTAGCCGGAAACAAAATGTTTACAGGAATTTGCAAATGGACATAGCTGTTAATATTTGGTGGACCGTAGCTTTGAAATAACATGCACTGCCCCACACCATGGGCTAACTATATGTCAAGTTTCAGCTTGATCAGATATTAATTTTACAAGAAGTCAGCCAGAAACAAAATGTTTACAGAAATTTTCTAATAATAATATTTGGTGGACCTTAACCTCAAAATAATATGTTCTGCTCCACATCATGGTATAATTATCTATCAATTTTCAGCTTGATAGAATGTTTACTGTAGGAGGAGTAAGCCAGACACAATTTTTTTTTCAAAAATTTTCAAATGGGCATAGCTCTGTTAATATTTGGTGGACCACAACCGAGAAATAATATGCATGAGAAATGTTTGTATTGGAGTTTAATGGCCCAGTCAACACTATTTAGTCATCCATATCATGGTATAACTGTATATCAAGTTCAGATTGACTGAATGTTAATTGTAGGAGTCAGCCGGAAACAAAATGTTTACAGAAATTTTCAAATAAGTTCTGAATAGTTAGATCCTTGGGAAGCAAAGAATACATAAACGAAAACAGCAGACTCAGTTTTATCGAGTCTGTTCATGACCAGTACTGAAATATGCAACACCGGCCACACCCTCTAGCATTTAAGAAGAACTCTATTGTCAAAATGATTCTAAATGTATTCAATGTTCCCAAAGGACCAGAAAATATAACCTATACTAAGATAACTCTGTTAATATTTGGTGGACTGTAACCTTGAAACAATAAGCGCTGCTCCACATCATGGTCTAGCTATATATCAAGTTTCAACTTGATCGTATGTAAACTGTAGCAGTTATCCGGAAACAAAAAGTTTACAGATGGATGGATAGACCAACATTCTGACTGCCTTATGCCGAGGGGCATAATATACAGTGAAATTCCGCTATTAAGACCACCTAAAATTAAGACCAATTCTGGTTTAAAAAGCTTATTCTGAAGGGTGCAGTAATTCTGTCTTTGTATTTTCTTACAACAGTGTCTTCTGGTCAGAGACCACCTTTGGTACTGTTCAAAGACCACTTTTGAACAGTCCCAAAGGTGGTCTTAAAAAAGGAATTTTACTGTAATATGACTGTTTTTCAAACGGGCATATACAAATGGCTTTTTTTGCGATCATAGCATCTTGTCAGACCTAACAGCCCAACTGGTCATGTTAAGTAGTCTGTGCAATGAATACCCCCTGTAAAGCCCACATAGCACAGAAAAAACTGGGGTTTACAGAGGTATCCATTACGATACCTCACCCATGCGACATAGTGCATTTGATCACATCTCCAAAATGGCCGTTTTTCTGATAAAAATGTGTGATATTTTTCTTATTTAAACTCCAAACATAGGTTGTGGGTGCTCAATAGAACTGCCTCATTTAGGCGGTTCTAAGGAGTACCCACAACCTATGTCTTGGAGCAAAAATAAGAAAAATAATGTATACCCACGTAAACCCCAGTTTTCTCTATATAAAGTGGGGTATAGGGGGTCTTCATTTCACGGACTTATTCACATGATGATTATTTTTTTTTGCTCCAGGACATAGGTTGTGGAAACACATTAGAACTGCCCCATCGAAGCAGTTCTAATGAGCACCCACAAACTACTTGGAGTAGATTTCAAATTTTCATCTGAAAAATAGCTGTTATGGAGATATGAAAAAATGCACTATGTTGCACAGATCCGTTATTATTATGTATCATATGACGTTGTTGATAAGCAGCGGATAACGTCGTGTAGTAAAAATAATTTGACAACACGTGTAATAACATTTTGGCAGGATTAAGTAACGTCATGACAATGTCCATATCAACCATGCATTTTTTAAAAAAAAAATGACAAATCTAAAGGTGATAAAATCTAATTTAAAGTGGTCATATGATAAACAGAATCTTACACTCCTGGTTAGTTCTTACGAAATTTATGAAACTCACCAAAGGCTCATTTCATAAATTTCATTTGAAATGACCATGAGTGTTAGATCTTCTTTGTATTTTAAGGAAACTAGGAGAAACTCTATTCCATTTCAATTTTTGCAGTTTTGTTGAAAGTACAATTAAAAAAAGTGTGCAGGGTTGTTACATAATCAAATTTTTGTAGAAGACAAAGGAAAAATAATGTCTTGCATCCTATTACATTACAATAACATACCTGAGTGCAATATCATATCACACAGCACAACCAGCTTTTTTCAGATGACATTACACCACAACCTCATTACAACACTATTGATGGGGTCCAAAGCAGAGACCGTGTTAGTTAAACAACCGTGTTATATCCAAACAAAAATGTATAGATTATATAGAAAAATGACCATTTATGGTCATTTTTCTGTATAATCTATACATTTTTGGGATCAACCTTGAAACCGTGTTATATCCAAAACCATGTTATAACAAACCGTGTTATAATGAGGTTGTGGTGTATTTTGAATACAGAGAACCCTCATTAAGACTACAGTATTTGTTCCCCAGCAATTTACTGTTGTAGTGAATGTGCCACTATTCAGAATCTCAGTAAGGAGTAGCATAATAAGTAATAAAGGGCCTTTTCCCTTCAACAATTACTTCAAGAAAAAAATGTTGTGGACATTTGTTAGAGTAGCCAAACAAATGTTGTGAACATTTGTTAGAATCACCTCACAGAGGCGATTCTAACAAATGTCCACAATATTTGTTGTTGCTTTTTTTTTTTTTTTTTTAATAGTAAATACACCACAACCTCATTACAACACGGTTCATTATAACACGGTTATGGATATAACACAGTTTCAATGTGGATCCAAAAAATGTATGGATTATATAGAAAAATGACCATAAATGGTCATTTTTCTATATAATCTATACATTTTTATTTGGATATAACACGGTTGTTTAACTAACACGGTTTCTGCTTTGGACCCCATTAATAGTGTTATAAAGAGGTTGTGCAGGCTTTCAAGTGACTCCTGGTGAAAAAGTAGGAGAAAAGTAGGAGCTGGAGATATCAAAAAGTAGGAGAAAAGTAGGAAAAAAGTAGGAACCTGATATAAAAAGTAGGAGCTAATGGACACGAACATACCTCCATATATCTCACATTTTATCAGTTTTTCATTTTGGGCAGTTTTATTTGTGCATTAGAGTCTAATGTTTTTACATCAAAGTTAGCAGGCACCTGTAAAATGTTAGTGGCGAACCCATCTAGTACAGTTATTCATGCCTGCAGCCTGAACTTCCAATGCTTTTGTCAAGAGATTGCCACTGGCAGATATATATACGTAGATATTGACATATGTCAAAATAATTCAAAAGAATTGATGAATTTTGAAAATTTAAATTTGTGAGAAGCATGAGCTACAAGATGTCCAGGTGAAGGCATCATAGCACTGCTACAATGAATTCCTGTCATGCAAAATAAGACAGCATTTTAGTTGCTCACTGAAGGTAAGGCTATAAAGCATTGCTACAATGCATCTCTCTGTCATGCTAAACAAGACAGAGTTCTAGTTGGTCACTTCAGTCATCACACGATTGCTGCAATGAATTTCTGTCATGCTAAACAAGACAGAGCTCTAGTTAGTCACTCCAGTCATCACAGCATTGCTGCAATGAATTTGTCATGCTAAACAAGACAGGGCTATAGTTAGTCACTCCAGTCATCACAGCATTGCTGCAATGAATTTCTGTCATGCCAAAACAAGACAGATCTCTAGTTGGTCACTTCAGTCAAAACAGCATTGCTGCAATGAATTTCTGTCATGCCAAAACAAGACAGAGCTTTAGTTGGTCAATTCAGTCATAACAGCATTGCTGCAATGAATACCTGTCATGCTTAACAAGACAGAGCTCTAGCTGGTCACTTCAGTCATCACAGCATTGCTGCAATGAATTTCTGTCAGAGCTCTAGTTGGTCACTCCAGTCATCACAGCATGCATTGCTGCAATGAATTTCTGTCATGCTTAACAAGACAGGGCTCTAGGTAGTCACTTCAGTCATCACAGCATTGCTGAAATGAATTTGTCATGCTAAACAAGACAGGGCTATAGTTGGTCACTCCAGACATCACAGCAATGCTGCAATGAATTTCTGTCATGCTAAACAAGACAGAGCTCTAGTTGGTTACTTCAGTCATCACAGCATGGCTGCAATGAATTTCTGCCATGCTAGACAAGGAAGATCTGCTGGAATATCACTGCAGTTAAGACATTGCATTACTGCTGCTTTGAATTCCTGTCATCCTCCATATTTAAAGACAGATCTCAGATTTTTCACTGCAGTTAAGGCCACCCTAGCACTGCTTCAATGGTTTTCTGCCATGCTAAACAAGACACAGCTCTAGTTGATCACTTCAATTAAGGCAATATAGCACTGCTGCAATGAATTCCCTTCATGCTCAACAAGACGGAACTCTAGTTGTTCACTTCAATAAAGGCAACACAGCACAGCTGCAATGAATTCCTGTCATGCTCAATAAGACAGAACTCTAGTTGGTAACTTCAATTAAGGCAACACAGCACTGCTGCAATGAATTCCTGTCATACTCAACAAGACAGAACTCTAAATGGTCATTGCAGTTAAAGGCATCAAAGCATGGCAACAATGAATTACTTTCATACTTATCAAGACAATAATTCTAGTTGGTCACTGCATTTAAGGCAAATATAAGCAGCACTGTTGCAATGAATTTCTGTCATGCTCAAAAAGTCAGAGCTCTAGTTGGTAACTCAGTTAAGGCACCACAGAAGTGCTGCAATAAATTGCTGCCATGCTCAACAAGACAGAACCCTAGTGGGTAACTGCAGTTAAAGCATCACAGTACTGCTGCAGTGTATCCCTTTCATGCTCAAGACAGAACTCTATTTGATCACTGCAGTCAAGGCATCCCAGCATTGCTGCAATGAATTTCTGTCTTGCTCAACAAGACTGAGCTCCAGTGGGTCTCTGCAGTTTAGTCATCAGAGCACTGCTGCAATGTATTACTGTCATGCTCAACAAGACATAGTTCTAGATGGTAACCACAGTTAAGGCATCACAGCATGGCTGCTACAATGAATTTCTATCAAGCTAAACAAGACAGAACTCTAATTTGTCACTGCAGTTAAGGCATCACAGCACTGCTGAAATGAATTCCTCTTGTGCTAAAGACAGAGATCTAGTTGATCACTGCAGTTAAGGTGTCAAAGCAACTAAACAAGACAGAGCTCTAGTAAGGCATCAAAGCCATCGTATCAAAGCATTGCTGCTATGAACTCCTGCCATGCTTAACAAGACAGAGCTCTAGCTGGGCAATGCGGTTGAGGCATCAAAGCATTGCTGCAATGAATTTTTGTAATGCTAAACAAGACAAAGCTCAAGCTGGTTACTGCAGTTAAGGCATCACTGCACTGCTGATGTGAATGTTTGTCATGCTAACAAGACAGAGTTATAGCTGGTCACTGCAGTTAAGGCATCACTGGACTGCTGCAATGAATTTATGTAATGCTAAACAAGACAGAACAGTTTGTCACAGCAGTTAGGGAATCAAAGCATTGCTGTAGTGAATTTTCTATCATTCTCAACAAGGCAGAGCTCCAGTTAGTCATATAGTTAAAGCATCACTACACTACTGACTGCAAAAGTTCTTGTCATGTTCAACAAGACAAAACTGTAGATGGTCATTGCAGTTTTGCTTTACATCAACATATTCCAATTAGTGGTACAGCTAAAAACAGCAGATGAATGTCGAGGATCATCAGTACATATGTCATATAACAAGATGCATTCTACAAATAGTTTGAGATACATGTTATATTTTTAAATGCTTTATTTGTTTATTTATTTATTTGGGATCTTAGATTTTGAACAAATCAAAAAAGTAGAAGTAGGAGTTTTTCTGGAAAAAGTAGGAACAAAGTAGGAAGAGACCAAAAAAGTAGGAAAAGTAGGAAAAAGTAGGAAAAAGTAGGACTACTTGAAAGCCTGGGTTGTGGTGTAAAACAGTCTTGAATACCGCCATTAACCCCTCCCATCTTGAGCTGAAGATTCGTTCGATTAAAACTGTCGTTATAACAAGTTTTGTCATAATATAAAATGTCGGTATAAAGAGGGTTGACTTTATTTGATTTTTTCCTTATTTCTGCTGTAAATATCTATTGTGGGTGCATGCTCTCACAATGTATGTATTTTTTTTTTTTTTTTGTTTATGTTTTTTAAAAAAGCAAATAGGGAAACCGATGTATTGTTTTGAAAACCCTACTTATCCATTAATAAAGTTGGGTTTACAAGGGTTTTAACTAGAAAGACTTGTTAATGTGATGACAAGCTTTTTAGCTTGACAATTAACCTTTACCACTTTCTAGGCTAATTCAGCAGACAACAAATTATTGATATATTCTCTTTTTTTTCTTATTTTTCCCAGAAAATTCTGGGAAAATTAGACAAGAGGCCCATGGGCCACTATGCCCACCAGAGCTCAGGTGGGCACTGCCCAATTGCAGCCATGTATTTTAACATGATATCATTTTAATCTGCCAAGAGAACCCCCATATCCAAACGAGCACCCATGTGGATTCAGTATATGAAACATTAGGCCTTTTATGAAGTAGAGGGGTGGGGCATGGACCCAATGGAGCCCTGGTTGGTATCACTAAATGTGTCTTATCACAAGGAACAAGAATATATATGGTTTAGCAGTGGGGATCTGTATGACCAGAGATATAAGGCCTCTTAAACAGTGGAGGGGTTGGAGCATGCCCTGTCGATCCCACGAAAGCCAAAGATTGTTGTCCCTAAATGTGTCTTATCATATGGTTTAGGGCTGGGAATCTGAACAGTTTCCGAGATATGAGGCCCTTTTATGAGGTGGAAAGGCCCCTGCAGACACCTCTACAGTAGGTGTGCTAATAATAAGGAACAAGAACATATATGATTATGGGCTGGGGTTTCTGAAATATATGGCCTTTTAGAAAGTGGAAGGGCGGGGCACATTGCCTCAGCACAAAGAGACCCCCAAGTTGGTGTGACTGAACGAGTATTATAAGGAACAAGAATATATATGGTTTAGGGGTGGGGAGCTGAACGATTTCTGAGATATATGGCTTTTAATGAAGTCAAGCGGTGGGGCATGGCCCGGGCATGCCCCAGGGACTCACAAGCTGGTGTCACTGAATGCGTCTTATCATAAGGAAGATGAATATATATGGTTTAGGGGTGGGGCTCTGACCAGTTTCTGAGATATAAGGCCTTTTCTGAAGTGCAGGGGTGGGGCAAGGCCCTGGGAGACCCCCAGGTTGGTGTCAATGAATGTGTCTTATCATAAGGAACAAACATATATATGGTTTAGGGGTGGGGATCTGTAAGGTTTCCAAGATATTGTGATATTATGAAATGGAGGGGGTGGGGCATGGCCCCAGAACATCCCTGGGGACCCCTTGGTTGGTGCCACTGAATGCATCTTATCATAATGAACGAGAATATATATGGTTTAGGGGTGGGGATCTGTAAGGTTACTGGGATATTGGGCCTTTTATGAAGTGGAGGGGGTGGGGCATGTCCCCGGCACATCTCAGGGGACCCCCAGGTTGTTATCACTTAATGCATCTTAGCATAAGGAACAAGAATATATATAGTTTAGGAGTGGGTATCTGAATGGTTTCTGAGATAAATGGCATTTTATGGAATAGAGGGGGCAGGGCCTGTCCCCGGCACATCACGGGGGACCCCCAGGTTGGTGTCACTTAATGCATCTTATCATAAGGAACAAGAATATATATGGTTTAGGGGTTGTGATCTGTAAGGTTTCTGAGATGTAAGGCATTTAATGAAGTGGAGGGGGCGGGGCATGGCCCAGGCACAACCTAGGGGACCCCCAGGTTGACATAAAAGCATATGGCTGCGAGAAGTTTACTCAAGGAACATGTTTATGTAAGTTTTGTCAAAATATCTGCAATGACTTGGCAGTAAATGCCATTTTTCAGTTTTCCCCATTATAAGTCAATGGAATCTCTAAGTTGCCATAGCATCAAAACTGAAAGGCCAAATTTCATAAAAAAAAAACAAAAAACCTGTAAAGGCAAATATGGTGAATATTTTCATAAAGTCTCAGCCTCCTAGAGCAAATGGTTTCTGAGGAGATGATTTTTTAAGTATTTTTTTGTCTATTTTTTGCATTTCGGTTTCCATGGCAACCTATAACAAGAGGGCCCAGAGGGCCCTGAATCGCTCACCTGAGAGTCAGTGTCTCTAGTACATTCTTGGCCCAAGGGCTATACTAGGTCAGGCTTCATACCAAATATCAAAGACCTGAGCCTTGTGGTTTCAGAGAAGAAGATTTTTGAATATTTTCCTATATAAGCCTATGAAAAACCAAAGGGCCCCGGGGATGGGGGCATTTTTGGCCCTAGGGCTATAATTTGAACAGTCTTGGTAGAGGTCCACTAGGTGAAGCTTCACACCAAATATCAAAAACCTGGGCCTTGTGGTTTTAGAGAAGAAGATTTTTTATAGATTTTCCCTATATAAGCCTATGTAAACCAAAAGGCCCCCGGGGCAGGGGCATTTCTGGTCCAAGGGCCATAATTTGAACAATCTTGGTAGAGGTCCACTAGATGAAGCTTCATACCAAATATCGAAGACCTGGGCCTTTATGTTTCAGAGAAGAAGATTTTTAAAGATTTTCCCTGTATAAGCCTATGTAAAACCAAAGGCCCCCGGGGCGGGGGCATTTTTGGCCCTAGGGCTATAATTTGAACAATCTTGGTAGAGGTCCACTAGGTGAAGCTTCACACCAAATATCAAAGACCTGGGCCTGATGGTGTCAGAGAAGAAGATTTTTAAAGATTTTCCCTAGATAAGCCAATGTAAACCCAAAGGCCCCCGGGCGGGGGCATTATTGGCCCTAGGGCTATAATTTGAACAATCTTGGTAGAGGTCCACTAGGTGAAGCTTCACACCAAATATCAAAGACCTGGGCCTATTGGTTTCAGAGAAGAAGATTTTTAAAGATTTTCCCTATATAAGCCTATGTAAACCCAAAGGCCCCCGGGGCGGGGGCATTTCTGGCCCAAGGGCCATAATTTGAACAATCTTGGAAGAGGTCCACTAGATGAAGCTTCATACCAAATATCGAAGACCTGGGCCTTTCGGTTTCAGAGAAGAAGATTTTTAAACATTTTCCCTATATAAGCCTATGTAAAACAAAAGGCCCCCCGGGGCGGGGGCATTTTTGGCCCTAGGGCTATATTTTGAACAATCTTGGTAGAGGTCCACTAGGTGAAGCTTCATACCAAATATCAAAGACCTGGGCCTTGTGGTTTCAGAGAAGAAGATTTTTAAAGATGTTCCCTATATAAGCCTATGTAAAACAAAAGGCCCCCAGGGTGGGGGCATTTCTGGCCCAAGGGCCATAATTTGAACAATCTTGGTAGAGGTCCACTAGGTGAAGCTTCACATCAAATATCAAAGACCTGGGCCTTGTGGTTTCAGAGAAGAAGATTTTTAAAGATTTTCCCTATATAAGCCTATGTAAACCCAAAGGCCCCCGGGGCGGGGGCATTTCTGGCCCAAGAGCCATAATTTGAACAATCTTGGTAGAGGTCCACTAGAGGAAGCTTCATACCAAATATAGAAGACCTGGGCCTTTCGGTTTCAGAGAAGAAGATTTTTAAAGTTTTCATTTTAAAAATCTATTTTTAGCTCCTGTGACCTAGATGTGCAATAGACCGAAACCATTTGAACAACTTTGGAAGGGGACCACCTAAGGATCATTCCTGTGAAGTTTGATCAAAATCCAATCAGTGGTTTAGGAGGAGATGTCGTTTGAAGAAAAAGTTTACGGACGCACGCACGGACGCACAGACGGACGCACGACGGACGACGGTCAAAAAGTGATCCTAAAAGCTCACCTCGTCACTACGTGACAGGTGAGCTAAAAATGGGCAGAAGGCCTAAAATCATACAGCAGCTAGTAGATTGCGTAAGGAACATTTCTGTGAAAGTTTTATCAAAATATCAGCAGAAGCTTGGCAGTAAATGCCATTTTTCAATTTTCCCCATTATAAGTCTATGGAAACTACAAGTTGCCGTAGCAACCAAACAAATGATGAAAAACACAAACTTTCATTCCCCCAGCCCAAGGATGCTACAGATAAAATTTGGGCCCAATCCGCCCAGTGGCTTTAGAGGAGATGTCGTTTTAAAGTGTTGACGTAGATGACATACGTCATACGACGGACGACGACTGACAACTGCCTATCCTATAAACTCGCCCGGTGCCTTCGGCTCTGGTGAGCTAAAAAAATATTTCAAAAATGTTGTCTGCTGTGAAAAAATACCCAGCATGCATAGCATTAAGCAAGCTTCATCATTAAATAGTTGCACTTTGTGGAATCAATAAACAAGAGTCTGTTATCAAGAATTTCATTGATTTAATTCTTTAAATGTTCAAAACAGAATCACATCTTATCTCAAATGGACCAGTCAATATTAAGTACCCAATAAAAGCAGCAAATTTATGTTAAGTGAGTCATTGTACAGCAAAATAACACAAACTCCATTTCTAACAGACAGACAACCTCTCAACCATAATTACAGAAACACAGTGACACTCTGATGGCTCCAAAACCAATGTTTTTTTTTAACACGGATATATTCAACTCATTCTTGCGTCCCTAGAGAATAGCTCCGAAAGGATACAATAGGGAGGTTAGTCTGGATTACCATGGTTATTTCAAACTGTTTTTGAGCCACAGAATATAATTTCCATATATCCATATATTTATGATAATTGAGGGAGCTTTTTTGTATTTTATCCTCAAAAGTTATGTTGTGTTTACTCATTAGAATCGCCTCATTTAGGTGATTCTAATGAATACACACAATATAAAAGGTATGTTGTGTGTACTAATTTACTTTAACCCTTTGTATGTGGGAAACCCCTAAACGGGTACCCTGGCAAACAGTGCAGGCCCAGAACAGATGCCGCAAAACGCGGCATCTGATCAGGGCCTGCACTATTTGCTAACAGAATTTTCCATCAAAAACGGAATAAGAACGAAAAATAGGCCTGACACCCCTTATATGACAAATGGACTTGTCCAGCAAACATCAATAGAAGAGTCCACTAGCATACAATGGGTTAAAGATGGAAATATACCTATTATGCGACCTGACCTGGTCACCTGGTGCAATGTTTTACCCTCAGTGGCTGGAACCCCCAATCTGTTACGAGATGGAATAGGAAACCTCTCTGGTGCTTATGCACATCTAAATTATTTTAGTAGATATATGGTAGGGCGGTGTGAGTGAAATATTTTGGGTGAAATATGGTACGCAAACTATGCGGCTCCATGAACAAGTCATGCACATATCATACGATGTATGCATGAGTGGTTTATAGAGAGCTGTTTTTACAATACAGGGGGCCGCTAAAAGGCTGAGTTCTATAGAATTTGCCTAAAAATCGCCAACCGCCAAATTGTGCCATATATGATTTTTATTCCCGTCACGTGTTGTGTGGGTGTTCGTTTTGACAGGAGTCATGTCATTGATTATAGGGTCGTTTCATCAATTTTTCCTATGGGAAATATACTATTTGAAGGCAAATCCATTATCTACTCGATTTTGCTATCTGGCTTTGTTTGTGGCCGGTATCTCCACTTCCCCACGAACAAAGCAGGGTAATACGAGTAGGCATGATTTTCCGGTAGTATTCATAGATATATAAACCCTGAAAAAAGCGGACACCTTAGCAGCAGGTCAAGTTGTAAAGAGTAAACACAACATTGTGACGGGGAAATAGAAAGTATATTGAAAGGTATGTTTAATCTATGTTTAGTATTATTTTTGTATGAACATGCTTGTAGGTTTTGGAGGGGTTTACTTCTAGTATACCCCAACTTTCTGAAGCCTATTCTGAATTCACTATTGAGGCCTGTAGTGATTAGGCTACTAGCTTTGCCAGCTAGACGTCGCAGGATCGATCCCAGGCTTCTCCAGTAGTAGAATGAGTCTTTCTAAGTGAGGTCCTGTCTCATGCTGACCCTAGATGTTGGTGAGACGTAAAGTTTGGACACCCGCTCATTCTAGATTCATTTAGGCTTTTAGACCCCTTTTGTAGAATGTAATTAATAAACGCCGGGTCACTTGTTTGATCCATGACTTGTGACTGGCTGTGGTTAGAAAACCGTGGTTCCGTCCCAATATGATATTAGGTGTAGAGGGGACGTAAACTTAAGACGGGTTTAACCACATCTTCATCATCAGGGCAAACTCATACAAGAGCCTGTTGGGTTATCCGTGATGATGAACCGTAATGAATTTTATTTTACAAGCATGTTCACGTTGATTAGAAATAATTTTGTTCAAGAAGAATTACGAGTTCATTTTGTAATGATGCCGTTTTTGTCTGATAACTCAGTTTGTGCATGTATGTACATATAAAGAACGTGATGATGATAAGTGGGAGTATTTGGTCGCCACACGTCATAACGGCCTGAGCGGCGGGGATGACGTCAGCTGCGTCATCGGCGTCGCGAGGACGGTTGTGACGGGGTGCCTACCAAATAGAGAGAATTTACGGCAAACAGTGTTGGCCCATATGAGACACTAACAAATGTTGTAGATTATAGATGAAAATCTTCTGTTGTAGTTTCTATCTGTTATTAATGTATTGAATTTGTGAATAGCTATATTTGTGAGCCGTGTCGCGGAGAAGGATATGAAATAGAGATTGTTATGTTTCCTGTAATTGGCGGCTGACCAGGTAGCGCAAAGGCGTGGTCTGTTCAATTGCCTCTTACTTGTGATAATGTAGTGAGCACAAATTTGATGAGTATTATGCTCAGTAGTAGTGAGCATTAATTGATTTCTGTAGTGCTCAGTAAGGAACCATGAACTTTGAGTATTATTGTGTCAAGCGCTGGGTGCTGATAATTTGATGCACAGTCAAGTTGAGTTCTGCTGTACGGTTATTTGTCGCATGCACTAATCAGCCTGTATGTCTGGTCGGCGCATGCGCAATAACGGTATATGCATGAACATATTTTTACTTCTCCGGGAGGGGGATCATGATATAGCATGTATGTTTTGTGACTCGTTTCTAGTCCCGTTATCGTAATTTGCAGGCATAACAATGTGTGACCTGCTGCTCCCTGCTTCATAGCAGCAGGTACTGGTACGACGCTAGGCGTTAGGGTCCAGCAAGGGCGGACAGACCGCCGTAATCAGCGCCTACCAGGATAGAAGCAGATTCTTCTAAATCATTGTTCGTTGTAAACAAATGTGATCATGGAAGAGGTCAACTTACCTTATTTGGACGATCACTAAACGGCTGATCAGCAAACGTGATCGCTAATCCTAGGATAATCAATTATGTTGATAGACTAGTTTTACTAGTTCGCGAGAAGAAGTGTCACGCGAGTGGGGGATTCACCCAAAGTTATAAACTGGCCAGTCGCGTTTTGTGTTGTTTCTTTTTTTGTTTTTCTTGTTGTTTTTGTTGTTTGCTTCTGTAGGTATTCACGTCACCCGTTCCGAGCACAGAACAGTGTTTTGCCTTCGGAGCGGACGTCGTGAGTTGGCTACAGAAGCAACAATTTGTGATGTTTTGTGTTAGTAAGTGTTGTATGTAGATACTGTAAATAATTCATGTCAATCATTTAACATCTTTCTTGTGCCTTACCCCACAGCTGCCCGTACACCTGTCAGAGATCACGCTCGGTTGTCTTGTCAGCATGGGGGTTTGCGGGACGCCGTAAACCCACATGTAACATTTGGTGTCAGAAAAGTGAGGATTTGATCTCTGGCTGGTGTTCCCGGCTGTGGAACAGCACATTGATACTCTGAATCATCAATTTAAAAAAAAAAAAATGTATTGACAGCCACATTTAGAAATTAACTTGAATCTTCCTTCCTGCGTTGATGAAGTGCGAAACCCATGTATTCAACTGAATGGATACTGACAAGTCGATAATTTCTGAGCAGGAAGGCAAGGCAAACCCCACTTTTTCTTGGTAACGAAAAATTTAAGTAGACCCCACTTAATTGTGTTACCTGACATTCTACTAAGTTAAATTGGAGCTACTAATTGATCTTACCCACACATGGTTCTGACGTAGTGACGTTAACAATTTACTGACGTTGACATAACGGTAGCGTTAATATTTACGCAGTGGCTTGAGGTTAGGTATGACGTAATAGAAACATTAATGGTGACTTGTTATGATCGGAGTTTTGTAATGTGATAAAACTTCGGATTGTAGCATTTTACTGTAAACGTCGTCAGTTTATGACGTCATATTAGACTACCAGTACGCAACGTCATACTGTGCTGAAAGCATTTGACATTTCAAATCGCGTGTGCTTTAATAACTAACGTTTTAGTTAGATTAACGCGTATAACACATATTTTAACGTTTTAGTTAAGCCCATTCAATCATCACTGATCATAACTGATCAGTTTATAGTGGTTTTGATAGTAACGTGAGATTTACGTTATCAATAATGGAGCGTTTAATGCAAATGGGAAAGGACTTAGGTTATGAGGGGAAGGAGTTACAAGGTTTTGTTAAAGAGCAGCAGGATATTGAGCGGGCAGAAAGGCAAGAGCAAAGGGATTTAGAAAGGTTAAGGTCTGAAGAAAAGGAAAAGGAAAGGGTACATGAACTAGCTAAGTTAGAGGAAAAGGAAAAGGAAAGGGCACATGAACTAGCTATGTTGAATGTTAATAAGGAACTTGAAATAGCACGCATCAAGACTGAAAGGGAGGCAAAAGAGATTAGTGAGGCCCATTTAGAAAAAATAAAACATGGGTTTGAGCTACAGCACCAAGAATTAAGGAATCAGTTAGAAATGCAGAGAGCGAAGCTCGAGCTAGAATTTGAAAAGCAAAAAGCTGAGAAGGTGGCGCATGCCCGGGATCCTAAGTTACCTTATTTTGAAGAGGGTAAAGATAAAATGGATAGTTATTTATCTAGGTTTGAGAAATATGCTACGGCTAATAAATGGGATAAGAGTGTTTGGGCCGCGTATTTAAGTGCATTGCTCAAAGGGCGCGCACTTGATGTATATGACCGGTTGTCAAATGAGGATGCGGCGGATTATGAAAAGTTAAAGGACGCTTTATTAAAGAATTTTGACATGACAGAGCGCGGATTTAGGAAACAGTTTCGTTATAGTAGGCCCGAGAAATCAGAAACGTTCATACAGTTCAGTAGTAGACTGAGAAGTTATTTAGAAAAATGGCTTAATATGGCAAAGATAGAAAAATCTTTTCCGGCTGTCTGTGATTTCATGGCAAGGGATCAGTTCCTGGAGTCATGTAATAGAGAACTGTATGTGCATCTGAAGCCAAAACAGTTTGGTAATTTAGATGAAATGGCTAGGGAGGCAGATTTGTTTGCAGAAGCGCGCGGGGGCGTATATAGTTGCATTAATAAGGGGCAACGCGATAATAGAGGCGCAGCGCAGGGTAAACAGGACAAAGTTGACTCGAACAAACCGAGTGGTAGACCGGATATCAAGTGTAGCATATGTGGTAAGGGGCATTTAACAATTAAATGTTTTAAGAACCCCGACAGGAAACAATTGTATAGCGCAGAGGTAGGAGCAACTGGAGTTGGGGATAGCGGTGTTAAAGAAAATTTTAACACGCGCGTAGAGACTCAAGGTTCTCAGGTTAAGAATGAGAATACGCAGAATGTAGGTCGTGGTTATACACGTGGTCGTGGTAATTTTAGAGGGTCTTTTCGCGGACGCGGTAAAAATAATAGCACACCACGTGGCGCAGCACACCAAGTTAGTTTTTGTCAAACGGAAGTAACTAGGAAAGGTGATGAGATTGGAAGTATTTTTGAAAATAAGGTTGGTGATCCTTTGATTTCGGATAGGGAGGAGTGTAGTAAGGAAACTAGGGAAGGTGTCTGTTACTTCTTAAAGGCAAGGTTACCGACGGCACAAGGATTGGTTAATAATAAAAAGGTGGTTGTATTAAGAGATACTGGGTGTACAGGCTGTGTCGTTCGGAGAAGTTTGGTTTCGGATAGTCAGTTAATAGGGAAGGAATCAAATGTTACGTTGATTGATGAATCCACACAAAGGTATCCTTTGGCAATGATTGACATTGATTGTCCTTTTTTTACTGGGAAAACTGAAGCTTTGTGTATGGATGATACGTTGTACGATTTGGTTATCGGTAACATTGATGGATCAAAACTTCCTGATATGTCTCATTTCTCAGCTGCGGCTGTAACTAGGTCTCAAACTAGGCAGGATGAGAAGCCTTACAGAAAACTTAAGGTTCCCGATCAGATCATTAACGATGACAAGGAGGCTTTCAAGCAAGCTCAGGTTGATGATCCAACTTTGGAAAACATCAGGAAAAGGGTTGTATCTGGGAACAAGACTGTGAGTCGTGGTTTAAACCGAGGTGAAACTAGGTTTATTGAGAAAAAAGGGTTGGCATATAGGGAGTTCACCAAGGGTAACAAAGTCTCTTTCCAACTTGTGGTCCCTCAAAGTTTCCGAGGAAAGGTGTTGAAACTGGCTCATGAAACGCTTATGTCTGGACATATGGGTATTAGGAAGACATTGGATAGAGTTGTAACTGAGTTTTACTGGCCCGGTATTTGCGGTGATGTCGCTAGATTTTGTAAATCTTGTGATATTTGTCAGAGAACTATTCAGAAAGGTCGGGTCACTAAAGTACCTCTAGGAAAAATGCCATTGATTGATACGCCATTTAAGAGGGTGGCAGTGGACATAGTTGGTCCAATTGAGCCTCGATCTGATAGGAAATCTCGGTATATTTTAACCATGATAGATTATGCGACAAGGTATCCAGAGGCGATAGCTTTACCGAGTATTGAGACGGAACGTGTCGCGGAAGCGCTTATTGAAATGTTTAGTAGGGTTGGCATTCCTGATGAAATGTTGACTGATTGTGGATCACAGTTTACTGCTGAGGTAATGAAGGAAGTCAGCAGACTTCTTTCTCTTCAACAGTTAACGTGTAGTCCGAGACACCCAATTTGCAACGGACTGATAGAGCGTTTCCACGCTACGTTAAAGCAGATGTTACGTCGCATGTGTGCTGAACGTCCAAAAGATTGGGATAAATATCTTCCAGCCTTATTATTTGCGGTAAGGGAAGTCCCACAAGAGTCTTTAGGATACTCCCCTTTTGAGTTGTTATATGGACGTAACGTCAGAGGTCCAATGGCAATATTAAGAGAATTATGGGCTGAAGAGGTACGCGATGAGCAAGTTCTTTCGACGTATCAATACGTTATTGAGCTTAGGGAACGGTTAGAGCAGACATGCAAATTAGCGCGTGATAATTTAAAGAAGGTTCAGATTAAGCAGAAAGCTTATTATGATAAAGGCGCGAGGTCGCGTAAATTTGACGTCGGCGACAAAGTACTGTTGTTACTACCGACAGACAGTAATAAATTATTGCTTCAATGGAAAGGTCCTTATGAAGTTGTTGAGGTAGTGAACAGAATGGATTATAAGATTGACGTCAATGGAAATGTTAACACATATCACGCTAACATACTGAAGCAATATGTGGAACGTCAAAATGTGACGTCACATTGCTTGCTATCTGTAGAGTCCACTCAGTCAACTGAAAATGATGACGTTGACGAATTCTCATTGGAAGATTGCGCTTTTCCTACTGCAAAGCAACCAGAGACGTTTAAGGACGTCAATATTTCAGAAATGTTAACGCAGGATCAGCGTAAAGAAATAGAGACGTTGATAAAAGAATACCCGGACGTACTGTCCAGTGTACCAGGACGAACTGACCAAATAGAACACGACATAAAGTTGCTGACGACGGAACCAGTGAGGTCAAAAGGTTATGCCATACCATATAAAGTACGGGATGTAATGGAAAAGGAAATTCAAGATATGTTAGATTTAGGAGTTATTGAGCCATCAATATCTCCATATTCATCCCCTGTAGTACTTGTCCCTAAAAAAGATGGTTCGGTGCGGTTCTGCATTGACTTCCGTAAACTTAATAAAGTGACGGAGTTCGATGCAGAACCAATGCCAAATATGGAGGAGGTTATAAATAGAATGTCGGGGCACAAATACTTTAGCAAATTAGATTTGTCAAAAGGTTATTGGCAGGTAAAAATGACGTCTAAGGCAAAACCCCTAACTGCGTTCGAAACCCCCAAAGGCTTGTTTCAATTCAAAACTATGCCCTTCGGTTTGGTAAACTCAGGAGCAACATTTTGCAGGTTGATGAGAAAGATTCTGTCCGAACTTTCTAACGTTGATAGCTTCGTCGATGATATGTGGATCTTTACCGAAACTTGGAAAGACCACTTGACGTCATTACGTGAAGTTTTAGATAGACTCAGGACAGCCAAGTTGACGGCAAAACCTTCCAAGTGTATGATTGGGTATAGCAGTATCGAATGTCTTGGTCACAGTGTAGCTGCTCAGTCAGTAAGACCGCAAGAAGACAAGATACAAGCTATAAAGGATGCTCCTCGACCTTCTACTAAGAGACAAATAAAGTCATTTCTTGGGTTGGCTGGTTTCTACCGCCGTTTCATTCCAAATTTCTCATCTATCGCTTCCCCTTTGACAGATTTAACTAAGAAAAGTAGACCAAACAAGATCACAGACTGGCAGGACCATCATGAAAAGGCTTTTCAGACCCTGAAGAATAGACTCACGTCTAGTCCTATTCTTCGTCTTCCTATCTTTCATGATGGGAATCCGTTCATACTCCGGACGGACGCTTCTGATGTTGGTATAGGAGCCGTTTTGCTCCAAGAATTTGAAGGGGAAGGACGACTTCCCATTGCTTATGCCAGCAAGAAACTTTTGCCTCGTGAGAAAAACTATTCTGTAATAGAGAAGGAATGTTTGGCTATTATCTGGGGTGTTGAGAAATTTCGCAAGTATCTTTACGGAGTAGAATTCCTGCTTGAGACAGACCACAAGCCCTTGTCGTATATGCAAACAGCAAAAGTTCTCAATCCTCGAATTATGCGTTGGGCAATGAAACTACAGCCGTATAGATTTCGGATTGTTGCAATTCGGGGCCAAGAAAATTTGGGGGCAGACTACCTTAGTAGGTAATTCTTCGCACGGTTGTTGTGTAAATAGCTGTCTTGTTTAGATAGGTTCATCCTATTCCATCTCTGTACACAAAGAAAAAACATTTCTGATTGTTTTTTCTCCAAAAGGGGAAACCTTTGTTACGAGATGGAATAGGAAACCTCTCTGGTGCTTATGCACATCTAAATTATTTTAGTAGATATATGGTAGGGCGGTGTGAGTGAAATATTTTGGGTGAAATATGGTACGCAAACTATGCGGCTCCATGAACAAGTCATGCACATATCATACGATGTATGCATGAGTGGTTTATAGAGAGCTGTTTTTACAATACAGGGGGCCGCTAAAAGGCTGAGTTCTATAGAATTTGCCTAAAAATCGCCAACCGCCAAATTGTGCCATATATGATTTTTATTCCCGTCACGTGTTGTGTGGGTGTTCGTTTTGACAGGAGTCATGTCATTGATTATAGGGTCGTTTCATCAATTTTTCCTATGGGAAATATACTATTTGAAGGCAAATCCATTATCTACTCGATTTTGCTATCTGGCTTTGTTTGTGGCCGGTATCTCCACTTCCCCACGAACAAAGCAGGGTAATACGAGTAGGCATGATTTTCCGGTAGTATTCATAGATATATAAACCCTGAAAAAAGCGGACACCTTAGCAGCAGGTCAAGTTGTAAAGAGTAAACACAACATTGTGACGGGGAAATAGAAAGTATATTGAAAGGTATGTTTAATCTATGTTTAGTATTATTTTTGTATGAACATGCTTGTAGGTTTTGGAGGGGTTTACTTCTAGTATACCCCAACTTTCTGAAGCCTATTCTGAATTCACTATTGAGGCCTGTAGTGATTAGGCTACTAGCTTTGCCAGCTAGACGTCGCAGGATCGATCCCAGGCTTCTCCAGTAGTAGAATGAGTCTTTCTAAGTGAGGTCCTGTCTCATGCTGACCCTAGATGTTGGTGAGACGTAAAGTTTGGACACCCGCTCATTCTAGATTCATTTAGGCTTTTAGACCCCTTTTGTAGAATGTAATTAATAAACGCCGGGTCACTTGTTTGATCCATGACTTGTGACTGGCTGTGGTTAGAAAACCGTGGTTCCGTCCCAATATGATATTAGGTGTAGAGGGGACGTAAACTTAAGACGGGTTTAACCACATCTTCATCATCAGGGCAAACTCATACAAGAGCCTGTTGGGTTATCCGTGATGATGAACCGTAATGAATTTTATTTTACAAGCATGTTCACGTTGATTAGAAATAATTTTGTTCAAGAAGAATTACGAGTTCATTTTGTAATGATGCCGTTTTTGTCTGATAACTCAGTTTGTGCATGTATGTACATATAAAGAACGTGATGATGATAAGTGGGAGTATTTGGTCGCCACACGTCATAACGGCCTGAGCGGCGGGGATGACGTCAGCTGCGTCATCGGCGTCGCGAGGACGGTTGTGACGGGGTGCCTACCAAATAGAGAGAATTTACGGCAAACAGTGTTGGCCCATATGAGACACTAACAAATGTTGTAGATTATAGATGAAAATCTTCTGTTGTAGTTTCTATCTGTTATTAATGTATTGAATTTGTGAATAGCTATATTTGTGAGCCGTGTCGCGGAGAAGGATATGAAATAGAGATTGTTATGTTTCCTGTAATTGGCGGCTGACCAGGTAGCGCAAAGGCGTGGTCTGTTCAATTGCCTCTTACTTGTGATAATGTAGTGAGCACAAATTTGATGAGTATTATGCTCAGTAGTAGTGAGCATTAATTGATTTCTGTAGTGCTCAGTAAGGAACCATGAACTTTGAGTATTATTGTGTCAAGCGCTGGGTGCTGATAATTTGATGCACAGTCAAGTTGAGTTCTGCTGTACGGTTATTTGTCGCATGCACTAATCAGCCTGTATGTCTGGTCGGCGCATGCGCAATAACGGTATATGCATGAACATATTTTTACTTCTCCGGGAGGGGGATCATGATATAGCATGTATGTTTTGTGACTCGTTTCTAGTCCCGTTATCGTAATTTGCAGGCATAACAATGTGTGACCTGCTGCTCCCTGCTTCATAGCAGCAGGTACTGGTACGACGCTAGGCGTTAGGGTCCAGCAAGGGCGGACAGACCGCCGTAATCAGCGCCTACCAGGATAGAAGCAGATTCTTCTAAATCATTGTTCGTTGTAAACAAATGTGATCATGGAAGAGGTCAACTTACCTTATTTGGACGATCACTAAACGGCTGATCAGCAAACGTGATCGCTAATCCTAGGATAATCAATTATGTTGATAGACTAGTTTTACTAGTTCGCGAGAAGAAGTGTCACGCGAGTGGGGGATTCACCCAAAGTTATAAACTGGCCAGTCGCGTTTTGTGTTGTTTCTTTTTTTGTTTTTCTTGTTGTTTTTGTTGTTTGCTTCTGTAGGTATTCACGTCACCCGTTCCGAGCACAGAACAGTGTTTTGCCTTCGGAGCGGACGTCGTGAGTTGGCTACAGAAGCAACAATTTGTGATGTTTTGTGTTAGTAAGTGTTGTATGTAGATACTGTAAATAATTCATGTCAATCATTTAACATCTTTCTTGTGCCTTACCCCACAGCTGCCCGTACACCTGTCAGAGATCACGCTCGGTTGTCTTGTCAGCATGGGGGTTTGCGGGACGCCGTAAACCCACATGTAACACAATCCCAAACAAATAATCATAGTCCCTAAGGTATTTGAGCCATTTAAGTTTGACTGTACACAAGACTGTAACACTATTATTGGGGTCCACAGCAGAAATAGTTTTCGTTAAACAACCATGTTGTATCAAAGTTACACTGATTTTGTAACTGTTTTGGTTTGCTTTGGAGACGTTTTAAGTGGTTTCCAAACTTTTAACAGAACACGGTTGACGTTACTTCATAATTTATACAGGGACGTAATGCATGGGTTCAAAAAATGCTCTTTGATGGCACATTATATTGCTGTCACTGTAAACTTTACTGCCGAAAAAATGAATTTTTTTTAGATAAACAAGAGCCATGATGGCCCTGGATCGCTCACCTGATCCATAGAGTAACAAGTGGGCCCCGGGGAGGGCCATTATTGGCCCAAGGGCTATAATGTGCATAATGTTGAGGGAGGTCTAAAAAGGTGAAGCTTCATACCAAATATCAACAAAGGCTACAATTTGAACAATCTTGGCAAAGGTCCACTAGATGAAGCAACACACCAAATATCAAGACCTGGGCCTTGCGGTTTCAGAGAAGAAGATTTTTTTTAAAGATATTTCCTACATAAGCCTATGTAAAACCAAACGGTTTTTTTGGTTCCTGTGACCTAGATGTGCAACGGACCAGAACCATTTGAACCACTTTGAAAGGGGACCACCTAAGGATAATTCCTGTGAAGTTTGGTCAAAATCTGATCAGTGGTTTAGGAGGAGATGTTGTTTGAAGAAATTGTTTACCCACGGACGGACAAACAGACAACGGACAAAAAGTGATCCCAAAAGCTCACCTCGTCACTACAGGATGGTGAGCTAAAATTGTGATATTTTTCTTATTTCTGCTCAAAATATATATTGTGGGCACTCGTTAGAACCACTTCATCGAGGTGGCTCTAACAAGTACCCAAAATCTATATGTTTGAGCAGAAATAAGAAAAATAAGGTATACCCCTGTAAACCCCAGCAGGGCGTCAAGTGATATTAGGAGTCAAAAATATAGGTAAGGTCCAGAAATATAGGTATCTAGCGGCCAGAAATATAGGATATTATAGGTTGCCTACACTGAAGAAAGCAAGCCAGATTTGTATTTTTCTACCACCTACCAGCTCTCTCTTTTATTAACAATACAACATATAGAAATACATAATGTGGTCAGCTGGTTATAATTAAGGAAAAAATCTTTAATAAATCTCCATAAAAATCAGTCCCTAGTAGATGATTCTATTCCCCTCAATTTATGTTTTATACAGAACTGAGTGATCTACTTAAATATCATCAGATAACCAACCACCTTATCTATTTCTTGGAACAAGAGATAGCACCCAACTGTGTCTATCTGACAATTTAGGCAGAGTCAAAACATGGGGCATTCTTTCCTTTAAACAAGAGGGTCTTGAAGGCCCTGGATTGCCCACCATCAAACCCTTTCTATCCAAGAAGGGGTCTGGTGATGGATCAGATATTATCCTTTGCGAAAACGACAAAGTGATCAGTGATCAGGCTGAGGTTTGTACGGTTTTTAACACTTTCTTTGCAAATGTGGCCAAGGATATTGGTAGTGACTGTCAAATCTTCAGCCTGGAAGAACACCCCAGCATCCAGATGATAACTGAACACATACCCCCGAACACTGAACAGTTCTCCTTCAGAACTGTGTCCGAGTCTGAAGTTCATAAACTCCTGTCTACCATTGATTCTAAGAAATCTACTGGGGTAGATAACATACCGGCAAAGATCATAAAATCTTGCACCAATTCAATAACTGGCATGGTCACCAATCTTATAAATACCACCTTTCGACTATGTCAGTTTCCCTCTAGTCTAAAGGGGGCCAAATTAGTTCCCATTCACAAAAAGAATGACACTATGGATAAAGGTAACTATAGACCAGTTAGTGTCTTACCAATTTTATCCAAAGCCTATGAAAGGGCCATGCATAATCAGCTGTCTGAACATTTTAACAATATTCTTAACCCATATTTGGCAGCTTTCAGGAAAGGTTATGGGTGCCAGTCTACCCTGTTGCGACTGATTGAGGATTGGAAGAGGGCCTTGGACAGTCATCAACATGCTGCTGCTATTTTGATGGATCTGTCGAAGGCCTTTGACTGTCTCCCCCATGGTCTCTTGATTGAAAAATTAAGGGCCTATGGGCTTGCTTCAGATGCAGTCACCCTCTTAAGTAGCTATCTCAGTGACAGAATGCAGCAGGTTAGGCTGGGACCTCATACCAGCACATGGGAAAAAATTATCAAAGGTGTGCCCCAAGGATCAATCCTGGGACCACTTCTTTTTAACATATTTTTAAATGACATATTTTATTTTATAAATCAAGCCGTCATCTATAACTACGCAGATGACAATACACTTTCTTTTGTGCATAAGAACCTTGAAATTCTGAAGCAAGTTTTAGAAAATGAAAGCAGCATTCTTATAGATTGGTTCTTTAAAAATTTTATGCAGGCAAACCCTGGCAAATTTCAAGCAATCTGTATTGGAAAAACTGCCCATGATACTATTACATCTTTTAAAATTGACTCAGTGGAAATCAAATGTGATGATAATGTCTCTCTTTTAGGGGTTAATATCGATTTTATGCTGCGTTTTGACAATCATGTGTCAGAAATATGTAAAAAAAGCCTCTAAACAGTTAGCAGTTTTAAAAAGGATTGGTAGATTTTTAACCAAACAAGGTAAACTGACTATTTATAACTCTTTTATTGTCTCAAATTTTAACTACCGTCCATTAGCATGGCATTTTTGTAGTATGTCTAGTACCATTAAAATTGAAAAGATTCAGGAACGGGCTTTACGATTCATCAACAATGATTTCAGGTCATCTATCCAGGCTCTAGTAGCTTCAACCAAAACCGAACCACTACATGTAAAACGATTGAAGCTGATGGCTACCGAGGTTTTCAAAATTGTGAATAACATAGCACCAGAGTATATAGGTGATTTGATAAATTTACAATGTTCCACATACAATTTCAGGAGTGAAAAAAAGCAAGCCTCCCTAGAGTAAATACTACAAGGTATGGCCTAAGGTCATTTCGATATGAGGCACCCCGTATCTGGAACAGTCTCCCAAATGATCTGAGAAAGGCCGAATCCCTTCCTCAGTTCAAGAGACTGATCCAAGCTTGGGAAGGCCCCATATGCAAATGCCCTTCTTGTTCAGTTTAACGTTGCTGTTGCATGTTTCTCTTTTCTTTTTATTTTGTTTTGTTCCGACCCTACTACTTCCTTGGTCTATAGTTTTTTTTTCTGTTTGTTTTGTTTGTTTCTTTAGGGTACTGCGGGCTACATCTCACCTTTCCCTTTTTTCGCTTTCGTACCAAGGATGTGTTAGTCGGGGTCTTTTGATGCAGCAAACTGACATTCACTGACCTTCATATGGCCGTCCTCTTAACACTATATATGTATTTTTCTAACACAAATTTTTATTAATCTTTTTCTTTCTTTTTAGTACCTTCTCATTATATGTACATATTATATATATTTATATTTACTGTCTATTATATGTCTTAACGTACCTTGTAAATGTAAATCTTACAACACCTATTTCTTATGTAACTATCTTACTGTGTGATGACTTAACTTGTGCCTTTATTTGTAATGTCTGCATGCTGTGATACATTTATAACACATTGTTGTTTTACTCAATGTTTGTCGAAATACAAGCCCTACTGGGCTTATGTTACTTGTTATACATATTCGACACTAAATAAAACTTCTATGTCTATGCTCACGTGATCCATAGTGTTACAACTAGGCCCTGTGGAGGGTCCATTTTTGGTCCCAGGGCTATAATTTGCACAATCTTGGTCAAGGTGCACTATACAAAGCCTCATACCAAATATCAAAGCCTGAGCCTTCTGGTTTCAGACAAGAAGATTTTTTTAAGGTTTTCCCTATATAAGCCTATGTAAAACCAGTGGGCCCTGGGGCAGAGCCACTTTTGGCCCTAGGGCTATAATTTAAACAATCTTGGTAGAGACCCACTAGATGAAGCTTCATACCAAATTCAAGACCTGGGCCTTCTGGTTTCAGACAAGGCGATTTTTAAAGTTTTTTTTCTTATTTTCCCCTATTTTTGTTTGCCGTGGCAATCACCCGAAAAAATTCAGACATGATTCCGCATGGAGTCTTTGTGGACAGTAACAGAAATCATGGTGGAACTCTTTTTTCCTGTCTGACTCTAGCAGTACACGGAATTTGGTTACAGATTCCACAAGGAAAATGGCCAGATCGTAACAGAAATTCTGCATGAAAATGTTAACCAAATTTCTGTTTAAAAGTCTGGCATGAAAACAGAGCATAATCGCTTAAGTAACACATTCAAAGGCATCAGGGATGATGGCTAGCTTTGTGTGTTGCTTTACAAGTATAAAGCTGTTCTAAGGATTTCCAACTATATTTTGGAAGACACTGTGTGTTACTTTTAGTATTTTAGATTAACAGTGTTTTAAATTTATTAAATGCTTAACTAGAGGGGTGTCAAAAGTTTTATGTTTGCAAACTGCAAAGATTGCACCCCACCCAGATATTTATGTATGTGTTGGCAGACTGAAGATATTAGATCACGATGAATCTTTGGAAAGTCAAGGATTCAAATTCAAGAGTTACATGAAAGTTTATATGTAAGTAGAATGCAAGGTTTTTGTATGTTCTTTTCCTGCACAAGTATATTCCTTCCTTATTGCGTATAGATAAAACTCATTTTTACAGTGTATGTTAAGATGACTGTGTTATGTTAATGAAACTGGACCAAATATTCAAATTAGCAGGAATCCTGCAGGTCTATACAGACAGTAATACTGTCACAAGCTCAGGCAGAAATCCTGTCAATAATTCATTCAGGAATCCTGCCAATAATTCATGCAGGAACAAAGAAGGAATCCTGTCAGTAATTTATACAGGAATCCTGTCTGTTTTTTCTACAGGATTCCTGCATCAATTTTCCTGCTTATTTAAATATTACACAAGCTTTTCCACACTGATTCCCACCTTATTCCCGCATCGAAGATAAAATTTAAGCGAAAATTCTTTGTTGAAATTCTATTTGAAAATTTTTCATACAGGGTTCATCGGAGTCTAACTGTTGGTTTTCTTTTGCTCCAGCATTTCAGTGGTTTCTTGCTGTCGAGTCCTCACCGTTGTTCAAGTCCTCACCGTTGTTTCATCTTGATTATTTGTGTTCACCGAAATATTGCACTGATGAGTTACGAGGCCTTCATGTGGACTGAATAAATTATTTGTCTAAATCGAAGTAAGGGCGAGAATTGCGGCCAAGTAAAATCGATTTAAGTCCCCCAGTGGAATTCGTTTCCACTGACAGTTCCAAGGCGGTTCTTCTGTCGCTGTTTATTTTTGTTATGGTTTGTCTTTAGGTGTTTGTGTCGCTTATGTTATTTTATTTTGGATAGCCTATTGGCCATTTTGTGGGAAAGTAACTGTCCTGTTGGCTTTCCGCTGTTGGTGTTTCCATTAGGGTCTGTTGTTTCATGTTTGTGTGCCTTTCCCTTTGGTGTCTCTGATGGTAGCTGTGGGTTGATTGTATCGCTTCCTGATCATTGCCTCCACTTCTATTTTTCATGTCAGAATCCTGTCACAATATTTCTGTAGAAATACTGCAACATAATTTCATACAGGCCTGTGAGAATTCAGCATGGACTGAAATTTGTTGAACAACTTTGAGAGAAGACCACCCAAAGATGATTTCTGTCAAGTTTGGTCAAAATCTATTCAGGGGATTAGGAGATGTCATTTAAAGGAATTTTGGAGGGACATACAGATGCAAAGATGGGGAACGACGGCGGATGGTGACTGATCACAATAGCTCGCCTGCTAAAAAAACGGCAAAACTTGTTTAATATTCATAAAGGAACAATGGAACATTTCAAATTTAAAAAATAGCAGAACTTCCACTAGCTAAAGCTTTCCAAAAGCTGGGCTGAACTGGGTTGCTACACCAAAAAGGAATACAAATTCCTAAAAGGAAACAGCTTATTAAGCTCAAATATTATAGAAAACATCTACTGTCAAAGACTTTTTAGAAACTTTGTATTCCTTGCTTACACAAAATTCCAAATTATAGGTATTTATAGGTATTTTTGTAAAATATAGGATTTTATAGGTTATTATAGGTAATGGCCTGAAATATAGGAAAATATAGGTAAATATAGGTAACTTGACGCCCTGCCCCAGTTTTACTATATAAAAGTGGGGTTCATGGAGGTCAAAATTATATAGGCATGTTTTTCTTGATGGAATGAATACGTTACTATCAAGTAATTAGATTTGTTAATAATAAGAAATGGGTGGCAAAATATTCAACAAGATAGGCTATGTACTGCATTGTTTGTTTGTATTGGAGTTTAATGACCCAGTCAACACTATTTAGGTCATTTTTTGAGCCGGTCAGTTTACCTATCCACACTTTTCCTGGGCAGGCTTATAGGTAAGCGGTTCACCAGTACAGTGCACATTTTTCACCAGAAACTGATAACTGGTTTTCTTGTATCAGCGGAAAGGAGAGAATGACCATAGAAAAGATTTTATGAACAATCTCCATGAAAGAATATTGTTGACCCTGGCAGGTATTGAACATGCGTCCTCCTGATCACCAGTCAGATGTGCATCTGACTGAGCTACCGAGGCCAACACTATGTACTGTAATGATCTTAAGTACTGGGACAGTTAACCTAACCAAACAGTGCAGACACAGATCAAACTGCTTCTGAAAAAGCAGTCCGATCAGGGTCTACACTGTGTGCCATTCCATCTGCACTTTCAGGTTACCTTGCTGGATTGTGAAACAAACTTGATAAAATTTTAGGAGAATTACAGCAAGTCATCTCGGTGTCCAAATTTTTAGGATTATTATGGTAGATATACTGCTAATCTAAGTCTCTTCTGCATGCTCATGCTTGAAGACATACTGTCCCTTGATGCAACTCAATGAGAAAATTATAATGCACTGTGGCATTTCTTATCACTACTTCCATCGCTTAAACCAGTTTGTACAAAAGAATCAATGTCTAAAATCACAGACACGGTATCAAGGGCCATTCTCCAGGCTGCTAATTTTGTTACATAATCGTCAAGATAATTGCTGCAATTACTACAGTCTGGAGATTGTATGGGTAATGCAGCATCAAAAGTGCAGAGCCAATTAGACTGTGTCTCAATGTCATCTAGTTCGAAAAAACTTTTTCTGTCACTGTTTCCAAATTGATCACAAGAGCTTTGAAAAAGATGCTCTTGGCTATCATAATTTGTGTCCATTTGTGCAGAAAATTCCTTCAACTGCTTCTGGGTGTTATGTCTGTTGCTTGCATCAATTCTGGAAACTGAATGAACTTCTTGACACATCAATTTAGCATTTTCTTTGGCACTGCCTTTATCTGCTACATCATCAGCATTGAAGTTATCCATATACTCCTTAAAGGCATCTGCTAATTCTTCAAAGACAACAGGTAAGTATACTTCAGGCTCGGTGTTAACACTTTTGCATCTTTCTTCAGCTGAAAAGAGGTTTTATCTGACACATGAAAAATGGGTACATAGATTTCTCTGATTTATCATTACGATAACACATCTGTATGTTTTAGTGCATTCTTTCATATTTCAAAAACGGTAATTTTCCTAAAAACAAAAGTGATATTTTTTTTTTTTTCTTGCCAAACATAGGTTGTGTGTGCTTGTTAGAGTGAGTGAGTGAGTGAGTTTTTTCATTTTACGTCCCACTAACAGCTAAGGTCATACGGATACGGGACCTCGGTTTAAAGACTCATCCGAAAGTCTGGAGAAGCCCGGGATCGATCCCTGGTTTACAAAGCGAGTAGCGTAACCACTGCACCACTGAGGCTTCTGTGTGTGTGCTTGTTAGAATGGCCTCAATAAGGCGGTTCTAATGAGTACCCACAAACTATGTCTTAATTTGTTTGTTTGTTTGTATTGGAGTTTAACTGCCCAGTAAACACTATTTAGGTCATTTTTGAGCCGGTCAGTTTACCTATCCACACTTTCCAATATGAAAAATAATGTATACCCCTATACATCTCCGTTTTCTCTATATAAAGTGGGGTTTAAAAGGTGTGTTCATTACACTGACTTGTTAACATGATGTGCTACAGGCCTGGGGGCGAGTTGTTTAAATGTTATATAAAAATTCTTTGGAAGCAAGAGCTACAATAAAGAACTAAAAACTTCGGGGAGTACACATTCTTTCTGGTCCACACTGTTTGCAACGAGGCAGTTCTAACGAGCACCCACAACCTATTTTAGCAGTATAAATAAGAAAAAATATCACAGATTTTCATCAGAAAAGTAATCAAGGGGATGTAACTCTAAGATTAATGGGCAGACTTGGCTGGTTTTTGAACTCATCCAAGTTTTTATCCCCAGCCACCTTACGTATAAGTTTCAGAAAGATCTGATCAAAACTGAAGGGGCTATGGCATTTTCCCACTGTAAGTCTATGGGACCTTGTGGTTACCATAGCAACCAAAAGTTTTCATTCAATTTCAAAAACAAGGGGGATATAACTCTCTGAAATATTGGCCAACCTCATCAATTTTCAAACTCAGCCAAGATTTTATCACTTACTTACTTACATGTAAGTTCAAAGAGTTCTGATGGAAACTGAAGGGGCTACAGTGATGACAAGGTCAAAAATAGATATTTTTGCAATCAAGGGGATGTAACTCTATGATAGTTATGCCGATCTCGCCAGTTTTAAAATACATCCGAGATTTTATCCCTAACTTACTAGTTTGTAAGTTTCAAGAATATCCGATCAAAACTGAAGGGGCTACAGTGATGCCAAGGTAAAAAAATAATCATTTTCAGCAAAGTAGGGTACATAACTTGACCAACATCGCTAATTTTCTAACTCATCCGAGCGTTTAGCCCCGACTTACTTGTATGTAAGTTTCAGGAAGACCTGATCAAAACTGAAGGGGCTACAGTGATGACAAGGTCAATAATAGGCATTTTAACTGTGATTAATGGACAGACTTGGCCAGTTTTTAAACTGATCCGAGTTTTTATCCCCAGCCACCTTACATATAAGTTTCAGAAAGATCCGATCAAAACTGAAGAGGCTAAGATGATGACAAGCATTTTTCCATTGTTAGTCTATGGGACCTTGTGGTTGCCATAGCAACTAAATTTTTCATTTGATTTAAAAAAAAAACTTATGTCATCAATGCCCCACCAGAGGCATGCTACAGATGAGTAATGGTTGAGATCAGCCTGCAGGTTGCACAGATACAACTGGTCAAAGGTGTTGATGGACGGACGACGGATGATCAACTATACTATAAGCTCCCCTGGAGCCTTCTGCCCTGGTGAGCTAAAAAGTTGGGTTTAGGTGGGGGCACAGGCCCACATAAAACAAAGCTGAATGTGGCATCTGATCAGGGCCTTCACTGTTTGCAAAAACTCAACAACTTTCAAAATAGTTTCTAAAAATAGTTTGACCTGTTAACCCTTTTCAAAATGGAATGCTATATATAAGTTCAGTATAAAATGGTTTACCCCATTTTGTACCAGAAACCCCCAAAGGGGTAAATGGCTAAAAGTGCAGGCCCAGATCAGATGCCACAGGATGTGGCATCTGATCAGGGCCTACACTATTTGCAAAAAGTTAAGCCATTTTCCACATAAATTTTGAAGAACACACAACCTGATATCCCTTAACTTTGAAATGGACTCTTGGTATATCAAAGGAGGAAGATTCCATTTGGTGCAGAAAGGGTTAAACTAGAACTGAAACAACATCTAGTTTGTCATGTTGTCTTATCTTGACAAGCTACAAAATTTGATTACAGAGCCAACACTCCTGTTTCCTTTCAAGACGGAAAAATATTTCCTTGAATTTCATTTTACAAGCAAAGTTTTCCATTAGCATCAATCTAGACCTATTAATGTGACAATCCCAGACAGCTTTAATCCTCAGGCATATCTATCAATAGAAAACAGATGTAACTTGAAGCCAATGGAATCATATTACAAACATAAAATACCATACTTAGAATATGGCTGAAGTTTTGCAAACAGAACGGGCACTTACATCAGTTTCACAAGTCCATGTAATGAACACCCCTCTAAACCAATATAGAGAACAGAGGATATTACAGAATTAAACATTATTTTCTTTATTGATATTTTTTGCTGAAAAACCTGGATTGTGGGTACTCATTAGAACCGCCAGATTGGCGGTTCTAATGAGTACACACAATCTAGGTTTGGACAAAGAAATATGAAAAATATTAAAAAAAATCAGCTTAAATTTTAGCACACAGATGTGTTATCATAATTAAGACACCACAAAATGTGGTATCTGATCATTCTGTGGTGTCTGATCTGGGCCTGCACTGTTTTGCATCGTCCCTTTTTGAAGTTCCAAATCTAAAGTAGGTCAAATGGACAGGCAGCTATTCCAAAAATATTTTTGTCCCTCTTATAAGTAAATCTACTCTTGAAGAGAAGATTTTGCTCAGGGCAGCAGTTTGAAGATAATGGAACTAAAGGAGTCTCCCTTGTTAAAACAGCAAAGTAAAGTCAACATACATTTTCAAGATAATTATTCCAAATATATTTCTATCTGCAGTTACGGTATATTTTCTTGGGAATACAAATTTCATGACTTTTGCTAGTCTGTGAAGCCGAGCAAGCAGGGGAGTTTTCTGATGATGGGGACAGAGCTCAAAACAGCCAGGGCAAATGGACCATTAGTATCTGATCCATTTAACCCTTGTCCTGCTGAGCCCGGATATGTCTTATCTTTCAAACAATGAAGATCCAGATCAGATGGCTTCTGAAGAAGCCATCTGATCAGGATCTACATTGTTTGCCATTCAGATTGTGACTTTGTTGCAATAATTTGCATCAAGTAATCTGATTGGTTGATAATCGTTAGTGGGTGTGGCATATATGAATATTCAGCAGGACAAGGGTTAAGTTTCACTGTAACATGCAACATCAGAAGCTATTTAACACTAATCCTGCTGAACATGACAACCCATATCTTCGCAAACTGTGCAGACCCAGATCAGATGGCTTCTTCAGAAGCCATCTGATCTGGATCTACACTGTTAGTCATGCAGATAATGAATTAAACAAACACATTACATCAAGTAATTTGACTGGTTGATGTTCCAAACTGGTTGTGGTTAAATAAATTATTCAGCAGTATAAGGGTTAACGATTCCACCACAAGAGCAAGTCGAGAAATGCTGCACAGGAAGATATAAGACGGTAACTCTGGATGCCAGATATATGCTGATTTTATTTTTCTTCAAAATATGTGATCAAATGTCTTCCTTGCATTGAAATTTCAATTTGGTCAATTTTTTGTATAACCAGACTTCATAACGAGGTCTGAAACCTAGGCTAAAGAAAACTGATAAATCTGAACAATGAAAACTAATTTACATGAAAAATGCAGCTCAAAATTTGGTCCGAGAAAAAATCTTCAATATGGCTCCGAGAGCTCAGTGGTAGAGCGTCCGCGATTCGGGAATAGGAGGTCCCGGGTTCGATCCCCGGCCGCGCCAAACCAAAGGCGTGAAAAATGGTACTAGGAGCTCCCTTGGCTGATGCTTGCATTATCAGGGGTAGTCCTAGGAAGATAAATGAAGGCAGGTAAGTATTTGTTAAAGGATACTTTGTTTGTCGCAATAAAAGCTCTACAGAGCTTATGTTATTTGTTTTGGATATGTGACGTTAAATAAAGCTTCTTTATCTTAATGGCTTGTCTCCAAATCCAAATTTCTAATCTTTCCCCTTGTCTGTGCACAGATTAAATATATAAATACCTGGTTGACCTAATTATAATCCTATAATCTTCAGTGTCAGCTGTAGTTAACACATATTTATGACGTCTCGTCTTATCTCATGGCCTTTGGCGAGAATAATGCAATCGAATCACTTCAAGGTCAAGCATGGATGCCTGCATAAAAGCTGTCACTCCTAGACGCAAGCCTGCACCAAGCATCATTAATGAAGCTCTTATGGTTTTTTTTAGAAATGGACTCATACGTTAGGGTGATGGTTAGGGTCATCGCAAAAATTCACAAAGTCAGTGAACAATGAAATGTAGGTCAAGGTGAGATATGGATGCTTGCATTAAAGTTGCCAACCCTAGATTCAAGTTTGTACCAAGTTTCATTGATGAAGCTCGTATAGCTCTTGAGAAAGCAACTCATACATAAGGGTGAAGTTAGGGTGGTCACAATAATTCACCAAGTCAGTGGACCATGAAATGTAGGTCAAGAGATATGAATGCTTGCACTGAAACTGCTATTCCTAGATGCAAGCTTGTACCAATTATCTTTAATGAAGCTGTTATAGTTCATGAGAAATGGATTCTTAACCCTTATCTTGCTGTTCACGACAACCCCTATCTTTGCAAACAGTGTAGATCCAGATCAGATGGCTTCTGAAGAAGCCATCTGATCAGGATCGACACTGTTTGGCATTCAGTTTATGACTTTGTAGCAATAACTTACATCAAGTCATTTGATTGGCTGATAGACAGAAATGGGTGTGGCTTATATGAATATTCAGCAAGAGAAGGGTTAAATTAGGGTGAAAGTTAGGGTGGTCACAAATGTTGACTAACAGACAGAAAACCAGACTCTTATATTGTGCCACACTTAAAGCAGGCACGACAATGAAACAACCTATTTTAACCTTTAACCTGCTGAATATTCAATTAAGCCACACCCATTTCTGACTTTGAACCAATCAGATTACTTGATGCAGTTTATTTCTACATATTCATAAACTGAATGTCAAACAGTGTAGATCCTGATCAGATGGCTTCTTCAGAAGCCATCTGATCTGGATCTACACTGTTTGCAAAGATAGGGCTTGTCGCCTACAGCAGGGTAAAGGTTAACTAGAAATGTCTCCATAGGACATGGATGCCCCCGCCTGAAAAATTCATCCCGGAACAACAAAGATATTGTGCAGACACAAGAAAAAATACTTTTCTTTACCTTTGACCTGTAAGTATGACCTTGACCTTGGATGTACCAACCTGGGTCTTGCGCATGACACATCTACTCATGATGGTTAACATTTATAGCAAGTAATTTCCAAAAACATTAAGAATAACTGGACATAAGAAAAAGCCATTTTTCTTTACCTTTTGACCTCTTAGTATGACCTTGACCTTGAAGGTACCAACCTGGATCTTAGGCATGACACCTCGTCTCACGATGGTTAACATTTCTGCCAAGTAATTTCAAAATCCATCCAGAAACAAGTAAATTATTGACTGTGTTTAAGATTTGGACGCTTTTTTAAATATTTGACCTCTAAGTATGACCTTCGCCTTGGAGGTAAGGACCTGAGTTTTGTGTGAGACAGATTGTCTCATGATGATTAACACTTCTGCCAAGTAATTTCAAAATCCATTGAGAAATAAAAACGTTATTGACCATGTTTAAGTTTTGGACACTTTTTTGATCTTTAACCTCTTAAGTACAACCTTGACCTTGATCTGGGTTTTGCGCGCAACACATCATCTCATGATGGTTAACATTTCTGCCAAGTAATTTCAAAATCCATTCAGAAAAAAGGAAGTTATTGACCATGTTTAAGTTTTGGACCCTTTTTTGACCTTTGACCTCTTAAGTGCTACCTTGACCTTGGAGGTACAGGCCTGGGTTTTGCACATGACACATCGTCTCATGATGGTTAACATTTCTGCAAAGTAATTTCAAAATCATCCAGAAATAAGAAAGTTATTGACTGCGTATGAGTTTCGGACAGATGAACGGACGGACGAACGGACAGGGGCAACGCTTTATGCCATCCAACCATTCTTCGAATGGCGGGGACATAAAAATTCACTTTACACTGAATATCCGTAAGATTTGTTGTTATTTTACTTGTCTTGAGCAAACAAAAAAGCGTTGTCTCAACATATTTCCCCTTTCAGGGCCCCAAGCTGGATGTGGGCAAGTTATTAAAAATAAATTTTCAATTTTGCACTTTTTGCATTTATAAAACAGCTTAACAGACTGCAAAAATTATAAGAGATACAGAAAGTACCCCTAAGAACCACTGCACAAGAAATCTTGTTTTAAGCATTTCTGTTTTTTCTTTTGTTTTTTTTTTTAAATAAAATTTAAATTTGGCTATTTTTGTCCAAAAAGCCATTTTCTTATGCAAGAGAGAACCAAAAAGTACTCCTATTAAAGAACAAGAAAACCCATTTTTAAGTCTATGCATTTTAAAAAATGAAATTTATATTTTCCCGGTGTTTGACAAATTTTTTTTTTGGTTGAAAGTCAGAATAACAGTTTATGTGCTTTCATCATCAACAAAAAAAAAAAAAAAGGAAGAAAGAAAGAAAAGCAAAAAAAAAGACTTTTTCCATAGCTTTGATTTGAACTCGCAACCTTCTGGTTCACAGTCCAGAACTCTATCCACTGCATCACAGAGCTTGCAAGTAAACTTTAATCAAGAGAGGAAATACTGCTGAAATAAGTTCTGAGTTTTACAGGATTACCTGCCCTTCTCCAACAAAACTCCATACAACCAGCCTCAGTTCTACCACCTCCAGGCAGGACATGACCTGATTTCAATGCTGCAGTTGTCAGATGCAAACATTCCCAGAAGTCTTGCTCCTTCAAACCCACCATCTGATTGGTTAAGTCACAGAATACCACTGTCTGTAAATTATGTGTTAAGAAAACGGTGCAGTTGTAGTGTAAAGATAAGCTATGACACAATATTCTAAATTTTGACAAAGCTAAACTCTTTGAGCATGAAATTTTGCATGTTCGAAAGTAATACAGTGCCAATAGGCCCATGACCATTGGCACTTGAAGAAATAGATAGGGCTGCATGTTGCTTCCACTCAGAGCTGAAACCAACGGCACATGAGTACTGCTAAACTGCTTAAAGGGTATAAGCCTGCCCAGGGAAAGTAGTGCCAGTTAGACAGTGCATGTGTATAAACCATTGGGTAGCAGGGCTTGAAAATTCATTTCATCTAAATGTTGTGTAGAAGTCCCATAAAAAGGGCCACAACATCTCCAAAATGACTTAAATAGCATCGATGGTTACTCTGGTAAAAAGCAGCCAAGTGTGACCTCAGTATAATATGATCCTCTTCAAGTCATGGTAACAATAACTGGTAGGTTACAGTAAAATCCACTGAAAACTGCCAGAGGAGTTGCAGAGACAAGCCTTACTGTTGAAAATAGCTGAAGGGCCATAACTCTGGCAAAAATAGCCATCCGAGTGAGTGAGTTTTAGTTTTACGTCCCACCAACAGCTAAGGTCATACGGAGACGGGACCTCGGTTTAAAGACTCATCCGAAAGTCTGGAGAAGCCCGGGATTGATCCTGCGACCCCTGGTTTACAAGGCGAGTAGCGTACCCACTGCACCACGGAGGCTTCTAAATAGCCATCGGAAGAGATGGCAAATCCCCCGACCAAAAGACAATATGGCCTTCAGAAGATTGTTCACCAATTGAAAGTGCACCAGAATTAAACCAGCAATATATCACAAAAATATTGCAGTTATGGCCATCGAAAGATTATACCGACAGGGGAGATAACTAAAAAACCAGGGCACTCAGAAATGTCGTTCTTGCACATGACATGCCTGCTTAAGCTCATGTATTTCTGTATAAAGTACCATCAATATGTCTCAAAGGGTATTGGAGATATGGTGATCACAAGCAGGTCATACTGTTTTATTGAAAGGGCAGATAACTCAAATACAACAGCACCAACAGTTGTGGTTCTTGCACATGACATCCCTTCTGTACCTTGTATACATTTGTGCCAAGTTCCTTCAATATATCTCAAAGGGTGTTGGAGTTAGGGCCATCACAAGGTTATATTGCCAGGGGAGACAACTAAAAAACCAGAGCACCCAGAGTTGTAATTCTTGAGCATGACACACCTGCTTAACCTCATGTACATCTGCATCAAGTACCACAAATATGTCTCAAAGGGTAATGGAGGTACAATGATCACAAGGTTGTCATACTGTTATATTGGAAGGGGAGATAACTCAAATATCATAGCACCCAGAGTTGTGGTTCTTAGGCATGAAGCGCCATCTCAATGTTGCATACAATTGTGCCAATTACCATCAATATATCTCAAAGGGTATTGGAGTTATGGCCATCACAAGGTTATATTGTCAGGGGAGATAATTAAAAAACCAGGGCATCCAGAGTTGTGGTTCTTGCACGTGACACACCTGCTTAACCTCACGTACAACTGTACCAAGTATCATCAATATATCTCAAAGAGTGTTGGAGATGTGGCCATCACAAGGAAGTGATTCTATATTATTTGAAGGGGAGATAACTAAAAAACCATGGCACCCAGAGTTGTGGTTCTTGTGCATGACACACCGTCTCAGCCTTGTGAACAACTGTGCTAGGTATCATCAATATATTTTAAAGGGTATTAGAATTATGGCCATCACAAGGTTGTCACTCTATTTTATTGGAAGGGGAGATAACTCCAAAACCATGGCAACCAGAGTTGTGGTTCTTGTGCATGAAATGTCGTCTCAGCCTTGTGAACAACTGTGCCAGGTACCATCAATATATCTCAAAGGGTATTGGAGTTATGGCCATCACAAAGTAGTCATTCTATTTTATTAAAAGGGGAGATAACTAAAAAAGTATGGCATCCAGAGTTCTGGTTCTTGCGCATGACACGCCATTTCAGCCTTGTGAACAAGTGTGCCAAGAACCATCAATGAAACTCAAAGGGTATAAGAGTTACGGCCATCACAAGGTTGTCACTCTATTTTATTTGAAGGGGAGATAACTCCAAAACCATGGCAACCAGAGTTGTGGTTCTTGGGCATGACACACCGTCTCAGCCTTGTGAACAACTGTGCCAGGTACCATCAATATATCTCAAAGGGTATTGGAGTTATGGCCATCACAAAGTAGTCATTCTATTTTATTAAAAGGGGAGATAACTAAAAAAGTATGGCATCCAGAGTTCTGGTTCTTGCGCATGACACGCCGTCTAAGCCTTGTGAACAATTGTGCCAAGAACCATCAATGAAACTCAAAGGGTATAAGAGTTACAGCCATCACAAGGTTGTCACTCTATTTTATTGGAAGGGGAGATAACTCCAAAACCATGGCAACCAGAGTTGTGGTTCTTGTGCATGACACGCCGTCTCAGCCTTGTGAACAACTGTGCCAGGTACCATCAATATATCTCAAAGGGTATTGGAGTTATGGCCATCACAAAGTAGTCATTCTATTTTATTAAGAGGGGAGATAACTAAAAAAGTATGGCATCCAGAGTTCTGGTTCTTGCGCATGACACGCCGTCTCGGCCTTGTGAACAATTGTGCCAAGAACCATGAATGAATCTCAAAGGGTATAGGAGTTATGGCCATCACAAGGTTGCATCTACGGACGGACGCACGCACGGACGGACGTTTGTCCGAGCGCATCCGTGGGCACATGTTGGGTAGACACAAGTTGGGTACTTGCCGTTTATTCCGTTGTTGTCCAAGATAAGTAGCCAGTAGCCTGTTGGGTACTTTGTTGCTTGTTGGGTATTTTTGAATGGGAATTTAACATGGCGGTACCCAACAAGTGTCCATCTGTAAGACGGACGGACGCCAGGCTGATCGCTATATCCCCCGAACCTATTCGGTCGGGGGATAAAAATCAGTTAAGCATGACTTCTATAAAATATGATCATCTTCAGGTCATGTGAACAATAACTGGAAAGTTTCGTCAAAATTCCTTGATAACTGTAGGTGGAGTGTGGAGACAAGAATTTCTGTTGATGAAATGGCTAAAAACGACAAAGGACCATAACACTGGTAAAATCAGTCTAGCATGACCTTGATAAAATATTATCATCTTCAGGTCATGGAAACAATAACTGGAAAGTTTCATCAAAATCCCTTGAGAAATGTAGGAGTTGCGGAGACAAGAACTTCTGTTGATAAAATGTCTAAAAGTGACAAAGGTCCATAACTCTGGTAAAAATAAGTGGAGCATGAACTCAATAAAATATGATCATTTTTAAGGTCATGAGAACAATAACTTGAAAGTTTCATAAAATCTCTTGAAAACTGTAGGAGGAGTTGCAGAGGCAAGAACTTCTGTTGATGAAATGGCTAAAACTGACAAAGGACCATAACTCTGGAAAAATCATCAAAATCCCTTGAAAACTGTAGGAGAACATGCAGAGACAAGATTGTGTCAATGGATGATGGAGGGATGAACCCATTTCTATAGTCCCCTTCGAATAATGTTGGGGGACAATTACAGTGCCACTAACTGTTGACATTTTCATATTCATGACCTGGAAACATCACTAGAACACGCTTTTATAATTTTGACCCCCTCGAACCCCACTTTTATATAGTAAAACTGGGGTTTCCCGGGGGTACACCTTATTTTTCTTATTTCTGCTCTAAGATGTAAATTGTGGGTACTCGTTATAACCGCCTCATTGAGGCAGTTCTAACGAGTGCCCACAATCTATATTTTGAGCAAAAATAAGAAAAATATCACAATTTTTCATCATAAAATTTTCATTTTTTGGCGATAAAGGTGGCAATGTATTTGTATAGGCTTGTTTTCGTAATGAATAAGAATAAGTTTCTAGTTCTCATAAATACGAAAATGCCAACAAACATAACTGCTGGAAATTTGATACCTATACAGTAAAACTTGATGGCTTGAATTCCGATGGCTCGTTTACCATGGATGAGTCGAACTCTTTCTTGAGTCCGTAGGGAGTTCCTCCAAATAGGGGTAATTTAGGAAGATTTCTTCATTTAACTTGCAAATGTATGCTATGTGTACTCTTTAGAATAGGGAGTTCCTCCAAAAAGGGGTAGTTTAGGAAGATTTTCTTCATTTAACTTGCAAATGTATGCTGTGTGTACTCATTAGAATCGCCTCGATGAGGCGATTCTAATGAGTACATACAACGTACATTTATAATACAGAACACCGAAAAGATATCCACAATTATCTCCATTATGCCTCCTGGTATGGCACTAATAGTATCCCTCTATGGCTCGAACTACCGCTGTCTCGAACAAATTTTCATGGTCCCAAAGTGGTTTGAGCCATCGAAGTTCGACTGTAGTTATCATCTTAGTTGAGTTGAGCAGTTATATTTGTTCATAGTTTTGTATTTATGAGCAGTACAAATTTCATGCTCTGCTGAATTTAGCAACAAAAGTCCTTTATTCACCTTATTTGCATTATCTGCTGGTTCCTAGTCTGAAGGTTATCAGTGTTAGAAAAACAGGTAACCAGACCCCCCCCTGACCTTGAAAGGTCAGGGGGGTCTGGTTACCTGTTTTTCCAATATTGACAATGTGCAAGCTGGGAGCCAGCAAATAATGCAAATATGGTGAATACAAGTCTACAATACAGATAAGGAGGAATAAAGAGTACAATTCTGTGATGTTTTTCCTTATTTCTCTAACAAACCATGCAATCTCGGTACTTGTCACCACAATTACCCCAACAAGTCCGTGTAATGAACACCCCTCTAAACCTCACTTGGGTTAATAAGGGTATATATTATTCTTTCTTATTTCTCTTCCAAGGCAGAGGTTGTGGATATTGTAATCACCATATTTGCATTATTTGCTGGCTCCCAGCTTGCACATTGTCAATATTGGAAAAACAGGTAACCAGACCCTTGAAAGGTCAGGGGGGTCTGGTTACCTGTTTTTCCAACACTGCTAACATTCAGACTACGAACCAGCAGATAATGCAAATAAGGTGAATAGTACCACCTCAACAAGATGGTTCTAGCAAGTATCCATAACCTATATCCACAGCATGAATAAGAAAAATGTCACACCTTTCTATCAGAAAAGTAGCATTGTATTTTGGAGATGAGAAAATGCACTACATCACACAGGAGTTTTATCATAATGAGTGTGGCATTCCAACAAATACCCACAACATACATTTAAAAAAAAAAATAAAGAAAATTATCCATTGATAATCATTGTTACCTTTCCTAATCTAGAGCTATGATTGACCCATGATCAGTTTTCTCTGGAAAGAGACTGCCAATTACAGACATTGACAGGGACCCCCTTAAAAAGGTCTTGTTTCCAAGAACGTCTCCCATCACAGAAACATACCTATGTGATTTTGACCACGTTAAACCCCACATTTGTGTAGTAAAAATGGGGTTTAAAGGGATATTTATATTATTTCTCTTACTTCTGCTAAACGAACATAGACTGTGGGTTATCGTAAGAACCGCCTTGTCAAGGCAGTTGAAAAAAAGAGATAAGAAAAATATCAGAATTTTTTATCTGAAAATATTCATTTTTTGGTGGTTAAACTTTCAATATATTTAAATCAACTTGTTTTTGAAATGAAAAATTTTAGGGTTGGTTGGGAGGCAATCTTTATTTTTTTACTTATTTTTTTTATATAAGAAAAGTGTAAAATCTTTAAAAAAATACACTTAAGATAGATGAAAATTTCTTAGATGTCTTAAATAAAAGTTTGCTTGGGCAACAAAAAGTAGGAGTAAGGTTGGTAGGGTTTCAGGAAAGAAGACTTTTTTTGGCCTAGGAGCACTTCTACATTGTAAGAAGCTTTATGCACCTATCAATGTTAACCCAAAGATAGAGGATGAAGAGCTTGCCCCCGGAAATTAGGTAATTTCAAAACTGTGGGCCAGATACCTCTCCCGTACTTTTGACAAAGTTTTATGTCGCTATCAACACTTTTTAGGTCATTTTGGAGACACTGTTTCCGATTTTGTGGGACTTTTACCTGACATTGAGATGAAAAGACATCTCAAGCCCTGCTCTCAAATAAACCATAGTATATAATTAGGGACTTGCATCACTTTGCCTGGGCAGTCTTATATCTTCTAAGCAGTTTACCAGTGTTCATGTTTGGTATGCAACAAATTGAAATATAATGAGTTGAAAATCCCCTGGATGGACATTTAAGCCATGTTGTCCTGAACAGAAAATGAGTTGTGATGGTTGACTGAATCTCACTACCAAATTCTAAAATGAATTTGCTGCAGTGCAGTTATGAATTCTCATCACACCCAGTCCTCAAGAAAAATCTGAGTACCGTAATCAGGCATAATGATAGTAAGTATTGGGACTGACAGGCCTAAGCAAACAGTGCAGACCCATATCTCTGATCAGGGTCTACATTGTTTGCAAGTCCATCTGCACCTTTTTGGACTCCTTGCTGGATCATGATAAAAATTTGTTAAAATTTTAGGAGAATTACAGCAAGTCCTCAAGGTGTCTGAATTTTTTTAAGGTATAAGTCGGGGAAACAGGTCTAGTAAGGACAGAATAAATTGGATTCTAACATACTCCTTGCATTCAACCTACATGGGTGACATGATACACATAGTGGATATGTTATCCCAATCCCAGATATCTCTGTGGTTTTACATTCACTTTGGAACACAAGGGTCCTGGGGTTGAATCCCTGGTTGAGATATTTGACTGGACTTTTGTATACAGACTTTTCTTACCCTATCTTATACCAATATGGGAGAGAATTTTCTCCTGAAGAGCATTTTTTTTCCTTAAAGGATAGACCTCTATCACTATGGTAGACAAAAATGAACATAAATTGCCTTTCTAGAAAGTGTATCTATCAGTGTTCCTCTCTAACAGTATTTACTATCGTAACAATCCGAATAATTTAGACACCTTGAGGCATTACAGTAATTCTCCCAAAATTTTAACAAATTTGTTTCATGATCCAGCAAGGAGTCAAAAAGGTGCAGACGGAATGGCAAACAATGTAAACCCTGATCGGACTGCTCCTTCATGACTAGTCTAATCTGGGTCTGAACTGTTTGTTTAAGCCTGTCTGTTCCAATACTTAGGATCATTGCGGTATTAACCATTATTATGTATGGAAATCCAGCACACAGCTAATGAACACATTAGTATATCATAATGAAATGTTAAAGCATTCACTTGTATCTTTGGTGAAAAATGTGAGTAGCTTTTCAAACAAATTTGCCAAGCTTTAAATATTAACTGGGTCCTAGAAAACTGGCTAAAAACCAGTACTTGTGCAACCTTCCTCATTACCTGTAATGGGGAATCTGTGATTTTCAGCACCACTTCACATTTGTCAACCAAACTTTTATCCATCCAGTCTGATTGCCATGGTAACACAGTGACATTACAGCAAATATTATTCTGCAAAAGAGGAGGCTTTAAAGCATAAGGAGAAAACAAAACATGAAACTGATTTTCATGAAACCTATTTTATAGGGAAAACAACAAATCAGGTCATTGGGAAACAGTGCAGGCCCAGATCAGACATTCTGCAGCATCTGATCTGGGACTCTACTGTTTGCAGAAAGTTCAACCATTTTCTAAAAAAAGTTCTAAACAAGAGGGCCATGATGGCCCTGCATCACTCACCTGATCCATAGGGTAACAAGTGGACCCCAAGGAGTGTCATTATTGGCCCCAGGACTATAATTTGAATAATCTTGGTAGTGGTCTAAAAGGTGAAGCTTCATACCAAATATCAAAGACCGGAGCCTTCTAGTTTCAGATAAAAAGATTTTTAAAGGTTTTCCTTATATAAGTCTATATAATACCTGAGGCTATAATTTGAACAATCTTGGTAGAAATCCACAAGACAAAGCTTCATACCAAATTTCAAATACCTTGGCCTTCTGGTTTCAGACAAGAAGATTTTAAAAGGTTTTCCCAATATAAGTCTATGGAAAAACATTGGGCACCCGGGTGGGCCATTTTCTGACCCAGGGCTATAATTTGAACAATCTTGGTAGAGGTCGCCTAGACAAAGCTTCATACCAAATATCAGACCTGAGCATTCTGGTTTCAGACAAGAAGATTTTTAAAGGTTTTCCCTATATAAGTCTATGTAAAACCAGTGAGCCCTGGGGCTGTCAGAGCCATTTTTTTTGCCCCAGTGCTACAATTTGATCAATCTTGGTAGACGTGCACTAGACAAAGCATCATACCAAATATCAAAGAACTGGGCTCTCTGGTTTCAGACAAGAAGATATGTAAAGATTTTCCCTAAAAAGTCAATGTAAAAACAGTGGGCCCCGGGGAAGGGGGCTTTTTGGCCCCAGGGCTATAATTTGAACAATCTTGATAGAAGTCCACTAGATGAAGCTTCATACCAAATATCAAAGGCCTGAGCCTTCTGGTTTCAGACAAGAAGATTTTTAAAGATTTTCCCTATATAAGTTTATGTAAAACCAAAGGGCCCCATGATGGGGGCATTTTTGACCCTAGGGCTATTATATAATTTGAACAATCTTGATAGAGGTCCTTTAAATGAAGCTTCAAACCAAATATCAAAGACCTGGGCCAGAGAATGAGATTTTTAAAGACTTTCCCTATATAAGTCTATGTAAAACCAAAGGGGCCCTGGGGTCGGGGCATTTTTTGCCCCATGGCTATAATTTGAACAATCTTGATAGTCAACTTGATGAAGCTTCACACCAAATATCAAATACTTCGGACTTGCAGTCTCAGAGAAGAACATTTTTAAAGATTTTCTCTATATAAGTCAATGTAAAACCAAAGGACCCCAGGGTGGGGGCAGCTATAATTTGAATAATCTTGGAAGAGGTCTACTAGATGAAGCTACACAACAAATATCAAAGACCTGGGCCTTGCGTTTCAGAGAAGAAGATTTTTAAAGATATTTCCTACATAATAGAAGTGAAGGCAATGGTAAGGAATCGATACAATTAACACACAGCTCCCATCATAGACACCAAAGGGAAAGAAATACAACCATGAAACAACATACCCTAATGGAAACAACAAAAGTGGAAAGCCAATAGGACAGTTACTTTCCCACAAAATGGCCAATAGGCTATCCAAAATAAAATAATACAAGTGACACAAACATCCAAAGACAAACCATAACAAAAATAAACCGCAACAGAAGAACCGCCTTGGAACGGTCAGCGGAAACAAATTCCGCCGGGGGGCTTAAATCGATTTTACGTGTCCACAATCCTCGCCCTTACTTCCGTCGCGATTAAGATAAATAATTTGTTCAGTCCGCATGAAGGCCTCCTAACTCATCAGTGCAACATCTCCATGAACACAAAAATCAAACAACCACAGGGATGAAACCATGGTGATGACTCAACAGCAAGAAACCACTGAAATGCTGGAGCAAAAGAAAACCAACAGACTCTTATGGGCCCAACCAGAGACAGAGCATCAGGAACTAACCAACATAAGCCTTTACGCTGGAACCGTCATTATATCTGAGGCCTGACCCACCGGCGTGCAATTAATTAAAGAGGGAAGCAAAGTTGTCAACTGTGATTGGGTTAACTATTATGCATGCAGTCTGTCATATAACATTTATGTTGTACCCAATCTTTTATATAGAAGAATGATTTTACAAATTTGGTGCTGAAGTCTTTGCGGTTATATATTTTTCTGAATTTATATACTAAGTCACCATAAAATTCGGGTTCCAATAGTCCTTGTTGCAGAAGAGATTTAAGTCCAATACTGAATTTTGAAATTAAATCAGAATGACGTCTATAAAATTTTGAAAAGGCTTTGCGTAGTTTATGGTACTGATAACCCTGATTAAGAAGTTTAGCCGTTAACAATTTATTACGAGTGTTGAAGTCAGTTACATGACTACACAATCTGGCAAATCAAATTAATTGCGAAATATATATAAACGCCATAGGATGGTGCATGAGGAACATCACCACCAAAAAAAAGGAAAATATACAATCTCAAAATCAAAATCATCGCGTTTATCATAAATTTTGCAAGAAACAAACTCATCTACAATAGATAGATGTAAATCGAAAAACAGGGCCTCAGTATCAGAAGAATTTGCTTTATTTAACTGAAGTTGGTGGTGGTGGGGGGGGGGGGGTAAATTTGACTGATCAAATCATCAAAATAAGTATTATCAATATTTAATATGTTAAAATATTTAATATGTTAAGCCTATGATAATACAAAGAGCCCCAGGGCAGGGTCATTTTTGGCCCTAGGGCTTTAATTTAAACAATCTTGATAGAGGTATACTAGATGAAGCTTCACACCAAATATCAAAGACCTGAGACTTGTGGTTTCAGAGAAGAAGATTTTTAAATATTTCCCTATATAAGTCTATGTAAAACCAAAGGCCCTAACTCTTTCAACCCATCAGACCAGTACAATTATACCTATGCAAATATTGTTGATCAAGATGAAATAGCTGATAACAAGCCATCAGCATAGCAACAGATAAGTAAGTATTTTGTGACAATTGAAGGACAGTTTTCCTTATTGCTCCATAATAAACTATTTTGTGGGTACTGATTAAAACTGCCTCACTGAGGCGGTTCTAATGAATACCCATAATATAGGTTTTTATGGAGAACTGGCAAAAAACAGCCTCCCATTATCACAAAATACTTACCTAATCTGTTACTATGCTGGTTAAGGAGGAGAATTGGTAAAGGAATTTCTATTTTTAGCTCTGGCAGCCATCTCTTTCATCCAAGTGGTGCAGTTTGAGCTATTTTGGTAAAGAGTCACTCAAGAAACATTCCTGTGAAATTATTTCAAAATCCATCAACTGGTCATAGCAACAGAACAGATATTTTGTGATAATTGAAGGATAGTCTTCCTTATAGCTCCATATACCCACAACATAGGTTTTTATGGAGAATCGACGAAAACTATCCTCCAATTATCACAAACTACTTATCTGTTGCTATGCATGAGATCAGGATCAACAGTACAGTCAAACCTTCATGGCTCGAGCACCGATGGCTCGTTTACCATGGATGTGTCGAACCCATTCCTGAGCCCCTAGCGAAATCCTCTACATAAGAAATAGTGGGGGATAATTAAGTAGAGTTTAGTCTTTTATCCTGCAAATGTATGCTGTGTGTACTCATTAGAATCGCCTCGATGAGGCGATTCTAATGACTACACACAGCATACATATTCATTATACAACACCGAAAAGATGTCTAAAAGTATCTCGTCATGCCTCCTGACAGTAACCTCAGTGGCTCGAACTACCCCTTGTCTCAAACAGATTTTCGAGGTCCCAAAGGTGTTCCAGCCATTGAAGTTCGACTGTATATGATTTTAACTGACAGCCCTATTTACAGGTGTATGTAATCCTTTGGGAGCAAGGACAACAACACAGAACTGAAAACTCAAGTGTCCAATTTATTTTTGCTGGCAAAGACTAGCTAGTTTTGGCCATTTAGGCCTCATCAGTGACCCTCAAGTATTTTTGAATCAATTATCCCAAAGGACTAGAAAATATAACCCATGCCTTATTTACCTTGAAATATAAGAGAAGAAGTATTTCATATAATATGTCGTCTTCCTTCACTCAAGGCTTTATAGAAAGTAAATGTATCCACCTTATCTTATGAACAAATCATTGAAATTTGGTCAAACTTGGTTCCATTTTGTCTTGTCTGCACCCTATATCAAGAACAAATTGATGAAATTTGGTCAAACTTGCTACAATCTTATCATTCAAACTACCAAAGATTTGATTAGATTTGGGTGACCTTGACCTTTTTTTCAAGGTCACAGCTCCCGAAAATTGTCAATTTTGGGCAAATAATGGCTTTTTTGTCTGCACCCGGTCTCATTTAAGAATTGATGAATGTTGGTCAAACTCTGTACAATATAGATTGCAATCTACCAAAGATTTGATTAGATTCTGATATTGACCTTTTCTAATGTCACAAGCTCCTAAAAACTGTCAGTTTATGGCCAAAAATGACTAGTATGCACCTTAGATTTTGGTGATATAAACCTAGTTTCCAGGTCAAATGGTTGTTAATATTTATGGTGGGGAAGACACTGAAAACACCAAGCATAGTTATGTTGAGCATGAAAAAAACCTTTCAAACCTTGTGGCAAGAGCAGCTTAAATAATCCTGCAGCAAGATTAGAATGGGAAGACCTGGCAGATTTTTCTGCCACTTTTCAAAGGGAGACAACTTTCGAGACTTCCTGTTGGCTTTTCTATAAGCCCTGTCCCAATGACAAGAATTCCGCAGAAGGCGGCGTCGCACCTGCTGGGGGCAAAAGTCATAGGAGCCACAATCAGAATATTGTTATTAATTAAGTAAATTTCATTCTTAGCAGTTCATAGTTGATGTAAAATGTGTCAAAGTCACTGGACCAAAAAATAAAGGCCATGATCACCAGGTCAAGATAAGTGCCAAATCTGTACATTGAGGAAAAGCACTATGCAAGGTTTGGTAGCTCTAGGCCATTTATTTAAGGACATATCTAACATTGACGTAAAATGTGTTAAAGTCACTGGAGTGCATAATACACGTAAAGGTTAAGGTCACCAGGTCAAGGTACCCGCCGTCAGTAAATGTAGGAGAAGCACTATGCAAGGTTTGGTGGTTGTAGGCCTTAAAGTCAAGAAAATATGGAAAGTCAGTGGAGTGCAAAAAAATAGGTCAAGGTCACCAAGTCAAGGTACCTGCATAGTTAGCACATCTAGGAGAACCACTATGCAAGATTTAGTGGTTGCAAGCCTATTATTTGAGAAGATCTGGAACATTGACGAAAATTGTGTCAAAGTCACTGGAGCGTAAAATATAGGTCAAGATCACCAGGTCAAGATACCTGCAGAGTCAGTACACCCAGGAGCAGCATTATGCAAGATTTGATGGTCGTAGGCCTTTTATTTGCAGAGATCTGGAAACTCGATGTAAAAATTTGTCAAAGTCACTGGAGCGCAAAATATAGGTCAAGGTCACCGGGTCAAGGAACCTGCAGAGTCAGTACATCTAGGAGAATCACTATGCAAGATTAGATGGTCTTGGGCCTTTTATTTGAGGAGATCTGGAACTTTGACGTAAAATGTGTCAATGTCAGTGGAGCGTAAAATATAGGTCAAGGTCACAATGTCAAGGTACCTGCAGAGTCAGTACATCTAGGAGAAGCACTCTTCAAGATTTTATTGTTGTAGGCCTTTTATTTGAGAAGATCTGGAACATAGACATAATTTGTGTCAAACTCACTGGAGAGTAAAATATAGGTCAAGGTCACCGGGTCAAGGAACCTGCAGAGTCAGTACATCTAGGAGAAGCACTATGCAAGATTAGATGGTGGTGGGCCTTTTATTTGAGGAGATCTGGAACTTTGACATAAAATGTGTCAATGTCAGTGGAGCATAAAATATAGGTCAAGGTCACCGTGTCAAGGTACCTGCAGGGTCAATACATCTAGGAGAAGCACTCTTCAAGATTTTATTGTTGTAGGCCTTTTATTTGAGAAGATCTGGAACATAGACATAATTTGTGTCAGACTCATTGGAGAGTAAAATATAGGTCAAGGTCACCGGGTCAAGGTGCTTGCATGTTCAGGAGCTCAAGGTGATGTTTCATGACAGGTCTGATGGTTGTTTAGTCTTATAGTTGATTGCAATACAAACTTAGACGTAATGTCGAACTTCGATGTAATGGTCAGTCGCTGGAGCGCAAAATATAAGTCAAAGTCACCGGGTCAAGGTGCTTGCCTAGTCAGGAGCTCAGGGTGATGTTTCATAGAATATTTGATGGTTGTGTAGTCTTATAGTTGATTACAATACAAACTTTGACGTAATGTCGAACTTCGATGTAAAAGTCAAAGTCACTGGAGCACAAAATATAGGTCTAAGTCACCAGGTCAAGGTGTCTACACAGTCACAAGGTCATGGAGATGTTTCATGTAAGTTTTGATGGAGGCTGAGGTTTGTAGTTGACTTAATAAAAAGCGTCTACTCTTAAAGGAAAGAATTTGCTCCTCATGAGCAAATTCTTTCCTTTAAGAGTTGACCCCTATTGACATGGGCGACAAAACTACTTTTGCAGTAGTTTCCTCCCATGAAGATGTATCCATTCCCCTTAAATATATGCTCAAGGTTCAAACTAAGGCCACTCAATCATTGAGTGGAGATAGGTGTAGGGGATTTATTCATCAGTGAAATCTTGTACTTACTTCCGATGTAAGAGTTATGTAGGTGACCATGTCTGTTTGGGAAGCTTCAGCAAGAATCTCGAGGGTTTTATATGGTACCATGTCCATGATCACAATACCTTCATGTTGACAAAGGAGCTGTGCCTGTTCACTAACAGAACCTCGAACGAGGACAATACTGACACAATGCTGAAAGAATTAGAATATCAGGGATCAGTTGTTCAAAGCAGCATTAACTTAACCCTTATCTTGCTGAATATTCATTTGAGCCACACCCATTTCTGTCTATCAACCAATCAAATTATTTGATGTAATTTATTGCTATAAATTCATAAACTGAATGCCAAACAGTGTAGATCCTGATCAGATGGCTTCTTCAGAAGCCATCTGATCTGGATCTACACTGTTTGTAAAGATAGAGGTTGTCGTGAACAGCAAGATAAGGGTTAACTCATAAAAAGGTGAAATATTAACCCCAGTCCTGCTGAACATGATAACTCTTACATCTGCAAACAGTGTAGATTCAGAGCAGGTGGCTTTTGTAGAGGCCATCTGATCAGGATCTATAGTGTCATTGAGTTGGTGAATTTGAATGAAGACTTCAAAAAAGTAAGCTGATTGGTTAATAGGCTGAAATGGGTGTGGGAAAATTAATCTATTCAGCAGGACAAGGATTAAATGCTGTTTTGTAGCAACTACATGTACCAGTAAAATATCTGATGGTATTTCAAAGCAAACATATCAGATGTTTGCTATATCAATATTTTTCTTTCATGCAAACTAATGCTTGGATAATTTCTGGCCCCCGCCCATAGGGGCTTGAAGAAATATATGGGCTGCATGATGCTTCCACGCAGAGCTGAATCTGGCCCGCACACTAGTACTGGTAAACCGCTTAGAGGATCTAAGCCTGTCCAGGAACCGCGGTGCGAGGCGGACCGTCCATGCTAATAAACCCTGTTGGTTTCATTGGGCGACAGGGCTTGAGATGTCATTTCATCTCAATGTCGGGTAAAAGTCCCACAAAATTGGAAGCGACGTCTCCAAAATGACCTTTACAGTGTTGACCGGGGACGTTAAACCTCAAATCAAACAAACAAAAGCTTCAATTTACCAGGCCCAGTTGCCATAATACATGTAATCCTAAAAATTCAGACACCTTGAGGACTTGCTGTAATTCTCCTAAAATTTGAACGGGTTTGTTTTGCAATCAAGCAAGGAGTCCAAAAAGTGGATATGGAATAGCAAACAGGGTAGATCCTTATCAGACTGCTCATTTAGAAGGAGTCTGATCTGGGTCTACACTGTTTGTTTAGGCCTGTCTGTCCCAATACTAAGGATCATTACGGTATTTAGCCATGGCACAGCACAAGGTGAAAGATATTATGTGGGATCAGTAAAGATACAGAGCAGTACAGTCCCCATGGGATTCATCAGTCCTCTAAGGTCTCCCAAGATATCCTCAGAATGGCAAGCAATGGTTCTAATTCTAATCTGCCTGCAGGATCATTTAACCCTTGACCTGCTGAATATTTATATATGCCACACCAACTACAAATTATAAACCAATCAGATTACTTGATGCAAATTATTACAACAAATTCATAAGCTGAATGACAAACAATGAAAATCCTGATCAGATGGCTTCTTCAGAAGCCATCTGATCTGGATCTTCATTGTTTGAAAGATAAGACATAATCCGGGCTCAGCAGGTCAAGGGTTAAGCTGCTCTTGCCACAAGGTTTGAAAGCCTTTTTTCATGCTGTGCTTGATGTTTTCAGTGTCCTCCCAACCATAAATATAAACACCCATTTGACCTTGAAAACTAGGTTTATGTCACCAAAATCTAAGGTGCATACTAGTCATTTTTGGCCATAAACTGCCAGTTTTCAGAAGATTGTGACATTAGAAAAGGTCAAGATCAGAATCTAATCATTCTTTGGTAGGTTGCAATTTACAGTAAAACTTCGATGGCTCGAACACCGATGGCTCGTTTACCATGGCTGAGTCGAACCCGTTCTTGAGTCCCTAGGGAATTTCTGTATTGTAAGAAATAGGGAGGGTAAAAATTATATTTTTGTCTTTTATCTTGCAAATGTATGCTGTGTGTACTCATTAGAATCGCCTCGATGAGGCTGTTCTAATGAGTAAACACAGCATACAGTTGAACTTCAATGGCTCGAACACCGATGGCTCGTTTACCATGTCTGAGTCGAACTCATTCTTGAGCCCCTAGGAAAATCCTCTACATAAGAAAAAGTGGGGGATAATTTAGCAGATTTTAGTCTTTTATCTTGCAAATGTATGCTGTGTGTACTCATTAGAATCGCCTCGATGAGGCGGTTCTAATGAGTAAACACAGCATGCTTGTTTCAATATAGAACACAGAATAAGATGTCCTAAAGTATGTCGCTATGCCTCCTTGCGTTAGCCCTCAGTGGCTCGAACTACCCCTATCTCGAACAGATTTTCATGGTCCCAAAGGTGTTCGAGCCATTGAAGTTCTACTGTATATTGTACAAAGTTTGGCCATCATTCATCAATTCTTAAATCAGACAGGGTGCAGACACAAAAAAAAAAAAAAACATTATTTGCCCAAAATTAACAATTTTTGGGAGCTGTGACCTTGAAAAAAAGGCCAAGGTCACCAAAATCTAATCAAATCTTTGGTAGGTTGCAATGATAAGATTGAACCAAGTTTGACCAAATTTCATCAATTTGTTCTTGATATAGGGTGCAGACAAGCCAAAATGGAACCAAGTTTGACCAAATTTCAATGATTTGTTCATAAGATAAAGTGCAGACAAGCCAAAATAAGGTCAAAGTCAACCAAATGAAATTAAATTTTTGGTATTGTACATTGAGGAAATCATGTGATAGGGTGCAACCAAGCCATAATTGAGTTTTGTGGGGGTCTATGCCCTTCAAAATAAGGTCAAGGTGACTAAAATCTAATCAAATCTTTTGTAGCATAATGATCCTAAGTACTGGGACAGATAGGCCTAAGCAAACAGCAAACAGTGAAGGAGTAGTCTGATCAGGGTCTACACTGTTTGCCATTCCATCTGCACCTTTAGAACTCCTTCCTGGACCATTAAACAAATTTGTTAAAATTTTAGGAAAATTGTAAAAAGTACTCAAGGTGTCTGAATATTTAGCCCTTATCTTGCTGTTCACGACAACCCCTATCTTTGCAAACAGTGTAGATCCAGATCAGATGGATTCTGAAGAAGCCATCTGATAAGGATCTACACTGTTTGACATTCAGTTTATGAATTTGTAGGAATAAATTACATCAAGTAATCTGATTGGTTCAAAGTCAGAGATGGGTGTGGCTAAAATGAATATTCAGCAAGAAAAGGGTTAGGATCTTTATGGTAGGTTACAATATATTGTACCAAGTTTGACCAAATTTCAACAATTCATTCATGTGTCCGGGTGCAGACAAGCAATTTCTGGCCCAAAAATGACACTTTATGGGGGCCTGTGTCCTTGAAGATAAGGTCAATGTTACTAAATCTTATCAAATCTTTGGTTGGTTGCAATGATATTGTACCAAGTCTCACCAAATTTCATCAATTTGTTCATGAGATAGGACCCATACAAGCCAAAACTGACAGTTTTGGGGGGCATGTGCCCTTGAAAATAAGGTGCAGGTAACCAAAATCTAACCATATCTTTGGTAGGTTGCAATGATATAATTGCACCAATTCATGTCTGAGCAAATTTCATCAATTCATTCATACGATAGGGTGCCATAAGCCATTTTTGGCCCAAAATTGAGTTTTGGGGAGTCTGTGCCCTTGAAAATAAGGTCAGGGGGGGGCCATCAAATTCTAATGGCTGTTTTCATCCATCCTACTCATGTATCCATTTAAGTTTGGTCCGAATCCATTGATAGGTTCAGGAGATATAGTGCTTCAAACTGGCCACGCTGACGCAAAAGGGATCTGCACCAAAAACAATATGTCCCCATCACCCTTGGTGGGGGAGATATAATTATTAAAATACCAATTATGAGGATTTTTTCATGTTTATGTGTACAGGATGATATTTCTGCTTTAAACCCTAACAATAGTGTTAAAAGGAGGTTGTAGTGTAACATAATAACTGCATAATTAATAAGCTTCCCTTTTCTCTATGATTGTCTATACTTACTATATAAACTACATTAATTACACTACACATTCTTTGTGAATATTCAAGAAATTAAAGCAAAAATTGATCATAATATTACATGTTTACAAAACACCTGAACCCACTAATGCAAAGGTAGCATTAGTCCAGTTTCTAGAAGTGCCCTCTAAAAATACACAACAGAAGCTAACTCACTGCCATTCCTCACTGTAATAAATTACCAACTGCAAAAGTTGTCAATTTCAGATTATTTGTTGTCTAGTTCTACAAGCATACTATGACTTACCTCTCTGAGAACTCTTTTGACATCCATCAACCATTGGTCATTTTGAGTCATATGGTCTGACAGAAGCTCCACCCCTCCCACTTTAGTAATGTTAGAAATCTTTTTGTATCCTTTGTGATGATAGTTAGGCTGTAAGTCTCCATTTACCATCTAAAATATTAGAAAAGGAGATTGATTGTATTGACATTAACGACACATCAACTCTTGAGGGTCATTTCGTGTTGTCTCCCAGAGAAAGGGAGAAAAGAGACAGATAGTAGAACAGATGAAAGAGAAGGATAAGCCAGAAAGAGAACAAGAGCTCTGCAAGCGGGGCATTATACGCTTGTGGAAATTAGCATATATATACTGACTTCACAAGTTTGGGTTTGTGGAATGAAACCAAGGAACAATATGTGCTCCATATATTCTTATCTGGCACTATTAATAACCCTCAATGGCTCAAACTACCTGTCTGCAACAAATTTTCATGGTCGGTAATATTGGGTGGACCATAACCTCAAAATAATATGTGCTGCCACACAGCATGGTCTAATTACATATGAAGTTTCAGCTAAATCGGATGCAAAATGTAGAAGTCATCTGGAAATGAAAAGTTTACAAAAAATTTCAAAGGAGCATAACTCTTTTATTATTTGGTGGACCTTAACCTTGAAACAATAAGCACTGCCCCACATCATGGTCTGCCTATGTATGAAGTTTCAGCTTGATCGGAAGCAAACCGTAGGAGGAGTTATCCGGAAACGAAAAGTTTACAAAAAATTTCAAAGGGGCATAACTCTTTTATTACTTGGTGGACCGTAACCTTGAAACAATATGCACTGCCCCACATCATGGTCTAACTATGTATGAAGTTTCAGCTTGATCGGATGTAATTTGTAGGAGGAGTTATCCGGAAACGAAAAGTTTACAAAAAATTTCAAAGGGACATAATTCTATTAATATTTGGTGGACCGTAAGTTCGATAAAATATGCGCTGCCCCACATCATGGCCTAACTATGTATGAAGTTTCAGCTTGATCGGATGTAAACTGTAGGAGGAGTTATCCGGAAACGAAAAGTTTATAGAAGGATGGACAGACGGAGGAACAGACGCCGGGGGGCATAACATCGTTTTTCAAATGGGCATATAAAAATGAAAGAAAGTGAAGAAACAGAAGAAATAAAAACATTCCCCTATACCCTTACCTGCTGCAAGGACAGCATGCCTTGTCCAACAGAACTGATATTGACACCTTTGCCTCACCCAACCCAACTACCCCAGTAGGAAGGGTGAATGTTTGGTTTGGTTTGGAGTTTAATAGCCCAGTCAACACTTCTTAGGTCATATCAAGCCAATCAGCTAACCTTATCACACTTTTCCTGTGCAGTTAACTAGTACAGTGTATGTTATTTACTGTAAGTATTCAGACAAGTCAACTCCTTACCATACATGTCCAAAAATTTGAACAAGTACAATTAACTACCTAATATTGTGTCTAAAGATAGCTAAATGAATGGCAAACAGTGTAGACCCTGATGAGATGCCACGATCTGCGGCATCTCATCTGGGTCTACACTGTTTGCTCAGGCCTGTCTGTCCAAATACATGCGGTGAATACAGTACATTCTTTGGCCAGAAACTGAAAAATGCCCTTCTTTCTTCAGCAGAATGAAAAGAATGATCTTAGAAAAAAATTTCATGAACAATTTCCATAAACAAATACTTCTGACCTGGATATCTAGAGTATCAAACCTATGACATCCTGATCAAAGTCAGATCTGCATCTGACCAAGCTACCCAGGGTTGCATCTCAAAGGGTTTTGGAGAAATGGAGACCAGAAGGTTATATTGTCAGTGCAACTAACTTCAACACCCTGGGCAGCCAGAGCTGTGGTTCTTGTTCATGACATGCCCTTGTAACCTCATGTAAAATTGTGCTAAGTACCATCAATATATCTTAAAGTGTATTGGAGTCATAGAGATGACAAAGTTGTGTCTATGGATGGTCTTTCGAGCCTGTGTCCTCTGACAGATCATGAAGCTATACTTTTAGGGGAGATAACCAAAACACCATGACACCCAGTGTTGTGGTTCTTCATCAGGATAACAAGTCCATGAAATGAATATCCCTCAGAACCCTACTTCATATGGAGAAAACTGGAGTTTACAGGAGTATACATTATTTTGCTTAGTTCTGCTCCAAGACATAGGTTGTGGGTACCCGTTAGAACCACCTATATGATATGTTTGCAGTATAAATAAGAAAAAGATAAAATTCATCAGACAAATAGCCATTTTTGAGATATATAAGAATGCACTATGTCAGATGGTTCTGTTATGGTAAGGTTGCCCATGACAAACCTTCTTAATCTCATGTAAATAGTACCAAGTACCATCAATATATCACAAAGGGTATTGGAGTTATGGCGATCATAAGGTTGTGTCTACGGATGGATGGGCACTAGGTGAATCATTTTATCATATGACGTCGCGTCTGAGAGTGTAATAACGCCATGTAATATTTTCGATAATCCACTAGTGGTTTAAATATGCAAATTAGCTAGATACGTCCCGTGACGTTACATGTACGGCGTCCTTAACGACGTCGCATTTACTTATGGCGGAATATTGTTATTTTTGTAAACAGTCGTGAATAAAATGCTTTTAAATGTCATATGATAAATAGAATCTTGCATTCGTGCTCATGTATTATTGAATTTATTAAACTCGTCGAGGAAAAGGGATAAAATGCTCGGCAAAGCCTCGCATTTTAACCCTTTTCCTCAACTCGTTTAATAAATTCAATAATACATGAACACTCATGTAAGATCCTCTATATATCCCATAAACCTTTTGAGCTTAGGGATACTCACTAGTAAAATTTCACCCATTCAGGTCAGCATAAAGTGTCAGTAGACATCCATACAGTACACAGCAAAGACTCTATAACACATTTTTGGGATCACTGGGCGACAGGGCTTGAGATGTCATTTCATCTCAATGTAGAAGTAAGACAAAGATCAGGAATCGATACAATTAACTTACTCCACCCATCAAAGACACCAAAGGGAAAGAAACACTAACATTAATTGACCAGACCATAATGGAAACCTAAACAAAGGAAGGCCATAAGGACAGTTACTTTCCCACAAAATGGCCATATGGCGGTCCAAATTAAAAATACACAAGTGATAAACACTGGGGGGCTTAAATCGATTTTACGTGGCCACAATCCTCGCCCTTACTTCCGTCGCAATTTAGACAAATAATTTGTTCAGTCCGCATGAAGGCCTCCTAACTCATCAGTGCAACATCTCTGTGAACACAAAAAAATCAAAGAACCACAGAGGTGAGACAACGGTGAGGTAAAATGTCTCAATGTCTGGTAAAAGTCCCACAAAATTGGAATCAACGTCTCCAAAATGACCTATATAGTGTTGATGGGGATGTTAAACCTCAAATCAAACAAATTAAATACTTTTTTGGGGTCAAATGCAGAACCAATGTTAGCTAAAAACCCGCATTATATTTAAACAAAAACTATATTTTCTTTCTATATAATCTATACATTTTGGGAGCATTTTAAACCATATTATATTCAAAATGTGTTATAATAAAAAGTTTGTGGTGGTCTCTAGCACTAGGACATTACCATAACATAGCCATATCAAGGAATGCTATTTTTAGATGAACATTTGCACTTTTTGTCTTGGTTGGACTCAAAATTGTTACAACTGAATTGCTTTTTTCCCTTTTCTAATTATGAGACAAGTATCTGAGCAACTAGAGCTGACCGATAAAACTTTTCCTTTAAGGGCAACCTGTTCATGATTTACATTGTTTGATATTCAAAATACATCAACAGACATCTTGTTCAAGGTCTGACGCTTAGAACTTCAAGTGCTAAGCATGTGAAGTAGGCTCAATTCCAAAGTACTGTTTTTCCTATTTTTCAGCAAACATAAGGTTTGACATTACATGTGAATCAAGCCTAATTTCTGCCAAAAAAAAATGAAAACAAAACTAGAACTGTCAGTGAAACTGACTAGGGCCCCGGCAGCGCTATCAGAAATTTGTGGACGGACAGACGGACAGACAGACGGATGGACAGAGTGATTACTATTGGGCACCCACACTTTCAGTGCGGGGCCCTAAAAATAGATTGCAATCTCTTCTAGGTTTTTCAGCAGGGCCTGAAGGGAGAAGCTTCTGCAGAGGTCTTAATGGAATGGTGCTATTTTTAAGGTAAACAGGGGCTAGAAGCACATGGTGGCTACCCCTGAAGAGTACAACACTTAAAAAACCAAGGAAAAATGCATCTGGAAATGTCATATGAGGAACATTTCTGTGAAATTATTTTGAAATCCAGCCATCAGGGCATAAAGAGGAACATTTCTATAAAACTTTTTGAATTTGAGCCATTGGCTTGAGAGAAGATTACACTTAAAAGTTTTTCTATTTTTATCTCTAATGGCCATTTTCTTAAACAGAGCAGAAATATTTTAGCAGTTTGTGGTGTCAGGCTATAAGAGAAACATTGTGTGAAATTATCCTGAAAACAGCTTATTGGTTTAGAAGGAGAAGTCATTTGAAAAAATTGTTGATAGCCAACAGAGTCTGGAGGGCCAGATAGCCATCACAATAGCTCACACCTTGAGTGCTAAAAAGCTAGTCACCCCAAAATAGGAGTGGCAAAATAGTGCAGGCTCAGATCAGATGCTACAATACGTGGCATCAGATCAGGGCCTTCACTTTTGGCAAAAAAAAAAAACAACTGGGCCATTATATTAATAAGTAAATAAAAAAATATTAAAAAGAACCTCAACCAGATACCCCTACTTTTTAAAAATGGACTATATACAAGACAGAATATTCTATTCAGGACAAAATGAGTAACCTACCAGCATCCTACAAGTTTTCTCTCTCCACTGTTGTACAACATCCATATTGTCAATTGTTGTGGAAATAAGAACACCATCAATAAGCTTTGGTTGTCTTGGTAATACACCAGTTTCACTATGACAACATATCAAACTGACATTCAACTTCTCAAAATTAGCCCTGAAATGACATTTTCTACAGAGTACAGACAGGCAGAAATGACATGAGCAATGCTATATGTATATCCCTGTACATGTATCCGAAATCATCAGTTCGTATTTTTTTTTTTAATTGGGCAATGTAATACCACAAGATGATGTAACATAACATGAAAATAACATCATGACATCCTGTTTTTATTTACTAATTTATGGTAGTTCTCAGATCATAAGGCTATTGATATATAATTTTACTTTTAAGGGTGTAATTTTGTCTAATAGTTGAATATGTTTGTAACAGCCCTTGTACTATAGCTGAAGATACCTAAACAAACATGAAGGATAATATTGGGATATATTTTCTTATTTCTCCATTGACCCATGTTGTACCAGATACCCCAAAACAGGTACCCTGGCAAACAGTGCAGGCTCAGATCAGACGCCGCAGAATGTGGCGTCTGATCAGGGCCTCCACTGTTTGCTAAAAGTTCAGTCATTTTCCAAATAAATTTTGATGAAAACACAACCTGTCACCCCTAAATTTTGAGATGGACTCCTGCTATATATGTGGAGGATGATTGAATTTGGTACTAAAAGGGTTAAACCATATGTTGTGGGTATTTGATAGAATTACCTCAACAGGGCCATTCTAACAACTACCTAAAAATATTTCCAACAAGAAATAATGAAAATTATCTCTTGATTATCATCATTACTCATCCTTATCTGCAGCTTGTTGCAAATATATTTTCATGGTAATATAAGCGGGCCTCGGTAGCTCAGTGGGATGCGCGTCTGACTGGTGATCAGGTACATGCCGGTTCGATACCTGCCGGGGTCAGCAACATTCTTTCGTGGCGATTGATCATGAAATCTTTTCTACAGTCATTCTCTCCTTTCTGCTGTTTCAAATAGGGCAGCTGTCAGTTTCTGGCGAAAGAATGTGCACTGTACTGGTTAACCGCTTACATATAAGCATGCCCAGGAAACATGTGGATAGGTAAACTGACCAGCTCAAAAATGTCCTAACATAGTGTTGTCTAGGCCATTAAACTCCAAAACAAACAATCATGGTAATATAAAGATTTTATGCATTTTAGTTAATTCAGGGAAAATGCTGCTCTTCAGCATTCCTGTGACATAAACCTTGAAGACACAAAACCTTTTAATTCCAAATATTCTAATACCCACCATAAATGCCTATCTAGAAGCCCAGAAAAAAAGAAGGATTAAGGGGAGTTTAACCCTTATTCTGCAGAAATTATTTTAGCCACACCCATTGCTGACTATCAACTTATCAAAATACTTGATATAATGTATACATGCAATTCACAAGCTGCATGACAAACAGTGTAGATCTTGATCAGATGGCTCAGAGGCTATCTGATCTGGATCAAGGTAGGGGTTGTCATTTTCAGCAGGATAAGGGTTAAATACTTTACCCATATCTTTTCAAAATGCCCCAATGTTACTAGTTCTGATTCACTATTTAAGACAAAATTTACCTCTGATCATTAATCTTTGTTCCAAGCTGCTTAATAATAGCCTGATGAACAACTTCAGCAATGCCTGAATCAGTCTGTGGACATAAGCACCTTATCAGCTGGAACAGCCAGGATGTGAAGACCATATCCTGAGACATTCCTAGTCTAGAATTTATCTCCTCTCCTGCCTTTTTTTCTTTAAGTTCTGCTCCTTTTTCCATAACTGAATGTTTTTGTTTACCATGGGAATCAGTTATTGCTTCAGAGGGCACTTTAGATTTCAGGTCAACTTTAACTTCTAATGTAAATGATACATCATCTGATTTTCCTTCAACATCACAATCATCTTGTTCAACATGTCTGCTGGTTCTATTAATATTCTTTATTCCAGTGCCCAGTTTTGCACCAGCCACACCCAAACCTGCCAACAAATTATCTATTTTATGAATACTTGTCTTTGTTTTAAGTTTATTCTTTGAGCCCAGTTCATAATATTCCTTGGGTGATTTATGACCAGCAACAACACAGAAGTGATTCAAAGAAGTAGCTGTTGCAGCAGTCTCCTCTGGAATTTGTTCATGCTTTGATTCTTGAATTGTTTTATTCATAGAATATGCCTCTGGACTTTCTACTGAAACATCAGAAATTACTTTGTTTTTAGTTTTGCATTCATTATTGTTTAAATGTCTTCTCTTGCCATTCAACTGTCCTACAAGTGGGCTGATTTCTTCATCAACTATGGCTTTGTTTTGTAGATCTTCATCACAGTCTTTCTCAGCTTTATCTTTATCAAAACATTCACTTTTATTTGTTTTCTCAGTTTCTTCTTTATTCAGACCATGGAAACAATGATCAAACTCACCATCATTATCAACATCAGTTTTCATTTTAATGTATTTTGCAAGCTTTTTGTTTAGTCTTTCTCTTCTCTCATTGACTATCCTTAGATCTTTTTCAATACCTTCTTTCAGATCTTTTATATCATTAATGAATTCAGCATCCCATTTCTCTCTTAAAGCTTTAATGCCCAGACCATCCTGATGCATATCCTCCATGACTGTGTTTGATGCATCATTTACTACCTTATCATTTGGTATATGTGATCTGTTATTCTCAAAAAACAAGTCTGTATCTTCTGATATGGTATATTTACTGTCAGTCTGCAGACTTTTCATTTTAAGTTCAACAACAGGAATATCCATTTTATCTTTTTCATTTGTATTGTTTTGACATATTTCATCTGACTTTTTCACTTTGTTATTTTCCCTATGTTTTGATGACTGATCTTTAGATGAACATTCTATTTTTCTTTGTCTTTCGTCAGCAGTAGTCAATTCTGTATGTCCACTTTCATGTCTGTGTGTAGAATCTTTAAACTGAGTTGCATCAAACTCATTTCTGCAACTCCCAGCTTTGTGTTTATGACTACTATGTAGGCAAACAGAACTTTGTTGCTGCATACTATGTGCTTTACAAGAAACTTTACTTGTTGACTTCTTTTGTTGAGATTTATTAGACTTTTCATTTCTTTGGTTTATTTTCTTTGGTGTTTCTCTCAAACAATCCTTTTCTTCAGGTAAAAGCTGGCTGATGGATGTATCTGCACTTGACAGCTTGGAAGTTTTAGTTTTGGCATTTCTAGGATTACAATCACTCAAACCTTTATCTGGAGTCTTTGCTGTACATGTATTACCAGGTACATTGAGCTTAACAGCAAGACTTTTAGCATAGTGTATGCACTCTTCAAGGGCAGTATGCATAAGTTTGTCAACTTTTCTTCTTGCCAAACCCTATAATATAAAATATATGCAGTATGCATTATTTCTGCAAGTTTGAGTAATCTGGAAACTGTTAGATAATTCTGAAAATGAACCCTTGGTCCAGTTGTTATAACTAAGGATGTTAAACTTTGAATATTTAGATAATGGCAGATGCAAAAGCTAGTCACATTTTTTAATAAAATAAAACCTGTGTATTAGATATTGTACTTGGAAGAACAAATGACGAAAATGTAAAGATTCTTAACATTTTGAGGATCCATACTTAACTGTGTTATATCAAAATCTGAATTATAATATACAGTGTTATAAAGAAGATTCTGTGCATCACGTTAACAAGTCCGTTAAAAGAACACCCATCTAAACCCCACTTTATATGAATAAAACAGGGGTTTACAGGGGTATGGGCCCGCAAATTTATTTGCGGGTGCCCTATAGTAATCACCCTGTCTGTCCGTCTGTCCGTCCGTCTGTCCGCACCCACAAATGTATAGTTAGGTGGCTATGTAAATGGACAGAATCAATGTAAGTCTATGGGATTTATTCCGTTAGACAGCCACTTAAGTATCAATCCTGCCAAAAATAGCCTGGACATAAGTATACATCCGTGAGAACGTCCGTCTGTCTGTCCACATTTTTTATGCTTTTTCTTAATAACTTAAAAACCGTTAGATGCATCAACTTCAAACTTTAAATATAAGGTCACAATATCATTACACAATTTCATGGCAAGTTAGGTAACTCTAGCTACAATACTCTCAGAGTTATGGCCCTTTGAAAAACTTAAAAAATGTCCACATTTTTCATGTTTTTTCTTAATAACTTACTAACCATCAAACCTATCAACTTCAAACTTTAAATATATGGTCTCATCATCATTACATAACTTTATGGCAAGTATCCTAACTGTAGCTTCAATACTCTCAGAGTTATGGCCCTTTGTAAAACTTAAAAAATTCAGCTTTTTCCTGTTTTTTCTTAATAACCTACAAACCGTCAAACCTACCAACTTCAAACTTTAAATATATGGTCTCATCATCATTACACAATTTTATGGCAAGTTACCTAACTGTAGCTTCAATACTCTCAGAGTTACGGCCCTTCGAAAAACTAAAAAAATCAGCTTTTTCATGTTTTTTTTCTTAATAACTTACAAACGGTCAAATCTATCAACTTCAAACTTTAAATATTTGGTTGCATTATCATTACACAATTTTATGACAAGTAACGTAACTGTAGTTTCAATACTTTCAGAGTTATGGCCCTTTGAATAATTTTAAAAATCAGCTTTTTTCGTCTTTTTTCATCTTTATTTTATAACTGCTACAGATATTCAAATGAAACTTCCTATAGTTACTGACAGTTGCCCTATAGTAATGCCCTGTCTGTCCGTCTGTCGGTCCGTCTGTCCATCTGCCTGTCTATCCATTAACATTTTTCATGTTTACAAACTGAAGCTGAAGTTATTGACAGTTGCCATATAGTAATACCCTTTTGTTTTTCATTCATAACTTACAAACAGTCAAATGCATCAACTTCAAACTTAAGATATATGGTCACAATATCATTACACAATTACATGGCAACCGACGTAACTCTAGCTACAATACTCTAAGAGTAATAGCCCTTTGAAAAAATCCAACTCCTCTGATGGCACTGCCGGGGCCCTAGTCAGTTTCACTGACAGCTCTAGTTTTGCTTATTTCTGCTCCAAGACATAGATTGTGGGTACTCGTGAGAACCACCTCAATGAGGCGGTTCTAATGAGCACCCACAACCTATGTCTTGGAGCAGAAATAAGAAAAATGACACAAATTTTCAACGGAAAAGCAGCCATTTTGGGATTATGAAAGAATGCACTATGTCACATGGGTGTGTAACGTAATAATTCATCACTGGGCATGTTTACCTAATATGGACATTTTCCTAATGTAAGGATCCTTTTAACCCAGAAATCGGTCTTAGTGAAACAGAGCTAAATGCATAGACTTCAAACATGGAACTTTGAAAATATTTGAGGGTCACTGATGAGGCCTAATTCGGCAAAACTACTGTTCTTTGGTGACCTCCTTGCTTCCAAAGGATAAACCTATCTTAGACCATATTACATTGTTGATGCTGACAACAACAATGCCATCACCAGAAAGAGCTCCTTATGTCACTCTTGCTTTTTAAATAATACTAGAATGTGCTCAGTGCAAGTGAGGGGTAAAGCTGGTGCAAATACAGGCTTTGGTTTGGGTTGGAGCTGAAAGACCAAGTAAAAACTATTGAAGATATGTCAAACCGTTCAGTTTACCGAGCTGCTCTTTCACTGTGCAGAAGTTATACATAAGCGGTTAACCAGTACAGCTAAGATTCTGTATTTCACAAGTATCCAACTGGGATAAAACCCGCAAACCTACTAATGATCACCAGTCAATCATGCATTTGACTCTGCCACCGAGGACAGCTGTAATTATAACTCAAGTGGGCAGGACTAAATCAGTGGCAGTTTCTGCAATTGGTGCTGTGTGCATGTTATAATAATAGAGAGACTTAGATTTTTTAATGGACATGCTGATGTATAGTTGACATAGACAAAGCTCCAAAAAGTAAGCGGATGGACACTAATGAGCTAATGAGACACTTACAACAACTGACAGTGCTTGTGTATTTGTTACATTAGTTGTTGTGTATTTGGTACATGTTTTTGCATACCTGGCAAATTTGGATCAGGTGTTTTCAAGGGTGAATTTATTCAGTCCATTGAAAAAAGTGATGAAATACAATAGGTCACTGCAAAACTGCGTCACAATAAATATTTAGTAATAATATTCTTCAGTTGAAGAAAATATTGGGAGAATTTACTGAAAGTTTGTCATGTGAAGGGAGAATTTGCTTGGCAAAATTGTCTTTATTTCTAAACAAAATGGAAAACTGTAAATAAGTTGTAGAAAGGGTTGTCCTTTGTAATCAAGGAATACACCACAGAACTAGAAAATATGGAGTGTATGGGTTTTCTGGGCCAGACTTAAGCTAGTTTCAGCCAATTAGGCCTCATCAGTGATCCTCAAATATTTTCAAAATTCAGCAATGGAATCAATGATCCCGAAGGACAAGAAAATATAAACTACAATAATTATGTAGGGCAGGGAGACTTTTCACGGCTACCATACATTCCCAGACACCAGCTGTAGTGACGTTAAATATGTTCTAGAAAGGGTTATCCTTTGTAAGCAAGGAATACACCACAGAACTGGAAAAATATGGAGTGTACATGTTTTCTGGGCCAGACTAGCTAGTTTCGGCCAATTAGGCCTCATCAGTGACCCTCAAATATTTTCAAAATTCAGCAATGGAATCAATGATCCCAAAGGACAAGAAAATATAAACTACACTATGATGTAGGGCAAAGGTCCCACCCATCGGAGCTTGAAGAAATAGATGGGCTGCATGATGCTTCCATGCAGAGCTGAAACCGACCGCATACAAGTACTGGTATACCACTTAGAAGCCTGCCCAGGCAAAGCGTGCGAGTCGGACTGTCCATGCTTATAACAGTGGAATCCGTTTCACTGACCGTTCCATGGCGAATCTTTTGTCATGGTTTATTTTTGTTATGGTTTGTCTTTGGGTTTTTGTGTCACTTATATAATTTTGTTTTGGCTAGCCAATTGGCCATTTTGTGGGAAAGTAAGTGTCCGTTTGGCTTTCCACTATTGATGTTTCCATAAGGGTCTGTTGTTTCATGTTTGTGTTTCTTTCCAATTGCTGTCTCTGAAGGGAGCTGTGGGTTAATTGCATTGATTCCTGATCATCGCCTTCACTTCTATTTTTTTTAACCCTATTGGTTTCATTGGGTGACAGGGCTTGAGATGTCATTCCATCTCAATGTCTGGTAAAAGTCCAACGAAATTGGAAGCAATGTCTCCAAAACGACATATACAGTGTTGACAGGGACGTTAAACCTCAAATCAAACAAACAAATGATGTAGGGCAGGGATACTTTTTATGGCCGCCACACATTCCCAGACACCAGCTGTAGTGACGTTAAATATGTTCTAGAAAGAAACTCTGGAAATTAAAGGTAAACATTTTCAATGAGAACAATATCCTTATTAATTAAAGAAAGTAACCAGCCACATCACTTTCTTACCAATTTCTAGTTTCTGAGGCATGTTCAGTCTTCTAGTGTTAAACACAAGTTTTCTCTCGAACCTAAAAAAAGGTTTAATCAATCACGGAAAACCATAATCAATTATGTTCTCATTTGTCCTTAACCATTATCTTGCTGAATAAATTACTTTAGCCACATCGATTTCTGATTATCCACTTGTTCAATTCACAATTTGCAGGACAAACCGTGTAGATCCTGATCAGATGACTTCTTGAGAAGCCATCTGATCTGGATCTACACTGTTTGTAAAGGTAGAGGTTATTTTGTTCAGTGGGATAAGGGCTAAAAACCAATCATCATGTAAGATTTGGAAAAAAATACAACTGACAAAGCAACGAGGGATCACTGGTAAAGGAAATCTATACCTGTTCTGTCAAAGAAACAGCAACTCTTGCAAAACTTCTGATATAGAACAATAGAGTAGCAGCCCCTGTCTGATGTTGTTTGATGAAGGATTGAACCACTCTGACCAGATGCTGCCCAACAGGATGCTGAAATGATACAAAATTCTGTAGTTACTATAAAAGTGACACAAACCTGATCCCAAAATTTGACTGCTCTCTTAAGTTTAAAGTATCCCTGCAGAAAAGTCTAACAGAATTAGGAATATTCTGATCTAGATCAAAACTACTGTCTTTGGAGTTACTATGCTATGCTTTTCTGATGCTTCCACGCAGAGCTGAAACTGACCTCACACAAGCACTGGTAAACTGCTTAGAGGATCTAAGCCTGCCCATAGCGGCGCAAGCTGGCCCGTCCAGGCTTATAAACCTTATTGGTTTCATTGAGTGACAGGGCTTGAGATGTCATTTCATCTCAATGTCGGGTAAAAGACCCAGAAAATTGGAAGCCATGTCTCCAAAATGACCTATACAGTATAGACGGGGATGTTAAACCTCAAATCAAAAATTTTCTGTTTGTCTGTTGTTGTTTCTTTTTTAACAAGTGCCAGTGTCACTTTTTTAAAAAGCAAAAAGAAAATAGCTGGAGATAATTGGGGGAGTTAAATGGAGAACAAAGGGATTATAATTTTCCCTGTTTCTTGGTAGAATCCTGTTGTGGGCACTTGATAGAATTGCATCACTAAGAAAATTCTAGCAAGTACCGAAAATATGCTTTAACAATGAAACAAAAATAAAATCATCCTCAGTGCTCAGCCGCTCAGCCATCAGCCTTCCAGTCGTGTAGAAAATAGTATGTATAGTTTTGTCATAGCAGTATATGGGCATGGTAACCAGATTTTAACCCATTTTGTAACAGAAAAGCCAAAACAGGTACCCTGGCAAACAGTGCAGGCCCAGATCAGACGCCGCAGAATGTGGCGTCTGATCAGGACCTACACTGTTTGCAAAATAGGTTAAACCATTTTAAAAACAAATTTAGAAGAAAACACAACCTGACACCCCTACATTTTTAATGGACTCAAGCTATATATAAGAAGGCAGATTCCATTTGGAACAAAAGGGGTTAATAGTAGCCACGCTTATCAGAAACAGATTATTTAACCTAATAGAATATACCTTATATTTTTGCTTTGGCCAGCAACAGTATAAAGCCTACCTGTATATGAAGCATCTGAAGTAGTAAGCCAACATCTCTAACATAGTGTACATCCCCATCATCCACCACACATTTAACACTGAAACAGAAAATCTTAACCTTTCAACTGGTTAGGCTTGTATAGGTACCATGCAGCCCCAGGTAAGAGGGGGTATCCAAATATTTTTTTTTTATATTTCTGCATGAAAATATATGTTGAGGGTACTCATTAGAAGCAACTTAGTGGGTTGAGGTGCTTCAGTGAAGCGATTCTAATGATTAACCACAACATATGAGTTTCATGCAAAAATAAGAAAATTTATCAGTGATTTTCGCATGAAAAATTGCTTTATCTGGAGCTATGCAAACAGCATAGATCCAGAAAAATCAGCTCATGATGAGCCATTTCATCAGGATTTGCACTGTTTGCAACCCAATATTTATAAGACTTGACAGTCATATTCTAGTGCAAAGATGGAAAAGTCCATTTCAGGAACTCTGGGATGAAAGGGTTAATGCTCACATTCTTGTGACATAGTGCATTCTCTCATACATGTACATGTATCTCCAAAATGGTCATTCTCTGATGAAAATTTGTAATATTTTTCTTATTTATACTCCCAAAATAGGTTGTCATTGCTTTAATAACCTGCCTCATTGAGGGTGGTTCCAACAAGTACCCACAACCTATGCCCAGGAGCAGTAGTATGAACAAGAGGGCCATGATGGCCCTGGATCGCTCACCTGATCCATAGAGTAACAAGAGGGCCCCAGGGAGGGCCATCATTGACCCCAGGGCTATAATGTGCATAATGTTGTGGAGGTCTAAAAAGGTGAAGCTTCATACCTAATTCAACAAAGGCTATAATTTGAACAATCTTGGCAAAGGTCCACTAGATGGAGCTACACACCAAATATCGAAGACCTGAGCCTTGTGGTTTCAAAGAAGAAGATTTTTTAAAGATATTTCATACATAAGTCTATGTAAAACCAAATGGCTCTGGGGCGGGGGCATTTTTGGCCTCAGGGCTATAATTTAAACAATCTTGGTAGAGGTCCACTAGCTGAAGCTATACACCAAATATCAAAGACCTGGACCTTGCTGTTTCAGAGAAGAAGATTTTCAAAGATTATCTCTATATAAGTCTATGTAAAGCCAAAGGGTCCCGAGGCGGGGGCATTCGTGGCCCGGGGGCTATAATGTGAACAATCTTGGTAGAGGTCCACTAGATGAAGCTTCATAACCAAATAGCAAGGACCTGGGCCTTGCAGTTTCAGAGAAGAAGATTTTTAAAGATTTTCCTGATATAAGACTATGTAAAATCAAAGGGCGCCAGAGCGGGGGCATTTTTGGCAACAGCGCTATAATTTGAACAATCTTGGTAGAGGTTTACAAGATGAAGCTACATACCAAATATCAAAGACCTGGGCCTTGCGGTTTCAGAGAAGATTTTTAAAGATTTTCCCTATATAAGCCCATGTAAAACCAAAGGGCCCTGGGGTGGGGGCATTTGTGACTCCAGCACTATAATTTGAACAATCTTGGTTGGGGTCCACTAGATGAAGCTTCATAACCAAATAGCAAGCACATGGGCCTTGCAGTTTCAGAGAAGATTTTTAAAGATTTTCACCATATAAGCCCATGTAAAACCAAAGGGCCCCCGGGCGGGGGCATTTGTGGCTCCAGCACTATAATTTGAACAATTTTGGTAGGGGTCTACTAGATGAAGCTTCATTCCAAATATCAAAGACCTGGGCCTTGCGGTTTCAGAGAAGAAGATTTTTAAAGATTTTCCCTATATAAGTCTATGTAAAACCAAAGGGACCCGGAGCTGGGACATTTTTGGCCCCAGGGCTGTAATTTGAACAATCTTGGTAGAGGTCCACAAGATGAAGCTTCATACCAAATAGCAAAGACCTTGGCCTTGTAGTTTCAGAGAAGAAGATTTTTTAAGATTTTCCCTATATAAGCCTATGTAAAACCAAAGGGCCCAGGGGCGGGGGCATGTTTGGCCCCAGCACTATAATTTGAACAATCTTGGTAGGGGTCCACTAGATGAAGCTTCATACCAAATAGCAAAGACCTGGGCCTTGCAGTTTCAGAGAAGAAGATTTTTAAAGATTTTCCCTATATAAGCCCATGTGAAACAAAAGGGCCCCAGGGCGGGGACATTTTTGGCCCCAGCACTATTATTTGAACAATCTTGGTGGGGGTCCACTAGATGAAGCTTCATACCAAATATCAAAGACCTGGGCCTTGTAGTTTCAGAGAAGAAGATTTTTTAAGATTTTCCCTATATAAGCCCATGTGAAACAAAAGGGCCCCGGGGCGGGGACATTTTTGGCCCCAGCACTATTATTTGAACAATCTTGGTAGGGGTCCACTAGATGAAGCTTCATACCAAATATCAAAGACCTGGGCCTTGCGGTTTCAGAGAAGAAGATTTTTAAAGATTTTCCCTTTATATGCCCATGTAAAACCAAAGGGCCCTGGGGTGGTGGCATTTTTGGCCCCAGCACTATAATTTGAACAATCTTGGAAGGGGTCCACTAGATGAAGCTCCATATCAAATATCAAAGACTTCGGCCTTGCGGTTTCAGAGAAGAAGATTTTTAATGATTTTCCCTATATAAGCCAATGTTAAACCAAAGGGCCCCGGTTCGGGGGCATTTTTGGCCCCAGCACTATAATTTGAACAATCTTGGTAGGGGTCCACTAGATGAAGCTTCAAACCAAATATCAAAGTCCTGGGCCTTGCGGTTTCAGAGAAGAAGATTTTTTAAGTTTTTCAGTGAAAAAAATCTATATTTTGCTCCCGTGACCTATAGAGGCAACGGACCGGAACCATTTGAACTTTGAAAGGGGACCACCTAAGGATCATTCCTGTGAAGTTTGGTCAAAATCTGATCAGTGGTTTAGGAGGAGATGTCGTTTGAAGAAATTGTTTACGCACGGTCGCATGGACGGACGCACGACGGACGAAAAGTGGTCCCAAAAGCTCACCTCGTCACTACGTGACAGGTGAGCTAAAAATAATGTATACCCCTCTGAACCCCAGTTTTCTCATATAATATGGGGTTTTGTTTGTTTGTATTAGGGATTTACAGCCCAGTCAACACTATTTAGGTCATTTTTGAGCTGGTCAGTTTACCTATCCACATTTCCCTGGGCAGGCTTATACTGTTAACCAGTACAGTGCACATTCTTTCCCCAGAAACTGACAAATGCACTTCTTGAATCAGCGGAAGGGAGAGAATGACCATAGAAAAGATTTCATGATCAATCTCCACGAAGGAATGTTGCCGTCCCCAGCAGGTATTGAACATGCAGCCTCCTGATTACCAGTTAGATGTGCATCCAACTGAGCTACCAAGACCGGCGATAAAAAGGGGTTTGTTTCTTTGTTTGAGTTGAGGTTTTAGGTTCCCGTCAACACTGTAAAAGGGTTTAGAGTGGTGTTCATTATATGGTATTTTTAACATAATGGGACATTCAAACAGATTGAGCTCATCATTATTATCAGGCCTTCTGAATAAATATAATTTGCCACACACATTTCTGATTATCAACCGATCAAATGACATGTAACTGATATACCAGTCATGTTTTTCAAACTGAATGACAGTGTACTTCTTATCAGACAGCTTCTTCGGGTGCTATCTCTTCTAGATATACAATGTTTGCAAAGGTATGGGTTATTGTGGTCCAGCAGGACAAGAGTTAAATGTATCTGAGAGAATCATTCATAGGTATTATCTTGTACTGTTTGAAACTTGTTATCAGTTTCAATAAGGTAGACAATATGAGTGTGGTACCTGAAACCAAACGTTTGTACTGACCCCAAGTATCTGTGTGTCTTTCACTTGATCATTCATGTACGGTAAAATATTGTTGGTGTAAGAGGTAACCTTTAAATGTCATAATATTAACCCTTGTCCTGCTGAGCCCGGTTATGTCTTAGCTTTTAAACAATGTAGTTCCAGATCAGATGGCTTCTGAAGAAGCCATCTGATCAGGATCTTCATTGTTTGTCATTCAGATTGTGAATTTGTTGCAATAATTTGCATCAAATAATCTGATTGGTTGATAATCTGTAGTGGGAGTGGCATATATGAATATTCAGCAGGACAAGGGTTAATAAAATCACGTGATCATACTTGTTGTATTATGTACTTTCAACTGCTCTATATTTACATACCTACATCTGACCCATCTTTCTTTAGCTCACTCTGCATAATTTTAACTTTTACTCCCAGCATCCCAGACAGGCTTATGCAGCAGTTGTTAAATATTTAGAAGCAGACAATTGCCTTACTTTAATGTACCCCACACTTTGTGGAGAGTGTGACAGACATCTGAACAATACTATACACACAAAAAGAATGCAATAGAAATACCCCGCAACTAGTGTAGAGTACAGCTGATGTAATGTTTATCTTACCAAAACCACCCTAACACCCACCGCCTCAGCACACACACACACACCTACCCTACCATGCCCAATGGTTAGCTTTTCCACTCACAACTCTATTACGGTATATTATGCAGGATGATGAAGCTTCAAATTGTACAGGTTTTTGGCTCAAAACACAACTAAACTGTTCCAGCTGTGCTGTTTAAATGTAATAACAATAGGTACAAACCTTCTCCTTTCAACAATAAGTGGATGAACCAAATGACCTGAAAATAAAAAAAAAATACATATAGTCAACCTTTCATTGTTTCTTGTTCACCATTGGTGAAATGATCAGGGGCCAGTTGTTCAAAACTAACAACGTTTAGAAGTGCAGTTAAAAATGTCCAGCGATCTGTCTACATGTATATGTGCAATTTTGATAAATTGAAGATTCCAGAAAATTTATTTAGAAAATGGCTAAACTTATTGCAAATAGTGTAGGCCCTGATCAGATGCCGGGTTCTGCTGAGTGTTCTATGCTTGTTTTGAATTTAATGTTCCAATCCCACTGAGTCTTGATGGGTCTGAGCACTGGGCAAATGACATTATATTAAGCGCTGTATTATCGCCAACACAATGTTCTGACGGTTCATCGACGTTGCAAAGTCAAATTCAATGCATCGCTTTGATGTTGGTTTGATGCAGACACGATGTTGTTGACACGTTACATGTCAGGCTTGGAGGTTTTTGTTTGATTTGAGGTTTAATGTCCCCGTCCACACTATTTAGGTCATTTTGGAGACGTTGCTCCCAATTTTGTGGGACTTTTACCCGACACTGAGATGAAATGCCACCCAGTGAAACCAATAGGGTTTATAATATGGATGGGCTGACTCGCAGCAGTTTTCCTGGGCAGGCTTAGATGTTCTAAGCAGATTACCAGTACTCATGTGGGGTCGGTATCAGCTGTGCGTGGGAGCATCGTACAGTCCAATCTATTTCTCCAAGCCCTGATGGGCAGGGGCGGGAACAGACATGGAGGACTGTAATTTACATTTACGTATGCTCGCTAATTGCTGATATGCTTAGAGAGACATGTGGACCATGACACTCTCAGAGAAAGAGAGAGAGAGAGATGACCCTCTTGGGTTGTACGTACAGTATATCTTTAAGAGCAGTTAACTTAGAAAATAACACTTGGGTTTTGCCATCATGAAAACACGCCTATGCGAATTTGACCATCTAAAACCCGAGGTCGAGGCGGTTCTATCGAGTCCCCGCAATCTATGTTTTGAGCAAAAAAAAAGAAAATTATCACAATTTTTCATCTTAAAATTTCCATTTTTGGCCGAAAAATTGATAATGTATTTGTATAGTCATGTTTTCGTAATGCGAAATTTCACACCTGGCAGCATATCAGTGTTTCTCTCATTATCTTACATTAGAAATCATCAACAGTTTGAAATAATTCCACTGTTTTACGCTGTAATTAACATTTTATCTGTCCCACTGCCTTGAAGCAATACGACAGTTGACGGCCAGGGCTTTTCCCGTTCTATTTTCAGAACCGGAAGTCTGTCACAAAAAAAAGCTCCTATATAAATGTCCTAAAAATATGGTGGAAACCGGGGTGAAAATGGTCCGTTCCGGTCATTAGGTCCGTTCTGGTAAATTTACGCACTTGAATATTTTGATGCAAATCTATTTTCAAGATGCTTTGGACTGTCAGGCAAGTGGGTGAAACTTGGATTTGTCAGGCCCTGAAGACCCCTACCATAAATACATGACTACTGTGTAGGCTTTCAACCCTGCAAACTGGAATGTAATGTACACCTGTGAGTAATTACTGTTTACTGTTTCCGTAGGGAACTGTGGAGCCCGGACGGCTCATATCTCCCCCTCTATAATCTTCTCTAAAACTGTGACTTCCGGTGTGATAAATGTGATCACTTGTAGATTTCTTCTGGATGCAAACTAAGATTTACTATTACATGTAAAATCTCTTTTTGAATATATAAAAGTATCTAGTGTTTTATCTAGTAGTAAAGTCTTTAAACTGATGATTTACTTAGTATATACCACTTGTATCAAAACGTTGATGTATTAGATATTTATCTAGTAAAGTCTTGAAACTGGTGACTGTTTTAGCAGTGACAATTTCTTCTGTTAAACTATTCCATGGATCTACAACTCTGTAGCAGAAGCTGCTTTGTTTCAAAGATGAATATGTTCTGTGTTTAACCAGTTTTTTACTATGACCTCTTGTTATGTGTGTCCTTTTATAATCAATTGTGAAAAAGTCCTCCCAGTTTATGTCATAATGACCATTTAAAATTTTAAACACTAGGATTAAATCACCTCTTTTACATCTGTATTTTAAAGTGGGTAAATTCAATTCTTTTAATCTATCAGTGTAACTTAAATATACTAGATCTGGGACCAGCTTTGTCCCCCTCCATTGTATGTTTTCTATCATTTCATTTTTTTTGTATATGCTTCTTCAGGCTGGGATTCCACACTGAGTCTCCATAGTCTACTATAGGTCTTACAACTGTTTTGTATATAGTTAAAAATGTATTTTTGTCCATGTATGAGAAAGTTCTTTTAACAAGTCCCAAAATCTGTTAGCTTTGTTTACAACAATACTTATATGTTCGTCGAATTTCATGTTTTGCTGGAAAGTTATCCCTAGGTCCTTTTCAGAGGTGACCACTTTTAAATTGAAACTGTTTCCATGACGATCATTCATGTCGTATATAAAATGTGGATTTTCTTTCCCTATATGCATGACCTTGCACTTTTGTACATTAAAGAAAAGTAACCATTTAGATGCCCAAATACAGAGCCTATATAAATCATCCTGTAAATCTTCAAGATCTCTCAAGTGTTGAATTTCTTGAAATAGCTTTGCATCATCAGCAAAAAGAACACAGTGTGACTTTACTTGACTAGGTAGGTCATTGATGTATAATATAAACAGAACAGGTCCTAACACAGATCCCTGCGGTACTCCAGAGGTCACTTTGGTCCATTTTGATGATTTTCCATTTAAAGTAACCCGTTGTTGTCGATCCGTTAGAAAGTTTGTTATCCACGTGTGTATGTTGCCACCAATTCCTAGACATTTTAACTTCTTAAGAAGCCTCTTATGAGGCACAGAGTCAAAAGCTTTCTGTATGTCTAAATATATCATATCCACTGGATTTCCATTTTCTAAAGCAGTGACTAGTTTATCTAAAACATTTAATAGTTGTAGGACACAACCTCTTTTTTCCCTGAAGCCATATTGTTGGGTTATAATAATGTCATTTATCTTTATATGTTGGGTTATAACTTCTCTAACGATAGTTTCTAGTAATCTACACAAAATTGGCGTTACACGTATGGGTCTATAGTTTTTAGGCAAAGATTTATCACCATTTTTGAATATAGGAGTGACATTAGCTTTCTTGAACAGTTGAGGTAACAATCCTTCAGACAGTGACTTGTTGAACAGGATTTGGACTGGTATTGAGAGTAATATGGCTGTTTCCTTAATGAACCGGGGGTGAATGGTCAAATGTGACCGATCACAGAATGAATAAGTAGAAAAAAAGTATAAGTATAAAGAATAAGTAGAAAAAGTACTGGTTACCATCCAGGAAATCCTGCTCGTAATGCTCAGATGTGAGCGAGTAGCAGTAATAGGAGAAATAGTGTTCGCCGGTCATCCGGGTACTTTCGTTTGTCACGTGATAGCAACGAGCACGCGGGTGAATACAAATGCCATTTTGAATAAGCAAATAGTGTAAATAAAACCCAAGTCACTAGCATATTTCTTACAATTTTGATAAAACATGCCAAAAATCTGTAGTGCAGGTGGTTGTACAAATCATCATTTACAACTGGATAAAAAGCTATCGTTCTATCAGTTCCCAAATGGAGAAAAACATCAGAGAGACGGTCTCGGTGGATAAGGGCCTGCAGTCGCCAGAACACTGATGGTTCAGACTGGATTCCTACATCAAAATATGTTTACATGTGCAGTGAACATTTTATAACAGGTAATTGATTCACAATACATTATTCTTTGGGCCATGCTTTGTTGATAATGAACTGAAATTGTCCTTTCTATTGGTAAAATTGTCTGTTGATTTCTCTCTAGCAACACGAATTCGGCACGAACTAGTGCTCGTATTTCTCCCTTTCAACAACATTTCTGCACTTACCGAGGCGATCCCTTGGAACATCACCACAGGTGTTGGATGGGTGACTAAATTTAGAAATTGATTGTAATTAACTTTAAAGTGTAGAAAAAAAACCTCCTTACTGGGTGTGATAAAGAAGATGAAGTTCATGAACAGGGGTCCTAAAATGAATGCCTCTGTTCTAAAGGTCAAAACAACCGTGTAAATGAACTAACAAACTAGCCTGTCCCCCTAGCCTTGGCATAACCTCGGAATAACTATTCCACCGCATAATAGCACGGTGGGAAAAGTCTCTCGGTGCATGAAAGACAGGGTTGGTTGGTTGTAGCTGTAGTGGTTGGTCGAAGTCTCCGGTCAGCGTAGGCCGATTCACCGACGTCGTGCATTGGTTGGACAAAAGCAAGAGATCCGGCTCTGGGGCATTCTGGGATTGACAGCGAGCGGGAAAACGTCGACTAACGTAGAAAGAGACGACCGAGAAGAATATTCTACAAGTATTTGGGACCCAGACGCTACCAATCTTATTCAGGTAATACCCAGATACTTTACTGGTGGCAGCGGTGGGATAGAAACAGTGCCGCTGATTTGTTACATAGACTCCGTCCTCGGGTTTAGCCTTGTGAGGCATGTGTGACTTCGGGACGAAGTCAAGAGGTGAGAGGGAAAAATGTAACGGTTATGGATAAATAACACTTCTACAGCCTTGCTGTAGGAGCCGGCTCTTTTAGCGACGCGGGTAGAGTGGTTGGCTTATTCGCGAAGTTAAGCAACGGAGATCGCGGTTAGTACCTGGTATAGATTTTTGTTTAATTTGGGGTTTTACAGTCCTTTCAACCCAAAGTGTGGACCCCTTTATCGTATTGATTCTTTGGTCTTGTCCACCTTTGAGATACATTTTGGGGGAGGTAAATAAATTCACTGGAACATCCACAAGCAGAACTTGTCTTTCCCATGTGTGACTAGGGCTGGCTAATCAGAGCTGAATAGATAATCGATTGTCAGTCTGGTCAATGTATAATCCGAATACACTAGTCCGTAGACATCGGTTATCAGGCAGCTGTTATTTCACTAAATGGAAATTTCCCGCCTCGTTATTCTTTACTTTTAATCATTTTTACTTACAGTAACATGCATTTTCTGGTTAAAAAAACGATTTTATTCAATGTAATTGATAGCGATCTAAAGGGTAATTGCCGGTCGCTCTGTTATTGTTTTCACCTCAAAAAATGGCGGCCTATCGGTTGCTACGGTCAGTGACGTCACGCCGGCGAACCCTATAGGAGAAAAGAAAAAAAATATTGCGTTACCCCACCCACAGTACAGTAATGAGAGACTTGCCAGAACTTTCTTTCTTATCTTATCTTCTTATCTTCTGGTTTTCGGAGCGATGGAAGCCAGTATTGGCTTATAGTGCTCCTCCTATATGGTTACTTTTTCCGGTTCCGGTTGTCCTTATTGTCTTAATATATGTTCTCTGTATTGAATCTCTTATGACTCCAGGATTTGTCTAATTTGGTCTTGAAACTTGTTACACTGTCACTTAAAACAATGTCTTCACTTAAATTATTCCAGTTATCTATGGCTCTGACTGGAAATGTATTTAACCTAACTGACTTGTTAACCGATGGTTTATAAATTCTGAACAAACTTTTATAAACTACATCTAAAAAGACTAAGATTATGTAAACAACGAGAATGATGGCTGTCAACACCCCAACGCTTTTACAATTAGTTAGATTTTAGACTTTAGTAAATTTGTCGTTTAACGTTTACGTCCGGTGGACGGTGCTCCTGAAAGAAAAGGAGGAACATACAGAAGAAACAGAAAACAGTAATGGCGGGAAGGAATGTCAACAAATAAACTTATTAAAATTGTGTAATGCGATATAAAAAGAATCAGTTTTAAAACAGTATCATGAAAAGTCTTACCAAAGCACGTTAAAACATCTACGTTACATTTCAACTTGCGAAAATCAGTCATTTCAGAGACTTTTCAACCCGTCGCTACCTTGGGGAACACATGTAAACATTAGAGAGCTACAAGGCAAGGGACATAATCTTGAAATTACTAAATGCCGGTATTCGGGTCGGGTCTCTCTATTTGGTGACAAGAAGTGACAAGAGATGACATGGGCTATTGTATGGTGACAAGAAACTTTCTAACAAATAGATTAAACTATATTATTGCTTAAAATGATAAGTTTATTATCATTGTTGAACTAAAAATTAATTTTGGCAATTTTCAATGACGTTTAGAGGAAAAACATATTCTCCTTCTGACTGTCTTATTTTTTATATTAAAACATATATTCTCCTTCTGACTGTCTTATTATACAAGATGACCTGGATCAACTTGCACAGTCGGAGGCCGATTGGCAAATGAAGTTCAATGTGGCCATATGTCACTCAATGAGGGTGTCACGACACCCTCCGGGCAAGCAAATTAAGTTTGACTTTACTCTTCACCAGCAAATTTTGGAGCATGTTCAATCCGCCAAATATCTTGGTATCACCATCACTGACGATCTTGATTGGGGTCAACATATCTCAGAGATTACATCTAAAGCAACTAGGACTTTAGGATTCCTTAGACGGAACTTGGCTATTGCACCTAGGTAGACAAAGGATGTTGCATATAAAACATTGGTTCGCCCTCAACTTGAATATGCATCACCCATTTGGCATCCCTATGTTAAAACTCAGACTCAGCAGGTGGAGAAGGTGCAGAGGACAGCTGCTCGATGGACCTGTAGGCGATGGCGAAATAGAAGTAGCGTCGGTGACATGCTTAATGAGCTAGAGTGGCCGTCCCTGGAGGCCCGTTGTGAGCAGTCCTCTTTAACCATCTTCTACAAGATACACTCTGATTCAGTGTCTAAATGATAAAGATAGGTACTTGACCCCTGTAACAATGTCGACCCAAACAAGGGCATCAAAAGTAAACGACTCACAATATCGTAGATACCAGTCCTGTAGTGATGCCCTGAAGAACTCGTTCTTTCCTAGAACTATTCCCCAATGGAATAGTCTTCCCTCCTCTGCGGTGAAGAGTTCAAAGCCCGAACAGTGTAAGATTGGGACTCAGAGGTATGCGTTTTAGGATACCTCTGTTATGCAGATTGTAAATAGTTTTAAGGTCGCATCCAGTGCCTCTTTTTTTTCTTTTTTTTTCCAGCTAAATTCTAAATTTAGCCACCCAATCAACTGAGGTAATGGCCAGATATGACCGACTCAGTATAAGAAGATAGAAAAAGCAAAATAATCGATTCAGAAGTTTAACCGCATATGTCAACAAGAAATCTCTCCAATAAATGCAGGCTTACATACAATGTCACCTCATTCTAAAAGCAGAAAGGTTGGGTTTACATGGGTACATGTGATTTTCCTACATGTTTTTTTTTTTTTTAAATTATCTCAAAAATATAGACTGTGGGTTCTCGCCAACCGCATTTACCGACAAGAGATTTCTCAAATAAACCCTGTCATCTCATTTTATGAGAAAAGTGAGGTTAGCCATGACTCATGTGATTTTCCTATACGTTAAAGCCCACTTTATATAGAGAAGACGTTGGTTTACAATGGGAATAAATAAAGAAATATTACAAAGTTTCATTAGAGAAATTCCATTTTCAGGAGCATGAAGGATCTCAATGAAACAATTCCAAGCAGTTGGGATAGAAGTCTTCCTTCCTTGCTCGCACTTCCTTCCTTCATTCATCGTACGTACGCCACTCATCAAGGTAATTTCTGTCACTCAATTTTGAGTAATGTCTGTTGATAAGTTGATTAATCACAAGCTTGTGTTATTATTATAGGTTATTAACTTTATATTGTGAACCCAGTGCTTCAGCTGAAGTGCACGACCCGCCGGATGCTTTTAGCTTTATGAGTGTTACCATATATGGGTATGGCGGCCATTTTGGTCATGTGACCTGGACCTAAAACGGTCCCCCCAATAAATGCGCCTTATCGTAAGGAGCAAAAATATATCTTATACTTTAGTACTGTATTCTGAATCGTTTGCAGGATACAATGCATTCTCACTTTTCCAATACAAAAGCATATGTATCAAAGTTTTACCTAGGCACAAAGAAGGTCAAGGTCAATCCAGGGTCACCATTTTAGCAATTTATGATGGGCCTAGGTCCCAGATGCTATTTATCAAGTTTCGTGGAAATCTGCCTATTGGTTCTGGAGAAGACTATTTTTGAAGGGTTTTTTACCATATATGGCTTGGTGGCCATTTTGGTCATGTGATATCTATCAGTATGCCAAAAATTGTTTAAATATTCCAAGCGGTTAAGTCACTATCACCAATTTTCACAAACGGGTTACGGACGGACAGACAGACAGACAGACCATATATGGCTTGGCGGCCATTTTGGTCATGTGACCTGGACCCCATGAGCAAATTTTGGTTTCCCCCATCCCATAGAGGCTCCATATGAAATTTGATTTCAATCGGCCCAACGGTTTCCGAGGAGAAGCAGTTCGAAAATTTTCACATTTTTCGCCTCGGCGAGGCTATACTAAATGGAATGTAATATTTCGCAAGTTCATTGGTTAGATCTCATTTTGACTGGTTCCCTCTCCCTATAGCTCTCTAGCTTTCGCATATTTCAATAGAACACAGGCATCCAGTTAAGATCTCATTGATATCTATCAGTATGCCAAAAATTGTTTAAATATTCCAAGTGGTTAAGTCACTATCACCAATTTTCACAAACGGGTTACGGACGGACAGGCAGACTGACAGAATGACACGGTGATTTTAGGGCACTCTTAGAAAATCAACCGACTTCAGTCGGTCGCTTTTTCTGCGGATCGTGCAATATTCGGCACGAGTTCATATGTCGAAGGACGCAAGTGCGTCTTCGCAATATGAACGAGTGCCGAATCTTTCACAATATAAAGTCAATAACCATTTTATTATATACCCAAAAATTCAAATGTCGGCTAGAATTCAGGATTGCTTGAAATTCTACACGTAAAATCAGATTATACATTTTAAAGTGGTTTGAAATGGAAAATAATGAAGGTCGTTAAGTGTCTCCCTACACGTTGAAAAACCACGCCCAACGGCGCCAAAGTGAAGACGACGTTAACGTTGTTGGATGTGACGTCATTAAAAACATTGGCGTTTCCAAACATAGGACGCCATTTTTTCCGAAGCGTCGGTTATATTTCTTTCAAAATACTCCTGATTTCTTAGAAGAAAGTATTGAAACACATTGTAGGTAGGTCGTATTTGACAGCATAAAATGCGGTTTATGCACTTTGTCAGAACCTATATTCGTTTTGTTTTACGTTTTTTCAGTCGATACGCACGACAAGATGGCTGCCGATTTTTAGTATCGAAATGGACAAATTTGAAGTAGTTCTATTGTGAACGCGACTGCTTATCTACGGGCAATATGAACTTGACTACGGGCAATATGGAAAATTCTAACACAGCGCGCCTATATAGGCAATGGAAAATAACTGTGTTTTATTCTGCAACAAATCTCAGCTCGGAAGAGCGTGACAAGTGACGTCATTAAAATTCCCAATTTATGACGTCACTAGTCGATTTCCTTGACGTTAGACGGTGTAACGTCATTTTCTCGCATCGAAAACGTAAGAAAAGGATATAAATGCATGTGTTTCAGTCGATAATTTTAGCGAGATTTCTTCTAACAATGGCGAAAGGTTGTGAGATTTTGAAGGAAACAACAGCATTATTGCCGATTTTCAGCGTGTTAGAATCGAAATAGATCAGCTCTAATCTGTGATTTGTTGAGTAATAAATCACAGTTTGTCGGTCAGTTGTAAGTAGACAAATCACGCGCGCTACGCGCTCGTGATTTGTCTACTTTACAACTGACCTCCAAACTGTGATTTATTACTCAACAAATCACAGCTAGAGCTGATCTATTTCTTAATTCTAACACAGCGCGCCTATATAGGCAATGGAAAACAACTGTGTTTTATTCTGCAACAAATCACACCTCGGAAGAGCGTGACGAGTGACGTCATTAAAACTGCCAATTCATGACGTCACTTGTCGATTTCCTTGACGTTGGACGGTGTAACGTCATTTTCTCGCATCGAAAACGTTAGAAAAGGATATAAATGCATGTGTTTCAGTCGATAATTTTAGCGGGATTTCTTCTTACAATGGCGAAAAGTTGTAAGATTATGAAGGAAACAACAGCATTATTGCCGATTTTCAGCCTATTAGAATCGAAATAGATCAGCTCTAGCTAGTGATTTGTTAGGTAATAAATCACAGTTTGTCGGTCAGTTGTAAGTGGACAAATCACAAGCGCGTAGCGCGCGTGATTTGTCCACTTACAACTACTTTACAACTGACCTCCAAACTGTGATTTATTACACAACAAATCACAGTTAGAGCTGATCTATTTCTTAAATATTGACCGGTAACTTCTGTAGAAAGCAAACGGGAAATTTTCTGGGTATATAATAAGCATTCTAATGCACTTACGTATGTAACGCGACGTCTGATTGGATAACGTCAAAAATTTGCGACAATATATTTAGGGGATAACTGTATTCAAAATTGTCATTTGGGGAGGTAAATCGGTGGTTTTACGGTCGGAAATTTCGTTTTACGGCGACGCCCTATTCTAAAATTGTAAAACCAAATTGTCGCAAATTTTTGACGTTATCCAATCAGACGTCGCGTTACATACGTAAGTGCCTTAGAATCCACGATATACTGTCGGAAATCTTAACTGGATGCCTGTGTTCTATTGAGATATATATATGCAAAAGCTAGAGAGCTATAGGGAGAGGGAACCAGTCAATCGGAAATCTGACGTCACCACGTAACGTGGTTTTTCATTGGCTTACATTTGGTTTTACGCAGCTCACAACGCCTGCCGCTTTGTGCAAAATAGTACAATTTTTAACAAAACAACCGAATAAGTGCATTAAAATGGGGATAACTGTATTAAAAATGTCATTTGGGGAGGTAAATTGGTGGTTTTACGATCGCAAATTACGTTTTACGGCTCCGCTGACGCGTCGCCGTAAAACGAAATTTCCGACCGTAAAACCACCGATTTACCTCCCCAAATGACAATTTTGAATACAGTTATCCCCTAATTTATATAGTGATCCGTTTCCTAATCATAAATACATAGCTTTGACACGAGAATATGAATAAATAAGTAAATAAATAAACCAGTAACTTTAAAATTTGTTACAAATTAGATCCTATTCTGAGGATTATATTCTGCCTTTTTAAAATACGCACGCACGCTCATTCCCACGCTCTCTCTCTCTCTCTCTCAACCAACACTTTAAAAAGCGCATCCGGTCTGTGCAAAATCTAAATTGAAATTTGTTGATCAGAAAATGCGTCTTCGAGCATAATCGCTAAGATCAGCATGCGCATCTGCGCTGTCTAATATCCGAATATCGCCTGGGGATTATATATATTTTACAGAAATTGTATGTGACAGAAATGTGGCACATCCACACATACATGTACATACTCTTGTCACCCGCTTGACCGACAAGAACATCTGAAAAGGCACTGAAGCGTCTTTGAGTATGTATGCCCAATGGAGACCAGAGGAGACATGGTTCAGCATGAAGTGTCTGATATCTGAATCTCTACTGGGAGTTGTATACATTTTATAGAAATTTTATGTGGCAGAGAAATATGGTAAATCAACACATACATGTACGTCCTCTTGCCCCCGCTTGACTTAAAATTCCTGACAGGAAAATCTGAAGAGACACCGAAGCGTCTTCGAGCATATGTGCCCAGAGAAGACTCGGATCAGCATGCGCATATGCGCAGTCTGATATCTGAATCTCAGCCAGAGGCTATGTACATTTTATAGGAATTTTATGAGACGGAGAGATTTAGTAAATCAATAGATACATGGTCATGTACATTCCCTTGTCACTCGCAGGACTTTATTCCCGACAAGAAATTCTATAGAGGCATGGTGGGTCAAATGGGGCGCTAGTGACTTGTATGAAATTCATTTTAGGTATGAACGCATCAGTTGCCTAGTCATTACAAGAAATACTTTTTTAACATGGATTTTTAATTAGCATTTCGCTTGTTGTTTATTTAATACAATTTGCGCAGACGACTTTGTATGTAATTATTTGATAAGTAAGGCACCAAAGATTAAGCACCTGTAAAATACCTGTGTGAAATATAGTTTCAGCACCCATATACCAGCAGAAAAAATTAAAAAAATGTCCTGTCTCCAGTTGTTCAAATCATCCTTAGCTTAACATGCTTGTTAGTGGCAAAATGTAACATATTTTAGGGGGTTTGGGTTTTACGGTCCTTTCAAGATTATTTCACTCATATCGAGCCGATCGTTAATCAGGTGAGCGAAAACCGGAGTACCCAGAGAAAAAACACCTGACCTTCCGTTTCAGTACTTTGCGTCTCACATGTGACCCGAACCAGGCTCGAACCCACAGCGGTGAGAGACCTAATGATTAAGAGTCAGCGTTCTTACCCACTAGGCCACGGAGGCACGTCCAAAATGTAACGTATCTGATTTTCGTCTAAGACGTCTCTTTGACAAAACAGTTGCAGGAATGATTCTGGACGGTTACACGTATTTCTGCTTCAAACACACATGTACATAGCAGACGCATTTATTTACAGCTCAAACACTGAGGTTGTCCTAGTGATGTTTTTATGTATGCTTCAAACATCGGTTGTAGGTGCTCATTAGAACTGCATCAATGAAGAGATGCTAACGAGTGCCCACACAATGTTCTATAAAACGGGTTATCCTTTGGAAGCAAAGAATGCACCACAGCACTGAAAATTATGGCGTGTCTATGTTTTCTGGGCCAGACAAGCTAGTTTCGGTCACTTAGGCCTCATCAGTGACCCTCAGATATTTTTAAAATTCCACAATGAAATCAATGATCCCAAAGGACAAGAAAATATAAACTACACTATAATGAAGGGCATGGAGATTTTACGGCCGCCACACATTCCCTTAACATCAGCTGTAATGACGCTAAATATTTCAATAAGAAGGGTTATCCTTTGGAAGCACATAATGCACCGCAGAACTGAAAAGTTCAAAAATCCTTGTTTTAGAAGAGAAAAAAGAAGAATAATGTATGTCCTGCAGATCCTATTTTTCTCAGAAAAATGGGTATATGGAGTGTTCATTACATAGGTTTGTTGATCTTATGGGTCTTAAAAATGTTTGCTCTTTAAATTGGGATGGATCTTGTAAACCACAAGGATGATGCTGGATTACATGTGCATGTTTATAAAGCAATTATGAGCTGCCACATATAATCAGATTATCGGGTCATTCATACTGATAATGTACTTTCTCTTTCAGCAGACATAACACATCTATGTTGATAGTAGAATATACTATATGACCTGCAATCTTTAATAAGGCAGGTACTACATTTTGAGCTGAGGATTACATGAATCCTAAGACGGAACCAAGAACTAAAAAGCGACAGCTAATATACTTGTTAAAAAACACTCAACAGACGGTGTACGAGAAGGGCCATCGAGCGATAACTAAAGTCTGGCGAATTCACGCTAAAACTCCGTTTTCTTTTTTTCTTTTCTTTTTTTTTGTGTGTTGTCTTTTTTTTTTTTTTTTTTTCTTTCTTTCTTTTTTTTTTCTTCTTTTTCGGGAAATATGTGAGTAGTATTACCATATACCCTATAGTAAATGATACAAATGTTTACAATATTAATTAACGCTATCGTTAAGCCCTTTTGATTTGACCAAATAATTTCATTCTCATTCGGCACATAATTAGAGACACTGACTGACAGTGGAGAACCTGGTCAGACTTGTCTTATCGGTATTATAAACTACGCAAAGCCTTTTCAATATTTTATAGACGCCATTCTGATTTAATTTCAAAATACAATGTTGACTTAAATATCTTCTGCAACAAGGTCTATCGGAACCCAAATTTTATGGTGACTTAGTATATAAATTCAGAAAAATATATAATTACCATGACTTCAGCACCAAATTTCGTAAAATCGTTCCTCGATATAAAACGATCGGGTACAACATAAATGTTATACGACATACTGCATGCATGGTAGTTAAACCAATCACGGTTGACAACTTTGCTCCCCTCTTTAATTGCACGCCGGTGGGTCACGCCTCAGATTCGGGCCAGGATTCAAAATTAGAGAGAATTTAATTTTATGTAATGTTGGTTGGTGTCGGACTCATCGCAGTGTAACTGTTGCAGCATTTCAGTGGTTTCTTGCTGTCGAGTCCTCATCATTGTTTCATCTCTGTGGTTGTTTGATTTTTGTGTTCTCAGAGACGGTGCACTGATGAGTTTAGAGGCCTTCATGCGTACTTAACAAATTATTTTACTAAATCGCGACGGAAGTGAGGGCGATGATTGCAGCTGCGTAAAATCGAGAATTCGTTTCACTGACCGTTCCCAGGCAGTTCTTCTGTTGCGGTTTATGTCTTTGAGTGTGTGTTCCGCTTATATCATTTTGTTTTGGGTAGCCAGTTGGTCATTTTGTGGGAAAGTAACTGTCCTCTTGGCTTTCCGCTATTGGTGTTTCCATTAGGGTCTAGTTATTTCATGTTTGTGTTTCTTTCCCTTTAGCTTTGGTGTCACTGCTGGGAGCTGTGGGTTAATTGTATCGATTCCTGATTATTGCCTTCACGTCTATTTTGTTCCTATTGAAGCTATCTCTGGTCGGTCTGAATTTTTTTCTCTATCCGAATACTGGAGTTATTGTACCGTTAATGGATATAATTCAAGCCAGTATATCTCAATTCATTCTCTTTCGGCACAAACAGTGAATACCCTGATGTAAAGAGACTGTCGTCCCTACGGAAGCTGTCTTAGCACCATCTGAATTTTCTCTGTTCGAATTGTGATGGCTTAAAGGTATAGTTTAAAAACAAAATAAAATTTCTAATTGATTTTGATTAAAATCTTCTTTAAAATGTTCCTTCCACAAACATTACTGAAAACAAACCCAAAACAATAAATTGTCCATTTGAAGTGGACATTATATTAAACTGGCCAAATTGTCCTACCCAATATTTTTGGCTGGCCACATTGTCCTAGGCCGAATTGTCCTAGGTCAAATCGTCCCGGCCACATCGTCCTAGATTCATTGTGGGGGTGGGATGGGATGGGGCGGGGCGGGGCGGGGTATTATATTGCTAGAACCAGAGCAATGCACATGCCAAAACAAGGCACACAAACTTTGAACGTTTCCTAAAGGTCACAACAGGTGCTTTAAACTATTTTGAACTAATTATTAATATCGGAAAACCTAATCTGATGGAAATTTAATAGAGCTACGACCATACAACTACCATTTTTCCCGGAAAATTTTGTGTCTAATCATATGCGTTGTACCCATTTCCTTGCCCGTGGGCGTTGTATTGAAAATGGAACTAGGATTTCTCACTGTGGACCTTCCAATTTCCATTTTCCTTAAATCGTATTTGCAATAGTCCGATTTATCATGTGTTTGTCTAATACCAACAAAAAAGTGCATGCCATCTTCCCAGAAGAGTGTTTCATGTAAAATAATGAGATTTCGTGGTTGAGTAGCTCCGCTGTGTCTGGTTCTCCGTTTGACTGGCTGTAACTGTCGAATTCGGACCATCGAAGATAAATTTGTGAATAATATGTGTCTTCCGTGAAGCTAATGTGAGCAGTCGTATTGATTAGTAACCACGAGATCTGGAACAACAACAAACCTGCACATGTGATGCCGATTCCGCCATTTGCTTCCTTATCCTGATCGGAAAAAAATTCCTTATCCTGTGGGTTTGTTCCTTATCCTGCGCGCTTGCCTTTACCAGTGTGATCACTGTGAAATTATTTCAAAATCCGTCCAGCAGTTTTGGAGAAGTCGCTTAAAGCAAAAGTTGACGACATACGCATATACGACGGACAAAGACCGATCACAATCGCTCACTTTGAGCATTTCGTGCTCAGGTGGGTAACTGGTCAACTCGTACCTAAGTCAACTCGTACCTTAGTCAACTCGTACCCGATTTTGGTCAACTCGTACCTGTTCTTTGGTCAACGCGTACCCCCAAGTCAACTCGTACCTGTATTTTTATGTTCTTTTTTTTCCATTTTGTACATGTTTTTTGTTAATAAAATTGTCATGTTGCGTTTTGGACTGTATATCAGAATTCATTTTAGACGCTCAAAAAAGTCAGCCCTTTATTTTGGAAGGTACTAAATGCCCAAAACTACAAAAATATACTTAACATGCGAAATTACTATGCAGAAATGCAAAGACGGCATTGGGTAGGGTCGGAAATTGAAAATGGTAGGGTAGGTGTTTTAAATTTTATTTTGTTCTTTTATTGATAAAAAGAGTAGAGTCGGGGGTCTGAAGCAGAGTCGGTCGGGTTAGCGGATACACGGCTGTTTTTTTAAGCCTTATTGAGTATTAAATTATATAAATCGCTGGATATACCTGTACATCCCGCAGCGTCGGTGACATATATGTTCTTTTACTAGTTCAGTTAACATGCCAATGAAATAGCCATGAGGAGAGTAAAGACTGCATGATCTCATCAAGAAAACATTCCTATACCCCATCGAACCCCAATTTTACATATCAAAACCGATGTTCGAAATGTTACACGTTATTTTCCTCACATGTGCTCTCAACGTAGATTTTGAGTACTCGTTAGAACCGAATACAACATTTATGTTAGCCAACGTTTATGTTTTGAACATTATTTTATATGAAGAAAATATAACTGTGGTTAAAAAATGAACTTACATGATTTCTTATCTACTACATACCTGGGCACCATCAGGTTAACAAGTCCATATAATGTACACCCATGTCTTGATGGCGAATACTGGGGTTTACAGAAATGATTATCATAGACGTCGATAGATAGCCCTATAGGACTTGTTGGGAATAGGGTAACATGGATTGTACGCACTCGTTAGAGCGGTTCAAATTAACAAGTAGCCGTAAACTATGTCTATGATACAATTCAGAAAATAAAAATCATGGCTGCATGGATATAGGTCCAAATATGTGAAAGGAGCCATTCTAGCGGATGGGCATGTTATCGTAATGCATACACAAAATATCGTCTCCATCCTCCGGGAAAGGGCCAGGAGCCTTCATAGACTGTAAAGTTGACCTGTATATATGTGTACCAAAGTTCAACTTATCCAAATATAGATTTTGTTTTAAACTAAGGTACGAGTTGACTTAGGTACGAGTTGACTAAGGTACGAGTTGACCAAAAACAGGTACGAGTTGACTAAGGTACGAGTTGACTTAGGTACGAGTTGACCAGAAACCCTCAGGTGAGTCTGTAAAGGAAGCCCAAATATGCTAAAATGCATACCTCTGAGTCCAAATCTATACTGTACGGGTTCTTCTTTCGTGGTTTATCTTTGTTATGGCTTGTCTTGGAGTGTGTGTATCACTTATATCATTTTGTTTTTGATAGCCAATTCGCCATTTTGTGGGAAAGTGACTATCCTTTTGGCTTTCCACTGTTTATGTTTCAATTAGGATATAGTTGTTTCAGGTTTTTTGGTGTCTCTGATGGGAGCTGTGGGTTAATTGTATCGATTCCTGATCATTGCCTTCACTACTATTTGGAACTCCTCTGCGGTCTTGGCATCTACCGCAGACGAGGATAGACTATTCCACTGAGGAATAGTGCTGGGGAAAAAGAATGCTTTAGGGCATCACTATAGGCCTGGTACCAACGATATTGTGTTACTTTCTTTGTTTGAGTTGAAGCTGTCACAGGGGTCAAGTAATAATCCTTATCAAGAGACATTTTATTACCAGAGTGTACGTTATAAAAGAAAGTTAAAGAGGACTGTTTACGACGGGCCTCAAGGGACGGGGTAGGTGTAATCCTTGGACTAAATCAATTGGATTATTGGATATTGGAAAAATCCAACTGAATCCAAGTTGGAAAAATAGGGGTGTATTCCTTGGACTGTTCACCTGTTGGACTATATTTTGAAGATAAATTTAATTAATTTTATCATGTAATTATATGAATCAAGTTTTTCAATTTTGGAAATTAATAATTTTCAAAATTACTCTGTATTCAGATAAAATGCATAATTACTGAAAAGTCTCTTTTTTCAGTTTTTTTTTTTTTTTTTTGTTTTGCTTTTGTTTTGAAACTGATAGCCATAGCCTGAAAGCTTATTGTAAATGAATGTTGTAAATGCACCCAAAATGAGAGACAAAAAAGGAATGATTGGAATGTTATAGGACTTTATAGTAAAGAAATATGAAAATACACATCCCCAAAATGAGAGGAAGGAGAATAATGACTGAACCATACAAAATTTAAACCACAACAATGCTTGATTGCTTAACTCAATTGATTTAAGCCAGATATCAGCCCGGGATATCAGTTTCTACTTATCAAATTGCATTTAATCAAGGACCACTCAAAAAGATAATACTAAATTAATCCAGTGAAATCAAATTTGAATAAAGGTGGGATATTCCTTGGACTATTTACCTGTTGGACAATAAATATATTTGGGGGGTAAAAATCATAAAAAAATAAAAAAAAAATGTGACAGCATTAAATGCATGAACATTACGGTAACACACCCATGCAAAATAGGGCAATTTTTCAAGGCTCTAAAAATGGCATTTTTCCTATGAAAAATTGCGATATTTTCCTTATTTCTGCTCTAAACTTAGATTGTGGGTATTCGTCAGAACCACTTTATCGAGGCGTTTCTAATGAGTATCCACAATCTATGTTTTGAAGCAGAAATATAAAATAATGTATACCCTTGTAAACCCCACTTTGCTCTATATAAAGTGGGGTTTACCAGAGTATTGATTTCATGGACTTGTTAACATAATGACAAATGGTTAAGACCTGATCAGACTGCTCTGATCAAGGTCTTCACTATTTTCCCGTCTGTCCAAGTCTTTTGAACCCTTTATTAGCTGGTAAATTCAACTTGTTCATTTTTTAGGATAATTACAGCACATGCTCAAGGTGTCCCAATTTTTAGGATTATTACGGTAACTGAATTCAGATGCCATATAAATGATAGTTTAGGCTTAGGCTATAGAATTTTTTATTTTCTGGATCTCACGTCAGCCTCCCTAAACTTTTCAAAAATAAAAATGAAAGTGACTGAAGGAAATTTTAGTTTTATTATTTCCTCCAACTGCTCAATTTTTGGGGAAGGTGTAATTTGAGGACTTTTACTTGAGGACCAGAGGACTGAGGACCAAGTCCTCTAGAGGACCAGGGGTATAATTTGAGGACCAATTACAGGAGGACCAGTGCTTTAATCAGCCATATAATGCCTATGATAATTGAAGCTAATTACTGTTTATTGAAAATGGCACCTAATGGTATGGTATGTCACCACATGGGTATATATACAGAAAAAAAAAAAAAAAAAAAGAAAATTAAATAAAATGAAAAACGTGTTATTATGCTCAGGAAATTTTTCACCATAGAATTTTATGAAATATATTTTTGGCATCTTGTTACTCTGACAAAAAATATTTAGTTGAAATTAGAATTTCCCTACTTTCTATATACTTGATATAATCCATCTTTTTTCTTTTCTTTTTTTTCAATTCTCCAACTGCATGATGAACAGTGAAGATCTTGATCAGACGGCATCTTGTAACTCTTTTAAAAATGTTCACTTAAAGTTAGAATTTCTCTTCTTTCAATATACATGTCACTTAATATAAGCTATCTTTTAAATTCACAAACTGCATGATGAACAGTGAAGATCCTGATCAGATGGTATCTTGTTACTCTTTTAAAAATGTTCATTTAAAATTAGAATTTCTCTTCTTTCAATATACATGTCACTTAATATAAGCTATCTTTTAAACTTAAAAACTGCATGATGAACAGTGAAGATCCTGATCAGACGGCATCTTGTTACTCTTTTAAAAATGTTCTCTTGAAATTAGAATTTATCTACAGTAAGTACTTTCTATATGCCTGATATAATCTATCTGTTAAATTCACAAACTGCATGATGAACGACAAGATCCTGATCAGATGGCTTATCTGGAGCTAAACTGTTTGCAAATGTAGGGATTGTCTCGTTCAGCGGGATAAGTGGAAAAAAAAATAATTAAATTTAAGAAAAACATGTGATAAAGAAATTCTTCACCATATAAATAAATGAAATATGTTTTAGGCATTGTGTTAATCTTTAAAAAAAGTATGTTCAGTTCTAATGGAAATTTCCCTACCAGGAAACAAAAAAAAAACAGTTATTTATTTATCTTATTATTATTATTATTTTATTTTATTTTTTTTTTTTTGTATGACAATTTGGCCAATTTATTTTTTCCTAGTGGTTTTATCTATTCCTATTCAATCATTCATTTTATTACTTACTGGTAATGGCATTATTATTATTATTATTTTTTTAAGACTTCCAAGTACTACATTCAGAGCTATATTACCTCATAGCAGATGGCATTCAAAAATTTTTCTTTTGTTTGTTTTCAGAGAACAACATTTCCATAGGACTCATATATGAAAAATGCTAAACAAGATTTTCTTTGAGAAGTAAAGAAAAAGGCTTGATATTATAATTGTTGTGATTGGCAGTTTAATGGTTATTTGTAGGTGGGGCTTATCCTATTGTAGGTGGGGCAAAGTTACATATTACAACCAATGGCTGTAAGCCTATGATTAGGTTGAAATTTTGCAAATAATTGAAAGTCTTCATTTTTTAAATGTGTTGTCAGATCTTTCAGAAGCTTTTTTTCTTATTAGTTTGATTGTTAATTAGGGCCTAATTTATTATTAATTTTCTTAAGTTGATATGAAAATTGAAAAAAAAAAACAAAAAAAAAAAACGTGGCCTTTCATTGCAGTACTCACACTGTACCCATAAATAAGCATTTATTTAATTATTTAATAATGTTTTTTTTATTATTATTATTTATGCATTTATTTTATTGTTTATTTATATATACATCACGTGATCAAGTCCGTGAAATGAACACCCACCTAAACCCAAGTTTATTTAGAGAAATCTGGGGTTTACGTGGGTAGACATTATTTTTCTTATTTCTGCTCCAAGACATACGTTGTGGGTACTCGTTAGAACCGCCTCAATGAGACGGGTCTAAAGAGCACCCACAATCTATATTTGCAGTATAAGTAAGAAAATTATCACGGAATTTTCCTCAGAAAAGTAGCCATTTTGGAGATGCGAAACATGCACTATGTTGCATGGGTGTGTTATCGTAATGATATTTATTTATTTATTTATTAGGAGTAATAATCAAGGAAAAATGAAACTGGGTGAAAAAGATCTGAGTCACCCAAGTGACAAGGTGTCATCAGGTGAACATGTTCATAAAATGAACACCCCCCCCACACACACACACCCCTAAAAACACCTTATAGAGAAAACTAGGGTTTACAGGGGAATACATTATCTTTCTTATTACTTCTCCAAGAGGTAGGTCATGGGTTCTAGTTAGAACCACCTCAATGAGGCAGCAACCTATGTTTGCAGGATAAATAATAAAAATATCAAAGATTTTCATCAAAAAGTACTCATTTTGGAGATGTAAAAAATACACTATGTCGCATGTGTGTGTTATTGTAATGTTTCTTCCACAAACTTAAAACTGACATTTTCCGTTTTATTGGTGACATTCTTCTCATTTCGTCTGCAAGCATAGAATGTGTGTGCTCATTAGACCAAGGTGGTTCTAACAAGTGTATCTCAGGAGTACCCAAATCACGGAATAGGTGGGGTTTATTCGGGTGTTCAATACATCCTAGTAGGTAAAAAGGTAACAAACCCAACAGCTGTTGTCTTCAATATATTCATGTTTTAACCCGTTTTGTACTGAATGAATTCTTCCACTTTATATATAGCACGAGTCGGTTTCAAAATTAAGGGGTTCTTCAAAATTTATTTGGAAAACGGCTGAACTTTTTGCAAACAGTGTTAGCTCTGATCAGATGCTGCAGAACGTTCCAAAATTTATTTGGAAAACGGCTGAACTTTTTGCAAACAGTGTTAGCTCTGATCAGATGCTGCAGAACGTGGCATCTGATCTGGGCCTACACTGTTTGCTAATAACCTGTTTGGGGATTTTGATATATTCCTCAACAGTGTGTGGCAGTTAGGCCATTATAGTATGATAACTTTATAAAACTTAGCATTTAATAAAACATCAGACTATAGAACATCAAAGTCAGTGTAGCTGAACATTATAATAAACAACAATCATGGTAATTAAATTAATTGACATGAACATATTTTTGCAACAAAACTTCTCTAAAGACTTTAGTACACCTCTGATTAACGATCAGCTCGATAAATGAGTGAAATAATATTGAAAAGCCATACCCCTTCCCCCCCCCCACGAACCTTTTAGTAAGGCAGGAGCTGCTTTTGTTGAAATCAGCATCAATGTGGTACCATGTCCATGCAATGGAAAGTTTTATTATTTTAACTCACTTCAGTGAAGTACCAGTGGATTTATCAAAAATAAGCCAAGTTTTATGACAGTTTGTAAGTTTAAGGAAATATGTTAAGAGTCCCTCAGTGAAGTGGTCCTAACAATAATGCACAATTTATGTAGCAGAAAAGTCATCTTGCAGTTTGTTAATTTAACAGAAAGATATATCATTAAGTCGGCCCCCCGCCCATAGGGGCTTGAAGAAATATATGGGCTGCATGATGCTTCCATGCAGAGCTGAAACCAACCTGCGCACGAGTGGAGCGTGATAGCTCAGTGGTTAGTGCACTTGCCTCTGATGCTAGAGGTCCCGGTTTCGATCCCCGGCAGTGGCGATAAAATTTCGGTGTCCGAACACGCTCCATTGGCATCATTTGCAGGGATGAATGTCATAAAGTGCACCGTCCTTCGGATCGGGACCTTAACTGGAGGCCCCCTGTGCAGGGAGAACCATCCCCTTTACAAGTTAAAGATCCCTACTATATTTACATGATTACTGTGTAGGCTTTCATCCTGCAAACCTGGAGTGTATGTAATGTACACCTGCGGTAATGGTCAAATGTGACAGACGCAGTATCAGTAGACAGACAGACGAGTACCAGTAAACTGCTTAGAGGATCTAAGCCTGCCCAGACAAAGCGGTGCGAGTCGGTCCGTCCATACTTATAACCCTACTGGTTTCATTGGGCGACAGGGCTTGAGACGTCATTTCATCTCAATGTTGGGTAGAAGTCCCACAAAATTGGAAGCAACATCTCCAAAATGACCTTGACAGTGTTGACGGGGACGTTAAACCTCAAATCGGACAAACAAAATAGTATATCATTAAGTACGTAGAAAATAGAGAAATTCTAATTTCAACTAAACAGTTTTAATAAGAGTAACAAGAGACGGGCCTCCGTGGCCTAGTGGATAAGAGCGCCGACTCTTAGTCATTAGGTCTCTCACTGCCGTAGGTTCGAGCCTCGCTCGGGCCACGTGTGAGACGCCAAGTTCTGCAACGGATGGTCAGGTGGTTTTTCTCCGGGTACTCCGGTTTTCGCCCACCAGATTAAAGATCGGCTCGATATGAGTGAAATAATCTTGAAAGGGCCATAAAACCCAAACCGAAAAAAAAAAAGAGTAACAAGATGCCAAAAATTTATTTCCGATTTATTTCTATGGTGAAAAATTTCTGAGCATTAAACAGTGTAGCTCCAGATAAGCCATCTGATCAGGATCTTCACTGTTCATCTTGCAGTTTGTGAATTTTACAGCTAGATTATTATGGTAACATGTAAGAATGCTCTATTTCATACGGAAATGTTACCTTTATGATATTTCATATTATTCTAAGGTGAAAAATTTCTGAGCATATCAACAGTTTAGCTCTAGATAAGCCATCTGATCAGGATCTTCACTGTTCATCTTGCAGTTTGTGAATTTAATAGATAACTTATATAAGTATTATGAAAGTAGAGAAATTCTAATTTCAAGTAATAACTTTTAAAAGAGTAAGAAGATGCCATCTGATCAGGATCTTCACTGTTCATCTTGCAGTTTGTGAATTTAACAGATAGCTTATATAAGTATAATGAAAGGAGAGAAATTCTAATTTCAAGTAATAACTTTTAAAAGAGTAAGAAGATGCCATCTGATCAGGATCTTCACTGTTCATCTTGCAGTTTGTGAATTTTACATGTAGATTATTATGGTAACATGTAAGAATGCTCTATGTCATACTGAAATGTTAGCTTTATGATATTTCATATTATTCTAAGGTGAAAAATTTCTGAGCATATCAACAGAATAGCTCCAGATTAGCCATCTGATCAGGATCTTCACTGTTCATCTTGCAGTTTGTGAATTTAACAGATAGCTTATTTTAAGTATAATGAAAGTAGAGAAATTCTAATTTCAAGTGAAAACTTTTTAAAGAGTAAGAAGATGCCATCTGATCAGGATCTTCACTGTTCATCTTGCAGTTTGTGAAATTAAAAGATAGCTTATATTTAATACATGTATATGGAACATAGAGAAATTCTAATTTAAGCGAACATTTTTAAAAGAGTAACAAGGTGCACTCTGATCAGGATCTTCACTGTTCAGCATGCAGTTTGCGAATTTAACTGATAGCTTATATGTACAAGTATATGGAAAGTAGAGGAATTCTAATTTTAAGTGAACATTTATAAAAGAGTAACAAGATGCCATCTGATCATGATCTTCACTGTTCATCATTCAGTTGGTGAATTAAAAACAAAAACAAAAAAAAAACAGATAGATAAATTATATCAAGTATGTAGAAAGAAGGGAAATTCTAATTTCAACTGAATATTTTTTATCAGAGAAACAAGATGCCAGAAATATATTTCATAAAATTATATGGTGAAAAATTTCCCGAGCATAATAACATGTTTTTCCTTTTATTTATTTTATTTTTCCCCTTTTTCTGAATATATGCCCAGGAGGTGATATACCATAGCAGTAGGTGTCATTTTCAATAAACAGTAATTATCTTCAATTAACATAGCCATTATATGGCACTAGTCCTCCTGTATTTGGTCCTCAAATTATACCCCTGGTCCTCTAGAGGACTTGGTCCTCAGTCCTCAAGTAAAAGTCCTCAAAATTATACCTTCCCCAAAAAATGAGCAGTTGGAGGAAATAATAGAACTAAAATTTCCTTCAGTCACTTTCATTTTTATTTTTGAAAAGTTTAGGGAGGCTGACGTGAGAACCAGAAAATAAAAAATTCTATAGTCTAAGCCTAAACTATCATTTATATGGCATCTGAATTCAGTTACCGTAATAATCCTAAAAATTGGGACACCTTGAGCATGTGCTGTAATTATCCTAAAAAATGAACAAGTTGAATTTACCAGCTAATAAAGCTTTCAAAAGACTTGGACAGACGGGAAAATAGTGAAGACCTTGATCAGAGCAGTCTGATCAGGTCTTAACCATTTGTCATTATGTTAACAAGTCCATGAAATCAATACTCTGGTAAACCCCACTTTATATAGAGAAAAGTTGGGTTTACAAGGGTATACATTATTTCTTATTTCTGCTTCAAAACATAGATTGTGGATACTCATTAGAAACGCCTCAATAAATTGGTTCTGACGAATACCCACAATCTAAGTTTAGAGCAGAAATAAGGAAAATATCGCAATTTTTCATAGGAAAAATGCCATTTTTAGAGCTTTGAAAAATTGCCCTATTTTGCATGGGTGTGTTACCGTAATGTTCATGCATTTAATGCTGTCACATTTTTTATGATTTTTACCCCCAAAATATATTTATTGTCCAACAGGTAAATAGTCCAAGGAACAGCCCACCTTTATTCAAATTTGATTTCACTGGATTAATTCAGTATTATCTTTTTGAGTGGTCCTTGATTAAATGAAATTTGCCTGAAAAAGATCTCTTTGATGCAAATGTTATCAATTGATAAGTAGAAACTGATATCCCGGGCTGATATCTGGCTTAAATCAATTGAGTTAAGCAATCAAGCATTGTTGTGGTTTAAATTTTGTATGGTTCAGTCATTATTCTCCTTCCTCTCATTTTGGGGATGTGTATTTTCATATTTCTTTACTATAAAGTCCTATAACATTCCAATCATTCCTTTTTTTCTCTCATTTTGGGTGCATTCACAACATTCATTTACAGTAAGCTTTCAGGCTATGGCTATCAGTTTCAAAACAAAAGCAAAACAAAACAAAACAAACAAAAAAAAAAACCTGAAAAAGAGACTTTTCAGTAATTATGCATTTTATCTGAAAACAGAGTAATTTTGAAAATTATTAATTTCCAAAATTGAAAAACTTGATTCATATTATTGCATGATAAAATTAATTAAATTTATCTTCAAAATATAGTCCAACAGGTGAACAGTCCAAGGAATACACCCCTATTTTTCCAACTTGGATTCAGTTGGATTTTTCCAATATCCAATAATCCAACTGATTTAGTCCAAGGATTACACCTACCCCAAGGGACGGCGACTCCATCTCGCGGACACTACTTTTATTTTGCCATCGCCGACACGCCCATCGAGCTGCTGTCCTCTGAAACTTCTCAACCTGCTGAATCTGAGTTTTAACATGGATATTGCAAATGGGTGATGCATATTCAAGTTGAGGGCGAACCAATGTTTTATATGCAACATCATTTGTCTGCTAGATGCAAAAGCCAAAAGTCTTAAAAATCCCAAAGTCCCAGTTGCTTTGTCTCCGGAATATGATGACCCCAATCAAGATCGCCAGTGATGGTGATACTAAGATATTAGGCGGATTGGACCTGCTCCAAAGTTTGCTGTTGTAGTGCATAAAAGTGACACCCTCATCGAATGACATTTGGCCACATTGACCATCATTTGCCAGTTGACACCCCCACTGTGCATTATGAAAACATGCCTATACAATTACATTGTAACCTTTATCGCTGAATAAATGAAAATTTTAAGATGAAAATTTGTGATATTTTTCTTATTTCTGCGCAAAATATAGATTGTGGGTTACTTTTTTGAACCAGCTCAACGAGGAGGTTCAAACGAGTACCCACAATATATATTGTAGAGCAGAAATAAGAAAAATAAGGATTACCCCTTTAAACCCCAGTTTTACTACATAACAATGGGGTTCTAGGGGGTGAAAATTATATAGGCGTGTTTTCGTGATGTCTAATCTGTCCAGGTCATCTTGTAAAATGAGACAGTCAGAAGGAGAGTATCTGTTCCTATACAGTGCACAATATACTCGTATAAACTGTTATAATCTCCAAAATTTTGAGTGTCTGTCCGTCCGTACCTCAGCGACTCATAATTTCGTGTCCCCTCCAGAACTCTGACACCGTTTGAGATATTTTCACGAAACTTACAAATATATAAATCACCATGAGGAACATATGAGCAGTAACTCTTTTTTTTTTCATATATTTTTGGAGGTATTGCCAATATAACATCGAAAATAGCCATTTCTACCATGTACTCGTGTTTGCTCCAAACTCTGGCACAGTAAAACATATTTTCAAGAAACTTCATACAAATGTAAAGCACCATGAATGGCATGCAGAACATATAGCCCATAACTCTGATTTGCCTACTTTTTGAGTTATTGCCCTTTGAACATTGAACATAGCCATTCCTACCATGTAATTGTGTCCGCTCTAACTTGAAACCCTTCGAGATAGTCAAGTGTAAGGCACCATGAGACAAAGTGCAGAACACGAGAACCTTAGTTCTGGTTAACCTACTTTGTTGTTACGGTCCTTAGCTCTTATCATGCTGTTCACGACAACCCCGATCTTTGGAAACAGTGTAGATCCAAATCAGATGGCTTCTGGAGAAGCCATCTGATCAGGATCTACACTGTTTGACATTCAATTTATGAATTTGTAGGAATAAATAACATCAAGTAATTTGATTGGTTCGAAGTCAGAAATGGGTGTTGCTAAACTGAATATTCAGCAAGAGAAGGGTTAATTTGAATATAGTAACTAGAGCCAGTGTTTATGAAACACAATGCCCCCAACTGCTTGACCCTAACACTGCTTGTCCCTAACAGTAATTGAGATATCTTGTTTTTATGTGGCTGTAATGCTGAAATTACACAAGAAAAGCTGTAGTTAATCATCTACTCATCATCCCTGACCAGTCTGTGAAGTTTCGGGGAAAAACCTAAAATAGTTTTTTAGATATCTTGCTTACAAACTTAAAACGCGAAAAATTTCAAAGGGCCATAACTCAAGAAAAAAATTTCGGATTTTTTTCAAAAGTTAATCAGTTCATCTACTCATCATCCCCAACCAGCATGTAAAGTTTCAGGGCAATAGCTCAAACAGTTTTTGAGATATCTTGCTTACAAGCTGAAAACACGAAAAAAATCAAAGGGCCATAACTCAAGAAAAAAAAATTGGATTTTTTTCAAAAGTTAATCAGTTCATCTACTCATCATACCCAACCAGTCTGTGAAGTTTTGGGGAAAAACCTCATATAGTTTTTGAGATATCTTGCTTACAAACTTAAAACGCGAAAAATTTCAAAGGGCCATAACTCAAGAAAAAAATATAGGATTTTTTTTCAACAGTTAATCAGTTCATCTACACATCATCCCAAACCAGCTTGTAAAGTTGCAGGGCAATCGCTCAAACAATTATTGAGATATCTTGCTTACAAGCTGAAAACACGAAAAAAATCTAAGGGCCATAACTCAAGAAAAGAAAAAAAAATCGGATTTTTTTCAAAAGTTGATCAGTTCATCTACTCATCATCCCCGACAAGTCTGTGAAGTTTCGGGGAAAAACCTCAAATAGTTTTTTTAGATATCTTGCTTACAAACTTAAAACGCGAAAAATTTCAAAGGGCCATAACTCAAGAAAAAAATTTCGGATTTTTTTCAAAAGTTAATCAGTTCATCTACTCATCATCCCCAACCAGCATGTAAAGTTTCAGGGCAATAGCTCAAACAGTTTTTGAGATATCTTGCTTACAAGATTTCATAGTATTTTTTGCAAAGGGGCATAACTCAAAAAAGGGGCATAATCCTGACGAGAAAAAAAACACGGGTCAATTATTTTTTCATGAGGAATCCATATATGAAATTTCAAAAACCTAGCACCCATGGTTCTAAAGTTATGCTATGCAGTAAAAAGTGGGACGGACGTAAGGACGGAAGGACGCCAAAACGCGAAAAATTTCAAAGGGCCATAACTCAAGAAAAAAATTTCGGATTTTTTTCAAAAGTTAATCAGTTCATCTACTCATCATCCCCAACCAGCCTGTAAAGTTTCAGGGCAATAGCTCAAACAATTTTTGAGATATCTTGCTTACAAGCTGAAAACACGAAAAAAATCAAAGGGCCATAACTCAAGAAAAAAAAATTGGATTTTTTTCAAAAGTTAATCAGTTCATCTACTCATCATACCCAACCAGTCTGTGAAGTTTTGGGGAAAAACCTCATATAGTTTTTGAGATATCTTGCTTACAAACTTAAAACGCGAAAAATTTCAAAGGGCCATAACTCAAGAAAAAAATATAGGATTTTTTTTCAACAGTTAATCAGTTCATCTACACATCATCCCAAACCAGCTTGTAAAGTTGCAGGGCAATCGCTCAAACAATTATTGAGATATCTTGCTTACAAGCTGAAAACACGAAAAAAATCTAAGGGCCATAACTCAAGAAAAAAAAATCGGATTTTTTTCAAAAGTTGATCAGTTCATCTACTCATCATCCCCGACAAGTCTGTGAAGTTTCGGGGAAAAACCTCAAATAGTTTTTTTAGATATCTTGCTTACAAACTTAAAACGCGAAAAATTTCAAAGGGCCATAACTCAAGAAAAAAATTTCGGATTTTTTTCAAAAGTTAATCAGTTCATCTACTCATCATCCCCAACCAGCATGTAAAGTTTCAGGGCAATAGCTCAAACAGTTTTTGAGATATCTTGCTTACAAGATTTCATAGTATTTTTTGCAAAGGGGCATAACTCAAAAAAGGGGCATAATCCTGACGAGAAAAAAAACACGGGTCAATTATTTTTTCATGAGGAATCCATATATGAAATTTCAAAAACCTAGCACCCATGGTTCTAAAGTTATGCTATGCAGTAAAAAGTGGGACGGACGGAAGGACGGACGGACGAACAGGGCAAAACCAATATGCCCCCACAACTTCTTCGAAGTTGGGGGCATAAATATAGATAGCTATTTCTACCAACTGTACTCGTGTCTGTTCTGTAAGTTGGAAACCATTGCAGATATTTGGATGAAACATCATACAAATGTAATGCATCTTAAGATGGGGTGCAGAACACATGAACCGTAACTCTGGCTAACCTACTTCTTGTGTTATGGTCCTTTGAAGATTAAAAAAAAGTGACTTCTGTAATATATTTATGTGCTCTGTAACTTGAATACTGTTTGAGATGTTTTCTTGAAAATTCATGCAAAAAGTTATCAATGTACATCACTTTGATATATGCAGAACACAAGAGCCATATCTCTGAATTATCTACTTTTGGAGTTACCGCCATTTATACTCAAGGGCAGGTAACTCCAAAGCTGTTGGTCCTGCAAGGCCTTAATTCGAACTTGTTGTAAACTGTATGCCTCTCCTGGTTATCTGCAAGTTTGATAAAGGTCAGATCAGAAATAGTGAAGAAAAGTTGGAGACGTCCTTTTTCATTGTAAGCCTATGGTAAAATTTTGCACGCTCAAGGAAACGTAAAAGCGAAACCAGTTGTCAGATTCTAGCCAAATTCGAACTCTTCTGAGATATGCTTGTCCTTATTTACTTAGTTTCAAAAAGAGCAAATCGAAAACAGCTGAGAAAATGTGGAGAAACTATTTTTCGCTCATATTTATACTCAAGGTCAGGTAACTCCAAAGCCATTGGTCCGGCGAGGCACAAATTTAACTCGACATAGACTGTATGCCTCTCCTGGTCATCTGCAAGTTTGATAAATGGCTGAAAAAAGTTTGAGACTTCGTTTTTCCATTGTAAGCCTAGCTAGTTTCGGCCAATTAGGCCTCGTCAGTGACCCTCAAATACTTTCAAAATTCCACAATGTAACAAACCTGTTACAATGACTGTTTCTATTGGAAAGACTCCTTAGCCCAAGATGGAAAAGTTTAATTGAGATATTCAACAATATGTATTCATTACTCCAAGAAACACAGTTCTAACAAATGTCCATTTGTTCTACGAGTAACTGAGAGGAAAAGGCTCTTTAATACCTATTATACTAGTCCTTAATGGGATTTTTTATAGCAGCAAAATCTTAATAATGTTAAAGTGAATGGGAACAAATACTGTCTTTATAACAAGGGTCCTCTGTGCATGTATCTACAAAATAACAAAAAATTTTGGAAACAGATAAACATTTAATCACATCTCTAAATTATTTGGCACATGAATAAAACAATTATTTGGCACACTGAAAAATATAAATATAACAAGCTTCCAGGTAATAGTTATTAATAGAAAATAGCCATGCTATTGTTGTTCTTATGCTATTGTTGTTGTTATGCCAGAGTGATGTGTAAAAGGATGTTTATTGTAAAACATTGACTCGGCGAATATGCTGGGACACTGGCAAACAGTTTAGACCCAGATAAGACCCAGCAGAATGAAGTGTCTGATCAGGATCTAAACTGTTTGCTTAAAGTACAGGAATTTAAGGGTTAAACAAAACAACCCAATTGTCCTTTCAGGACTGTTTTCCAAGCTGAGAAATAATCAATCAAAAAGTCTTGTCAGTGCTTTGATTATAACAGGAACTCACTCCCCGAATTGAACACTGACAAAGTGTAGACCAGTACATACACTGTATTTGTAGTACTTGATTATTTTCCTTTTATTTTGTAAACTTGTAATAAACTAACATGTAACTTGGATATGGACCTGTACGAGCTCTCTAAAGGCAGATAATTATTTTTACCATAAATGGATTAATAGATTGCTTGTACATACTGCTCATCTCAGATCAGGAAATTATGCAACAATTTTACTATTTTTATTTAACGACCATTTCTTTATTATTTCACTTACTTAAGAGCTGATCTTAATCAGAGATAGGTGAAAATCAGAGTGCCTGGAGAAAAAAAACATGTGACCTTCCAATGGCATCTCACGTGATCTGAGGCTCGAACCACAGTTGTTACAGGCCTAATGATTAACGTTATAACACATCCATGTGACATAGTGCATTCTTTCGTATCTCCAAAATTGCTACTTTAATGATGAAAATTTGTGATATTTTTTCTTATTTGTACTCAAAACATAGACTGTGGGTGCTCCTTAGAACTGCCTTATTGAGGCGGTTATAATGAGTACCCTCAACCTGTCTTGGAGCAGAAATGAGCAAAATAATGTATACCCTATAAACCCCAGTTTTCTTTATATTAAGTGGGGTGTTCATTTCATAGACTTGTTAACCTGATGAAGATTCTGCACTCTTACCCACTAAGTCACATAGGCCCGTTATGAAACAAATAAATACTCACAAATAAACATGTAAAGTTCTCAAATACTGGGTTTATGAGTTTGAAAAAACAAATGTGACCTGTATTTAGAAAAGGGTATTTGTGAAATAGGTGAACAGCCAAGGTGCTATACTAACAGCACTCTTGCCAGACTATGAAGCATCTGCTTCCTATGAAATGGAATTACACTCTCCTCAAGCAAGAGATGCATATACATATTGGACATATACAGTGAAATTCCGCTAATAAGACCACCTAAAATTAAGACTAATTCCACTTTAAAAAGCTTAGTTTGAAGGTTTCACTTAATTTTTCTTTGTGATTTCTGCCCAGTGTCCTCTGGTCATGGACCACCTTTGGAAATGTTCAAAAGTGGTCTTAAAGACCACTTTTGAACAGTCCCAAAGGTGGTCTTAATATAGGAATTTTACTGCTCTTAAGAGCACAATGTCCTTTTTCTCATGGCAGTCTCATATATGCATTAACAAATGAGAACAAAACTCAATTACATGTAACAAGAATCAATTAAACAGACCACATACAGTAACAGTAAGGAGAGGCCCAAATGGGCCAGAAATTGCTCACCTGGATATGAGGCTGGTCAGATGTTATATTGTGCCTTGGTGGCCATTTTGTCTATCAGATCACATTGCCTTAAGCAATTGAATTCTGAATCTGCATGCTGCCTTGATGCCTCTGATTAAGTTTCGTACAGCTCAGTCCTATTTAGGAAGAGATCATGTTTAAGGTGCAGAGTGGGGGGTGTATAGTTTGGAATGGGTGGAGCTATCATTTGCACCTGCCTTTGGGATTCTCTATTAAGAACAAGAGGGCCATCAAGGCTCTGAATAGCTCACCTGATCCTTATTGTATGTCAATGTCTAGGCACACGGTGGACATTGAGGGTCAGATCCTAGTGCACCAGAGATGAACTGGCTCAGTCTAACATACAATGCTCATGATGACAAGAGAGGCGGGGGATCAGAAGTTAGACTTATGAGTTGGTGGTTCCCTTTGACAATACAGAGCTGACGTGTATTTCACTATCTGGGCACTTTACAGACATTGAGGGTCAGGTCCTAGAGCACCAGGCTGAGATGAACCGGCTCACTCTAAATAACAATGCCTTAACTCTATATTAAACCAGTGGGCCCTGGGGCAGGTACATTTTTGGCCCCATGGGGCTATAATTTGAACAATCTTGGTAGAGGGCCACTAGCTGAAGCTTCATTCCAAATGGCGAAGACTTGGGCCTTCTGGTTTCAGATAAGATTTTTAAAGATTTTCCCTATATAAGTCTATGTTAAACCAGTGAGTCCAGGACGGGGCCATTTTTGACCCGGACGGGGCCATTTTTGGCCCCAGGGCTATAATCGGAATAAACTTGTTAGAGGTCCTCTACATGAAGCTTCATGCAAAATATCAAAGACCTGGGCCTTGTGGTTTCAGAGAAGAAGATTTTTAAAGGTCTTCCATATATAAGTCTGTGTAAAACCAGTGGGCCCCAGGGCAAGGCCACCTTCGTCCCCAGGGCTATAGTTTGAGCAATGATTGACAAAGCCAAACCTCCAGCCTCTGCAGCGGAATGACAGGACAATCAGTGAAGACTGATCAGACTATGCAGACTGACCAAAATCTATTAGTTCCGTAATGATCTTGAATTCCAGATTTGAGAGGCAATCAACAAATTTGTATCATTCCAGTTTACTAGGCCAGGACGGATATCAGATACCATAGGATGTGTATAATTCTCATTTTCCAAAAATAGCCATCAGAAGTGATGGCAAATCCCCTGACCAAAAGCCAATAAGGCCTTCAGAAGATTGTTCACAAATAGAAAGTGCACCAGAATTAAAATACACTAGTAAGCCCACAGTATATTTTGTATATGTAATGTTTATTGAGTCTATCTCCGCCTAATGATACTAAGGATCATTTCTCAACACGATGAAGATCCAAGATTTCCAATGCACAAAGTACAGGTATACTGAGTTATGGTTCTTGCTCATGACACTGCAAGGTACTGGAATTATGGCCATCACAAATTGCAAGGTACTGGAGTAAGTCATCAAAAGATTATACTGTCAGGGGAGATAACTCTTAAACCAGGGCACTCGGAATTGAGGTTCTTGTGCATGACATGCCTGCTTAACCTCATGTATATATACCCGGTCAAACAAGTAACTATACCAAGTTCCGGGTAAAATCTAGTAGCTATCCGGTAGCCATTCAGCTAAAGATGGCTGTAAACATACGAATCGTACGTTTAGCTGCAAAATTTATAAATTTGCATTTGCCCATACTATTCTGCTCAAGAGTTGTCTTCCAATATGTGCCTAGAACGGTTTTGCAAGGAATTTGACATTGTGCATGCGCAGATGATCATTTTATGTCTGAGATGTAAGATCATATCCATTGAACATTGAAACTCCCTTTACCTTTACAATATCTCATGATATTGCACTACAATCAAGACTTTAATTTTTGAAATTCTCAGATTATCTCCCTTTCAATTAAAAACATAGCAATTTTCAAGCTGTTGTTATTTCTATACCTGCCATTCAATTTTTGCAATTTATTTAAAAAGCGCTTTGTTGCCGCCACTGCTGTTAACAATGATGGAAAATAATGTAGAAAAATCATGTAGCATGTAGCCCTGCCAATTGCAATTTTCTATGGAGTTTCAATTGAAAACAGCATTTTGCACACACCTTCAAAAAATTGGAGGCCTATACGTGATCGTCTGTTTCTCTTAGGAAATGGAGCTTAAGTTCCAAATCTTTTGTGGATAGACACACAGGGTATCTAATGAAAGGTTACATGCATCAAATTTTAGAAATCTTGTGCTAAGTGTAATTTTTGATGGTGTTGAATCTTAGCGTTAGTAATGATTTATTCTGCGAAACTGTCACAGTGACCCCTTGGGTGTTTAAAACAATAGCCCGGGCTGGCGTGTTTACATAAACAAAAACAGTTTGGGCCTTTGCATGGAGAAATGAGTCCTATAACCAAATCAAAACTATTTCTATGTATTTTTCATTTTTAGTAACTGTGGTAACAGAAGCAATGTTATGTATAGGAACTTTTTTGACCGAGTATATATATACCAAGTACCATCAATATGTCTCAAAGGGTATTGGAGATATGGTGATCACAAGGTGGTCAGACTGTTATATTAAAAGGGGATATAACTCATATACCACAGCACCATGAGTTGTGGTTATTGCACATGACATGCCTTCTATACCTTGTATACAACTGTTCCAAATTCCTTCAATATATCTCAAAGGGTATTCGAGTTATGGTTATATTGCCAGGGGAGATTACCCAAAAACCATGGCACCCAAAGTTATAATTCTTGTACATGACACACCTGCTTAACCTCATGTGCATCTGCACCAAGTATCACAATATGTCTCAAAGGGTATTGGAGGTATAGTGATCACAAGGTGGTAATACTATTTTATGCAAAGGGGAGATAACTCAAATACCATAGCACCTAGAATTGTGGTTCTTAGACATGACATGCCGTCTCAACCTTGTATACAATTGTGCCAAGTACCACCAATATATCTCAAAGGGAATTGGAGTCATGGCCATTACAAGTTTATATTGTCAGGGGAGATAATTCAAAGACCAGGGCACCCAGAGTGTTGGTTCTTGCACATGACAAGCCTGCTTAACCTCATGTACAACTATACCAAGAACCATCAATAAGTTTCAAAGAGTATTGGAGATATCGCCATTACAAGGTGGTGATTCTATTTTATTGGAACGGGAGGTAACTTGAAAACAATTGCACCCAGAGTTGTAGTTCTTGTGCATGATACACCATCTCAACCTTGTGAACAACTCTGCCGGGTACCATCAATATATCTCAAAGGGGATTGGAGTTATGGCCATCACAAGGTACTCACTCTATTTTATTGGAAGGGGAGATAACTCATAAACCATGGCAACCAGAGTTGTGGTTCTTGCCCATGACACGCCCTCCCAGCCTTGTGAACAATTGTGCCAGATACCATCAATAAATCTCAAAGGGTATTGGAGTTATGGCCATCACAAGGTAGTCATTCTATTTTATTAAAAGGGGAGATAACTCAAAAACTATGGCAGCCGAAGTTCATGTTCTTACGAATGACACGCTGTCTCAGCCTTGTGAACAATTGTGCCAAGAACCATTAATGAATCTCAAAGGGTATTGGAGTTATGGACATCACAAGGTTGCGTCTACTGATGGACAGACGGACGCAAGGCTGATCGCTATATCCCCCGAGCCTATTCAGTCAGGGGATAAAAATGTTCTATCAATTTGAAAAAGATGGTTCTCTGAATATTAATGTTTAATTCCTTTGTAATTCAGGTATCCCCCCAACTCTTCATTCTGTTTTGACCCAACACTTTAAAGGCCAGGGAATATCATTGGCCATAGGGAATGGATCTGGCAAGCATTTTGCAGGGAACCTTTGTCCAATTTTTGTTTATGTGTTGAATTTTTTGGGTGGCCACATAAAATGGTGCCAGGAAGTGGGAGGTGGTACAAGATATCATCAGTAAAGCCATCTGAAATTATCTGACAGGAAAAGACATGGAAAAAAAGAAGAAGTGGTGGCCCCATCAGAAGGGTATAGCCCCTTCACCCATCTGAAGACCAGTGACCCTCAGACCCCAAGCTACAGACCAGCTACCGGTAATAACCCATTTTTTTTTTGTTTCGCAGAGAAACCGCCTAACGCGAAATAGGCTATTTTCTCCGCAAAACAGCGAGAAAAGATAAAATGAGCGAGAAATTTCTCCCTGAAATTTCTCCCGGTTTCGCGGAGAAAATTCTCGGAGATTCTCGGCGAAAATTTGACCGATTGCTTTCAATGAAAATGAAATTACCGGTGTTTCGCGGAGAAAAAAATACAACTGGGCTTACATGAAATTTTCGGCTCATTATTATTTCTTCGTTTGTTTGGCATTGTTTTTGTAAACGAAGGCAAATTGTAGTCATTGTTAAATCATAATTAAATATTCTTTCATGTTACTATAAAAATTCCTTTTAGTAATTTATTTTTTAAGTCTCATGACAACTTTTATTCACATCACGAAAATACGCCTATTTATTTGTTACCCGCTTAAACCCCACTTTTAACTGGGGTTTACAGGGGTATACATTATTTATCTAATTTCTGCTCACATAGATTGTGGGTACTCGTTAGAACCGCCTCGTCGAGTCGTTTTAAAGTGTACCCAAAATCTTGAACAGAAATATGAAAAAATGCCAGAATTTTTATCCGAAAATTGTCCGTGTTTAGTGGTAAAATTTTACAATATATTTGAATAGGCGAGTTCTCATGATGAGTCGTACATGTAGGTTATTAACACCATAATGATGTGTGACATTTACCAAAAGCTCAGCTTAATGAAATAGATGGGCTACATGATGCGTCCACGCAGAGCTGAAACCGACCCGTATGCGAGTACTGGTAAACCGCTTACAGGATCTAAGCCTGCCCAGGCAAAGTGGTGCGAATCGGACCGTCAATGCTTATAAACCCTGTTGGTTTCATGGGGTGGCAGGGCTTGAGATGTCATTTCATCTCAATGTCGGGTAAAAGTCCCACAAAATTGGAAGCGAGGTCTCCAAAATGACCTTTACAGTGTTGACGGGGATGTAAAACCTCAAACAAACAAAACCAAAAGCTCAGATTCGCCTCATTTATTTATGATTACAAACTGTCAAATTGGTACAGCAAGCAGTGCTTTGAATGCAAAGTTAGTGACCAGTTAACGATGAACACATGAATTCCACTGCAGGCTAGGTCTATGTCGCGAACAAACGGATGAAAAACCAGACACCTATATCGGGCCATGCTTCATGCAGGCGCGTGAAAAAGGACATGCTACTTTGCATTCGCACGCATTATTTGCGCTACCAAGTCTACTTCCCCGACCCCTCACCCACCCCAAACTAATAAATACTCCCATTTGGAGCAAACAGGTGGTGCATCAACATGTTAATAAAGCCCATGTAATGAACGAACCACTATTCACCATTTTACATGCACACATACATGTATAGAGAGAACTGGAGTTTACAAGGTATACATTTTCCTTAATCTGTTCCTAGACGTCCAATGTAGGATGTGGGTACTCGTTACCAACTACATGTATATGTACATGTATGTGGCCCGAGCGAGGCGCATACCACAGCGGAGAGACCTAATGACCCGATGATTAACCCTTTTTGTACCAAATGGAATCTTCCTCCTTATATATACAGGAGTCCATTTTGAAACTTAGGGGTGTCAGATTGTTTTTCTTAAAAATTTAGTTCGGGAAATGGCTTAACGTTTTGCAAACAGTGTAGGCCCTGATCAGATGCCGCGTTCTGTGGTGTGTGATCTGGGCCTGCACTGTTTGCCAAGGTACCGCTTTAGACGTTTTCTAGTACTGAATGGGTTAAGAGTCAGCACTCTTACCCATTAGGACGCGGGGGCCAGTTACCTTTGGGACGAACAGTAGCCTTAACAAGATACCCAGGTTGCATGTCTGTACAAACTTCGCTGATTATCTTGGAGAATTTTTTAGTTCTGCTCGAAGTTAGAGATCAGGCTTATATGCAGCCTTGGAATGCTTGCCGCGCAATTTCCCCATATTAAAGGCATTTATTCTTAGACAGTAGGACGGACACACCGTGTGTCCATAATTGTTTTATTGCCCCCCCCCCCCCACCCCCCCCCCTGTGATATACTGTCTATAGCAGATCAAAGGCGGCCTTTAATAGGGTGATTAGTAGCTCTTATTAAATCCCCTTCCTGAGGCACTTAAGGGGAAAATCAATAAGGTACACTCAAGTCAACAGTTAGCAAACTATTGATTTTTCCCCAAGGAGGACCCTTACCTGTTGAAGACAGAGGACTTCTCTTAAGTCAGCAATGAGGGCTACATAATATTATGTAATGAAATGATAGTCCTCAATAATCAAGAATAAATGCCTTTAACCCTTTTTGTACCAAATGGAATCTTCCTCCTTATATATAGCATGTGTCCATTTCAAAATTTAGGGGTTTCAGGTTGTGTTTTCTTCATAATTAGGAAAATGGCCGAACATTTTGCAAACAGTGTAGGCCCTGATCAAACGCCGCCTGCACTGTTTGCCACGGTACCTGTTTAGGGGTTTCCAGTCCGAAACGGGTTAATGTACATGCATGAGCAAAATTGAATTGTAAAGGCAAGAAACACAAGCGGGCCTCCGTGGCTTACTCTTAAACATTAGATCTCTCACCCAGGCTACATGTGAGCTTAAGTGTAAGCATCAGTGATGTTTAATTACTCGCAGTGTAAGAAAAAGATCTACCAAAATGTACAGTGAGATCAGCGCCCACACATACATGTACAAGCAGGATCCCTGTTATTATTATATACATTGAGTTTGATTTTTCTAAAGTAATTACTTGAGAAAAAAATAAAGTACTCCCGATATGGTGAACCGATAGAAAATCAACAGTTTTCAATATATGAAGCGTTTACACAATAGTAAAAAATGGAACACAGAAAACATTCATCATGTTCATACTGTGTTGTAAAGTGCATAAGATGAAAATCATTATGATTCCAACTGGATCAAAATCATACTTTACGATGCATTTCGTCATATGCTTCAAAATTTGTGTACCAAATTTTAATGCATGAAAAAAATACATGCACATGAACAAATATACATGTAGGTATAGGCAGATTTCGCGGAGAAAAACCGTGAACGACTTCACATGTACTAATTGGCTTTCTCCGAGAAAAAGCGATGTTCGCGGAGAAATTATGCTGCGTTTCGCGGTGAAATTAACCGCTTTCAAACACTTGGAGACATTTCTCGCTTGTTCTCCGAGAAAAAAAAGCCTATTACCGCGGAGAAAAAAAATTATGGGTTATTACCGGTAGCTGGTCTGTATTTCATTAGTGACCCTGTTGGTCTGGTCAGTGATCAGACTGGGCAGTTTTACAGGATGATCTGGGCCCAGTTGTTCAAAGCATTGTTAGCTTAACAAGCTTGGTAATTAGTGGTCAAAATGCTAACTTAACGCAATGGTATTTTTGCTGAAAAAATTCAGCAAAAATATTAAATGAGCAAAACTTAAATGCTACAGTAACAGCTGACATTGTAAGTTTTTAAACAACTAGGCCCTTGCAGTTGTAATAAGGTATGCTTTTGCATAACTCAAGTCATTAACAGCTTATGTGTGTGTGGGGGTGGGGAAAATTTGCATATACAGTGGAACTTAAATGACTCAAACACAGGTGGCTCATTAACTATTGCTGGCTCGAACCCGTTCTTTGGTTCCTAGGGAATTTACCTATAACTTAAGGGGCCAGTTGTTCAAAGTTAACCACATTGTTAGTTAACATATCATTAAAACTTTGATCATTTTATATGTCAAAAATGCTAATATATTTGCTGAAAAAATGTGAGCAACTTTGCAAATGCAAAAGCTGCTCACATTTCTCAGCAAAAATATCACCCAATTATATGTATTTTGACTGCTAGTGCTGTTAACATTTTGACTATTAATGAGGTTGTTAAGCTAACAATGCTTTGTGCTTTGAACAACTGGGCCCTGATCTCAATATATTTAGGATAATTTAGGGAAGTTTTTTATTTCTTTTATCTTGACAATGTTTGTCATGTGTACTCATTAAAATTGTCTCAATGAGGCAATTCTAATGAGTAAACACAATATGCCTTTATTTTAAAAAAGACCATAATGACACCTCTTAGCCATCCCAATTATGCATCCAGGCAAGGTGCTCTGACTAATCTAAAAGGCTTGAACTAGCTCTGTCTCAAACAAATTGTCATGGTCAAAAGGTGTTTGAGTCATTGAATGTTGACTGCTGAGAGCTTTACTGTCTGCCTAAGTAGTTTATACTACTAATTCTTTTAACACTGACTGGTTCAAACGTTCTTCAAAATCTTTCAAGTAAATGCTATCCAGTAGCTTCAACATATCTAAAAATGTTATGAATCTGGCTTTCGGATATACACCAATTCTATAAAAGTTTTTTTTCATCTTGTCTCATATTGTTTCAGTTTGCGACCAGGAATGAAGGAATCATAGTCATTCAGAACTTCAAGTGATGAATCATATCTTGGAGGTAGGGAGCCATACTTGTCCAAAAACTCTCTCTTTGACTGAAAAATAATAAACATTACCATGATATACTTATGTCATTAAAAACATATATAATGCATCTAGAAATGATATTCATCAAATGATACTTATCTCTGCTATTGAAGAATATGGTGCGTGTTAGAAATGCCCTACTGAGGCAGTTTCAACAATTCCTAATGATGCATAACAAGTTTCAAGGTCATCAGCCATACAGTTCCTGAAAAGGTTTGAAAGTTTTTACCATAAAGAAGTATGGGGGCCATCTTGGTCATGTGAGCCAGATCCCAAGAACTCATGACTCAGATCCCATTAACATACTTTTTCCCCTATCTCAGAGATGCAACATGCAATTTTGCTTCAATCAGCCCATATGCAGCAGATTTAGAGGGAAAGAAGTTAAAAATGATAATAGTTCATTTAGTGGCTTTGTTGCTAAAAGCTACAAAAAACAACAATTTTTTGCATTTTCCCATACAAAAGCCTTTAAGTGACCAAATTTGACACTGCCTTAAAACAGGTCAAGGTTCATCAAAGGGTTACCATTTGTACACATTTGGTAGGGCTGGGCACCCAATGATGAGTACCAAGGTTCAAGGTCTTGGCTATTCGGTTCCTGAGAAGAAAAGTTTGAAGGTTATTACCATATATGGGCAAGGCAGCTCTTTAGGTCATATGGTCCCGACATAGGACAATAATTTTATTCCACCACCTAATGGAGGTTTCTCATAAAATTAAGTTTTGATTGGCCCAGTGGTTTCAGAGATGTTTGAAACTGTTGACACCACAGATGATGCAAACAACAGAACATGTACTATATAAGCTCCCCCATGACTCTGGTCAGGATTCTTTGGCTCTGGTGAGCTAGAAAAGCTACGCAGCAATAACTGTCATTAAAATTGTGGGAATGTTTAGCTTAACTTGTAAACAAATAAATGAACTTAAATCCAAATATTATTTCAGCATGATGCATATTGGACAATAACATCATTTAGTGGTGAAAATTGCATGGAGAAATAGCATTTACCAATGCTTAAAATGACATTCCAATGAGAGCTTAAAAGTGCATACTTCTTTTATTTATAACAGGTCAAACCAATTTTCAGAAAAAACTCTAGCAATTATCAAGACTCACTGAAAGGTTCCTTCTATCAGCTGGTAGCCAACATATAATGTGAATGAAACCCACAGCAGCAACAGACCTAATGCTTATCAAACAATTGCACATTGATCCAAAAGATCTTCCTGTAGAAAGGGAAGGCTGAAGACTGAGTGACAACGCACACTGATTCAAGTCTTCATCTGAATCATTGATTATCCCCATGCTTTTCGAAGAAAAAGTGGGGAAATTGTAATGGTCTTCGTCGTCTGTACGTCCGTTCGTCCATCTTACCGGACAACTCCTCCTAGACGGTTATAGATAGAAACTTGAAACTTTGGGAACTGATAGATCTTTGGTCTGGGGAGTGCATGACACTTTCGGAATTTTGATCACACCCCTACGGGTGGGCCCAGGGGGTGGGGCCTGCAGGGGTAAAAAATCAAAATTTCCAGAACATGGTCGTGTAATATATCAAAGCAAACAGCATGATGAGTAGAAAACATTACAACCAAAATTTGACCCCTGGGGTCAATTTTGAGGTCACCAGAGGTCAAACAGAGGTCAAAAACTGATTTTGACCCCTTTACCGGATAACTCCTCTTAGACGGTTATAGATAGAAACTTGAAACCTTGGAACTGATAGATCTTTGGTCTAAGGAGTGCATGACACTTTCGGAATTTTGATCACACCCCTACGGGTGGGCCCAGGGGGTGGGGCCCACGGGGGTCAAAAATAAAAATTTCCAGAACATGGTAGTGTAATATATCAAAGCAAACAGCATGATGAGTAGAAAACATTACAACCAAAATTTGACCCCTGGGGTCAATTTTGAGGTCACCAGAGGTCAAAAACTGATTTTGACCCCTTTTACCCCCATACATTACTGTTACCGGATAACTCCTCCTAGACCCTTATAGATAGAAACTTGAAACTTTGGGCACTGATAAAACTTTGGTCTGGGGAGTGCATAACACTTTCGGAATTTTGATCCTACCCTTGGGAGTGGGGCCAGGGGTGGGGCACCTTGGGGATAAAAAATCCAAGTTTTCAGAACAATTATTGGTCGTGTAGCATATTAAATCAAACGGCATGATGAGTAAAATACATCACAATCAAAATTTTACCCCTCGGGTCAAACACCCCTAGGGGATGGCCCAGGGGGTGGGGCATGTGGGGAAGCGTGGGGATATGCGATGGCTTGCCATCGACTGCGCAATTTTAGTTTATTGAATCTGAGTGCAATTTTTTTCAGGTAGGTGAAGGGCACATCAGGTTAACAAGTCCCCGTAATGAACACCCTTTATGGAGAAAAAAGTGGGGTTGACAGGGGTTTTGTTAAAAAGACCCATAGATTGTGGTTACTCGTTAGAGCCACCTCAATGAGGCAGTTCTAATCTGTGTAGACTGTGGAACCGCCTCAATGAGGTGGTTCTAATGTGCATGCACAATCTATGTATGAAATAGAAATAAGAAAAATATCAGAAATATTTACTTGAAAATTGCTAGTTCAAGAGATATGAAAGACTGTCAATTCAGGGCATGGATGTGTTAACATAAAGAAATGTTCCAAAGTAGAAGTAAAACAAAGATCAGGAATCGATACAATTAACTTACTCCACCCATCAAAGACACCAAAGGGAAAGAAACACAAACATGAAGTGACCAGACCATAATGGAAACCTAAATAAAGGAAACCTAAACAAAGACATATTTTCACTTGACATGGCTCATTGAAACTTTTACAGTACTGTTCACAAAACCTTACTTATCACCTTGAATGCAGTGGACACATTCTTAACTTTTCCTTTCATGCACAGCAAAAATTATCTTACCCTATACAATTTATCCTTTTCTTCCATTATTCTCCTTCTCTTTGAGGCCTGGAGAAGAAAATTTTACAATTGTTATCTAGCAGTTATTGTATATGATAGCTAATAAACTATTGTTTAAACTAAAGCATCATTCTGCATATTTAAGACTAACACATTAAAAACACTTCATTATGTGTGAAGTAGATTTTCGAAGGGCTATCTGTTTTCTTACTTCAGCAATAAACAAGCAACTAGGTACTGAAATGTAAGACATAGCCAGCATCAGAAAAAACTGAAGGCCCAAGTGTACCAGAAATGGCTCACATGGATAAGGCTGATCATATGTTACATTGTGCCTTGGTGGTCATCTTGTCTAACATCATATTGCCATTTGCATGTTGCCTTGATGCCTCTGATTAAGTTTCTGAACAGCTCAGTCTGATTTAGGATTCAAGAAGAGATGATGTAGATGCAGAGTTGGGGTGTACAGTTTGGCAAGGTGGAGCTATTGTTTGCATCTGCCTTTGGAATACTCTGCTAACAAAAACGTAAACCAAGTCACCCAAATATGTGAATTCAACTCCAACACAAACAATGTTATAGTGTATAGAGCCGCTTGCAAAAAGCATGCAAAAGGCATTCTACAGACTCTTCTTGAGAACTCTGCCAATTTGACATATATTAACAACACCCTCCAATCTTATCTGTGATTACTTTTACATGTGCTTTGAAGAATTTCAAGATGGCCACCCATTTTGGATATCTGATTGCAACAAATTTAGCAATTCTGGATCTCTGTGTCACCCAAATGCCTCCCATCAAAGTTAGACACAATACGACTGACCTTTTGGGAGCAGTTCTGATTTGAAGATTTTCTAGATGGCCACTCTTGGATATCAGAACAGACTGGTTCTAACATACCTGAAGGGGAGATGTTCGAGGGAGGGGGGTGTTGTTTGAAGAATTCCAAGATGACTGCCATGGCTCTTGGATATCTGAATGGAATGATTTTAGTAATTCTGAATTATCCACCATGGTGTTCATCTTGATTATCGAAACAAAATGGATTTAGCTATTCTGAAATCTCCATATTGCCCCCGATGCTTCCCATCAAGTTTCAGCTCAATCTGAACTTAGATTCAGGAGGAGATGTCATTTTTAGTATTTAAGATAGCCTCCATTGTGGCCATCTTGGATATCAGAATGATATGATTTTAGTAAATTTGAATCTCCATGCCACTCCAATGCGTCGCATCTGGTTTCAACTCAATCTGACATTCAGTTCAGGAGGAGATGTCATTTAAAACATTACAAGATGATTCTGATGCCTCCCTTTAAGTTTCAGCTCAATCTGACTTAGGGTTTGGGAAGAGATGTTGTTTGAAGAATTTCAAGATGGCTCCCATGGTGGCCATTTTGATACCCAAAGGGAACTATTTTAGCAAACCTGAATCTTCATGACACCCCAACGCAGGCCCCAATGCCTTCCATCAAGTTTCAGCTCGATCCAACCTTTGGTTCCGGAGATGACATTTGACGAATTTCAAGATGGCAGGACTTATTTTAGCTAATTTGTTTGAATTTAGGTTGTATATCACAGTCAACAAAATTTTGGTCATTTTTGAGATGTTGTTACTAATTTAGTGGGATTTTTACCCTGTACTGAGATAAAATGACATCTCAAGCCCTACCATCCAAACAAACCAATAGGATTTATTTGCCGGGACGGTCCAACTCGCACTACTTTGCCTGGGCAGTCTTAGACCTTCTGAGCGGTTTACCAGTACTAATTGGCGGTCTGTTTCAGTTCTGCGAGGAAGCCTGATACAGCCCAATCTATTTCTCCAAGGCTCGATGGACAAATCTGTATCTCCACATCTCCCCGATGCCTAAAATCAAGTTTCAGCTCAATCCGCCTTCCGGTTCGGATGGAGATGTCCTTTGAAGGCTATCTGAAAGGAACAATTTTAGCTATACTGAATCTCCATGTCACCCCGATGCCAGTCTAATCAAATTTCAGCTTCATTCGACTTTCTGATCAGATGTCATTTGAAGAATTTCAAAATGTTCATTGTGGCTGCCATTTTTGATATTGGAATGGAACAATTATAGCAATTCTGAATCTCCATGTTGTCCCAGTGCCATCCATGAAGCATCAGCTCAATCTGACTTATGGTTTTGGACGAGATGTTCGATCCCCGGCAGTGGTGATTTTTTCGGTGTCCGAACACGATCCATTGGTATCATTAGCATGGATGAATGTCAAAAAGTGCACTGTCCTTTGGATTAGAACAATAAATGGAGGCCCCCTATGCAGAAAGAGTCATACCCTGTGCAGGTTAAAAATCCCTACTGTAATTACATGATTACTGTGTAGGCTTTCATCCTACAAACCCGGTGTGTAGGTAATGTACACCTGTGAGTAATGGCCAAATTTGACCGATATCAGTATAAGTAGAAAGAAATTACCTCTAGGACACTTTTCAAGGCAAGCTACAGGTATTGCTGAATATAATTTTGGACCTATATCTATCTTCATACCAAATATGAACTAATACACCATATGGTTTGGAAAAAATGAGCTCTTACACAACTTGAACTTGACCATGAGATCATGGACATGTGCAGGGGTAGTGATGACTACAACTTTGGGCCTATATCTATCACCATGGGGCATGTGCATGGGGTATTGATGAATACAACACTGTGCCTACATCTATCATCATGCCAAATATGGATCAAAACCATCATATGGTTTGGAAAATATTAGCTCTTAAAAACTTTAACATTAAATATTTCTAAGTCCCTGACCTTTACTTAAAGGTCATGGGTATGGAGGGGATATTGCTGAATAAAACTTTTGGAGCTGTAACTATCATCAAATCAAATATGAACCAAATCCATTGTATGGTTAGTAAAATATGAGCTCTTAAGAAACTTTAACATAGATGTAGAGGCTGACACCAATTCCAACAGCTATGCCCACCTCAACGCCGATGCCAACGCCAATGCCATGGGTAGTGAAATAGCTTTTCCTGGACTTTGTTGAGCGATTAAAATGACTACAATCCAAACAAACAAAAGATTCTTTCTCTTGTGTACTACAACTTTTTTAATTTTCCACTTTTTCACTATTTTCTTTTATCTTGCATGTTTTGTTTCTTTTGTTTTGTTTTTCTTTTGCATTGCCATGGCATATGACAATGTTACATGCTATAAATGGTGCCTATGAAAATAAAGTAAAACACAGAAGTCAAGAAAAAACATAAATGAAACTGCATTAAATGCAAACTGTGATGAATCTTTAGTACCCTATAAATCCGAAAAGTTGGGTCACCTTTAGGAATTGCAGTAATTCTCCAAAAATATTTTAAGAAATATGTTTAACATCCAGCAAGGAGTCTCAAAGGTGCTGACAGAATGGCGAACATTGTGGGCCCTGATCAGACTGTTCCTTCAGACTCTTCCTTCAGGAGCAGTCTGATCTGGGTCTGCATAGTTTGCTTAGGCCTGTCTGTACCAATATTTAATATCATTATGGTGCTTTCAATGTAATAAATGTGTATTTTGCGGTTGCATTTTTGTTACTTCCCTCCACCAAATCGCACAAAAGGGTGGGATAAGGAAGATATAAGCACGGTAAGATAAGAATTTCTAAAGCCTGTTTAAATACCAGCTATTCTTATGTGTTTTTTTGTTGTTGTTTTTTTTCTTGTTGGCGCCTCCTCTTATCTGGTGTTTTTTTTGTTTGTTTGTATTGGAGTTTAACGGCCCAGTCAACACTATTTAGGTCATTTTTGAGCCAGTCTTATCTTGTGTACTAAGAAAGAAATTAGAATGTTCTTAACCATTTCTCAATGTTTACTTACGGTTTTGTAAATGAAGCAACCAAAGGCAATATGGAATACGACCAAGAGAGCAGCAAGTGTGACCATAGACCATCTGTCATAGTACTTCACCTCTTCAGCACTCAGGAAATGAACAAAAGCATTCATACAGGAGTTCTGAGCTGCTTGCATACCCAGGAATATGAGAGCGGCTAGCACATAAACATCCTGTTTAAAGAATTAAATACCTGGAGCCAGTTGTTCAAAACTAATGACGTCCTTAGTTAACTTATTGTTAAAACATTGATCTTTGATTATGGCAAGTGTACTACATATAATAATTTTTGTTGAAAAAATGTGAGTAGCCTTTGCGTATGCATAAACCTCTTACATTTTTTCAGCAAAAATAACAAATTTAGATATTGTACTTGCTAGAACAGTTAACAATTTGACCACTTACGAGCTAATTAAGCTACCGATGCTTTGAACAAATGGACCCAGAACTCAGTTGTTCAAAGTATTGTTAGCATAACAAGCTTGTTTATCGCAAAAACACGCCTATATAATTTTGACTCTCTTGAATCCTACTTTTATATTGAAAAACTGGGGTTTACAGGGGTAAACCATATTTTTCTGGATAAGGCGGTTCTAACGAGTACCCACAATCTATATTTTGAGTAGAAAGAAGAAAAAATATCACAATTTTTCATCTAAAGTTTTCGTTTTCAGTTGGTAAAATTTACAATGTATTTGTATAGGCATGTTTTCCTAATGAGTGGTCAAAATGTTAATTTTTCTAGCAGCTACACTTCTTAAACAGAGAGGTATTTTTGTGGGGGGAAAAAGAGTAAACCTACGCATGTTTTACAGCAAAAATGGTAGTATATTTGCCACATTAAATCATCAAAGTGTTAACCCTTCTCTTGCTGAATATTCAGTTTAGCCCCACCCATTTCTGTCTATCAACCAATCAAATTACTTGATGTAATTTATTGCTACAAATTCATAAATTGAATGCCAAACAGTGTAGATCCTGTTCAGAAGCCATCTGATCTGGGTCTACACTGTTTGCAAAGATAGGGGTTGTCGTGAACAGCAAGATAAGGGTTAATGACATGTTAACTGTTGATATAATAATTTTCAAACAACTGGGCCAATTGGTTTAATACAAATAAATTGGTCAAATGAATGATATATCTTCTGACAGTTGCATACCAATGCTGGAAATGGGAAGTAACCATTTTTTGCAAAGAAGCCACTTAAACTGCATTTTGAAGTATACACTCTAAATCAGTTATAAGATGGTCCATTAAGGAGTAGCAAAGACATAAAATTGTCTACATAGATTTAGAAATCTTGACATTTAAGAGTCTTGAAATTAGATATAAATTCTATAGGTTTTGCAATTTGCACTGTCTAGGCAGCAAACATAAAAGTGCATGGATATCCAGGCTGATCTGCAGCTTTGATTGTCAATAATGGCATTAACAGGTTTTCTCACGACAAGGCTCAAATAGTGCGAGAACAAGTCTAATCAGGGACCCACAACCTCTGTTATTCAGACAACATATCTGATGGTCATCTGAAATGCGACCATACTTCATGACAGTCACTGTTTTTCAGTAAAGCTGTCATGGGTTCCATTGTATGCCTAATGTCCTAAAAAGTGGTCAAAATGTTACTGTTTTAGCAAGTACATGTACCATATTTGGTACTGTTGGCGGTATTTTTGATAAGAGCTTCACAAGCAGGGCGTCAAATGCCTATGGCAAGTAATAAGATGCAGCATGTACTGACTCTTACACATGTCAGTGTTTGTGATCACAAAAGCTTGTGACAGGTGCTCACAAACCCTGCTAATAACTGCAGGTTTTACCGTAGCTGTAATGTGTGTCCTAGATTTTAAGAAGGTGAAATTTTTTGGTACTTATTTCTGCTCCTTAGTTTGTGGGTTAATTTGAACTGTCTCAGTGAGAAGGGTCTCAAAATATCTTAAACTATGGTTTTGAGCAAAAAAGTAAGGAATGTAAAGTATACCCTTGTGAACATTACTTTTCTCATATAAAGTTGTGTTTTCCTTGGTGATTATTATATGCAAATATCCACTTCAGGTATAACGCTATTGTTGGTATCCATAATTATACCGAAAACAATAGCTAGATATTGACAAATGACTGTACAATTTCTATGTTCCTGCAAGGTTGTGTGACAAATACAAAAATCTGGGACAATCTTATTGTTTTATAGCTCCATGAGAGGATGATTAATAAAGATAATCATGTGATAATATTCTAAAGCAGCATTGTCCCTAAGAATAAGGCAGAAGGTGATAAGAGAAATGCCACAGAATTCTTTGCTTTTACTTTTATATTGGACCTGCCTAACTCTTAGGGAGATTGGTAACTTAATTTCTTGTAAGAAACATACCTTGTGGGTACTTGCTAGAATCGCCTCTAATTCTAACATGTAGTTAAAATAGAACATATTATTTAATTGTGGCATAAGAAAAATTTATTTCAAATATGGAAGACACAAACAGGACTGCTGAGCTACACAGACTAGGGAGAGAAAATAAGGGGTGTTGTACTATCTAAGCAGAAAAAGATTAAGCTGCTGATCAAACTGCATGTAGCTCAGGAGCTAGCACATGACAAAATCTACCAAAAAGACCTGGGGCCGAGATTATAGAACTTATTTCATGCTCAACTCACTTGAGCATGAAATTTATCCTGCTCATGAATTTTAAAATGCCAACACATGTTGGCATTTTAAAATTTATGAACAGGATATCAAATGACATTCTGTGCTGATATCAGCAGTAAAATTGCCTGATTTGTTTGTATTTGAATAGTTATGAGCTGAGTTGAGCATAAAAAAAGTTTTATAACCTTGGGGCCTGGGCGACCAACAAATTCATGTCAGCCTGCACATCCACCCAGTATGGCAAATATTCAGTATCTCACTTTGGATAGCTCAGAGTCTGCAGAAGACTCAAGGCACCTGTGAAGTTTCTGATTAGACAGCACCAATATACAGGCTGATCTGCACAAGTATCATTACGATAACACACCCATGTGACAAAGTGTGATATTTCATATCTCCAAAACGGTTATTTCCTGATGAAAATTTGGGATATTTTTCTTATTTATACCGTATTCCAAAAATCAGTTAAAGGTGCTCGTTAGAACCACCTAAATAAGGCAGTTCTAACGAGTACCCACAACTTTTGTCTGGGAACAGAAATAAGAACAACAATGTATATCCCTGCATACTCCATTTTTCCCCATATAAAGATGGGTTTAGAGAGGTATTCATTACACAAACTTGTTAACATGATGTAAATGTTGATTTTATCATGCTCTGCTGATATCATACCAGGTAAGTGAGGTAGGAGATGGTTGGTAGACTCTGTTTCACAACCAGTTTGAAGGCCACAGCAGTGAGGAAGAGTGTGATAGTAACAGTAATTCTGTCCGCAGTTCCACTTTCAATGGTGAAGGCAGCAAATGTCAGACTGATGATTAACAACTGAAAAAGAAAACATATTTAAACATACTTTCATACATGCATCATGGCTCTAAATCAGGAGGTAATGACAATGGTTAACCATTCAGCCGGGATGAATCAAGGTCTGATAATCTACTACTAGATTCTCATGATAAAGATGGCATCTTATGTGTATGTCAGTTAAATCTTGGACAGTTTTTAACAAGTAAAACCATTTTCTTGTTTAATAACTTTAGCTGAGCCTCACAAAGTGAAAGGCGTCTTCTGACAGGAACTTTTAACAAGTACCCGCAAATATGTTCTATAACCAGACAAAAAGAGAAAATTATCTCTTTAACCTTTTTGTACCAGAAACCCCAAAACAGGTAATTGGCAAATAGTGCAGGCCCAGATCAGACACCGCAGAAGGCGTCTTCTGTGCAGGGCCTACACTGTCTGAAAAAAAAAAAACAGCCATTTTCCAAATGAATTTTGAAGAAAATACAACCTCACAGCCCTTAATTTTTCAACGGACTTGTGCTATATATATATGCTAGAAGATTCCATTTGGTACAAAAACGATTAATTATCCCTATTAGTATTACACCTTAAATCTGTAGCCATGCATGTGACAAGGAACTTTTGCCTACCATGATGAAGACAATGTTCCAGATGAAGTAGCCAGTCTTTCTGCCCACTCGACACTGAACATGTAGAATAGGGTGAACTGTTGAGCTGCAGTACTCTACAGTGGTGAAGTCTCGGAATGTTTCTATGTGCTTGTAGAGATTCCACTCCTGAGAGTCCATGAATGCCTTAGTGTTGATTGAACTGAGAGCAGTCTGATCTTCTATGAGTTCTATCTCCTTGTCAGATCTCTCTGTTGATACAGAAATTGTCAAGTCCTGAAAGGTAGCAAGGTCAAAAGCTTATGAAACTTGTCAGGAAATGAAAATTGTCCTACTCTGTCACTGTCATATTGATAAGCTGGACAACTGAATTATTAGCATTTCAATATTCACTAACAGGACAACTTTGATGTTTAGTTCAGCTGAGAAAGTCTTACAAGCCCCATGTCTGACCCATCAAATTGTAAGAAGTCTTGTTCAATGAACAGTGAAGGTACTGTTGGAACAGGCAAATGTAGTCTTCCCCACAGAAACTATATATGTAATAAAAGTTCCAATTTATTGTGTTTTGGCTCCTCCAACATTGATATGGTGCTATACTGCAGTAATAACTAGCCTTTTCATTGTTAGGTTGCAGGAGACTAAATTGACTTGTACTCTTTAAGGGGAATGGGAACACCTGGCAGATTTTTCCACCATTTTTCAAAGGGAGACAAGATTCCGGACTGCCTGTTCGCATTTCTGTAAGCCCTGTCCCACTGAAAAAGGGTTCAACTCTTAAAGGAAAGAATTTGGTCCTCAGGAGCAAATTCTTTCCTTCAATAGTTGACCCCTATTGGCATGGGAGGCAAACATACTTTTGAAGGAGTTGCCTTCCATGAAGGTGTACCCATTCCACTTAAGCCTTCCAATTTTTTGTAGTGCCTGCTTCAAGCATGTTGCGGTATAAAAGTCTGGTTTTCAACCCATTTGTTTGTTCCTCAAGCCATCAGCATTTGCAACAACCCTTACTTTCACCCTGATTTCCAAGTTTTTTACAGGCATGACACATGAAACTAAATATTGGACCAGACAGACCTAAGCAAACAGTGCAGACCCAGAGCAGACTCTTCTGGAGCAGTGTGATCAGCATCTACACTGTTTGCCATTCCGTATGCCCTTTTTGAACTCCTTGCAGGATTGTGAAAAATAATTGTTAAAAGTTTAGTTGAACTACAGCAAATCCTCAAGGTGTAAACATTTTTTAGTTTTTTTAGGGAAGCTTTCAGCTACTACCGATGCTGTGTCTAAAAACAGCTGGATGAGTGGCAAACAGTGTAGACCCTGATGAGACATCCTGTTCTGAGGTGTCTCATCTAGGTTTACACTGTTTGCTCAGGCCTGTCTGTCTGTCTGATTATATATGGTAAATACGGTAAGTAAGGAACTAACAAGAGAGCCAAGATGGCCATGAATCGCTCACCTGATTTCAAAGATGTCAAATAGCTTCTGAAAGTTCTGGTGGCAATCTTGTTCATCAGAGCAGAACGATTTGAGTTAATTCGGTACAGCGTGACCTAAGCAACATTCCTGTGAAGTTTAAATCAAATTGGCCAAAGGGTTAAAGAGGAGTTGGCATTTAAATCAAATTGTTGACCTTTTTCTATTTTTAGCTCTGGTGGCCATTTTGTTCATCCTAGCCAATTTTGGTAGACGGCCACCTAAACAACATTCCTATGAAGTTTGATTGAAATTGGCCCAAGAGTTTAGGAGGAGTTGCCATAAGCAAATTGTTGATGATTTTCTTTTTTTAGCTCTGGTGGCCATTTTAGTCACCCATGTCAATCAATTTTAGCTAATGTTGGAAGAGGGTCATCTGAGCAACATTCCTATGAAGTTTGAATGAAATTGGCCCAAGGGTATAGAAGGAGTTGCTATTTAAAGATTTTTCTAATTCTAGCTTTGGTGGCTATCTTGTTCATCAGAGTACAACAATTTCTGCAATTTCAGTACTGGGTCATCTAAGCAACCTTTCTATGAAGATTGATTGAAATTGGCCCTAATTGTTAACATTTTCTATCTTTAACTCTGGGGGCCATTTTTAGTCATCAGAGCTTAACTGTTTCAGCTTATTTGGTAGAGGGTCACCTCAACACATTCCTATGGAGTTTGAATGGAATTTGCCCAATGGTTCAGGAGATGTTGTCATTTAGAGATTTTTCTATTTTTAGCTCTGGTGGCCATTTTTCTAATCATAGTGGAACCATTTTAGCTATTGTGGTAGTGGGTTACCTAAGCAACATTCCTATGTTGTATAATGTAGTTTGACTGAAATTGGCCCATGTGTATAGGAGTTGTCGTTTAAAAGATTTTTCTATTTTCAGTTCTGGTGGCCATCTGGTTCACCTGAGTGGAACAAGTTTAGCTATTTTGGAAGACAGTCACCTAAGCAACATTCCTATGACGTTTGATTGAAATTGGCCAAAGGGTTTTGTCGGAGTTGGCATTTAAAGCAAATTGTTGATGTGTTTCTATTTTTAGCTCTGGCAGCAATTTTGCTCATTGGAGCAGAACCATTTTAGCTTTTTAGTAGAGGGTCACCTAAGCAACATTCCTATGAAGTTTTGAATGAAATTGGCTCAAGGGTTTAGGAGTTGTTGTTTAAAGATTTTTCTTTTTTTTTTTGGTTTTGGTTTTACGGCCCTTTCAAGATAATTTCACTCATATCGAGCTGATCGTTAATCAGAGGTGGGCGAGAACCGGAGTACCCAGAGAAAAACCACCTGACCTTCTGTTGCAGAACTTGGCGTCTCACATATGACCCGAGCGAGGCTTGAACCACAGCGGTGAGAGACTTAGTGATCAAGGGTCACGGAGGCCCATTTTTCTTTTTTTAGCTCTGGTGGTCATCTTGTTCATCGGAGCAGAACCATTTTAACCTACATTCCTATAAAGTTTAACTGAAATTGGTCCAAGGGTATAGGGGGAGTTGTCGTTTAAAGATTTTTTTCTATTTTTAGCTCTGGCAGCCAAGCAGCCATTTTGTTCATCAGAGCGGAACAATTTTAGCTATTTTAATAGAGGGTCACCTCAGCAACATTCAGATGAAGTTTGATTGAAATTGGCACAAGGGTTTAGGAGTTGCCATTTAAATCAAATTATTGATGTTTTTCTATTTTTAGCTCTGATGTCGAAGCAGAACCTTATAAGCTATTTTGGTAGAGGGTCACCCAAGCATCATTCCTTTAAAGTTAGACCAAATTGGCCTAAGGGTATAGGAGTTGTTGTTTAAAGATTTTTCTATTTTTAGCTCTGGAGTCCATCTTGTTCATTGGAACGGAACAATTTTAGCTATTTTGGAATAGGGCCACCTAAGCAACATTCCTATGAAGTTTGATTGAAATAGGCCCAAGGATTAAGGCGGAGATAGCATTTAAAGCAAATTGTTGACGCCTCCTGACACACAATGCACGAGGAACATTTACTGATCAAAATAGCTCACCATGTCTGCTCTGGTGAGCAAAATAAACAGACATGGAAATTTCACAAAAGCCAAATAACTAGGTATGTTGCACCGAGTACTACATTTGCAAACAGTATGTAGTGGGGCAAGTGTGAAGGGCCAGCATTCATATTCTTTTTTAAGGATAATGGATGCAGCTGAACATTTTCCACACTTTTTACTACAAGGAAGACAATTTTTGAGACTTTGTTTTCCTGTAAACTGTAGTTGCTCATCAGAAATAAAGTCTTACCTATAACAGTTGACTAACAGATAAGATATAAGTGACATTTCATATTACATTAGCCATATTGGACTGGCAAGTTTTGTAAAATTTCCATGAAATTTTGTTAGCTAGGAGTGAAATATCTTCTTGTAACAACCTGTCATATAGTCCAATATATTTCAGATGACAGATGATGAAGACGGCTGACTTTGATAAAATGCCCAATCTTCAATTCATCACAACCACATAAGAACTTGAAAAAAAAAATAATTTGACTGGACAAGCTATTGGGCCAGATATAAAATTCCTAAACAAAATTTTACGAAACATGCCAGATGAATATGGATACTTTTTCAGCAAAATGCATTTGTGATTTTCTAGTGTTTTGGCATGGCTAAAGTTGCACCTGGTCCACAATATACTCCACATCATGCTATATTTCCAAATATTACTTCTTCCATCTAATGTTCCTTTATATTTCACTGCTAGAATTATGCCTTTGTCAATATATGAGTATACTGTAAAGATCCTAAGTATTCCACAGATAGGCCTAAGCAAACAGTGCATGCCCAGATCAGACTGCTCCTGAAGGAGCAGTCTGATCAGGGCTTACACCGTTTGCCATTCTGACTGCACCTTTTAGACTCCTTGCTGGATCATGAAACAAATTTGTTAAATTTTTTAGAGAATTACAGCAAGTACTCAAGGTGTCCGAATTTTTAGGATTTTTACAATAATGCATGTTAACCTTGTAGCTATGTAAGAATACCTGAACATCAACTGGAAAATGTTCCAGCTCTAGGTTTTCTTTAAAGAAACCTTTAAACCTCCACAACTGCATAACAAGAGGATATTTACAGCCCTGCTCATGAAAGTGGACATCATAGGTCTTTCTGTCTAGTGTGAATGATCCATCAATGTTCATCACTATTAGCTTGGGATCCCAGGGAACCAGCTTGTCAATATCAATGTCCTAAAATGAAACATAATTAACAAGTCCATGTAATAATAAATCATAGAACGATTATAAACGGTCCATTGAACACTCAGCTGGCCATAGTCAGGCATAAGTGTTTATTTTATACTCTGCAGTGAAATCAATGCATATCTGAAACAAATAAAAATGATATTTTCACACTCATACCTGCCAACTTTTCAAATTTTTCATGGGCGAGATTTTGCGTGTCACGGCATTTTTCGATGGAATAAAGCGCGGTGAATATTTTCCCCAAAATTTCCATGGGGGAGCTAGATTTTTTTTCAAACTAGTAGACACACTGCAGTCCACCAGTACAATCAGAAAAACTGCATATTTACAATTTATGTATTATCCAATGAATCACTGGTATAACACATAAGCTTCAATAATTAACAGTATTTGCAATAACTAAAGATTGTCTGAATATATGATCTGTCTGAAACTAGAACTGTCAGAGGATCTGACTATAGCCCCGCTATAGCCCTGTCAGAGGAGAAAGACTCATGAATTAAAGGTAAAGACTTGTGAGAGGGTTAAATCCCTAACAAGGTACCTACGCCTTATAGACTTTTCGCGTTATTAGATCTGAAAAACAGTCTAAGTTAAAAAATAGGTTTTGGATAATGAAAAAAGCACATGCACATCTTCAGACCTATATGAAAACACCTGTTAAATTTCAAAAGGATTGACTAGAACTGTAAGGAGTTGCGATCACAAGGTAGCAACTCCCTATACATTTTAACATTAGTAGATCTAAAAAATTGTCTAAGTTAAAAAAGGTGAAATAAGTGAAAAAAATTATTTAAGGATAATGAAAAAAGAATATGCACATCTTCAGACCTATATGAAAACACCTGTAAAGTTTCAAAAGGATTGACCTAGAACTGTAAGAGGAGTTGTGGTCACAAGGTAGCTACTCCCTATACATTTTAACATTAGTAGATCTCAAAAATTGTCTAAGTTAAAAAAGGTGAAATAAGTGAAAAAAATTATTTAAGGATGATGAAAAAAGAATATGCACATCTTCAGACCTATATGAAAACACCTGTAAAGTTTCAAAAGGATTGACCTAGAACTGTAAGAGGAGTTGCGGTCACAAGGTAGCTACTCCCTATACATTTTAACATTAGTAGATCTCAAAAATTGTCTAAGTTACAAAAGGTGAAATAAGTGAAAAAAATTATTTAAGGATGATGAAAAAATAATATGCACATCTTCAGACCTATATGAAAACACCTGTAAAGTTTCAAAAGGATTGACCTAGAACTGTAAGAGGAGTTGCGGTCACAAGGTAGCTACTCCCTATACATTTTAACATTAGTAGATCTCAAAAATTGTCTAAGTTAAAAAAGGTGAAATAAGTGAAAAAAATTATTTAAGGATAATGAAAAAAGAATATGCACATCTTCAGACCTATATGAAAACACCTGTAAAGTTTCAAAAGGATTGACCTAGAACTGTAAGGGGAGTTGCGGTAACAAGGTACCCACTAATTAGTAGATCTCAAAAATTGTCTAAGTTACAAAAGGTGAAATAAGTGAAAAAAAAATTATTTAAGGATGATGAAAAAAGAATATGCACATCTTCAGACCTATATGAAAACACCTGTAAAGTTTCAAAAGGATTGACCTAGAACTGTAAGAGGAGTTGCGGTAACAAGGTAGCTACTCCCTATACATTTTCACATTAGTAGATCTCAAAAATTGTCTAAGTTAAAAAAGGTGAAATAAGTGAAAAAAATTATTTAAGGATGATGAAAAAAGAATATGCACATCTTCAGACCTATATGAAAACACCTGTAAAGTTTCAAAAGGATTGACCTAGAACTGTAAGAGGAGTTGCGGTCACAAGGTAGCTACTCCCTATACATTTTAACATTAGTAGATCTCAAAAATTGTCTAAGTTAAAAAATGTGAAATAAGTGAAAAAAATTATTTATGGATAATGAAAAAAGAATATGCACATCTTCAGACCTATATGAAAACACCTGTAAAGTTTCATAAGGATTGACCTAGAACTGTACGAGGAGTTGCGGTAACAAGGTAGCTACTCCCTATACATTTTAACATTAGTAGATCTCAAAAATTGTCTAAGTTAAAAAAGGTGAAATAAGTGAAAAAAATTATTTAAGGATAATGAAAAAAGAATATGCACATCTTCAGACCTATATGAAAACACCTGTAAAGTTTCAAAAGGATTGACCTAGAACTGTAAGAGGAGTTGCGGTCACAAGGTAGCTACTCCCTATACATTTTAACATTAGTAGATCTCAAAAATTGTCTAAGTTAAAAAAGGTGAAATAAGTGAAAAAAATTATTTAAGGATAATGAAAAAAGAATATGCATATCTTCAGACCTATATGAAAACACCTGCAAAGTTTCAAAAGGATTGACCTAGAACTGTAAGAGGAGTTGCGGTAACAAGGTAGCTACTCCCTATACATTTTAACATTAGTAGATCTCAAAAATAGTCCAAGTTAAAAAAGGTGAAATAAGTGAAAAAAATTATTTAAGGATAATGAAAAAAGAATATGCACATCTTCAGACCTATATGAAAACACCTGTAAAGTTTCAAAAGGATTGACCTAGAACTGTAAGAGGAGTTGCGGTAACAAGGTACCCACTATCAAATATTACAGACAGACAGACAGACGGAATTCCGGACAAATTACAGACAGACAGACTGACTGACAGACAGACAGACGGAATTCCGGACAAGCCAAATCCAATATAGCCAACAATTTTTCAAAGCGGGGCTATAATTAGGTTCTTTTACTCAGAAACAGTTTTCATGCAATTGCAAGGAGTGCTTAATGTCTAACTATAGCAGCCTTTATTTAGCAAAACAACTGTTTCTGAAGTGTTAGAACACTCATTACCAAACAACAATACAATTCTTAGTTTGAGAGATAAAAACTATGATTTTCGTAGTCACGAAAATATGTGACATTGCTCATTCATAGGTAAATATTTACTTTCATTACATCTGGGAGAGATTAAATGATTGTTAAAATATACTTACATTAAAAGATCAGCAAAGGGCATCCCTGTTCATGCTCATACAGATAGAAAACTGTTGGCGACTTGCATTTGTTTGTGGGTCCTGTGTAATCTATCATTGGGTTAAAAATAGTCAATATACAGCTAAAAATATACTCCGGGTTTTTCCATCTCCAAAATAGATAGTGAAGAAATCCAAGATATTCCAAATGACTATCCACAAACAATATGGCTGATAAAAATACCAAGCGTGAGGAGGTGGAAAAATCGTGACTTTTGCCTTATTTTGGCAACACGATCGTGAGGTCAAAATGCATGGAAAAATCGTGAAACTCACTCCTAATGCGTGAAAGTTGGCAGGTATGCACACTGAAAATATATGATAATATAACATGACCTTGTTACTTTCACAGTAGCAGCCTGGACAACTTTTTCTCACCAAAAGTCATGTTATCGATATAATAATTCTATAAAATACCTTTGAACTGTAAAATGGCTGTATTCAAAATGGCGATCTGTTTATATTTTGAAACTGACAGTTGTGACGTCATTGCCAGGTCAGAATTGTGACATACGATACGATTTGATCAATTACCGTACATACCCTTATAAAATTATAAAATAAAAAGAAAGTTTACTTTTTTTCGGAGGATGCCAAAAGTATTTCATCTCGTGTGTTAAAAACATCCTAATTTACACTCGTGCTTCGCACTTGTGAAAATTTGGATGTTTTCAACAAACTCGATGAAATATTTTTTGTATCCACCTCAAAAAAGGAAAAATATCCTCAAAATACAACTAGGGCTTGAAAATCCTTCAAAATTTCACTTGTCCTGCATGACCGAGGGAATGTCGATTTTAGTTAATTTCAAAGGAACTAGAAAAAAAAATGTTTACTCGTCCTCAAGCATAGCTAACTCATCATGGCAAGTGAATTTTTCAAGCCCTACATACACCATAACCTTTGTATAAAACTGTTTATTATAAAACAGCTTATATAACACTGTCTGAATTTGGATCCAAAAATGCATAATTATCCCCACGCTTTTAAAAAAAGCTTTCGGGGATATTGTTAACGCCTCTGTCCGTCTGTCCGTCCACCCGTCATGTTATCTCCTCCTTGACCACTGGTCGGAATGTAACCAAATTTGGTACACAGCTTCCTTACATGATTAGGGCATGCAACGTCACATTTATTTTTGGCCCCGCCCCCAGGGGCCTTGGGTGGGGGTCAAAAGGTCAAATATAAATTAAATTCAATTTCAAAGTCAATTTTGCAGATTTTGAAACCAAATTTTGCATAAGTAATGATTAATGATATATATAACACATATTGAACAGGATTTTGGCTGCGACCCCTGGGTCATGCCCAAGGGGTCGGACTTAGGGGGGGGGGGGGTCAAAATTCAAATTTCACCGAATATAGTCAAATGGAATATCAAATTGAAGGGGGTTATTAGTAGAATACAATACAAGTAAAATTTTGACCCTGGGGTCAGATTGGGGCCCTGGGGGAGGGGTCAAAGGGTCAAAATTTAAGTTTTTTTGGAACATAGTCATGTGGCATATCAAACTGAAGGGCATGATTAGTAGAATATAATACAGGTAATATTTTGACCCTGGGGTCAAATTAGGGCCCAGGATGAGGGGTTTTCGGTACTTGGCCCCTCTGTAGAAAGCGTGGGGATTTGCGATGGCGCGCCATCGACAGTATTCTAGTTATATATACAGAAAGCTCATTTTTATATAATCTGAACATTTCTGTCGGTATAATAACGTGGTTGTTTAATAAGATGGTTTCTGTCTTGGACCCTAACAGTATTATAAAGATATTTTAGTGCATTTAATATAACCTTATGGAAACTGAGAACCTTACCTATTAAATTAACCCACTGTATACTAGTGAACTCTTTCACTGCTGTATATGTTGGACAAGTCCTGACAGAAAATTCTGTTAGCAAATATTGCAGAGGCCCTGATCAGACGCTGTGTTCTGCCTGTTACAGGTGTGTGGTCATATAAAGACTATGTTATGGCATGTAATTAACCTTTTAAGCTGTAAACCTGTCATTATTAGTTGTAAAATGTTAACTGTTCTAGCAAGTAAAATATTTCTTAATACATGGATATTTTTACAGAAAAAAAAATAAGAAGCGTTTGCAAACACATATTATTAAATGATTAAAGTTTTAACAATTTTCAATATTTGCCATATTAAATGATAAAAGTTTTAATAGAATGTTAGCTAATGACATTGTTAGTTTAAAACTCAACCCTGGTACAAAACTAAGAATGAACTAGATCATGCTGTCGATGGTGCACCATCCCGTTTTTTCTAAATTCTGCAGTCCCTAAGAATATGTGTACCAAGTTTGGTCACCATAGGCCAAGAAATAAACAAGAGGGCCATGATGGCCCTGGATCATTCACCTGATCCATATTGTACCAATAAAATTATATGTAATAATTATATGGTGGAGTAGAGGGTTTGGGCAATTTTGGTTGACCCAAGGAGGTTTTTCTACTTTTAGCTCTTGTGGCCATCTTGTTAATCCAAGCAAAACAGTTTGAGCAATTTCGGTAGTCACCCAAGGAACATTTCTTTCTTTGAAATTATTTCTAAATCCATCCACTCGTTAAGTAGAAGAAGTTGTTTAAAGGTTTTTTTCTACTTTTACCTCTGGTGGCCATCTTGTTCATCCCAGCAGAATGGTTTGAGCAATTTTACTAGAGCATCACCCAAGGAACATTCCTGTAGAATTATTTTGAAATCCATCCACTGGTTAAGGAGAAGTCTTTTAAAGTTGTTTTTTTTTTTCTATTTCAAGCTCGGGTGGCCATCTTGTTCACCTGAGCAGAATGGTTTGAGCAATTTTTGTACAAGGTCACCCAAGAAACATTCCTGTGAAATTTCAAAATCCATCGACTGGTTAAGCAACAGAAGTCAGAGGTTTTTCTATTTTTAGCTCTGGCAACCACCTTGTTTTTCAGACTGGAATGGTTTGAGTAATTTTGGTAGAGTCACCCAAGGACCATTCTTTTGAAATTATTTCTAAATCCATCCACTGGTTAAGAAGCAGAAGTCGTTTTAACGGTTCTTCTATTTTTAGCTCTGGTGGCCATCTTGTTCATCCAAGATGAACGGTTTGAGCAATTTTGCTAGAGGGTCACTCAAGGAACATTTCTGGATAGGGAGAAGTCGACTAAAGTTTTATCTATTTTTAGCTCTAGTGGCCATCTTGTTCATCTGAGTGGAACTGTTTGAGCAATTTTGGCAGAGGGTCATCCAAGGAACAGTCCTGTGCAGTTGTTTCAAAATCCTTCCACTGGTTTTAAAGGAGGAGAAGACATTTAAAGTTTTTTTCTCTTTTTAGCTCTGGTGGTCATCTTTTTCATCCAAGCAGAACAGTTTGAGCAATTTTGGTTGAGGGTCAACCGAGGAACATTCCCGTAAAATTATTTTGAAATCCATCCACTGGTTAAGGAAAAGAAGATGTTCAAAGGTTTTTCTATTTTTATTTTCTCTATTCTATTTTCTATTCTTCATCGGAGCGGAACGGTTTGAGCAATTTTGGTAAAGGGTCACCCAAGGAACATTTCTGTGAAATTATTTGAAAATCCATGCACTGGTTAAGGAGAAGTCGTTAAAGGTTTTTTTTTTCTATTTTTAGCTCTGGTGGCCATCTTGTTCACTGGAGCGGAACTATTTGAGCAATTTGAGTAGAGGGTCACCCAATGAACATTCCTGTGAAATCATTTCAAAATCTGTACAGCACTTTTGCAGTAGAAGTCGTTTAAAGTAAAAGTTGTCGACGGACGCACTGATGACGAACAAAAAAGAATCACAATAGCTCACCTTGAGACCATGGGAGGATGGATGTCCGATGTCCAGTCATAAACCTGTGACGAAACTAATATACCCCCCATTTTTTTTTACAAAAAAAATAAAAGCGGGTATAATGATAAGTATACTACCAGAGTAAAGTCAAAAACAACATGATAAAAGGTTCTACATGCATCACACTTTTCTACATATAGCAAGGAATCATCCATATGTCCAGTGTATCAGTTCCCCTTTAACCTATTATAACCATTGTACATGCAGTTGAGTTTGTCCAAAAAATAGGCCCCTAGTCCAAAACACAGGGGTCATGGACATCAAAGCTTCAATTTAGCTTTTATTCCAGCTCCTTAATTTGTCCTATCTCTGTTATTATGATGTAAAGTATTGATGAGACATGAAGTAATTACCTGCAGTTCACCAGAAGCATACGAAGACTGTTGCAGCAGAGGTTCTTCCCACTTGGCCTGGACAAAAATTTCAGCCTCAAACTGTTGATTTACTGTGTCTATATCATTGATCTTCAAAAATGTACACTTCACTTCAACAGTCACCTGGAAGAGGAAACCATGGACTGACTGTAAAATATCAGCCATTTCTTACCACATCCCCCATGCATAGGAGAGGGCAAGGGACAGACATCAGTAGCTTTTAACCCAGTGTATACTAGTGGGCTCATTATATTAAATAGTCAGAATGGGTGTGATTTATTTATTCAACACGATAAGGGTTAAGTGTATACCTCTTTTTCAGAAGGGGCTGGTTAACAGAAAAGCCAACAGCATGTCTTGAAAGTTGTCTCCTTTGTATAAATGGGGGGAAATATTCCAGGGGCTGGTTATTCAAAACTAAATGACATCGTTAGTTAACGTGTTGTTAAATTCGGCACCCGCACATTGGGGCTTGAAGAAATAAATGGGCTGCATGATGCTTCCAAGCAGAGCTGAATCCGGCCCACACACAAGTACTGCTAACAATGCTTTAAACCCCAGGTGTACCCATTTCAGTTACTTTTTTCCAACATCAAGTTCCCTTTTATTGAGAGCTAGATTTTAAAACAGATGGTAGAAATTATTGTAATCATGCAATAATTGAGGCAGGACACAAGTAAAGGAACCTTAGTGCTGTCTAAAAGTGATCCTGCATAAGCATACATATAAACTGTTCAACCTAAAACTCCTCTTAACTCTTGTCCTGCTGAGCCTGGATATGCCTTTTCTTTCAAACAATGTAGATCCAGATGAGACTGCTTCTGATCAGGATCTTCATTGTTTGCCATTCAGTTTATTAATTTGTTGCAATAATTGGCATCAAGTAATCTGATTGGTTGATAATCAGTAGTGGGTGTAACTAAAGCATTTTCCACAAATCACAGTACAGGCCCAGATAAGATGTCCAACTATTGTGATAATAAATATGTTTGTGAGGGCTTTGTGCTATACACACTAGACTGGTACAAGATTATTAGTTTGAAATTAATGCTAAGAATAGACCACCTGAAAAAAGCTCAAACCTGCCAGAAAATCAATCCCTGTTTAGGGGTTGCATCAAAATTAATGAAATTTTGTTGTTTAGCTAACAGTGAAGACCCTGATCGGGTGCCATGTTCTGTGACATTTAATCTGAGGCTACACTGTTTGTCAATGTCCCTTTTATGGGATGCCAGGTATATATAGGTAGCATTATTTGACTCAATGTAGATGTCTGCTGCATCATCTAATGACCAAATAAAAGGCAAGGGACATACTATTCCTATTTGTAAAAGCCAATATCTGGCTCTAGTATATAAAGATTATTTACTGATATACATTATATGGGCCCCGTCAAGCGATTTTGGTACTTATCGCCTATGCGAGCAGCGAAGGTTCAGGCGAGCCTGCGCATCCGCGCAGTCTCGCCAGAACCTTCACTGCTCGCTAATACAAGCAGTGAATCAAGAGGAACCTTCAGACAAAAAGCCATATCCCTGGCCCTTCTGAATGGCTGGGCATGCGCAGTTAAAACTTGTCATGACGGAATGCTCGAAGACCCAAATTCGCTTGGCGGGGCTCATATGAACCTTATCATTTCTTTTAGAGTTGATCACTAGGCTATCATCATCTGGTATTGGAGTTTTGTTACGAGGTGGTGCCAGAGATTCAATGGTTTCCAGAGCTGAGCTCATCACCTCTGTACTTCTGTTGACTGCATCAACCAGTCTACTCAAGACTTCTGCCATATACTCATCCTTCTTGTCCTTCTCAGAATTCCTGTTTACTAATATCTGTAAATATGCCATTGCGAAAACACGCCTATACAAATACATTGTACACTTTACCGCAAAAAAAAAAAACGAGAATTTTAAGAAGAGAAATTGTGATATTTTTCTTATTTCTGCTCAAAATATAGATTGTGAGTACGTTAGAATCGCCTCAATGAGGCGGTTCTAACGAGTACCCACAATCTATTTTTTAGAGCAGAAATAAGAAAAATAAGGTATACCCCTGTAAACCCCAGTTTTACTGTATAAAAATGGGGTTCAATGGGGTGAAAAGTATAAAGGCATGTTTTTGTGATGCAATGTAACCTGAATTACTGGAATTTTTGGATCGAAGGAATATGACAAATGGATGAAGCCACCAATTTCTTACCATTTTTTACTCTTATCTTTCCTGTAAAATGAGCCATCCTAAAAGCGGGACTGCTCTTAAAAGAATTTTCTTCTCAGGAATACCCTACACATGACCAGTCCCTAGGGTCAGAAAGAAGAAGCCAAGACCTGCAACAGATTGCCGGGTGGTGTTTTTTTGATTGATAAATGAGTGCTTATCAATTCACCCGAAGTTACTAAACACCAGAAGTTAACAATCTGCTATTGTCCACATGACTACAGTTAAACTGCACACACATTGTGTTTCAACAAAATTTAGGTAACAGTTTTATAACTGCATATATATTCTGTATATTCTTATTAATGCGATTTAGGAGTGCAGTGTCAAAATGGTTAGTAATCTGTAGAAGCCGGACGGGGCACATATGCTGGGACACTGGCAAACAGTGAAGACCCAGATCAGATCAGATCAGATTGAAACAAGACATCTGATCAGTGCCTACACTGTTTGTATACAAAACAGGAATTTAAGGGTTGAAAGAAACAGCCTAAGTTCCCTTCACTCAGGACTGTTTAGCCAGCCTATACTCAGAAACAATTGACCCCTCTGTGCTGACAGTTCTTACGATTTTTTCTGTTGGTAATCCAGGTTTTCTCCTTATCTGATTTAGAAACAGCTCATGTTTGTTGCATTCTTCAAAATATTTTCAAAACCACATCACATTTATGATACTAAGGGAAAGCAAAAACAAGAGGGCCATGATGGCCCTGAATCGCTCACCTGAATCCAAGATGTTTCAAAGCTTATGGATCGAATGAAGGATTCACTGCTTTAAGGACATGTGGACCAAAGATTTTTCTTTGGAGGTTATTTTTCATTGTAGTGGAATTTGAATGTTTTTCTATTTTTAGCTCTGGTGTCCATTTTGTTTAACAGAGCGGAACAGTTTAGGCAATTTTGAAAGAGGGTCACTCAAGGAACACTCCTGTGAAATTATTTTCAAATCGAGCTCTTTGCCTTGGAGAAGATGTCATTTAAAGGTTTTTCTATATTTAGCTCTGGTGGCCATTTTGTTAAACGAGCGAAACAATTTAGACAATTTTGAAAAAGGGTCACTCGACGAACGTTCCTGTGAAATTATTTCCTAATCGTGCCATTTGCCTTGGAGGAGATGTCATTTAAATGTTTTTCTATTTTTAGCTCTGGTGGCCATTTTGTTTAACAGAGTGGAACAATTTAGGCAATTTTGAAAGAGGGTCACTCAAGGAACATTCCTGTGAAGTTATTTTCAAATCGTGCCATTTGCATAGGAGGAGATGTCATTTAAAGGTTTTTCTATTTTTATCTCTGGTGGCCATTTTGTTTAACGGAGCGGAACGATTTAGGCAATTTTGAAAGAGGGTCACTCAAGCAACATTCCTGTGAAATTCGGGCCATTTGCCTAGGAGGAGATGTCATTTAAAGGTTTTTCTATTTTTGGCTCTGGCGGCCATTTTGTTTAACAGAGCAGAATGATTAAGGCAATTTTGAAAGAGGCTCACTCAAGGAACGTTCCTGTGAAATTATTTTCAAATTGGGCCATTTGCCTAGGAGGAAATGTCATTTAAAGGTTTTTCTATTTTTAGCTCTAGTGGCCATTTTGTTTAACGGAGCGGAACGATTTAGGCAATTTTGAAAGAGGGTCACTCAAGGAACATTCCAGTGAAGTTATTTTCAAATCGAGCCATTTGTCATTTAAAGGTTTTTCTATTTTTAGCTCTGGCAGCCATTTTGTTTAACGGAGCGGAACGATTTAGGCAATTTTGAAAGAGGGTCACTCAAGGAACGTTCCTGTGAAATTATTTTCAAATCGGGCCATTTGCCTAGGAAGAGATGTCATTTAAAGGTTTTTCTATTTTTTAGCTCTGGCAGCCATTTTGTTTAACAGAGCGGAACGATTTAGGTAATTTTGAAAGAGGGTCACTCAAGCAACATTCCTGTGAAATTATTTTCAAATCGGGCCATTTGCCTAGGAGGAGATGTCATTTAAAGGTTTTTCTATTTTTGGCTCTGGCGGCCATTTTGTTTAACGGAGCAGAATGATTAAGGCAATTTTGAAAGAGGCTCACTCAAGGAAAGTTCCTGTGAAATTATTTTCAAATTGGGCCATTTGCCTAGGAGGAGATGTCATTTAAAGGTTTTTCTATTTTTAGCTCTGGCGGCCATTTTGTTTAACGGAGCGGAACGATTTAGGCAATTTTGAAAGAGGGTCACTCAAGGAACATTCCTGTGAAGTTATTTTCAAATCGAGCCATTTGCCTAGAAGATGTCATTTAAAGGTTTTTATATTTTTAGCTCTGGCGGCCATTTTGTTTAACAGAGCGGAACGATTTAGGCAATTTTGAAAGAGGCTCACCCAAGGAACATTCCTGTGAAGTTATTTTCAAATCGTGCCATTTGCCTAGCAGAAGATGTCATTTAAAGGTTTTTCTATTTTTAGCTCTGGTGGCCATTTTGTTTAACTGAGCGGAACAATTTAGGCAATTTTGAAAGAGGGTCACTCAAGGAACGTTCCTGTGAAATTATTTTTAAATCGGGCCATTTGCCTAGGAAGAGATGTCATTTAAAGGTTTTTCTATTTTTAGCTCTGGCGGCCATTTTGTTTAACGGAGCGGAACGATTTAGGTAATTTTGAAAGAGGGTCACTCAAGCAACATTCCTGTGAAATTATTTTCAAATCGGGCCATTTGCCTAGGAGGAGATCTCATTTAAAGGTTTTTCTATTTTTGGCTCTAGTGGCCATTTTGTTTAACGGAGCAGAATGATTAAGGCAATTTTGAAAGAGGCTCACTCAGGAACGTTCCTGTGAAATTATTTTCAAATTGGGCCATTTGCCTAGGAGGAGATGTCATTTAAAGGTTTTTCTATTTTTAGCTCTGGCGGCCATTTTGTTTAACGGAGTGGAACGATTTAGGCAATTTTGAAAGAGGGTCACTCAAGGAACATTCCTGTGAAGTTATTTTCAAATCGAGCCATTTGCCTAGAAGAAGATGTCATTTAAAGGTTTTTCTATTTTTAGCTCTGGCGGCCATTTTGTTTAACGGAGCGGAACGATTTAGGCAATTTTGAAAGAGGGTCACTCAAGGAACGTTCCTGTGAAATTATTTTCAAATCGGGCCATTTGCCTAGGAAGAGATGTCATTTAAAGGTTTTTCTATTTTTAGCTCTGGCTGCCATTTGTTTAACGGAGCGGAACGATTTAGGTTATTTTGAAAGAGGGTCACTCAAGCAACATTCCTGTGAAATTATTTTCAAATCGGGCCATTTGCCTAGGAGGAGATGTCATTTAAAGGTTTTTCTATTTTTGGCTCTGGCGGCCATTTTGTTAAACGAGCAGAATGATTAAGGCAATTTTGAAAGAGGCTCACCCAAGGAACGTTCCTGTGAAATTATTTTCAAATTGGGCCATTTGCCTGGGAGAAGATGTCATTTAAAGGTTTTTCTATTTTTAGCTCTGGCGGCCATTTTGTTTAACGGAGCGGAACAATTTAGGCAATTTTGAAAGAGGGTCACTCAAGGAACATTCCTGTGAAGTTATTTTCAAATCGAGCCATTTGCCTAGAAGAAGATGTCATTTAAAGGTTTTTCTATTTTTAGCTCTGGCGGCCATTTTGTTTAACGGAGCGGAACGATTTAGGCAATTTTGAAAGAGGGTCACTCAAGGAACGTTCCTGTGAAATTATTTTCAAATCGGGCCATTTGCCTAGGAAGAGATGTCATTTAAAGGTTTTTCTATTTTTAGCTCTGGCGGCCATTTTGTTTAACCGAGCAGAACGATTTAGGTAATTTTGAAAGAGGGTCACTCAAGCAACATTCCTGTGAAATTATATCAAAATCCATTCACTGGTTTAGGAGGAGATGTCATTTAAGTAAATTGTTGACAGACGCACGACGCACGACGCACGACGGACATTGACCGATCACAATAGCTCACCTTGAGCCTTCGGCTCAGGTGAGCTAAAAAACTAGAAATGTGTCCAGACGACACAGATGCCCCCACCTCACCCCGAAAATTCATGTTGCAACAAAATTTTCTAAGTGTGTGACCTTGACCTTGAGGTCATGGGCAGGGTCGTTGGTATGGGTGAATGAGACTTGGGACCTGTATCTATCATCATTCCAAATATGAAGCCAATCTATAAATATGAGCCAAAAAACTTTAAAAGCATAATAAGACTAAGTCTGTGACCTTGACCTTGAGGCCAGGGGTGGGGGTATATACAACTTTGGACCTGTAACTATCATCATACCAAATAAGAAGCAAATCTATATGGTTTGATGAGTATGAGCTCTTAATAAACTTTAAATAAAAAATTTCTTTGTCTGTGACCTTGACCTTAAGGGCACGTGCATGGGTGGGGGTATTGGACCAGTATCAATCATCATACCAAATATAAACTGAATTCATCATACGATTTGGAAAGTATAAACTCTTAAAATATCTAATTAAAAATTTTTAAGTCTGTGGCCTTGACTTTGAGCTCATGGGCATGGGTGGGGGTATCGCTGAATAAAATGGACAGGTATCTAACATCATACCAAATATAAACTCAATCAATCACACGATTTGGAAAATACCAACTCATAAAATATCTAATTAAAAATTTCTAAGTCTGTGACCTTGACCTTGAAGCCATAGGCATGAGTGGGGGTATTGCCAAATAAACATTTGGACCTGTATCTATCATCATAGCATATATAAGCCAAATCCATAATATGGTTTGAAAAATTTGAGCTCTTTAAAATCTTTAACATTAAAATTGTCTAAGTCTGTGACCTTGACCTTGAGGTCATAGGCATGAGTGGGGGTATTGCTGAATAAAAAACTGTACCCATATCTATCATCAAATGAACCAAAGCCATCATAAAAGTTCAGGTTCTACCAGGTACAAATACCTTAACTGGAGTCTTTAACATGGAAAGTCCATGACCTTGAGGTCATGGGCATGAGTGGGGGTATCGCTGAATAAAACTTTGGACCTATATCTATAATCATATCAGATATGAACCAATTCCATCAAATGGTTTGGAAAATATGAGTTCTAAAATGTTCAGGTGTACCTGTTACAAAACCCTTAACCTGAGTCTTTAACATTGAAAATTTCTAAGTCTGTGACCTTGACGTCACAGGCATGGATGGGGGTATTGCTTAATAAAACTTTGGACCTATATCTATCATCGTACCAGAGATGAACCCGTTCCATCAAATGGTAAGGAAAATATGAGTTCTAAAAGTTCAGGCTCTACCTGTTACAAAAACCTTAACCTGAGGTTACAGGATCACGTACGTACGTACACACACACGTACAGACGGATGTACACATGTACGCACGTACGGAAAACAAAAAACTATATGCCCCCGGCATCATGCCGATGCGGGGGCATAAAAAATATCACAATCAACAAACTAAACAGGCTATGTGAATGTTTCAACAAGAGCCCCGCCAGCAGGGCATTATACGCCCATAGTAATTAAATATTTGTTGGACTGAAACCTTCTAATAATAAGAACTGCTCCATATCATGGTCTAACTACAAATCAAGTTTCAGCTTGATCGGATCTAAATTGTAGGAGGACTTTGCCGGAAATGAAAATGTCAACAGATATTTTTGAAGTGTTATATAAATATTTGGTGGAGCATCCTCTCTAAACCATATGCACTGCTCCACATCATACTCATTTTCTTAATATCAAGATTTTGCTAGATCGAATATTACCTGCAGAAGTAAGCCACAAACAAAATGTGTACAGAAATTTTCAAAGGGGCATAACTCAATTTTTGGTGGATTGTAACCTCAAAACAATAAGCACTGCGCCACATAATAGTCTAACTATATATGAAGTTTCAGCTTCATCGGATATTAATTGTAGGAGAAGTTAACCACAAACAAAACACTTACAGAATCTGCAAAGGGGCATAAAATTATTTATATCCGCTAAGCCATATAATAACCTCTAAACAATATGTGCTGCTCCACATTGTGGTCAAACTATATATCAATTTTCAACCTGTTTAAACGTTCACTTTAGGAAGAGTTAGCCATAAACAAAATGTTCACAGGAATTTACAAAGGGGCATAACTCTGTAAATATTTGGTGGACTGTAACCTTGAAAGAATATGCACTGCTCCACATCTTGGTCTAACTATATATCAAGTTTCAGCTTGATCTGTTCTAAACTGCAGGCAAAATTGTTTACATAAACTTTCAAAGGGGCATAACTTTGTTTTTATTTGTTGGACCATAACCTCAAAACCAGATCACTGACTAGGTCAGAAAGGGCCCCACATACAGCTATCAAAGAGGTGTGGTACAAGGTTTTTGTCAGAATGTAGGACTTGTGATGGTGAGTATTTGTGTGAATTTTCATGAGAGAAAGGCAAATAGTTTTGAAGTCATGACCAAGGTTAAGTTTTTTGGTTAAGGCAAGACAAACACCTGGACAAAAGAATATAGGTATGGTCCTTTGTCAGAATATAAGTCTTGTGATGGCGAGTATGTGTGTGAAGTTTCATGGAAGTAAGGCAAATTCTTTTGAAGTTATGACCAACATAACGTTTTTTGGTTAAGGCATTACTAACACATGGACAACGGCAATATAGTTGTACACAGTGTCGGGCCCTAACAATATGCACTGCTCCACATCATGGTCAAACTATATATCAAGTTTCAGCTTGATCGAATGTTAATTGTAGGAGGATTTATCCTGAAATAAAGTATTTACAGAAATACTCAAAGAGGCATCACTCTGTAAATATTTGGTGGACTATCACCTTGAAAGAATATGTGCTACATCAGGTTATGATCTAAATACCTACTAAGTTTCAGCTTGATCAGATGAAAACTGTAGGGGGAGTTATCCAGAAACGAAAAAGTTTATAAAAATGTTCAAAGGGGCATAACTCAGTACATATTTGGTGGACCGTAACCTCGAAATGATATACGCTACATCAGGTCATGGTCTTACTATCTACCAAGTTTAAGCTTGATCAGATGAAAACTGTAGGAGTTATCCGGAGACGAAAAGTTTACAGGCGGATGGATGGATGGATGGACGGATGTCGCCCATGCCATAAGAAGGTTTTTACAAAACGAGCGTATAAAAATCAAGAAAGTCCATATCAGATCCATCTGATTTATCTGTAAACATTTTTATTTCATTTGAGACACACTTGAAAGAAAACTTACAGTTTCCATCTTTAAATGCAAATGATAAGCCTAAGAAAACTAAATGTCCTTCCTATTCATTCTCACCAGCTTTGGCAAGTGATTAAGACAGTTTCAACCTTTTCATACTTTTTCACTTGTGGGTCTACAGCTTCTGAACCAGATACACATGTTAGCTGGCATAGTGTTTTAAGATTTTGATTAATCTAAATTAATTTTGGGTTTTAACTAATTTAAGTGAGGCCTCAAACTGAGGCAAAAGGCACTGGACCTTATCCATGACACCCAGACTTTCTCTCAAATGGAAGCATAGACACATAACTAAATGTATATCATTGGTTTTATTTGTCTCTAAGGCTTTATGTAACATCCTTTCAGCTGCGTGTTTCTCTGCTTCACATCACATTAACAGGTCCGTGTATTGAAGACCTTCTAAACCCAACTTTATACCAAGGTTGGCAAAAAAGCGGGAAATACTCATATTTCCCTGGACGGCAGGAAATACAGGGAATTCCCCAGAAATACAGGGAATTCCCGGGAAATACTGGGAAATATATATCTACATAGGTGGTACCAACTGAGACTGCTTAATATACCCCAACTACCTAGCTATTTGAAAGCAAAATTATTTCAAGTGCATGCAGTGCTTGAAAATTCCACTTGTCTGCTTGCACTTACAGAAAAAAAAATGAAGGACGTATAAAAAGTTTGTCTAGTCATTATGACATTTACCAAAGTTTACATGCACTTAGTCATGTAGGACAAGAGAAATTTTGAAGAATTTTTCAGCCCTTTTTATATTGAATAACTTGAAAGAGCTACATGTATTGTATAGTCCCTTGCCTTCATGTATAATTTCAAATATGATTCTTAAATATAAGTTTTTAACTTTCAGCTATTTCCCTTGACTTGTAACTTTTATATATACATGTAATTTTAATACTAAGGTGAATATCTGTAGATAATTAAAGACACCATTCATGCTTAAATTAACTGTGTTCTTTTAATACCTGTCTCAAACAAACAATAAAATTATCACACCTTTTAGCATTAGGAGTATGATGACTTGACAAACTTGCAAACAAACCTTTTTTTCTAGTGTAAACATCCTTAAAATTCAAACATCCAAAGAACTGTTGTAAATCTCAAAAAAAAAAAATGAACTGTGTGGTTTAGTGTTACCCTAAAGCATACAAAACATGTAGTTTGATCCAATGGCAAACTCTCTTAAAGTAGCTAAGTGATTCTGATCTAGGTCTGCACTGTTTGCCCAGGCATGTCTGTCCCAAATTTTGGGATCATTATGGTATTTCATCTTAAGTATATGAGATATGAGTGATTTTAAATAACTCTGCACCCTACATAACAACAGATCATTTTATATTTATGCTTGTGTTTGGTTGTCAGAGTAAAAGCAGACTTTTGAGTAAAAGCAGACTTTTAACATACATGTATGGGGAGGCATATTGCATACCTGTGGTAATGTTTTTAATTGTATGAGGGAGATTTGCCATTGTGACGAGGGAGATGTAAAGAATAAATAGGGAAATTCTCAGTCCAAATGAGGGAGACTCCAAAATTATACTAAAATTCAGCATTAATTGTGCAAAATTAGCTTCAAAATGAGGGAGTCTCCTTCTTGATGATGGAGGTATCACAGGTATGATATTGCAAAATAGCTAACTGCTCATTACTTCAATTAAATTACATGAATATTAATAGTGTTTTTCTATGAAATAACTAAACAAAAATCATATTTCCCACTATTTCCCAGTATTTCCCACTTTTGCTGAAATTTGAAGTATTTCCCAGGACGGTAATTACCGGCAAATACCAGTGGGAATTCCCACCACCGGTATTTACCGACCAACCTTGCTTTATACAGAGAAAACATGGGTCATGCCCCAGGGATCAGACTTAGGGGGCTTGGGGGAGGGTCAAAAATCAAGTTTTTCAGAACATAGTCGTCAAATCGAAGGGGGTGATGAGTAGAATACAAATCAAGTAAAATTTTCACACATTGGGTTAGATTGGGGCCCGGGGAGGGGTCAAATATCAATCACTGCAATTGCTGTCGAAAACATGGGAATTTGCGATGGCATGCTTTTGACTACATGATCTAGTTTAAAAATAATGCTGAATTGTGGAGGCTGTAGTGTAACAGTTAAAACTGGTGGTTGGACTCGACTTAATCATAGGTTTATGCAACTAACGGATGATGAATATTGATCAAGAAAACTGCAAAACAAAATCTTCCGTAAAAATCCTAATTCTGACGCCTTGAGGACTTGCTATAATATTCATAAAATTTTAACTTATTTGTTTCACTATCCAGAAAGGAATTCAAAACATGCAGACAAAATGGCAGTGTAGACCCTGATCAGACTGCTCCTGTTTGCTTAGGCCTATCTTACCCTATACTTAAGATCATTATGGTAGCATCTTTCCTTATTAAATGGTTTCAGCATTCCCATTCATATACTGCAGTATGTAACTCATGTAGGGATTCTGCCATGAATGTTCAGAACAGTTGGTATGTCTGTGCACAAAGGAGCAGCAAATTTGTTGCACATATAATAAACTGAAGCATTCTTACGTCCTGATCTAGTCAGTTTTTGCTAAATACAGCTTCCTGATGAATATTGATTAAGCGTCAGAACTCGGAGTTTTCTGGCAGACAGGACAAATGCGTGCAGCTAGTGCATCCAAAAAGAATAGTGAGGGTTAAAGAGATCACATTATTTAATTTAATTGTTTTCTATCGTAGATATGCCAGAGGGATAGGATGATTGTTCATTGGTCATCATGCATTGTCTTTTTGGCATTATCCAATCACTAACGAGCATGTATATACTGTCCGAGAGGGATAGCTGGATTGTTCAATGCCTATGGCAAACATGTGACCAAGTCGCACATGCCTATATGAAGGTATTACAAGCTAGCATCCTGAGTTTCTTCAGCTCAGAACAGGAAAACTTTGTGGAGAAATCAGTGTTCAAACTAGGCTTGCCATAGGCCCGCTTTGTACAGAAAAGGTGCACTGAAAATAATTCCACAGGCCAGTCTGTCTGCTGAATAGATGGCATCTCTATTTATGTACATTGTATGCCTGACAAATGAGCGCAGTTTACACTTACTACCAAACCAAAATACCGAAGCAAGCGGTTTCTATTCTTGTACTCCTTAATCAAAATGTGAGTGGGAACACTTGGTTTTTAATAGAACAGGTTTGGAAACCTAAATGAACTAAATGTATACACTTTATATTAACTATTGCAGGGTGAGAATTAATATGCAGCTGACCGAGGACCTTTAACTGGGACAATACGAAATTACTTGATTAATGACAATTTTATTGACACAATTAAGAACAAGAGGGCCCAGAGGGCCCTGGTTTGCTCACCTGATCCAAAGCATAACAAGTGGGCCCCGGGCAGGGTCAATTTTGGCCCCAGGGCTAAAATTTGAACAATCTTGGTAGAGGTCCACAAGATGAAGCTTCATATCGAATATGAAAGACCTGGGCTTTCTGGTTTCAGAGAAGAAGATTTTAAAGGTTTACCCTGCATAAAGAAGTCTATGTAAAACAAGATTTTCCCTATATAAGTCAAACCAAAGGGCCCAGGAGCGGGGGCATTTTTGGCCACAGGGCTACAATTTGAACAATCTTGGTAGAGGTCCACTAGCTGAAGCTTCATAACAAATATCAAAGACCTAAGCCCTGTGTTTCAGAGAAGATGATTTTTTAAAGATTTTCCCTATATAAGTCTATGTAAAACCAAAGGGCCACATGGCGGGGGCATTTTTGGTCTCAGGGCTATAATTTGAACAATCTTTATAGAGGTCCACTAGCTGAAGCTTCATAACAAATATCGAAGACCTAAGCCTTGAAGTTTCAGAGAAGAAGATTTTTCAAGATTTTCCCTATATATGTCTATGTAAAACCAAAGGGCCCCGGAGCGGGGGCATTTTTGGCCCCATGGCTATAATTTGAACAATCTTGGTAGAGGTCCACAAGATGAAGCTTCATACCAAATATCAAAGACCTGGGCCTTGCAGTTTCAGAGAAGAAGATTTTTCAAGATTTTCCCTATATAAGCCTATGTAAAACAAAAGGGCCCTGGTGCGGGGGCATTTTTGGCCCCAGCACTATAATTTGAACAATCTTGGTAGGGGTCCACTAGATGAAGCTTCATACCAAATATCAAAGACCTGGGCCTTGCGGTTTCAGAGAAGAAGATTTTTCAAGATTTTGCCTATATAAGCCCATGTAAAACCAAAGGGCCCCCGTGTGGGGGGCGTTTTTAGCTCCAGCACTATAATTTGAACAATCTTGTTAGGGGTCCACTAGATAAAGCTTCATACCAAATATCAAAGACCTGGGCCTTGCGGTTTCAGAGAAGAAGATTTTTTAAGATTTTCCCTATATAAGCCTATGTAAAACAAAAGGGCCCTGGTGCGGGGGCATTTTTGGCCCCAGCACTATAATTTGAACAATCTTGGTAGGGGTCCACTAGATGAAGCTTCATACCAAATATCAAAGACCTGGGCCTTGCGGTTTCAGAGAAGAAGATTTTTCAAGATTTTGCCTATATAAGCCCATGTAAAACCAAAGAGCCCCTGTGTGGGGGGCGTTTTTAGCTCCAGCACTATAATTTGAACAATCTTGGTAGGGGTCCACTAGATAAAGCTTCATACCAAATATCAAAGACCTGGGCCTTGCGGTTTCAGAGAAGAAGATTTTTTAAGATTTTCCCTATATAAGCCCATGTAAAACCAAAGGGCCCCCGTGCGGGGGCATTTTTGGCCCCAGCACTATAATTTGAACAATCTTGGTAGGGGTCCACTAGATGAAGCTTCATACCAAATATCAAAGACCTGGGCCTTGCGGTTTCAGAGGAGAAGATTTTTCAAGATTTTCCCTTAATAAGCCCATGTAAAACCAAAGGGCTCCCATGCGGGGGCATTTTTAGCTCCAGCACTATAATTTGAACAATCTTGGTAGGGGTCCACTAGATGAAGCTTCATACCAAATATCAAAGATCTGGGCCTTGCGGTTTCTGAGAAGAAGATTTTTAAAGATTTTTCCTTTATAAGCCCATGTAAAACCAAAGGCCCCCCGTGCGGGGGCATTTTGGGCCCCAGCACTATAATTTGAACAATCTTGGTAGGGGTCCACTAGATGAAGCTTCATACCAAATATCAAAGACCTGGGCCTTGCGGTTACAGAGAAGAAGATCTTTTAAGTTTTCGGTGAAAAAAATCTATTTTTGGCTACTGTGACCTATATGTGCAACGGACCGGAACCATTTGAACAACTTTGAAAGGGGACCACCTAAGAATCATTCCTGTGAAGTTTGGTCAAAATCCGGTCAGTGGTTTAGGAGGAGATGTCATTTGAAGAAAAAGTTTACGCACACACGCACGCACGCACGCACGCACACACGCACACACGCACGACGGACGACGGACAAAAAGTGATCACAAAAGCTCACCTCGTCACTACGTGACAGGTGAGCTAAAAACATGATTATTGATTTTTTGACCTCAGCTAATATCGGTTGACCTGGTGTTAATTAATACGGATGACCTCAGATCAATACAGGATAGTCAATTACATGTAATAAAGTCTCAAGTCAATAGTGGTTGACCTGGTGTTAATATGGATGACCTCAGATCAATACAGGATAGTCAATTAATAAAGTCATTAATTGACTATCCTGTATTGATCTGAGGACATCCGTATTAATGTCATAGGATGAATTTTATCACCCAAATTCATATACTCCTATAGACCCTTGCCCTTGTCCTTTGACCAAGAACTGGGATTATTATGTAGAACCTAGTTATGTTGCCTGTAGTTGTCGCTTTTGTAGCTAGTACGGGTATGTCCGGTAATCTTTTGGGCGGTATCTGTACGTAGTTTACACTCATGTATTAAAGCGTGTTTACATATGTAATCCCATGTTCAATATTTGTGTACTGTGTTGAACAGTTCATAATTTCATCAGTTTGTCACTTAAATAGATTGATGTAATCTAATGCAGGCTTGATCGTTTGCTTTGAAACCCGAAGTAAGAGTCCGATCGGGGCGTCCAGCCAAATATACCGGTGGTCCAATGGTATCCGGATTCACTACTACGACATTAACAACAGGTCAACCAATATTAACTGAGGTCAAGTGAGGTAAAAAAAATCAATAATCATGTTTTTTAAATTGTGCCAATTAATAAAACTTTCATTACTTGATTAATTTCATTATAGTATTATTTACATGTATATGATAGTCTTTCATGTATACATGTATAGGGAGAGTCTTCATTAACCATGAAAAATCATCGGCAATTATTGATTCATTTCCTTGAACCATTATCTTGATGAATGTCATAGGGTATAGGTATATAGCACACTTGTACTGCCTTGCGGTACAAGCCGGCTTTTATAGCGACGCGGTAGAGTGTTGGCCTGTCACTCCGGCGGACCGGGTTCGATCCCCGGCCGGGTAAAGGTGATTAGCATTTTTTTCACCTGTTACATTTGGCGCCCACCGTAAATAACCCACATATGTGCATTATAACTCCTTGAGTATCATTTCACGTGATTCTCGGACTCCCAGAAATTCGAGGACGAATTTCAATGTGGAGGGGGAGAATGTCATAGGGTATAGGTATATAGCACACTTGTACTGCCTTGCAGTACAAGCCGGCTTTTATAGCGACGCGGTAGAGTGTTGGCCTGTCACTCTGGCGGACCGGGTTCGATCCCGGCCGGGTAAAGGTCATTAGCATTTTTTTCACCTGTTACATGAAGATAAAAAAAAACTACCTGTGCATACAGTGTAGTTCCAGATAAAACACACCAGCCATCTGATCAGGATCTACACTGTTTGTCATTTAGTTTGTGAATTAAACAAATACATTATATCAAGTATTGAATTTGATTGATTGATTGTCAGAAATGGGTGTGGCAAAATAAATTTATTCAACAGGATACTGATTAAATGAGTAATAATGGAGTTAAACAACTAATTGGCAAACCCTTAGATACAATACCTTATCATCTTCATTATCACTGCTGGTACTCCTGGGTCTGATGGGTCTTGGAGTCCACATAATATCACTTCTAGGACTGGCACTGGAAGAACATGCACTGCTACAACTTCTAATTGGGCTCAGTGAACACTGGGTAACCTCACTGAAATTATATTTACAGTGTCACGGAAAAAATATAGCTAATTATTGGGATAAAATTTTATTCATACATGTATGTTCTACAATGAATTTATATTTTGACTCATGCAGAAAAGGATGGTTCTCTCAAATATGACAATGCTGTTCTGACATGGTGGGCAGGGGGTTGGAGTGTAAATAATGGCAGAAAATGGGAGCAAATATTAGTAATGAAGGTAATTTATTTATACTGAAAGCAAATTAAGTGTCAAATAATGGATGGAAAATAATGTAAGTACATTTATATTAAGGCAAATAACTCATTTAAAGTTCACTGAAGTATGAACAACATTGGTTCAGGTATAGCTAGAGAACTTGTTCATTATCCCCACGCATTTTGAAGTAAAAGTGGGGATACTGTAATCGTTTTCGCTGTCCGCATCCATCTTACCAGATAACTTCTCCTAGACCGTTAGAGATAGAAACATGAAACCTTGGTGTGTGTGTGTGGGGGGGGGGGGGGGGGGGGGGGGGGAGTAGAACATATCAAATCGAATGGCATGATGAGTAGAATAATTTGCAATCAAAATTTGACCCCTTGGGTCAATGTGCAGGTCATCAGAGGTCACAAACCTCTCGATACCACCTCCAAAATGATAACCAGACTGTTAGAATAGAAGCTTGAAATCCGGGGAACTGAGAGATCTTTGGTCTGGGCAGTGCATGACACTTTTGGAATTTTAGAAAAAGTTGCAGAAAAAGTTACACTGTTTGCTTAAACAGTGGCATTGAAGGGTTAAATGATATAGAATAACGATGCCAGGAAGGAAACCAATAACAATATCTTGATTAAGGCCACGCTATCACATGACAACTTTCGGAACATTTCATTCATAGAGTCGAGTGTTACACTGTAATTAAAGTGTAACTATACCAAATTTAGTGACACAGAGGCCTTTCTGATATTTAATCTTCATCAGTGTGTCTAAATCCCAAAGTTTTGAAACCGAAACAGATGTTGGACAAGACCCGGCAAACACAGCACATCCCCCTCCGAGCAGGGAACTTATAGGCGTCCCCCAACGAGCCAACATCAGCAAACATGGCCCACACTCCACGGAAGTCCCGGGCATCAGGAAAGAGATGCCCAAAGTAGCGAGGCTTTCAAAATTTATAATATTACAAAAAGTGGCAACCAAATCCGCTAAGATACATGTTCCACCTGACAAGTCAGTCTTAGTTTTAAAGTAAACAAAAACCTTTCGCACTTCAGCTGAGAACTTAAATTTGTTTAAGAGCAAATATGAGCAGCCCAAAATTTTAAAGGTGGTATCGTTATTAGACATACAGCGTAGAGCCGTAGACCCAAATCAGATAGACAGTACATTCCTTCTTATCATGGTCAGCACTGTTGGCCATAAAGATCTATATACAGAAACAGTTTTGAACATGATTCAGGCCCGTACACGGACTCTGAAGAAGGAAGGAAGGTGCAAATTTCAGGTATTTTGCAGAGGGTGAAAAACTGCATGAGTTTGAGAATTTTAAAAAAAAAAAGGTGTGTGCAAGGGTGCGTTTGCACCCCTCCCCACCCTGTGTGCAGGCCTGCATCAACAGATAGAATGAACATTTTTATTGAAACATATCACTGAAAGGACTCTGTTTCTGATCACTGTTATTCAAGTGCTGGGATACAGTGGTGGGACTGAGCGAGGAGGAGAAGAGAGAGAGTTGAAACTATGACAAACATTGTAGGTTCTGATCAAAAGCCATTGATGGATCTACAGTGTTTGCAGCTGGATAAAAAGTTATACATGTAATAACATTTCCAGCACAGATTGTGTAACATATGAGGTTAAGCATTATCAATGAATACTGTAAATTCAGAAAGATGAACCTGTTAAGCTGGTTGAATATACATGTATACAGAAGGGAAACAATTAAACACATTTACAAATGACAAGTAAATAATTTGGAAAACTTTGACTGTAAATGCTACCACAAATATTGTACTGACAGGGATTTTCCTAGTGCAACTTTGGGGGCCGGTAATTCGCCCCTATTTTTCCCAATTTAGAGAGATATTCCCAAATTTTATAACAAATTTCCCAATTTCTGATAATGTGCTACATTTTGATAAAAATTTCAAGACAAGAGGCTCAATGAGCCTAAACCGCTCACCTGGGGAACTTAAGTTTTAACAATTCACAGACTTGACTACTAAATCTGCTAATAGAATCCAGCCCATTGACCCTTACAGGATATAAGTCATCATTATTGCATTGCATTCCAAGTTTGAGACTTCTAGCTTCTATAGTTCCTGAGAAATCTTTGACGAAAATTTAACATTGGTCAAAATGGAGAGAAAGAAGAATGAAAGAACAGATGAACAAATAAGCTGAGAAAGCCCAATGTCTCTTACACAAAATAAGTCATCATTATTCTATTGAATACCAAATTTGATGCTTCTAGCTTTTATAGTTCCTGAGAAATCTTTGATTAAAAATTTAACATTGGTCTATCATCTCTCTAAGGAGAGAAAGAAGAATGAAGGAACAAATGAACCAGACTAGCTCCAAAACCTAATGCAGCCTTTCCCCTTGCCCAATGGTGCTACACATAAAATTTAAACAAGATTGGTCGACTGCCTTCTGAGATATGCTTCATTGAAAGTGTGGACGACGGATGGACGGACGACAGACGACGGACTCCGGAGCCTTGGTATACTATCAGCTCACTGGAGCCTTTGGCTCAGGTGAGCTAAAAATTCAAGTCGCTATTTCTGTCACAACATTTTCCCTACAGTCTATGGGCAAATTTTTTTGTCTCTCAAGGTCAATATTCCGATTCGGCCCAAAATCGAACTTAACCCAGATTTTATGCCTGTCCTCGTTACCTGCAAGTTTGAAGCTGATATGAATAAAAATAAAGTTGCTATCGTGGTCACAACGTATTTTTTTATGCTCAAGGGCAGGTAACTCCAAGGCAAATATTCCGATTCGGCCCAAAATCGAACTTAACCGAGATTTTATGTCTGTCCTCGTTACCTGCAAGTTTGAAGCTGATCTGAAAAAAATTCAAGTCGCTATCGTAGTCGCAACATTTTCCCTAATTAAGTCTATGGGCAAATTTTTTGTCGCTCAAGGTCACGTAACTCCGAGGTCAATATTCCGATTTGGACCAAAATTGAACTTAACCGAGATTTTATGCCTGTCCTCGTTACCTGCAAGTTTGAAGCTGATATGAATAAAAATAAAGTTGCTATCGTGGTCACTCACGTACTTTTTTATGCTCAAGGGCAGGTAACTCCAAGGCAAATAATCCGATTCGGCCCAAAATCGAACTTAACCGAGATTTTATGTCTGTCCTCGTTACCTGCAAGTTTGAAGCTGATCTGAAAAAAATTCAAGTCGCTATCGTAGTCACAACATTTTCCCTATGTAAAGTCTATGGGCAAATTTTTTGTCGCTCAAGGTCATGTAACTCCGAGGTCAATATTCCGATTCGAACTTAACTGAGATTTTATGCCTGTCCACGTTACCTGCAAGTTTGAAGCTGATCTGAATAAAAATAAAGTTGCTATCGTGGTCACAACGTATTTTTTTATGCTCAAGGGCAGGTAACTCCAAGGCAAATAATCCGATTCGGCCCAAAATCTAGCTTAACCGAGATTTTATGTCTGTCCTCGTTACCTGCAAGTTTGAAGCTGATCTGAAAAAAAATTCAAGTCTCTATCGTAGTCACAACATTTTCCCTATGTTAAGTCTATGGGCAAATTTTTTGTCGCTCAAGGTCACGTAACTCCGAGGTCAATATTCCAATTCGGCCCAAGAACTTAACCAGGATTTTATGCCTGTCCTCGTTACCTGCAAGTTTGAAGCTGATCTGAATAAAAATAAAGTTGCTATCGTGGTCACTCACGTACTTTTTTATGCTCAAGGGCAGGTAACTCCAAGGCAAATAATCCGATTCGGCCCAAAATCGAACTTAACCGAGATTTTATGTCTGTCCTCGTTACCTGCAAGTTTGAAGCTGATCTGAAAAAAATTCAAGTCGCTATCGTAGTCACAACATTTTCCCTATGTAAAGTCTATGGGCAAATTTTTTGTCGCTCAAGGTCATGTAACTCCGAGGTCAATATTCCGATTTGAACTTAACTGAGATTTTATGCCTGTCCACGTTACCTGCAAGTTTGAAGCTGATCTGAATAAAAATAAAGTTGCTATCGTGGTCACAACGTATTTTTTTATGCTCAAGGGCAGGTAACTCCAAGGCAAATAATCCGATTCGGCCCAAAATCTAGCTTAACCGAGATTTTATGTCTGTCCTCGTTACCTGCAAGTTTGAAGCTGATCTGAAAAAAAATTCAAGTCTCTATCGTAGTCACAACATTTTCCCTATGTTAAGTCTATGGGCAAATTTTTTGTCGCTCAAGGTCACGTAACTCCGAGGTCAATATTCCAATTCGGCCCAAGAACTTAACCAGGATTTTATGCCTGTCCTCGTTACCTGCAAGTTTGAAGCTGATCTGAATAAAAATAAAGTTGCTATCGTGGTCACAACGTATTTTTTCATGCTCAAGGGCAGGTAACTCCAAGGCAAATAATCCGATTCGGCCCAAAATCGAACTTAACCGTGATTTTATGTCTGTCCTCATTACCTGCAAGTTTGAAGCTGATCTGAAAAAAATTCAAGTCGCTATCGTAGTCACAACATTTTCCCTATGTTAAGCCTATGGGCAAATTTTTTGTCGCTCAAGGTCACGTAACTCCGAGGTCAATATTCCGATTCTGCCCAAAATCGAACTTAACCGAGATTTTATGCCTGTCCTTATTATCTGCAAGAATGAAGACGATCGGAAAAAAATTGACGGAGCTAGAGTGATGACAAGCTTTTTCCTATGTTAAGTCTATGGGAGCTATATGTTGCCATGGTAACCAGAGTTCCACTCAGATCTGCATGAAAACCTTATGCAGTCTTTTATGTTACACATGAAATTTGATCAAAGTCGGCCAAGTAATCTTCAAGATATACATTTTTGAAATTCACATTAACCCTTATGCAAAAATGCACAAGGGCTGGTAACTCCTAAGTGTATGATCCGATTCTGCCAATTATCGAACTTGACCGAGATTTCATGGCTGTGCTGGTTATCTGTAAGAATGAAGCCAATCCGAAAAAATTGAAGCAGCTACAGTGATGACAACATTTTCCCCATGTTAAGTCGATAGGCAATTTTTCGGGCGCTCAAGGGGACGTAACTCTTGAGTGAATTATCTGATTCGGCCCAAAATCGAACTTGACCGAGATTTTATGCCTGTACTGGTTATCTGCAAGAATGAAGTCGATCAGAAAAAAATTGACGGAGCTAGAGTGATGACAAGCTTTTTCCTATGTGAAGTCTATGGGAGCTAGATGTTGCCATGGCAACCAGAGTTCCACTCAGATCTGCCTGAAAACCTAATGAAGCCTTTCCACTTGCCCAATAATGCGACACATGAAATTTGATCAAAGTTGGCCAAGTAGTCTTTAAGATATACATTTTTGAAATTCCCATTAACCCTAATGCAAAAACACACAAGGGCAGGTAACTCCTAAGTGAATGATCCGATTCTGTCAGTTATCGAACTTGACCGAGATTTTATGGCTGTGCTGGTTATCTGCAAGAATAAAGCCAATCTGAAAATAATTGAAGCAGCTACGGTGATGACAACATTCTCCCCATGTTAAGTCAATAGGCAATTTTTTCAACGCTCAAGGGCACGTAACTCCTGAGTGAATAATCCGATTCAGCCCAAAATCGAACTTGATCGAGATTTCATGCCTGTCCTCGTTATCTGCAAGAATGAAGTCGATCAGAAAAAAATTTACGGAGCTAGAGTGATGACAAGCTTTTTCCTATGTTAAGTCTATGGGAGCTATTTGTTGCCGTGGCAACCAGAGTTCCAATCCGATCTGCCCGAAAACAGTATGCAGCCTTTCCCCCTACCTGATAATGCTTCATATGAGAAATAGATTGGGCTGCACGATGCTTCCACGCAGCGCTGATAGCGACCGCACATGAGTACTAGTAATCCGCTTAGAACGTCTAAGACTGCCCAGGAAAATTGCTGCGAGTCGGACCGTCCATGCTTACAAACCCTATTGGTTTCATTGGGCGGCAGGGATTCAGTGTTGTGCCTAGGCTCGATTGCTTGGAGGACACCAATGGCCCTTATGACATTTTCCAAAGGGTCATTTTATATTTTAAAGGGGCTTCAGTAAATAAAATATAAGCAACGTCGTTGATTTCTGAGGGTCATCCGGGCCCCATGTTTAATGTTGAAAGGGCCATCAATGACTTTAGGTAGGCAAATGGCCCCATGGCCCCCTCTCGGCGCAACACTGGGATTGGATGTCATTTCATCTCAATGACAGGTAAAAGTCCCACAAAATTGGAAGCAATGTCTCCAAAATGACCTAAATAGTGTTGACGGGGATGTTAAACCTCAAATCAAACAACAAATCATGTGACTATCACTGACCATCTGACTCAGACTGCCGCCGACCCTGAACAAAATCCAGGTACCGGGTTGTTTATAGCGTGGATAGTCGCCTCCCTAGGATGTCAGATTGTTGCGTAAAAAGTAAATTCTGGACTGTGTTCATGCACTTGGGCATTGGCAAACAGTGTATACCTAATCAGACGCCACATAACTGTCTGATCAGGGCTACTTTGCTTGCTTAAAATACTGGAATTTAAGGGTTAAAACGGAACAGTTCAATTCCCAGTTCAGGACTATTTTCCCAACCTACACTCAGACACAATCAACCCACCACGGTGACCACCACACTTACCATCATCATAAAACATTTTAGAAACTTCTAGACAAAGTTTAAAAAAACATCTTTTTTCTATCAAGTCTCAAATTTTTAAAGGAACAGAAAGTAGACATCCATTCTGATCGATGCAGAAACTATGAAGCATGCACAAATCAAGTGAACACAACTACAACTTACCTACATCCTTCGATTCTTTCAAAATGCAGGTTACGCTACTTTCTGATATTGTACGTAATACAGCCAATAAATCTTCCCAAAACAACTCATTCCAGTAAAATTGAGCACCTAATGTCTGCAGTCAAAGGGTGGCTTCCGGTTGCTAGCCATGTACTGCAAAAAAGCAGTTAACCATCTAGACTGGTTTTGTTTTGTATTTATTTTGACAGACAAATGAGCAGTACAAAACAAATCCAATCTAGACTGGTTACTCGCCTTACATGGAAAGAATACATAGTGACCGGGTGGGGTTCAGGACAACTTGGCCCACAGACAAGTCGGCCCAGGACAACTCGGCCCATTAAAAAGTCGGTCCAGGACAACTCGGCCCAAGTCGTCCCAAGTTAAGAAGACAACTTGGCTCAAGTTATCTCAGTTGCAGAAGATTAAAATTAGACCAGGCCAAGTACATTTTAAATCAACATAATGGAAAATAACCACACCGCGAAAATGCGAAAGTAGATGATGGTCCGCCTGCATTTTAGCGATGCGCTAGAAAATTCAACATTAGCGCCTTAAAAGTCTAACAAAAGCCATTGTAATTTTCAAAAACCATTAGAATCCTCGAATGAGTATCGAAGAATAAGACTGCGGATGCGCAGTCTGATATAGACTTTTGATAGTGGCAATTTGTAACTGCACACCACGTGACATGCCTGAAATGATAAACATGTATGCTATCATTAACCTTTGTCGGTTAAAGGATGACAAATTGACAATTAACACTTTTGTTGCAAATTAACTCTTAGGTAATTTCAATGCTTGTCATTAAGTTATCAATTAGCTTAACATATCATTAAATCAATCATTAAAATAGTTAGTTTGAACCTACTGATTAAAAGGCAATTAACCACTAAACACTGATTAAAGTTTCAAAACTGCATATATCCAGATATATATATTTTTATACTTTTTTTAAGTATTTATTTGACTTTTTAGATTTACTTAAGCAATCTGATCTGTGACATCTGCATAATTTTATTTACAGAGACATAAAAATGCCACCATCCAATTATCTTAATACATTAAGAGATGCCTGGTCTGGTATCTCTTGACCGAATGGTCTTCTAAAGTTTGGTCGATTTGGTCGATTAGGACAGCTCGTCCCCTAGAACTGGGATTACTTGGGCCGAGTTGTCTTGGGTCTACATTTTTATGGGCCGACTTGCCCTAGGCCGACTTGTCCTTGGGCCTACTTGCCAATAATTCACTGGGAGCCACGCTTTGAACCCAGTTTGGGTGCAGACATAAAGTGCTCCATTTACTAGATTGTGTTGTTTTTGGAATATTTCTCAGCTGTAACATAAAATCAGATAGTGTAACCTGCTTTGTGAAGGAAAATGTTAACCTAATCGAAGCAGGGGTGTAAAATTCCACTTGCCCGCTCGCATTTGCGAGTAAGTTTTAAGGCAGGGCGAGTAAGGTTTTCAAAACTGACCTTACTTTTTCTTCATTTTTAGCATCTAAATGAAAAGTTTAGACGATAAGGGCGAGTAAGTTTGAGGGAAATTTTACACCTCTGCGAAGGATGTAGGTATTAAGTTGTAATTGAGTTCGCTTGATTTGTGCGTGCTTCATAATTTCAGCATGGATGTCTAATTTCGTTTTCAAAAAGAGTGTTGTTTTTTTTCTGATTTGAGACTAAAGTCACTTGATAGAAAAAAAGACGTTTTTTTTAAACTTTGTCAATAAGTTTCTAAACATGTTTTATGATGATGGTAAGTGCTCCAATTATAGCAAAATGCAAAAATAACTTTGAAAAAAAAAAACAGCAAATGACCTGACCCCAATGGCCCAAATATCTGCCTCCTACGATAGCAATGAAGATAGCTAACATATTAACTAAAAATGCCATTTGTTTGAACAAAACACTGAGTCTGTTAAACTGAAGAACGTGCATATAAGAAAGGTTCTGGTATGAATTTCATCTTTGTAAACAATTTTGATTCTTTAGACACCACGAAAACATATTACACATGTAATTAATTAGTTCAATTTTTCGGATAAGTCAAATATTTATACTCGCTTCTCATGGTACCAAGGGTTCCATGGTACCGAGGTAAACAATATTTTACTGCATTTTGAATCTTGTACAATTCACATGGGCTTGATATCCTCAAATCAATGATGTAGGATATATATCTTTCCATTGGTATATTTATCATTAATTTTTTATGATAAATATCTGGATAAATATCTAGAAAGTTAAAAAGCAGGTGAAATCTGATTTTTCACATTTTCTCTTCACCCCCTGGTTGTTAAATTTGTCTTTTATTTATTTTTGAAATACCCCATGATTTTTTTTTTGTGGCTTAAGTTTTTCTCGGGTAGGTCTTATAAACTGAAACATGTAAGAACAATCTGGTTTGTTTCCGGTTGATATATACTGCTTTCTATATGCATGGGTAATCGTTAAGTATTGAAAGTGAATTTTAGCCTCAAGTGCACAGGCAGTCAATGAATGTGTTCTTTAAATTACTTTAATCAATCCCAGTGTTTCTATGCCCCAATGACACCTCTGAGTATAGGCTTAGAACATAAAGTTAAATGATGAATCAAACTCGCTTGTCTTTCATACAACCCTCGTGATAAATTGTACCCCCTGTGTCTCAACTGTAGCTGACTTTATTGTACCATTTGTAGGATTAAAAGCAGTCAAAAATTATTTTACATAATTTTTGAAGTTTTCTCTATTTGCAATCTTATGTTTATTGTTCTAAGTAATACAAAAAACCATTACATGTATTTTTAATCGAATCAGTTTTCTACATTTGTCACTTTTCTATTTGCCTTGGTACCATGAGAATGCCTGTTGGCATTAGAAAATTCTGCCTGGGTACATATCTGTCAGGTTTGTAAATACATGCTGAAGTATTGTGATCATTTCTCCTCCTTAATTGTAAGAAGAGACCCTATAGAAAATTAACATAAAATTATTTTAGTGCTGAATAGTTCTAACAGTGAAATATTTATACTGTAACATTAACTACCTTGATACCATGGGAAGCCGGGCTAAAATAAAAGAAAAGGGAAAAGTGGTAGGAAATCATAAATTTAACACTCGACTTTTTCAAAACCAAGTACTGCCACTGTTCATCAAATGAATGCATTTACAATGTTTCTTTTCAACAACTTCCATTTTGCAGACGACGTTTCACGTGACTGTCACGTGAGTAAATGCTATTGACTCGACGTGCGTTGCGCGCGATTGTGTGTGTGTGTTTGGAGACCTACATAAACAGCTCGTCCCAGTCCAAATTACTGTTCTTTACACATAAAAGTGCCAAATGGTGGATGTATAAGGTGATACACTGTTTTCCTTATTTTCGTTTAAAACATAGATTTTGAGTTCCCGTTCAGATCAGAATTATTCAGAATCTAGTGCCTATTTGATAGCTTAGTGGTTATTGCACTTTCCTTTGTTGCTAGAGGCCCCCGGTTCGATCCCCGGCAGTGGCCATACAAATTCGGCGTCCGAACACACTTCATTTGCTTGGAAGTCATTAAGTGTACCGTCTTTAATTGGACCACACCCCCCCCCAACACACACACACACACACACACCGCCTGTGCAGGCAGAGTTATCTATACTGCGTCATCCTCATTCAATATTAATACAATTTGTTGTTTTCCAGTTTCCCCGTGTCGCGGGTCGTCAGTTGGTGGGGTCCCAGGGAACGAATCCATGCTGGCACTACACCGTAGCCGTTCGGTGGTACCCCTATTCCCCGTTGCCGGTGAACAGGGAGACCATCGCTCGGCTCCAGCCCCGTCCGTCTCGTGTTTGTCGTCTCACGTCTCAGGTGTCTCCGAGCCCACGGGCATCCCCTTGTCCTGTAGCCAATCGCCGAGCTCCGTCCTGAGAAGTTTGTGAAACGGTGCCGTGACCTTTCCAGGTCTCGGTTGGGCTTATATTTTGTCTTCCCGTTTGCTTCAGGAGTGCATGTGTCCTGTCGATAAAGGGCATCTTTATTTGTTGGAGTTTCTGGGCTAGGCGTGCTTCATTTTTCAAGGGCTGTGGATGTGTTGCACAGTTCCAATGTGAGCCGCTGTTTTGGTGCAACATAGTTTAGTTGTAGTAATTTGAAACTCCATTCTAAAGGTTTGGCTACGTGATTGCCTGTGTTTAAGTTATAGCAGTGCTGTGCCTTGGGTTTTTGCGGTTTGCCGCAAAGGGTTGTGGGTTGTTTTGTGTAACAGGGTAGGCTCCGAGTTTGAACTTATCATAAAGGGGATCTTTTAGCAGTTATTTTTGTTTGAAAGTTTCATTGCGATTTGGAAGACGTTTCTAAAGATTGCTATACACGTTTCCATGTTACGTATTATGCACCTTATATCCAGTCAGGGGATTCGAGACAAAGTTTTTTAGCCAGTTTGTGGTGCTTATTTGCACCACAACATTAATACAAATTATGACAAGATTCCTAATGCAGGAAAACTACAAAGTGGAAAATTTTACTATATTAGGTTTGATCACGGTTTTTCCCCTGCAGCAGCATCTATCTATCTATCTTCATATACCGAGTGGGTCATATTTGGCCATTACCTCAGTTGAACCTTATCAATGTAAGCATTTAAAAAAAATAGGCCAATGAGAAGATAAAATAATAATGATAAGCAATTTAAGATAGGGGGAATAAACACAGATTTTACTGGCACCAGAGTGTCACGGGCAATTTTAAAAGAATTATAGGGAAAAACTAAGATCCATTGACCCTTGTTTTTTATTAGCAATAGCAACTTATGAATAACATTTATGCAAGTTATGATACAGTTAGGATTCCTAAAATTATTAATCAAGATATGCTGGAGACAAAAGTGTCACAGACAACTTTTAAGGAATTACAAAGGAAAATAACTATAATATAATGACGCAGCAACATGAATACCATCACGTGAATAAGTCCGTGAAATGAAGACCCCTCCCCTTTAAACCACAATTTATATAGAGATAACTGGGGTCTACGGGGGTATACAGTATTTTTCTCATTTCTGTCCCAAGACATAGGTTGTGGGTACTCGTTAGAACCGCCATTCAGTTTGCGAATTTGAATGAATAAATTACATCAAGTAGCTTGATTGGTTGAAATGTAAATGGGTGTGGCTAAATTAATTTATGCAGCGGGATAAGGGTTAAATCTGATCTGGAGGAAGAAAAAAATGGGCCAAGGGCATCCTTTTGACGCATAGCGAAACCTCCGATCAGACTGCGCGGATATGTTGAGTGATCAAAATCTTCCCCGCGCGCCAAAGATCGAAGGAAGCATTTTGCTCGGCGCGGTCCATTTATCAATCGACTCAAAGTTGTAAGGACAAAATCTCTATTAATTAGTGCTGGAGTCTACGTGACAATTGATCACTGATTTGTAGGAAGCCCATGTTACTTGTTTACAGAATTTTATCGTAGTGAGATGAGAGAGTTGCGTAAAAGTGTTATCTGTAGAATCTAGGCCGGGGCTTGGTAAACAGTGTAGACCCAGACAAGTCGCCAAAGAACGCGGTATCTGATCAGGGTCTACACTGTTTACAGTGCAGGAATTTAAGGGACAGACACCGGAAAAGCTCAGTGTCTGATCAGGGTAGCTTAAAGTACAAGAATTTAAGGTTTCAACGATTCAGGCCCTTTTTCCCAGCCTACACTCAGAGACAATCGGACCACCAGTACTCTCAGTGCTTTGATTAGTCATAGGTGGGAAATGGTTATAAACGGAGATTTGGACTGGATCGTTTAACCCTAAAATTCGTGTATTTTAAGCAAACAGTGTAGACTCAGATCAGACGCGATCGGGGTCTACACTGTTTGCAAATGTCCACGTGTGCCCAGTCCAGGTTTTACAGAGAACCTCTACTACATAGCGCCTCATTACGAAAACACGCCTATACAAATGCACTGGAACCGTTACCGCTGAAAAAAAAAAGAAGTAAATTTTAAGATGAAAAAATGTGATATCTTTCCTATTTCTGCTTAAAATATAAATTGTAGGAGTACCTACAATCTGTATTTCAGAATGGAAATAAGAATAATAAGATTTACCCCAGTTTTAATGTATAAAAGTGGGTTTCAAGGGGGGTCAAAATCGTGTTTTCGTGATGTGGCGTCACAAGAAGATCATGGCTATAAATAACCAATATTATGGCCGCGTGGACAGGCGGCTAGATATTTGAAATGCAATATCTTGCAACTGTGAGTTCAGTAAATGCGAAACCAGGAGGAATTTATTGTTACACATAGGAAAGAAAAAAAATCTTTTGTAAAGAATTTGCGTCGTCCGAGTGGAAATAATTCTTTCTTTGGAGAGATATTGGAGGAAAATGCATGGATTCAAGGTGATTGTCGGCCCCGCTTAAAGAATAGATGGGCTGCATGATGCTTCCACGCAGAGCTTAAACTGACCGCACACGTGTACTGGTAAACCGCTTAGAGGATATACGCCTGCCCAGGCAAAGCGGTGCTTTTAAACCCTATTGGTTTCATTGGGCAACAGGGGTTGAGATGTCATTTTATCTCAATGTCGGGTAAAAGTCCTACAATATTGGAAGCATCGTCTCCAAAATGACCAATACAGTGTTGACGGGGACGTTAAACCTCAAATCAAACAAACAAACAAAGTCATTGTGTCCATGTATTGCAATTAGTTTTCATTACATGCATGCGCGATATGCATAACATGCGCTACGCGCGGGTCATTATGACAACACACGCCTATTTAAATATATTGAAAATGAAAATTTTCAAATGAAAAATTCTGATATTTTCATATATCTGCTCTAAACATAGTTTTTGGTTACTCGTTAGAACCGCCTCGGCGTTCTAACAAGTACCCATAACTTATGTTTTTGAGCAGAAGTAAGAAAAATAATTTTTACTGTAGTTTTACTATACAAAAGAGGGTTGAAGGGGGTCAAAATTATATACGCGTGTTTTCGTGATGGTTGTGCAAAAGATCCGATTCGTGCGAGTTAAGCAGACATGTATATACATATGTTCTGTGCAAAGTAGGAATCGGTACTCCGGAATTTTCCTGCGCACAGTAGGAATTCTCACTTTGTTGCGCAAAGTGAGAATTCCAACCTTGCGCAAGACAATTCCGGAATTGTCCCTGCGCAAAGTGAGAATCGGGACAAAGTAGGATTATTTTTTTTTCTCTATTTAATTTATAATGTATTGCTATTATGAATCCTATTATTAAATATTAATTATACATTCTTGAGAAGTTTATAAAATAATCATACAATTTGAAAACAGAATGCATGTATTTTGAGATCATATTTCGTGTAAAGATATTGAACTAGAATGATAAATATGTTACATGTAACATGTTACTTTTGTTGCAATACGGAAGAGGGACGAAAATCATTATTTTTGATTTATACAAGATTATTTCAGATAACGAGCCGATCGTTAATCAGAGGGGGGCGAAAACCGAAGTCCCCGGAGAAAAACTACCTGACATTCTGTTTCAGAATTTTGCATCACACTTGCGGCCAGAGGAAAGACCTAATGATTGCGAGTCAGCGTTTGTACCAATGAGGGCATGGAACCGCAAAACATTATAAATACATGTAAATGTTAGACTACTCAAACAAATCAGTTCAATGCGTAAAGACAAAAGAAAGTATCCAGATCAATTCACTGTGGTGTGGTATTCCTTACCGACATCCTTTTCATAAAATATTACAACTCTTCTTCTGAAAAGGCTCTTTTTAGAACCAAGAAAGAAGATACAGGACAAATTTAGCAACGAAAGACACACACGAATTTAAGATTAATTTGGATGGATAGTTGCTAGATAAGTGGTGTGTGTGTGTGTGTGTGTGTGTGTGTGTGTGTGTGTGTGTGTGTGCGCGCGCACGCAATTCTAGAATTGTTGCACAAAGTGATAATTCCTACTTTGCGCAGGACAATTCCGGAATTGTACCGATTCCCAATTTGCGCAGAACATATGCATTTATCTTTTCCGAGAAAGGTGAAAATTTGATCTGTTTACATGTCGCATGGTACTTGAACTAAAGTGAATGAAAGGCACTAGATTGTCCACTTTACAGATATGCATCTTAGCCTTTTCACCCCTGCATTCCTCAAATGGATTTTCCTGTGGTTTTCTCGCAATACATTAGACTGTCATAAAGTGTAGGGAGTGACCATCTAAAAGAGATTTTTGTTTTGGAAATAAAGCCTGCAACTGTAAGTACAGCGGACTCGGCCTGAGACGGTTCATCGAGGCGGTTCTAACGAGTGCCCACAATCAATATTTTGAGCAGAAATAAAAAAATATCACAATTTTTCACCTTAATTTTTTTTTTCAGCTGTAAAATTTGCAATGTATTTATATAGGCGTGTTTTCGTAATGATTATGAGCGCTTCAATCAGAAGATGAATTCGTATACATTAGTCGAATTTGCTAAAAATGTCCCGTTTTGCCCCGGTCTCCCCTATACGTTTCGACAGCGATTGCTGTAACTTTGCTAGCGACCCCCTGTCGTTCATACTTTCATGAAAAAATAAGTTTATTTTCTTTGCCCCTCATCACTGGGCATAGGGATAACTTTTAAAGCTGAAAAGCATTTACACGCTGTTCTTCTACAAAGAGCGGAACAGTGTTGACGTCGCCAACGCCCAATCAGATCGTAGAGAACAATTGTTTAGAATGACGTCACTTGAAGTCACTGAAAATCATGTGACTCGATGCGTTCATTGAAGTATGAACTGCATTGTTTTCTATATGTTTACATTAGGCTTTACACTGGGATGTAGATATTGAAGCATGAACAACATTACGTCCCAAAAGTTAACCATAGAATTTTCTGTTGAGGCGCTGAGAATATAAGTATTTAAGAAATGAATTTTATTTTATTTTTTTCTGCTGTTCATGAAAGTATTAACGCAATGTGCAAAGTAAATGAACCCCGAAGGGGTTTATGTAAATTTTGCTAGCGACCCGCTGTTGCTCATACCTTCATGAAAAGTAGAAAAAAAAAATAAGTTTATTTTTATATTTACATTCTTGTCCCTCATCCCTGGGCGAAAAAAATGCTAACATGGCAAACTTTTAAAGCTGAAAACATTTACACGTTGTTTTTCTACAAACAGCGGAACAGCGTTGACGTCAACAACGCCCGTAGATGACCATGGTTTAGACTGGCGTCACTAAAAATCACGTGACTCGATGCGTTCACGGGAGTATGAACTGCATTGTTTTCTATAGGTTTACATTAGACTTTACACTGGAAATGTAAATATTACGAAATGAAATATTCTTGAAAAATATTATTCTCATAAATCCCATAATGTTGAAAGATATCCGCATGTAGCATAAGTGTGTTGCTAGATCACTGTATTTATCCTTTAGACACATCATCATTCTTTATTTCTGTTCCAAGACATAGGTTGTGGGTACTCGTTAGAACCGCCTCATTGAGGCGGTTCTAACGAGCACCCAAACCTATGTTTGGAGTATAAATAAGAAAAATATCACTAATTTTCGTCAAAAAATGGCTTTTTTTAGGTTTGAAAAATGCATTATATCATACGTCTGTCTTATCGTAATGTCTTACCATTATATTTATTATAATCCTATAAACACACGGTGTTTATCTATCTATCTATCTTCTGATACTGCGTCGGTCACATTTGACCATTTTGCTGATGTAAAAATTCTTTCTGAAATATTTTATATCTTAGAACATGCGCGTACTGTTACTATCGTTATTCCAGAATAATGTAATATATGCTTACAAAAGTGATACTCTTACGCAATAATTCTGTATTGAAGATAAACAGTTCAGTCAGAAGATGGCATCCCCAGATAACACTGCATGGTCAAACAGTTTGGACGTCTATTCTTATTAGCTTTAGGTACTTCTAACTCTTGCAGCTTCTGGCTTTAATCAATTTCGTACCGGAAACCCCAAAAGGGTAGTCGGCAAACAGTGCAGGCCCAGATCAGACGCTGCATAATGCAGCGTCTGATCGGGACCTACACTTTTTGTAGAACATTCAGCCAATTTCCGAGTAGATTTTGAAGAAAACACATCCTGACTCCCCTAAATTTTGAAATGGACTCCTATATTTCCATTTCGGCACAAAAAGGGTCAACCAAATACCTGATTTCCGAACGTATCTGTGCTTCACTTCAGTTGCCCAGAAGTGTGAGAACATATGCGATATACAATGGCGTTTTGTGTCTCCATATCAGGCCTATTTTGAATCACGTACACCAAACAGAGTGATTTGTTTGTTTCTAATGGAGTTTAACGACCCAGTCAACAATATTAAGGTCATATCGGTCAGTTTACCTATCCACATTTTTCCTGGACAGGCTTATACGTTAGCGGTTAACCAGTCAGCCTCGATAGCGCAATGGTTAACGCGTTCGACTTTTTATCGAGAGGTTGTGCGTTCAAATCCGGCCACCGGTATCGAGGTGTGTCCTTTAACAAGACACGTAATGACACTGCCCCACTCCACCCAGGTGTAAATGGGTAGCAGTCGTGTAAAAGGCACTGCCTCTCTCTCGCGCGCGCGCGTGAAACACCCGGAATGAGTGTTCGAGAGCGATTCAATAAGCTTGAAGCTTTCAACGCAATCAAACTAAAATAAATTGCAAGTTCTTCTAAATTATATTTCCGCAGGGAAAATTACAAATAGTCTATGAATTAAAAATCACTCTTTTTCACAAATTTTCGGCCCTTGGCCTTCTTCAGGAATCTATTAATTCTATCTATCTATTAGTTGTTCGATGAATTAATAGATTCCTGAAGAAGGCCAAGGGCCGAAAATTTGAAAAAGAGTGATTTTTAATTCATAAAATAAATTGGTTGTTGGTGCTCGTTAGAATTGAAGCGGTTCTAACGAGTCACCTCAACCTATGTGTTGGAACAGAAATAAGGAAAATAATGTATACCCCTGTAACCCCCAGTTTCCTCTTATATAAAGTTGGGTTTAGAGGAATGTTCATTACACGGATTTGTTAATTAACGTGATTTCTTACAAAGCCGTCCCATACCCAACTCATGTGAACTAGAAATGTTTTCAGAGGAAAACAATGACCCCCAACACAAATATAATTTTAACACACATTTGACCTTAATAGAAGTGGAGGCAATGATCAGGAATCGATACAATCATCCCACAGTTCCCATCAGAGACACCAAAGGGAAAGAAACACAAACATGAAACAACAGACCCTAATGGAAATATCAATAGCGGAAAGCCAAAAGGACAGTTACTTTCCCACAAAATGGTCAATAGGCTATCCAAAATAAAATAATATAAGCGACTCAAACACACAAAGACAAACCATAACAAAAATAAACCGCGACAGAAGAACCGCCTTGGAACGGTCAGCGGAAACGAATTCCACTGGGGGAGCTTAAATCGATTTTACGTGGCCACAATCCTCGCCCTTACTTCCGTCGCGATTTAGACAAATAATTTGTTCAGTCCGCATGAAGACCTCCTAACTCATCAGTGCAACATCTCCATGAACACAAATAATCAAACAACCACAGAGATGAAGCCTTCTAAGGAAAGCGGTGCGAGTCGGACCGTCCATGATAAGCCCTTTTGGTTTCATTGGGCGACAGGGCTTGAGATGTCATTTTATCTCAATTTGAGGTAAAAGTCCCACAAAATTGGAAGCAACGTGTCCAAAATGGCCTATACAGTGCTGACGGGGACGTTAAACCTCAAATCAAACAAAAACAAAACGACCACATCATGTGTGAACATGTATTTGCACATGGTTACTGGCGCAACAAGTCATGACGCCGTCCGAGACATCCCATTTGTATTTTTAACTTCTACGGAAATAAACTTTAAAATCGTTATATGATGAAAAGAATTTTATACATTTCATATGTAAATTATTGTCATTACGAACACACGCCTATACAGATACATTGTAAATTTTACCACCGAAACCGGCGCCAATGCCAACGCAAACGGAATCCACACCTAAAACAATATGCCCCCACATCCTTTGTGGGGGGGGGGGGGCGGGGGGGCATAAATATTTAACTGCGTTTTTATTGTCAACCACAAGAATTCATTAGAATCGTTACCTTCTTACTATATGCTAGCACCTTTTTCTGCTAAAAATGCAAATGTATCCGCCTCCATAATCACTGTGTGTATAACCGGACAGTCGCCACATCGGAAGCGGCATTAGACTGTACACCTAAAAATCACTAGCGGCATTTAAACAACCGTTGCTGTTGGTTACTTTCTGTCAGATAAGAAAGCAACGGAATGTGCAATAAGAACGCGGTTTGCGGCATCGAGGGAAGAAATGGATGTACTTTATTCGTATGATTCTCATTACTTCTCATAGTGCTGCATTTTTTGTGCAGACCTAATCTTGTACGGCTCAATCAGTGATTTCCCTGCCTCTGTCAACACAATGAATCCAGGTCAATATATTCGAAACTAAGGTCAGCCGGCTACTTATACCACAATGGAATCTTTTAAACACATATATTCTTTGACATCTGATAGCTGCTAGCATCTTATTATTTAGATTTTGTAAATGGTGACCACTTGAAATGCACAACTCACATTCGAATGACTGTACGACTTGCGGCTAGCTCATAAAAATATGCTGTACGACTAGCGGCGATTGTTTCATTGTTTTACGAAAAAGCAGAATCCCAGTAAAAACGTTATATAACGAGCTCAAAGGAATATGAGATATTAGAAAATGAGGCCAAAGTAGCAAAAGAGAGCATTAATTTATTTGTTCTTTATTTCACTTGATTTTATTTAATTATTTTTACTACTTTTGTAATAATAGCACTTTTATGCAGATTACTGATACAAGTACATAGTGGAAACATGGTCTGACGGGAAGATCATTATAGACAGTGATGTGTTAGTTTGTTTGTAGACTAACGGCCTAGGTCTTATTGAACCGCCGTCCACACTTTGTCTCGGTTGGCTTATTCACAAGTTTAAACCAGAAACTAAACTTGAATCAGTGGAAGTGAGAACATGTCCATAGAAAAGATGACATGTGAATTCCGTCAAACATTGTGTCCGACATCGCTGAGCGTGTCATATGATGTCTCGACTGTGATCCGGAGGGTCTGTTTTTATGTCTACCCCCCCCCCCACACACACACACATCCATTCCATGTAAGACGACATGAAAGCCGTAACAAAGGAAAGAAGCATAGTTAACAAATCCCCGCCTGTGGTGGGATTCTAACCTAGGCCGCTCGGGTGAAAGTCTAATGCTCATACACATTGCAAAAGAATCATCAATTTATGATGACGAAAAGCAAATTTCGGCACGTTGCCATTTTCTGCAAAAAGTGTCCGATTCCAGATGAGCCAGAAGCGTCTCATACCCACAAGCTACATCGGTCCCGATAGCTCAGTTGGTAGAGTGTCCGCTACGGGGAACAGGAGGTTACGGGTTCGATCCCGAGCCGCGACATACCAAAGTCGTTAAAAATGGTACTAGCTGCTCCTCGCTTGGCACTCAGATTTACGGGGTAGAGCTAGGAATGGTCGTCCCAGTGTCAGGATAATGTGACTGGGTGTAGTATCATCTAATGTGTCTGGGACATGATACTTCAGTGAGGCAGCACTATAAAAGTGAGCATTGAGCTCCCTGTCGCAACCAGACACCGTCGTGATATGACTGAAAAATTGTTGAAAGCGATGTTCACACACACACACACACACACACACACACACACACACACACACACACACACGAGATTTAACGTCCCCGTCATCACTATTTAGGTCATTTAGGAGACGTGTCTTCCAATTTTGTGGGACTTTTACCAAACATTGAAATAAAATGACATCTCAATCCCTGCCGGCCAATGAAACCAATAGGGTTTATGTGCATGGACGGTCCGATGCGCACCACTTTGCTTGGGCAGTCTTAGACCTTCCAATCGGTTTACCAGTACCCATGTGCGGTCGGTTACAGCTCTGCGTGGAACTATCATGCAGCCTAATGTATTTCTCCAAGCCCCTATGGGCTATTATTTTAAGCAAAATAATGAATATAATGTATAGAACCCTCGTAAAATCAAATTGTCTGAATAAATAAAGTGGGGTTAACAGGGATGTATTTCGATATCCAAAATGTTTCTACAACAAGTAGGTTATGTCAAGCCAGGTGGCGTTCCTTCCCGTCCCACCCACCGTGTGCGCGGATTATGTGCATTATAACCCATGGATTTTTTACCAAGACAACAGTCGCATATGTATATACTGTATGTACATAAATGTACAGATGTAGCCGAGTTGTGGCGCTCTTTAGTGCTATAAATTTTCAAATCTGTTCAAACCTGACTTCACGAAAACGTGCCTATATAATACTGTTCCCTCTAAACCCCACTTTTGTATACTAAAACTGGGGTTTGCAGGAATATACATTATTTTTCTTATTTCTGCTCAAAAGCATAGATTGTGGGTACTCGTTAGGTTCTTACGAGTACCCATAATCTATGTTTCGAGCAGAAATGTTGAAACCAACATAATTCTTATCTGAAAATTTTCATTTTTTGGTGGTAATTTTTTCTGTTAATTTGAATAGGCGTGTTTTCGTAATGTATACAAATATTCTCCCGTTGTTTGTAATGTGAGCAGCGATGACAACATGACACAATCCTACTGAGCACATGACCTTTGAGCGTAGATTCAATGTCATGACGTTGTATCGACGTTGATGCGACATTGTGTGCGCGTTATTTGCGAAAATCTTGTATACATGGATGCCGATTGAAAACACATTATTGTTGTTGTTGTAATAAAAATGTAAGGTATAATTTTATCACGTCAAACAAGTTTTCTTGCATAAATACCTATGCGCATGGCTGTTTGAAGTCATTGTCAAATGGACCGAAAGCCGTGCTCAAACAGCAAAACCATGTTCAAATCATGAAATTCGCGTGCTGTTTGAACATAGATTTTGAGCTTTTGATATCACAAGACGGGCCTTGCTTTGTTTACGTTACGTTGAGCGACGTAACGTTATCGCCCTGAACGTAGCGTTTTAGAGTTTTATGATGACGTCACTGCATGACAACGTCATTGTAAACAACATTCTGAACTGGCCGCCATTTTCGTTTGCCTATCGCATTTGAAGAGTTTATATGGAATTTATATGGAGCTTTTGGGCGTTTTCGTCAAAATTTGCTGTCGGATTCGTAAGTTATGCAAGAACAACGATCATCCATGGTTATTTCATTGCATTAACATTTGCCGGATCCCTCGGAAGATATCTGAACATTCGGCCTAGCGGCCTCATGTTCAAACAGCATCCTCGGGATCCGGCAAATGTTAATGCATGAAAAACCATGGTTGATCCCTATATTCTTGCATAAATACCTATGCGCATGGCTGTTTGAAGACGTCACTGCATGACAACGTCATTGTCAACAACATTCTGAACTGGCCGCCATTTTGGTTTGCTATCGCATTTGAAGAGTTTATGTGGATTTTATATGGAGCTTTGGGACGTTTTCGTCAAAATTTGCTGTCGGATTCGTAAGTTATGCAAGAACAACGATCATCCATGGTTATTTCATTGCATTAACATTTGCCGGATCCCTCGGAAGATATTTGAACATTCGGCCTAGCGGCCTCATGTTCAAACAGCTTCCTCGGCAATCTGATTGAAACCCGATCTAAGCTGAACTATGTACGCCTAGCCGCAGCGAGATCGGATTTTAATCAGATTGCTTCCTCGGGATCCAGCAAATGTTAATACATGAAAAACCATGGTTGATCCCTATAGTTTACGTGTTTTTTCTTTTCATTATTAATATAATGACATTCTCTTCTCCCTTGAACTTTCGTTTTCTTTATCTTAATAGCTTGTATATTTGCATCTCTTTCTTTCCTTCTGTCTGTCTGTCTGTCTGTCTCTCTCTGGATAAATAGAAAAAATCATTACATGGAATAGTCGCCTAGCTGTAAAATATCCCGACTGGCACGAAAACACACTATCAACTGCATAGGCTTCACGTGATTTATGTACACTGTAACGCACGGAGAAATTGTGTACATATTAAAGGTCGTATAATATGGATGTGTATCTTCCGGATTAACTCATGCTCTCTCTCTCTCTTTCTCTCTCTCTCTCTCTGTTCGTTGGTATTCAGACGAAGGCTGGTCAGCATTACGTGTGCCACAAACACTCTAATCAAAGCATGCGACTGCCGGTAAATTAAGTCTTAGCAATCGAGGGTGTCCCTGGAAAGTAGAAGTAAAACAAAGATCAGGAATTGATACAATTAACTTACTCCACCCATAAAAGACACCAAAGGGAAAGAAATACAAACATTAAGCGACAAGACCATAATGGAAACCTAAACAAAGGAAGGCCATAAGGACAGTTACTTTCCCACAAAATGGCCATATGGCCATCCAAAATAAAAAGACAAAAGTGATACAAACAGTAAGTAACAAACAACAACATAAATAAATCGCCACAGAAGAGCCGCCTTGGAACGGTCAGTGGAAGATTTCCACTGGGGGGCTTAAATCGATTTTACGTGGCCACAATCCTCGCCCTTACTTCCGTCGCGATTTAGACAAATAATTTGTCCAGTCCGCATGAAGGCCTCCTAACTCATCAGTGCAACATCTCCGTGAACACAAAAATCAAAGAACCACAGAGGTGAAACAACGGTGAGGACTCGACAGCAAGAAACCACTGAAATGCTGGAGCAAAAGAAAACCAACAGTTAGACTCCGATGGGCCTGGAAGTCTGATATAAGCATTTAGTAAGCATTATACATGCTGCAAATAATCCTATTCGAACGTGCAGACGCAGTCAAATCCCATTCTTGGCAATCTAGACTATTCCTGGAAGTCTGATCAGTCTTAAAGCTATCATTAAAAGTCCTGTAAACATTCTTATCCGATTGAGCAAATGCTGGCGAATCCAGTTCCTAGCAATCTAAACTCTTCCTGGAAGTCTGCTCAGATTCTTTGAGCCAGCATAGGGCATTCAAACACTTCTATCCGACTGTGCGAATGTCAGCAAATCCAATTCTTAACATGGCCCCCGCCCATCGGGGCTTGAAGAAATAGATTGGACAGCATGATGCTTCCACCCAGAGCTGATTTGTTTGATTAGAAGTGTAACGTCCCCGTTAACACTGTAAATGCCATTTTGTAGACTTACGATTTTTCCACTCTTTACACTACACTTCCTCATAATCTTATAAAAGAAAAGCTTAATGATTTAATTGAATGGGCTTTTCACAGAGAAGATTCTCTCTTCCAATTTTGTGGGACTTTTACCCAACATTGAGATGAAATGACATCTCAAGCCCTGCCGCCCAATGAAACCAATAGGGTTTATAAGCATGGGCGGGCCGACTCGCACCGCATTGCCTGGGCAGGCTTAGATACTCTAAGCGGTTTACCAGTACTCGTGTGTGGGTCGGTTTCAGCTCTGCATGGAGGCATCATGCAGCCCATCTATTTTTCAAGCCCCGAAGGGCGGGGGCTAACCACCCAGAGCTGAAACCGACTGCACATATGAGTACTGGTAAACCACTTAGAAGGTCTGAGCCTGCCGAGGCAAAGTGATGCGAGCCGGCCCGTCCATGCATATAAACCTTATTGGTTTGATTGGACGGCAGAGATTGGGATGTCATTTCAACTCAATATCGGGTAGAAGTCCTACAAAATTGGAAGCAACGTCTCCAAAATGACTTAAATAGTGTTGGCGGGGACGTTCAACCTCGAAATAATCAAACAAACAAACAAAAACCAATTCTTAACAATCAAGACTTCTCCTGGACGTCTGATCAGAGTCTTAGAAGTCAGCATTATACAACCCGCAAATATTCCTATCTGACTGTGTGAATGACAACTATCCGATTCTTAGCAATCTGGAATATTTCTGGAAGTCTGATCAAAGTCTTTTAAGTCAGCAGTTTACGCCATGCAAACAGTCCCATTCAACTACATGTATGCAGATGCTGGCAAATCCGTGGGTGTTCCTAAAAGTCTGATCAGAGTCTTTTACATATCCGACCATGCAGATTCAGGCAAATCCGAGTCTTGATCATATAGACTACCTCAAAATGTGCCTTTCCGAATCTCTTATATATGTTTTCAATGGGTAGAGTTCTCTGTACAGTCAAACTTCAATACTCAAACACCTTCAGGACTCTGATACTTTGTTCGAGAGAGAGGATATACGAAATATTGATCGATTATCATAGCGCCAGGCCATGAGGCTTTTTAATGGATGACTCAGATATTTTTTACAATCTTCTACAATTAAGGAAGGTTCTTGTTTGTTTGTTTGTTTGTTTGAATTGGAGTTAACGGCTCAGTCAACACTAGTTGGGTCATTTTTGAGCCAGCCAGTTTACCTATCCACACTTTTCCTGGGCAGGCTAAAACGTAAGCGATTTACCAGGAGAGTGCACATTCTTTCGCCAACGGACCTCCGTGACCTAGTTGATAAGAGCGCTGACTCTTGATCATTAGGTCTCTCACCGCTGTCTCGAGTCATGGACACGTGAGACGCCAAGTCCTGCAACGGAAGGTCAGGTGGTTTTTATCCGGGTACTCCAGCTTTCGACCACCTCTGATTAACGATCGGCTCGATATGAGTTCATTTAATAATGAAAGGGCCGTAACCCCCACCCCAACCCCAACCACAAAAACAACAACATCTAAATAGTGTTGAGGCTGATGGGCTGACTTGGAAATGTCGCCATTATTTCAAATATACACTCAATTAAACCACATGTGGCGTTGCTGCATTAGAGTCAGGTACAGAAGTTTTCACTCACACTCGTGTGCTAAAATGGCATCTGTCTTATCTCCAAAAGTAACATTTTTTATTTAAGTCTACACATGCATTACAGATTGTGGGTGCTCGTTAGAACAGCCTTTTTGAGGCGGTTCTAACGAGTACCCACAATCTGTGTTTTTGAGCAAAGACAATGACACTGATGTATTCACCATAGGAAACCCCTCTTTCCTCGGGCCTTCGCCCATCGAGGCTTGGAGAAATAGATTGCGCTGCATGATGCTTCCAGGCACAGCTTAAACCGATCACACATAAGTACTGGCAAACCGGTTAGAGGGTCGAAGCCTACCCAGGCATAGTGGTGCGAGTCGGACCGTCCCTACATTTAAACCCTTTTAGTTTGTTTGGGTGACAGGGTTTGAGATATCATTTTATCTCAATGGCGGGTAAAAGTCCCATGAAATTGCAAGTAACGTCTCTAAAATTACCTAAATAGTGTTGACGCCGACTTGAAACATCGATTCAAACAAACAAACATGGCCTTGTTGCACTGATGCGTTTTATTTTTGCTGACAAATACCCTTCACTTTACTGATCGATCAGTAGAGTTGCAGATGGACTTCGGGAACAAAAACAACAACACACGCAAAATGTAAAGCCCCGTGGTGTAGCGTTAAACCACCTATTCTTGTAAACAAGGTGCCCGGAGTGTCATTACAAGCTGCTCCACACTATCGGACGAGTCTTTAAGCCGAGGTCACATGTCTATATGACCTTAGGTGCGTGTTGATGGGACGTAAATACACACACACACACACGCACGCACGCGCGCATTTTGGTTTTGTTTTACGAACGTTTCAAAATAATCTCAATATTTCAAGCAAATCGTTAATCAGAGGTGGGCGGAAAAGGAGTCGTCATCATCATCATCATCGGAGTTTTGATTAACGTGCACGTACAGGCTCCAAATTTACATAAATGCGCCCCCTTCCATGTAACTGGTTTGCTGCAAGCATAGCAGATCTCACACCACATCTCCAGGTATGTCTATCATGAGGTCGATAGCGGAGAGCTTCCACTCTCTGTCAGCTGCTTCCAGATCATCTTGAGCCACCCAGGCTCACGCCTTCCGTCTGCCTGTGTGTGACAGGCAGTCTTGACTGCACCGTTGGAGCGTTCCACATGTCCATACCAGTGGAGCCTTCTCTCTTTTAGGATGAGGTCCAGGTCCTCAATGCCAAGCCGTGCAAGTAGCCGAATAAAAAACTACCCGACTTTCCGTTGCGGAACTTGGCGTCTCACATGTGACCTGTGCGAGGATTGAACCACAGCAGTGAGAGACCTTATGCTTTTATCCACTAAGCCATGGAGTGCCGTTGCAAAAGGGGGGAGGGGGTGCCTATTTGGGGCTTTTTGGACCCCTACCAAATCTTTTTATTTTTGGCAGATGAATAGCCCATCATAAGTGCTTTATTATGGTATACCTCTTTTCGCGCACAATTATCCGTTTTTTCGAGCTACATGCCTTTAAAAGTGAGTGGGGTAACTAAGCATGTCACTATAGTCTATTTTTAAAGTTAATTTTGGTTATTATTTGTGTGTTATTTTACCAATTTTTCTCCTTATGCAGACAGAGGGATGTCTGAAATGATATTTAGGGACATTTTTCAAAAACAATATTGCAAGTTTTGAAGATTAAATGTATTTACCAAACGTTAAGATACATTTGCTTATTTTTACCCTTAATCATTAAATATTTTAAAATGTTTGGTAATATAGGGGACAAACAATGGCGATTCTTGGTCAATACTAGTATTTTTATAAGCACAATTAAAAGCAGTGTAGAACCGGTGGATTTAGGCTACATTTTATGGTTCAGTGAACTCAGAATTGACAATAGGTGGGGTAATTCAGACGATGAGTACAGTTACTTTCCCACCAACTTACAAATACCTCATAGTGATGATGTGTATTTAATGCCAGCAAGATTATTCATTCGCTGATCTGGGTACCATATTCTATACCGCCTTTAGGTATTGTTTTGTAACCTCAGATTTACCTTTACACCTGACAATCTATCTTTATAACCCTACCTTGGGTATTGTTTTGTAACATTAGATGTACTTTTACACCTGACAATCTATCTTTATAACCCTACCTTTGGTATTGTTTTGTAACATCAGATGTACCTTTACACCTGACAATCTATCTTTATAACCCTACCTTGGGTATTGCTTTCTAACATTAAATGTACCTTTACACCTGACAATCTATCTCTATTAGCCTATCTAAGGTACTGTTTTGTAACATCAGATGTACCTTTACACCTGACAATCTATCTTTATAACCCTACCTTGGGCATTGCTTTCCAACATCAGATGTACCTTAACACCTGACAATCTATCTTTATAAGCCTATCTAAGGTATTGTTTTGTAACCTCAAATGTACCTTTACCCACGATAATGTATCTTTGTTACCCTACCTTGGGTATTGCTTTGTAACCTCAGATTTACTTTTACACCTGACAATCTATCTTTATAACCCTATCTTGGGTACTGTTTTGTAACCACAGTTTGAAGACTAGGATGCATTTTTCAATTGTTTACTAAAATAAACCTCTTCATTATCCTTCTGTTAGGCAGCACTGGCAGCCTGAAGTGTATCTCCATACCCTTTACCTTCTAGACTACTATTACATATATCAGACTCAGACATTTTCTGATTCACTGTCATCTGATTCTGAGCTTGATGTGGCCCAGTCCTTATTAGCAGCGTCTGTTAGGTAAGAAAAGTAATGGGACTTGAGCTGTGGGGTCTTGCTTTCATTCTGCTGGTGACGATAGAATCCCAGAAACCACATCACCGATGCTATGTGAGCACAGCATCCCACTATCCTTGACCCACTTTTGCATTTACGAAACCATCCCTTTATGGGGTCAAGTCCTGGGCCATACTCAATCCACAAGTTATACGAACCAGCTGATGTGTGTCTTGATCTTATGTTCGCCTTAAGTATCCCAGCTGTTTCTTTATGGACCATAATTATATACTGACCTGAGTCAGTTGTATGCTCTTCTGTATAGGAGTCAGCTTGTTTTAGCTGGTACACTCCCATTGTTTTATCCCGTAATTCAGATTCAGTGAGCTGTGGAAAGTAGAAGTAAAACAAAGATCAGGAATTGATACAATTAACTTACTCCATCCATAAAAGACACCAAAGGGAAAGAAATACAAACATTAAGCGACCAGACCATAATGGAAACCTAAACAAAGGAAGGCCATATGGACAGTTACTTTCCCACAAAATGGCCATATGGCCATCCAAAATTAAAAGACACAAGTGATACACACAGTAAGTAACAAACAACAACATAAATAAATCGCCACAGAAGAGCCGCCTTGGAACGGTCAGTGGAAGATTTCCACTGGGGGGCTTAAATCGATTTTACGTGGCCACAATCCTCGCCCTTACTTCCGTCGCGATTTAGACAAATAATTTGTTCAGTCCGCATGAAGGCCTCCTAACTCATCAGTGCAACATCTCCGTGAACACAGAAATCAAAGAACCACAGAGGTTCTTAAGCAGTCTGTTAAGTCTGCTTCATCTATGACTTTCCACTGTGTCTTAACTCATGTGTCCCAGTCATTAGCTTCAACCTGTTGCTTCAGCTGGTTTGGCAATTTAGACAATGGCAACATGCGCTTACCAACAATGTCATCCTCCTCACTTGTCTGGAGTAGTGGTGGTTTGAATGCATTACATGTGGCACATATGATCCTGACATAGTCACCAATGTAAGGTATTTGGGAGTTTGGCATGACGTTGGACAGTGCTTTCCACTGCTTGATTCTGCCCTTTGCTGACTCAACCACCCACCTTACGTTGGTGACTAGCCGTGTTTCATTGGCTTCCTCTGTAGATAGGGCTTTCTGTGACTTTCCTATGAAATGTGGCATGTGTGTCTTAATTCCACACTCTTCCAACAGGTCAGCCACATCCCTAAATCCCCTATCGACGACTAACTCATCACCTTCCTCAAACCAATCTTTAATATTCTCTGTATTTGACTTGAACATATGTTCAGTTATTTTGGCGTCGTTGTTACGACCGTCTGCTAGGTATTGACCTAAAACAGATATGATATAGCCATCTGATGCTACAATCATCATAGGCTTGACAAGGGGTCTTCCCTTATGGACTGAATAGGATCTTCGCTGGAAGCTATAGTTACTACTTTTCTCTATGTAAATATAAGTTCCATCAGCCACACAAACTGCCACATCATCTCTGTCATCCCCGAAAATTACTCTTGCAAAAGCTGATGTATGGTTTTCAATTATTTCAGCTCGGGATACATGTTCAAATCCTAGATGTTGTGGCTCAAAATCAGTCATGAGTTCTTGCCTAGCAGAGTGGATTGCTTTACCACAAGCACGCTTTTTTATTCCAAACAGTGTTGACAATACTGGTAGGGATAGTCCTGTCCTTAACTTTACAAGTAACAATGCTAGTGCTGTCCTGCTACTTCTAACTTCTGTTGAATAAACAGAAGTGAGACAGCTATGCATAGTTTCAAACTGGCTTTTGTCGATACACGTTAATCTCAGATAATCTGAGTCTGAGAGTGAATCTTCACTGTCAAAATCAAGTTTATTTGACGATTCTGTCATTTTTCGCATGGAAGAGAGTAAGTCTGTGATATCCTTGTCTGATGCATCAAAGTTATGTGATTCAATTTTAATTTTTCCGTAACATTCTGAATGTAAATTGTCTCCATCAAAATGTTTAACACAGGCTCTGGCTTGGGCAGGAACAAATATGCCTGTCTTTGAAAATATTTTAGCTCTGGCTTCTGGCTTCAAACGTTTCAAGTAAAATGGCCTACTGTCAGTCCGCCTTGGGCCACAAATGATACAGTTACTGCTTTTAGAGCTTGCTTTTGGCAGTTCCAACTTTATTTTCTTACTAGCTGGGCTTTCATTTGAAGGACTGGCAGTATTGGGAGTCCCACCTAAAGTAGCATCTGAAGTAATGTCTTCTAATGGCTGACGACCATTATCAGGGACGCTTGATAAACATGCAGTGCGTAAAATATCCCCTACTGAAACAGGCTGCCTCAGCGGCTGCTGAAAAGTTTCTATATCTGCTGCAGTGAGCATCTTTGTTCGCTTTTGTAAGTGTGCAGAACACCATTTACAACGCTTGTACTTTTTCCCCATGGCAACAACAAAACTAATATCACAATGTAAGATTGTTTGTAAAAGTGGAACCAAACAATGAAATATTAATATATATCAAAATGTAAGTAGGATATAAAAACACTTACAAAAGTCAGTTAAAAAATAACACTAACAGAATACTAAGATATAGTAAGTGTTAAGAAGTTCTATGAAAAGTAAAATCTCTTCCAAGTATAACTAGCTGCTGCCACAACCAAGTTGAAATAATTATCAAAGTTGTCAACAATTTCAGTAAGAAACAAAGTAAAACACAACATGTTGATGAACTATTTTCTATCTTCAATACAGTGAAAGTAAGAGTAAGTAGAAAATGTAACAACAAATAATGTATGCCTCTTTGATATAAACAATACTGAAACCAAAGCATTACTTCCAAACAGAAGTGAAATGATGCTGTCAAATGCAATTTATCCAAAATCTTAAGGCAGTGTGAATACGTATTTGTCTCACACAAAATCTAACAACTGCAAGTATCTGACATTTGTTTTAAATGCAAAGCAAAGCCACTCAAATATGTATGATAATGTGTACACTTTTAGCTTTTAAAACCAACAAATTCTCCCAAAGCAGTAGAGGTGCAAAAGACGGCCTGTCTATGTTTCTAAGAACAAAGCAGCGCCTCTATCATTAACCTATCTTTTGACACTTATTCACAATTTAAACAATATACTTACATTCATCACAGATCCTCAAAACCTCTTGGGATGCTAGATGATAATTACAAACCATATACGTTTCGTGTGATTGCATGCATTTGAGTTTCAATCTAGGCTACTTCATTAGCAAAGCCGATGCACTTATTGATCTTGTTTTAGCATTCTTTCAAACAGATGAAATGATTATGAAATGGAAACAAAGCTAAATCATGTTATCAATCCTGGGCACAAAACTTCTCCTTGCATAACCCCAAATGAATGTTTAATCATTGACACAAAATAAATGCAAACATATTTTCATTATAGACAGAAAAATCATTTTGAAGAATTCTACTTGTATTTACAAAGATGGACCAAAACTTCTTGCAGAACTCCAAGCTTCTTTACAATAAGGAGAGAACTGTCTTGCATAGCTGCAAACATGGTAACACTACTGGACAGAAATCTTCTCCTTGCATAAGTCCACACATGTGAATAAATACTAGAGAGAAAGAACTTCTACATGACCAATAAAATTGTTATCAATAGTGGACCGAATACTTCTTGCAACACTTGAAGTATGTTAAGGCTAGCATATTTGTTCCTGCCCAAATCCAAAGCATACGTTAAACCACTTTAATGTAATCACAAAAATTAAATCACATAACTTCAAAGCATCTAACAAGGATATCAAAGATGTAGTCTCCGTATGCAAACCAATAGCTGAATTGTCAAATAAAGGTCGTTTCTGTTATTGCATTCTTATTATTATCTCAGATTTATTGGTATTGACAAAACCAGTTGGACACCATGCATAGCTGGCTCACTTCAACAGACGTAAGGAGTTGCAGGATAGCTTTGGCATTGCTTCTTGTATCATAAGGGATATGTTCATCCTTACCAGTGTTGCAAACACTTTTCAGAATTAAATGTAAATTGATCGCTTCTGCTAGACAAGCACTCATGGCTGAATTTGTGCCTTAACATTTAGGCGTTGAGCATGCTGCGCAACAAAAATGAATTGTACATCATACGTCCGCATTACTGCTGCACTAGCAAGAGTAATCTTAACTGATGACAGAGATGATGTGTCAATCTGTGTTGCAGATGGAACTTATATTTATAATGAAAAAGGCAATCACAGTTTCCAGATCACACCCAGTTCAGTCCTTAGTTGAAGACTTGTTATGATAATTGTAGCATCAGCTAGGTATTTTGTTTCTCTAGGGTCGTACCCAGGAGTATAACCAATACCACAGAATACTCAGGAATGGTTTTTGGAAGGCGATGTGATAGGTCTTGATAGGGGCTATTGGGATGTCAATAATATTTTGGAAGAGTGTGCTGTCAAGACCCACAGCCCACATTTCAATGAAACATACACACACACACACATACCACGACCACCTGATCTACACTGAAACTCACATTCAACTGAGGTGCCAAGTGAACTATAGGGGTTGGCCCATATAAGATCTATATGACAGAATATGCTACTGTGCTGGGACATGGTATAAATGGTATCAAGATAACATGATTTTGATCTATTGGTAAGGTGATTCAATAGTGACTGAAATCATCGTCTGAATTACCCCACCTATTGTCAATTCTGAGTTCACTGAACCATAATATGTAGCCCAAGTCCACCAGTTCTACACTGCGTTTAATTGTGCTGATAAAAATACTAGTATTGACCAAGAATCACCATTGTTTGTCCCCTGTATTACCAAACACTTTAAAATATTTAATGACTAAGGGTAAAAATAAGCAAATGTATCTTAACGTTTGGTAAATACATTTAATCTTCAAAACTTGCAATATTGTTTTGAAAAATGTGCCTAAATATCATTTCAGACATCCCTCTGTCTGCATAAGGAGAAAAATTGGTAAAATAACACACAAATAATAACCAAAATTAACTTTAAAAATATACTATAGTGACATGCTAAGTTACCCCACCCACTTTTAAAGGCCTGTAGCTCGAAAAAAACGGATAATTGTGCGCGAAAGAGGTATACCATAATAAGCACTTATGATGGGCTATTCATCTGCCAAAAATAAAAAGATTTGGTAGGGGTCCAAAAAAGCCCCGAATAGGCAACCCCCCCCCCCCCTTTACACGTATGGCATGCAAAACTAGATTACCAAAGCGTGCTCGTACCATTGCTCTGCTTTTCATATAGTACATTCTCTCTCTCTCTCTCTCTCTCTCTCTCTCTCTCTCTCTCTCTCTCTCTCTCTGGTTTACACCGCCAATCTCACGCAGAAGAATTTCCAAAGCATTGACAAACTGTATTTTCCAGTGCCGATAAATGATTGTTTTGGGTTAACGTCAAGTAAACCCTTGTGGGTCATTTTCTGTCTTCTTGCAGAAAGGGAGAAAAAATATAGAGGAGATAGTAGATGAGATGAAATTTAAGGACAGAGGAGAAAATGGAAAATGAATGGGCGTGTAGAAACAGAAGAAACGACAACATTTCCCCTCTACCCTAACCTGCTGCAAGGACAACAGGCCTTGTCAACTGTAAACCAATATCAGTTGGACGCCCCAGTGACGCCAGACACGCGTCACTTTTTCCTTACCCATCCACCCCTTCATTACCGCTAAATAAAAAATGTTCAAGCACACACACAAACACACACATACAGGAAAAGAAAATCCAACATTTGTACGTTATATTAAAAAAAAACTGGCAACTACAGTGAGCGCTAAATCACGTCACCAGATGACCAATTAACAGAGAACACTGTCTTTTGCTTTAAACATAAGTTGGTGTATTCATACGAACTCCATCGACTTTTATTTGTGACACATGTAAAATAAATTATCGTCGCTATTCGAACAGTTTTCTTTTGCACTTGTGGCGCTAGTGATGCAGTACAGTTGCCGCTAGTCGTACAGTCATTTGAATGTGACTGGTGCATTTCAAGTGGTCATGATTTACAAAATCCAAATATTTAGACGCTAGCAGCTATCAGATGTCAAAGACTACATGTGTTTAAACGATTTCATTGTGGTGTAAGTAGCCAGTTGACCTTAATTTCGAATATATTGACCTGGATTCATCGTGTTGGCGGGCGATGGAGGCAGCAAAATCACTGATTGAGCCGTACAAGATGAGGTCTACACAAAAATGCACCACTATCAGAAGTAATGAGAATCATTTGAATAAAGTACACTCATTTCTTCCTCCGATGCCGAAAACCGCAGTCTAATCGCACATTCCGTTACTTTCACACCCGACAGAAAGTAACCAACAGCAACGGTTGTTTATATGTCGCTAGTGATTTTTAGGTGTACAGTCTAATGCCGCTTCCGATGTGGCGACTGTCCGGTTATACACAGTGATAATATGCAAGGTATGTGTTTCTGCTCACATGTAACGTTTCTTGTCTCAGTTTAAATAAAGATTTGGTTTGTTTGTTTGTTTTGTTCTTACAAGATCGTCTGAGAACTTTAAGCCTTATTTCTAGTTTTATGGGTGTTTTGGCCTCGTGGCTATTTTCTCTAATAGAACAATGGTAGACAGTGCTCCTGATGCATGGTGCCAGATTCCGATTATGTTAATTCAGCAGCAACTTAAACAATTGTATGGTGTAAATATTTAGTCCGCTTGCAAAACAACATGCAAGACACGCAAAAGGCACCCTGCCTAATCTTCTTGTGGAGTCAGCAACTGGACATATATTGACAACACCTGAACTGCCCTGCCCTGCCATTTTTATTTTTGGCGATCGCCCCATAGTCAACAGAGGAGTGAAATTTTGGCTTAATGTAAACTGCCTTTTCACCCCACAAGAGTGAGGAAAATGCTCCATATTGGAAAGCGTTTCCAAAATTCCTCTTGTCTAAAAATATAAGATAAAGAAGTTTTATTTAACCTCGCATATCCAAAACAAATAAACATACGCTCTGTAGAGATTTTATTGTGACAAAAAATGAAACTGTCGATGGAACTCAATATTATAATTTATATGTTCTATCAATTCAATTAATAAATTCACCTGTCCTCCTGTTTACTTTTCAGTACTTACAATTTTTACTCAAGGATTCCTTGTGTATAAGATGTATGAATGAAAAGATCATAGATTAGTTCGCCATAGCGTCTTTCTTTTAAAGCTGAGTACTGACGCTGGTATCTAACTATTAATAGCACACGGTATTTCAAAAATCCTGGTTAAGAATACAAAGTGACATTCTTAGGGTGTCATACTGATAAATAGGAAAAAAGTTATTTTGGTAATAGGAAGTATCTTAATCGCATTTCTTTGACAGTCATATGGCAAGCCAGTTTACTATTTATTATGGAATGTAGATATCTTATTTATTATATAAGATATCTTATATATTATATTAGATATCTTATTTATTATATAAGATATCTTATATATATAAGATAGTAAAATTGCTTGCCATACAGTCATCATAAAACTGACTGGATCTCCTATTTAGATTTTGATACAGACACGCTTTGATGTAATAGGGGCCATGCGCATTCGCACGAGTAGGCTATTCTACCTATCTGCGTTGTGGAGGGGAGCTATATCAAATAGGGGTGACCGATCTAAATAAGTTCTGAAGTTAGAAACCGTCGGTGACGTTGCGGATGAATAATAGCCGCGCCGATGGGTAAAACCGGTGACTACAGCGATAATAGAACGTTTCGAGCTAGAGACGTTTCGCCCAAAATCAGTCTCCACATTGGAACGATTCGTCCTAGGAGCGGCAATTGTTCCCATCCCGCAATATAGTAAATACATGGTTAGTGTCTTTAATAATAAAATATAATCGGTGAGCCTTAGACAATTTTATAGGGGCGAGCTTTAGCGAGCCCCTATAAAATTGTCGCGGCGAACCGATTATATTTTATTATTAAAGACACTAATCATGTATTTAGTTTATACCGCAATTCAAAAATCAAGGGGTTTTGCAAAAATTTAGCAAATTTAAGCAAAAAAGACAGCAGACACTGTGGCATGTTTAACGACATTCAGTGCCATGGCGCGCACACGTAGAATAACGTGACGTCAACGAGTGCAAAGTTTCTGACGTCACCACGACACAAAGACGTAGGAAACAACATGGACGCTCGAATAAAAGTTTCTCAGCGCTTTACATTCTGTAAGAAAATCTGCAAATAAGTAGTTTATTTAAGCTTTAGAAATTATTTTCGAGGTTGAGACTCAATTGCAGTAGCAGTGCGCAGTTATTCCAACGGGCCATTCAAACCAGGAAAGGCCGAGAAGGTAAGAATTTAGCTGAAATTTCTGAAAATCTGTTCAAATAAATATTGCAAAGATTTCAACTTGCAGTTTCGGTGTTTTCTCATGTGAAAAAGGCTGCATGTTATTGTTTATACTTGTAAATTAGTGACCTGAAAAGTAGGTCCGGTTTATTAACGGTCACTAGACGTATTATAGGTCAGTAGAAGGTATTATAGGTCACTACCGATTATAGCGTGCAGTTATTCGACCCCCTTTATTAGGTTACTAGAATGCCTGATTGCAGTATAAAAGTCCATTTAGGTGTTCTAAGTGGGGCTAGGAAACAAAGAATATATTGATACATTGTTAATTTAGGAGCTGGTGGTAAAAGATACCACTTTAGAAACTATAGACAACATATATTAATTATTTTGTTTCTAAATCCTCGTGATATATATTTATTCTCGTAAACAAAACGATGTACTACAGATTTCAATATTTATTAGACTTTCGAGTGGACTTGATGCTCAATTATTGCACGTCGACGGATCAGGCCTCAAACTCTATGATGACTCCAGCCAAAAGACTTAATGTTTTAGTTTGTGTCGATTAGAGCATGATCCTTTGTTTCTGGTCTAAACTGTTGGTTTTCTTTTGCTCCAGCATTTCAGTTATTTAATGCTGTCGAGTCCTCATCATTGTTTCATTTCTGTAGTCGTTCAGTCGGAGGTGTTGCACTGATGAGTTAGAAATCCTTCATGCGGACTCAACCAATTATTTTTATACCGCAATCAGCCATTCTAGTAACCTAATAAAGGGGGTCGAATAACTGCACGCTATAATCGGTAGTGACCTATAATACCTTCTACTGACCTATAATACGTCTAGTGACCGTTTATAGACCGGACCTACTTTTCAGGTCCCTATTTTACAAGTATAAACAATAACATGCAACCTTTCATTCAACGAAACTGCAAGTTAAAATCTTTGCAATATTTATTTAAACAGATTTTCAGAAATTTCAGCTAAATTCTTACCTTCTCGGCGTTTCTTGGTTTGAATGGCCCGTTGGAATAACTGCGCACGGCTACTGCAGTTGCGCCTCAACCTCGAAAAAAAATTTTAAAGCTAAAATAAACTATCTATTTGCAGATATTCATACAGAAAGTAAAGCGCTGAGAAACTTCGATTCGCGCGTCCATGTTGTTTACTACGTCTTTGTGGCGCGGTGACGTCAGAAACTTTGCACTCGTTGACGTCACGTTATACTACGTGTGCGCGCCGTGGCATCAAATGTCGTTTAACATGCCACACTGTCTGCTGTCTCCTTTGCTTAAATTTGCTAAATCATTGCAAAACCCATTGCTTGTTTTGAATTGCGGTATAAACTAAATACATGGATAGTGTCTTTAATAATAAAATATAATCGGTTCGCCCCGACAATTTTATAGGTGCTCGCTAAAGCTCGCCCCTATAAAATTGTCTAAGGCTCACCGATTATATTTTATTATCAAAGACACTAACCATGTATTTACTATATTTAAACCACGACATAACCAAGGGCGAGGATTGTGGCCACTTAAAATCGCTTTAAGTACCCCCACCCCAGTGAAAAACTTGTTACATACCGTTCCAAGGCGGTCCTTCTGTTGTTGTTGTTTTTTTCATTTTTGCTGTAGCTCTTTTTTCATGTTTGCATTGCAAATATCCTTTTATTTTGGATAGCAGTTTGACCATTTAGTGGGAAAGTGAAAGTCCGCTTGATTTTCCGCCTGTGCCATCTTTAACCCTTTTTGTACCAAATGATATCTTTCTCCTTATATATAGCAGGAGTCCATTTCAAAATTTAGGGGTTTCAGGCTGTGTTTTAATCAAAATTTATTTGGAAAATGACTGAACTTTTAGCAAACAATGGAGGCCCTATTCAGACGCCGCGTTCTGTGGCGTATGATCTGGGCCTGCACTGTTTGCCAAAGACCTTGTTAACACTCTAGATGTTTCAGTTTTGACCCAGTTTAGATGAAACATGCTCAGAATGTTGTCTCTATGAAATCTAGGTTACGTTTGATACTGGGTCACTTGGGGTAGAAACTAGGTCACCAGGTCAAGTTTAAGGAAAGCCTTGTTAACAACTTAGAGGTCACAGTTTTGACCCATTTTGATTAAACTTGCTAAAAATGTTTGCCTCTGTTAAATCTTGGTCAAGTTATATGCTGGGTCATTTGAGGTTAAAACCAAGGTCACCAGGTCAAATTAAAGGAAAACCTTATTTACACTCTTAGACGCCACTGTTTTGACACCAATTTTAAAGAAACTTGCCCAGAATGTTTGACTCTATGAAAGCTAGGTTACGTTTGACACTGGGTCACTTGGGGGTAGAAACTAGGTCACCAGGTCAAATTTAAGGAAAACCTTGTTTACACTTTAGAGGTCACAGTTTTGACCCATTTTTTATTAAACTTGCTCAAAATGTTTGCCTGTATGAAATCTAGGTCAAGTTATATACTGGGTCATTTTGGGTTAAAAACAAGGTCAACAGGTTAAATTATAGTAAAACCTTGTTAACACTCTAGAGACCACTGTTTTGACCCCAATTTTAAAGAAACTTGCTCAGAATGTTTGACTCTATGAAATCTAGGTCAGGTTTGTTAATGGGTCACTTGTGGTCATAAATTAGGCCACTACTTCAGATCAAAGGAAAACCTTCTTAACATTCTAAAGGTCACAATTTCCACGCAATTTAAATGAAACTTGCTTAGAATGTTTTTCTCTATAGATTTTAGTTCAAGCCTGATACTGGGTCACTTGGGTCAAAAACAAGGTCACAAGGTCAAAGCTCATGAAAACGTTGTTAACACACTGGAGGTCACAGTTTCGACCCAATTTTGATCAGATTTGCTCAGAATGTTTGCGTCTATGGAATCTAGGTCAATTTCTATACTGGGTCACTTTGAGTAAAAAACTAGGTCACCAGGTAAGCCAAAGGAGACACTGTATAGGTCACAGTTTTGACAACAATTTTAATGTTACTTGTTCAGAATGTTTGACTCTATAAAATCTAGGTCAAGTTTGATAATGGGTCACTTGAGGTCATAAACTAGGTCCCCACTTCAAAGCAAAGGAAAACCTTTCTAACACTCTAGTGACCAAATCTCATGAAAAATTTGTTAACACTGTAGCGATCTTAGTTTTGATTTAATTTTAATGAAACTTGGTCAGAATGTTTGCCTCAATAAAATCTAAGTCAAATATGATACTGGGTCATTTGGGTTTCAAAACAAGGACACCACTTCAAATCAAAGTTAAACATTGTTAACACTCTAGAGGCCACAATTTTCACCCAATTTTACCGAATGAAACTTGCTTAGAATGTTGTTGTTTTTTTTATGAAATTTAGGTCACGTTTGATATAGAGTCACTTGGATCGAAAGCAAGGTCATCAGGTCAAATCCCAAGTAAACTTTGTTAAAGCTCTAGAGATCAGAGTTTTGACTCCAGTTTTTTATGAAACTTGCTCAGAATGTTTCACTCTATGAAACCTAGGTCAAGTTTGATAATGGGTCACTTTGGGTCATAAACTAGGTTACCACTTCAAATCAATAGAAAACCTTGCTAACACTCTAGAGGCCATAACTGTGACTCAATTTTAATGCAACTTGCTCAGAATGCCACTCTATATGAAATCTAGATCAAGTATGATTCCTGGGCAAAAACAAGGTCACTAGGTCAAATCTCATAAAAACTTTGTTAACATTCTAGAGGTCACAGTTTTGACCCAATTTTGACTCTATGCAATCTAAGTCGAGTTTGATACTGGGCCACTTGGGGTCAAAAACAAGGTCACCAGGTCAAATCTCATGAAAATTTTGTGAACACTCTAATGGTCACAGTTTTGTCCAAATTTTGATGAAAGTTGCTCAGAATCTTTGCATCTATGGAATCTAGGTCAAGTTGGATGCTATTTTCGGGTGAACAACTAAGTCACAAGGTCAAATCAATGTAAAACATTGTTAACATTGTAGAGGTCACAGTTTTGACCCAAATTTAACGAAACTTGACCAGAATGTTTGCCGCTATGAAATATAAATCAAGCTCAATATCGGCCCGCGGGTCACATTGGATAAAAAATTAGGACACCAGGTCAAATCAAAAGATAACATTGTTAACACTGGAGGTAAGGTTTGATCCAATGTTAATGAAACTTCGGAGTCTAACTGTTGATTTTCGTTTGCTCAAGCATTTCAGTTCTTTCTTGCTGTCGAGTCTTCACCGTTGTTTCATCTCTGTGGTTGTTTGATTTTTGTGTTTTGTGTTCTCGGAGATGTTGCACTGATGAGTTAGGAGGTCTCCATGCAGACTGAACAAATTATTTGTCTAAATCGCGACGGAAGAAATGGCAAGGATTGCAGCTGCGATTAAACCCCCACCACCACCACCCCAGTTGAATTTGTTTCGCTGACCATTCCATGGCGGTTCTTCTATCGCGATTTATTTTTGTTATGGCTTGTCTTTGAGTGTGTATTTCGCTTATAGTGTTTAGGATACCCAGCTGGCCCTTTTGTAGGAAAGTAACTGTCTTTTTGGCTTTCCGCAATTGATGTTTCCATCAGGGTCTAGTTTAATATTTCATTTTTGTGTTTCTTTCCCTTTGGTGTCACTGCTGGGAGCTGTGGGTTAATTGTACCGATTCCTGATCATTGCCTACACTTTTACTTTGCTCAGAATGTTGGCCTCTACGAAGTCTAAGTCTAGTTCGATGCTGTGCCAATTGGAGTCAAAAACAAGATCACCATGTCAAATCGGAAAACATTGTTAACTGTCTAGAGATCTTGAAATTTAGGTCAAGTTTGTTAATGAGTTACTTGGGGTCAAAAACAACGTCACCAGGTCAAATCAAAGGGAAACCTTGTTAACATTCAGAGGTCACAATTTTGACCCAGTTGTAATGAAACTTGCTTAGAATGTTTGCCTCTATGAAATCTAAGTCAGATTTGGTACTGGGTGGTTACTTGGGGTCAAAAACTAGGTCACTAGCTCAAATCTCATGAAAACTTTGACACTCTAGATGTCACAGTTTAACCCGAAACTTGCTCAGAATGTTTGCCTTTATGGAATATAGGTCGTTTGATACTGGGTCACCTGGGGTCAACAACTAGGTCACCAAGTCAAATAAATGGAACACCTTGTTCACAATAGAGGTCACAGTTTTTACCCAGTTTAAACGAAACTCGCTCAGACTGTTTGCCTCTATGCTCAATGAAATCAAGGTCATGTTCGATATTGGCTCACTTTGAGTCAAAAATCGGTCACCAGACCAAATCCAATGAAAACGATCGCCCCGCCCATCGGGATCTGAAGAAATAGCTTGGGCTGCACGAGCTTAAACTAACCGCACATGAGTACAGGTAAACCTCTAAGAGGCTTGTAAAATAGAAGTGAAGTCAATGATCAGCAATCGATACATTTAACCCACAGCTCCCATCAGAGACACCAAAGGGAAAGAAACACAAACATGAAACAACTAGACCCTAATTGAAACATCACTATCGGAAAGCCAAAAGGATAGTTACTTTCCCACAAAATGGCCAATTGGCCATCCAAAGCAAAATAATATAAGCGACACGCACACTCAAAGACAAGCCATAACAAAAACAAGAGGGCCTAATGGCCCTGTATCGCTCACCTGTGTACCAGAAAATTATTAGTGTAGGAGACCACTTGACATTGCTACACTAAATATCTAAGCTCTGGGCCTTATGGCTTCGGAGAAGAAGATTTTTGAAGCTTTTTTTCCATTATAAGTCTAAAGGAGCTAAGGGGCCCAAGGGTGTGGCCCATTTAGATCCCAGGGGCAGGGTAAATAGCAGGATTTAAATAGGTGACTATTTTATGTTGCTAGATACTAAATATCTAAGCTCTGGGCCCTGTGGTTTCAGAGAAGAAGATTTTTGAAGCTTTTCTCCATTATGAGTCTATAGGAGCTGAGGGGGTCCCAGGGCGTGGCACATTTGGACCCCAGGGGCATGATTGGCAGGAGATATGTAGGTGACCACTTGCCATTGCTACATGCTAAATATCTAAGCTCTGGGTCCTGTGGTTTCCTGAAAAAGATTTTTGAAGCTTTATTCCATTATGAGTCTATTGGAGCGAAGGGGCCCCGGGGCATGGCCCATTTGGACCCCAGGGGCATGATTGGCAGGATTTATGTAGGTGCCCACTTGCCATTGCTACATGTTAAATATCTAAGCTCTGAGCCCTGTGGTTTCAGAGAAGAAGATTTTTGAAGCTTTTTTCCATTATGAGTCTTTGGAAGCTAAGGGGACCCGGGGCGTGGCCTATTTGGACCCCAGGGGCATGATTGGCAGGATTTGTGTAGGTAACCAGGTGCCGTTGCTACATGCTAAATATCTAAGTTCTGTGCCCTGTAGTTTCAGAGGAGAAGATTTTTGAAGCTTTCTTCCATTATGAGTCTATCGGAGCTAAGGGGCCCCAGGACGTGGTCAATTTGGACCCCAGGGGCATGATTGGCAGGATTTCTGTAGGTGACCACTTGCCGTTCCTACATGCTAAATATCTAAGCTCTGGGCCCTGTGGTTTCTGAGAAGAAGATTTTTGAAGCTTTTTCCCATTATGAGTCTTTGGGAGCTAAGGGGCTCCGGGGCGTGGCCCATTCGGAGCCCAGGAGCATGATTGGCAGGATTTATGTAGGTAACCACTTGCGGTTGCTACATGCTAAATATCTAAGCTCTGGGCCCTGTGGTTTCAGAGAAGAAGATTTTGAAGCTGTTTTCCATTATGAGTCTATGATAGCTAAGGGGCCCCAGGGCGTGGCCCGTTTGGACCAAAGGGGCATGATTGGCAGGAATTATGTAAGTGACCACTTGTCATTGCTCATTGCTTAATATCTAAGCTCTGGGCCCTATGGTTTCAGAGAAGAAGATTTTTGAAGCTTTTTTTTCCATTATGAATCTATGGGAGCTAAGGGGTCCCGGGGTGTGGCCAATTTGGACCCCTAGGGGCATGATTGGCAGGATTTATGTAAGTGACCACTTGACATTGTTACAAGCTAATTATCTAAGCTCTGGGCCCTGTGGTTTCAGAGAAGAACATTTTTAAAATTGTTCCCATTATAAGTCTACGAGAGCTATATATTCCCATGGCAACCAGAATTCCAATCTGATCAGCCCAAAAACCTTATGCAGCCTTTCCCCCTACCTGATGATGCTTGACTTGAAATTTGATCAAGATTGGCCATGGGGTATTAGAGATATACTTATTTGAAATTGTTTACGGACGCACGCACGCACGCATGACGGACGACGGACAAAATGTGATCACAAAAGCGCACCTTGTCACTACGTGACAGGTGAGCTAATAAACCACGACAGAAGAACCGCCTCGGAACGGTCAGTTGAACGAATTCCACTGGGGGGGGGGGGGGGGGGTGAGAGGGGGGGGGGGGGCGCTTAAATCGATTTTACGTGGCCACAATCCTCGCCCTTAATTCCGTCGCGATTTAGACAAATAATTTGTTCAGTCCGCATGAAGGCGTCCTAACTCATCAGTGCAACATCTCCGTGAACACAAAAATAAATCAAGCCCCCGCCCATAGGGGCTTGAAGAAATATATGGGCTGCATGATGCTTCCACGCAGAGCTGAATCTAGCCCGCACACTAGTACTGGTAAACCGCTTAGAGGATCTAAGCCTGTCCAGGGACCGTGGTGCGAGGCGGACCGTCCATGCTAATAAACCCTATTGGTAACATTGGGCGACAGGGCTTGAGATGTCATTTCATCTCAATGTCGGGTAAAAGTCCCACAAAATTGGAAGCAACGTCTCCAAAATGACCTTTACAGCGTTGAAAGAGACGTTAAGCCTTAAATCAAACAAACAAACAAATAAACAAAAATAAATCAACCACACAGATGAAACAACGTTGAAGACTCGACAGCAAGAAACCACTGAAATACTGGAGCAAAAGGAAACCAAAAGTTAGACTCCGATTGGCCCAACCAGAGACGGAGCATCAGGCACCAACCAATTTCACATAAAATTAGATTCTTTCTAATTCTCAGTAAGCCTTTACGCTGGAGCCGTCAAAGAATCTGAGGCCTGACCCACCGGCGTGCAATTAAAGAGGGGAAGCAAAGTTGTCAATCGTGATTGGATTAAACCACGCAGGCAGTCTGTCGTATAGCCTAACATTTATGTTGTATCCAGTTTTTTTAGCACACCTGTCACGTAGTGACGAGGTGAGCTTTTGGGATCACTTTTTGTCCGTCGTCCGATGTCCGTCCGTGCGTGCGTGCGTCTGTAAACAATTTCAAATAAGTATATCTCTAATACCCCATGGCCAATCTAGATCAAATTTCATGTGAAGCATCATTAGGTAGGGGGAAAGGCTGCATAAGGTTTTTGGGCTGATCAGATTGGAATTCTGGTTGCCATGACAACATATAGCTCCCATAGACTTATAATGGGAAAATTTTTGAAAATCTTCTTCTCTGAAACCAAAGGGCCCAGAGCTTAGATATTTAGCATGTAGCAACGGCAAGTGGTCACCTACATAATTCCTGCCAATTATGCCCCTGGGTTCCAAATGGGCCACGCCCCAGGGCCCCTTCGCCCCCATTGACTCATAATGGAAAAAAAACTTCAAAAATCTTCTTCTCTGAAACCACAGGGCCCAGAGCTTAGATATTTAGCATGTAGCAACAGCAAGTGGTCACCTACATAATTCCTGCCAATCATGCCTCTGGGTTCCAAATGGGCCACGCTCCTGGGCCCCTTCGCTCACATAGACTCATAATAGAAAAAAAGCTTCAAATATCTTCTTTTCTGAAACCACAGGACCCTGAGCTTAGATATTTAGCATGTAGCAAGGGCAAGTAGTCACCTACATAATTCCTGCCAGTCATGGCCCAAGGTTCCGAATGAGCCATGCCCCGGCGCCCCTTTGCTCCCATAGACTCATAATTAATGGGAAAACGCTTCAAAAATCTTCTTCTCTGAAACCAAAGGGCCCAGAGCTTAGATATTTAGCATGTAGCAAAAGGAAGTGGTCACCTACATAATTCCTGCCAATCATGCCCCCCCCCCGGGGTCCAAACGGGCCACGCCCCGGGCCCCCTTAGCTCCTACACACTCATAATGGAAAAAAGCTAAAAAAATCTTCTTCTCTGAAACCACAGGGCCCAGAGCTGAGATATTTAGCATGTAGCAAGGGCAAGTGGTCACCTACATAAATCCTGCCAATCATGCCCCTGGGATCCAAATGCGCCACGTCCCGCGGCCCCATCGCTCCCATAGACTCATAAAGGAAAAAAAAAGCTTCAAAAATCTTCTTCTCTGAAACCACAGGGCCCAGAGCTTATATATTTAGCATGTAGCAACGGCAAGTCATGACCTACATAATTCCTGCCAATCATGCCCCTTGGGTCCAAATTGGCCACACCCCGGGACCCCTTAGCTCCTATAAACTCATAATGGAAAAAAAATAATTAAAAAATCTTCTTCTCTGAAACCACAGGGCCAAGAGCTTAGATATTTAGCATGTAGCAACGGCAAGTGATTACCTACATAATTCCTGCCAATCATGCCCCTGGGTTCCAAATGGGCCACGCGCCGGGCCCCTTCGCTCCCATAGACTCATAATGGAAAAAGCTTCAAAAATCTTCTTCTCTGAAACCACAGGACTCAGAGCTTATATATTTAGCATGTAGTAACGGCAAGTGGTCACCTACATAATTCCTGCCAATCATGCCCCTGTGTTCTCAATGGGCCACGCCCCTGGGCCCCTTCGCTCCCATAGACTCATAATGGAAAAAAGCTTTCAAAATTGCCCAACCCGTTGTGTTTGGATGAACAAGATGGCTAAAATTATTAAAACCTCCTTGTGTCAACCAAAATTGCCCAAACCCTCTACTCTACCATATATTATCTTCAATTCTATTTATACAATATGGATCAGGTGAGCGATCCAGGGCCATCATGGCCCTCTTGCTTATATCGAAGAATGATTTTATGAAATGGGGTACTGAAGTCATTGCAATTATATATTTTTTTCTGAACGTATATACTAAGTCACCATAAAATTCGGGTTCCGATAGACCTTGTTGCAGATGAGATTTAAGTCCAACATTGAATTTTGAAATTAAATCTGAATGACGTCTATAAAATTTTGAAAAGGCTCTGCCTAGTATATGATACTGAAAACCCCGATTCAGAAGTTTAGCAGTTAACAATTTATTACGAGTGTTGAAGTCAGTTACATGACTAGACACTCTGGCAACTCGAATTAATTGCGAAATATTAATGCCGTAGGATGCCGAACGAGGAACATCACCATCCAAGAAAGGAAAATTTACAATCTCAAAATCAAAATCATCGCGTTTATCATATATTTTGCAAGAAACACATCCATCTACAATAGATATAGGTGAAAATCCAAAAGGTGTAAATCCAAAAGCAGGGCCTCGGTATCAGAAGAATTTGCTTTATTTAACTGAAGTTCTGGAGGGTAAATTTGACTGATCAAACCATCGAAATAGGTATTGTCAATATTTAATAAATCATCCAAATATCTAGAAGTCGAGCTAAATCTTTGGTTTCAGATTGGTTTTCAACGGAAAGGGGCATCATGAAGTCTCTTTCATAACAAAGCCACAAGGGCCGCGCAATTTGAACGGAATACCCACATCTTGTCTAAGAACTTAGTACCAGCTGTTATGTTTTGTTTGCATGTTTGATTTGAGGTTTAACGTCCCCGTCAACACTATAAAGGTCATTTTGGAGACGTTGCTTTCAATTTTGTGGGACTTTTATCCGGCATTGAGATGAAATGACATCTCAAGCCCTGTCGCCCAATGAAACCAATCGGGTTTATTAGCATGGACGGTTCGCCTCGCACCGCGGTTCCTGGACAGACTTAGATCCTCAAAGCGGTTTACCAGTACTAGTGTGCGGGCCGGATTCAGCTCTGCGTGGAAGCATCATGCAGCCCATATATTTCTTCAAGCCCCTATGGGCGGGGGCGTACCAAATTTTATGTAAATATTGTCAAGTAGAAAGGTGAGATCTTCACACACTTTCTGACATGACCATAAAAATATTTTTGTATGCTCTTCAGAAGTGAGAAAAGCATTTCTTACATTACATGCAAGATAGAGGGAGTCTTCCTTATGAAATGTCAATTCAAATAAATCAGTAAATTTTTCGTTTATAAGATTATGAGGAAGTGTAGTGTAAAGGATGGAAAAATCATATGTTGAAAGACTTGAGGCACGAAAACGTCTGGATTTCAATTTATTTAAAACCTCATTGGAATATTTTATAGACAAAAACAGATTTCTCCTGGATCTTTCAAAGACTTTCCCTTTCAAAAGATAACTTTTTCTTGAACATATTTAACGTCACAACAGCTGTTGTCTGGGGATGTGTGGCGGCCGTAAAAAGTCTCCCGGCCCTACATCATAGTGTAGTTTATATTTTCTTGTCCTTTCGGATCAGTGATTCCATTGTGGAATTTTGAAAATATTTGAGGGTCACTGATGAGACCTAAATGGCCGAAACTAGCTAGTCTGGCCCAGAAAACGTGTACACTCCATATTTTCCAGTTCTATGGTGCATTCCTTGCTTCCAAAGGATAATCCTTTCTAGAACATATTTAACGTCACTACAGCTGTTGTCTAGGAATGTGTGGCGGCCGTAAAAAGTCTCCCGGTCCTACATCATAGTGTAGTTTATATTTTCTTGTCCTTTGGGATCATTGGTTCCATTGTGGAATTTGAAAATATTTGAGGGTAACTGATGAGGCCTAAATGGCCGAAACTAGCTAGTCTGGCCCAGAAAACATGTACACTCCATATTTTCCAGTTCTGTGGTGCATTCCATCCTTCCAAAGGATAACCCTTTCCAGAAAATATTTGTCGCAATATTTAATCACATGTTTTTTTGTCGGCAGTAAAACATGAAGTTAATAATTTGGTGAGTTCAGTGGTGGTACAAGAGCCTGCCCAGGTAAAGTGGTGCGAGTCGGATCGTCCATGCATATAAACCCTATTGGTTTCATTTGGCGGAAGGGTTTGAGATGTTTTTCCATCTCGTTGTCGGGTAAAAGTCCCACAAACATTGGAAGCAAGGTCTCCCAAATTACCTAAATAGTGTTGACGGGGACGTTAAAGCTTAAATAAAAAAAATAAAAAAAAAATAAAAAAATAACATAAATAAATAAAAATCACGTTAACACTAGAGGTCACAGTTTGACCCAATTTTGACAAACTTGCTCAGAATGTTTGTATGAAATCTAGGTTAAGATTGATTTCGGATCACTTGGAGTCAAAATCCAGGTCACCATGTCAAATCAAATGAAAAGCTTGTTAACACTCTAGAGGTCACAATTTTCACCAAATTTTGATGAAACTTGCTCAGAATGTTTGCGTCCATGAAATCTAGGTCATTTTTGATACTGGGTCACTTGGGGTCAGAAACTAGGTCACCAGGTCAAATCAAATGAAAACTTCACTAACACTCTAGATGTCACATTTAAGTAATTGTTAATATTGCTGTAGATGTTTGTCGTGATGATTTCTGGTTCAGAACCAGATCATTTTCGCTAAAATTAGGACCTTATTTAAGAAAAACCTTGCTTACACACCAGGTCACATTAATGAAGTTATCATCATGAATATTGCATGTTCAAAATGTTTGTCTTGATGATTTCTAGTTTAAGGTCGAAACTGGGTCACGTGGGGCTAAAATTTAGGTCACTAGACTAAATCAAATGAAAACCTTGTTAACACTCCAGAGGTCACATTTTTAATTTTACTGGGTCACTTAAGTCAGAAACTAGGTCACCTGGCCAAATCGAAAGAAAACTTTGTTAACACTCTTGACTAATAAATTATTGAAGTGATCGTCGTGAATCTTTTTCAAAATGTTTGTCTTAATGATTTCGATAATGTGAATCTCTCTTGATGATTTTAAGTCATGTCCTCCTTAAGTGCTATGGCCCTCTTGTTTTGTTTTTTTTTTTGTTTTGCTTTGTTGTGTGTGTGTGTGTGTGTGTGTGTGTGTGTGTGTGTGTGTGTGTGTGTGTGTGTGTGTGTGTGTGTGTTGTTTTGTTTCTTTTTTGTATTTCAGCGCCATTCTAAGAACCTGTACAAAATATTATGTCTTCTTCCTGTACTGAGACGGTCAACTCTGGCCATGATCTTTTGATATTCAACTTTCAAAATAATAATAATAAGTAACAATAATAATAATAAATAGTATCTCATAATAGTAATATTAATAATAAATAATAAATGCATCGATGATATGTTTCATTATCAAATATGTTTGACTTTTTAAACTGATATATACGACAATGTCGCGTAATTTACTGTCGGTAATAACGTGTGCGATATCCCTAGTGCTCTAGCTGGGTGTGACTGGGCGTAACTTGACACATTGCAAGGCGTATGCAGCTTTCTGATTGGTCAGGTATTTTGTCGACGAGTAATAAACTCTCGTCCGTTCCAGGCTCACTTTTGGCTGCCGTTCAAAATTTCATGCATTATCACCCTTTAACAAGCACCGTGACAAAAGGCGTTTTCTCTATCATGTATGGGATGGGGGTAGAGTTTAATGGAAGCTTACCCCGATAATGCATGCAAAGCTTTTTTCCGAGGTCAGACAGGGGGCCGTGCACTGACACATTTCGCAGCCGGAATTGGCAACGTGTCATCACATATCAGAGCCCACTGTCTGCATCTGCATTCTTAATTCAAAAATCGCCAGAGAACTGCTCACTTTTACAGGACAAACGCTTCTCATTGTGTGCGATTTGTGCCTTTGGTGTAGTGGTAGCGCATCGGATTTGTGATCGAGAGGTTGCGGGTTCGAGCCTCACGCGGACCAAAGTGTTGTGTCCTTGAGCAAGACACTTCATCCACATTGCTTAAAAAATAAAATAATAAAAAATTACTGGTTACCACCCAGGACATCCTGCTCGTAATGCTCAGATGTGAGCGAGTAGCAGTAATAGGAGAAAAAAAACGTTGGAAAGTGGGGCTGACCTACTTTCCACATCCTCCGCGAAAGAAGTCACTTCTTTCCCTTACGGCTAGTTGATAACTTTCGAATTCGCATGATTCAGCTCATTGGCAGCCAGGAGAAAAGAGCAGATGGCGAACTGGGGGTTGCCCCTATATATGCTTCTAGCGCCCGGTTACCTTCCAAACCATGTCTTTGCTGTCGCCCGTCACTCCCGGCTTTTATACTCTACAATTTCACGGTGCAGTTGCAGGTATAGTTTGCAAGCTCCACAAACAGACAAAATTCTCCGTACATACCTAAATATTTCCATGGTTAGTGAATAGCTCTAATAAAATAAAGTATAACAGGTAAAAGTTTATGGGATAATTAAAGCGTCTGGCGGCGTCTGCATTGTTCGAATCACCTTCAAATTTATTTACATTGTCATTAATGTTTTCTCAAGTGGAACAGTTTTTCATAGAATCGAAAGTGAAAGTAGAACATTTGGTTGGGTGAGGCAAAGGGTGTCGTGTATCTTGCTTCACTTGGGCATCCATTGATACTGGCGTACAATTGGACAAGGCCTGCTGTCTCTGCAGCAGGTGAGGGTATTTCTTCAGTTTCAGTTTCCTCTTTCTCCACTGTTCTTTACATTTTCCTCTTTCTCCCCTGTCCCATTGTATGAATTCACCTTATTTGCATTATCTGCTGGTTCCTGGTCTGAAGGTTTTCAGTGTTGGAAAAACAGGTAACCAGACCCCCCTGACCAAGGTCAGTGGGGGTCTGGTTACCTATTTTTCCAATATTGACAATGTGCAAGCTGGGAGCAAGCAAATAATGCTAATATGGTGATGTTTCACAAGCAAAAATTCCGATTTACCTGTTTACTTTCATCTGTACTGTCTCTTTTCTCCCTCTCTTGGAGACAACACAAACAGACAAAATGACCCACAATTTTGATGTGTCGCTAAACCCAAAACAACCAACACAGCAGGACAAAGTCTGGTTTGGTTTGTAGCAAAGACTTTCATTTGAAAACCCCCATCTAACTGGGTATACATGTAATGTTAAAAGTTTTGGTTATTCGTAAAATCGATATACCTTAAAAAGGAAGCATCTGGGATCACCTCGCTAAGGGAAAATAGAATTCCAAAAACAGACTCGCACGTAAAGACAAACATACAGTTTCAGTCTACATTTACGTGTGAAACTGATGATGAGCTACCATCCAAAGGTACCATGTAGGCTATTTGCTATGGTGCTGTCACATAGATGTATATAAGGAAAACCTTAAAACATCGTCTTGTCTGAAACCAGGAGGTCAAGGTCTTTGATATTTGGTAAGAAACTTCATCTAGTGGACCTCTACCAAGATCTTTCAGATTGTGGCCCTGATGCCAAAAATGGCCCCACTCTGGAGCCCACTGGTTTTACATAGACTAAATAGGAAAAACCGTTAAAAATCTTCTTGTCTGAAACCAGAAGGCCCAGGTAGTTGATATTTGGTATGAAGCTTCATCTAGTGGACCTCTTCCAAGAGTGTTTGAATTAAAGCCCTGGGGCAAAAAAGGCCCTACTCCGAGGCCCACTTGCATAACATAGACTTACATAGGGAAAACCTTTGAAAATCTTCTTGTCTGAAACCAAAAGGCCCAGGTCTTTGATATTTGTTATGAAGCTTCACCTAGTGGACCTCTACCATGATTGTTCAAATTATAGCCTTGGGGCCAAAAAAGGCCCCAGCCCTGGGCCCTCTGGTTTTACATAGACTTTCTTACTTATATATAGGGAAAACTTTAAAAAATCTTGTCTGAAACCAGAAGGCATAGGCCTTTGATACTTGGTATTAAGCTTCATTTAGTAGAACTCTACCAAGATTGTTCAGATTACCAGTAAGACCTGGAGCCAAAAATTGCTCCATCCTGAGACCCACATGTAAATCTCATAGCTCAGGTGAGCGATATCTAGGAGCGTCATGGTCCTCTTGTTTCTGGATGGATTATAGAATTTCTTGGCAATAATTGTTACATGAGGGTTTACGGTGTCCCGCAAACCCCCATGCTGACAAGACGACCGAGGGTGATCACTGACAGGTGAACGGACAGCTGTGGGGTAAGGCACAAGAAAGACGTTATATACAAGACATAAATTATTAACAGTAGCTATCTGTCACCAGTCAAAATTTTAGGACATTTACATTTCAGAAAATTAAATAAATAAATAAGTGAGAAAGTGATCTCAATGTGGGGTGAATGTTGAATGCATGGTTTTATTTTTAGCTCACCGTCAAGTAGTGACGAGGTGAGCTTTTGGGATCACTTTTTGTCCGTCGTGCATCCGTCCGTGCATCCGTGCGTGCGTGCGTAAACAATTTCTTTAAACGACATCTCCTCCTAAACCACTGATCGGATTTTGACCAAACTTCACAGGAATGATCCTTAGGTGGTCCCCTTTCAAAGTTGTTCAAATGGTTCCGGTCCGTTGCACATCTAGGTCACAGGAGCCAAAAATAGATTTTTTTCACCAAAAACTTAAAAAATCTTCTTCTCTGAAACCACAAGGCCCAGGTCTTTGATATTTGGTATGAAGCATCATCTAGTGGACCCCTACCAAGATTGTTCAAATTATAGTGCTGGGGCCAAAAATGCCCCCGCCCTGGGGCCCTTTGGTTTTACATAGTCTTATATAGGGAAAATCTTTAAAAATCTTCTTCTCTGAAACCACAAGGCCCAGTTCTTTGATATTTGGTATGAAGCTTCATCTAGTGGACCCCTACCAAGATTGTTCAAATTATAGTGCTGGGGCCAAAAATGCCCCCGCCCCGGGGCCCTTTGGTTTTACATAGGCTTATATAGGGAAAATCTTTAAAAATCTTCTTCTCTGAAACCACAAGGCCCAGGACTTTGATATTTGGTATGAAGCTTCATCTAGTGGACCCCTACCAAGATTGTTCAAATTATAGGCCCCGGTAGCTCAGTGGTAGAGCGTCCGCTTCGGGAATGGGAGGTCGCGGGTTCGATCCCCGGCCGCGCCATACCAAAGGCGTGAAAAATGGTACTAGGTGCTCCCTTGGCTGACGCTCGCATTATCAGGGGTAGTCCTAGGAAGATAAATGAAGGCAGGTAAGTATTTGTTAGAGGATACTTTGTTTGTCGCAATAAAAGCTCTACAGAGCTTATGTTATTTGTTTCGAATATGCGACGTTAAATAAAGCTTCTTTATCTTTATCTTTTTTATCTTTTATAGTGCTGGGGCCAAAAATGCCCCCGCCCTGGGGCCCTTTGGTTTTACATAGGCTTATATAGGGAAAATCTTTAAAAATCTTCTTCTCTGAAACCACAAGGCCCAGGACTTTGATATTTGGTATGAAGCTTCATCTAGTGGACTCCTACCAAGATTGTTCAAATTATAGTGCTGGGACAAAAAATGCCCCCACCACGGGGCCCTTTGGTTTTACATAGGCTTATATAGGGAAAATCTTTAAAAATCTTCTTCTCTGAAACCACAAGGCCCAGGTCTTTGATATTTGGTATGAAGCTTCATCTAGTGGACCCCTACCAATATTGTTCAAATTATAGTGCTGGGGCCAAAAATGCCCCCGCCCCGGGGCCCTTTGGTTTTACATAAGCTTATATAGGGAAAATCTTTTAAAATCTTCTTCTCTGACACCACAAGGCCCAGGTCTTTGATATTGGTATGAAGCTTCATCTAGTGGACCCCTACCAAGATTGTTCAAATTATAGTGCTGGGACAAAAAATGCTCCTGCCACGAGGCCCTTTGGTTTTACATTGGCTTATATAGGGAAAATCTTTAAAAATCTTCTTCTCTGAAATCACAAGGCCCAGGTCTTTGATATTTAGTATGAAGCTTCATCTAGTGGACCCCTACCAAGGTTGTTCAAATTATAGTGCTGGGGCCAAAAATGCCCCCGCCCCGGGGCCCTTTGGTTTTACATAGGCTTATATAGGGAAATTCTTTAAAAATCTTCTTCTCTGAAACCACAAGGCCCAGGACTTTGATATTTGGTATGAAGCTTCATCTAGTGGACCCCTACCAAGATTGTTCAAATTATAGTGCTGGGGCCAAAAATGCCCCCGCCCCGGGGCCCTTTGGTTTTACATAGGCTTATATAGGGAAAATCTTTAAAAAAAATCTTCTTCTCTGAAATCACAAGGCCCAGGACTTTGATATTTGGTATGAAGCTTCATCTAGTGGACCCCTACCAAGATTTTCAAATTATAGTGCTGGGGCAAAAAATGCCCCCATCCCGGGGCCCTTTGGTTTTACATAGGCTTATATAGGCAAAATCTTTAAAAATCTTCTTCTCTGAAACTGCTAGGCCCAGGTCTTTGATATTTGATGTGTAGCTTCATCTAGTGGACCTTTGCCAAGATTGTTCAAATTATAGCCTTTGTTGATGTTTGGTATGAAGCTTCACCTTTAAGACCTCCCTCAACATTATGCACATTAAAGCCTTGGGGCCAATAATGGCCCTCTCTGGGGCACAATTGTTGCACTATGGATCAGGTGAGCGATCCAGGGCCATCATGGCCCTCTTGTTTTAGGTCATAGTAAGAGAGAATGGTTGAATCAGAAAAACAGAATTTCAGGAAATAAAAAGTATTTTTATGCCCCCGCCATTCGAAGAATGGTGGAAAGGGCATATAGCGTTGCCCCTGTCCGTTCGTCCGTCCGTCCGTCCGTCCGAAACTTAAACGCAGTCAATAACTTCCTTATTTCTTGATGGATTTTAAAATTACTCGGCAGAAATGTTAACCATCATGAGTCGACGTGTCACGCGCAAAACCCAGATCCGTACCACCAAGGTCAAGGTCATACTTAGAGGTCAAAGGTCAAAAAAAGGGTCCGAAACTTAAACGCAGTCAATAACTTTCTTATTTCTGGATGGATTTTGAAATTATTTTGGAGAAATGTTAACCATCATGAGTCGATGTGTCACCTGCAAAACCCAGGTTCGTACCTCCAAGGTCAAGGTCATACTTGGAGGTCAAAGGTCAAAAAAGGGTCCGAAACTTAAACGCAGTCAATAACTTTCTTATTTCTGGATGGATTTTGAAATTATTTTGGAGAAATGTTAACCATCATGAGTCGATGTGTCACCTGCAAAACCCAGGTCCGTACCTCCAAGGTCAAGGTCATACTTGGAGGTCAAAGGTAAAAAAAAGGGTCCGAAACTTAAACGCAGTCAATAACTTTCTTATTTCTGGATGGATTTTGAAATTACTTTGTAGAAATGTTAACCATCATCAGTCGATGTGTCACATGCAAAATGCAGGTCCGTACCTCCAAGGTCAAGGTCATACTTGGAGGTCAAAGGTCAAAAAATGGGTCCGAAACTTAAACGCAGCCAATAACTTACTTATTTTTGGATGGATTTTGAAATAATTTTGAAGAAATGTTAACCATCATGAGACAATGTGTCACGTGCAAACCCAGATCCGTACCTCCAAGGTCACACTTGGAGGTCAAATGGCATAAAAAGGGTCCAAAACTTAAACACTGTCAATAACTTTCTATGGATGAATACGAACATAGACATATTTTCGGGCGGGGGCATCCGTGTCCTATGGACGCATTTCTAGTTTCATTTTAGTTTAAATTTCATAATTTCAATATTTTCCCAGGATTTTGTTCATCAAGGTAAATCTTTGTAAAGTAGGTCTTGAGGCATTGTTTTGACAAACAAGCATGTTAAGCAACATGGCTTGAGAAATGTTTTTGCACCTTTTACGAAACAAAGCTGCTTAAAAGTTATAGCTTGGAAACCATCAAGCGGAACAATAAGATTCAATCAACTAAGAAAACATAGGTCACTCCTTGGGCTACAAACTGGAACTTAGCAGACAGCCTAATTAGAAATTAGGGAAACAGTAGTCACTCTGAGGTGGCACACTTCTATTGTTCAAAGAAACTTGTGATCTTTAGATAATTGGCTTCTTTTCTCAGGTGTTAGTCTATAATTTTGAGCAAAATCTTTTAAGACTCTTTTGGGCCTGACTTTTGATTGGTCACACTGACACTTCTAAAATATGAATCTATTGGTTGGATGAAAGAAGGCGGTTTATTGGCTCATTTTTGAGACAGGGATGATGAGCCCACACAACATAAAAACATGCTGAATACTAGATCTGCAGTCGATGGTAAACCATCGCAAATACCCGCTTTTTCTATGAATAACACTAATGACTATGTATTAGCTAGCCAAAACTAAATGTAAGTTAAAAAAAGTTGCTAAGAACATTCTCACTGATAAGCGAAGTTTCAGAAGTGTAACATTTATAGTTTAGAAGATATGGCAAAGTCATACTTTTTGACCTTTGACCTTGGGGTTATGTTGAATCCACCTAAAGTATCCCAATTTATTCTATATTCCAACAGCCATCCAATAACCAAGTTTCAGAAGTGTAACTCCAATAGTTTAGAAGATATGGCAAAGTCATACTTTTTGACCTTTGACCTTGGGGTCGAGGTCACACCAAAAGTAGCCCAACATATTCTATATTCCAAGGGTCATCCAATAAGCAAAGTTTCAGAAGTGTAACTCCAATAGTTTAGGAGATATGGCAAATCATAATTTTTGACCTTTGACCTTGGGGTCATGTTGAGGTCAAGGTCACACCAAAAGTATACAAATTTATTCTATATTCCAAGGGCCATCCAATAACCAAAGTTTCAGAAGTGTAACTCTAATAGTTTAGAAGATATGGCAAAATCATTCTTTTTGACTTTTGACCTTGGGGTCAAGGTCACACCAAAAGTAACCTGACATATTCTATATTCCAAGGACCATCCAATAAGCAAAGTTTAAGAAGTGTAACTCCAATAGTTTAGGAGATATGGCAAATCATAATTTTTGACCTTTGACCTTGGGGTCATGTTAAGGTCAAGGTCACAAAAAAGTTGCCCACTGCCATCTACATTCCATGTACTATCCACATGCAAAGTTTCAAAAGTGTAACTTCAGTGGTTGCAGAGGAGATCCAATCACAAGAAACGTGACGGACAGACGGACGGACGGACAGACGGACTGACGCCGGATCGAACTGTGGTACGAAAACAATATACCCAATTTTTCTTTGAAAAAGCGGGTATAATTAGCAGACAGGCAATCAAAAGGCGCAGTTAAGTGACAATCTTTTGAACTAGAACATTGAACTGTTACTTGGTTTTGCATCGTAGGCCCTGCACAGACTGTTTGATTCAAAGTTCTGTGTAGAGACTTACAAATCTTTGCTAAATCTTAGTAACAAACTGAAAGAAAATAGAGACTCTACAACATAAGGAAATTAAGGAAATTAAACAGCTAAGTAAGGGAGATAACTTTAGGAAATTTGCAAGACATTTGATGAAGTAAATTGATGAACATTAAGTTTTGGGGAAATTATATGCTGGTGACATCGCGTTAAGGACATTAATAATTTGTGTTTAGGAACTTGACATTTCAGAACTTGTTTGGGACTTGACATTTCATGTGAATTTTAGAGGAAAATTGTGTGGAAAGTGAATAGTGACAGTTAGGACATTCTAGTGAAAAATAGGACATTGAAATATACAAAATAGTCTGCATCAATCGCGTTATTTGGAACCTTTGGCTAAATTTACAGAAATTATTTAAATATACAAATTTGGGAAAGTGAACTGTGTGTTATGCCTAACTTTATATACTCTACATCACATCAGACTTTGTGTTTGGTGTGATCCTTATGTCACGCACGAGGCTGGGTTAGGGGACCAACCTAAACCCAGGTCTTGTACGCTACCCTCTTGAGCTTAATTCCCCAAACTTTGCCAAGCGAGTGCGCTCATACAAGGCCTGGGCAAAAAAGAGGCAGGGACCCATTTAGCACCCCTGCCACCCAAGATCATCCCCGCCCCAAAACCCGTGTTGGTGACATATATACAACAATACCAACACTAAACATTACATTTATTTGCTTCTATAATCCATTCACGACGTCTGCCCCGAAGGCAAAATTATGTTCTGTGCTCGGGCCGGGATGACGTGAATGTCTACAGAAGCAAAAAACAAAATAAACAAACAACAAAAAATAATAAAAAAAATAATAAAAAACAACAACAAAAAAGTGATTGGCCAAATAAAAGTCCACTTAGGGTGAACCTTGCATCGATGTTGTCGATTATAACTGTCAACTATACTGTCAATTGACTTTAATGTCAATTGACTTCACATCACTGTCAATTGGCTTCATTGTCAATTCACTTCACATCACTGTCAATTGGCTTCATTGTCAATTCACTTCACATCACTGTCAATTGGCTTCACTGACAATTGACTTCACATCACTGTCAATTGGCTTCACTGACAATTGACTTCACCGTAAATTTTACTTCATTTTCAATTGACTTTACCGACAATTTGGTTTCTCTCAACCTGTTGTTATGGCCTTGATGGTCTGTTTAACTGGTTCTGCCCGCCTATGCTGGGCAAAGGAACCGTTGCATCGTACCAGTACTTGCTCCTATTAGGCAGGGAGCAGCAGGTCACCACACATCATTGTGTCGATCAAGATTCTTTCAGTGGCTTGTCACGATGTTATGGGTAATTGCTCACAATTCACCTGCTGCTGGCATAATGTTCATTTCTCAGGGTATTTATATCTATGAATACTACCGGAAAATCATGCATACCTGTGCTAGCTCGCTAAGACCGTGACAAGTAAAGATACCATCCACAATCATAGCCATATAGCAAATTTCAGCAGATCATTGATTTACATTAGAATTGTATTTCCCCTTAGGGAAAAAATGATGAAACTTCCCTTCAGATCAATGGTATAACTCTCGTCAGCAAGAACACCCACAACATTGTGACTGGCATGAAAAATATATATGGCACCATTTGACGGTTGGCGACTTTTTAGGCAAACTTTATAGAAATCAGCTTATAGCGGCCAACTGTAAGGTAAATAATTTCTCCACAAACCGCTCATGCATCATATGATATGTGCATGATTTGTGCTTGGAGCGGCATATTTTGCCTACCGTATTTCACCTAAAATATTTCGGTCGCACTGCCTTGCCATATACCAACTAAATAATTTAGATGTGCATAAGCCCCAGAAAGGTTTCCTATTCCATCTCGTAACAGAAATGTTGATGTGTCTTGCACAAGACTCTGGTCAGTACCTAGAAGATCAAGGTCATCTTTAGAGGTCAAATGCCAAAAAGGGTCATTTTAGCTCATCTGGGCTGAAGGCTCCAGGGGAGCTTATAGCATAGTAGTCCATCAGTCAGCACCTTTAACCAGTTCTATCTCTGCAACTTGCGGGCTGTTCTCAGTCATTTCGCATCTCTCGCATGCCTGTCGGGATTGATGACATCTGCTTTTTATCGAAATCAAATAACGACCCCCGCCCATTGGGGCTTGAAGAGCTGAAACCGACCACATACAAGTACTGGTAAACTGCTTAGAGTATCTAAGCTTGCGCAGGCAAACCGGTGCGGGTCGGCCTGTCCATGCTTATAAACCCTATTGGTTTCATTGGGCTACAGGGCTTGAGATGTCATTTCATCTCAGTGTCGGGTAAAAGTCCCACAAAATTGGAAGCATCGTCTCAAAAATGACCTATACAGTGTTGACAAGAGCGTTAAACCTCAAAACAAACAAAACAAATCGAAATTGAATAAAAACTTTGGTTGCTATGGCAACCACAAGGTCCCATAGACTTACATTGGGAAAATGGTTGTCATTCTAGCAAACACTCTATAGGCCACAGTTTTCATCCAGTCATCATCAAACTTGGTGAGAATGATCATATTGACAATATCTGGGTCAAGGTGGAATATGGGTCATGTCTGGTCATAAAATAGGTCAGTAGGTCAAATCATGGAAAATCTTGTGACCACGCTAAAGGCCACCATTGTGGTCCACTCATCATCAGATTTGGTCAGGATGATCATCTTGACAATATCTGGGTCAGGTTCAAATATGGTACATTTTGGGTCAAAAAATAGTTCTGTAGGTTAAATCATAGAAAAACATTGTGAGCATTTTTGAGACCACTGTTTTGTTCCAATCATCATCAAACTTGGTCTGAATGATCATCTTGACAATATCTGGGTCAAGTTCGAATATGGATCAGAAAGTACTTGGCAGAAATGAAAACCATTATTAGGTGATGTGTCGTGCGCAACACCCAGGTTGGTACCTCCAAAGTCAAGGTCATACTTAAGAGGTGACAGGTAAAGAGAAGTGTCTTTTTTGTGTTTTGTCAGTAACTTTGTTATCCCTTGATGGATTTGGAAATTACTTGGCAGAAATGTTAACCATCATGAGACGATGTGCCATGCGCAAGAACAAGGTTGGTACCTCCAAGGTCATACATGTAGGTGAAAGGTAAAGAAAAAAATGTCTTTTTCTTGTGTCCGGTCAGTGTGTTTTTTATTCCTGGATGGATTTGGAAATCACTTGGCAGAATTATTTACCATTATAAGACAATTTGTCGCATACAAGACCCAGGATTGTACTCCAAAATCAAGGTCTTGTGTTCGTTCAGTACCTTTGTTACTGGGTGGATTTGAAAATTACATGCCAGATATGAAAACCATCATCAGAAGATGTGCCATGCGCAGGATCCAGGTCGGTACCTCCTAGGTCAAGGTCATATTTAGAGATAAAAGGTAAAAAAAAGTGTCTTTTCTTGAGTCGTCAATAGATTTGTTATTCCTGGATGGATTTGGAAATTTCTTGGCAGAAATGAAAACCTTCATTAGCCAATGTGTCGCGGGCAAGATCCAGATTGGACCTCCAAGGTCAAGGTCATACTTAGAGGTCACTTGTAAAGAAAAGTGTCTTTTTGTGTCCGGTCAATACCTTTGTTATTCCTGGATGCATTTAGAAATTTCTTGGCAGAAAGTTTAACCATTATGAGACAATTTGTTGTGTGCAAGATCCAGGTTTTTACCTCCAAGGTCAAGGTCATACTTAGAAGTGAAAGGTAAAGAAAAAGTGTCTTTTTCTTATGTCTGATCAGTACCATCGACAGTACGTTTTTTATTCCTGGATGGATTTGGAAATAACTTGGTAAAAATGTTAACCATCATGAGATAATTTGTCATACACAAGACCCAGGTTAGTACCTCCAAGGTCATGCTCAGCAGTCAATGGTAAAAAAACAGGTGTTAAATAATTTTTTTTTTTTTTTGGTGTCCAGTAAATATCTTTTTCTATTTCAGGATAGATTTAACAATTTCTTGGCAGAAATATAAACCATGAGACGATGTGTCAGGCACAAGTCTCAGGTCAGTACCTTCAAGGTCAAGGTCATCCTTACAGGTCAAAGACCAAAAAAATTTTATTCGCGTCTGGTCATTAACTTCGTCTTTGATTTCTTGTTGGATTTTGAAAATGCTTGGCAGAAATGTTAGCCATCTTGAGACGATGTGTTGTGCACAAGAGCCAGGTCAGTACCTCCAAGTTCATTAGACTTTCGGATGTGGCGGCCGTAAAACGTCTCCCCGTACATCAACCATAGTGCAGTTTATATTTTACTTTTGGTCCTTTGAGATCAGTGTTAATATTCTGAGAAATCAGAAATAAATTATTGGTTTAGACTCATCATATTCTAGACAGGTTTTTAATTATTTGGACCCCATTTTAATTTATAACAGTCTTTGTATAGACTGCCTATTCGAAATTCGCAAAATTGCAGTATGTTTCCTCTGGCTTTCTTTGCCGGATCATTACAGGGTCACTGATGAGGCTTTATTAGCCGAAACTACGTAGTATGACCCACCTTCTTTCTTATGAATGTTTTCATTGCTCTTAAAGGAACTCATTTTTTATTTTTATTTGCCTTCACTGCAGCTGGTGTTGTGCCGTGTGGCGGCCGTAAAACGTCTCCCCGTACATCAACCATAGTGCAGTTTATATTTTACTTTTGGTCCTTTGAGGTCAGCGTTAATATTCTGAGAAATCAGAAATAAATTATTGGTTTAGACTCATATTCTAGACAGGTTTTTAATTATTTGGACCCCATTTTGATTTATAACAGTCTTTGTATAGACTGCCTATTCGAAATTCGCAAAATTGCAGTATGTTTCCTCTGGCTTTCTTTGCCGGATCATTACAGGGTCACTGATGAGGCTTTATTAGCCGAAACTACGTAGTATGACCCACCTTCTTTCTTATGAATGTTTTCATTGCTCTTAAAGGAACTCATTTTTGATTTTTATTTAAACCGAGGTCCCGTCTCCGTATGACCTTAGCTGTTGGTGGGACGTAAAACTAAAACTCACTCACTCACCTCCAAGGTCAAGGGTAATACTTAGAGGTTGAAGGTTAAGAAAAGTGTCTTTTCCTTGTGTTAGATCAATACCTTTGTATTTCCTGCATGGATTTGGAAATTACTTTGCAGAAATGAAAACCATCATCAGACAATGTGTCATGCACAAGACCCAGGTCCGTACCTCCATAGACAAGGTCATACTTAGAGGTCAAAGGTAAAAAAAAAGAGTTTTTAGTCACGGATGGATTTTAAAATTACTTGGTAGAAATGTCAACCATAATGATTATGAGACAATGTATCGTGTGCAAGACTTGGGTTCGTACCTCCATGGACAAGGTCATCCTTACAGTCGATTATTTGCTTGCGGAGCTCTTGTTTTTGATTGTCACACAACTCCTCCTTGGCCTTTCAAGCTAGAATCTTGAAACTGTTACAGTTAATAGCCCTATGGATGAGGACTGAAGGAATGTATTTGGAATTTTGATGGGCAAGGCCAGTGTGTGAGCCCCAAGGGTCAAAAATGTATTTTGTACAAACATATTCATGTTGAATATTAACTCTTATCCTGCTGTTCACGACAACACTTTTCTTTGCAAACAGTGTAGATCCTGATCAGATGGCTTCTGAAGAAGCCATCTGATCAGGATCTACACTGTTTGACAATCAATTTATGAATTTGTAGGAATAAATTACATCAAGTACCCTGGTTGGTTCAAAGTCAGAAATGGGTGTGGCCATACTGAATATTCAGCAAGAGAAGGGTTAAATCAAAGGTAATGAAGAGTGAAATGCAGTGGTGCAAAAATTATGCCCCGGGGTCATGTCTTGGGGTCATCAGAGGTCATCAGAGGTCAAAAAGTAGGATTTTGGGTCCTTTTTTTCCATCACGAAAACACGCCTATATAATTTTAACCCCCTTGAACCCCACTTTTATATATAGTAAAACTTGGGTTTGCAGGGGTAAACCGTATTTTTCTTATTCCTGCTCTAACATATAGATTGTGGGTACTCGTTAGAACCGCCTCAATGAGGTGGTTCTAACGAATAGCCACAATCTATATTTTGAGCAGAAATAAGAAAAATATCACAATATGTCCTCTAAAAACTTTCATTTTTTCAGTGATAAAGGTTACAATGTATTTGTAAAGGCATGTTTTCGTAATGGATTGTCACACAACACCTCTTAGGCGTTTTGAGCTAGAATCTTGAAACAAGTAATAGACCTATAATTGAGGACTGGAGGAATGTATTTGGAGTTTTGATGTGACTCCCCTGGCGGAGGGTCCTGACCCCACCCAAAGGGTCAAAAACCAGCCCGATAGCTCGGTTGGTAGAGTGTCCGCTCCGGGGAACGGGAGGTCATGGGTTCGATCCTGGGCCGCGAGATACCAAAGTCGTTAAGAATGCTACTAGCTGCTCCTCGCTTGGCACTCAGATTTACGGGGAAGAGCTAGGACTTGTTGACCCAGTGTCAGGATAATGTGACTGGGTGTGGTATCATGTAATGTGTCTGGGACATGATACTTCAGTGAGGCAGCGCTATAAAAGTGAGCATTGAGCTCCCTGACGCAACCAGACACCGTTGTGATATGACTGAAAAATTGTTGAAAGCAACATTAAACCCGAATTCACACACACACAAAGGGTCAATAATCTTTTTTGAACAAACACAATCATGTTGCCTATCAAATCGAAGGTAATAAAGAGTGGAACAAAGAGTAGAAAACAGTGGTGCACAAATTTTGCCCTGTAGGGTTTGTCTTGGGGTCACCAGAGGTCAAAAAGAAGTATTTTGGGTCCTTTCATTGTGAAAGAATGTGTGGCACTCTTCATCACAGTGTGGGTTATATTTTCTAGTCCTTTGGGATCATCAATTTCACAGCGGATTTCAGGAAATGTTTGAGGGTCACTGATGAGGCCTAATTGGCCGAAACTAGCTTGTCTGGCCCAGAAAAAATCTTGTACTCTCCAAAGATTTGAGTTCTGTATTGTAGTCCTTGCTTCCTTTTCAGAAGGTTTCGACATGCTTGGTTTCCAAATTTGGGCATGTTTGGTTGCCAACTTTGGGTTGTTTGGTTGCTGACTTTGGGCATGTTTGGTTGCCAACTTTTGGCATGTTTGGTTGCCGACTTTGGGCATGGTTGGTTGCCCACTTTGGACATTTTTGGGCATGTTTGGTTTCCGATTTTGGACATGCTTGGTTGCTGATTTGGAAAAATGTTTGGTTACCGACTATGAACATGTTCGGTTCCAGACTTTGGATATGTTTGTTTGCCGATTTGGTCATTATGGTTGCCAACTTTGGACATGTTTGGTTACCAACTTTTGGCATGTTTGATTGCCGAGTTTAGGCATGTTTGGTTGCTGACTTTGGTCAAGTTGGATGCCGACTTTGGACATGTTTGGTTGCCGACTTTGGACTTGTTAGGTTTTCTTTCGCTTCAGTGTTTCAGTTATTTCATGCTGTTGTGTCCTCCTTGTCCTTTCATCTCTGTATTCATTTGATTTTTATGTTCTTGGAGATGTTGCACTGATGGGTTAGAAGGTTTTTGTTTTGTTTGTTTGTTTTGGAGTTTAACGGCCCAGTCAACACTTTTTAGGTCATTTTTTGAGCTGGTCAGTTTACCTATCCACACTTTTCCGGGCAGGCTTATACATAATCTGTTAACCAGTACAGTGCACATTCTTTCGCCAGAAACTGACAACTCCCCTTCTTGAATCAGCGGAAGAGAATGACGATAGAAAAGATTTCACTGTCAATCTACACAAAAGAATGTTGCCGACCCAAGCAGGTGTCGAACCCACGTCCTCCTGATCGCCAGTTAGACACGCATCCAACTGAAATATCGAGGCCAGCGATGAGTTGGAAGACTTCTTCATGCGGACTGAACAAATTATTTATCTTAACCTCAATATAACCAAGGCGAGTGTTTGTGTGTGTGTGAATTCGGATTTAACGTCGCTTCCAACAATTTTTCAGTCATATCACCACGGTGTCTGGTTGCGACAGGGAGCTAAATGCTCACTTTTATAGTGCTGCCTCACTGAAGTATCATGTCCCAGACACATTACATGATACCACACCCAGTCACATTATCCTGACACTGGGTCGACCAGTCCTAGCTCTACCCCGTAAATCTGAGTGCCAAGCGAGGAGCAGCTAGTACCATTTTTAACGACTTTGGTATGTAGCGGCCTGGGATTGAACCCGTGACCTTCCGTTCCCCGGACACTCTACCAACTGAGCAATCGGGGCCGGTTTATACAACCAAGGCGAGGATTGTGGCTACCTAAAATCAGTTTAAGCCTGCAAGTAAAAAGCCTTTTTACTGATTATTCCAAGGTGGTTCATCTATTGTGGTTTATTTTTGCTGCATGTATGCATTGCTAATATTTTTTTTATTTTGGATAACTGTTTTGCCTTTTTTTGGGAAAGTAGCTGTCCTTCTGGCTTTCTGCTTGTGATGGTACCATTATGGTGAAGTTGTTTTGTGTTGGTGTTTCTTTCCCTTTGGTGTCTTGGACTGGAGGTTTGTGGTAATTGTATTGATTCCTGATCAGTACCTTCACTTCTGTTTTGGTGTGCGACTCAGTAGAGCATGTGTGCTAAATACGGCCGTATGGTAACATGGACTTTTCTTTTCTTTTTAAAGGTTTCTGAACTAGACTACAAAGACTTGCTCTAAATAGAAACATCATCATGGCAGACAGAGCTGGTGCAGATGCCTGTTTAAACAACCTAGAGGATGCAAATCTGAAAGAGCAACATGCTGAAGTGGGAGAAATATCGAAGAACTTGAAACCTCATATTGGGGATGGAGATCTAGATTTAATAACAGAGAGTGTAGAGGAAGCACAGACAAGTACTTTGATGCCTTTAGCTGACAGTCAGTTTGAGGAAAAAGTTAAAACAGTAGAAAGTGATAATCTGTCTTGTAATAGTGAAACAGACAAACTGATTGTTGATGGGATAAAAACTCATAAAGATTCTCCTGATAACAATGCAACTGATTCCAGTGGATATTCTTCTCACTCTGCTCATTCAGAGAGTTATGATGCCATTCTTTTAAAATCTGAATATTCCCATGTTGATTGGAAATCTGGGCCTATATCTGAAATCAATTGCAGCAGTATTAATAACAAAACTTTAGAAATGACAGATTCATTAGAAAATGATACTGCTGACAGTGAACAAAGTAAATCAAAACAAAGTGAATATCTTTGTACCTCTAGCAAATCTATGAACACACTTGATCAGAACCAAACAGAAGTGAACAAAGTGACAGATTCTTTTGGCCAAAATAAGGTTTCACCAGGTGCTTCTAATGCTCTTTATGAGGTGAAAACTCCATTGAAAAAGTACAACTCAGATCAAGAAAAAGCTGACTGCACTATCATTTGTGAAACTGTGCTTGAAAACAATTTAGCATCTAAAGAAGAGATATCTTTGATAGCCAATAAAGAACCTCCCGACAAATGTCAGAATTTAAATACCAGTAATAACTTGTGTGATGACCTTGAAAAGTCAAATAAAGTGCCTTTAAAAGACATCTTATCTTTCAATACCGGAACAAATGGAGGACAGTTCAAAGTAAAGGCATCATCAAAAAGTAAAAGAACCTTCCAAAAGAAAAATAACAAGATGCCAACTGCATCAATGATGTCTCAAGATGATGATTCTCCTATCAGTTCTGGCAGGTATTCTGACATTTTGGGCCAAATAAATGAGTTGGTAAAGCCACTTCATCAGCATCTTTTCCCAGGAAAAACATTGTGTCAACCAGTGAAACATTCCAGCACCCAAACCTCTGCAACTGCTAGGACTAGCCCTAAATCTTCAAAAGGTCCCAAACCATCATCAGAAAAGTGTATGATTCATTGCATTCCAAAGTCAATGTTCTGTTCTGATTGCAAGGAACAACGGTGTTCGCATTGTATTTTGACAGAAGGAATCTGCAGAGACCACAAATTAGCTGAAGCTGATTACATTCCCATCCAGAAAGAAAAGGTGAGTACAGCCTATTCATTAAGCTTCCGAAAAGGCAGCTAGAATCAGGTATTAACAGAAACGGATTGCCCCTGCCCATTTGGGCTTGGAGAAATAGTTTGGGCTGCATAATGCTTCCACGCAGAGCTGAAAGCGACCACACATGAGTACTGGTAAACCGCTTAGAAGTCTCGCACAGGCAAAGTGGTGTGAGCTGGACTGTCTATGCATGTTAACCCTATCAGTTTATTGGGCAGAAGGGATTGAGATGTCATTTCATCACTATGTCGGGTAAAAGAAAGTCCCACAAAATTGGAAGCAACGTCTCCAAAATGACATAATTAGTGTTGATATAGACATTAAACCTCAAATCAAACACTACAAAACAAATAACAGAAATGGATAGACCTTACAAGACAGGAAACCTTTTTACACTTTCTGTTGGTGTTGTAGTGAAATGTGTCCTTCTCGAAAAGGGGCCTATCCTTTAAGAGTAGACCCCTTTTGATAAGAGAGACAAAAGTACTTTTAAAAGAGTAGCCCGCCCTGAAAGTGTTTCCATTTCCCTTAAGAGGTATGTTGCTTAGGTGGCCCTCTATCAGATTGGTCAAATAGATTTGGCTTCAATGAACCAAATAGCCTCAAGAGCTAAAAATAGAAAAAAAGATGTGTAAATGACACTCTTCCTTTGGCCCTGAGCCAGTTCTTTTCAAATTTCACAGAAAGAAATGTTGCCTGGGTGACTCGATCTTCCAAACTAGCAAAAACGAATATGTTCCACTGGCTGCCAGAACTGAAAAGCTGAAAAATCTTAAAATAACATTTCCTCCTATTTCATTATAGGAACATTGCATAGGTGACTCTACCAAAATAGCTGTAGCAGTTCTGACACAATGAAGATGACCACCAGAGCTAAAACAGAACAATCTTTAAATTACAACTCAGGCCATAGAAGCCCCTGTGGCGCAGTGGTTAAGCTACTCGCCTTCTAAACCAGGGATCGCAGGATCGATCCCGGGCTTCTCCAGACTTTCGGATGAGTCTTCAAACCGAGGTCCCGTCTCCGTATGACCTTAGCTGTTGGTGGGACGTAAAACTAAAACCACTCACTCACAACTCAGGCCATTCATTTAAACTTCACAGGAATGTTGCCTGTGTGACCCTCTATTGAAGTAGCTAAAATTGTATTGCCCCATAAAACAAAATAGTTGCCAGAGCTAAAACAGAGATCTCTTAAGTCATTTACCTTTAACTTTCATGCCCCCGCCCATAGGGGCTTGAAGAAATATATGGGCTGCATGATGCCTCCACACAGAGGTGAATCCGGCCTGCACACTAGTACTGGTAAACCGCTTAGAGGATCTAAGCCTGTCCAGGAACAGTGGTGCCAGGCGGACCATCCCTGCAAATAAACCCTATTGGTTTCATTGGGCGACAGGGCTTGAGATGTCATTTCATCTCAATGTCGGGTAAAAGTCGCACAAAATTGGAAGCAACGTCTCCAAAATGACCTTTACAGTGTTGATGGGGACGTTATACCTCCAATCAATCAATCAATTTCACGATCAAGCGAGTGGTCTTAAAGGTACAGATGGAATGGCAAACAGTGTAGAGACTGATCAGGCTGCTCCTGGGTATGCATTGTTTGCTTAGGCCTATCTGTCCCAATACTTAGGATCAATACGGTATGTCACATCTTGATCTCCAGTGATCAATTCAGGGACATCATGACCCTTTTGTTCAAAAGATCTGCATCCTCTGAAAGTATGCATTCTTGCTGATTAGCCCTTCTCTTGCTGAATATTCAGTTTAGCCACACCCATTTCTGACTTTGAACCAATCAGATAACTTGATGTATTGTATTCCTACAAATTCATAAATTGAATGTCAAACAGTGTAGATCCTGATCAGATGGCTTCTTCAAAGATAGGGGTTGTCGTGAACAGAATGATAAGAGCTATAATAAATCATTCTATTGCTCTGTTTTTAGGTCACCTGAGCCAAAGGCTCATGGGGATCTAATGTGATCAGTCATCCATGGTCCATCCATCTGTCTGTCTCTTTGTACACAATTTCTTGAAACATCTCCTCCTAAACCAGTGAACATATTCTGACCAAACTTGGCAGAAATGATCTTTAGTTGGGTGGTCTTCTTTTGAAATTGTTCACAAGAATTCCATTGTATGTAGTTCTGTGGCTGCAATGTCAATGAAAAACAGGAATGGGTTGGCTCCATTGTCTTTTGTCATCATTCTGTAGTCTGTTGTCTGTCTATCAACATTTTGAAACATCTCTGAAACCACTGGACAGACTGAAGTCAAATTTCATGTGGAGCCTCCATGGGATCATGGAATGAAGTTGTTCAAATGGTTCAGGTCACTGGACCAAGATGGCCTCCATGATATTTTTAGTGTGATTAAAATGCAAATTTATACAGGTAACCTTGCTGATCCAGTTTAACCCATTTAGTACCAGAAACCCCAAAACTGGTACCCTGGCAAACAGTGCAGGCCCAGATCAGAGGCTGCAGAATGCAGCGTCTGATCAGGGCCTACACTGTTTGCAAAAAGTTAAGCCTTTTTTCAAATCAATTTTGAAGAAAACACAAACTGACATCCCTAAATTTTGAAATGGACATGTTCTGTATATAAGGAGGAAGATTCCGTTTGGTACAAAAAGGGTTAAACATGTTTTACTGTACATGTGTTTATGTCTTTCCAAATGGGTCATCAATTTAAGCTTTCCATTCTAGCCACATGTACCTTGGAAGCAGATAAGAATGGATCTGAAGAAAGCAGACCCTGTTTTAATGTAGGTTATACTAACCCTTATCTTGCTGAATATTCATTTAAGCCATACCCATTTCTGTCTATCAACCAATCAAATTACTTGATGTAATTTATTGCTACAAAATTCAAAAACTGAATGCCAAACAGGGTAGATCCTGAGAAGCCATCTGATCTGGATCTACACTGTTTGCAAAGATAGGGGTTGTCGTGAACAGTAAGATAAGGGCTAAATATGCCTCTTATAAGTTTGTAAGGAACTAATTTTGTAAAATTGTATACATGTGTTACCGGTAGTCAAAAATATATAACCACCTTTGAATGTAAATTGGTTTGCAGATAAAACTGCTGAAATCACTTGAAACTGCATCACGTGACTTCAATCAGTTAGAACTTCATATGAAAGATGTGGAAACAGAACTTCTGAATATTGAGGTAAGTGGGAAGTTTGAAGCATGTCACATATTTTGAATTTTCATAGCTTTTTCAATCTATTACTGCTATTTGGATTTAGCTGTTTCTTGGCCTGGTGCTATATGTTTGTCTGTACTTGTTAACCAATTGTATACTGGTGGACCCTTCCATCACTACATGTTGGACGTGTCTGTCATTTATTGGGTGTCAGGCCCATCTTTATGTCCCCCCACCCGAAAGGGAGGGGGACATATTGGTTTTGGTGCGGATCCTGTCGGCGTCGGCGTTGGCGTCGGCGTTGCCTCTTGTCTGCACTCTATCTCCTGAATGGATGGATGGATTTTGATTAAACTTACACAGATACACCATTGGGAGGGGGAAAAGTACTGATTAGATTTTGGTGACCTTGACCTAATTTTCAAGGTCACAGGGCTGAAACCATTGTCAAATTTTAGACCAAAAAAGCTTGTCTGCACTCTAACTCCTGAACCAATGGAAGGATTTGGTTCATACTTGATATATTATATCAGTGGGATGGTCTTAAGAAGTGATTAGCTTTTGGTGACCTTGACCTAATTTTCAAGGTCACAACGGGAGTTAGACTTTTAAAAATTGGCTTGTCTGCACTCTTTCTCCTGAACCAGTGGATGAATTTTGATCAAACTTGGTACATTATATCAGTGGGCTGGTCTTAAGAACTGATTAGATGTTGGTGACCTTGACCTAATTTTCAAGGTCACCACGGGACTTAGACTGTTGAAAATTGCCTTGTCTGCACTCTATCTCCTGAACCAGTGGATGGATTTGGTTCAAACTAGGTACATTATATCAGTGGGCTGATCTTAAGAACTGATTAGATTTTGGTGACTTTGACCTAATTTTCAAGGTCACAGGGCTGAAAAAGTAAAAGTAAAGGGTAAAAGCAGAATTTGAAATAATGAGTGTGGTGAGGGGACATCTGTTTTCTTAGAAAACAATTCTAGTTTCGTTTATATGTACATCCGTTGAAAAACAGTAAACTGTTGTATTATGTTATGCCCCTTGCCATCTTTCTTTTTTTTCTTCCATTACGTCTTAACCCCAGAAGCGGGGCACAGACGGTGTACATTATATACACTCCAGGTTTGCAGGATGAAAGCCTACACAGTAATCATGTAATTAAGGTAGGGGTCTTTTACCTGCTCAGGGGATGACTCTCCCTGCACAGGAGGCCTCCAGTTAAAGTCCCGATCAGAAGGACAGTGCACTTGATGACATTCATCCCTGTAAATGATGCCAAATGAACGTGTTTGGACACCTAAATTTTATTGCAGCTGCCAGGGATCAACCGGGGGCCTCTTGCAAATGCACTTACCACTGAGCTATCACGCTCCACTGAAACCACTGAGCTATCATGCATCTGTAAGTCTGTCCATCCATCTGTCTGTCTGTCCATCCATCCATCTGTCTGTCTGTCCATCCATCCATCTGTCTGTCTGGACTTTTCATTTCCAAATAACTCCTGCATTTTACATCCAATCAAGTTGAAATTTGATATATAGTTCAATCATGATGTGAAACAGGGCATATTGGTTCAAGGTTACTGCTGCCAAATATTAACAGAGCTTGTTCCCCTTTATGTGCATCTGTCCATCCACGATGATGAACTTCTTTTTTGGGCTAACACCTCCTACTATTTGTCAGTATATCCTTCTATTTGTCAGTATATGTGTTACAGCCGATTACTTGCGACAGATGTATATTGCCCCGCTTGCGGAGCTCTTATCCTATATTTGATGGAAAATGCGTGTTAAGAAACAATGCAGACCCTGATCAGTTGGCGATTCTACGGCATCTGATCTGGGTGAGCCACAGCAGAACTGAGGATGAGGGTAATCTTAATTGCATTGTGGCCACATAAGATCAGATGATTTCTGTTATGGAAAACTTTGTTATAGTTTGTCTTTACAGGTATGTCCTCGTAATACCCTTTATTTTGGATATATAGCTATTTGACTATTTTTTTGTTGGTTGGTGTGTGTGGTGGAGGGGGGGGGGGGGTGGGGGGGGTGTTAAGGGGAGGCATTTAGAAACAGTCCTTTTGGTTTTCTACTTGTAATGTTGTGGTGCTGTTGGTTCCATATCATTGCCTTCACTTCTATTTTGACATTACATGTGAATCATTAGCAGCTTGGCAGATTATTCTCGTTAACTGTCAAACTTTTTTCTTTGAAAATTAAGAAAAAATTGATCTGTGTCCGCCCTACATGTATAATTTTCAGTAGAAAAATGTATGTGAAGTCATCTTTCTCTAAGATGGGAGCTACATGTACTCTTAATGGAAAGAACTTGCTCCCAAAGGGAGCAATCAATTCTTTCCCTTAAGAGCAGCTCATATTTTATATGTAATGGAAGATACCATTATTTCCGTGATTTCTCTTTATTGCAAATATTTTAAATTACATGTCAGTTTCAGGCATTTTTGTTGCTTTTCATCCGAAAGGAACTGATATTCTTATTGCTGAAAAAAAAATGTTGTGGGTACTCATTAGAAGCACCTTGGTGAGGCGCTTCTAATGAGTACCCACAACATGTGTGGTAGTTCATGGCTATTGCTACCAGAAAGTGTGTTTCAACATGAACTGTGCCCAGTTTTCAAAACCTTAACATC